>JACCIA010000003.1:3822500-6222500 GCA_018906985.1 Apocrypta bakeri
GTGTGAATAATTAAAAATATTTTTATCTAATAAAGCCAGTATTAGGTAATCTGTATTCATTGGATTTTTACGAACGACTTGGCACTCACTGTCAACACGCATCAATTTACGAATCGATAACAATTGCATAAAATTTGCAACGATAAAAGCGCAGTGTAATTATATCGAGCAGTTTTAATACAACAAAATGAACATATATCCGACAATTATATCGCTTTCAAAAGCTCGTACGCACGAGTGCATGAAAACCAGCAAAAAATCGCTGCAAAATGTAGGTTAATGATCCGTGCAACAATCTGTTTATCGCCCTAACGAGTAGCAGACAAAATCGAAGCGTCAATTCACTCGGATGTCACTTCCTAGAGATCGTCCAATTCTAAAAGATGCAATCTATAAAAAGTTTTATGAAACATATTTAAGAAGCGATGGAAAAGACGAAGAAGTCGTTAGCAAAACATCACTTTCAACGGCTTTCGATGAACAAGTTGTTAATCAAATTAAGCGCGACCATAGCGATGTTTAAAAATAAGTAGACCTTGATTCGAGAATAAATTCAGCGCCGTTGAATAGTATTTATTTTTAACCCAGGGAAATTATATTTAAAGTCTCCATACCAGCACACCACGTGCGCAATAGTGAGAAGAGTCGGGTTAAAAGGAGCGAGTTAAAAAAAATAAAATAAAAAAGAACGCGTTACACGAGACAACGATCCATCAGCATCGTAAACGAAAGATCGTACGCCGTACGCCCCCTGTTCGTAGATCAATTGTCGTGAACGCAGAAGCGTATGCCAAGCGAAGCTCAGCGTTTAAGGAGCTAATTCACTCGGTAAAACTTTTTTCTCGCGCTGCTGCTCTGCAAAAAAGTCTAGATCGGAAAGTTTTTAATGGACGATAGCTCGTAGAAGAAAGTGGGTAGCAGGACGAAAGCTCGATTGCGTAATGTAAACAGCATTACGTATACATAGGATATATATCCAAAGGGAGAAACAGAGGGAGGAGCAGATGGGAGGGGGGAATGGGGGAGAGAGATGGTTAGAGACGTATGTAGAGAATACAGAGTACACCACGTAGGTGGTGTATATGGCACGTATATAGAGACACAAGTCGAAGAGAGGGAGGCAAGACACGCGCTTGATGATGTAAGAATGCGATCGCGCTATGCGGGGCATCCGTTGCGGAACGCCCGATTCTGATCTATAAGGCCACCGCTGGCATTCCCTCTCCCTCACATATCTCCGTCGGGCGAGAGCATCTCGGCTATATGGCCACTTGAGATAGAGAGAGAGAGAGCGAGATGGAGAGAAAGACAGAGGAGAGAATGCGCTCGCGCAGCAGCGATTCCACACCGCCCTTTGTCTGCCGCCACTGTCGTCGACAGAGTATATGTGTAGCTCATACGTGTGTGCGCGTGTGTGCGCGAGAGAGACACGTCTCGGCAAGACTATCGTTGGGAAGTGCAGTCAAGCTCTATGTACCAACGTTGTGAAAGAGAGCGACGATCGAGGTGACGTCGAATGGATTGTATCGAGAGCCGCCGGGGTGTGAATGTATTTAATGACTCGTTGAGAAGGAATTATTCATTGATCCTCGATCGATTGTTTAATTAGCCGTTATTTGCTCTTCGGTACTTATATTCAATTCATCATTTCTATCTCATTGTCGGTTAATATAATAAACAGAGCTTTCGGTTTCCTTACCGTAAGTATTTCCCAGCCACTCGATCTCGAAAGCGGTACTTCACTGCTGTATATACACACTCTACGTGGCTATATAAACTCGATAATTTACGGCGACTCGATTGGCCCGTATGGCTCTTCGCAAATTATCTCTTCATTTCCGAATCGTATATTAGTGTAGTGCATATATTTATACATATTTATGTGTATTCGAACAAAAAGCTGTTAGCTATTTTTAATCGCACTCCGCGCAAAACGAGCCGATGAATAAACAAAGTGCGGAAACCAGCGGCAATAAACGAGCCCGAAGCCACGAGCTAATTGAAATATTAATAGTGTGCGAAGCGTAAATTGATAATGTATATGCGTAAAATAAACAAATTTCAGCTCGTGAACACTCGCACGCAAATACGATGAGGAAGAGAGAGAGAGAGAGAGAGAGAGAGAGAGAGAACTGGCGCGGACGATTAAGCCGACAAGCGCGCGCTTGCAGCAGCAGCAGCAGCAGCAGCAGTAGCAGCAGCAAAGAGCACATCTGCATCATCATCAATTCTTAATAGCCCGGCTGCTGCTGCGCTGCCGCATGCGCCGCGCAAGCGCCGGTACAACTAGCTCTGTACTAACTCGTTCTCTAAAGGCAATTTCGAGTGCGATGGCATTTGAACTGCATCGGAATAGTGTTCGAGGATTAGATCGTCGACCGTAACTCAAAATACGTTCTGTTCGATCGGGCATTTTCAAATTTCTCCGATTGATTGATTGATTGATTGATTGATTGGAGCTTTGTCGTTGTTCAAACGTTTCGTCGAATAAACTCGCGTAAACGCTAAAATGAAATAAAATAAAATATACATATAGATATTTATATTTTATTAGGCATATGTAATAATAATACATACGTGAATTGTTTGGCTGTTACAATTGAGTGATTTTTCTTGCGACATCCCCTCATCGATCTAAGCGAACAGAACATCGAAAAGAAATAAGAAAAGAGAAACGATAAAGCTGTACATACCACCGCTCGTTAAATCCCAGCGCGGTGTAATATCGCGCTGTTAACCCAGCAACCTCTACGCACACGCATACTTGGGAAATTTTTTAGCAGCAAAAGCAGCGTCGGCAACGCGTTAAACCCTTCCCTTATACAAAGCTACGCGAAGGCATCCAACGAAGTTTGCAGAAGCCACAGGTTCATAAACTATGCGAGCGCAGAGTAGCGACGACGACGCAACTCCTCCCTGGGTCCAGAAGTAGGGATAAGAGCGCTAATGGGGAAGCTGCAGAAGGTGTGTGTATATATATATATATGTATGTGTGTGTGTATGTAGAAAGAAAGAGAGATAGGGACGGAGAGCCCGAGAAGGGGGGGGGAGGAGGAGGGTGAAAACTGCCTCTTAACACTTGGCGGCGGTGGTAGCGGCGTTTCCCCACTTTCCTATAGTAGGAGTAGCACTAAAGGTGCTGTAGCTACATGGGCGCCGCTGCTCGTTTCGCGAAATCGCGCCGGATCCATTCATCAGAGGCACAACGCAGCAGCGCCTAGTCTATTTCCTGCAGGTCTGCAGTTGTAGAGAGACCTGTAAGTCGGTCACGAGACATGCCACGGATTTTATAGCTCTTTCTACGTTCTCTTAATGCACTGATCGATTGTCCGGGTCTGTATAATTATAGAAGCGATTGAAAGTCTCTCGTTGTATATTTACTCAACTGTCTCTCTCTCTCTCTCTCTCTCTCTCCCATAGGACAGTTTTCGTCACCAATCAGTAGAGCTATAAGAGCCTGGAAACTGCGCGTGCGTACGCGTTCTCTCTCACTCACTCTCGCTCTCTCTCTCTCTCTCTCTCTCTCTCTCTCTCTCACTCACTCACTCACTCTGTGAAATCGATGACTCGCCTGTAATGGAGAGAGCGAGCCAAAACATTCTCCGCGCCTCCATAACCGTTCTCCCTCCCGTACAGCAAATGGTATATAGCACACTCTCTCCCTTCCCCACTGCAAGCTCACTCTCCCTCTCTTACTGTATAACCTTCCCTCTGTCGGCTTAAGCGCGCGAGCTTAGCCTCCGAGTCTCGATGTATATATACGTGTACGTGTATGTGTAGCTATATAGACATCCTCGTTCTCTCTCTTGCTCCGACAGATGCATGTGTATGGAACAGCTCGACGCCAATGAAAGTCGCGCGCGCGCCAACGAGCTTGCGGCCGCGGCAGATATCTCGGGAAGGGGACGCTCGCTCGCGCGCCGGCTATCGATCTCCCCGCCCGATAAAAGCCCCATCAAACATTCAGGGCGCATTTAATAAGAAGCCTATCTCTCGCTCTCTCTCTCGCTCTCTCTCTCTCTCTATCCTTCTCTTCCCCGATTATATAGCTTCCCTTTCGACTAGCTTTCTCTCTCTCTCTCTCACTCACTATATATCTCGCCTAATTGCTGAGAGTCTTCTATATACACAGTCTCTCTTGCTCTCTGGTATTCTTGTTCTCCTTCTTCTCCTTTGTGCTATGCCGCATCACTTGGCGTGCTGTCTCGTCGGGCTCTACTTTCTGTAAGCGGTGATTCGCAGAATGGCGAGAGAGTTTTATTGCTGCCGGGAGAAGGAGGAGGAAGAGGTTTTATCGAGCTGGATTGTTGTGTGTGTGTATACTCTGCAAGCTCTCGTATTGAGGCGTTTGACCTGAAATTTACTGGTTTGCACTTCGAGAACGGGCTTTCGCTAATATGGATTTAAGAGCTAAGGATTAATGTTAGCGAGATAATAATTTTTTTTTCATTACTCTTTTCTCTTTTTTCAACGATATCGCGCGCTCGTTAATTACCATCTCGTAATATTGCGAATTAAACGGCTTCTTGCTTCGATAATTAATCATTCGGAAATTATAAAAAATCAAACGATCTCTTAAACGAAAGTAACTTTCGCGTACAAGCGCAATTCGACGTCGTAAAATCAGCAAAACAGCCACAATACAGCATTAAAAGCCCAAAACAATTGCCATTCGCTTTGCTTCTCCACTGATGTTGCTGCTGTTACTGCTGCTGCCATCAAATCCTTTGTCTCCCGCTCAAATCAACGTTTATTATCTCGTCGCCAGCGTCGTCGTCGTAGTCGTCGTCGTAGTCGTCGTCGTCGTCGTCGTCGTCGTCGTCGTCGTCGTCGTCCCCGCCGCCGCCCGACAACGACCCAACCCAACGATCGACCCGTTCGTCTCTTGCGTCCGGCCTAATCTCTTCCCTCGACATCTCACATACACACATACTATATCGCGCGTGAAAAAGACCAACCAATCCACGTATAGACATACGCTCACATATACATAGCAGTCCCTAAATTAACGCGCAGCTGGCAGAACGACTAAGCCCTAATCATCGCTTCCCCACTACATGTATATACTCTGTATACTACTGCAGTCGAACAAATTGGCCGACGCGCGCCGCATAGTCGATTAATGCGACTCGTACGAATGTATATGTGTGTGTGTGTGTGTGTGTGTGTGTCTGTATATACACGTACACGCGTCTGCGTGCTTACACAGTCGCTCCGTATATGCGTAATACTGTCCGGATTCGAAATTTCCGCATTACTCCGCGGAACTGCAGTTTAGTCTAAAATTGTAAAGGAATGTAGAGTAAGAGCTGGAAACTATTGTCCGGCCGGGATGTTGCTACTGTGCAACGACGTCGAGCTAACCGCAAATGGATCCGGCTGTTCTGCAGATGTACCCCGCGGCGTTCTCTGAGACGAAACGGAGGGAGACGTAAAGTAGTAGGGATGACGGAGAGGAGAAAGAGACGAGTCGTTATATTGTTATCGTTATCATCGGCGACGAGCTGTTGGCTCTTTTATATATGCATATATATATATATATATATATATATATATATATATATATATATTTGACTCGCAGTGGTGGCAATCGCGTACCGGCTTATACACGCAGACGGATTGTTTTATTGGGTTTTCAGAAAGGGGAATCGATCATAGCGCGTGCGGAGGGTTTAATAGGCCGATGAAAAATATATATACGCTGACGTGATATGGCGTTACGCCGGAGCGCTTGATTAATCGTTCATTAGGGGTTTCTAGCGAAGCCGACACTGGTTGTCGCTATTCCTTTCATTATTTCTTTTTTTTTAGTTCATGTGAAACCGTAAAAATGATAATCGAGTGGTTAAGCGCTCGATTACATACCAGACGTGCGAAATCCGTTAGCATCGAATGCGATTTTTTAAAAACAGCATCAATCCTGTTCACGATTCCTGGCGAGCCTTGTAATTCGCAAACATCCCTGATATTCTGAATCTCTCTCCCTTTTCCCGATAGAATAAACTCCTCGTAACAATCGAGATTTCGCGTATACAGCGAAAATGTTTGCGATTCTCGATAATTATGCCAATTAGTCGAGGCAGTTGATATTCGGGAGGGTTCCATACTCGTAAATCGATTTGCGCGAGAGCGGAATCTTCTGAACTCGTGCTGCTACTGCTGTTGCTGTCTGTGCCAGCTGTTTACGTCGTAATTAGCTTTTAAGCTCGACGAGTGTATATGCTTACATATATATATATATACATCTACACACATGCAAACACTCGTATTTCAGTTACAACGCAATTTGCAATTAAAATTCGAAGGGTGTGCGAAGAAATATTTTAATTTCCAAGATTTTTTCTTTCTTTGCGTTCTCTCGATCGCTGTGCAGTAGTACGAGTATTTATAATTATCAACGCAATAACAAATGCGAAACCATTGGATTATTCTACTCGAAAATCGGAAATATCAATTTATGCATCATTAAATTTCCATTGCGATAGCAAATCAAACGCAATATTCAGCGCATCAAGAAAATTAAGTTGCATCCGGAAAAGTGTAGAATTCATCCATGTGTGATTAATAAAAGACATTTAAAATACAGTGCACATTTGCACATATATTATGAAGCATTTTTATAAAACGTATTGTAGAAATCCATCGAAACAACTTCAAAAATCGAAGCAAACCTCGCAAAATCCCAGGAGATATATAACGGGGAGGAGGAGGAGAGAGAGAGAGAGAGAGAGAGAGCGCAGCCTATATACCCATTCTCCACCCCCGCGTCAATTAAGCCTCGAGAGTTTAACATCGGCAGCTGCGCGTCAATCGACTCGCGGCGCGCGCAAATTGCCCACTAAACGATGCCCCGGACGCTGCTGCCGCCGCCATTCCCGGATTCCCTCTTTCTCTCTTGCTCTCTCTCTCTCTCTCTCTCTCTCCCTCTCTCTCTCTCTCTTTCCTTCTCTTCGTAGCCTCTTTCGTCCGATTTTCACTCTCGAACGAACCCTTTTGATCTTCATCGCTTTAGATTTACACATACACGCGCAAGATCACTTTGCGCTATGCTATGGGAAGACACTTTGTGGCTCGGCCACTCGTTTTTTTTACCTCCGCGGACAAATTGCAGCCTGCTGTTGCTGCCTTTAGTCTTTCACCTGGAAAACAGTGCCTATTTTAAAACTCGACTCGCGCGCGCGCTCGCTCCATTTTCCCCGAGCCATTAAACGCGAACACCTTGTATCTGTTTATCACTGCGCGCGTTGCTGAGAGAAAGAGAAAATGTTCGGGTAATGGACTCGACGCGTTTCGCAGACAAAACATCGTGTGACGAGTGTCGTTATGCCCGTGAGTATGCGTGTGCTTGCACGTGTGTGCTTAGGATGAATAGTGGTGTATAATATATGGTATATATACGTAATGCAAGTGACGAATTTCACTACTGAGATTTGTGGAAGACAGGCTTTCGTTAAATATTCTAAGATAATAGGAAGTACTTGTACAGTGTCCTCGATGCTCAATTTGATTGACGGCCATTAAATTGATTGAAAAAAGCTGTTGAGTCGTATAAGAGGGTAAGCGAATAAAACGTCTATTTCCAGCCGCGAAACTCACAAGAATTCAACCGTTTCAATTAATCAAGCTATCAAAAATCCCGACTCTGAAGTCATTAGTGACCCGATATCGCCGCTAATAAAAGTCTCTGCGTATTCCCAATTGCCGCATAAACCTCCGTAATATTGAGTAAAATACAAATATAAAATATATATATAGAGAGAGAGAGAGAGAGAGACGTCATACGTTGATAACCCGTGCGCACTGCTCGGTGGAGTGTTCAATTACCGTGTCATTTAGCCTACTTCGCTTTCCCGTCGGAAGCTCGACTGAGCTATATACAGTGGGCTCAACCCTCTATAATTTATCTCGCGACAATCGACTCCGTACGAATTTAAACCGAATACGTTTTCTATAATTCACGCGGATTCGTACACGTGAATAGCACATAAGCCCGAAATAAATATATAAACATAAATAATAGACATTTTTAAACCCGGATGCAACAGCTTTTCGCGGCATCAAAAGTGGCCATTCGCAAATCACGCGGAATTCAATTTCAAGCCATACACACGTACACTAGCGCGCGTGCGGCAAATGAAGCTCGTTTCCCGTCGTTCGCAGCGTATAAATACCGACGGCAGCAGCGTTTTTCCCTCGTACTACTCTCTGGTTCTCTCCCTCGCCAATAAACGACGTCAATCCCCCTTTTTTATGCGCGCGCGCGCCTCTCCTCCCCCTCCCCCCCCCTCTCTCTCTCTTGCGCAAAAAAGAGTAGAGAGCTCCGATCCATTACTTTATTGTCTCGCGCGAGCCGAGCTCTCTTCCCTCTATTAGTTAATGAAGTGGCGTGTACTACTATACGAGAGATCGATCTTTCTCTTGCTGCCTTTGCTTCTTCTTCTTCTTCTCCTCTCTTTCTCTCTCCCTTCTTTTTTGTTAGCTCGACGACAGGACTTTTCGACTTTTTGGTAAAGCACCCTCGACTTTATATAGCCTCCATAACGGAGGCTCGTTTAGTATGTGCTGCTCGTCGTCAAGCGCGTAGACCGGGGTAATTTACGCGACCGCGTCAAATTTAACTGGCCTGATTGTCTCGTGGCCCTTCGCTGCGCCACTGCCGCGTCAAGCGTTTAAGCTCGCGAGCGCGCGCGTTTATGATTTTTAATGAGGCCATACTCCTCGCGGCCGGTCGTTTATAATACACATAATGCCTATGTGTATACTTATACAGAGTATACTTCGATTATACGTCGATTACACGTCGATTATACGTCGAATTTATCATTCGAATGTATTAGTGGAGAAAGGAAAGGATTTACGTCGTTCTGGTGACTATATCGAATTTTCGTCCGCGCTATAATTAACAGACATATTCCACTGCGGTACATCGGCCATTAGGTTCTTTGTTCTCGCGAGCGCGAATCGGCTTTCATTAACCAACGGTGCGTGTACGCGACTGTGCAGATCTTTTATTCTGGATTATTTAACGATGTGAGAGGAAAAGATTCATTGTTGCGATTTATGCCGATGTATTTTTTGGTTAACAAATCGATTGACTGTACCAGGCCGCGTGTACTCAGCGACACAAAAACACGGATTCTTCGCTATAATCAATTCAATTGCTCTGTATATCATCGATTTCTCTCACTTTCGATAAAGACACCGAGAACGAGAGAGACAACAGCCCTTGTCTTGAATCATCTCTGTATAATACGAGTGTGCTTGTGTTTGTGTGTATAATAGGGTGGATGAGACGAAAGAGCGGTTCTGGAATGGGCCGACGACGCTGTCACGTGTAGACGTTCGAGAGAGCATCGAGATTAATTTTCAGTGCCTATTGGGGTTGGCTCATGCTCTCTCTCTCGCTCTCTCTTTCACTCGCTCGCTCACTCTCTCGCAGTATGCGGCATCCATTCGGAACATTTGAGCCAGAACTGCGTATTGATCGGTTTCGCCGGCTCATCGAATACTAAGTAAGCCCTAGCGTCACATCCAACCCGACGCGAGCCTCCCCTACTACTACCACCCACACACACTCTCTCGCTCTCTCTCTCTCTCTCTCTCTCTCTATCTATCTATCTCTCTCTATCCTACCCAACGTTACATACACTGTGACACTCGGGAGAGCGAGAGGCGATACACCACCCAATTAACACCCCTAAACACGCCACCGCAGGCAGTTGGGGAGAGAGACAGTTCTCTCTCTCTCTCTCTATCTCTCTCTTCGGTATACATATACACATATACATAGAGAGACATACACACATACATGGATGTTGAGAGGGAGACGGAGAATGCGGGCGGCTTTGCTCGCTCGTCGGTTATGCTGCCACGCTCGGCCGCGCCGCGCGTTATTTAGCCCCCCCTTGTGTGCAGCCTGCGTCTGTAGCCAGATTAATGCGAGCGGAGTAGAGCTGGCTTGGTCCGCCGAAAAATCAGAGTTAGAGAGAGATCGCTGTACACTCGCTGTACTCGTCTATACGGATATACGTTTGCGTATATCTAAGCCAGAGAGTTTTATTATCCTACACATATAGACCAAATATATATGAGTTATCGCCGACACTGCGGAGATCTGCGTTATCTGCGTCGTTCACTCAATGCAGTGTACACAAAGAATGCGATCGATTCAAAGAGAAGTTAAAACTGTTTGCGACTCTGTATAGTGCCAGAACTTGCGGTCGAGGCAATTAACCGTTTCTCCGCATGTTTTTTCAACGAAATTCAGCGCTCTAGATAAAATGGCTTAGATATATGTCGTCCTGTGCGTTGTGATGTTCTTCGTTGGATACACGGTAAACAAACTAACAAAAGAATAACACGTCGATGGACAAATAACAAAAAAGAGCGGATTGAATTCACCGCTAAAAAATTCATAGATCAACGATGCGAAATCAGAGGATACGTTTTAATACAAAAAAAAAAAAAAAAAAAAAAAAAAAAAAATGAAAAAAAGAGGTAAAAAAAGCGAGCTTCGCGCGTTCCGTTTAATATTGACTCCGAGAGCTTATTGAAAGGATGTAAAGCTTTGGACGATACTTTTTCAGTGAACCCCCACGCGAGAGTTGGAAGAGGGGCGCGGAGGAGAGGATATACGATTGAAATTAATTTTTCTTGCTACACCGCTGGTGGCGAGCAATTTCGGCTTTCAAACCTGCGGCCTATAGAGTAGATTTTCTAATTTATTAATAGAGATTATGTGCGCTCTCTATCACAGCCAGGGTAAATAAATCGTTGGCGCTTGTTGTACGGCCGCAAAATTACTGCTTTAATAATCGCTGTTCTCCACCGCTGCTAATCAGGTATTAGTTTCCCTACACTGAGCACATCCGATTAACCCTTTCGTAAATGTATGTGTATATAATATATACACGGCCTAATTATTGTGGATTATTTTAACATCGCTGACATCCTAGAGGATTTTCCAAAAGTTTTCGCTGAAACTCTTGATAATTAGGTCAGCATAGATCGGGATTTATATACACTTACACGAAGGATAAATATAACACAGTGAAGCGAAAAGAAGTCACGTGGAAATTTCGTAATAGTCTTCGGTCGATTCAGTCCAATCTCTGGCAAAAAAAGGAGAAAAAATCTCCCGATATCAAAACAAGAACACTCGGGTATATTCCCCATCAAGCTTTTATCAAAGTTACAAGAAAGCGATCCTCTTTTTCTCTTTCCATACGCGCAGACATGATCAATACCGGAAAATCGCCCGCGGAGCTGATCGAATACTATCTTTCTCGTATAGCACATCATACAGCAACAACAACAACGCGACCACGTCAATTTCTAAACGAATATAAAACGATATTGTAGGACGTCGTCGTCGTCGAAACAATATCCGAGGCATTAAACCGCGCGCTTGAGTATACGCGACGCGCCCTTTTGTATATATACAGCCGAAATCCCGATTGCCCCGGCTGTAATTGAAACGTCTCCCGATGTCACGTGGCTACCGCTCAGGCAAATTAGTTATTGCTTTTTTCGCTTCTCTCTCTTGCTCCCCCCCTCCGCGTATTAAATTTCTTTTGAGCACCGTCACACAAAGTGAGTTCTCTCTCTCGCTTTCGCCTGTCTTTGTCATCCCCTATATGTATCTATCTATCTTTTCATACGTGTATATCTATGTGTATGTATATACGCGCATGGAATACAGCTATACAGAATACAGCGAGCAGTCGAGGCTAAAAGAGTTGTATATAACCGCTATATATCTATGTATATGTGCGTGTGTATATAAATATATATAAAACGCGGAAGGTCGAGCGTGTGTTGTGTCGTCGATCGCTTCGCGACCTGTCCGCCCGTGTGTGTCTTTTCCCATTTCGCCCGACAGCGCTTTCCAGCTCACGTCGTCGTCCTAGTCCTTTTTTTGCTACCGCTCTTGCAACTGTGTTCTTTCGCTCTTTCTCTTATGTTTCGTCGGACCACCGCTCTCTCTATCTCTCTCTCTCGCTCCCTGTATACTGTCGGTGACACCGGCGCTCCCGGCCCTGTCGTACTTTGAGTGCCACTGCTTTTTTAAATTTCCTTTATGGGGAGCGCTGATTGCCCTCCGTGGGTGATTGAATTCTTTCTCGGCTTTTTTTCTCTTTTTTTCCTACGTATGCGTGTGTGTTATATATACTATATATATAAATATTGTATGCATGTGCACACGAAGTATATGCGAGTAAAAGATTGTTGATGGAATGCGTTGAATTTTGCCGATGAAACAAGAAGCCCAGGAATTTTTCACTCGATTGACTCGCGTAAATTTATTTTTTAATCGACTCTGAACCGTTTAAAATTTTTCTCTGCTATCTTTTCCTCACTTTACAGTTACTGGTATATACGAATTTTATAAAAAATTCATTATACGAGAGGTGGATTTAAGCGGCGTGTGTTAATTCGTCGGTTCACGATTCCCGGGAAAATTCGCGCGCGCGTGTACGAGCGGCTGCGCACAAAGCGCTAACGAAGTCAGGCCACTTTTCCCGGAATACACGTATCGTTGATACGTGGGGGAGGCGGGAAGGGGGGGGGCTGGCATGAGTTAATCGGACCATTTGAGAGAATTAAAAAGCGCTGTGGATGATTGTCGGTTTTATTAAAATTTTATAGTGATGAAAATCCACGAATCACCGCAGTTAGTGAACTTTTAGTTTATTTCGTGTGATATATTATAATTCCTTTAATGTCAATTCCCTACATTATATAGTTATCACAATTGAATTAAAGTTCATAATTTTTATCCAAATTTAATACGCGAGTGGGCAAAGTGCCGTTTTAATTCAGTAAAGCATAGTCCATGTTAATTATACGTTTACATTCGCAGATAAAATTAAACAAGAAATCATCCTGTAAACACGAGAATTTTTCAACTTCTAGGCGCATAAAGTGAGCCACAAAGCTCTTTGAAAAATTGTACAGCGGTGGGCCTTTGAAATACGTGCCAAGCTCTGCGTACAAAAAAAAGCTCCGATCGTTATCCCACTTTCACGTCGCAGTACTTTCGGAGAAAGTTATAATGATGAAGCTTTGGTATATACATGCATCCCCTCAAGAATTAATAGGTCTGTATACAAGCAGCCAATCGATGGTCATATTATAAGCTATTCTAAACTGCTAATTACTCGAGACTTCCAAGACGCGAAAATCGCGTCTCTCGAACTATCCCCTCTCAAGGATCGTCTCTCCCACGAATTACTCCAAATGCATACATATACATTGCGCAACAATACACAAGGGAGTAATGGTGTATATATCATAGAAGCCACGAGCCGATCGGCAATTCCCACGTAAAGAGGTTAACCTCCGGCCTACATCCAAGCGTGCGACCACTAATTAAGACAGCTATATACCCCCACCCATTTTCTTAACGCTCACCCTTTAATTTCTTGCTGAACGCATCCACGAAGTTGAGTGTAAAAAAAGCGATTGAATAAAAATCGGCACTTGTCGAGGCTGCAGTGCGTGTAAAAGAAGCTGGAATCGGTAATTATCACCAGCGCGTCCTTCCAGCACGTCTTCTCGCGATCTCTCTCTCTCTCTCTCTTTTCCAGCAGAGCAGAGCAGCGAGGTAATTTGTTCAGCCAAGTAATGTATACGCTCGCTCGCTCGCGCCACCTTCAGCAGCCGCCGGTTATAATTAGCCTCCCCGAGCAGCTGGCCGGGAGCAGAGCAGCAGCACTTTTGCGCAGGTTCAACGTCTCTCGGCTTAATGACACTGAATAGCGATGATAAATTGCCGCTGCTGCTTCGCCGTCGTCTTCCTCTCTGGCTATACTCTTTCTCCCCCTTTTTCTCTCTCACTGTCTCTCCTCTCTCTTACTCTCATGGATGGATAATATCTCTTTCTCGCACCCAAGCGAGCGTTTACGCGCCCGGCGACACTTTATACCGGGCCGGGATGAAAAGTCGCTGCGTATTTGCTAAATAATTATTTGAATGGAGAGAGAGAGAGAGAGAGAGAGAGAGAGAGAGAGAGAGAGAAGCTTCTTCGCGCGCAACGCTTATTTTGTTTGATGTCTATTTATAGAGAACGACGACGGAGTAGAAGAGACTTTGGTCTATCTTCTCTCCGTGGAGTGTGTCTAGAGTATAATCTTTTGATCGCCTGAGTTGAGTGAAATGACCGGACGCGGGATTTAGAGTGTAGTTTTCGGAGCGATGGTATTATTTGATTTTATTTGATTTTATTTTACCTTACTAACCCTCTACGTGTGCGTATACGTCGATATTTCGCGCGTTGATGCGAGACCGGATTCCGAAGCTTTAAATATTCCTCGTGTGTATCTTATCGATCTATTACCGCGTATATATACCGCGGCGACGATGTTTATGTACGTGCGAATTTAAATTCCGACGATACGGTCCGATGAAATCCGGCTGAAAAATTAACGCGCTCGTTTGCGCATCAGCGACTCGTTAACGATAACCCTTGCTCGGGTGCATTGAATAAAAAAAAGAAGAAGAGGGAGAAAGAGCGAGTTAATGGGTAATGAAGGCTTTGAACTTTTTACGCGTGCGCGCCACGCGTTCCATAATACCGGGAGAGATAATTTCATTTTTCCGATATACATCCTAGCGGTAGCGAGAGAGACGCTAATACTAGAGATAAAAGCTTTTATTTTTTTTGACAGTTCATCGCGCTTCCTTGCAGCTTCGCGAAAGCTCTATCCGCCAAAACATATAACAACATATATAACGATATATATTCATGCATATACCGCACGGTCGATGAAAAATACTAACCCTTAGATTTCACCCCAAAATCTACCCTCTTCGCCGTTTAACCCCCTTTGTATACATTTATATACCTGTATGTATATATACGTCACATTCTATATACATCTCCGACAATCCAGTATTTTTATATGGTTTATAAATCCACCGAAAAAGAAAAACCGATCACACGTACACAACATACGTGCAATAAAACATGCACAGCTCGAAGCATATCCAGTTCGGCGGATGTATATAGCAAGAGAGAGCGAGAGAGAGAGAGAGAAGCGAGTGGAAAGCACATGTCGGAGGCCCGCGGGCACGCGCCGGCGATTCTCCAATTGGAATAAATTGACTGCGCGACGCGCCGGCTGCTCCGACGCATGTATTGTTTTAGCGCGAGATTTTCATTGCCGCCGTGACTCTGCAGTATATACAATATACAATATACAATATACATATATAATATATATGTCATACATCAGAAACATTTTTCCAGCTTGCTGTTGACCGTTATTTCATATTCGACAGGAGTTGCTCGCTTAATGAGATTTTTTTCATTTCCGATTGTTTAGAGGACACGAGCGGCGATGACCGCGTACGTCATACATCGCGTTATATCGAGGTAGACAGATCTGTATAGTGTTTATACGTATAGTATATATAAAATATATATATATATGCATAAACGTATAGGTCATGCATAGGTATGGGGTGAGATTGATTATCGGTTGGAAGGGGGTCGAACGGGGTGCATATTGACGCTAATGGGGCAGAGGAGTTATTGTTATCGAATTGCATAACTGTATAACGCTTTATGGCTAAGTTAGAGGGCTCTGAATATCTGTCGATTAAAGTTGCTAACGACTTCGGTGTGCTGAGTTTACAAATTTTTTTGTTTACCCGTATTATTAACTTTTTCCACATATAAATATATCCAAAGTTAATTAAAAGTATACACCTCGATACGTACACGTAGAAATGTACAAAAGTGTAATCAACAAAAAAAAGAACTCGTTTACACCCTCTTCTCATATTTCGCATATCCGCAACCTACCAATAACAATCTGCGCGACGCGCAAATTCCACGACAAACCGCAAGTGTATATATCGATTACATCCAATTCAATAAACGCAAATATGTTTCATCGTTTTTTTTGTTTTCATGAAAATTCGCTAAACAAGTCAAAAAGGCAGAGGCTCATTATGGAGCGTATATGTGTGTCTGTGTGTCTGTATATATATAGTAGACCCTTGAGTTCATCAATTATGCGCTCGTTTATCTGCACATCGCGCGCGCGCCTCGATTTTTTCCTCCCCTCGTATAGCTCGCATCTGGCCAATCTATGTAGCGCAAACATAAGTGTGACCGCAGTGATGCGTATAGAGTTTAGCGAATAAGCTATAATACTCCGAAATCGAATCGAACCGACGGATGAATAGTCTCGTTAATTTTTCCCGTCAGATTCCGACTATACGTCCCCCTCTCTCTGTAGCACTTAGTTTTGCGTCGGCGCAAACATCACGATTCGAGATTTGTATATACGTGTAAGCATATACACACACATATATATGAATATATATATATATATATATATATATATATATATCTATACAGAGGACTATACTTGTGGCAAATACGTAGTTGTGGAAAATAGTCGACGAAACGGCCGAAACAAAGGTGAACGTCCCTGTGATTTGATCCTATTAATGTGACCCTCGTGCTAATTAGCGTGAACTGCTGCTGCGGTGATGCGGCGGATAATCGATAACCCGACGAGCTACAGAAGCGCAGGCCCTGCCTCCCCGCTTTCTCGCTCTATCTCTCTCTCTTGTGGTAGTAGCAGTAGAGGTACTGTATACATCTCTCTCTCCCTCTGGCGGATGGAGGGGTCGTTAGGTTCGCTTCAGGTACGCTGTTTGACCACTTCTCCGGAACAAAGCCGATGTTACAGGCTAATAAAGCTCCGCTCGCTCGCGCAAGCTTGTGCGCGGCGTATATAGTCGCGAAAGCGAGAGCTTGCGCGTACCTCGACTTGCTCTGTAAGTATATATATATATACATATACATGTATATATACTGTTGCCAGTGCGAAAGAGAAAGAGAGAGAGAGAGAGAGAGAGAGAGAGAGAGAGAGAGAGCGAGATGGAACGACTAAGCGAGTGTGTCTGGCGGAACACTTGGGAAAAGAGCAGCGGATGATGTAGTCGAGGGTATTATGGAAATGGCTCTAGGTGCGGAGAGAGAATGAGAGAGAGATGGTCTTAGCTGTACATGCTTTTTAGGAGAGGTGGTCTAAAGTCTGCGTGAGATTTTTTTATGACTGTATAAATATATGTACAATTATAAACAAATAGGTTGGATATATAGTAAGGTTGATTTAATTTTCATTTTATCGAGAACGATCTATCTTATCGTTGCGAGGGCTGAACTTTTCAAGCTACTGGCTGAGACGTGAGATAAGAAATAAATTAGTTCATTTTATATAATCTCAAAAGTTCAACGGCTGCAAAGCTACCTACCTGTCACCCATCTAATATTAGCTTAAATCGAGCATCGATCAAGAGTGCTTATAAACTGTTAATTGTTTATATATAATATATATATATGTTTAAATTATGATGTATACATATGTGTGTCTTTTAATACATATAAATATATATGCAAGCTTAAAATTGAATCAAACGCGATGGCACGCCTCGGGCTAGCTTATACAATTCCTAAAGCGTGCAGTCTACCGTGTGGTAATATTTGTTTATATGGAATTAAAAAATCGTTTGAACTGTTTTCACGTTACTTTTAATAACCTGATTATATGATTGTTTAATATTTTCATTGTTCAATATCCTATCGTGTCTCGCTTTCAATCACCCGGACTCCGTAAATTACAGCGACAAATACTCTCGAACAGTATATCGCGGATAATGCGCATCAATATTAGAGAACGTCAACGTCCTTGAGTCAATCTATCGGAAACATTGCCATACCGCACCTGCTTTTATTCCCGCCGTATTTATATATAAAAATTATATAGCGCTATCGCGCTAATTTAATTGGAAAAAATCAATCGTCGAATTAAGGACGCTCGTTATATTAATATGAAGAAATCGACTTTAAATAGCTTCTCGCATATCGCGTGTAGCCTAGATAAAGATTGCTTTTGAACTGCGAAGCCGAAGGTTTTTTCAACCTAAGATAAATACCTTTGATAAAAGCTTAAACGTAAACTTTTAGTGTAAAAAATATGTTCGATTACTTTTATAACCATCGGACGAAAACTGTTCTGGTTTATATAGATATCGCTATACTCAATCTTTACGAGAAACGTTCTACTTTCGGAAAAAAGCACGATGTATTGTTCGCTATTGTTTTTTCCGAGGTTAATTCCGCAACGCGTTTGTTATACCGCAATGAATTTCGATGAGTTATATAGAGGTGAAAGAGATCGACGCTTCGATTAAACTTACACTCTGTGCTCTGGGTCATCATCTCGTGAACCTTTAAATGATACGCTGATTTAAAGCTCTCGCTCGCGAAACCGCGTTTTAAAATTGTGCCGTGTGCCTCGTGAAACAATTGGGTCAGACATCCGAGAGAGAAAGAACGAAAGAAAGAACGAAAGAAAGAACGAAAGGACATTGTTAAAACAATTACTTTTTCCATTATGTATTCTAGTGTTTTAATCGGCAGATTAACCTTTCAGAGACCAGTAGCGCAAAGTCCTCTTCAGGGAGTAGTAGCAGTAGCAGTAGCAGTAGTAACAAACGAAAACGGGTCGACTTGGCAAGTCCCGCACCCATAGCCACACCTCCAAAGGAGCCAACGTTATCGCTTCCATCTGCGCTAAAACTTGCGAGCGATACGAGGACAACTGCAGCTGTAGACGTTCCCGAAGACGTCGAATCGTCCGAGCGAAAGAAAAAAAAGGCGCGAACTACCTTCACTGGACGACAGATCTTCGAGCTCGAGAAACAGTTCGAGGTCAAGAAGTACCTGAGCTCCTCGGAGCGAGCTGATATGGCCAAGCTCCTAAATGTCACCGAGACCCAGGTTGGTTTCTTTTTTTGACTCAGTTGTTTATCTAATCCTAAGTTATGGCATTTTTTACTGGACTACGATTCTAAGTTGGCTAAAATCGTACGCTCTTAAAATAATCCTCCTTGACTAATTTATTACATATATGCTTAAGATTCGATATTTGATAATTAGTAAATCCTATAGGAAGTAAACGCCTGTAAATATTCTTTAATTAATAATAGCAGTTTAGGGCTGAATCTGTACGGAAATATTGTTTACCTATATAAAAATATATTTACTCTGAAACTGAAATAATTTATTTTTCTAATATGTCATTCGTTCGAGGTTACACCTTTTAACTTATTCGGCATGCTGTTAAACAATTCAATAGCTACAATATTACTATTTTTGATGCTTATCACATTCGCTTAAACATCTCTCTTAGTTTCTATGAAGAAATGAATTTTGAATCTAAAACTGAAATACGCTGATTTATTTAACGGTAGTTCTACATTATTTAGTCATTTCAACGACTGCGGCAATTCATTATGTAAAAGTTTGGTAAATTGTGAGGTATATTCTATCTGTGAAGGGGACACGCGTCCTGGGATCGATTTAAAGAAATAGAGCTAACAAGAACTATCGTACGACTTTCTTTTAGAATATTTCTCCGAGTGGAGAATCTTAGTTTTGAAGATACGAGGCAACTCGTTATCGGACAATCGAGCTTACCGTCGCATAGCGATTGGACCAAGAATATCAACGAAAATGTCCAAACTTAAAATGGTCGAGCTAAATATGCAAACGAGTTTAAATCATGGAATTATGTTCAGCGGAGTGAAAATTGTCCAAAGCGAAGGAAAAATAAATCTCATCCGGGGAATAACTCCCGTGCACGCGCAATCTCTCGCATAATTTCAATTCCGGACAGAGCAGCTAGCTCTCGCAACATCGTCATCAGCTGCAGCGGTAGCAACACAGCCCAACGATCATCGAATCCGCAAAATTTGAGTGGCTACAGGGAGAGAGAGAGAGAGAGAGAGAGAGAGGGACTGTATAGTAATTGTAGTAGTATTGCAATGACGCGCCGCCGGCGTAATGCTCCTGCATCCAGTATCATCCAGTACATATATATGTATATACATAGTAAGTGGCAAGGGCTACTCTCAACTCCGTTATATATAGCCGGGCAGCCAGCATCAGCGCCACGCCATTCCCGTGTTCGGCTCTCCTCCAGTGCCGTCGCTAATTAACATAATGTTTGGACCGTCGCGCTCGACCTATAATGCTTTGCCGAGCTTTAAGAAAGAACCACATATTACGCACACGCGATTTGTGATAGATGACTATACATGCGTGCGCGATATGTATACGTACATAATACATAGGTCTAACAGCATACGTGCACATATAGATATCTAGAGCTGGTTATAAGTGAGAGAGAGAGAGAGAGGTGGCAATTGGTTTATAAGGAGAGCGAGGCGGCACAAGTGGCAGCCGCGACTCGAGCCGCCACTGGGATATCAGCGGCTATCAGAACCATTAGTGACAATCAGAGACAATTGCCAGCAGCCGGCCTGTCGCGCTTTGTGCTTATTATTGTGGCATGTGCGCGTAATCTGTTCCATCCTCTGATGCGCGACTCTCCACTATCCTCGACTCCTCTGCGCGCTATGACTACTATACGCCTCCGAATGTACATATATCTCTCTCTAACACTATATAAGCGCTTAGAGAGAGAGAGAGAGAGAGAGAGAGAGAGAGAGAGATATGTAGAGACGATCGTAGGCGCGCCCGCGCAATACACGCACCGCCCCCGCGTTTATGTATGTTTCTCTATACGTATCTCTACATACATGCACGTCTCTAATATCCTCGTGTAACGAATTGTTAATTTGCACGGATGTTCGGAGGTCGCTTTTCAATTACCTCTCGAGCATCAAAAGTGTTTGCGATGGCTGTTTTTTTAATTAACAGCTAGGCCGATTGCTTTTCACCTCTGATCGTTGCTGCTTGAATCATCGATTTTCTCGCGATGTTCAAATGAATTTGTACACGAGAGAGAGAGAGAGAGAGAGAGAGAGAGAGAGAGTCAGTCCGCTGTTTTGTAAGTCAATGTTTACTCGATCCAATTTTATTACGCGGTTCAGTTTAGCTATATGTGTATATATATGCATACCCTTTCATCGATTCCAAACTAACATTATTTAACGGTATACGTCAGAATGCGCTTTTTCATGAAATATGTATACGTAGAAATTATTTTAATTACTCTCTTCATTACTTTTCTCAATGTACACCGCACGGGGAATTAAATATGTATAAAAATACGCTTTTTTTAAAACTGTACATCGAGTTATCGCAACGTTCCATATCGTACTGCACAAAAGTGCGTAATAATTAATTAATGCGCAATCATTTTTAATTTTCATTACGCTCGCCTTTTAATTAAATATTCCGCAAATGTGTCCAACTGCGCGAATCGTTATTTCCTTCAATAGCTTTGTATTTACATCGATGCGTTCGTAAGCTCACATACATTCAAACAAATTATTGCGACATATTTTCGATTGGAAAAAAATCGTTGTACGTTTTATATCTTTTGTTTGCAATCGGTTGTGTCAGTTTCATTTGCTGACTTCGAAATACATTCCTATGCGACTAGGGTCCTCTTATTTTTGTAATACGTAGTGATCTATTTTCTTCCGGCTTTCCAGTAAATCGTAGAGGTTACTATTTTCGAAAACTGACCTCGTTAAACGAGATATACACGTTAAATGAAAGTTACGTGACTTTTAAGAGACCTATTTCAGTAATTCGTCGATTTGAATTATTCATAAATTAACATTGATTTTTTCCTTAGGTGAAAATCTGGTTCCAAAACCGTCGTACCAAGTGGAAAAAGCAGGACAACATAAGCAACGCCGAAGCAGCCGAGCACAAAAATCAGAACAACCCGAAATCCACGACTCCCGTTGGTAAATCCTCCAATAGCGCTAGCAAACACTCATCGTCAAAGGACATTGAGGCTAGCTCGGATTCCAATAATTCGCTCTTAGTGAGCGATGGCAATTCGGTACCGGATAGTAATAGCAGTCGGACCCTTGTGAGTCCGGAGCCTCCACCACCGCCAGCATCGTCGTCGTCAACGACTAAAGAGGAGCGAAAGATTGGCTCGCGGGATCTCGCTGCGGGTAAAGACCAATCCAGATTAACGGCCGGCAAGGAACCATCCGATGACGATGGGGTGAGTTTATGGGCGTTGAAGCTTTAAGGGAGTATCAAGTAAAGTTATGCGATAGAGCTGAATTTTTGGAGCGATGGAAATAGGTAGCCGTTATTGGAATTAAAGTTTCACGGGGAATACGTTTGTGCTATAGGAGATTTCAGCATTATTAAATTTTCAATCGCTAGATTGGAATTTCGATGCGGTGCCTGGGTTACACGTGCACTGTAATTATGTAAATATTGTTATTCGGAATGTTCGATGAATATTCATGTATGTTTTGAAACGCAAACATTATAATAGTTGGTACTGTTATTTGGGTTTAGAGCAAATCTAGATTTCACTAAATAAATTTCAAGTAGACTGTTCCAATCTGAATTTACAAATAATTTTTTTCGATTAACCACATATGTTTATTGGTATTCGTTATAGTAACTAGCCTTTACGTTAATGATTATTTGACCTTTAAATGAAATTTAATTTAATTTACAGATGAACAGTCTAGACGATTTGGAAAATTCATCGAGTAATAAACCTTCGCCAACATCACCATCTACACCTATTCTTCCACCGCAACCATCAACGACATCAACATCATTACTAACACCTTCTCAACCGCCAAAATTGTCGCCACCTCCAATGTCGTCACCGACCGACGACGAACAAGTAGCTGATGACGAGGACGACGAGCCAGAGATTAAGTCGACTCCACCACGGACGAAAGCTTCTTCGAGTCCTGAGCCGCCTAACAGCTAACTAGCTGCCGCGACTCGGCTCCTATCGCGACAAGCTTTTTTTCGTGAGGCTTGTTTGAAAGATGCTACGAAAAGCACATTAACTTGAAGAGTCCCGAAAAAGTGTTAATAGACATCGTTTGATTTTCCGATTAGAAATGACTGTATGCATGGCGAGAGCACAAATGAGATAACTTTCGTCTCCCCGCTGACTGTCGATTAGACGCACCGAAACTTTTCTATATATACATAATATACATAAAAAAATATATATAAATGAGTATATATATATTATAAAAAAAAGAAATCGTTCTTCCTCGATCCTAGACTTGCTCGAGGTGGCCGAGAAATGCGAGTCCCACAACTGTGATCTTAACCGATTTCCTGCCTCACAGAAAGAGAGAGTAAGAGAAATAAAGAGAGCCGCTTTTTCTTAAAGTAATTATAAAATAAATGATTATTTAAATAGTATGTAAAACTACGTAAAAGGGGCTCGTCCAAGATCACCGAGGAAGGAAGAGAAACCAGAGCATAGGGACGACTCGCGCATTTACGTACCTGCTGATACTTCTGCTTCGATGATCGTATTTTATCTATTGTACGCGATGCCCTTTACGCCTCTCTTCAGTCTGAGTAATTGTTATAATTGCATCACTTGTGTGATTTGAGAGATACTCTGATCTAGAGATTATTGTATGATGTAACGCAGTAGAAAATGCGAAATTCGTGCGAAGTGCGGATGATTGACCAAAGAATAGTGATGTATAAATATAATAGATATATTTGCGTCGAAACTCGAAATTTGTTGAGTTCACGCTTTGAATTTAGCGTAAAATTCTACGCGATGATCATATACGAGCCTGTACAAAATTCGTAAGATTACTAGTTTTAAGATTTGAGGTAAAACGTACATTTTATTTTGTGATCAAAAGTTATTGTTATACGAATTGAGTGGATTTAAATCTGTTCAACACGTAAGAAGTAAACACTTACCAAGTGGAATTACTTTAATATTGTTTAATATTGCTCCTTTTTTAATGATATAAATATTATTTATTTGAATTCGACAGCAAAGGCATCCATAGTTTTCATCAACTAAAGTTGTGCGATAACATTATTGATAATAACGCTTATCACAGACTAGGTATTAAACCTTTATGAATGATTATGAATGAAATACAGAAGTAGATGAGGCGGCGGAGGATTCTAAAATGTGACAAATGGAAAATCGGTCTGTTATAAGAACTCGCATACACAAACCCTCTGCCAGTTACATTGTCAGCTGTGTAGTTTTGCAATACGCATAAGTCCTCGTGATATAAAAATAATTAATTCGTTGTTGTGGATAAAACAAAATGTATTACTTTGTGCGAAGACGGATTTTAAACGCACTTTTCTAATTAATTATTAATAGGTGGACAAACCATGAAAAATGCAAGACCGAAGTTCGTCGATATTTTTTGCGCCAAAGAAAAAGTGTCAATAAAATTGAGATATAGATCCTAAATGAGTATTTTTTTTATAAATAGAAAATTTAGTATTACATCTTTTTCAATTTGTTTCTCGAAGACATATTTTTATTATTTTCACTATTTTAATGTACAGGTAAGTGACATTTTACAGAATACATGTTATTAATTGAGTTGCAAAAAATTAACAGATACATCAGTCATACAAAGGTTAGTCAATCGATACTACAAAACAAAATGTAAAAAAAATAACAAGCTACCTTCATACAAATACATTCAATAATAAAAACTGTATACATCGTACTGTCGAGTGCGTAGATCGTCTTATAGCTGTCACAATGTTCTGTTCGACAACTTTTATTATGCGCACATAAACTGAAGAGAGAAAGAGAAAGAGAAAGAGAGATTAATCGTATCACTTAAGCCTTCAGTAACAGGTCTAAATTGCATCGCTGTATAAACGAGCTCGAATCGCATTGACTCGTCCGTTCATCACAAATTGTACACATAGCTGTGCACCAACGAGACAATAAAATTTCGCGCGATTAAAACAATATTCAGATATTCATTTTACACACTCTGATTCTCAACTTATGAGTACAAATAAAATCGTTGTCATCGAGAAATAAAAATGTAATAATAGACGTATGTACAAAACAACACATTTTCACAATTGAAAAATGTACCGGTATCATCAATCATTTTTTATACAAATGATCGATACATATATTTTAATCTCGAAGTGATTTTAAGTGGAGTTTGCGGCTTTGAATACAGCATGTATAATATTTTATTCTTAATTCATCAACTCCACGTGAATACACTATCGATAAGAGTCAACTCTCGGGAATTCCCGTAACAACAAATTCTAACAAAATTTTGGCCCAGTAAGTATTTGGCGAAAATTTACAGTCTTATCGAGCACTAGAATGTACTCTTTCTCGATGGTAATGTTAGGTGCTTGCTTCTTAAAGATGTTCGGTGTAGTTGTCGTTGCTGATGTTTTGCTTAATTTGCAAGTCTATGTCCTCGACGGAATCCGTGTTAGACGAAGGTTCAACATACGTATAATACTTTGCCATTATTGCAAAAATGACCATGTCAACGAACATCAGTCCAGCGAAGAGGAAAAATTCAAACACCTAAAAATAACGACAATTGTAATTTAACACAATGCGCGTGCACATAATTAATATTGCTCGATAATTCAGAAAAGGAAAAAGGAAATTACTTAAACGGCTAAATAATATATCAAATACTAAAGTACACATTCTCGAAAGTGAATTATCGGAAAAGTGGCGTACCTGTCGATCGAAGAACTCCGCCTCGGCGATGATAACCACAATCAAGTTTCCAAACGCTACAGTCAATAGCCAACTGGCTTGTAGCAACGACTTCATTGTCACCGGCGCTTGAGTAAAGGCAAACTCTAATCCAGTAATCGAAAACATAATCTCTCCCATAGTGATCACCACGTACTGCGGTAACAGCCAGAACATGTGAACCGAATTAGGATCGGCTAAAGTAACTATATTGATAGCAGCATCAGTATCCGATACGTATCCGACAATAGAGTAAACTCCACCGAATTTAAAAAACTTGTTTTTTTCCGCACCGTTGAGCGTTATGTTGTATTCGTTGTGATTGATGGGCATAAAATTGGTGAAACCCAACTTACTGGTAATGTTAATATGGTACTTATCTCCACCGTCGAGTTTTACACTTGTGTTCTTCGCCGTATTCTTGTAAATCAAAGCGCGTACCAGTGGATCACCGCCATCGGCTTTTTCGATTTCGTCTTCAAAACGTGCGCTTAAGCCCTCGTTTGTAATAGCCCACGAAAAGGCTTTCTTTTCGTGTAGAGTCACGTTCTCCGAGACTACGGATGAAAACAAAATTCGGTATTCAATGTCGGATGATACGAAGATAAAAAGTATTTTCGAGTAATTATTAAACGATGTAAACCTGTCAAGCTTCCACCGTTCAGCTGTTTACAGTCCGTGTACTTGGCGTTCAGCTGTAAAACCGTAGATTCTTTCACAGGGACGTAGAGATCCTGAATCATGTTCAAAGCTTCCAAAGAATACGTCGTCTCATTCATCGAACCC
Source organism: Apocrypta bakeri (assembly GCA_018906985.1). Lineage (NCBI taxonomy): Eukaryota > Metazoa > Arthropoda > Insecta > Hymenoptera > Pteromalidae > Apocrypta > Apocrypta bakeri. Next base: position 3,848,807 of record JACCIA010000003.1, read on the forward strand.
TTAAGACTCAACGAAGCTGGACAGTTGATGGTATTAAATATCCTTATTTGAGCCAAGCCCGCAGATGGTACAACCGCGTAAGTAGGCTATAATGAAAATATATACCACTTGCAATGTTTGACTCGATCGAAAAACAAGTCACCGACACTTACCTCGATGTTGAGCTCGACAATAGCAGAAATAACAAAAGACAGACCGGCCAAGACTCCACCGACGGTCATCTTTCTCAGAGGTGTGTTAATAAATAGGAACTTTTCAATGACGGGATAAATCGCCCATTGAAAGATCGGAATGAAGATGACAATGAACAACGGATTGATCACTTGGAACTGGTCAGGCTTAATAAGGTAACCAAACACCTCGCCGTCCATTCGAGACGCCTGGAAGGTCCATCGAGAGCCTTGTTGATCGAACAAGGCCCAGAAAAATGGCAGAGGGATGAAGAGCTTGAGGACCTTTAATACGGATTTGATGTCTTCTATTAAGCGACGATCGTACTGGTCGTCGGAATAGTCCAACCAATGATCGCGGCTTTCCTTGGCTTTGGTTTTTCTGCTTATCGCGTGCTATAGAAAAAGTAACGTTTGTCATTATACGCTGAAGGGAAGGAAGTCTATTTTCAGAAACTAAGCGAATATTTATAGAATCCAAATATAGAAAAAATAAAGAAAAAACCTTTCCTCTCGATCTCGAATGCGCGTTACGCAATCGGAGATAAAATTTATTTTTCACGAGTTTCGATATTGGCGCGTAAAACTTCGAAGTTATGACTTAAAGTTTACGATTATGATAAATGCCACTCCATGTTTGGAATACCGAGATATATATTTTTTTCCGTAAAATTTGATAATGGAAATATATGTATGTGCTCGAGACGATTATGGACGATTGCGCACACTTGCGCATATTTGGCACATTCGATTTCGCGAGACACTGAAACTTTAGGCCGTTACATAAGAATGAACTGCATAAAGCAACTTTTACTCGGTGTTACGTACGACGCCGAGAATTCACTGGCGGCAAAATTACATACACAATCGCGTGTATGAATCTTCGTCAATAGTCATCTCGATCGAGTGGATATAATTGGACAATTAAAAGATGAACTCACTGAAATGCATCGTGCGACCTTGAAAACAACGTTGCCTTCGGGCTCTCTGATCTTGTACAGACGTTTTCCAGCGAAGAATACCACTGAAACAATACACGAAACCAGTCATAAACACACCGAATAATTAATATTAAAATTATAATTATGATAATTGTATCTACAATTAAAGTACATTATAAAATTTTAATTTAATAATGCATGTTATAGTAACACTCGACAAACATCATGCATCCGATTTCATTTTCAATTCGAAATTATTGAAACATTTAAAGGTGTATTTAAATTTTAATTGTTCATTGGAACCTTTGAAATGTACTCCAAACACTTGTCCATTTAAAAGGGGGCAAGACACCTTTGAAATGCAAATTACTAAATTAAACATTTTTTAAATTTATAACAATGTAATTATGATTTACACTTATTCTAATAGAGGTTACAATAGAAAGTAGAAAATTCACTCACCATAGGATTCAAAGTTAGACGATGGATGGATTGAGCTCAAAATTAGTAGTTAAACTCTTAGCTGTAATCCTTTCAATATGAATGTAGGGATTTCAAATAAAATACTAGATTATTAACCAATTTCTTCTAATCATTCAATTCAAAATCCGTACATTCATACTGAAAGGAGTGTATCCAAGTTTATTACTGTCAAGTTAGAGCTCAATCTGTCCATTGGTTGACTACGAATCCTACGGTAAGTGAATTTTCTACTTTCTGTTGTAACTAGTTATCGAAGGGACTTATAGAAGAGCAAAACCTATCGAATTGAAGGTAAAACTATATTCTCAAATGAAAATAAGTGTAGCTTATAACTGCATTGTTATAAATATTTAAAATTTTAAATTTACTCGTTTGCATTACAAAGGTGTCTTTCCCCCATAAATCCACATAGTGTAAATGTACAGTGAATGCATGATCGCGCAATTTTTCGAGGCATTAAACAGCATCGTTACAAAGTTCATTACACACGCGTTCGTAAAACACGAACTGCAATAGTGTCAACAATGCTGTAATTACAACCTATCGCTGTGCGTGCATCTACAGTATTTGCGCGAATAACATCGAAAAATTGTCTCTAAATCTGAAATAGTAAAAAATGTTTTTTTTTTTCATAGTGAAATTATTTTTATTTCCGAACGCGTCTACTTTTGACTATTATAGGTAAAGAGAAGAAAATTAATTTTCAAAATAATGTAATTAAATATTCACTATTTATAAAGTGTAGTTGTATAATAACTATTACAGAGCTTATTTTTTTATTATTATGCACCACGCATAATTAATTACGTAAAGTATGTTATGTCAAAATTGATTCTTCAGCATAAAACGATTATCGTACGTTTAAATATCAATTGATAACAATTATTACTAACTGCGAATTGTTTCCTTCGATTAGAATTTATTTACGTTTTATACGAATGAGAATATTGATATAACTTTCAAAAAACTGTTTTTAAATGCATTTTTGCTACTAAAAATGATGTCAAAGACAATACATCTTTTTAAAGACTATTATTGGTAAGTCGACATGTATCAAAAGTAAATAACGATATCATTTATTGTTTCTAAAAATTCAGTAAATCACTATAATAAATTATTAGTAGTAACAAATAGTGAATATACAGAATGACGTTAAATGTTCACTATTTCAGATTTAAAGAGTAGCTTCGGTATCGAAAGACAATTTTTCGCCAATTATAATTATAAAAGATAGTCTTGAAAATAAGTCGTACATACCTATAGATACAATCATAAGGATAGCCGGAACGAGAAAGGCCAATGGGTAGCAACTGTTTTTTCCATAGCAGGTGACTTCCTTACGAAGCGTCGGTGTGATGGCAGTGGAAAAGAGCGAGCCCGAATTGATGGCAAAATAGAACAGCGAAAAGAAAACTGCAAGATAGTGTTCCTGTTCCGGTAGCTTGAACTGGTCACCTCCAAATGCTGCTACGCAAGGCTTGATCCCTCCAGTTCCCAAGGCTATCATCAATAGACCCAAAATCGAGAATTCTCTGCGGAAAATAAAGATTCGACATTCTTAGAGTTGTTTATATTACGGAGATTAATTATTCAATTTTATCTTTCGTTTAATGTTCGTGTAATAGTTGTTAATTGAGAGAAATTACTGTTTTACGATATACGATATGCGCATTCGACCTCCATTCAAATGTGTCTTTTAATGTATCTGCATTTTCATTTGTCCTCTCTTCGCTATTACACGAACAATTCTCGTTTCTTTTGTTCCTCGGGAAACTTCCTTCCCACGTGGAAAGAGGAAAACTTTTTGTTTATTTTTTATACGTTTTCTATTTGCGAAAGTGGAATCAGATTTTAATGTGTATAGTGCGAAAAATAATTAATCATTCTTAAAAGGCTTAAAACTACCGATGAAACTATGTATTCAAAGTATTTGCGACGATTGATTGGACGTGCAAAGATTAATAACCGCTATCGTTGTGTTATCGAGGAAGGTCGATAGAAAAGTCGAAATAGAATTAGGGCTTGGGTAAAGTGGGTGGGGGGGGACGTGATTTATGAAAATCGAGGAGAAATCATCGGTACGTGACGAACCGCAAAGACCTTGAGAAACGACGCGACGTTGGGAAAGTGGGACAATGACAGTAACAGCTCTTTACATACAGGATTTGTGCATGTGGTGAACGACCGGCTGCGGTACACATGCGAATTGTTGTGATTGTAAAACTTGATTTTCATCTTTGTCCCACAAGATGTTCCAATGAATGATATTAACTTTCTAAAGGGTAATTCCGTTTGTTTCTTTTAATTTTTCATTATGATTAATCGATAAATTATTCATATCTTTGTGCTTGTGTCTAATCGACGTAATAATAAATATTTACCGGTGATCTCGATGAGCGACTACGGTAATTGCACTTTGTATATATCTTTGAACTAATATATTATAATATATAGATAGACGTGGTAATTTTCTGTTGCGTAAGAAAAATGTTGAATATTATCTATTTATTTGCAGCCTTGGAAAAGATATAATATCCTGCCACGCTACTTCATAACCCAATTAAGCACGCGGATGCGTCGTAACCAGAGTTTCTACACCGATCGAATAATCGATATATACTTGGTCATCGGTTATCGTTTACGCACAATGCCGTCATTGACACGAAAACTCAATACTAAAATATTTCAATTACAAGCTTGTACCGAATCTCAGAAATCCATAATTAAGACAAAAAAGACAAGTATCTCAAGAGCAATGATGCATCCGAGTCTTATCAGTGTCCTCAATGTATATACGTGTACACACGTAAACCTACGCAATAATTTTGAAATATTTTCCTTCGGCAGCGATAATACGCTCGTGTTTAATACGGTACACTGGTTTACAATGGAAAAATAAAAAAAAAATTCAAACCTGACGGGAAGACCAAGCGGTGGTACAGAACTAGCCGCAAGCAGAAGCTGTCCTATAGCGTAAACAATACTGAGGTACAGTATCGTCTTGAACTTTCCGAGGAAAGAATCAGCAACCATAGCACCGAGTAATGGAAAAAAATACGCGAACATAGTGAAGGTATGGTATGTGACAGTGGCTGTGTTCTGAGAGTACAGAAGGATTTCCACCAGGTAAAGCGACAGCACAGCTGTGGATAGAATGTAGATACGTGTTTAGCATTTTTTTAATGGAATAATATGTATAGAAATATATACTCACTTCGCATTCCATAATAGGAAAATCGCTCGCAGAACTCATTGCAGATAATAAAGAATACTGATTTCGGATATTTTAGTTTCTGGAAAAAAGATCGACATTAATATGTTATTTAACAAAATTGTGAACTACGAGGAATCCGCTAGTCGTTCAGTTGTTATGATATCTTTGGAGAAAATTAAATGTTACTGGTTTTCACGTTTCCACTAATATTTAACTTGCAAACGAGCGTAGGATCAATTGACTATTCTAACAATTATTTAAACCGCGTGTACGAGATAAGACTGCTTTAATCAGAATTTGGCGATTACTTCGCTTATTTCATATCTTGTTTAACAAATGTTGCTTAAGATTATACACGCATGATTCGAAAAAGTACATCGTTGAAAATGCGTACTTAATAACATTGCAATGATAAATCAGGTATAACATTCTTGTTAGAAATTTATTTCTTTATTTCGTTATTATTCACTTTTTACGAGGTGGAATTAACCTCGTATGATCGTGAATTTTGACCAAAATAAAAGTGTAAATAATAATGTATTTCTTTATTGAATGTGTTTATGTACATGTATAAAACGTTATAGCAAATAACATTTTCTCTAATACGCATGGAAAATCATTTTAAGGAAGCACACTTAATTAAATACAATCGAATGAAATTTCCGTTGATTAACTCATTATAATAAAATGCCATCCAGGAAATAGCTGCGGTATGTGTATCAAGGAACCTTTTTCTTTAAATTCAAATCGATGAGTGGATACTTAACGCGAAAAAATTTATCGCTGGCATTAAAATGAATTTCACGATTAATATTAATCTCGCGATTGAAGTTTAATAATGTGTATAATAGAGATAACAGTTTCCATTCGTCAAATTAAACCTCATATTTACCTTGAATGAAACAAACGTTTTAACAAATCGACGTTATCCGTAATACAAGCGAATTTGAACGCGAGCTCGGTTGTACAACGATAAGATGCTTAACGACATTTTGCGTTAAAAGTATTTTGATTGTAGTCGAAGCAACTTTTCGCTGTTCTGATTCGCGATATTATCGAACGGTTAAACAAACTTCAGATTTTAACGAAGTGTTCGTTATATAATGATATGTACACTGCGATTGTAAGCTTTAGAAAACAATCGCACAGTTAAATTAATTGAGAAAAAAATAATCAAAGACTATCATAGGCTTGATAGATTTTTAATAATACTCTCATTGATACGTGGAAAAATGACAACCAACTGCTATATACTATATTTACGAGCTTTTCAATATGAAAACAAAAGTCTCGATTAATGAATTACCGAAAAAGTCATAGAACCCAATTAAAGTTCCGTATCTACAGACATAAAATCCATTGAAATGAGACGATAAATAAAATGAATCGTTCATTTTTCCAATCACTTCTATATATATAAAATCGCATTCGAGTATTTAATGAAGCAACGCAATGAACTCACACGAGGAAAACACAGCAGAAATGACGATGGCGATAATTAATAAAGTCGGCGATGCAATTCTAGCGATTTTAGAATAGTTTGTTGTCATCCTAGAGACTCGTTGCTCGATAAATCGAGCGTCAAGCAATAGCTATAGCGTTTAGTTTAGCTTGGCTGCTGGTTCTGCTCACTGAGAGAAGAATTCCTGAACGTATGTGTATATAAAGAGATGCTTTGGTAAAACAGGTATGGAGTTAAAGGCTTTACTGCATAGAGCATTGTGTATAGGTCATTGCTACCTGCATATAGTTATACTATTTTCTGCACAGCCAAGCTCATTGGAAGGTTCGCGTTGGTCTACTATCGAAGATTAGCATTTGGAATCGAATACTGCACGATTTGTGGCAGCTTTGTTGCGCGCACGGATGAGTGCGATATTCGTTTTGTGTCTTGAATGAATGAATGCGCGATGCGATATATAGATCTACAAATATTTGTGAGATTTGATACAACGATTGCAGAATTCCCCTTGTGATTTCTTTTCTCTTGTTGCTGAAATTCCACCTGTTATGGATTTTAGGAATTCGACCGACAATCAAATTTTGCGATAACGATTTTTATTCACGGATATGTGGAGAGGGTGAAACATCGGTATTGATGTTTGTATAACGACCTCGTGTCCATAATTAATTTGGTTAGTGATTCGGTAATTTGTCATACGTCACGATCGATAAGATATACATCCTCGATAATCGTGAGGGAAAAATGTATGTTCACGCGATAATCATCGAAAGGAATCCAAGAAATCGGTTTGTACTTATAATGCCGTTCACTGATATACAACCACACAATGGAGTATTCAATAGACATTGCTTATCGCAGCATCTCCGTTGTTGCAAATCTTCGTTTAGCGATTTTCGACCGCAGCTCCGAGGATGGGAAGCCACGAAAGCCTTATATGCTTGAAAAATTATTAAATGCAAAAAAACACTTCGTACCGCAATGCTTACGAGTGTTTTACCTATTATATTGTTCGCAAACGCGTACGAAGGCCGGACACTTTACAAAACCGGCAATCGATTTCACAACACGATCGTCATCGGAATCTCTAACGCGTACCCGATGATAAACTTACCTTGTCGTGGTCAACCTCGCCGAGTGCCATCTTTACTGTTTTCACTTGGAGATCGGTAAGTCGATCGTTTATTCTTCAAGGAATCTATATATCAAAAAAGTATCCCCAAACTCTATCTCGCAAAGTCTCTACCGATTTCGAGTTCAAAACCGTCGGTATAAGCAAAGTTCACCGCATGGTCCTTTCGCTCTGGCGCATTCGCTGATTTCTCTCGATTAAAGTAAAAAATTACGCAAAAGAAAAAGAAAAAGAAAAAGAAAAGGCCGACACGTGCGAGAGTAGTACTCACGTATCGAATAAGTGCTTTCGTGACGGGAGCGTGAGCTCGACTGAGTCAGGTTCGGTATTTGGAGCGACGAGCGCGCGAAAGACTGTCAAAGGTGCCTGAATGAGTGGGGATGAAGAGAGACTGCGCTATAGACGTATATATGTATATCGTAATGTATTCAAGCGTGAGCACGTGAAAATCGAGAATAGATAAGTGTATGTAATGTAAGGATAGGATACATTCGAAGAGATTGTTGACCTCCTGAGCGATATAAGGTGTATTTGATATATATATATATTGATTGGACAATTGACTAATTGAACGAACGTGCGGAGTGGCATACGCTAAATACGGTATATATATGTATAAGCTTCGAAAAGATGATTTAGGATAGATTTGTTTTATTGGATTGTACCGAATTACGGATATTGATAAGGCGTTTTCGAGAAAGTCATAATTGTCAGCGATTATTTTACGCTAATTTGGTCAGTTTTTATTTCTCATGCTAAATTACGCGATGACCGTTTTATATTGATAATGATTCATTTACATGAATATATTATTAAATTATGCATCAAATTTTTTTTTATTATTTTTTTAATTTCAATTTGTTCATCTACCGGAAAAATCGATAGCACGAACTCATGATATGTAGGTCGAATATATTCAAATACAAGTATATATATATATATACTCTTTGATCTTGAAATGATAAGTACCAGTTCTATGATATCGAATAATGAGATAACTCTAGAAAAAATGACTAAATTCATACATATATAGTATACATATATGCTCATAACGAGGTATGTCGCGAGATATTGAAAAATTATTCTTTTGATTACAGATTAATGTACGCACTGAACGAGGAACGAATCGCAAGCTTATAAACAGCGTAAAATAATTAATGGATGATTAAATTCGTCTTACGTCCTTCTACGTATAGTTACGCCTGAAAATAAACACTCATCTGCAGTTAATAGTCACTTTCAGCGTTTATTGACATTTTGTACATAGAAAAAAGATCTGCGTATTACCAGCACGTAATTTTATTATTGATATAATTGTAAACCTTTTAATAGCTTGTCCACAATCGTTATCTCGATTTATTTAAAAACTCACTAAAATGATTCTGCTATTTTACTCGCAATTAGGCTTATTTTTTGCGATTTCCAGCGCACTAAAGATCAAGGCTCAATTATAAAACTTCAGTCATTTATGGTCATATAAAAATAATATCTTTGATTGCGTCGAGTTAATTTATATATGCATATATATTTATTGAAAAAAAAAATTGTACGAAAATAGAAGTACTATCTACAAAGCGAAATATGACTGACAAGCGTGTAAATAAAATTGCCTATGCCGTCCTTCTCAGTACGGTAACTGAAAAACCTCAAAATAATTATCTATAAACTGTACATACTTATACGCGCGTATAAATAAGAATGACAAGGGTATGAGCAGAAAATATAATTGCACGTGCTTCGGTAAACAATCGTTTGTAGAAATTAACAAAGTACCTCTGCATAAAAGTAGCATCTAAAAACGATATAGCAAACTTCCTTCTTCCGTTACTGCGATCTCAATTTAAAAAAACCTCGATTCATCATTCACATGTAAATCATTCAATGAAAATGCAAATATACGCGCGGTTCGCGCTACGAATTGCGCAACAAACCGTCGCCTCGTACGTTTCCCAGATTCACTCATGAATTGTCTTCTTTAAATATTTCCGTATACTTTTTCGTTGCTTATACCTACAACGGTGTAGTTGTGTACGCACACGTGACAAATAAATAATGCATACGAATTACTCGATTTTTTAATCGTTTACATTTTCATTCACTTGTACGTTATCTTCCCATTGCGAGGCAATTCAAGAAATCGAATAATTCATATATATATATATACATCGACATTCGACAAGTGTCGAGTACAAAGTAAGTGATATATAGAGAATTATGGAAGCAGAGAAACGTTGTGACATTATATACAACGGCGTCGAGAGACAAAATATATATCCTATATAAATATGTACAATTGCACGAATTGTGCCGCCAATTATGTTCAATATAACAGTAGATGCAGTAGCATTCTCGGTAATTAAACAGGCGTCGTTAGCTTTTATTCGGATCATTTTGCGAGCGATGGGTTTTCCGAGAAACGAATTGAAATTTTCAAATGCACGAGTTTCTTAATCGTGGCATTTTTACGCTTCTTAATGTATAATTAATGGAAAATTCATAATTTTCTAAATTATTTTCAATTACTCTTTGCTCCTGTATCCGCATTTATGATATTTTTAAATTCTTCTCGATAAAGCATATAGCGGAGTTTTTTTCCAAAATGTGTGAAATTCTTCAAAGAAAATACTTTTAGAGCCGTATATGTATTATTGCATTATCATTACTAACATTTACAGGAAAATGCATTATTTTACTGTGAAAGTAACTATCGTGGTTTCAATGCATTCATGACGTACATCTGCATTCGTTGCCAAAAATGTACAATAATTTAAAAAAAAAAAGCAAAAATATATTAATATAATTGTTTCGAGTAATTTAAAACGGTATACGTGTTTATTACGAAGTAAAAACGTTTGAAGTCATAAAATGTTTTCGAAAAAATGTGTTTAAAGTTTTAAGTTAAGCTCGTCCCATGCCTGCGCGCTGCCGGCTCAGAGGCTCATAACTTTTTAATCATTAAGAATTTCACTTTCTGCTTTTAACACAATACTCTAGGACACACTTGGAACTATCAAATTACGCAAAAAAATGTTCGATTTTATTGAATCTAACGAACCAGAAGGTATCCTTAATGAAAATAGATATATATAGTTAACTTTGATTCGTATCTGGTTCTCCAGATTATTGCTAATATATACTTTAAGCGTTTTTACAAATTTTAGTCAGAGAACCACTCAGGAGTATTCATTCCATGTATATAGGTATAGCTGTTTAATTTACATATATAGAACTGCCTTTCCACAGAACACTTTCTTCTATAAAATGAAAGGTCTGCATACATGAACAGTATATAATTTAATGCCGACATAAGAATTTCACTTATTTCTGAAGATCATGATCCTAAAATATCATAATTAGTTTATCTTCGAGTTCATCATTAATCATACGCGGCATGTAATATTTTCGAAGTATTTTTAAGATTTAGACAATGGATATAAATGGTATGTATGTAGATACGGATGATATACTGATGAAATGTTGATAAATGTTCGCTATGGTAGCATTAAATATCTGATAAAATATTTAATTACAAAATTGTTCGATCAATCCATTGCCAAAGTCCATTGCACAATGACTTGGATTTTAATTAAAATTCGATAAAACCTGCACCATTATTCGGGTATTTTGAAAAGGTATTATATACACAGACTTTGGCATAAAGTAACATTGAAGCGAATAATTTTTCAATAATTCCAAATATTACAAAATATTTACTTTCGAGCAAATCTGATAATACAATAAGAGATAAGCGTTCGATTAGCTAGTTCGAGCTTTAGCCAATTTGATTCGAACAGATAAGATAACATGGGAATATACTCGTAGAAAAGTAACCGGCAGCAGTAGTTTTAAATTCGCTTTTTAAATTAATTTTTATAGTAACGGGCCAATTTCTCCAAATTATTATTTTTCTCGATAAGGTATAAAGTAGTACTTCTTTTATAATATATATATGAAACAATTTCCATAACTTTCTTCAAATGGAAAGTAAGTTCTTCATTGGCTTTTAAAATTATGATTTTTACATGAAAATGCAGTGAGTAATTATTATTATAACTATAAGAAATGATATTGCTTAAATATTACACACTGTACCCCTAAATTGTAAATAAAAATTAATGATGTATACCTATGATACATCTTTTATACGGTACATCTTGATTGACGCGTTAATACGTCAGGAAATAAGGCAATTTGAAATTTCCGTTAAACTTATCGACGCAAGTTGTTCGATACTCATAATGATGGATTTATTAATTATTATCAATGGCTACTTCGTGTTTGATAATTTTGACCTCCAAGTTCTAACACTTGACATTCGTGGATTAAAGAATTTTATCAAAGTAATTTCTCACATCGTGAACGTCGTTCAAGAATTTCGTCTTTCTACTATCTTTTCGAGAGTTCTCTTATTGTTAACTAATGTTTTATTCCAGGAAATAATGCATTTTTTAGTTGCGTAAGGTGTGACATAAAAAACAGTGACCTTTTTTTGCGTATGAATTTTGACGATGAATATATTATATTTTCTAGTTATTTACATTTGCGAATATTAAAATCCAATTTTCAATGTACATTTTTCTCCTTAACGTTCAGTTTTACGGCAAAAACTGTACAGCTATTACTTCTAACGTTTCACTGGAATACATACATATATGCACATAAATCATTTACATTTAAACGCACCCACTTACGAGTGCTTACACATTCGACGTGTTTATAAATTAATTAAAAAATTAATTAAATATTGAAATCATAAATAATAGTTCGTACTTGTAATGTTTAAGTCGTATAAATTGAAATTTAAAATTCGTCATTTCAAAATTCCCGCCTTCTCGTGAAACGACCAATCAGAGCCGGCATTTCTGTAGCGCTATCGTAGTCAAGCCTGGTCAAGCCAATATGACTTCTCCATGGAAATCCACCGTAACCTCGACCCGTACAATCGGAGGTACACTAGCTATAATATACACTATATGACTATACCGCACCTCCGCTCGGTTGCTCTCACTCTTGCACTCATGTTTTATTTGGCATCTCGCTGTGCGAAACGGAGAAAAGAGAGAGCTGCTCTATACTTTACGCTCGACTTCAGAACGTCCAGTTTTGCGTCAATGCGCTTGTGCGTATACGGTGTACAGTATACATATATGTCGTATACACATATACTCGATGGTTTTTGGTTTCCCTCAGTATACAGTCACACATCTGCACAAACGTGTACTTGCGAAACGTCCGAAGAAAATAATTCACGAATTTGGAGAGTAAAATAAGCAAAAGGCCATTTCTTCGTGTATATATGTGTATACAGATACGTCCTGGGATTGAGCATATCCTGTGTGTTGATATATATAGCTTTGGAGAACTCGAGGAGGCGAACACCGTTTGACTCTCTCGTATGTAATGCAACATATACACCTGCACACGGTTATAAGTTATAACATGTCTGTACTCTGTCTCTGTACACATACGCGCTACGTGTGTGTATTTTCTTTTGTTGTCGCTGCTCTTCGCGATTGCTTTAATCGCCGAGACTTGCAAGCGAATCGAATTCTAAAATTAAGCATTTTTTCGTAACAGACCGGTGTATTAGGTCGATTGCGAAAATCTATTCTGCGTCACGAGGTTGTATCTTGCCCTTTTTAGTTTCAGCTCTTCGCGACATTTCGACGAGTCTCTTTTATTCAGTGGTCTACTTTTGCGTCACGAGTAATTGGAATTCGTTGATAAAATGCTTTTGAAGAAGCTGGCGATTGTGCCTGGGCCGTGAGGTCGTGTGTGATGTTTACTGAGCTGATGCTGAGCTTTTGTGAACCGAATCTCAGGTACTCGACGTGAGTGAACGACGCTTCAGCTTGTATCACTGGAGAGATGGGTTTCGATGTTAATCGATTCCAAGGTCCTGTCGATGAAGAACTAATCTGCCCAATATGCTCCGGTGTCTTGCAGGATCCTGTTCAGGTAAATTTTATTTTATGCATTTAGTTACGCTACAAATGATAAAACTCTGATTAAGAGCAAATTAATTTGAAGTATGTTGCGGAGCGAGCTGGTTGTTATGAATAAGAGATTTTAACGTTTTCAGGCACCAGATTGCGAACACGCTTTCTGTCGACTCTGCATGAACGAGTGGATTAACAGGCAACCCACTTGTCCATTGGATAGGACTCCGATCACAGCAGCACAATTATTACCTGCTCCAAGAATTTTGAGGAATCTTTTATCTCGATTGAGAATAAAGTGTGACAACTTTGTGCACGGTTGTCAGCAGGATGTCAAGTTAGATGCCCTGATGGCTCATTTGGAGGAATGCGAATGCAATCCAAAACGACCAATAACCTGTGAACAAGGATGCAGCTTGATTATTCCTAAAGACGAAATGAAGAATCATAACTGTGTCAGAGAACTAAGAAACCTGATTCAATCACAACATCAAAAGCTCACCGAGATGAGGAGGGAGTTAAGTGAGCAACAGTTTCAACTTAATGAACAAAAGAGAGAGATACACTTGTTAAAAGACTTTATGAGAGCTATGAGGGTATCCAATCCTATTATGCGAGACATTGCAGAACAAATGGAACGAGACGAGGTAGCTCGATGGTCTGCCACATTGCCAAGAGCTAGAGTCACTAGATGGGGAGGAATGATCTCTACACCTGATGAGCTCTTGCAGGTATTGTAATAAGGCTGTAGTTAATTTATACAATGATAAACAATGATATTTTTAATAATAACTTTATTTTTAGACTATGATAAAAAGAACCTTATCAGAATACAATTGTCCTCCTCACGTAATCAACGAACTGATGGAAAATTGTCATGAACGAAAATGGCCAGCAGGATTAAATTCCTTGGAGACTCGGCAGAACTCCAGACGACAGTACGAGAACTACGTTTGTAAGCGAGTACCTGGTAAACAGGCCGTTATTGTTCTGCACTGTGATAACACGCATATGCCTGAAGACATGACTGTTGAGCCAGGACTTGTCATGATTTTCGCGCATGGTATCGAGTGAATTTGTACGTAAAAAAGCATAAAATTATATTTTTATATGGAGAAAACAAATAATGAAAGAGAAAAGTACTGACTGTCTGCATCGAGTACAATAAGTGCAACAACAGCGTTGATTATGTCACAAGCTTTTAAAGAAGCACCCCTTGAATTAATGAATTAATTGATCGTGTTTTTCTACTACTCTAGTTTTTAACCAAGAATACACGTTACATTCTTTTTTAGAATTTTTGCAAGTAGATGTTTTAAGTGATTAACTGCGCTGAAGTTTGAGGGAAAGCTTTTCTGTTATAATTAATTAATTATATAGTGTAATGAAAAATGTGATAATTATTTTATAAAAAAACCAGTGATCCATTATCGTGATGCATAAAATCCAAAAAACAAAACACATGTTTCATATATTTAATCATGTATGTTAACAATAACAACAATAAAATGTTAAAAAGTTCCAAAAAACTGTATTTTATATCAATAGACCAGTCGATTTCTTAGTTTATTTAATGCGATATTTAAAGACACGATTTCCATTACTGTTTGCCGTTTCGCTTGAGAACCGAAATATATATAGCGCTTTGTATTGTTAATGAAAGCTATAAGTTAGATTGTTAAACAACTTAATAAATAAGAGTATAATCAAAATGCTGTTTTTCACACGAATGAATGAATCTATCAGTCTACGATGCTGTTCTAATGTTATCATTATAAATAAACTAGTTTATATGTTTTGTAAATAAATAATTATCGAATAAATTAACAAAATTATGTAAATATTACAAAAATTTCGTTTATACAATTTTTAATTAAATTATACTTTTTTGAAATTTATAAATAATAAAAAGATGTTTTTATTAACACAAGAAAGTACTAATTGTATTAATTTATTATTCACAATGTAACGGATGGAGTGATTACAAAATTGCAATAAACTTATTGTTTTAAATCTTAATCTTCTGGACAAAGTGTTTGTCGTTGATTTTTATTCTTAATTTGAAAAAAGAATTATCATTAGAAAAAAGTATTGTAACAGAGAATAAGTAAAGAGTCGTTTGAAAAGTCATAAAACCGATGTTACACGCAAGAGTACGTGCTTTTTCAAGACCCTTTCTAGCCGATAGATGAAACTCTCGATAAAAAGCGAGTCATATCGCTAGGTGATAAATCGCTAGATGATTTTTTTTAAGCTCTTTTTTTCTATACCTTATACCATACAACTATCAAAGTATTTTTACGTAACATCGTTTTCCGCATTATTCAAACCGTAAGAATATAATTATTGACTAAACTGTTTTTTTTCAACAAATTAAAAAATCTGAAGTATAAGAAATTTCAATAAAACGATCAATTTAAAAAACACCTTATCAACAACGAAAACTCGACTAGAAATATTGAAAAAATCACACGAGCCGGAACAATGCATCCCAACCGATTTTCCAAAAGTCCCGTCTACAGACCAGAAGCTTCTCTCCTCCCGCATAATACGTATAATCTCCGTTGAAAAGAAAGAAGAAATATACGAAAGAAAGACGCGCATAGGTCTCTCCCCTGGGGACGCAAAGAAAGATCCAAAGCAGCGGCGAGAGGGAGCGGAGAGGAGAAGAGAGGAGAGGGAAGGAAAGAGAGAACACACACGCATCTCTCCCTCTCTCTCTCTCTCTCTCTCTCTCTCTTTCTCTCTCGAACACTCCCCGGAGTAATATAGGTACATGGACAACAGCTTCACGCCGCGCCGTACAGAGTCTATACACACGCGAGTCTCGAGCTCAGTCCGCCACGAGAAGCCGGGGAAGAGCGACGAGTATCGGCAGTTCGCCGAAGCGTGCTCCCCCGAAAACCGCACGGAAGAGAGGACGTTTGTGTCTGTATATACGCACATTGAGGAGGAAAAGGAAAAGGATATACAAAGAACGATTGAGATTTTGATATTTCTTCATTTAACCCTCTCGTCGAATGAGAAGCTTCGCTAACGAAGATAGAGGATAAATAAAGAAAAGGAGGATGGGGCCGAAGTGCAGGGCGGCCCTAGTCGCGCTCCTGGGATGCTGCGTGTTTTTAAGCGGCTCGGCGAGGGCCGAGGTCCTGACGCCGCCGTATTTCAATTTGGCCGAAGGCAAGGATATCGAAGCTACGGCGACTTGCGGTGTCGATACACCGGGGCCCGAATGGTATTGTCAACTAGCCGCTTCGAATTCCGACCAGAGAAACGTCGATGTTGCCGAGCAAAACATCATTCAGGGACAGGTTTGTCATTTTTCCTTATTTATTCTTATTTCTTATTCATAGGACTAACGCGCTGTACGCATAACGCGCGCATAGCTATAGTCGCGCGTTATTGTTTTCGCGCGAGGAGAATGTATTTTTTGCTACAAGTGCGGACGTGTATATTATGTGCGCGTATGGGGAGATGGCCGGAATGCAGAAGCTTGAGAACGATTTTTGGTCCGAGAGTGGAAGCTAAATTTACGGTGTTCTATTATAAGAGACGACGAGCGTATGACGCTATAGAACGCGGTGCGCATGCAGTTTTGGAATTATTGTCGGGAGTAAACGCGGATTTCTTCGAGGGGGAGAGTTGTGGGAGTGGCTCGGCTTTGCGGCTAATCAAATGCTATTTTCCCCCCGTCGTTTCGTTTTCATTTTTTTTTTATATGGGGTATAACTTCAAGATTAGCAGGTTGATGTTTTTGCTCATTTATTTTCACCGTTTCAAGCGTTACGCGCTGGTATCGTCTATATCCGAAGTTCTTCGCAGTGTTTAATGGCCAACAGGCCTTTTATGCATAAATCAATTGAATTTGGCTAATAACACAATGAATGAAATTATATACCGAAGGAAAATTGTCCCGTCATTAGGAGTTTTATTTGATAAAACAAATTTTCTCGAGCTTCTTTTCGCAGCCTAATAAACTGGCAATTAATTATTATTAATAATGATTTATTAATCATTGCTATGAACAAACAAAGAAATCGCAAAGTATAGCGGTGACTTCAATGCCTGAGTACTTAGCCGTTCCTACAACTAGAAACTATGATACATAAATATACGCGCGCGTTCGCAATGAAAGTAAAGAATTTGTATTAATACCGAACGAAGCCAAAATCTATTTTCGGCAATCGAGAATAACGTAATTCGTTAAATAATAATTTATTTTCTCGCTCGTTCCTACAGTTCGTCGCGATAAAAATTGAAGATACTTAGTTTCTTGCGGAATACCAAGCCATCGCGTGTAACAATTATCGCCACGAGCGCAAAACATACATAAATTTCCTCATATTCCAAACGGTCAGCGATACTTGATCCCGATGAAATGTCGCCGGCCCGTGGAAATTGGATCCCGCGACTACTTTATGAATCTTTAGTAGAAAGGAAGAGCAAAAAAGAGAGCGATAAGCCAAACTGATAAATAACATAGCATCTTGACCTCTTGATAACTTTGAAGCATCGTCGTAACCTCATTCAAAAGCGTAGCCTAAAAACTGGCTGAAAACTTGTAATATTACGTTACTGACCCGGTTCTCGCGAAAATCGACTGAACAAATATTTATCATTTCAGCAATGCGACTACTGCGACCCAAGTAGTTCCGAGAAGAAACATCCTCCAGAATATGCCGTCGATGGAACGGAAACTTGGTGGCAATCGCCACCACTTTCAAGAGGCAAAAAATACGAACAAGTTAATCTTACCATTAATTTGGGACAGGTAAGAGCGAATTCACGATGTGGAATATTTTTGTTTGCGTCCGTTCAATTCTATAGAATCGGTTTGAAAAACTTGTCCGTTTATCTGTTCGGACCGGGAAAGTCAGTCGAGCAGTGGGCGATTTCCTGTCGAAGCGAACCAGTACATAGAATTTCCTCTTATCTTTTGGACTCGTGACACGACGTCGGGCGGACGGATGTGAGCGAGATAGTGCGTTCAACCCCCTTATCAACGTTTGAATAACAGCCGTAGCGGCTCTTTCGGAGCTTCCGTATAATCTCTCTTCTCCGACGCAGATATCGAGAGCTTATTTTCCTCCGAATATAAAGACGTCCACTGTACACCAGTAGTAGTACACTCAATATCTATAATATTCACGTTATTTTGTTGTATTGCCAAGCAGTGGAGATACATTATGGCATATCGCTGATTCATTCACAGACTGACCAGTCGAAAAATGCTTTTTTTATAAGCAATTAAAACTTTGTTTTGGCTCTGTATCTATTTTCGTGATTTTTAGATTTTTCACGAAGGTTTATCGTGAAAGACAGTAATCATTCGAGTTATCAGAATCATTTTCGGCTTCTCCGGGAAGTATTTGTCAAGAATTGTTATTTTTATATTTCTTGACTAATTGTACTAATTGTAAAATTTCTTAATTTATTCAAAAAAGATATTTCCAATACGCGCATGCAAGTTATGATAAATTTGTAGATAATCTAAATCCTAAAGTTAAATTATTAGAAGTTTTGATCTATTGAATCATCTTGAAAATTTCTTGTTTTACAACAAAATTACCCAATAGGTCCCGAGAAAACTCATGAATCCAGCTTGATTTTTAACAAAAAATAAAGTCATCGCTAAAATTACTATGAATTTTAGTCACGAATAAGGTTATTTTATGACTAAAATGCCTATACTACATAATCATCATAACTTCATGTCAAAGAAAATAGCTGTTATACTTTGAAAGTATTTATATTCACTTTTCTTGTTAAAAATGCAATTTAAAAAAGTAATGCAAATCGCATTGAATTTAATGCTTTACAAAGTCATTTCAAATGGTACAGTAATTCCATACGATTCGTCCTGAATGAATGAATCTTTTACGCTTAAAATATGTTTTAGCAACAAAATATGGACAATCACGTACACGCCAAAATCAAATCTGTCTATTATTATTAATATAAATCATCATTGGTACAAAACACATTTATTTCAATATAAATGTATAAATCGAGTTTATAGGCTATGGAAGGAAATAAAAACTTTGATGTTTGTGTGAGCCGTATGCAAGCGTTTCTCGGTAAATACAATTTTGAATAGCATTCGACGACTGCTCGCCGCACATCTGGGAGCCAAACGCGGTCTGGTTTCTCCGTCCCTTTTTCGGTGCTCTCGTAATCTCGGCAAGGCTCCTTGTACGAGCGTTCGAATGCTGGGAGAGTCATTGACGGAAAATCTCACGACGCACATGTGTTTTCATCGATGCGTGATATTTTCTTTTTCGTGGATTTTAAAATATGCTTTTTAGATATATTCGGTATTTACGCTGTAGACAGTTTTGCCTAATGATGATTAATTTTTTTATATCAATGATGTTGGGCATCGCTATTTTATTACTGCTTGGAAAAAAGAGAAAAAACAACATTATTTTGGATACAAATGATCGTATTTTAATTATATTTACACGAATTATTTTTTAATTAATTAAACGATACAGAGGTTTATCATCAATTTTAAACAATATTTATATATGCATTTGTCCAGATTATGTATGGTTTCCTACAAAAATTCATGCAATTTCGATAGGTTCTGGCTGAATAGCAGAATCATTAAATAAAGCGACATATACGCGATTAAACTTAAAATTAGCTTTGTATCTAATAAATTACAGCTACATTGATATTTTTGAGTAGCATGTAATAAATGAACTATTTTCCGCTTATTTTTTTGTTCGTTATGCACATTTCTTTTTTATTTTAATATACTTCTTCCTCGGTCTTACTAAGATAATTACAAAAAATCCAATTCTAATATTTGTATAAACAAATTTTAAAACGCTTAGTACAAACTTCAACATGAAAGTTCAATAACACCGCGTTAAAAAAACGTCCCATTAGCACTATCTCACAAACAACTGTTCTCTTAGGAATTCCATGTAGCCTACGTCTACGTAAAAATGGGAAATTCTCCACGTCCTGGACTTTGGGTGTTGGAACGTTCCAAAGATTACGGCAAGAGCTGGTCGACCTGGGAATACTTCTCGAGCACAGCCAGTGATTGTCTCACCTACTTTGGTATCGAAGCGAATACACCGATCACTCGTGACGATTCCGTCATTTGTAACACCCAATTTTCAAGTATCGTACCATTGTCCGGCGGAGAGATCATCGTTTACATTTTAAATAACAGACCATCAGCCAAACACTACTTCAATTCGACTGTACTTCAAGAGTGGACCAGAGCTACAACCGTAAGGTTTAGGTTTATGAAGACCAACAACTTCTTGGGACATCTCATGTTCAGGGACCAGGAGGAGGTATCGAATGCCAAGTTCTCCAGACAAGACCCCACTGTTACAAGACGTGTAAGCCATGTTTTTATGATACCTTAACTGATTGTACAGTTGTTAAGTGTTTAGTGAATTTTTCTTACGTTTGTTTCAATTTTTTCGTTTTATTAGTATTTCTACTCCATCAAAGATATCAACGTTGGTGGACGTTGCGCCTGTAACGGTCACGCCCACACTTGCGACTCCCTCGACCCATCTATGCCCAACAAACTGTTTTGTCAATGTCAACACAATACCTGTGGAGATCAGTGTTCGACTTGTTGTAAAGGTTTCGAACAGAAGAAATGGAGACCTTCTACTTATTCCCGCAAATTTGTCTGTGAACGTACGTTCATTATTTTGATTGTTCTCATTAATTTAAATTTAATAATTAAAACAATACCTTAACTTCAAATCAATTTTGGCATTTCTCGTATAACAGCGTGCAACTGTTTCGGTCACTCGGATGAGTGTGAGTACATCCAGGACATCGACGACAAACATCTTTCACTCGATATTCACGGAAACTACGAGGGTGGTGGTCAATGTAAAAATTGTAAACACAATACTGAGGGTATCAACTGTAACCACTGTAAACCAAAGTTCTATAGACCACAAAACAAACCACTCAATGCTACTGACGTTTGTCAACGTAAGTTTTTGTAAAAAATTTCGATAAACGTTTATACAAAAGAGTGCACAAGTAAATTAAAAATATATTATAAATAAATATTGTTTGATCTTTAGCATGTCAGTGCGACTACATCTATTCAACTGGAAATTGCTACGACTTGACCGGACAGTGCGAGTGTCGAAAAGAATACACGGCACCTAATTGTGATTCTTGTAGTTATGGCTACTATGGTTATCCCGACTGTCGACCGTGCGAGTGTAATCTCAATGCAACTGTTGGGTATCATTGCGAAGCTTACGAGGGCCAATGTCCTTGCAAAGAAAATTTCGCTGGACATTACTGCGATATCTGTGCTGAAGAATACTACAACTTCCCTGATTGTTTACGTAAGTTTTTAATTAGAAATACAGATAGAATAAAATGTTGTCAAAACAATTGGTTGAAACATCTATTTATTGGATTTATGCAGCTTGTGAATGTGATGCTATTGGGTCACTGAACAAAGTGTGCGACGTTGTGTCTGGAAACTGTACTTGTAAGAACAACTACGGTGGAAGAAGCTGTAACACTTGTGAGGATGGATACTTCGAATACCCCGACTGCAAATGTAAGGATTTTTTTTTATTAATTAAATTGGCATAATTTTGAATATGTTAATATTTGATTTCATGATTCATTTCAATAGTCTGCGAGTGTGACACACGAGGAACAGAGCCCGGCGTTTGTGACAAACAAAACGGTCAGTGTCTGTGCAAGGAAGGTTACGGTGGTCCACGTTGCGACCAGTGCGTAAGCGGCTACTTCGGTTTTCCCAATTGTCAACCCTGTGACTGTAGTAAGACCGGCTCCACTTCGATTGCATGCGATGCCGGTGGAAAATGCTCCTGTCTATCCAACTTTGTTGGCAAAACTTGCAATCAGTGCGCGCCTGGTTATCACAAATATCCTGAATGTATCAGTAAGTATTTATGTTATATAAATTAGCATTTTAAATTGCTTGCCAAATCGTATAAAATATTAATATAATTTAAATATTACTTTTAGGTTGTGAATGCGACAGTCATGGTTCAATTGGTGTCTCCTGTGATTTGGATGGCAAATGTCAGTGTCGTGAAAATTTCGACGGCGACCGTTGCGACAAATGTAAAGAAAACTTCTACAACTTCCCATCTTGCGAAGGCTGTAACTGTGACCCTGCCGGTATCGCCGGTACATTCCAAGGTTGTGGTAGTTTACCTGCTGGTGAGCTTTGTCAGTGTAAAGAACAAGTTGAAGGCAGAATCTGTAATCAGTGTAAGAAGCTATTCTGGAACCTACAGGCAAACAATATTCAAGGATGTGAAGGTATAATATGCCGTTTGAACGTTCGGATTGTTATTATTTAGAATGCTACTATTCCAGGTAGAAATATTATATTTTTGTTGATTTTTTAGGCTGCAACTGTTTTATTCCCGGTGTGATTGGTAGTATTGGCGAATGTAATGGTAAGACCGGTCAATGTATTTGCAAACCTTCGGTAACTGGTAGAAACTGTTCTTCATGTATCGATGGCACATATGGCCTTGAGGAAAGTAATCTGTTTGGTTGTTCTCGTAAGTATCCAATAACTTATTACATATTTTTTCTACATACAAAATAATAATTGAATTTAAAATATTTGTATGCTTAAAGAATGTAACTGCGATATCGGTGGCTCTTTAAGTTCAACCTGTAACAAAATCGATGGACAGTGTCAGTGCCGCAATCGAATTGATGGCAAAACTTGTAACAAACCCATGCGTGTTCATTATTTCCCTACACTTCATCAGTATCAATATGAAGCTGAAGAAGGTCACACGCCTAACAATCGGTCAGTACGTTATGGTTTCGACGAAGATATTTTCCCTGGTTACAGCTGGAAAGGTTACGCAAGATTCTCCCCACTACAAGACAAGATTATTTATGAAATCGAAATTGAAAAACCATCGTTGTATCGTATGGTACTACGTTACGTGAATCGCAATACTGAGCCTGTTATTGGAAAAATTACCATCGTACCAGATAGCCATTACGATCCTGAGCAAAGTTTCACCGTTCAATTCAAGCCATCGAATACACCAGCATTTGTTACCGTTGCTGGTATTCACGGTACTCTCCCATCCGTTATGGTAATGAACCCTGGCCACTGGACAGTCTCCATCGTAACTGCAAAGCCTCTATTCCTTGACTACTTTGTTCTTTTGCCTTCTGAATACTACGAGGCCAGTATCCTTACTCAGGATGTTAACATACCTTGCGAGATTGGTTTTAAAGGACTTTGTCGTCATTTCGCCTATCCCAAACTTAGTATGTTCGATTCCGTCCTTGGAACCGGAGGTTACATTGGCGAAAATGACGAAAGAAACCATCTGACCGAATACTTCACTGATCCAGAGGTTCTAAACGAAATCAACGAGAGCGAAATGCCATTAATTAACGATAAACAAAAGAAAATTCATTTTGAATTGACTGTATCTAAGCCAGGACAGTACGTTTTATTGATCACATATATAATGCCACCGCAACATAATGGAAGAACTACGAACATCTTGGTTGAAGCTAATACCATGGACAAAGGAAAGGTAGTAACGATTTTCTTTTATTTCTAAATAGTAGTTATTTTAAAATACACCTTTTTGAATGTGTAATTACTTTCAGGCAACACTTTATCCCTGCAAATACACTAGCGTTTGCCGTCAAGTGGTTACTGAAACCAACGGCAAGGTAGCTTTGATGTACTTCCCAAACAACTACGTCACGGTGGTACTCGATGGCGAACCTGACACCAATGTTGCTATTAAATCAGTCATTCTTATACCAGCCCAGGATTGGTCGGTCGATTATCTCCAACCAAAATCTGTTTGCGTACGCAAAGACGGAAAATGTATTGAGGGTGTCTTCGCTGAGGCTTCGGATGCCAAGCGCATTGATCTTGAAGATAACAACCAGCTTATCGATGCCGCAGTCACTCCTGTAGGCATTTATGACGACAGCACCAAATTTATTTACTTGAATGGTAAGGACGCTATGATTGACAAACCAGCCAAGGTACCACATCCTGGAGAATACGTGTTCGTTGTGCATTACTATCAGCCCGACTATCCACAATTTGATTTGGACGTGTTGGTACAAAATGGAAAATTCTACGAAGCTAAAGTACCAATGGCTCACTGTCCTAGTAATAGTGGTTGTCGTAGCCTTGTTACTCAGTTAGATGGCAACACCAGATTCCAATTAATCGAAAACTTCGTCATAACTTTAAAAGAAAACGCTGGCAAGGGTGTTTGGGTAGACTATATCCTTGTCATCCCTGCTAACCTCTACAGCGATGAGTATTTGAAAAAACTTCAGTTTGATCAAACCAAGGAATTCATCAAGAAATGCGGTAACAATCACTTCTACATCAAGACCACAGAACAAGGTTTCTGTCGCGATTCTGTTTTCTCCCTCACCACCCACTACAATAGTGGATCGTTAACTTGTAATTGCGATATGCACGGTTCGCGTAGCTTCGAATGTGAAAAATTCGGTGGTCAGTGTCCTTGCAAGGATAACATTATCGGTCGTCGCTGTAATATTTGTAAGACCGGTTACTTTGGTTTCCCCAACTGCCGACCATGTAATTGTCCCAGCGCCGCTATTTGCGAACCTGAAACCGGAGCTTGCTCATGTCCATCTCACGTAGTTGGACCTAGATGCGATCAGTGTGAGCCTGGAACTTACGGTTATGATCAAGTTATTGGTTGCGAGGAATGTCAATGTCATCCTTATGGTGTCTTAGATGGTGACGTTCAATGTGACCTGCTAACTGGACATTGTAAATGTAAAAAGAACGTCGAAGGTCGAGAATGTAACACCTGTCGAGCTGGACACTATCAGTTCCCTTACTGCGATAAATGTGACTGTGACGTTAGAGGTACCACTACAGAAATCTGTAATCAGGACACAGCCGATTGTTATTGTAAGGAAAATGTTAACGGAGCAGCTTGCGACCTTTGCAAGGAGGGTATGTTCAATCTCCAACCAAGCAATCCTAAAGGTTGTAGCAGTTGTTTCTGCTTTGGCAAGACCACGAGGTGTCATTCGGCAACCTTGTATAGAACCTACATCACAGATATGTCCGGTTGGGATGTAGCACTTGTCAACGAAAAGAACGAAACTGTGACGATCCTTAAGGTTATACCTCAACAACTTAACGAGACGCACATAGTAGTGGATATGGGATCCGGTATCGACGACAAAGACATTGTATATCTTTCTACACCAGCAAGTTATTTGAACAAAAAACTGACTTCTTATGGAGCTTGGCTGAACTTTACTATCTTCTACACTACTGGAACCTATGGTGAAGCTGTACCCGGAGCTGATGTCATATTGCAGGGTGCGGATTCCTTCTTAGTTTACCGAGCAGAAGAGCAACCACCTTCGTTTACCGACTTCCAAGCATCAGTTCAGTTGGTTGAATCTAACTTCGAGACTAAACAGAACCTGATCGCTACTCGTGAACAGATCATGGTTGTACTTGGAGATCTTAGAGGCATTTACATACGTGCCACATACTGGCAACCTTCATTAACTGTAACGTAAGTTCATTATTTAAAATTACTAGAAATATATCGAAATTATACTTTTATTAATAAATTTGAATATCTGCAGATTATCTCACGTGTCACTGGGTACAGCTACAGAATCTTATATACCAGATGCTGAGGTAGCTAGCAGTGTCGAACAGTGTCAATGTCCACCAAATTACATGGGTTTGTCCTGCGAAGAGTGCGCCAAAGGCTATTACAGAGTACCAGGGCCTAATGGAGGTTACTGTGTCAAATGTCAGTGTAACGGACATGCTGATACGTGTGATATCGACACTGGAGTTTGTCACGTAAGCTAATAAAACGATCTTGTTTTTAGAAAATAAAAATTGTTATCCCAAGAATAATCGATTATAAATTTTTCTCACAGAATTGTAAAAACGGTACCACCGGTGAACATTGCGAGCTTTGCGAGGTTGGTTATTACGGTGATGCAACAATCGGTACTCCGTCGGACTGTCTGATCTGTGCCTGTCCCCTACCAATTCCATCGAATAACTTTGCCCAAGGCTGTGAAGTCAACGAGGATGGTAGCAAGATCAGCTGCCAATGTAACAAAGGATACTACGGTGCGCGTTGTGAATCCTGTGCAGCAGGATACTTCGGTCGACCTGATCTTGTTGGAGATTACTGTAAGCCCTGCGACTGTTCCGGTAACATCGATACCAATGAAATCGACTCTTGCGACTCTGTCACCGGTGAATGCCTCAAGTGTTTGAACAACACTTACGGAGAAGCTTGCAACCTGTGTGCACCAGGTTTCTTCGGAGACGCTGTCGAGAAGAAGGATTGTAAGAGCTGCTTCTGTGACAAATGCGGAATGAAGTACTGCGACAATCGCGATGGTCTTTGCCAATGTCACGAAAACGTCGTTGGAGAGAAGTGCGACCGATGTGCTGACGATCACTGGGGATTCAATAGATGCGAAGGATGTAGACCTTGTGAATGTGCTATAGCATCTGAAAGTACTCAATGTGAAGATGAATCTGGAAATTGTAGGTGCAAGCCTGGCGTGGAAGGTAGAATGTGCGATCGTTGTATGGCTGGCTTCTGGAATTATGGACCAGAGGGTTGCATCTGTAAGTTTCTTATTATATTGATGTTATTTTATTGAATGTAAGTTGTAAAGATACTTTAATGTAACGCATTTGTTTTTTTTTCTACAGCTTGTGAATGTACTACAGGATATTCGAGAGGAGCGTCTTGTAACCCCGAAACAGGTCAATGTGAGTGTCTTCCTGGAGTTTTGGGCGAGAAATGTGACCACTGCCCACATCGTACTGTACTCGATGAGAGAAGAGGATGTCAAACTTGCGATAAATGTACACATGATTTACTGGATGTTACGGATGAATTGGAACATAAATTGAGACCAGTCTCCGATTCTTTCAAAGTAATGTTTAATTCATTGTACTTTACGTCTTTTGCATACATTTACAAATATTTATTTGCCTTTTATAATCACAGAACGTAGCCGACAGCTACTTTACCAATCAACGCTTAGATTTCCTGAATGAGACAATCGTCCGATTAACTCCGGAGGTGAAACTTCTTGACCCGCGCCGCATAGATTTTGAACCACTTCAGAATGATATCTCTAAACTGAACAACAAAGCTTTTGGATTAAAACGCAAAGTCGAATTCCAAGAAGAAGATAGTGATAATCTTAAGAGCCACGCCGAACAAAACCTTAAGGATACCAACAACCTCGAGCAAGATGTATCGCACGAAATTACTCTCCTAAATACCATCATCGCCGAAGTCCAATCATTGGCCACTAACACCGAAGCAGGTAGCGGACCCAAGGTGGACAATGCTTTGAGAGAAGCTCAGGAGATCCTTGGTAAAATCAAACAGGTTTCATTCACTGAAGAGAGAGACAAGGCTACCGACCAATCGAACCAAGCAAACATCTTGGTATCTGAGATGCAGACTTATGAGGATCCAGTAAAGAATTTGGTAAAGGACACCGACTCTGTCAGTCAAAAAGTACATGACTTAACTAACCAGATCGACGACATGTATAATCTAACTGTACAAGCTGATGAGCGCGTGAATGCAGCTGAAAGAATAAACTTTGAAAATAAAAAGCTCATTGACCAAGAAGGTTTGAATAATCTAAAGGATGTTACCGACCAAGTAAAAGATGACGTTTCGAAGGGTGAAGAACTGAACAAAGATTCCAACTCTCTGATCGACGAAGCTGAATACAACTTTATTAATCTCAGTGAGTCTAAATTATCAAGATTTACTAGACTACAAAATGTATTCTTATTGATAAATGCTAATATTACTAATCATTTTATGATTTCTTTTAGGAAATCCAAACACCCCAGAAACATCTTCCGAAGCTAGCCAACAACTGAGTGAGACCATAGCATCCAATAACGTTATGCTGGATAATGTAAAGAAAGAAGTACCGAATGCTGTAGCTCATGCTGAAGCGCTCAAGCAAAAATCAATTGAATTAGAAGATCTTTTGACGGATACGCGTAATTTGACCGGAGTGCGAGCCGCCTCTGTCTTCCAGGATATCGCGAACCACATCGTGGAAGCGCGTCAGTTTGCTAATGATGCTGTTAAATCAGCTTATAATGCTACAGATTTGGTAATATTTATATTCTTATTATTCGGTTTAAAACAGCAATTTCTAAAGGAGATACATCTGAATGTTTTACATTTAACGAAATTTAATTCATTTTTTATTTTAATATATTTCTAGGCTGACGGAGTTGTAGACAAAACCACAGATGCAGCAACTAAAAGCAAAGATCTTTTGACAGGTGCTAGGAGTGCTGTAGCAATTACGCAGCTCGAATTGAAACCAGCTTTAGAAAATGCTAAGAACTCTGACATTCAGAACATCGCTGATAAAAATGACAAGAACAATCTTAAGCTCGATGCCATCAACAAGTAAATATTATTTTTCGCCATCGTTTATGGCTCATTATTATTTCATAATTAAATATTTAATTTATAATTTGCAGATCTTTAGGAACTGTATCAATTCAATCTTCATCAATGGTTGCCCAAGAAGCGTTAAATAACGCTGATACAGCCGAATTCATGATCGGTGAAGCAATTGCTAATGATATAAGCGGAAACGTTGATCGAATCCCAGACAATCTCAAACGTGCCAAACAATTATCTAAGGAAACTTCGGACTCTATCCGCGAAGTGAACCAGGCTAACCATCAATTAGATACGATCGCTAATACATTGCCAAACATCGATAATCGAGTACGCAGTCTTGATGAACTTCAGCAGCAAATTAACGGCAGCGGAAATAGTCTCTACGATAAAATTGAAGATTTAAAGAAGAAGATTGCACACGCTAGGGAATTGGCTAACAGCATTAGAATTGGATTAACATTCTTCCCGAACACGACTCTTGAGTTGAAGAATCCAGAAAGTCTGCCAGGTCAAACAACGTCAACGAAGATGTCTCTGTACTTCAGAACGCAGAAGGCTAACGGATTTTTGTTGTATCTTGGAAACGAAAATAGAACTAATACTCCAAGAACTAAGACGGTAAGTTTAAGACTTTAAAGTAATGTTAATGAGAGTTAAGTTGAATGTAATTTTAATTTTTATTTTGGATACAGGATTTCATGGCTCTCTCTATTGAAGGAGGATATCCAATTTTGACACTCGATCTTGGTTCAGGATCTCAAAAGATTATTGGTAACCGCTACGTTTCTGACAACGTGTGGAGACAACTGATAGTTGATAGGTAAGTGAAATAAAATGCTTACTTGAAAAATAATAATGATATGGACAAGAATATTCATTAATTTTTTATATGTATAACTACAGAACTGGCAGAAACATCAAGCTTATAATTGTCGAAGACGAAAGCGACAGTAAGGGCAAAAATTATGTCACCGAAACATCTCTTCCTGGATCGCATTCAATCTTTAATCTCGATCCAGAGAAATCCAAACTCTTCGTAGGTGGGTTCCCACCTTCATTCCAAGTTCAAGAATCAGTCGTCTCCTCGTCTTTTGACGGTGAGATGGAAGAATTAATGATCGGCGATGTACCGGTGTCCTTCTGGAACTTCGTCGACGCTGAGAATAACTGGAAACCCGCAAACGAGCGTGATCGACTCGTGAATCTTCACCCTGATACTGGGTATAGGTTCGATCGTGAAGGATATGTGATACTCAGTAAAAAACAATCGCAGTTACCTCCTGATCTAAAGAAATTCAGGGTGCAGTTTAAGTTTAAGACATGGGTGAACACTGGTTTGATGTACTTGATGGGCAGTAAGAAGCATTTCCTTGCATTAGAACTTAGGGATGGACACGTCTTGTATCAGTTCAATCTGGGCGATGGACAGGTTTCCATAGCTACTCCAGACAAGTATAACGATGGAAACTGGCATACGGTAGAGGCCTCGAGACTCGATAGGATTGGTGCTTTGAAGGTAGACGGAAAAGCTCTGGGTCAGAGCGAAAGTCAAGGAGAAGGAAAGAACCTAGCCACAACGGATTACGTGTACTTCGGTGGATATCCTCCATCGATTAAACATTCGTACAGTGCAGTTACCCAGGTTGGATTCGAAGGGTGCATAGATGATGTTACATTCCAAGAAACATCGGTTGATTTAACCAAAAATGTTCAAGTATTTAATGCTGTTAGCGGATGTCCAGTTAGGGTATGTTTTTGGCCACAGTATTATCACAACTTAATACTAATATTAGCAAAAATATGTTGAACTAATCATTTTTGAAAAATTTATTTCAGTTCGCCAGTCTTGTGTCCTTTGACGGTGTACATCCAGGCTACGTCAAGTGGGACCATGTGAACGTAATACATGCCCTGCAAATCAATTTGAAATTCAAAACACAAAATAAAAACGGAGTGATCTATCACTTAGTGAACGATAACGGTACTCCAGCAAGTACACTTTCGCTCGTAAATGGTCAATTAGTACTCGAAAGTCAAGGCGAACGACTGGAAGCTTACACACCAGATATCAGATTCGACGACAATGAGTGGCACGTTATCACAGCATCGCATAACGACAGTGTTCTCAGGCTTGACATCGACGATATAGAAGTTGAAAGTACGGATAGTGCTCCGTACCCACGACAGATTAATGATGGTGCACTGTATGTTGGTAATGTACCTGAACAGGTGAGGTTTGGAACGAATTTCGAACCTTTCGTTGGTTGTATTGGAGATACCACGTTAAATGGACTCATTGTCAATTATGCAAATACCACGGAGAGAATTTACGCTCATCTGTCGCAGTGTCATAGGCCAGATCAAGGTAAGTTTCTTTTAAACAGACTTTATTAACTTAATTTTTAACTAAAACATCATTTTAATGCTACTTAATTTCTTTAATTCAGTTCAATTACCGGACTTGGAGTTGCCCCTGGTCACAAATCCACCTCCACTTCCTCCTAACTGGGATGAAACTACGAGTAAACATACTTTTTATATCTATAATTATTTGCTCATTTAAATAAGCAAACTTATGTAACTTGTGAATATTAAAATTACAGATGTAGTAGACTTAAGCAATAGTGGGGATGCCGACTACCAACCACCAGGTTCCTTGGAGGGTAGACCCAAAAACAGTTTGCCGATTCACGAGGACGAATCCCCACCAGTCACCGAATCCACAACCACGTCAACGACACCTTGGCCCACCACAGAACCCAAATCTGTCGATGGATGTAGATTACCTCATCATCCAGCAAATGATCCCGAACAGTACTTAGAGAGCGCTTGGAGATTTGGTACGTAATTTAGTTTATCAATGGCGATTTTACGGAAAATAGTATTTTAGAACTATTATTTAACAAGTTTTTGAATTGTAATATTTTAGGAACGGCACCGCACAGCAGATATGAATACGATACATTAAACGGACGCACAAAGGATGACTATGACTTCCAAATCGACGTCAAGACAATTGCAGACGAAGGAATTATTTTCTACGGTTCTGACTTTAATGCCAAACGAGATCTCATAGCCCTTTATATCAAGGATGGTCGGGTGAGTCTACAGTCCATTAAAAAACTTCGTTTTTCTTATTTAAAAAACCTTCGCATAATTAACTGTAAAACTTTTTCATAGATCCACTACACGTATGACTGCGGAAGTGGTCCAGCACTTCTGATTAGCGATAAGAAAGTCAATGACCAGCAATGGCATACCATAACGTTTAAGAGAAATGGCGTAGAGGGAGACCTTGTAGTTGACGATGAGCCTACCGTACATGGTACATCCGAAGGTACAACGAGTAGTATCAGTATTCAACCACCGTTCTACGTTGGTGGAGTTGATCCATCTATTTCTAGCAACGTCTATGAAACTATAGTAAGTTTATTTGTAGTTGTCACGTATTCGTGTATTTTTCAAATGAAAAACTAACATTAACATTTTTTTCTTAGGGAGTAAATAAGACCTTCGCCGGATGCATACGTTACTTCATGCTAAATGGACAGTACGTTAAAGAACCAAGTAAACAAGTCGGTGTCATTCCGTGCTCTAAACGAGTTGAGCCGGGAATGTTCTTCTACCCTGGCAACGGCAGCAACTGGTACAGAGCAGAAGATAAATTTAGCGTAGGACGTACTTTAGATATCGAAATGGACATCAAGCCAAGATCCTCTTCTGGATTATTAGTTGCAATCCATGGAAGAAACGACTACGTCGTTTTGGAAATGGTAAATGGTACCATTAAGCTCTTAGTAAAGGGAGCCAGAGGACAGCTTGAGACTTCATTTGAAGTTGCTAGTTCCAACACACTTTGCGATGGCAAGTGGCACAATATTCGAGGTATGCATTTAATCAATAAATTAATGAATTTATAAACAATATCTACAAACAAGATGAATGAAATCGATTAAATACTATTTTGATTCGTTTTAGCTGTGAAAACGAAGAACGCAGTCATCTTGTCTGTTGATCATGGA
The DNA here is from genome assembly GCA_018906985.1 of Apocrypta bakeri. NCBI lineage: Eukaryota > Metazoa > Arthropoda > Insecta > Hymenoptera > Pteromalidae > Apocrypta > Apocrypta bakeri. The sequence continues at coordinate 3,881,652 of JACCIA010000003.1, forward strand.
AATTCGACACCTGGAATCAAGAATCTTGGAAGCGTCTTGTCCAAACATGCAATTTATATCGGTGGACATCCACATTTGGAGGCAGGCAAATCACTAAAAGGAAGTGAATCTAAATCACAATATGTTGGCTGCATAAAGAACCTTATCATCAAGCAAAAACCGTACTATCTTGATCCAGCACGCATTCACGGAAGAGTAACAGCGGATGTGTGTCCAACAATTTAGATAAACAATTAAGTACTAATGTATACGATTCTAATGTATACGATTCTAATGATTTGTTAAACATTTATTATCCAAAGAAATTTGTACTCACACCTTTTTATACAATAAAACAGTGATGTAATACCAAAGTGGTAACAATAACAATGAAAATTATAAATAAAAATAAGAAAAAATAATTTCCTAAGATCTTAATCAATCTTCATATCACCATTTCAATAAAACAAGCAAATCAGTCACTCCCACTGCATTATGCGTTGAAAGAAATTATTCCATTTTCTTTACTTCGTCTTTCTTGGGACTAGACTTGTAGTAGAGAGCAGTAAACATAATTGATGAACTTAATGCAACTGAGATACCTAAATTGCTCAGCAACAAAAGGTCTGCAGAGTCCATCCAAACTGTAAATAGTCTTGCTGGAAGTCAATTGATACAATAAGTTTCTGGTTTTGATAAATAAAGCTGCTCGTTATACCTGTACTTACTAAAATTAGTAAAGGCTGATATAAACCAAGTTTTTGGCGAGACTGCATCTGCATTTTTGGCTTTAACAATGGCCAATAATTGAGCTATTTTACTAGAAGCTGATATGGGTGTACAAAAAGGCTAAAAAGATACGTTAAAATTATTGTTTGGTATGTGTCAAGGAAAAGATTATTATATAACAAAATAGCTTACAGTCAAGAATAATAAAATGGTCTTGGGAATCACTTGCATCAATAAACCTGTAAATGCCAAAAAATAAAAAACCACTGCCAGCAGTGTTCGAGTATTGAGAAGATTCAGGTACTTTAGTACTAAATATATCAGAACGTATTCTTGAATTAAAATAATTGGATACTCCATGTAAGACATAACAGAGTAGCCATTCGTATAATTATAACACGTCATAACACTATAGCTGTAAAGCAAACACATAATTAATATGCATACATTTATAAATCATATTTTCTACGGATTTTTTAATACCAACCTTGTCAATTCTAACATTAAACCTACAAAGGATATACCAACAGCGGATTTGCTGTCAAGTAACTTAGATATTTGTGGAACCTTTAAAACAAGGCACATACTAATAGTTATAATACTCAATCCATAACAAATATATTCCAAAATTAATTGCAGTGTCATGGTTATTGATCTAAAAAATACAAATTTACGTAATCCCACGAATCTTCACTTATCCACATAAACTTACTTTGATCTCCAAGGTTGAAACACACAAACGATTCAGCCAACAAGTGCAACTCTACGTGTCACACTGACATTTTGCAAAAACTACTCAGCCAAATGAAAAACTCAATTAAATAAACTTAGAAGTAGCAAAATACGCAGAAGCAGGGCTTCAGCATGTTTTCGTTCGCGCTCTCCATTTATACTGCGCCTGTGTAGAAAACATGCTTACCTTACACACACTACGATGACTTCCGTCTGGAAACAGCTGATCGAACTGTGTACTGTGTGACGACATATCGTTTATAACTATATATATATATATATACATATATAACATAGTTCTGCGAGTTCGATACTTTAAAGTATTATTCCACGCTTTTCGCAAATTTCTTTGGCCCATATATATATACTCGTTTAGTAGTTTTTAAAATATTGCTAAATTACTGTTAAATTATTTTTTAATTAATTCTCATTTTATTGCATAAACATGATTTTTAAGATAGTTTATAAAGGCGAAATTAAATTTTATAATTTCTCATTAAAGTAATATTATGATTAGTGTTGAACAATTAGATTATTAAGAAAAAAAGTATTATCACAATAGGTAGACATTCTACCGGTTCGAATCGTTGACTTTCCATCTGTTGATAGAGTAAAAAAAAGCTTATGCATGCATACTACTATACCGACCGTCGATATACTAAAACATTCAAATTCCAATTCAACAATTAGCGCAGAAGATAAAGAAGTTTTCTGCACTCTACACGCCGCACTAAGCGCGTGCGCATAAAAGCGAAGTAAACGCACAGTGTATAGTTACATCTGGTTACATAATATATCATATATATAAGTTATGAAATCAAAGGCGGGAAATTTTGAAAAAAAAGAAAGGAAGCAAGAAACTTTAATGAGCAACTGTGACTATCGCACATTGCACGTCGTGAGAGTTAGCGATAATCAAAGAGGACAGCGCTACAGAAGAGTCAGCAGCAGACTGATAAACATCGTTTGCGAAACCTCACGCGAAATTAGCGACGATGAAGTCACCGGCGACTTCGTTGTGCACGTGAACCTTGTTTTCGCGGTCTGCCGCACGACCATCCCAATACTCGGGATATTCTGGAAGCTTCTTTCGTTTTCATACACCATATATATATATATATATATATATATATATAGACACATGTATATACACACATGTTTTCATTGATAAGTACATCTTGAGCCGAGTTATTATACACACAGGATAAAACAGCTCATTGTAGACCACTTAAATCTCTGTACATTTATAATCTCTTGAAAGCTGTATAGCAGCCTTACAAAATAAGCGATAATCGTCCTTTTCGCCGAAGGTATTATATCGCTACTTCCTTAGAAACGAAAAATTGTTCAAATGTAAAACAAGTCCCGGTATTGTGCGTAGCCGTACACCTATATATTATATACACACGCCCACATACGAATTCTCAATGGGTATGGAAACGGTATAAAGAGCGTTAAGTTTTACAAATCACGCGCTGTGAAATTCTTGTTGGAAAATTCGTGTCCGGAATGAAAATTCCACGTGTATACTCTCGCTTTCCTCCTTTTCTACGGTTACAAAACGTGATGAGCCACCTAATAAAGGAGTACCGAGAGGTGCCTTACGCGACAATACCATTCTTTTTGTATAAACGCGAGAAAATGCGCGCAACCCGACCTGAACGCATCTCTCACTCTGTTTAATAATCTCCTAGGGAAATGTGTAATTTTCTCGTTCGCAGATGAGTCAGATGTAAATGTGTACATGTACGTGTGCGTCTGTTTGTAAATGTTTGCGCGCGCGTTATTTCTCGGAGAAAGAGTATTATATAGTGGAGAAATGAGGTTACAAAGCGCGTTAAATTTAACGTTGTTCTAATACGAGATTTTCTCAATTTTCTATTTTCGAGTGGAAATCGAGAGAGATAAATTCCATGTGTCTTTTGCACGCGTGAGAATTCGTTTATTGTGCGAAAGTAGAAGAAGAAGAAGAAGAAGAAAAAATAAAAAGGTGAGAGAATTTTCGCGTATATAATAGATGCGGTGAATTATGCGCGTATGTTACGGACCTATATATATGACTATGTATATGCATTCATGACATACAATATGTATACAATACTTATGTATACATTAGATAAAAACGAGAGATAGCAGGGCGCAAGCCGAATGCAGAAGAAACTGGGACGAGTCGCCTCGTGAGATGTGCGTCTATTGTAAGTTTTAGGTCTTTGCTTCAGCCTGAGATATGTCACAAACTATTGCGATGTCCTTTTTTCTCGTGCACATACGCATGTATACACAATATGCATATATACACTCTGCGCTATGCGGCGTCGATATACGCCGACGGAATGATAATGCGGACGTCGGAAGTTTTATAGCTATACGAGCATTAATTGGGTTTGAACGCTCTACACACGAGCTATTAGAACGAAGATAGAATATTACAATTAAGGAATCATTTGCGTTTGTGCAATCGGTTCGAAAGCTGGTTTGCGCATACGCGAGCGCGTTTATGAGTACACGAGCTTATGAATCTTTCAATGAGAGAAATCATTTTTTTCCTCTATGGAGAAACCGTTATTGTGAATCGCATATAAACGCGCGTAGAACTTTTTTTTTATTACTCCGCGAATATCTCCTTGTTGCTCGACATGACTCTATATATGTATATATCAACGAACTATAATCGCATAGAGTGATCGATTGATTAATAGCCAAGTCGTTAAAGTGCGTACGCTCGTAATGTTTTTCACAAAAGCGGCGTTCAAGAGATGTGTTATAATCGCGACTACCGTTTATTATCTCCTGCAACGTTGTGTATGTACTGGTTTTAACGTCAAATCGAGGTTCTACATATATATGTGCAATAGTGTTTACATACACCTATTGAATATGTTTAGTGAATAAATGAGAAAAAATTCAATAAACTTAATGATAACATATATTTTAATCAATAGTATTTTCTATACATCTGATGGATCAGCGATTATAATAAATATCTTACTCGAGAGATCCTCTTCGTTAGGCGAGAATCACGTCGACCGAACGCGTTGTATACATGTTTTGGTCACTTTTGCAAAAATTACTTTACACCGCGTAATATACATTTCTCAGTGGTAACTTATGCATTTTTTCTGTCGTTTTATTTTTTTGTTAATTCTTTTTTTACAACTTACGCAACATTTCTCAGAAACGAATGTTTTCGAGATCTATTGTGTAAATATATACACATATGTATATGTGTATCCACACATATATACATAACGTATCGCGATTTAGTTGCGCCTCGGCTGGAGAAAAATCGCGCGCGTTTTGGTTCGGCGATGATAGGCATAAGTAGTGCGCGATTCTTTCCTGGTATCATGTACGTGAAACTCTAAGCACACTTACACTTACATATACATATGTATAAAGTATATAAGGCCGTACAAATTGAAGCTACACACTGTATAGGTTGGAACAGTGCGGAAATATCCGGTTTATTTATTTTTTTTATTTTATGCTTATTATTATTTATCGATGACGAATCTCTTCGTGTCATTGTGATTATTAAAAAAAGTGAGGAAAGGAAGGACTCGTGCGTATCACAAAGTTAATTGAAAGCAAATATTGACTATGTATATGTACTCTATGGATTGTTTAATAAAATCTGCATTGTGAAAACATTGTTGAAGCCTGGTAATTTTAGCTCGATCCTTCTCTTCGAAAAGAAAAACGCATACCGATAAGAGTTATCTAAGATAGGCGATAATTCAAGAGTTTCACTCCACAGAGCTGAAAGTATAATAATGTATTTAAAAAAAGTGTCATTGTCATCGACGTACGTTCTGGTCTACAGTACTGACAAAGAAATCCTTTAGAACTGTATGTATAAAGAAACAATCTTAAATACGATCACTTTGAAATTATTTTATTCAAGAGGATCTTTCAATGTACCGTACCATATGTATATATGTATACGTGTGTTACGGAGAAGTGTATTAGCCTCGCGTGTACGTTTTATTACATTAAAATGTGTACTTTTGTTTTCGTAAATACCTAATACATATACATTAATCTTAAAACGCGGAAGAAGTTCCCGGTGAAATAAATACTTTATTGCAACAATAAAGTGAAATTTCAAATGCTTTAATTGAAACTAAATTTCATCAAGAATTTCCTCTTTTTTCTGAGCGCGTTAATAATATATTTATATATATGTGTGTATAAATACGATCGGCTACATCAACATCGCGAAGAAAGCTTTTCCGGCTACAACAAATTACCCGTATTACGAGATACCTCTAACGCGTTATTTTGAATAACAAATTTAGCCGTACTCTTTCCGTATCTAATATAGTACATGAATTTTTACACCCGAGCAAAGCAATGGACCTTGAATTTTTCTCAATCGGAACAATTGCAGTGACAATAAAAGCCAATCGAATTTCGAGCAAAAGAAGACACGATATAGCGACGCTACATGCGAGTAATCTCACAGCCGCGTTCGCACGCGAACATTTTTTGACCGTCTTTAAAAAAAATGTACATGCGTATGTATACAAAATAAAGCTTTTTTTCATTCGCATATATTGTCGCTCGACACAAAAGTCACGCGCGCTGCACTTGTCCAAAGTTCATCGATCAATCGAATTGCGGTCGCTTACTGCATCAGGAGAACGAGAAGTAGTGCCAGAGCACTGGCCAGCGCTTGATTCGTCAAAGACATAGCCCCAGCTGTAATGATCGGCAATTCCGGCGCTGATCCATCCTCGTAGTACTGGTAACTCTTCATGTTGACCTTGGCCATGATGGCTCTGAAGTTAGGACGGTCGATGGTGAAGGAACCATCGAGGAAGTTTTGAAGACGGTTGGTGATACACCAGAGACCACCGTTGTTGTCGAAAGCGAACGAGTCGGGCCACTGCATGAGATGGTGATCTCGTGAAATGATCCTTTGACCCGTGACGAAGGACGGATTTTTCGAATCCCACATGGACACCGCGTCGTCCGCCAACAGTCCGAAATAGAGGATGCCGCTATTCGACATCACCATACCGTCCGTTTGCGATGGTTTCCTACCGAGAACTTGAACGTAGGAGTTGAGTTGCGTACGCATTGTTTCGTCTTTCAAAGCCTTCGTCGGAACGGAGAAGATGTTGAAGGACGACAGAGGCGTGTAGTAAAGAATACGCTCGCCCTGTTTGGACGCCGGTGATAGAGCGATACCCTTAACGTGGTAACGTTGCTTGACGCGCACTTGTCCGATGCTGAAGCCGATGGCATCGGGTTTAGCGAGCATAGACTCGTGGAACACCTTCCAGGAGGTTCCATTGGCTAAGGAGAAAACGATGATACCGGGATGCTTGTCGTCCGTGTCGGTTATGTAAGCGACGCCACCGTCTTCGTGGTCAACTACGATGTCGTTGAGGTACGCGGTTTCTGGATGGGCCACATCCGGTGGGAAGGCATAACTTCTGAGCACCGCGCCATTGTTCTCGACGTCGAGGATGACTAGTCTTGGTGGACAAGGAGTTGGTTTGATGTTGATGTTCATGGTCTCGGCGCGTCCGGTGTCCAGTACCCACATGCGTCCCTTAGGATCGATCTCGACACTTTGAACAAACTGGAAAGCCGAGCAATCACCGACTCTCTGCATTTCCCAATTAGGATAAGGCTCGAGCTTAGGATCGGTCTGACCGTTCACCGGCTTCGAAGGGGTCACCGCGAGGGTAACCGGAACGCCGCTCTTCCACCTGGGTATGGTGAGATACATCTTATCCTCCCAGAGTTTGATACCGGAGATGATATTGTTTTTCTCGAGATACGAGTCATCTTTATCGGCTTTCAAATAAGCCTCCTGGTTCGGCCATGTGTAGTTGAGATAATTCCACTGGAACTGAACAATGAAGGGCTCGTGCGCTATAGCCAGACCGGCGAGCGCGCCCAGAATTAGCAGGCACCTCAGCATCTTTTCGTCGCACTGCGTAAGAATTACTTAATTCAACTTTTTACTCGAATGTTTTTTGCTCGATAGAACGCGAATCCAGAGCGATTAATTCACAGAAGCGGTGCGGCTATTCTTAAACGTGCGGCTCCACCGACGAGCCAAGTGTTACTCAACGCTGGTTGCGAGCGCTCAGCTCGGAAAAGCCGCTGCCGCTGCTGCTGCTGCTGCTGCTGCTGCTGCTTCTGAGTTCGAGAGGTGGGAGATACTCGTCGCTTTTCTAAGCTCGCACTCTTCCCCTTGGTGCTCTGGTGTGTTCTACTGGTGGGGACGTGCTCTGGTCTACTCCCCTCCTTTTTCTCCCACTTGCGCGATGTGCCAGTATTTGGAGCTCACGTGGTGGTAGCGCAGCCGGTGGTGTTAAATCATTTCTCGTTCTGGTAGCCCCCTTAGCATTTTTTTTCCTTCCACTTCTTTTTTTTCCTCTTCTCATCAACGCATCGGAGGTATTGTCGACGATTGTGGGAATCTCAATTCGTCGTCTTTGTCATTCTAATTATATGTTGATGACGACGATTTGCTTTTGCTTTTCGGCTCTGTGCTTCGAATTTATTATCATTCCTATTTTTATTAATATTTCTTTTCTCGCGACGCTGTACGAGAGTGCATTTTGGTAATTAGAGTTTTTCCAACTGCGAGATTTGCATTGGCGCGATAAAACATTCTCGATGGACATTGCGCATCCGATTACTGTCAATCATTATTGCACGCAAAGTTGAGAAACAATTTATAAATCGACGAAGTCCAAAGCTTTGTAACGGCATTTTGCATCGACTCGCTTCAATGGAATAAATAAAAACTGTGACCTCGTTTTGATATTATTCCCGGTGTTTTCTACTTAAGAATTTTAATTTTTTTTTCTTCGCGTTCATTTACACAAAACAGTATAATATATATAGATATCGCCACGCTGTATTATCGCTCTTAAATGACGTTTTAAAAAGCATCGTTCAACGTATTTTCGCACAGCGCTGTACTTGCAAGAGGACTTTTTTTGTCACCCACGCGGATGGTCGAAAATCAATTTAAAACAATCCGGTATGAAAATGACAAGAACAACAAACTCGTCATCTGGATTCGGTCTTCTGGTGTCTCGCGCGTGATCATTGTGCACATATATGTAGTTACTTATTTTTGACGTAACTTATCATTGTTCGATAATATTTCGATAATCTCTAAAGTCGGAACGTCCGAATGTTCCTTTAACGCAATTCCATCTATCTCGTACATAAACATAGCAGTGAAGTCATACCGTTTTAATTGCCTCGAATTACCTAATGTTTAAGCATACCCACATGCTTAGAAACCATCTTCTAAGAAAACAACGAATTCACCTTATGTATGCTATCCATTAGAAACCTCGCTAAATAATCAAGCTACGTTAAATCACATTTGCTCTCACGCATGTATCCGAGAGAGTAACAGCATCCATTATATACATATATATAACTCGGACTCAAGGTCGAGATTCTCTCGAGCGCGCGCGCGCGCGATTTAAAATCGCCAGTGAGAGAACCCGCCCAGCTGGTGAGCCACATAACTTATATTGTATTGTAGACATGTAGGTATATACGTAGGTATAGGTGCATCGTTGAACGAGCGCTTCCTTTGAAGCTTGACACACGACTCTCTGGAGAACGACCTTGAGACTTGAATACGGGAGTGACGCGATGATGCTCTCGTTGCGTGTTTATAAGTGTATTACGTGGAGCAATTTTTACACACCGCGCACGGATGACTGTTATTGCTCGCTCAGCTGAGCGTGTTTCTTCCGAAGTTATATATACGCACACACGTATATATATATATATATACGCGAATCAATATATAGAACAGGCGTGCGAGCGCAAATTCGCATTGTGTACATGGATTTTTTGCGTGCACGAAAAAGGGAATGAAATATCAAGCGGCGGGGAAAAGAAAAAGTGCCAAGGATACGCGCATCCACAATGAGTTTGCTCGGCGACTTCGCATTTCTGCCTCTGTGTGTGCGTGTGTGCATATCGCACATTCGTACACGTATAGATATATGTATAGGTGCGCGTGTACAGAGTCCGACTGGTGCGAGCCGCGACGATGCGTTGAGAAAGCGAACGAGGGCGAGTAGGGAAGAGATGACGGGTGCATATTTGCGTTGACTCTTGCGTAATTTCATTGGTGTTGAGATGCGCATTTCGTCTGGGTAAACAATGGGCCACGAGCTACTGGATACGGACGGTCATTGTAGTTTCTAATATGTGAAAACAAGTGAGAGAAACATTCGTTTTGCAAACGGAAAGATATTCAAATTTATATACACGCGACTAGTTTCTTCCCTCGAAATTCATAAGCAGATGTAAATCTTTCGTCAAGGCTCGTAGAACGCATTATTAAAAATAACCATCTTTCAGGCAGGAAAGAATTCGTATATGTGTACACACGCCGTGATTTTTTTTATCGCCTCTCCTGTGGCATTGGCTTGAAAAGTATGCTAATTTTTTTTTCTAGCAACGCGAATTCGACGTATATTTATATATATATATACAGCGACGAAACTGCAATTCTCGCAGCAGAACGAAAGAGAAGCGCGCAGCCTCGCGAGAAAAGCAACTTTCTCCTCGAACTCTTTAGACTCGCCATGAAAGCCCTGAAAAAAGCCTCGAAAAAAAAGAAACGAGATCCATCCAAACATCAGCGATAAAAGAAAAATCAAGGTGTGCGTATATATACAAACTGCGCCATCTTATGTCACTCGTAACTTCATTATCCTAATGATTGTATACGAGGCGCTCGCGTGGGTCGTGTGTTATCCGTAGGAATCGTTGCATAATCACTGTATACAAGCCTCGCCCATACGGCAACTGCAATTTTGCTTCCTGCGCGCGTCGTCGAGACATTGAATTCTTTTCTCTCTTCGCGGCTTAGCCCTTTTATTTGTAGCTCGAGTTTTTTCTCTCCTTTTCTCTCTTAGAACTCATTGAATAAAGGGATCGATGACGCTGTCTTGCATATATGGATATGGAATAGTTCGCTCGGGTATTCTTCGGTTGAACAAATGAGAATGACCTTTTCCATAGTCAGTGGTTCATACCAGCACTGCAATTCGTTCGGTTACAATGAACGATTTGTTCGTCTCGATACAAGTTATTATACTTACATAATGATGTGATACATACGTGTTTAACGAGCTGACTTATCCGTGAAGATTAAGCGTCGACGTAAAGATTATAAAGGAATTATGTAGACTATAAGAAAAACCATTAAAAACTATTTAACACTTAGTTGATTAAAGCTTGTATGACTTGTGCGTTAAATATAGAACGTATATAGAAAGCTTGTGGATAAATTATTCGTACATTAATGTTGCGGCGTGGCTTCGTAAATATTCCCGTTTTTTTTATCGTTAAACATTCTGAAAATCACTTCAGCTATCCTAGCATTACGCATATTTCCTATGTTCATAACCTTCGATTTTTTTTCATTTATTTTATTTCCGAGAGTGTCCCTGGTAGAAAATTAACTAGATCGCCTAATTAACATATTACAGATTAAATCATTTTCTTAGCTAACCGTTAACTCATATTAACGGTAATATCTAGTTCAATTCTCGCGCTCAACTATATAATAATAATAACAATAATGATAATCAAAATTATCCCGACGACCACTGTGACTCATTTATTTATATCTAAATGAGTATTGTTTAAAAACGAGTATAGACACAATTATTTGTTAATACTGGAAGTGACAGAAGTAAAATAACATTTTTATTAGCCTGTGAATTCTGTGAATTAGCTTGGTTTATGGATCTATCGCTATAATTGCGAATCTGCGATTCTTTAGGATATCTGGATCTGACGCATAAAAAATATGTCTGTGTAATCGAAATGTTACAGAGAAATAAAAAATTAGCAAACGTCGAATCAATACAGGTAATAAAAGCACTGCAGCTAATAAATGGTTAGAAAAGAATGACACAACAATTAGAAATTAATCATTATACCATTAAAATTATTAAAGTATCGTCTATAACAATTATTATTTAACTGCTTTATTAATAACCGATTTGTTTATCTGTGTTACGTATTATGGCTAACTAATTCCTTAACGATAATTATATATACTAGCTAGTAAATTTATAGTTGAAATTTCTATACGAAAAGTCTTTAAATTTTAAAAGTGTAAAATTTGGATTTCTTCAATGCTTCTGAAACTTCAACATTTTCCTTAAAAATTTTCCGCTCGTTCGTAAAAAAATATTTTACGACAAGTTCAATGGCACGTAACGAAGATTTAATTAACATTTTCCATTTAAATTTAACCTAACATTTTATATAATATTCGCGTATTCCCATAGGTCATAATTACAGGGAAAAAAAATACGATTCTATTGTTAAAAAAAGTTTCTTTCCAGAAATACCCACCGGAATTCGCACGATTTTCCAAGCAGATATACAAGCGCCGCGTTTGTTTGTTTCAAATAGTCAGCTGTCGCCATAAACAAAACTTCTTTGAGCGCGATTATAGCTATTGTAGAAAAGTGAGCGTAAGCGCGTTAATTTAACTTTACGGCCAATGTTTTAAAGACAGACAGGCATCGAGCTTAAAGACTACAGAGGAAAAAAGAAGAAGAATAGTCACGGCGTATATAAAACTAAATTGCCTTTAAAGAAGAAGTTGAGCGACAAAAAAAGATGAAGAAAGTTAACGGGTTTTTGTTTTTCCTATATAAAGTGAGCCGCGAAGATTTCTCTTGTTCGTGGAAACGCGCTATATAATACGTTTGCAAAATGGATATAGACACGAAAAATAGAAAGAGAGTGAGAGAGAGATAGACGGTAATAATGCACTGAAACGTTTCCTTTACTTTGAGAGAAGCTCTAGAGCGAACGTGTCACCGTTAAAAATAATTCTATTAGAGACGGGAGGCTCGTTCGTACGTCGGAGTCGACTTAATAAAGCGTTTAGTGCGTTGGAAAATGCAAAAGGTCGATGTAATTTTCGTTTTCAGGGCATTTCCAGAATGGGAGCAATTGACGACCATGAAACGTGTTCACGAACGCGACGGAAAGATATAAAGACACTTTTCGCGTGCAATGCGATGTTTTGCACGCCATTTCATACGTTTTATATATACGCACAATTGGTTTTTTTTTTTATCATCCGACCTAGACTCGGAGGTGACGAGACGACGCGGCGAGTCGTTTCTCGATATATTCGAATGTTCGAACGAAACCTATTATGTTGTATAGTTACTCGTTTATAAATACACACATAACGGTTGCAAATAGTTGTTCGTTCACTCGCGTAGATTAATACCATTTACTATAATCGCAATGGAGCCGTCTTAAAAAAAAAAATAATAACAAGTCGTTGTGCAATTTCTCATTTCACAACGAAGTTTCGTCCACACAATAGGTAATTTTACGCTGAATCGAAAAATAAAATAAAAAAAACTTACGTATCACACTGCTTTCGGTATCGCGAAGCGTCTAATAAAAGAAAATCGAAAACGTCGACGGTATCGTTTGGATCGTATATATATAGTTAAAATAGAAAAATTCTCTATAGACCGTAGGTATGTACTATGATAAGAGGGTCTCGAAGCGTCCAAGAAAAATCGAGCATACCAGCACGTTTCTAATTTTCTAAGCGTCCGCTTAGGCGCGTTTGCGCTGCGTGAAATATTAATTGCTTAGCCTCACGCTCTCCAGAAACGGAAGCTCGATTTCGTCTTCCCTCCGTTACGGGCCGATAGCTTATAGAGGCTTACAATTTTTCCTAGTCGTACACACGAGGACGAAGGAATTTTCAACTTGGAAGGCGATCGCGTGCTCGACCGCCCGAAGAAAGAATTTTGATGACGAGCTTTGGCGTAACAGCTGTTGATGTTCTTCGTTCGGAATTGGAAACCGATGATAAAGTGATTTTTTTATTCTTTTATAATAGGATAGAAGTCAATATCGCAAACGAAGAGATTTTCGCGTAATTTAAGCTATCGGAGTAATTTAAAAAAATAGAGTGTTTTAATGCATTTTCGGACAGAATGGGGCGGTGTATAATGTAATAATTAATGCCAAGAGGTCAAGGCGCGCGATTATTACATATATACTCGCAGAGATAGAGCTCGTCAAATACACGGTTCATTAAACAATGCTTCGTTAAAAAGTGTTAATTATGAGCCGTATAACGAGCTACGCAGTCGAGTCAACTAATACAACAAGCACAATAGATGTACGTCCGAATTATCTTTATCGTTAAATAATTCAATTCAACGTTCGCGCGAATCCTCGGAAGCTGACCGAATTCATTAGCAGCTGGAGACAATGAGAACAAACGCATTTTTCTCTCTCTCTCTACGTATACCTATATCTATCGATTGTTTTCCGAAGCGCGAGCGCAATATAAATTCCAATGCCAGTCTCACCTTCGACTTGGACATTTTTTTTTTCCCTAGCGATTCCTTCCTTGTTTTCGTTCGGTTACGACTCTTTTAATTGTACAATCGACACACGTAACGATAATTTTTATTTTTTTCCCCCGTCGAAGGAAGCTCGCAATTATAAACCCTCGGAAAACGACGCACCCTAACTTTCCCCTCCCTTTTTTACGCGTTGGGCCACAAAGCATGGCTACGAACAGCGAGGATAAAAAAAGAACGCTTGAGCTGTAAATAGAAGCATCAAAGCGGCCGATGAATGCATAGCTGTGAAAATAATGTCGAGGGAGGTATATATAAAGAGAACGGATTGAGATTGAAGCTCGCGTGTGCTTTGGATATTAGCGGTGTACGTGCACACGGGATGGATAGCTTTTGCTTTTTTTTTTATTATTTTCTCGCGAGGGTGGAGTCGTGATACGTATATAAGGAAAATAGGCTTTTGATGAGATATCGATAGGATGGATTGTACGAGGAAAGGAAGCGAAGAAATGCACATCTCTTCGTGGAATTTGGTTGAGATTATATTAGGTGAGGTAATATGCATATGCAATCGAAATACAAATCGGACGAGTTTTTAACGACGTTGTAATCAACTGTTAAACCGGATGAATATTAAAGAGTATATTTTTAACGCTCGTTTTCTTCGGTATTACAAAAAAGCGTGCGAAATAAAAAGGTTTTTTTAAAAATATACCACTGGCATTCCACTATACTGAGAAGCTTGATTTTTTGCCAGAATATATATACCATCGTATCGTTAATACTCGAGTTTTTTAATCTAAAGGTCTCGATTGAACCTTGTATTGATCAGTAGAGTATATAAAAATTCGCAAATAATCAAACGATCGACATTGAATATATAGCCCTGATATATGCGAAATCAATTGTACGCAATACAACAATAAAATAGTCATTTAACCAAAAAATATTTATCGACGCCACGGTAGCAAGAAAAAGAAAAAACTTGCTTTTGCCAAGTTGAACAAAGAATCGATTTGAAAGCCAAGCACCACACTGACCCGTAAAAAATACACTCAAATGCTCTTTATACCATTACGGAACTCTGCAAACAACGTGACGAGAATGTCTTGCGTGAAAATAGTTCAAGACTATCCCTCGTGTCTTCTTATCTGTTTCTCTTCACAGTCTCTAATGGACTGTCTTTACGTCATATACAGAGTCTGATTAAAAGCTCAAAGCTACCGTGCAAGCTCTCTCACTCGAAATTTGACCCACATATATCTTCAGCGGACGTTACGCTCGCTTGTTCATTCTTTAAGGAAATGTAAATATATATATATATATATATATATATAGAAACGTGTGTGTGTGCGCGTGTATATAGGTATAACTGAAATAAGAGTTTTTCCTTAATCTCAGACAGATGGATTGTCGGATAGAACCGTCATACATCTATTTATAAGAAAATAAACACAGTCGTCGACCCCGACCGATCAAACAACACACCCACGTCGATGTTCTCAATACACGAAACTCCGATCCAGAATAAGGAAGCATCGTCTTCTCACATCAGATGTATTACGAAACATTTGACTGATCGATATTTTGCAATGATCCAACTAAGCGTTTGGACCTTGTACGTATATACTAGATCAGTTTCGCGATGATCTATCTGTAGCTCGAATAACTTTTTCCATTACACTACTCTCACTTAGAAGCATGTACACTTCGTGTACACACCCACGTCTACTATGTGGTTTTTTAATTTCAATTCGCGTCGAAACCGCAGAACTAAGAGTATTGCGCGGAAACAATGAGCGAAGAGTCATTGGTAGACACGTGTCGTTAAAAAAAAATCGAACCCTGACCTCGACCAGTTGATTTATAAGTAGAACTAAAGATAAAATACTGCAGAATCGTAAAACACAAATTTTTCGAAGGTACTTGCTACAATACTGCGTGCATAGATATATACGTTATTATTTACAATGCGAAATGCGTAAATCGTCCTCGTCTGCTGAAACGATGAAAAGAAAAAAACATATCGGACTCTTTATGTTTACCTCGACTATTTTTACAATAGCGCAGAAGTCATTGCGTATAATGAATTTCTACGAATTACAATTATATATGTATATATACTGGACAAAGGAGACACGCATAATAAAGTCGTACGTACGATCAGATTGTCGTGTACAACCTGTCGATGAAATCTCAACTTGAGCGTCTCTCTAATTAACAGGCCGAGTGTGTATACTTGTACGCATATATATCACTTATAATAACGTTCGGTGCCACAATTATACATAAAACTCGACGATTCGCGTACTCTGTATTCGTATGAAGTAACAGGTATATATATATATATACATTACTCGTTTCCACAGAATCTGAACAAAATCGCGGAGTAGCCTTGAACCAGTCCCTCATCGGCAGCTGTATACACGTGTATTATGTCTTTCGCTCCCTTTTGTGTATCTATATACACATGAAAGACTTTCGACTCGATAAAAAGCGAGTGTAACGGCCTCTGCGTAATCGAGTGCGGTACACATCCTTTGTGCTCATCCCTTACGGGGTGATCGCGAAAACCGACTGCGAAACCGTTATATATACCTATATGCTATATATATATGGGCGATTCTCCAACAGATTGCCGGACGAAATGTTTTTTTCTTCGAAATCAGATTATCGAATTTTTAATAAGTTTTATTGCAAAGGGAAAAATTGAGATATAATTTAGTAATAGTTTATAGAGAAGCAAATACGTATCGAAGTGAACTATGGACATTTTTATCACAACAACAATAATTTTTTTCATTCAGTACAATTGGTGCGACCTATTGCACTGTCCGAGACGACTGAACAATATCGAATTCAACGTAATTTTGATTTTTTATTGCATTTTTAGCAGGAAA
This sequence comes from Apocrypta bakeri, assembly GCA_018906985.1. NCBI lineage: Eukaryota > Metazoa > Arthropoda > Insecta > Hymenoptera > Pteromalidae > Apocrypta > Apocrypta bakeri. Next base: position 3,898,363 of record JACCIA010000003.1, read on the forward strand.
TGCAGATTAATAAATACCTTGAAACTATGATACTTATGCTTTTCCAGTAATGTAAGTAACTTTTTTTTTATTAAATCTTAATGATAATAGGCACAGCCAAAGGCATGATTATAGTAAAGTGCAAAGTAAACTTTTTTGTCGTAATATCAGGTAATCTGACTAATAACTTTATTTCTTGTTCGAAATCGCGTTTGATTCATAAACAGAGACCTTTGCGGAAACTTTTTTAGTAAAACAAGATGTCTTCGTGAATTTTTTCATTTTTATTCGATCTATCAAACCTTGTAAAAATTCAATACGAGCATTTTACAAAAGCATTTTTTTAAGTTTACAAAATGTTCCCTTCTATTTATAAGTGTTTTTTTTTTTGACGTAAAATGGTGAAAATATCAATTTTAGCTTACCGAACGAGCAATTTTGAAAAACTGTACGAAGACAGGTGCATAGTTAAAGAATAGTTTAAAATTATTGAGAAGAAAATACGAATTGCTCAGTGTGTCAGCGAATCGCCCGTATATATAACGGGAAAGATTCATACGTGTGCAAGTACGATGTATGAGAAGATACGGTGAGGGATGGAATTTTACGCGGTTGGCCTAGTTGTGTGCATGCAGCTTATATTGTTTTCGCCTTCGCGTGGATATGATGATCGTGCCAGGAATGAGGGTAATGTCGTGTACGAGAGGATTGAATGCTTTCGACAATTTTTTTATTGGAAGTTCGACCTTCCTTGGTTGGAGTTTTTAAAGGATAAGAGAAATACGGGTGCAGTGAAGTGGTATAAAAGTGCTGCGGTTATATCGAGGGTTGTAGAAACGGATAATTACATTTTGGTAGTCGACGATCGCGTGTCGGGAGTATCGTTTATTGTGTGGATGACTTTTTTTTATCGACTGTGACGCGAGCCTCGTGCTAACGCGAATGTGCCGTTTGATTTTTATTCGATTTTCTTACGAGTGTCCTTTTGTTGTAAGTAAATCGATAAGAACATTTATTATTATTTATGCCGACCTCGAATATTTACTTTTAATTTAATGTTTCGTTATTCGATTACCTTTTTTACAATAAACAAATAGTTTTAGTTTTTAAGACTTTTTTATTAAGTATGAGAATAAAGTTAATATTACTTATTATTCTTAATTTCGTTTTTAAGTCTCCTACAAACGAATGATAAGCAACACTATTCAAAGTAAAAAGCATTTATTCGTTAAATTTAACTGATTTATCGCCGAAAATGCTATTATTTTTAATCGAATTGATAGAAAATATAAATCACCAATAAAATGTCTTCTGATAGTTTTTTGGTGAAAAAAATGAAAACACTACACAGAAAGTGCAAGCGCGGCAAATTCTGTCGATTTAAACGAAACGGACATAAAAGCGAAAGAAATAAACAATCCATTAGAAAAATCCAGCTCCAACGCCTATAATAAAACGCGATTTCATCGCATCACGTCAAATCGCCGCTCCAATCAACTGCATCGAGGATAAAAATCAAAGAACGCCTGTCAGTTATAATACTCCTTCTCGGACATCCGAGATGTACAGCTATTAAATGTGTTTATACCCAGTCTTTTTCCATATCCTATAATACACAAGCGTTGCTTCACGCTAATTGACCTGAAACTCTCGCGCAATATGCTATATAGACATATACCTCTATACTGCATCCACGCACACTTTGCAACAATCCTTTACGTGCGTTTCAACATAAGCACTTAGCAGCTTCTTTGTACATAATGAATTGCACGCAGGGGCACCGCCATCGACACACTCGCACAATTTCACGCGTCAAGTTCTCTGCCACGCGCAATTGCGGGGCAATCACGTTACATATGTACTAGAGCAGTAGCAGCAACGCGACAAAGACTGTATTCCAGCGAGTCAATTTGCCAATTACACGCGTGAGAGCGCGAACGAAAATACATAGCCGTGAGATAGATATTTGGCTACGAAGGCTTCCTTCGAGGAACCGATATAAACGGACTCTTTTACAAATGTTTTAATAATGCATGAAGCAATAAAACGATCTCGTATACATATATGTATATATCTGTACGTATTATAAAAGCGTGTGATTCATCGAAAGTGACGAATAAAATTACATCGAAGTGCGAGTAACTGCTCACGGAAACGTATATAACTTTCGCAGGTGAATCAGTGAGAATGCAAAAACGATTACAATTACATCATTGCTTAGGCCGATGGTTTTAGAATGTATTCATATCAAGTACGTATTATATATGAACTCGCGAAGAGTGAAGTCCTTTATTGGATCGCTTGGGCGTGGAAAGAGAGACGCACCTTGCGCTTGGAAATATGGGTTAAAACGCCAGCGCCTACTTTTACCGATGCTATTCCCGCCCATTCGATCGTTATCTCTATTCAAATCAGTCTCTTATATGCACACACGCAAACAGTCACGTACATTTACACTGGAGTTTAAAGTGCACGTAACATATATAAACTTCGCTGAACCCATGAGAGTGTAGACGCGTGCATATATTTTTTTTCTCATTTTGCATGACACGGAAACGATATATCCGTTGTTTCTCCAGTTTCACTCCGCTAACTCGATTGTCCAGCTAATTTAATAAGCTTGAGACGTACAAACGCTTATTACCAATGGACTTATTCTCACGAGATGGTTTCGATATGTCTTCTTATTCTTTTTTTTTTTTTTTCATTTCGTCTGTCGGTTATAACGAAGGAATTCTGTGAAATTTATTTACATTATTCGGTAATATCCATTGACGTCTGGTCATTATCTATCCTCTACTAAAATATAAATAACATAAAAATTAAGAAACATAGTTTGAACGATTAACGCTTGTTACCAACGAACTCATTCTCGCGAGATTCTTCCCATTTCATTTCTATTTCTCGTTGTTTTTTTTTTTCATTTTTTATAACTCTATTCGTCAAAACGAAGTATTTCGCAATGTTTATTTATTATCCGGTAATATCTATCAACGTGTGTATTTATCTTCTGAAAAAAAGCAAACATAAAATTAAAAAAATAGTTTTAATGACTAATACTTATTATGAATGGACTTGTTATAGCGAAACGGTTTCAACATTATTTCTTTATCGGTTATAATAAAGATAATCAATTATCGAATCTTATATTATTTAATAAAGGCTCATACCGACGCGTGCCTTCAATGTTTATCTTCTCCTAAAAAATAAACAAACAAAAAATATTGAAAAAAATCATTTGAACGTTAGCGATTTAGAAAAATAAAAAATAAAAATATATTCCGAGATAGTCGTATAGGTTTGTACAACACGTTGCTACAATCTATAACCATAAGAACGTACAAAAGCAAAGCCACCGTATATTTCTAAGACTTCTCAAAATAGGTAACCCTATTGGATACTCTTCTCATATGTACGCACACACATACCATACACGCACGTGCGTAATATAGCTGCGCATCAGCTATAGGAGAGAAACGTTCGCGCACCTATATATTCAGCCTTGTGTTTCATTAGCCTGCATTGCGTAAACTCGAAAAAGTTCCTCTAATTTCGCTTCCCGCGACTTGAGTCAGTCCCCTCGATATCTGTTTTTTTGCAGTCGATAACTCAAGACTAGCATTCGTAATCAACGAAGTGGAGAACTATATAGAAAATTCAGTATAAAAATGCACCTGGTGATTCATGCTTCATTTCAATAACAATTTTTTCTTCTCATTAAAAATGTATCTATAGTCGAGTACGAGTCATCTCGTTTTTCCTCTGCTTACCGCAGCGACGCATACCTTTGGTCAATATAAACGAAATACCTTGGGTGTGGATATGTACGCGTGTGTTAGCATTTGTTTCGTATGCTGTCCAGTGCGCCTCGATATATCTCGCCGCTGCAGCTGACCGTAACATTTTAAGAAGGAGAACGTATCTAAAATAGCCGTGAGCTAAACGGATGGACGCGGCACATCGCCGCGATCTGTCAAGGCTGCTCATCTGCAAATAAGCGTATTGATACCTTTGCGTTTTATGTGTTTTTTTCTTCTTCCGGTATGAAGCAAGATTATTCAGAGTTTCAAATTCAATATACGGCTTGTGCAATTCAAAAGAAGAAGATGCTTGTCGTATCTAAACATAATTATTTAAAATATCTGTAATACATTCTATACACGAAGACGCGATTCTATGTACATGATAATTGTTAAAAAAATTGTTTAAGCCTCGATGACTGGTTCGCGTGCTTCCCTGGCCTGATTGTTCTCCTTCAAATTAGGATAGAGTTTGGCTCGAGGACCGTCGCTGTTGACGCGACCGTTGAAGTCGGGTCGGCGATCTTTCGGTGCACATCTTTGCCACCAGATATCTAAAAGGCTTCGTGGCGGTGCGTAAAGGCTCTTGCTGTGTAATTGTTTGGCTAAACTGGCACTAGGACATGGCGGTGGCGACATCGGTGAATCTGTCGTCGCTCTGATCACTGAAGCTCGCGCTGTTCCGTCCTCTTTATCCAAACTGAAAATATATGAAAGGCATCAAGTATTGCATCTCTTTGTTACAAATATCGATTGTGAAAAATTGTTATTTTTGAAGAAAGTGAAAGGCGGTAAATGCAAATCTAATTTACCCGTCGAGCTCTCTGAGGGCCTGGTCTAGTTCCACCTTGTTATTGTCCTTGTCCTCTTTGTTTCGTACCTCGAGCAGACAGTTCAATATCTCCAGGTGTGCCGGTGACGTGGTTGAATAGATCTCCAGGAAGGTTTCGAGCTCGCGCCACAGTAGCATATAGTGCTCGTCACGCTTTCCACTCTTGCCGCCCCTACCGCAGCCCAAACTCGGCAATGGTAAAGTTTCGTGTTTTGCTTCCGACTGAAGAAGACTGAATATTATCTGCTTACACTGTACAACTTCTTCCTTCGTCAGTTCTTCTTTTAATATCAAATCAGGAAGAGGATCGATGATCTAGAAAAACATTACATTTTATTGTAGGTAATTATTTTGAAAGTTTCAAATTTTGTAATTTTCAAATTAAATATAAATTTACCGATCGAACGTTGAATATCATAGTACTCGTGAGTGTTATTGGCCAGTACTTAGTGAACCTCTCGAATTTCGGCCTCATCCTTTCTACAGGACCATCAGCGTCGTCTTGTTTTCGTTTCATAGGAATAAGTGTGTTGGCACGCATAAGAGCGGCGAAATCCGTTATCCTATAATCCGTAACTCTACCGCCACAGCCTTCGCTTATAGACGGTGGATCTTCGAGTACACTTCTCGAAGTTGGTAAAGTATGGATAAAAATTTCACCTCCATGAGAAGCAAGAAGATGAGAGATCGTCTTTCCGCCGCTCTTTCGAGCCATTTCTAACATGACCGACCTGCCGTTCAGTAGAAAGTTTATAAGACACGACGACGGCCGACTATTTACGTCCACAGGAGTGATCCTATGCATAGCTGTACAATTTTGCATTTCTCCGGCACTACAACCTCGAGGTGTACACCATTTGAGTGTTACCGTTTCGTATTCGATACCTTCGTCGAATCGACGAAAAGATTTGACCAAAGCGGTATCCTGAGCATTGCCTAAAAATTTGCTCTAATTACTCTTATTATATTTTTATGTATAATTTTTTAATTTAAGAACTGACCTCTTAAAATGGCTAGATGCGCCTGGGATGAATGAAATATTTCAACGTCGTAATTAGCTGACGAACTAGCGTTCTGCTCTTCTTTCATAGGAATTCCTGTGACGGTCGTACTGGCAAGGTCGTAGTGTGATAATATTAAATGAGACAGCTTAGAATGTAACACTGGCGCCTTCATGGAATGCACTTCCATGGAAAGTAAGGGAGAAACCTCTCGAAGATTTTGGCTCGTAACTTGCGATTCGATTGAATTGGGAGATATGTTTAATATGACGAGATGACAGTGATGGATTGGTAATAAACTGGAAAAATTGTAGATATTCATGCTACAATGCAAGTATTTGGAATAATAAAATTAAATGCGGACTATAGTCGTACTTATTTGCATCCATATTTGCAGCCTGTTTATTCTGCTGTACTAATTGATTGAGAAATATATTTTCTAAACTTTTCATATTCATATTATCCCTTGCACTAGTTATACAAATAACACGTCCTCTGTTAATTAATTTATTAGCAGGATCACCACCACGAACTTTTATTTCTTGCTGTGTTTCAGAACATTCTGTGAGAGCTTCTATTGCTACTCTCAAACCATGAATTACTGAGAAGTCCACACCTTGTTGATGATTTCTTGGAGGCACTCCAATAATTGCCATACCATTCATGATCTAAACAAAAGAGATTCTTAGAATATTTTTCTTTCAATACAAGTTAAATTGAGTCTGTTAAGATACTTACATGGGCTAATGTTTGTTGTGATGGACTCCATGTGTTCAAAATGTGAGCTGAATGATCACTTACAACAAATCGGATCTGTAAATTATTAAATTATAATAAACAATTACTTAAATACATAAAAGCTCTTCTTTTTATAAAGAATCATCAAATCAAATTCTTACAAGCTTGTCTACTGGAAATAAATCCCAGACTATCCGACAGTATTCCATTGATGTTTCTATACTTGTAGTCCATAATGATTTTGATATTGAAGGCAACGGAAGAGCATTGGTATGACCTCTGATCTTTAGAAAATCAAAATCTATTTGACTTTCACTTGGAATTCCAAAATAAGGTGTATGATCTAACACAAAGACCGTTTTATGATTTGCTGGATACATTTTCGTTATTGCATGTCCTTCATTAATAAACAGATCCCTTTAAAATCATATCTAGAATCAACAAGTTCCATCTAATTTAGTCTTAAATTTTTATTATAAATAAAACACATATTCATTGTGATAAAATACAATAATAAAAATTAAAATAACAATCATTTCTAAAAGAACTACAAAATTATTTAAATATAATACATAAATTCATATTTAAAAAAGATAACCTTAAAAATATAAACAAACTTTTAGAAAGTCTATATTTGCCTAAAATATACTTTGAAAAGATACAAATTAATTTTTTTATGATAATTACCAGTCTACCAATCAGGTGAAACAATAAAATGTATAGCAAAGACAAGAAACATTATAAAAACTGTAAAATATTGTTCGCCCGGTGTTACACATACCGTATATTGTTGGCACTGTTTACTTCATCGTATGTTAGGTTAGGTGCATGTTATGAATAGAACAAGCACTTGATGATTCTACAGTAAGAAATATTTTTTTTAATACACAATAATATATATGTTATTTTAAATATCGAATTTTCAATTATGACGATAATGCAAAATCTTTATTTAAATATTCTATGATTACTGAATATTGTACGTACTTACTATCTAAAATTATTATTATATGAAGTTAAAAAAAGTTACTAAAAATAATAATTTATATTAAAAAAATTTAAATATTTCACAAACATTTTTATTACATGTGCTGTGTAAAGACCATATGTTATTATTAATTTACAATCCACATTCAACGTTTTAAATTTGCCGCACTACTTATTGCGCATGCGCTACTTTCTGACTACCGCGGTGTTGAAAATATTTACGTAAATAAAATTAATGTAAAATCTATTATAATAAATGTACCTTATACAATAGAATAATACGTAAAAAATTACTTTTTATTTTATGAATATACATTATTTATTTAAAATGAATATAATTTTAAATAAAAGTTATTCATTTGACAGCTGAAGCGTATTGCTGGAGAAATGCGAATGGCGTAACTTCCTTTCCTACACTTAGGAAAACTCCTAGTGGCATCATCAAACGTGAGTCCCCTATTATTTTACAATTTTTGTTATAATTTAGTAGTTTTTCTTTAATTGAGTATACTTTTATAAGATAACGAAATCTTAATTTATCAGAAAATTATATTAATTATGCCTATATTTATTGCTTACTGTTTTTATTTTCATGCCGAATCCCGGGCAGTAACGCACGTGGCATATAACCTGCAAAATTTATTTTTAGAACAATCTTTTATTAATTAAATCGTTATTCTCTACGTACAAAATAACATTTTCTTTTTTATATTTAAGTTTTCACTTATCAAACAACATTTTTTTCTCTTTTATTCATTTATACAAAAATTATTACTCTGTTTATCGAGACGTTAGAGGTTATGAAATCTCATTTGTATTCTACATCCAATGCCAAATATATACTCATTTAAACAAAAATTTTATATCGTATTGTCATCTAAATAATCATACTTTTAATTTTTAGGTTGACTCGTAGCTCAACAAAAACGTTTAACGATGTCGGGAGGTCTTGATTCGTTAGCCCTCAGAGAGGATGACGTTACCAAAATGTTGACTGCCAGTACCCACCTGGGAACTGAAAATGTCAATTTCCAGATGGAACAGTACGTTTACAAGCGTCGTGTTGATGGTAAGTAAAATAAAATTTAACTGCACTTGATGAATTCCCTTAAAAATTAAATCTTGATCTATCTGACGTTAAACCTAAATTATCAGGTGCTGGAATCAACATTATCAACTTGCGCCGTACCTGGGAGAAGCTCCTCCTGGCTGCCCGTGCTATCGTAGCCATTGAACACCCAAGTGAAGTCTTCGTTATCAGTTGCCGTCCTTTTGGACAGCGTGCTGTTCTGAAGTTTGCAGCTCACACTGGAGCTACCCCTATTGCTGGACGTTTCACTCCTGGAGCCTTCACTAACCAGATTCAGGTATTTTATTTTATTTATTTATTAAGTTATTATATTAACAATATTTAAAGCTACTCAATCATGATGACACAACTATGACCAGAAAAAAGAACTGTTGGTATCATATGGCTTAATCTTTGCTGAAATGTAATACAAATTAAAAGTTTAAATTATTCTATTATTTTTCTCTACTAAAGATGATAAATTATTTTTATAGGCTGCATTCCGTGAGCCCAGACTTCTCATCGTCACTGACCCAGCTACTGACCACCAGCCAATCACTGAGGCCAGCTACGTAAACATCCCTGTAATTGCTTTCTGTAACACTGACTCACCTCTGCGTTTCGTCGACATCGCCATCCCCTGCAACAACAAGGGTCCCCACAGCGTTGGTCTTATGTGGTGGCTGCTCGCTCGTGAGGTTCTCCGCCTTAGGGGATCCATCCCACGTGAACTCAAATGGGATGTCGTTGTTGATCTCTTCTTCTATAGAGACCCTGAAGAGGTAAATTTTCTTACAAACATACACGAATAAAAACAGTTTATTCCATATTTGAAAATGAAAAATCCTATCATGATGATACACCTATGTCCAGAATTACAACTGTTGGTACATATGGCTTAATCTTTGCTGAAATTTCATGTTCAGTGAACTAATTTTATATCTGAAAGTAAGTAATTGTTTACTAATGATGAACATAATTATTTTCAGGCTGAGAAGGAAGAACAGGCAGCCAAGGAACTTGCTCCCGCTGTTAAGGAGTACGTCATGGTCACTGATGCTTCTATCCCGACCGAAAGCTGGGCCAACGGTGGCGGTGATGCCAACGCTCCAGCTACTGAGAACTGGGCCGATGATGTACCTACTGTACCTGCTGTTGAGGCTGCTGCACCCGCACCTGCTACTGCTGCTGCTGCTGCTGCAGCTCCCTTCCCACCCAACAACGAGTGGAATGCAGTTCCAGTAAGAACCTTTTCTTTTCAATCAATGTTGATCTTATTCCCAAAAATTAAATTCTATCATGATGATACACCAATGTCCAGAATCGAAACTGTTGGTACATATGGCTTAATCTTTGCTGACATTTTCTAGAAAATCAACCTACATCTTAAGAAATATTAAATACAACTTGATAAATAATTAAATTATGTTTGTGTTTAGGCTGCCGAGGAATGGTCCGCCAGTACACCGGCCAATGAAATCATTGCTCCTCCAAACTGGGGTGGAAGTCGGAACTGGTAAAGAGTTTTTCTCTGAGAGCTCTTTATTTTATAAATGTACTTTATATACGTTATTCGTAATAAAGTAAATTCTTAAAAATATATCTGCCTTTTTTCTTTTCTTAACCGAATAAACTTGCAGTTAAAAAGATTTTTTCTCGTTCATTTAGAAGAAATTTTTATTGTACTTTTATGTTTAATTTATCTTTAGAATCGTTGTACATCTTGCCATGTACTCTAAATCTATAAATACATGTGTAGTCTGGATTACCCCAGTTCGACAAAATCTCTAATATTATCCTCTTGAAAGGAGTACTTTTTATTTCTGGTCTCTGAAGAAAAAAAATTAAATTAAATTGTATGTGAAATCATTAATACTAAGAGTATTATTTCACTTACATTAACAAGAAAACTTTGAAGTGACTGTCCATTATTTTTGTATACAAAAGTACCAAGGATTGTGTATTGATTGTTATGGATTTTACCCTATGGATATAGATAACGATTCAAAGCTGCATTTTTTAATCAAATAATTTAATGTATCTTACCAATAGACTAAACATTTTTGGGGCAGAATCAATATTTCCAGTTAACGAAGCAGTAGCAGTTATATGTTCTAAAATAACTCTGTCAATAATAACTTCATGAGCTAGTTGGATTTCAATTTTTCCTTGAGATCCATGAAATGCCCAACATTCACCAGGCTGAGTCCAAGGCTGAAATTTATCGAGTGGAATTAAACCATTCCAACTCGCAGGTATGCTTAGTGATCTAACTATATATCAGACCTACTTGAATAATTTTCCGTGGACTAAAATAATTAGGTTTAAAAACAGGTATTCCAAACAAAGTCAATTGATTAGTTGAAGGGTTGTAGTAAGATTCTGTGCCTGGTGTATCAATTACCATACCTCCAACAACTTCAGATGCAAAATCAGCCAAATTTGCCACTGTAAAAAAGGGTATGATTTTTCTCTACTATGTAAAACAGTTACAAAACAATACATACATCTTTGTTGATCGTATAATTGTATCAAATGAGCATTCTGAAAACAAATTTAATTTTACAATTAAGGTATTGAATGACGTTTATAAAAATAACATTGAAAATATTGTTCATTACCATCTTTAAGAAAGTTTTTTTAATATTCATTTTCATGTTTTTTATTTCAATGAATTCTTTTCGCACAGATGCAGAATTAGCAATTGAATCATCATTTATTTGAAGATATTTATTAGATATAGGTTCAATTTTGCAATTGAAATTACTATTTTGATCAGAAATTGGAAACTTATCATTTATTAATAGGTAAGCCATCAGCAGACCTGCGTAGTATTTATGAAATTACAATTTATATATATTTAGATCCTAAAAAAATATTTTATAGATAAACATTATTACCAGCTCCAAGGCACATGACAAAACACAATTTAAGTATGGGAAATACTGCTTGAGCAACGTGTCTCAGAAACCATTTGAATTTGATCAAAAACCATGTGTCGAATATAAGTAATGTTTCAAGAATGAGCAAGGAATCTAAAAAATAAGGTAGTATTCTGTTATCGTTAACCTAATAAATAACCTTTGCAAAGGACAATTAGATCTTACTGTTTCGGTACACAATGTCTTTTTTTTTATTATCCATTATTAACATTTAGAAAAGCTAACGTGTTAAATGTTACAATTCAATAAATAAATGAATTATTAATTTAATTAATATCTAAATAACACTTTTAAAAAGAGATTCCACAAATTCACATATACGCATTCAACTTTTTTCAAATTGTACTGGTTTTTAAAAGAATCATTTTTTCTTCGTTATTAATATTATTTGGCATTATATATTTGAAATTGACAGTGGCGCCAAAGGTATTATACGGATTAAAAAGGTACTAACGAAGAATTGACGACACACCTGACAGGCTCGCTTTTGATCTAACCTACAAATTTATAGAGTTAGATAGTTTATTGCGACTAAATTTCTCGAACAAGTTTTTATACAATATTCAAGAAATTTTTGTAAAAAAATTTTTATTCTTCGTATAGACACAGTTGAAATTTTATTCTCAAAATGTCTTGTAATACTTGTCAGAGTAAATTCTCATTTTTCACTAAAGAAGTAAGCTATACTTTAATGTTTTGTTGATTTCATCATCTCCATAATTCGCTTTGCTTACATTGTTGTATTATTTCTTTGTTTTGATTATTTTGATTCTCTACATATTGAAGTTGTAACATAAAAGTCTGAATTTCAGATCATATTTTACTGTAGTATTTCATATGTTTACATTTGAAATGGGCTCTCTATTTTATTGCCATTAATTTTCATTCTATTTCCGTTGGTTCTTTTTTAAGGTTGGTTGTTCGAAATGTGGATTTTCCTACTGTACTAAGTGCCTGAAATATAAAGTTCAACTTCCCAATGTTGGAGAAAGAAAAATTTGTGGACGATGTTATAACAAAATGCAAATGGCAGCTAAACAAGTTACGACGCCAGAAGACTTTTCAGTTCCAGATGGGCTTGATGAGCCTTTGACTCCTATAGATATCGCTAAAAAGTAAAATTGGATCTTATATTAAATGTAAAGTTATCGCTTACAATGTTATAGTTTCAACAAAAACTTTTCTTGCATAGGTTGGAATCTTTAGAAAATCCAGCAAGACCTCCAATCACAATGTACAGACAAGGTAGTAAATTGGATAAATTGAAAGTTGATCTTGATCCTGCTGATCAAGAAATTGTAAACAGATTGAAAAAACTAAGGAATGAAGATAAACAATTACCACCTCCAACTGAAAATGAAATTAGAAGACGATTAGCTTTGTTAAAAGATCAAGATCCTGACCTTGCTGACCAACCAACAGAGGTAGATATCATTTGTTGGATAATATTATATTATAAGAAGTTTATTCTCAAATTTCATTATTAATTCAGATTCCCCTGGATGATACAAGAACTAATCAGCAGAAAACTGATGATTTGATTCGAGAATATTTGGAAAGATTAGAAATTAGTAAAGCTTCAGGTACGGTTGATGCTGATATACAAGCAAAATTAGATAATTTGAGAGGAATAGATTCATCTAAGGTAAAAATATCAAATTATGTATGATTGCATAAATTTGTGCAATGAGAGTGTACATAAATACAATTTTTAATAATTTGATAGTACAAGAACGACATAACGGATATTGAAGAAGATGACGATGAGACAGCAACAAAAAAAATAATTGAAAAAGCCTTAGCAGAAGCTACCTTGGAAGCAAAGTATGCGGATGAAGATGAACCGATAGATGTAGACATAGATGTAAGAGAAATTATGATATATCAAAATTTTATTATATTTTTTAATTTTTTTAATTATATTAATAAAATATAAATTAAATTATTTACGTAGATGGCAGCACATCGTAGTAATGTTCGTTGCAAAGGTTGTACAGGTAATGTACAGTGCCCAGATTGCTTTGAAGACAGTCATGATGAATATTTGGATCACAACTCATGTGTCATGTGCGAACAAACGTCCGACTTAGTCATGTGCAAAGGTTGTACAGGTGATCTCTACTGCCCAGTCTGTTTCAAGGATAATCACGATGACTTTGAAATGCACAAACACAAGACTGTGCCTTTCAATCCAAGAAAATATAGCGATTAATGACCATTGTAAACGCGAGAATACAGCTTTGATCAAAGCGTATCGATATTTTTTTAATTTGCATGTTTATATTTACGGAAGTCTTTGTGTCGTACTGAAAATGCTATTATAAAATATAAACCATTTCATTATTTAGTTTCGTCTCTTATACATATTAACTAATTTGAGCAATACACAAAGACAAGATAATAATGACGTAAGCAATAGATTAACTTTAAATGCTTTACAAGCAAATTTGCTTATAATATTTCATAAAGTTAACTTCTAAGCTTTCCTGCATATAAGATAGTAATATGATGATAAAACGCATTGCAATGGATTTATCACAATGCTTTCAAATGTTTATTATAAAACATAATAACTTCACAACATTATTACTACTATACATAATATGCACAACATCATTGAAATGAGTAATCGGTTAAATAATGCAGTGTACTTCGTAGGTTTATGTTGATTTTAAAGCTTTAATCATTCCAACGTGACCTATAAATTCAAAATGATTTCTACTTATTTAGTTGATCTATACTTTATGTGCTTTTTGTAAAATATGACTTTGTTTTCATTGTATGAAAGAAAGCTTTATACGGTGATATAATATTGCACGGTAGGTGCAAGCTGTGATAATCAAATATTTTTATAATTACATAAAGAAAAAAGTGTTTATTATGATGTACTGAAGTTCCGATACACTAAAACGTCTTCATTTATTGTTAGACCATGCAAATTTATATTTAAATTACGACGTGCCTGGCATTACAAGTATGTGTTTGTTTCTATATAATTGTAAAACCTAACATAAACAATTTGAGACTACTATTTTATTAGAAATACTCAATATTGTACGTTTCTTCGGGTGCTTTGATAATCATAACTGCAAGATTTTTCACTATCTATTTATATTATATTACAATTTTAAACGAGGAACAATCAATGAAATTGAGGGGTTCTGATTTGTAAGTGTACATGTATATGTAAATTTAAGAGTCACCAGCTTGAATTATTCAAACACTAGTGCTTTTAATATTTCTATGTTAATAATTTAAATTCTATTTTTCTTTATGTTTAAATTTATAAAATAAATTAATTTTGTTTCAAAAATTATTATTTTCCAAATATTCTATACCTCTTTCGTATCTTCTGCACATGTAATGTTCAGACAAAAATTGAGCGAATATATTTTTCATTGGAGAAGCTTGTGGCATTTCGCCGATTTCGCGCCTTGCGATTGGATATCATATATACACATTGATACACAAAACCTGTACGAATAATCGTACACGCACAAAGAGGCTATTTTATTTTAAGGCATCGTCTTCTCGGCACGATGCCAAAAAGGCAGATGAGAGGCAAACTTCGCGTTTGCAATGCGGACACCACCGCCAGCTTTAAGTAATTAAATATACTAATGGTATATAAATATGTAAACAATAAATTTATTTACGAGCAATTTAACTAAGAGATATTGACGTCACTGTAGAAATTTAAAAATATTCAATTACATTATATCGAACTTATTTTATTCGGTAAAAAATGATTCACTCGTATTTATTTTATAATGATTCCATGATTTTCAAAAAGTTTGTTCACTGTAACTTAGAACACTTTGGAATTATTGTGACTTTTTTATTTGTACATAATTTCTAGTATAAAACATACAACGAATCGAAAAAAAAACATCGATTGGCTATTTTCCAGTTCGCAATAACGGAATTTCATTTGCGATTCAACATTTTAGGTTGTGCGTGCCGTGTGTCAAGGATGAAATGGAAAGTAATTGGGAAAAAACAAAACAAATTTTATTTCATATACGAGTTTATTTTTATTCGATTTTGCTTAATTTTTTTTTCTTCATAAAATAGTGCTTATGTCTAAAGATTTTTCGAACACATAGCCTAAGGTCACGTGATGACAAATTTATTTAATAATGTGCTTTATATCTTATACGCGCTACGCTCGAGGTAGCTATGATTTTTTTCGAACGTATAATAAATTAAAAAATTTAATGAAATTATCGTGGATAATTCAAAAAAGTTCTTCGCTCACTCTTCAAAAACATCCAAGGAAGTAGCCATTAGTTAGGCCTCGACAGAAAGTTCTAGTTATCAACACTTTCAGTCAATCGAATTAGCTTTATCCATAACAGATACAATCAGTTCACACCTTAACTCTCGACGAACTTAACGCTTTATAACTTAGTGAGAAATAAAGTAAAAGAAAGAAGAAAAAAAAATAGATAAAACAAGTATCATAATATCTTAGCTTTATTAACGTCGATTGAACGCTAGTATTGAGGAATTCAAAACTCGTATCTATTCGACTAAAGCTTAATAAATACGGTTGATGTCTTCTCATTTTTATCTCTCTATTCGAGGCTTGCGTACTTCGGGCATATATTATATTTATATGTATATAAATATCCATTTATAAAAAAAGAACAACCAATCTCTGGCGAGTCCGCGTAGTTTCTTTTATCTACAAAGCTTTCTCCAAAGACTTCCGAAACGATCCATGTATCGCGAGAAGCCACCATGGCACCGAATGCAAAGGAAGCAGTCAAAACTCACGCTCTCTCACAGTCGATAATCTCCGCAAGGCTCCTTTCTCAGTCACATTTCACCGGCACTTTCATGTCAACAATCTTTCTCATCGATCCAATCGGTGTTATTCCAACTAATGCACAGTCGTATCACAACTTTATTTCAAGCACAGCTAGATAGTAATTTCGTCTTCCCCGATTTAATGGCACTGCTGAATAAAATAACAATAACCAATCGATCGGATTGAAAAATGCTCAAGTGTCGCTGAATCGAGATCTGTTTCGGATCGAAAAGACGCCCCACGAGCCTAATTATCTCAGTCCTAAGTAATTCAGAAATGATCGAGTACGTATTCCCTCTCCCACGACGTGCGCAAGCTTAGATTATCTGTCCAGGCGCAGGTAAAGGTATCGCAGTCTCGGAAACAGGTTCTGGCTGCTTCTTCGTTTTCTTGGCTTTTTTAGGCGATTTGCTAGGCTTTTCGGGCACTGGAGGAGGTTCTTTCTTCACTTTCTCAACAGTGGCCTCCACCGCGGGTTCAGCGACGTTCTTTGCTTCCTGAGTTTGCTCGTTGGCGATTAAGGCTTCACTTAGCTGTTGCTCAGCATCGAGTTCCTTTGCAGGAGAGGATTGCCTGACCTCCATTGCGAGGTCAGTGGAAGTTTGAGGTTCAGCGGGGAGAGCAGCACTGCTGTCCATCGGTTCGACGGTTTCTTTTTCGACAACCTTTTCCGCTGATTCGGGAACAGCATTTTCTTGCGCTGTGGTTTCTATTGGAGCTTCTGGCGTAGTCGTTGCTATAGCTTCTTCATTCTTAACGGTGCTCTCACTAGGTTCTGCATTTTTCGAAGCTTCCTGGGCTTGTACCTCTGGCACAACTTTAGTAGGAGACGATGGACATGGCGGCGGCAATGGAATAGCAGCCTTGTGTACATCAGTTGCAGGTAACTACAAAATGATAAAATCATATTTAGAGTTATGATAAGACATTCAATTTTCATGATTACAGACAAACTACAGATAAATTTGAGACAATAAAATGTGTGCGTGTGTCAAATTTTAAAGTGTACGTGAGTAGAATGTGCAAATGAAATACACAATATGACGTATTTTTTTACAGGAAAGTGTGAATAACAGTGTATTACATACAATGTGACGAATCGGTACTATGATGATAACGTGCAACATTATATTGTAATTAAAATTTACTAACATAGTCTGTAATAGTGGTCTCTAATAACCATAAAACCATTAGGTGGATGCGACCTTAAATAAATAAATTAAAAAAATTAAAAGCCTTCCAAGATTAGTTGTTAATATCGCATCGACCATTCGAGATTAATAATTTACCATCTATCTCAAACAGCCAAATGCAAATAGGATCATAAAAGATATTAATAAAAGCAGTAACAGAAGTCACAAATCAAAAAGTTCAAAGTTTACCTCATTGGTCTCCATAGACTCGGTTGGCTTCACCTCACTATTGGTATCCATGGCTTCCTTTGACGTCTCGGTTCTCGGTTGTTCCCCTGGTAGTTGCTGTCCTGGCAATGGTGCCTTTGACTCGAGCAAACTGATCGACTCCTGGATGCTTTTGATCGCTTGCTTTCGCGCCTGCCTTACATTATCCTTGCCTTCGGTCTCGATATCATCGAGCTTGATCAATTCTCGCGTCAGCATTTCATCGAGGTACATGTAATCCTTGTCTTGCCTTGAGTTACCCGAGTATGCCTTCACTTGCTCGTTCAGCGCGTCGACCTCATTCTGCACCGCAGCGACCCTTTCTGCAAAAAATAAAAAAGAAATTAAATAAACGGATGATTAATTCAGAACCTTGAGAGAAAGATCTTCTTACCTAACGGATCTTTGGGCTGAATCTGCTGCTTGGGTTTAGGAGCCTCAGACGGCTGTTCGGTCTGCGGTTGCTGGTACTGCTGTTGTTGTGGCTGCTGGTACTGTTGTTGTGGTGGTTGGTGGTACTGTTGTTGTGGTGGCTGCTGGTACTGTTGTTGCTGTGGCTGTTGGTATTGATGTTGCTGTGGCTGTTGGTACTGTTGGTGCGGATGCTGCTGGTACTGTTGTTGCTGTGGCTGAGTCTTCTGTCGCGGTGGTTGTTGAGGTTCGGGCTGAGCTCTCGGCCTGTCCTGCTGTTGAGGATGTCGGAATTGCGGAGGAGATTGACCCCATCGACCGGTCGTCGGTGGCTCGAAGAACGGATCGCCAAAGTGACTGGTCCAGCGATCGGTTTGGGGTTTCTGATAATGTTGTTGGAAGTGCGAGGGCCTGTGGAATTGTGGTGGAGACTGCTGCCTTCTGGGGAAGTCTGGCTCATCGATGTCTTTAGCTATGACGGGCTTGTCCCTTCCCTCAACGAATATCGGTATATGCCTGACATTGCCGTGCTGTTGTGCCTGTGGCTGTGGCTTCTGCTGTGGCGCCGGGCTCTTCTCCCTCTGATTCTGCTGCTGTTGCTGTTGCTGTTGTTGCTGTTGTTGCTGCTGCAGCAGTAATTCAGCCTGCGGTGCGATATCGACTCTAGAAACGAATCTCGGACCTCCATTAGCTTCCTGGTTATTTCTGTTCTCCGGAGGAGCGGACATTGAGCGAACGTTGCGTTGCTGTTGTTGAGGATTCTCCATGTTGTGTTGGTGTTGCCCGATGTCTACGGTATTGCGCAATCCGTATTGGGGGATTTGTTGCTTATTATTGGGCTGCTGTTCTTCGGGTTCACTGCCGTGGGAGCTAA
The DNA here is from genome assembly GCA_018906985.1 of Apocrypta bakeri. NCBI lineage: Eukaryota > Metazoa > Arthropoda > Insecta > Hymenoptera > Pteromalidae > Apocrypta > Apocrypta bakeri. The sequence continues at coordinate 3,917,209 of JACCIA010000003.1, forward strand.
CACCACTTGCACCGCTTGCGGCACTGCTACCGCTCGCTTGGGACCTGGCGTCCTCGTCTGGTTGATTGTGAAAGGAGCTGGTTCGATCGGCCGAATCGCGTCTACGGTTACGACCGGCGAAGGGCACGTCGGCCCAGGGTGGGCCTAGTAGGTGATCGGCGAACTCCGGATGACGCGCGGCGAGATCGTCTAAGTGGGAGCGGATGTCCGAGCGACGACCGAAGCCTTCGTCGTCGAATGGAAAGCCCTAGAAGATAGAAGGTACTCATTACATATATAGTATCGTTTGATATGTTATTCTTAATGAGTTACTGAAAAAGTACAAAGTCACTATTCTTGGTAGTGAATATTCTATTTTTAATTCAGTGTATTGATTACAGATATTATAATCATTTTGTTCAGGGAACATTCGCTATTTTTTATTATTATGTATCACTTTTAATTATATGCATAATATTTCAATTCAGAATTGACTCTTAAACATAAAACAATTATTGTATATCATAGAATCAATTATTATTATTACTTGCTGTCAGTTATTGATTTGTTTTAATACAAGTTTATGTATGGTTTATGCTAATGAACAAATATTTATAACATTTTCAAATAATTTTCTTTAAAGTTCCATTTGATATTCAACGATTTGTTGCGAGTGTTAAATGTATTGTTCGATCAACGTTTATCAGAAGTAAATGATAATATATTTTTACTATTCTTGAAAATTGTAGTAAATTGATTTAGTAATTATTATTATTAATTCAAACAGTGAACATTCACGACTTTCGTAGTTTCTGCACCATTCTGACTTTTATAAATCGTGAGTGTACACTATCGAATAGTGAATTTTTACTATTTCATATTTATAGATAGTCCAGCATTTGATTAATAACAGTCAGTATAGTCTTTAAAGAAGTACAGCTATTAAATGCAATGTTTTATGGCATTGAATTTTATTATTTTTATTAATAGACTGCACATAAATCAATGAAACACAAAACGATAAATATGACGTTTCCTTATTTACCTCAATAAATAAATAAATAAATAAATAAAAAAAGTCTCTACGATATAAGAAATAAATGCAAGCCAGTACGATAGCGACGATGAAGGAGTATCCAAAATCAATACCTCGAACTATATTAGATGATCAGAAGCCAAAAAACGGTGGCAACTAAATCGCATACGAGTTTCTCGCGAATCGCAACGACCGGTTTTATCGCTGAACTTGGAAGTTCGGAGGTTTTCAATCTCCATAAGAAGACAGACGTCATGAGTCAGCTTACGCGTCGTCGCAGTTTCTGCATGTTGCTTCTTTAAAGCAATAACTCCTCGCATCGTACATTTTCGATCTGTACGTCGTTACGTGTACCGATGCGTTACGCAACATCTGTCAATTAACGTCGGCAATCTACTATTAATAACAATTAACATCTGCTGATCCGGTTTATTTAAAAGCCATAATAACATAACAAACAAGAACAAATATCATTTCCCTATTTTCCCACTCGTGGATCATTGCGTCGGTTGTATCGTCGGAATGAATTGTCAAACTCTTTTCGCTCTCTTGACGCGTGTGTCTCGCCCGTTGAATTATTCAACAGCTATATACACACGTGCGAGCATACACATATACACGTACATAATACACGTACATAATACACGTGTACACGCGAGATTCACTTTGAAAGATCGATTAGCGATGCGCAACGGCTAATCGATCGAGCCTAATTTCCAGGCGGCAACAACGACGATGACTATGGTGTATGCGTTGGAATATATAGTGTTTTATTTTAAACAACAGATCGTAATCTTCGAATGCAATTTAGTTCTTCTCTACTCGTTGAGACTATATAGGTATGTTTAGATAAACGAGACGACTCGAGCATTGCCTTTTACGTGTATTTTCCGCGATGAATGTTTTTGTGTTTCTACGTGGCGGCGAGAATATCACTACGTCATCGGTTAGTATGCGTGGGCGAGTCATGACGTTTTCTCAACGATGCTGAGATATGTACGTGTTTGACTGAGTGGATTAGTTGTATAGACAGGAAGACGATATTTGGAGATTCGATGCTTTCTTTTAATTTTTAATTTCAATAGAGAGAGGGAGAGTGAGAGAGAGAGAGTGGAGTGATTTCGCCGTGAAGATAAAAGAGCTATTCTAAAATCATCTATATGTAAATGAATCTAACTTTGTCATGAGTTTATAATGTTTACAAAAAAATACTTTTACTGCCAAGGAAAAGTAATACGAATTACGCATTAACATGTAAATAATATACGGAATAAATATTCGAATCAGATATTAGTTTGTTAATAACTAAATAGGTAATTACTCTTCATGCAGACATCGAGCTATCTATATTTGCATTTCATGGACAAATCTTTAGTAAAGAAGGATTAATTGCTTAAATAACATTTAGATTATCATTCTATATAAACATGGATCTACACAATCTTATATAAAAAAAAAACAAAAAAATAATCCCACGTACAAGGGTATCAGCAGAGACTCTCTCACGTCCATCCAGATATAATTAATTTCGAAAAAGTAACAAAGAAAAAGGGTTGAAAAAGCATTAACGCACGTTCGTTCGGAAACAAAAAGAAAACTGGGTGAATGTCAGGGACGACAACGACGACCTAAAGTGTGTCACGGTTCAGACTGGCGTTACGTGCCGAAGTCTTACGAAAGTAGAGCCTATATCATTATAAAATCTCGGATTATCGCGCGAGAAAATTTATCCACTGCTGTGCCACGGATATGACTATAAATAAGCGTTCTTAATATTTATCTCCTCTACCCCGACTGACGAATATTTTTTTCACCGCGTACGAATTATTTTTTCATCGATGCGCATAAAATAAACAATGAATCTTTGCACATGACTGTACAATTGACTTTACAGGAAAAAGATGCATCTCGCAGACGCGTATAAACAAAGAAAAAGGCGAGACGATAACTCCTTACTGGGTCAAGGTCATGGAAGGAAAAAGTAAGCAAACAAGGTTACACGCGTTATATCCTGTTCGATACACAAGTGGTGTAAGGCGGAATCGGTCAGACGTACATTAGTTTGGAAAACTTACGTGTCGTTTCCTCTCTTAAACGAGAAAGAAAAACACACTGTGTCTAGTAGGTGTGTACACTGTTATTTATAGTAGTGACTACTCTTTAACTCCGCCGGTCTTTTATCGTCGAATTTTTCCCACAACCAAGGCTTTACGTAATAACTTAAGCTAATTAAGTAGTTCAATTCCTCCTTTTCGTTCCTCGTCGTAGAGGATCTCGCCCTCGAGTTCCCCCCCCCCCCCCGATCTATATTACAAGGTGTAGACGTGACTTCCTGGTACATTAAGAAAATACCGAAGATTTCTGTTTATTTTTTTTCTTTACTCGGTACTCGCATTCCTCGCTTATCTCTCCCTCTTTAAAGACAGCTGTAAAGATATTTACACAAATGTAAACACAATGTTCGATTGAATAACGCTTACTGCGACTCGCCTAAAGCGATTTCATCGTTTTTAATTACAATTCACGAGCCTTTTATGTGGAATACAGAGAACGCGTTTGCCGCAGAAAAAGTGCAATATTTGTTTTTCCTTTTTCGAAACTTATTATAACGGTCCGTCGAAAAGAAAATAAAAAGAAACCTAACCTACGGAGCCCGAGGCCTAAAAAACGCCCTCACACGCACGTGTCGTCGAATTTGTCGAAAACCGGTCTTCCGAAAACAAAGCGAATGCCGCTATAGGTATATAGGATGCTTAGCTCATCCCACGATGCGCAGAACAGATTTCTTTTTTCGGCCGGAAATTCCGCGGTTCCAGACTATAGATCCTTTTGGTTGTACAGACACAAGTAGTCTTTACTCTCGCGACTTTTTTGGACATAAGGAACTTTAAGGATTCGCAGAACGCTAAACTGCGCGCGTATATATATATTTATGTATAAAAATGAGGAGATAAGCGTTAATGAGCAGTAAATAATATTTTACAAAGACACGAGTTTTATTATTAATTTATGTGTATGTACGCTTCTGAATGGGACACGCACATTTCGTGTTTTTTATAACCTATGGCTTTTGAAAATTATCTCTTTTTTTTCGTCTTGCAACAAAGAACGAAAAATTCAACGCTCCTCGCACAAAAATCTCGACGTTTCGCCCGAGGGTTAAAAATAAAACTCTCGGGAGAACGTTCGAGAGCTTTGTATGTCTGTATGTATACATATATATATATACGTATCCGAAAAAAGATATTAGCACACTACTAACCTACAAAGCTACCTCCACTTGCCTTCGAGTACCTTGAACTTAACGTAGAGTACACTCGAGAATAAAAAAAAGCACGCGATTGAAAAAAAAATGCGTTAAAGCGCGCGCGCGCGAGTAAAGACGCGGTGCTACTGAATACAATCGCAGACTAAAAATCTCGAGTAGGTGCGAGAGCAGCACCGCTCGCGCGCGTCATTCGTTCGGAAAAGTTATTTCTAACTTGCACGTAAGTGAGTCTCTCTCTCTCTCTCTCTCACTCACTTCGCCGGACATTTTTGTGGGAGACTGTGCTACCGCTACGTTGAGAGTCTCGAGTCGAGAACTTTTTTAATCGCAAGCGACTTTTTCATGTTGAAAATAACAAGGAAAAGAAAAACAAACAGGAAGACGCACGCGCTGCTCAACGAAAAAGCTTTTTTCACTGCACTCATAGGAGAGATAGACTGTCAAGGTCGATTTATGAATGTGCGTATACGTTAATTTCCGTATAAGTGCAAATATTCCATTCAGAAATTTCTATAGCGAACGTTCGTTCTCTTGGCCGTTGAAATTTTGGAAGAAACACCTGGGTTTAATCGTACTGACGCATTTGTTATTCGATGATCGGTAATCGTGTACGTAGCTACTATCGATACGGTACAAGTTGTGTTTTTAGAGCTCAATTATAGATTCAAGTTTAGAGTGCTTGGATATCGCACGTTATAGGAAAAACAGCAATAAAGAAGTTTTATATGTATATATATATATGTATGTATTCTTGTCTGACTTACAGGAAACTCGCGTTCCAGATCGATCCCCCGGCCGAATTTCATCGCATTGTCCACGATGATCGGCGAGTCCATTTGCTCGGATTCGCGATTACTTTTCGAATAGGAAATTCGGCTGTGCTCTTAAGTTCTTTTTTCGATATGTATTATCTCTCTTTCTTTCTCTGCGTGTCCTACAACACCGTTTGCCGATTTTAGTGTGCATATATATACACACACAGCTATATTTTATCCTTCGCACGCGCTTACTCTTTCTCTGTCGTAAAGATCTCATTTTATAAAGCATGATATATCTGTATATATCGGTATATATATATATATATATATATATATATATATATATTTGATACGCGTGTGCCACTGCCGGTTTCGATCTATTTTTAAAATACTAAGGAGCTTTTCCAAAGCGCGCGAGTGGGTGTATCAAGGACGCGTCGCTTACCGGAATTCTTGAGAGGAACGCAAGAATTTTTTGTTCAACTTCTTTAATTTATACTCAATGATTCGGTGGCGACGTCGAGCGTTAATTTGTTTTTTTACGTGATCGAGATGCAGTAAGCAGCTGTTACGACTGCGCGTAATGTGTGCGAGAGAAAGCGCAAGCTTATGCCGAGGACAATAATGTATGAGAGCGTGTGCGTGTACAAAAAAATATATATGTCTGCATAATATGTAGTACACATATTCTTATATATGCGTGTGAATCGAAGTTCCCTTGAAAATACAACTCTCTTTTCGGTATGTATATATAGATATGCGTATCGATAGAATTGATATGTAGGAATTGCGAAGAAACGAAGTTCCTCGCCGTAAACAATCACGGCGCATGCCGAAGATTGTCCGAAAAAATCCGGAAACCCGCTTCGAACAAATCTAACCTCTCAATGGTAACCTCTAATTTATCGCAAAAGAAATAATCAACGATTGCCTTCCGATGCAGTGTCGCGACACGCGAGGATGTTTCCTTGAACACGACGGTAGAGTTGTATTTTCACGGAACGCGTGCATCAGCTGTGGCAAAACTATGCTATGTTTACAGTGCACATGACTACGTGCACGATACATGAATACGTACATCATGCTGTACATAATAGTGTGTACCAGTGTACGTATACAATGCAATATATAATAATATAATAGCGCGCACAATGTAAACACAGACACGCAGAAGAGCGTATGACAATTGACAATAGACATGAATGTATAATATATTGCATGAGTAAAAGTTTACCAATTCTCGTCTGAATATTTGTTTTTATAAGTAATGTATCTTATGATTTCCTTGCAATATCCCCTTGCAATATAATAGCACCTGTCAACCTTCCTTCTCGTTACAATATGCAAGTGTATATCGAACAAACTTCCGAAACTCCTTACGTAAAGGTCACACGCAGGATCTGTTCACCAAATAAAGACACTATATCTGTATATTCGATAACCTCGAAAGAAAAACTTGGTAAAAACTTGATTAATTAATTCATAAGTCTTTCACTTGGATTAATAAAGAAGTATCGCACAACGATATATAATACTGTGAGTAATGTCGCTTATTGAACTGTCAATATTATTAATTGTCTCTCGTACGTATTGTCGCGTTGCGATTGCTCGTGATACTGAAGCGCGCGGCGGCAGACACGTCAACTTAAATGTGCGAAGACGACGCGTCGCGGCGCTGTCGAGAAGCTCCGTACGCGCATCGCCCACGCGAATTTCCGAGAATTTGCTGGAACGTTCGCGAGAGCAAATGCTTTTACGTCCCAGGATCGTAAGTTCAATTTTCGGTGCCCTGAGCTTCTTTTTCTCTCTCAATTTTGTCTTTGCACTTTTTGCGCGGTTAATTATATATCTTCAACGAGCTGCACTGCATAGCGATAACGTTGGTAAAAAGTGACGCAACGATCATCGAAAATGATTCACGATCTAAACTGGCGGCAGAGATTCGAAATAAATAAGTAGATAATACTGACGAAGCCAAGAATAATGTGAGAAATGTGCCCAAAGGGTGTCATTAAAATACCTCCGAGCACTCGAAAACACTTGGACTAATCAGAGAGAAACGATGTTTACTGTGTGTGTGTGTGTGTGTGTGTGTGTGTGTTCGTGTGTGTGTGTCTGTGTGTGTCTCTGGGTCTATATGTATACGGCGTTGTAATTATAGCAAACTCGTCTCGAAGCACTCGGGCGTATATTTAAAGCATCTGTACAAGTGTCTTCGCTGAAACGAAAAGCGGTCTTCCGATGCGCGTTTGCGGGCGTATGCGAATTTCGGTTACGCCACTGCTTCGTAATAAATATATATATATATATTTCACACTAAATATATACATATAGACGCATCTAACAGATGATCGTGTTTCGGGGAATCCCGCGAAAGATGGCGGTGCCTGAAAAATATGAAATTTTGGCGCCAACGATTTTCGACGAATTATTATGCGTATATATCAATGTATCGTTCTGCGACTTTATGTTTGAATTCGAAAGAAATTTTTCGCCTGATGTTAAATACACACTACTTCATGTTTTGAGGTTTCGGGAAAAATCTTGAACATCCAAGATATGTGTTTCGGAAAAACACGATCCAGAAACTCCCAGATCGATGGGCTAAATATAAATGAGGCGACGAAACGAAAACAATTGACGACCAGAAAGCCTCGTATTTTTTTTAATTCCACGTGTGATTCACCTGCCAAATGATTGCGCCCACGTCTTTCTTCCGCGTTTATAGAATATATAGCGTATCCATTATCCTTTTACGGCTAAAAATCACAGCAATTTGTGGCAATTATTTTTTTTTATACCACTCTTTGATACTACCGTACTTCCAGGAGATTTATTATCAGTTGACAGTGTAAATTTGAGAAAAGAAAGGAAACTTTAAGTAGAAAGTTCCGAATACGGCAATACGTCATTTATACTTTGCAGGTATGTATACACTTATATGGCTACGAGTTTTAAAAATCTATTAGGCTTGATTGATCAAGAAATGATTTTTGAGGATTATAAATTCAATAACGAGGGAATAAATGTCGCCTATAACTCAAAAAAACTACTCTCCAAATGGCAATAACGCAACCTTGAGATCAAAAAATTTTGATGGATACGCTCTGGGTAATTGATACTTTTGCAACGATATATATGTACCGCATAATGTATACATATAGCTATTTTTTCTCTCGACCTTGTTAAAAAAATAACATACGAGTCCAGTGTACTTTTTATAATTGAAATTTCACCTATCGAATGTGAAATCACATTAGCATTTCCTCGCTATGGTTAGGTCATCGTCAGAATTTCTTCGAAATCGATCGGTGCAATCGCCACTCCATCGTCCCTTCATTACGTAGGCGAGTATATTACTACTAATTTTCAGGGCCACGTTGGTTACTAAGGCTATTGCTTAAGTATTTCAAAACATTAAGTGCGAATTTATGTTTTTTTTCTTCAGAATCTAACATTCTTTATGATCACCGATCAACTACATAGAAACTTCCTGATTATAAAGCTTGAAAAGCGTAAGTTTTTATCGCAAACAACTCCAAACGTGGAGTCTCATTGTTTACTTAATTTTCTATCGAATTATTACGCAGGCTTTATTTACGTATCATATTCAATGTCCGTGTCGCTCTAGATCATTTGAATTGTTTATATGAAAGTTTGTAGTTTAATTCACGATTAATCGAATTATTCAAAAAATCCTTGAAGGAACACAATTTAAAAGTTGTTGCTCAACCTTTTCAATCGCATCGAGCTATAAAAATATAAAAAATACTTCATCATTCAGACTTTACGAAAATCTATACGATACAACTGCTGCATACTTATTTATTATAAAATTAATAATATACATTCTTACATTGTTTACACAACACCGCTCGAATATACATACGTAAATATATATGCAGCTTGAAAGGTGATGTTGCGTTTTTCAGCGCTAATGCACACGATGACGAATCTCAACTAACCCTAACGAATTTGGCGAGCTCCGAACAGAAAAATTCCGCGAACAATAGCTGAACAGAATAAAAGGATTGCCGTAGAAAAAGCCAAGGTCTCTTGCGCATCTTCCTCGTTCGAATCAATTATAAATTGACAAATGCGACTTTTGGCGAACGTTGCATCCGATAAGACGAGAAAACTGCAGTAGAAACTACATATATATACATAAATTCGCACACACGCGCGCACGCACACACACGAATATACAACGCAGAATGTCTGGCCAAGTGCCAAGTCAATGCGTGTGCGCGATAGGGACAAGGTTTCGACGCGAGACGCGACGAGACGTCGCCGCCCTTCGCCAACAACTTCCGTCTAAAGTTTATTCGCACCCGACGACGCGACGTAGGCTTCGCACTCCTCCGATGAATATTACAATCCTCATCAGATCCTTGTCTGATATATCGTATAGATATATCAGACAAGGAGTTTGCGAAAATCTCGTTTAGGGAACCTGTTTCGTTATCGAGCGTAGAATCGCTCGAGTTTTCAAAAGCTCGACGTCTCGCGCGCGATTGTTTTTAATCGCTTCCGTATCCGAGGCCACTTTATTCGCAACGAGGCGAAGTTTTCACGCTCCGACTGAATTTTGATGATGTATACATGGAGATATCGAGCGAAAGCGTATGTGTGTATATATAAAGTAACGTTTTGACCCAGTTACGAAGAACAAGACTTCGTTAGCATTCGTCGCGGATAGAGATTTGCGAATCGATCTGGTGGTGCTGCACGTGCGCTGACCACAAGCGAATAGTCAACGCGTTTTTCCAAGAAAATCGTGGGGGAATTGCTCGGTTGCCATTGAAAACGTCCGACGAGTGGCGGACTCGCGACTATGGACTTTATCGCCTTGATGACCTTTCTGTTGACTGAAAAATCCTAATTACACGGTTAACGAAGTTTCTTTTGTTTATTTTTAGATATACCTTGTCTCATTCCTTGTTCAATTACCCTTTCTCATTTTCTTTGCTTTATATATATAAATATATAAATATATATATATATATATACACACACACTTATCTTCTTTGTAGAAGCGTGTAAACGAATATGTTGTTCCTGACGTATTTATAACACAACGTAGAAGGAAGTGAAGTGAAAGTCAAGAAAAGAAGTGATCCGAGAAATGTAACAGCAGGTTCGTTTGATGTGGTCCTTGCTTGTTAGGGCCAAAAATATATGCCGCTGCATTCGTCCTTATTTAGAAGATCGTTTTATACACTACACCCGCGTATCGTATTTTTGGTTCGATACTTCTTCATCGCAACTGTTCGCGTGATCGGTAATTTGAATTTGCGCGTTTCGACTTTATCGCTTATTTATGGTTGCGGTATACGGCATCGTTCACATTGACGCCCAAATGACCGGTAAATTAAATCGAGATGTCGGTGATTTTTTTTTCATATTATTGGGTGGCTCGAGGGCTTTGGCCTTTATATTTCAAAGTGTACATCGACGCCAAAATAAAATTAAAGGAAATTATCACTTTTTCGACAAATCGCCCCGTTAAACCGAGTGAATTACGGCACATGATAAATCGCTCGCGCGCCACAGTATCATGGAGTTGCCATCTCTTGGCACGTCCGCGAACTAAATTGCTGTCCGACGAGACATCAGTGCTGGGCTGTTGGGTCGACGTGATCTTAATAATAATAACCCTGAAGATCGTTCCACTTGCGCATAAATATTTATAATTTTGAAAACTCAACCGGAGCCAGTTATTATTTCAACGCGACTAGCATATAGCCACCGGTCTATGACTTTATCGGTAATCTGTATAACGTATTCATAGTTAATTTGAGAATTATTTATATTGGAAAAATTATACGGGAACTATATATATCCGTCTTTCGCGCATCCAATTGACTTGTAACGCGGTCAGATAAGTATATTTTTTTTAAATAATTATTTATGCATGCATAAATGTCGAGTATAGACGAGTTTTAAATATAGTTTCGAAAGCGCGATAGCGGTCTTTTACAAAGGGTACATGATTATGTCGTTAATAAAAAAAATCGGTACATTTTATCAGTGTTTACCTAGTATTCGCATAACAACCTACTTTTTCAATAGATCACGATCTACCAGAGAGACAGAGAGACAGAGAGACATAGAGAGAGAAAAAATGTATGACTCAAAGGTGCTCCAGTCTCGCCGAGGTAAAAAAAAATTTCATTAGAACCACTGCGCCATAACGATCGATACCGATTCTCCTGTATAAATAATCGATCAATCGCTAGCGTTGAACTCTCTTGAATATACGGCCGAATCATCCTTAATCATACCATTCTACAACCCCCGCGAAGAGCAAACTAGAATATAGGCGATCGTTCGCTCTTCGGTGATCGGTAAGCTTAACCGATCTCTCGTTCTCGCTGGATCATCGATACACTGACGATCGATGATCTAGCGTGATCGATAGATCTACCAGGAGCGCACGAGCAGCGAGGAGTTCTCTAGCTCGCTTGCCGGCGGCTCCTTTCCCTCCCCACCACTATGCACGCTATATATAGATATATAGACTCGAGCGTCTCTTATACCGCCACTCCTAACCTATACACCTCTTTCTCTCTTTTTTCTCTTATCTGTCTTTCTCGGCGCGCGATTACGTGACGGCGCGACTAATGAGCATTTATATACGTGCCAATACATCTGTCTTTCTGTGCCTCGTTGGACAAGAATTTTCAGTATACGCATGCGAACAGATTTTCGTTGTTCGAATTAGAGAGAGAGCAATGCGTTGTCACGGGCATAGGACATTTCGGCAATATCTGTATGCATATGTATCTGAAAAAAAAAACGTAAGTGTACATATTAAAAGATCGTCGAAGCTGATGTTGCGAAATATCACAAAGAAGCCAGTGTACAAAGAGACACAAGACGAATAGCTTACGGCGCTGAAACAGGAAACTCCCCGTCATTCTTTGTCTCTCGTATATAATCGCTGGCGAAAAAAGGCGTAACGAGCGACGATAGTAATAAAGACAAGTCGCGCGCGAGAACTTAACCTGTGTGTGCTGTATAGTGCAAGTCGACGAGGAAAAGGAGCGTCGTCCTCTCTCTTTGACGCCTCCGTCAAGACAGAGAGCGAGAGAGCGAGAGAGAGAGAGAGAGAGAGAGAGAGAGAGAGAGATATCCGCCGACGATAGAGTCTGTGTGACGCGTTTCTTAACGATTTTTACAGAATAGGTAGGAATTAAGCGATGTTTCAAGTTCCACGAAATTCTTTATCGCTTATCATTATAAGTTCTAGCCATTGGTAGAGTAAGCCAACCCAGCATATAAATTAGCGATAATCAAATGCACAACGGTGTACTTACAAAGAGTCTTTCGTTAAAGTTTAGATGGTAGCAGATGTTGAAGCTCTCTATTGCGCAACGTCCAAGTGAATGAACAGTCGCTGCTCGTGCGAGCGTTCACTCACGCATGCAACAAGGCCTATGTACATTTTCCCATTGAAAAACGCATGGCATATTCTCGCGCTCGGCGCGTAATGATGCAAAGGATCGACGAGTAGGTGGATCAGATTTTTATCCTGCGCATACGTATACGTATACGCGCGACCGTTCCTTCTATTTACCAACGTTCATTGATAATAAATTCATTGTGTGTACAATAATTTTTTTTATCTTCCTTTTTCGCTTAATTTTAGACGCGCCGATATATATATGCACTGCGCGATTTAAAATCTAAGCGATAAAATATACAGCAGGAATACTGGGCATAAAACGGAGTTAATACGAAAAAATATTCAACGAAACCGGTACCGTTGACGTTTTATATCACGCATATTCACGACAGGGAGTGGTCTGTATATTACACTTAACCATTTTCTGCGACTATTCTATATTGATCGTATAAAAACGAGAAAGTATTTTTCTTAATCTTAATTATATTTCCTCGTGCGAGTGTTTATTCTGACATATATAATATGTCCAGAATGAAAGAGAGAGAGAGAGAGAGAGAGAGAGAGAAAGAGAGGAAGAAAAATTTTAATGCCCGTGTACGTGCGCGCGCGTGTGTGTAGCTCTCAAGGTTACGCGTATTCACCCGAAACTGTAGCCTATTATAACGAATCGTACAAGGTCCCGCTCGAAAATGGAAAAAAATAATAGACTCCTGTATGTTAATCACGCGAAGTTTCGTATATGTATTTTATCGTTGTAAAAGCGGCAACGGTGTCGATCCTTTCATTCTAAACTTCTAGACGCGTATATAAATATATGTGTGTACATAAATATAGGTGTATAGGTAAGTGTATCTATCACCTACAGAATCGTGAGTCAACCATATATATAAAACTGCAGTTTCTCGAGTCGATGTGATTTATATGTCGCTTTCCACTGCATGCTAATGACACTCCGGTCAACTCACGCATTGAGAGGAAGTGCTCGAGACGATTCTCTCAAAAATGTTCCCTATATCTGTGTACAATTGCAAGCATATATATACACTATAATAACGATGTGTATCGGCTCTTTATGCACTCGGTGTTATTAAACCGAGAAGTAACTATACTCTTGGCAGGTTTCGCCGTTGCTTAAATAGCTGTTTGTCTCGCGGCTCCCGTTCCTATGTATAATAAGAGATGTTTTTCCGAAAAATTGGGCATGCACATATATATATATATGTACACAGATATGTGCACGACGAAGATACGGTACATAACGCTTTGGAAACAACAGCGGCGGCATTGATATTACACCTATATATATATATATGTGTATAGCAAACACATAGGTACATGTACGCTTTCGGCGTATATAATGCGCGCACACCGATTTAAATCGGCCATTATATTCGCGCGCGAAACAGGCTTTGAAATAGAACGACTCGGTTCTGTGTGTTGTATGGCCGCGCAGTGCCGAGGCTGTTATAATTACCGCCGACGCTGCCGACGAAATTACGACGACACTTCTCCTCTTGGCTACTGACTTTTTCTTCTTTTCTCCTGCGCATTATGCACACATATATATACACACACACACGTATTATACACAAGTGTACAATATACACGATATTCGTCCGTACGACTTAATGAAAACGAGAGAGTCGAGGTGTAATAATAACGTCGATGCGTTAAAACGTTCTCCAGCGTCTTTTTGCGCGAGGATTATATAGACTATACACCTCCTCTTCTCATATATATATCCCTTGAGGATCGAGCCACCTAGAGATCATTGCTCGGCGGCGAAAAGATATTGAAAGGGGAAAAAACTCGTTAACTCCGAAAGAGCAAGATATTTTTTTCATACATATATATGTAATATAAACGCGCGTGTGTGTACTCACGCGCGAAACGCTTGTGTATATATACGACCCTTTGAATCGACTAAATCAGTGAGGATAGTTTCTTCATCAGCCTAATCTCCCCTATAAATTCAAGTCGTAAGTTAAGAAAGAAAGAGAAAGATCAAAATCTCGGGGAAGATTCACAACAACTCGTCGCTCTTGTTCACTAGGTTCCGTGGTGTATATAAACCGAAACTCCGAGAGATAAAGAAAAAAGAGAAGAGAATTATTTCGGATCGAAGTTAGGAGAAAGAGTAGATGAGTTTCTTGCTGGAATGGTACGAGCGAGAGAAAGAGCGGCTGAGAATCAATGGCGGTGTTATTTTAAGATTGCCGTCCGCAAGCTCAGCTGCTGCCATGTGTATATACGCGTGTGCGAAGCTCGAGAAAATTCGAGGCGATTCGAGAAAGCTGAGTATTAAGTCGGTGGCTTCTTTCTACATATTCGGCGAGGTTTAATACGCAGGTGTATATGGAAGGGATAGACGATGCGATTATACACGTCGTTAATCTAAGAGATACGCGCAATTGGATGGAAAAAAACAAGATTTTTTTTTATTGAAGGAAGATGAAGAAACGATTGAAAAAATCGTCGGTTCGTTACGAGACAAAGAGAATTGTAATTGTCCTGTGTAACGTATAATTTTTGTAATTTAATGAAGGAAATTTAACGATCAAAAGTGTACGGCGTAATTTTGTTCTAAGAAAGTTCTATTAGTGCTTTAACGATTTGTTATACTCTTTCGTTCTTATCTGAGTATTGTGTGTAAATATGCGTTGAAAATCATAAAACATTCGAAAAACGCAGTGCAACATCCCAGTATTTGCAGCCCACCTCGAACCCACAGTACAACAATTCTCCGAACGCAATGTAGCTACACCGGCACTTGCTCCTTCCCGGAAAGCCGAAAAAATCTACGAACAAAGGGACAATCAAGCGCGTTTACAGCCTCGTAGTCACGAGAGCGAAGAGGAAAGTGAGCGACGAGATGTAGTACGTATATAGGTATAGCCATAAGTACACACCCCATATCGCACGACGTCATTACTGTGCCCCCCTGAATAAGTATTACGCGTCTCTTTAGGGGAAGACGTATCTCCCCCGTTTTAAACGAAATCGATATATCCGCGTCCAGAGAGAAGAGAGTGAGAGAGAGAGAGAGAGAGAGAGAGAGAAAGAGACAGAGATGGACACACTTCCACGATCACAAGTGTCTCATTCGGTATTGACTACGCCAACGTCGTATTTCTTGTTTTCGTTCTCGAGCAGCTGTTTGTTATTCAGCCGTTATAAACATAACGACGCCTATCAAGAATTGTGTAAACACATCGTAAAATATATCGTCGCCCATCCTAAAGTAGCTTTTTATACGGTTAAAGCGTATCGAGAGATGGAATTATGACGAGAAGCTTTTCAATGTGTAGATAGTAAGTATCCATTCACTCTTGGTAATAGGAGGAAATTCGAATGTCGCACATATATATATGTATACGAAACTCGATATGTTCCTTTGTACGTACCATAGCCTCTCAACATGTAGGTCATTAAATTGCAAGAAAAGCACGTAAACAAGGACTTCCACCGCCTGGACAAAAAAAATCACAACAATAGTCGCGTTATCTCGATAACAGCTTTCGTCCTTCGATTTCCTGCCAACTGCCCACGCATGCGGAATCTGATTAGTCATGTCAAGGGGAGTCGAAGAATAGAAAATCTTCTTAATCGCATATGTGGGACAACTTTTATTCGTGCGCGTATGTCAGTGTATATATACGTGCACCTTGACTGCAATAAACGTATATCGATCTTGTCCTATTCGGACTCATGACTAATGGCAACTTTCCACTCAAAATCCTAACAAGATCCTAAGTCCCCCTCCTCCTCCATTCTTTGATAACATTTTGGGGTGAACGATCGGAAAATTTTCTTTTCGGGTGGCCGTCACCCTTTTAGGATTTCCCGAAATTCTTGCCATCTCATAGCCTAAGGAAAGAGAATATTTTTTCCTGCTCGAAGAGCTTTCGGCTAATGGACTTCTTACGACATTTCACTCTCTCTCTCACTCTGTATGTGTATATCTATCTATATATATAGATACACACACACATATAGAACATACTAAAATGCCTCTTGATAACCACGTGTGTCAACGACCTCCTTCGTCGTGTGTACTCGAAAAATCGATTGAAATTCCTTCGCAAATTAAGCCGACTTTCTTCCCTTCGCAGAATGGATTTGTCGCATACTCGTTTTTGGTCGTCGCATCGAAGTACACAATAATGCGCAGAATAAACGACATTCATAACGAAATTCCTTCTTTGGACACGTGTCGCCTTTTTCGAAGGTTCTGGAATGTTTAAAGAAAAATAATAATAACGATAATATCGAACTTACCCTAGGAAATGAAGTGTGACGTTCGAAAGGATCTCTAGCTCTAGTACCGGGTGAAGCACTAGTGTTGTTCGGCCCAGGAGACGATCCTCTGACTGTAGCCGAAGGAGTATCGAAGAAAGGCATGTCATCGCCGAATTGCTCTTTCAATTCCTGAAGTAACTCGTCGCCGGATTTGCCACGAAAACGTTCTCCGAAACGTGGACGTTCGCGGAAATAGTACGACATCTTCTTCTGGCGATTTGGCTTCTACTTTGCTCGATTATCTTCAGTCTATTCTACGGATATCGAATTAGTTTCTGGAAATTGATTTTTCAACACCTGCTCGAATCGTCGCTCTCGCGTTCTAGAACTTTTATACTCGTACGTGTGTGCGTATATCAAAAGTATGTAAGTATACATATATATATATATGTGCGAGGAGCAAATATTTGATAAGAGTTACACAAAAGAACGCGGAAAGTGAGTCATTTTCAGAGTAATCGTTGAGCTTTCGGAATTTCTCCTTTTGAATAGAAAAAAAAAGAATGATTATTTAGGAATCGATAGAAAGAAAAACTCTCAACGCGCTTGTTATCAAGGAATTACATAAGTCTCATTGTTATCGATACTCGATCTACGATCTTTGCAGTCTTCCGACTAACCGATGACGATTCATCGCTTGACGTAAGAACCGACTGTTCGAGCGACGATTGAAATCAAGCGTAAACCCTTCACTTCGTAATACCTGTATCACAATTGCAAAATTATCGTAGCACAGATGATATATATATATATATCTCTCTCTCTCTCTCTCTCAATACCTTCGTTGAATCTTCGTAACGGCAAAATATAAACCGCACTGCCTTTCTCCTTTTCGAAAAGAAAACAAAAATTCGCTTCGATTAAAGCCTTAACGATGATTGAAAATGGAAAAAAGATATCACACCCGGTAAAAGAACAACGAGTAAAAGTACATCTGAGAATTAGAGCGTGTGTTGAACTCGCGTGGCGCGCACCGCTCGACTGAACGCCCCCGCATATGCGCTCGGTCTGCGCTCTTTGCGCCCTATCCCCCTACTACTTCTCAACGCTCAACCTGACCGGCTACGAAACGCGCATGCGCTAAGCGCTTATTGCAATAGTAGTCGGCGTAAATTTAGAGGTGTTTGGCCGGATCACGATCGCGGCTTTTTTACCCGCTAGTCCCTGCTGTCGACGAGATTTTGATTTTTCGTCACGGAGAAAGTTGACCGCGAGCAGGTAAATACTCGATGTGCTTGGTGATTTTGGATTTTGGTTAATATAAGCTGCGGGCCGCGTGCGTTTCATATATTCTGTCAATTGCAACGGATATTGTAGGTTTTAGGCTTAAAATACGAATACGTATTATGCTGAAATAAATGTTTAATCAACTATACATACCGGTTGTACATCTATCTCAGATCACAACAGGCGATAAAACATATTTTGGCAAAACCAACTGTTTGGCGAATGCGCACTTTACCTACATAAACATTGCATAATTCTGATCTCGTGCCACAACGAAATATCAGGCCTTATCTAACTCCGTTTCCAATTTTACGATAATTATGTCCTCGTCGTGGATTTGCAACGGTTTGAAAATTCTATTCGCTCAAGACTATATAAACATTGTAATATTATAGAGATACGAATTTTATACGAATTTGATATTTCGAAACGGTGTTTATAATTGCTTTAATGAACACATGTTGTGTGTATGCCACGAGTTGTACATATACAAGTGAAATTAATGCACTCGAAGATTGCGTTAACGCTTTCCTCTCTGCCTCTTTCTCTCCACGTCATATGATTCTATTTTTGTTTTGGCGCGCGAAAAATTTCGCACTGCTGCTCTCTTTTTCTCACTGCATGTTCGCGTAGAGAGTGTTTTGGGGTCGATGTTGATCGTCGACTAAATATACAGAACAGTCGCGATAAAGGGCACGCTTTTTTCAGTTCTTTTATTTCGTATATATAATATATACATATACAATTTCAACACTTATACATATACATGTATGTATGTTTGTTACTTTCACCAAGTATTTCGTAGATTTAATTTCAACTTGTTGATAATAACGCATGCGCTGTATCAATTTTTATTGATTGCATATTACATGTGCTGTATTATATACGGAATATCCTTTCTTATACGTACATCCAAAAGAGGCAATGATTCAATCTTATGCACGAATGCTAATCATTAATGAATTACATAAATAAAAAAATTTATTATAGTTATGACGTATGTACGGTATGTCTAATAAATAATTGTTTTTATAATGAAGACTATATAAGAGATAAAAACGTAAGCATCTCTGCATAAACGTACGAAACGATGAACCTTAGTAAACGAAATGAAAAAATTCTCAAGTCTTATTTAATGACATTTACAACTTCAAACAAAAGTATTACCGATGACGAATCTAGGAATGGTGTGTGTATATATATATATATATAGAGAGAGTTAACTACTCTCGCACACTTCATCACAGTAGCTCGTAAAGAATAAACCATAATAGCCTAACCCGAAGCTCGAAGGACGTAGTATACCTATATATAGGTATATACAGTATATA
Source organism: Apocrypta bakeri (assembly GCA_018906985.1). Classification (NCBI taxonomy): domain Eukaryota; kingdom Metazoa; phylum Arthropoda; class Insecta; order Hymenoptera; family Pteromalidae; genus Apocrypta; species Apocrypta bakeri. The sequence continues at coordinate 3,936,515 of JACCIA010000003.1, forward strand.
TAGGGACACCAGCTGATCTTGCGCGCGCCAGAGGATTATTTAAATGCGTCACGTTGACATAACCTCTTTCACGTGTATTTACGATTTATACTTATTGTGACTACGGTGCATACTTACGTATTCCAAACACGAGTTCTATTTTTGTACCTTTGTTTTTCATCCATCATTTTTTTTTTTTGAGTTTTAATGTGTTGGATCGAACGCAATGCTCGTCGATTCTCAGAACAACACCGAACGAATACTGAATCTGAAGACGGTAAGCAAGTAACTAGAATGAGTGACAAGGATGCCCTAACTCTATTTTCATGTCTTTCTTTTCCTACTACGTTCTTCTTTCTCCTACGCTTATTCCTGCTCTTTCTTTATGCTACTTTTTCCTTTAGATCTTCGTTTATTTCGAGCTTTCGTGGGAGATTCGATTGAAAATGTGGCTTTTGTCGATTTCTTGTTTATTGTTGTAAACGTTTGTAAGTGGAAAATAGTCGTTTTTTTAGTTGTCTATAAATACGTGTGCGTTAAGGAAATAAGATTCCTTGGAATAATAGAAATGTATTTCACAGGAAAATGCTGCCAATGCAAGTCCAGTGAAGAAATTAAAGGTTCAGGAGACAAAGTACCAGTGTGTAGTGTGTCAATCGAACAAAAATTCATTGAGCGAGCTTCATTGGCATCAGACTTATCAACACTCAACGGAAGAACTTTCACTGTCCGTTATAGGCTGGAAAGGCTTAGTTAAGATAGTCGGACCCTCGACAAAGGAAAAAGAGAATACTACGGAGCGCTCTATCTGGAGTAGTTTCTCTAAAAAGCCCTCGCAGTTCTATTACTTATCCAGCAGTATTTTACGCGTTAAAGAGAACCAACAATTAGGAAATCTGGAGACTCCAATTGATTGCAGCTTACCATCGTCCCTTAAAGTGGAGAAGGAAGAACCTAGCCCAGTTCAATTGGAACAAGAGAAGGTATCGTTAGAAGCTACAGTGAAAGACGAAGATACAGGAATGTTTGAGAAGTGGGAAAAAGAGCTCAATTGGATGAAACAGATCAGTATGGAAGACTTTGTACGAAGTGCAAATGATTTATGTACTGAACTCGAACAATATAAGAGACTTACTGCTTTGAAGAAATTGACAAAGCGAAAGCATGTTGTGTAAAGTGTATTATTTTTATTTTATAGATTTTAGTTTAAAGAAAACATCAGTAAGTGAATTTTCTTCAACATGACTTCCATTATAGATAATCATTATTTTTTTACTGAGGTTTTCTGAAAAATATTTGCTATGTTACTTACTTTTTATGATGATCATAAAAGTAGAATTGTTTTCCTTTTATTTTATTATTTATATGAGATTATAATTATATTTAAAAAATTATGAATTTTTGTTTGTACAACTTTTAACAATGTTAAAAGACTAAATGTACCATGTAATAAAAGAGTAAACCTTTTTTTACAAATATTTTTTTATTGTGCATTATTGATACAAAAAATATTACAGAGGTAATGTTTTGTGCCCAAATGAGCTTCATATAAAAATATAGTCCCTATGCTTTTTCCTCCAATAAAAAACTTACAATAACAATAATCTCAAACACTTCCCAAAAATTCAATGACAATTAATAGATCTTAGTCGAATTTGTTTCATTTTTTAATGTACAGATTATATGATATTATAATATGATAGTTACAAAAATTATACATAGATGAGAAATAAAATTGAAATAAAATCAACAGGTAACAATTCAATGGTAAGTACAAAATTATATATTATTATAATTAAAAAAACCTTTAAGGCACTTATTACATATTTTCTAGTTTTGATTAATTTTCTCTAAATTCATGTATTTGTTGCAGCCACACCATAAAATACTTTGATATGCTTTTCAATTTAAATGAATTTCAATTAAAAATATTAACAGAAGCTATAATGTACAATGAAAGTATCGCAAATTTACTTACACTGTTAACAATGTTCATCGTAATCTCACCAACAAATTTTTAATTAAAAACGATTATATACATTCTTAAGTTTCAAATTTTAATCAAATCCCAATTGTTAAAGCTTGATTCGATTATTTTGTTTGATCTGAAAAAAATTGTTTCTGTCATTTTCAATATACATAATAGACATCATCGAATCAAGTGCATATCTACAAATCTATAAGTGCATAAATCGTCATAACTTCTCCTATCTCGTTTAACTCGCGTTCAATAATTTTTAAACAATCGAAAAGAAATTTGCCTAAACGGTCAAGATTTTACAAAATAATAATAAACGCACAACAATGCGTCTTGTCTTTACGCATCGTGTCCACGTTTAAAGACCAGTATCCTTGGTAATCATCTGCTAATAAAAAAATCATGGCAATGAAAGGTTCAATATTTAATAGCAATCCATCATGTTGATATCCTTGTTTTCACTGACATTGAGAATATCTTCTAGTACCGAATTAAAACTAGTTGTATAATTTTGCAACCAATCGCTTCTCTCTTTGATATAAGAATTTAAATCGAATTTAAGAATCGTCCTCAGAAATTCTTGTCTTTTGACTGAGCTCACGTAATCGAGCATCTCTTTGCTTGTCTTCTCAATATCGTCGCCATCCATTTTCATGGATTCACGGTAAATAGAAGCCAGAAGATTCGCATCGTTGGCGGTAACAATTTCATCGATGATGTTAAACGCGTTGCTACTTGGTGTTGTGTCCTCTTCGAGATCAGCAGGAGAAGGACGTCTTTTGTAATTAGTATCAATGATTGCGCTATCTTTGGGACAAGGAGATGCGGGCACGGGCTCATCGATCTTGTACTGAAGTAACATACGACGAAGGTCTGTGATTATGTTGGCTGAGGTTTTAGCTACTTCGAAATCACTCTCGTCCTTAAGCGTTACCAATAGTACTCCTAGACATCGATGTTTCGACAGTTCGTCGAGAGCTTTATTGAGTCTTTGCTTTATTTCTGTTTCATCCAATGAAACAATTTTTCTGTGTTCCTTGGAAAAAGTGACGTTTGGGAAGTGCCCATCGAGCATACCTTGATCAGTCAGGTGAGATTTTATAAAGTATCTCCAAAATTCTAAGGCATTAACCTTTACTTCCCAGTGGAAATCCAATACGGCTGCTACTGTCATTGCTTGACTCATCGAATTGATCATAGTCTTTCTAGATAATAACAAAAACAGATATAGTTGTAAGTATTTTTAAATTCCGCGAGAATTTATTGTATTACTTAACAGATTGTCTGTACTTACTGCCACTTTCTGTAAACGTAAAGCTCTTTCATCAAAAGTACAGCCTCTCGTCTGACAACAGCTTCGCTTTCATTATAAACCATTTTTATCGCTAAATCCTAATACATAAGCAAGAGAAGGATTGCTATTAGAAGAAAATGATGAGATTTAATAAAAAAATTAATTTAATTATGCTTGCCTGCATACCGATAGGTTCAGTAGACTCAGGACTTTTTCCCAAAGTGTATTTATTCGTACTGTAGTCGAAATAAAGGTAATAGCCGAAGCGCGAACATAACTCTCACTATCCCCTTTCGCGATATCGACAGCCACTTGCAAAAAATTATTTCCTAGTAGCAGACATTGATAAGGGGGATATTCTAAAAAGTCAATGAAAATTACGTAAAAAATTGTTTGTAATAAATAATTTCTCCTGTAATAAACATATACCACTCACTGTTTTCAGAAAGAATAGTAATAGTATTGAGAATTTCAAGTACACTGTCCCTGACTTCCCAGTTTGGATCATGCAATCTCTTAAACAGTGTAGGTCCTATTTCTCTCGTGTGATCGTCAAAATCCACTAGTAGAGCGAGGTTTGGCGGCATCAAATTTTCAATCGCAAGTTTGCAAGTTTTTAAAGCGAGCTTGCAAATCTGAAAAATATTGTTTGCGATTAAAATGAGTAGTTTGACAAATATAGTTTTTAATTTACCTTAAAATCGACGCCTGGATGATTGAGAATGTCCTGAGCAATGGAAAGTACGCAAATGGTCTCAACGCATTCTTGCCACTTAAGTTTGAATTTCTCCGTGAGGACATTTAGACCGTTGAGTAACGCAGATAGTAGAGTCTGTTTGTCGTTTATCGGATCACCGTCAAGAAAATGAATCTGCGGTGTTTTCCTTTTACCTACAGCCGTATCGTGTTGTTTTGCAGTTTGAGTACTTTCAGTGACAAAGTTTTTTAGAGCATGACATATGACTTGAAAGCTAATTACAGCTGTCTCCTGAAATATTTCGAAAGAACATTATTAGTATGTTTACGTGCAAGATGTATAAATAATTTTTATATCTACAGAGAGAAGCTTACGCGATCTATGATGTCGACGATTTCCAACAAGTGGTCTACTGTTGACTTGCATATAAATTCCATAGGAAAATCATTTTTTAGAATAACATCTCTTATACTGTAAGCTAGTCTTTGTACTGGTGTGCATGTTACTTTAAAAATTTTTTCAACAAATTCTTCAAAGAGGTAATGTTGTCTCATATACGTAGGTCTCATTGTTACGCACAATGGTAAAATCATTAGAGCAATAGCTTGAATTTCAAATTTATAAGGGGCAGGTACTTCCAGATTTTTTAATTTTTTCAATTTTTTCCAATATATAATCCCTAATTTCTTTGAAATCACTAAATCTAATATGAATTTTTTTGAGAGTAACATTGTGCTATTTAAGCACAATCCTAGGAAAAATTGTTCAAAAATTTTTTCATCTATAGTATCTGATACTTTGAGTGCATTTCTTAGTTGGGAGAAGTATAATAATTTTGTTAGCTTATCAACATTTTTCATGAAAGGTGTGCTAATGCTCACTTCGAATAAGGTTCTCACACGAGATTGTAAGTTTGTGAGTTCTTCAAACATTTCTGGTACGGAGTTCACTAAGTCGTAAAATGTGGCACAGTCTAATATGGCTAGGATTAAATCTAAAGTTGTGAGCAAGAGGTTGTTTTGATCAGTAGGAACACCTATGGTAAAATGAATTAAATTTTAAAATGTTGAAAAAGTATTTTATAGATTCTATAGATTTTATTTAGTTACCTAACGTAAATTGAAGATTGTCGACTTCTGAATTATGTGTTACTTTTATTAAAGGTTCAGAAATTGTAATAATAATTTGTTCACATAATTTCCGATTCTCACTTTCTCTAACAAGTAGCAAAGAAAGAAACTTTTGACTCTCCTTAGTTACGTACATTGTGTGATTCAGTTGAACAAACTTTAATATCTCTTTCCAATCTCCTATACGCATTATAGAAATTTTTACGATTACAATAAAATTTATTACAAAGTAATACATAGTTAAAAAATAATTAATAGCTAAAAGGATATACCTGTTTGTTCTATCCATTCCCTTCCACTTTTATGTTCAAGTAAGTTGACGTACATTGTTGTGAAAGCCATTTTAATAGAAGCAGACAAATTATTCTTCTTAAATTGAAACAGCAAGCATGCTCTAATGTGAACTTTATTATGCAACAAGTTCAAGAATGCTGCTTCTTTCATCGATATCAGACCAATCAATTTTATAGTAAATATAGATACATTTTGGCATGGTTTTGAATCCTCGTTCCATATATCAAATGCATTGATTATCCAATTCTGTACAATTTGTGAAATAGCTTGATTACCTACAAAATAATAAAGTGAATCTCAGAGGATTTATTAAGAAGAAAATCCTATTACTGCACAATTGAATTAACATGTTAGTTTAAGAAGCCTACCCTTATTTATTTCTTCAATCACATGTGTTAGCAACAGATCTAAATAAGTAGTAGTAACAACATTGTAATTTGGAGATAGAAAGAGTTGCAAAACCTGCTGCAGCTTTGCGCTGTAATCTTCATTCATCGACATTTTTGTGGAGCATTCACAGAAGCCAATATAGTGTTCTAAGCGGCAAACCTATTGTGTAATATACCGCTGAAAAATAACCCATTTGTCCACATGATTAACCAAAATAAGAAGTATTGTAAGTAAAACTCTAAGTTAGATCATGCATACATATATATATGCAGCCACAACTATATAAATCTAATATATAGATATAAGTAATACGTATATATAATGTACTATAGTCATAGTTATATCATTAAAGTAAAAATTTCATAATAAAAAACTTCTCATCTTACAAGTTTAAACATAAAGCAGCATCAGAAATCGTCCAAATTCCCTCATTTCATTGTAGAATCAGCCTCTTCTAAGGTGTATCCAAAAACAACTTGTGTTTACAATTAATAATTATCTAGATGAAACAGCTAGTAAAATTAACTAGACTACTGTATCTATGATTCTCTCTCTCTCTCTCTGTCTCTCTCTCTCTCTCTTTCTCTCTCTCTTTGAACCTCTCGTTCAACTGGCTTCTTCAAAACAAATTCGACTGAAATCTCGTATTGTGCGCGTGGTAGCCTCTCTTTTTTACGCCTAATGACTATATATCGATGAAGAGTAGGGAGATGTGTGTAATTTTGACGAAAAATTGTCCTCTTTTTTGTCAGCGTTTTGGACAGTCTGGAATCGAGGATAGCAATAACGATACTGATTTTGATTTGCTTGATTCGCGGATCTGATAATATTTAAGTGGTGGACTGTTTTATCAATCGACCTTGAGCCTTATCAATTGAATTTGTTTATTTTTTTATAAAAAATATTACGTTTTCTTGTTCATCGTTAAGCGTTTCGAATAATTCTTCCATGTAAAAAGAATAATTCTGTTATTTTTCATCTTTCCTGCACACCGTTACAACGTGTAACATTGTTTGTCTTGTGCATTAATTTGCCATGCAGCAAAAGAAGTTGACTTTAAATCAATGTTCATTCGATAGATCGTAAATCAATATTTCTTTTCTATTGCAGTTTGTTAAAACGTTTATTGCAAATTTTTATTGCAAATTTTTTTATGCAACAAATACTGAGAGCTGGGAAGCGAACTAATGTCGTAGCACGTGCTACGACTTACGTATCTATCAATAGATAATATACTTTTCCAGCATTACCTGTGTTACTTTTAATGCGTAACTTGTAACGGCGAATTACGTTATAAATACGTCGAGGACGGTCAAACTGAACGAAACTTAATGCTTCAATGATCATTCAATAATTTCAATATAGAAAAATCGTCATCTTACCGTTATCTGTCAAATTTTACACCCCACTCCCGAAATTCGATTATTATCTGTGCACTCGTTCTATAAAGAATGACAAACGGCACAGCTGATTTTCAAGGAAATCCAAAGCTACTTGCATACAAAGTATTATTCAAATACAATTTGTCACGTATTATTATCTGACAAAAAACAACCATAAACCTGTAGCAATCCATGTCTTATATAATTTTAGCAAATTTTTAACTTCTTATCATATATATATATATACATAATATATTTACTTTGTCCTCCTCCCCCACTTTTTAGATTCGACGACATAACCTTACTTTTTCTGTGTCGCCTGCTACGTTCGCGCGTAGTGTCAGTGTGTTAGCGCTCATATGTAGTAGTAGTGTTGTAGCTGTCTCTCGAAGATACATTACCTACAAGAGTGTTAGCGATGCTTTAGTTGTTTATATAGACAAAATATACACTGTTTCTTATCTCGTGAACGCGAAGAAGCTATGGGGATGCCTCGACCTTGTCATTCACTGGACTTTTTGACTTCGTGAGCAAAACCAAATTCTATATCTTTTCCTCTCGGCCCTGATTTTTTGCGTCCCTGATACATTTCTATTTATGATCCTCACTTCGGCGGAAATAGTTCGCTCTTCTCTCTCTCTCTCCCTGTCTCTCTTATTCCGTCTGTCTATTTCCCTCTCTCTCTTTCTCTCTCTCTCTCTCTCTCTCTCTCTCTCTCTATCTCTTACTCTTTGCCGAATTTATTATTATTACGGAGTTTTATTTCGAGCGAACCAACTTGGAATTCCCGGATGTAGTGAATGTGTGCGTTTATGTTCATGTACCAAGCTGTCAAAAAGCAACTATTGCTTTGACGGATCGTACCAGCTCTATTTTTGTGGATCGTTATTTTCGTCCCAATTTTGCGTAGCTTTTCGCACAGAATATATTTAATATTTTCTCATGAAAGAGCATACAATGTTGTTGCTTTTACAGGCGTCAAGATGTACTGGCTGTCTTAGATACTTGTTCTGGGATTACTGATATGTGTTAAAAATTACATTTTCATGGATGAGGCATTTAACAAATGAATCCAGGTAATAATGATTGACGATACGTTGTGAAAGATTTTTACTAAGAGAGAAGAGATTTTTCTTTTTGATTCAGAAGCGATGGAGTCTGGACAGGGAGAGGGTACTAATAAGAAGGAAGAACAGAAGAATGAAACAAAGTGCGAAAATATTGGGTTGACAACAACTGAGGCATTGGAAATTTTGCAGAGAGATGTGAAGAGGATAATTGAGGAGTACGAGAAGGAGTGTAAAAAGAATAAGTTAGTGCCATCTTAATAGTGTTTGATAATTAGTAAAGTACTAAGCGTATTTATTAAAATATATCAACCTTATAGGAAGTACAAAGGATGGCTGAAAGATGCTTTACACCACAAAAGTCAATATACAACTTTTTGCTGGACATCGGCTGCTGCTCTTTTAATGAGTTCGATTATGTTGGTAGTTTCTTCATTTATGTCGAATGATAAGTAAGTTTCAATGAATTTATTTGTCATTTTAAATTAAAAACTATACATGACTGAAATGAAATTGTTTAATTTTTTAGAATTTCTTATTGGCCTTATGAAGCAGTTATCATCGTGCTTCTCGTGTTATTTAACAGCATTTTAGTGATTTCCGATAACCGGTTTCGTCATTTTGAAATTCTCAATAGAGTCAAGTTTCTTGTTAAAGAATTAGAAGGTAAATTATTTCAATGTTGTCAATATACATTTCAATATTTTGCTTAATACTTACTGTAATCACAGTTGCCAAGTCAAAATGTCTTTGGAAGGCAGAGAACTATCCACACCTGTGCAGTCCTCTTTCACCTTGTATTACCCTGCAATGGACATATCGCGATGGTCACATGATCAATCTTCCTTGGGCTTTATTAGCAGCAGGAGACATTATCGTTATGAAACCAGGACAACAAGCCCCTGGTTATTGCACACCACATGACGTAATTTAGATTTTTTCTAACATTCTCAGTTATTAATTGTTGAATTCAATAGAAAACTTTTTAGGACCCAGAGGCACCAGTACTGCATTCTCGTGAGATTTATAGCCCTCAAGTGCATAGTGGTAGTGGCGTTTTCTCAGCACCTCAAGCTCGTATTCCTCTAAGTAACAAAGTTTACAAGCTTCAGGAGACACCTTATCTATCGAATTTGCGGATGGCTCTGGACATGGCTTTGGACCGGCCTGTTACCTGTCACAATCGCGAACGTCATCTTGTCATGATCTGTTGTATCGAACAACTGGTCTACCCAATCCTTCTTATACTTTTGTTTATGTTCAATTTACTTCGATATTTGTATCTTTACGACTATGCCGGTATCGGACATTGGACCGAAGTATTTCTACAGCAGCTAGTAGCAACAACGCTACCATTATTACCCGTAGCTTTTCCTATTTGGTGGATTGCACTCAATTGTTTCGGAATGGCCAGATTCAAAGCACTTTTTAAGTTGTACCAATCATCCAAAAAGACTCATTTTATGGATCCATTCGAAGAATCGTTATATCCTAATCATCCTGACGTGGTTTACAATTGGACCGAATTGTCGGCATATTTTTTAGATATTATGTTCGGAAAGGAACGTATGATGACGAGATCTGCGAATATTCTGCATGTTTTGGGTTCTGTGACGGTGAGTTCTTAAACGGTTAATCGACTGATAAGGAAATTAAACAAATTTTTTCTAAACATGTTTAATTGGTTAATGACCTAGGCACTGTGCTGTGTTGACAAAAAGGGAATACTGTCGTGGCCCAATCCGACAGCGGAAAAAGTTTTTTTTCTTAGAAATGCAAATGTCAATGTCAATCCCAACGCTAATACGGTATCTAGAACATCGAGGTAATAATTTTAATTTATTAAAAATATTTGGTTTTAAAATATTCATGATAATCTTACCGTCTTTGCAGTACCATTAGTTTAAACAAATCAGTCGATCCCAGTCACCCCAGTCATCCTAGCGATAATAGTACAAAGCCAGATTCCAATAGGACATCTTATGTACATCATGGTAAATATTTAGATTTATTGTCCATAAAAATGAGCTCTATAATTGACGCTTTCTCCATAGACATGTCACACACGGTTACCGAGGTGTTGGATCTGACACACGACCGGGCGTTGCCATTTAAGCTCCAGTTCGATGATCATGCATGGCGTCAGCATCTTAACTCTCTGAAACCTCTCGGTCTTGCAATTCTTCTTAACACCTGTAACATGGAAACGCAAGAACACTACACCCAATTCTGCTGTCACGTCACCTGCGAGGCTTTACACAACGAAAACCTCGTGCCCGTTACAAACAGACGGTATTAACGCATGATTTTTTATTAGGAAAATTATTTCAAACAGAGATAATTTAATTGCAAAGCTTAATGATGTGGCCTATCTCTGCTCGTAATTTTTAATAACGTTACTAGATTCGACGATTTAGTATTTATGATTGAAAAAGCTTGCCTTGAATTTTTGTTGAAATTGATTTATTCTTCTTTTTTTTTATTTTTTAGTTTTGCCAATGTAACACTGCTCAACAAAAAAAAACACTATTCTCTAGTCTCTAAAGTTTCTTGCAATTTTATTTTCTTAATTATCAAAGCTATTGAGCTGTAAAACTTTATTTATTAATTCAGTTATATATCTGAGACTGTGAACTGAACTGTAAGTTATAATATGCATTAATAACGTGTTTTATCAATATCCTTGATCCCACACAAGTTAACCAAATGAAGTTTTTAAATTAATAAAAAAACACAATGATCGCGCAATAAGTTACATGACACTGTAATCACCTCGACTAACAGCGGACGTGAATTGTCCAAAAATTGTACTGCCAGCTGCCAAGTTAACATCGAGGATAAGTGTGGGTATGAGACGAAAGATACCTCTAGGCAGATGTATTTAGTCGACGAATCAGGATGCCTTGGACAAATGTGGTCAGTCGATATTAAAGATCGTCCTTTATAAATCTACTTTATTTTAACAATCAACGTGTACAAATATATTTCTTTAAAGTTTTAACTTCCTATTGCTAGTTTGATTAAAATTTTATCGATCGAATAATAAATACTATTTTATATACGTGATTATTATTGCCATTTGGTATTTGGATCGTACATATATTAATCTTCCACTTAACATTTATCTTTCTATGTTTAATTCTCTGCTGGGTGTACGCTTGCTATGCTTTTTCATTTCCTCTATTTTCATCTATCTGTGCATTACATAAATTTATTTATGTTACTCATGCTCCTCGTATAATACCTACGACTATTCTAAAATCAAATGAATCTTTAAAGGTGCCTCTGTGAACTTGCCAAGCAGATCGGGTTCAAGGATCAAGCTAAGGAAATTTTCCACCTGGAACAGCAGCTTTCAACCTTTAGACACGTGGTAATTATTTATCTTGCGAATTTTTAATAACAATTTTGTTTTCTTTTTCTTAATAAATCATCTATGTTTACAGCCAGATACAGCGAAACGTGATATCAAATTTGCGCGCTCCCTGAGCATCGCAACGAAATTGAAGTTTCCATTTCCTCACATGGTAGCTGTAGTGGTACGTGAGAAAAACGGCGGTGGATTGCAGCTGCTTTCTCAAGGCACTGCCGATATTATTTTAGATTCATGTATAGAATTTTGGGATGGACACGATCTTTGTCCACTTTCCGAGCCTGACAAGTAAGAGATTTAGTTTTTAACTTATTGTAAAATTTTAGTTGAAAGTATTAATTAATACATTATGACGAACGCAGGAAAAAGGTACAAGACTTTTACAATCGTACGAGTCTAACTTCCTACTGTTCAGCTTTCGCATACAGGCCTTTGACAAGGAGTGTCAGTAGTAAACTTTCCAACATCTACCTCGAATTACCTTCGGAGAGTAAGCATCTGTATGCACCGCATCGTAGCCCAACACCATTGCCTTGGGATTTTAAAAATGTACTAGATCCAAGGATCAAAGGTCTACTTGGACAATTTCATTCGACAGGTAGGCTTTTTAACTATGTAACACTGCTAGAGAATACATTTGAGAGTTAATGTAAAAAATTTCTTGACTAGATTCACTGCTCTGTAATGAAACCAAAGACGATGAAGTTAACAGCATCGACAGCTGCTTCGATCTTCAGTGTAATCAAATATTTATCGGGATGGTTACGATGCAATATCAGGCTCAAACAGATATGGTATCTACAATAAATAATAATCACTTACAGTACTGTATAATATTTTCTAATATTATATTAACAAATAGAAATTACGTTTGAAAAACAGGTGCAAATGATAGAGCAATTAGAGCGTGCCTGCATACGATTCGTCCACTTCAGTAAAGAAAACGAATTGCGCTCGCGTGTCTTCTCGGAGAAGATGGGCTTAGAAAGTGGATGGAATTGTCACATTTCGCTGCTGAGCGAACGTGCAAGGTAACGTATTCATTCGATATCTACTTCAAAACATTAACTTTTTGAATTAACGAACTCTGGCTCGATGATGGAAAACATTTTTTGTAACTAATCTTTTTACTCTTACATTTGTTGTTTGTACAGCATACAATAAACATATTGTAATACACAGAAATAATATTCTAATTATGCGCTTGTTACGTCTTTGTGTAATGAATTGTTAATTCTGGCTTTATCTATATTTTGTCTGAATTCTTTTTTGCTCGACGATCTGCAAATAAATCAAGCATGTACGTTACAGGAGGCAACAGTGGCTCGAGAGATTTCCACACATGTCTTCATCGTATATGTCTGTCTATATCTATTACGTTTTCTTTAGTTGCATTATAACTTGCGTTTAGCTAGCAAGCTTGATTCGATATAGCGCTCCGTCATTGTTTGCTTTTTCTATAGCTTATTTGCGTTTTACAAAAGCTATTCTTTTGAATTACATTTTAATGCGCGACTGCTTACGATTTCTGCGCTTGCAAATGGGAAACAATACTGTTGTAACGTGTGCACGAAATGTAATTTCTAACTGTATTACCTGCGTAAGGAATCTCGGATAATTTCTAAATGGAATAACTTGCTACCTGGGTGATTATCATGCTTCGTCGATTTCTCATCCTGTAAATTAACAGCAACTTCTTTAAAAATCTTTCTCTTTAAATTTCGTCGAGCTCCGCTTCATCCAAAGTATATTCCCTATAAGTTTCGTATAAACGAGACAAATGCAATACTGCAAAGAGTCCATGTAAGCAAAGAGTGGAAAAATAGTCGATATGTGTGTGTACTACTAACAGGTCCGAGAGTCCAGTGGGCTGGTGGGTAAGCCAGGCGGCTGCTATGTCCTCGCCCACACCCTCGACTCGTTCACAACGGCATAATCATTCCTGCATGGACGAGGCCAGCCAATTGCTTGACCGTGTCTCCCCTCGGTACGTCTTTCTATCTCTTCTATCTTCTCCGCCATACCGCACATTGTCACATTGCCATTTGTTTGTTTATTGTTACGTCGATGTATAACGATTGTTATTTTCGATTTATTATTCACGCATAGAAATAAGATGATACGATTTCAAATAGAAACGCAGTATAACCGCATGTTGTTTCACTAACTATCGTATATTAAAATAATTGTTTTTTTTTTAAACAATGATTATTGTGATTTGTAACGATTGATGTGTACTATTGGCATAGATTATTACAACGATTATAAATGTACACCGCGAATGACATTACACACTGTAGTTGTGCATGTGCACATTACTTTAAATATTTCCAAGAAATTAAATAGACAATCAATTTGACGTACTTAATGAAATATTTCCATATCTTCAGCTCGAATCTCGACAACAGCCGGGCTATGAGTATGTCAGCGCCAAGCGCCATTAACACCGAGCTGTCGACTGTCAAATTTGAAAACGAGACAACCGAGTGGAATGGAGCTTCTGGTGACAAGTTCCAGCCGAAGAGTGCGATGAGTCACAGGTAATTATTAACGACACCGATATTAGAATAACTCATTATTTTTGATTTGCTACTTTATTCATGGAAATGCATTTTATTCATGTGCATGTCAGCCTGTATCACCAACCTAAGGACATTTTTATGGGCTCATCCGTGTCTGTGTAATTTATTCAGGATAGAGCTTTTTTGTAGACTTTTTTCTGCTGACTATTTAGTTAAATATCGTTATTTGGTAGTCAATATTCATAATTTCAAAAAGTCAAAATGGTGCAGCTATCGAATCAGTGAATGTTTGACATTTGAATGAGTGGAAATAATGCACTAAATAAAAATCTGCATATTCAATACCTATAATAGGTAAAACTTACTATCTAGAGTAGTTAAAGTTAAATTGTATTATATTTTAAATTAAAGTATTGTAATTAGTCTAGGTAGCGTTTCAATTATAATAATCAATACTTAAAATATAGATAAATAGACAGTGTCTTAAACCAATTAAAATATCATGATTTTTTTAAATTGAAAATGAACATTTTTAGAATTATGTTGCTTATTAAAAAATTATACGTAATATATGCTACAATATTTATATTTGAAAAGCGATCTCGAATTTCGAGATGATGCCTTAGAAAATTATAATAAATTTGTTTCATAAATTGTACCTTTATATTTATTATACACGCTAATACTGTTCTGTCACGAATATGTTGCGAGTGCCTTCAATTTTGTTTGTACAATTAATAATATCGAAATTGCGATAGTAAAAGTGTAGTAAAAAGTGAATACATAAAATTGAATTGATATTTGTTGAACTCCATAAATAGTGTATTCAGTACAATAGTACACTGTTTTATTTAGTGAATCCAGCAGTGAAAATAATTTAACTTGCAAGAAAAGTGAATTTCCATTCTTTCGAAATTAGAGAGTAGACTTAGTGAGTAGCTTAAATGATGATTTATTGCGACGAGACATTAACGTTGAATTTTAATTGTTACATCACAGGGAACAAGAAACAGTGAGGAGCGAGGATAGTGTGTTAGTGCAGAGCATCGACTTAGGATCAGGTCAAGAAGCTTGGCGATCGCTTAGTTGTCTTACCGATAGTACCGAACAGAGTGCACCTGTTAACTTCGATCTGTCAAACAGGGTAAGTAAATGTTATGATTAATAAAATATTGATTTTTAACGAACAATCTTTGACACGATTTTGATATATTTCCAGGCTAAACTGCCTCGTGGTATCGATAAAATTCGACCTCACATCGAACTCATAGATAACGTACCGCTGCTGGTCTCGTTGTTCACAGACTGTAATACAGCAGTAACTCGGGAGATGTTACATATAATGCAAGATTATGGAGAGGTTGTTTGCGTGCTTGGGTCCTCAGCGAACGCCGAGAATATGTCGATTTTCATGCAAGCCGACGCTGCGTAAGTCGTTTGAGTTTTTGAAAATAAGTAGAAGTGGTCGGTTATAATCGGACGATGGCTATTAGACTTAGGCTGAGCGCTATTTATTAATCTGTAAAGATTTGTTGAATTTGTAAAGGAATGCTTATTGCGAGAAATATTTTCAGTGTGTAATTACGAGTAGTTTGTACCATAAACTATAAATGGTTTAATTTCTATGCGAGGGTCCACTTTTGGGTCGTCTTGGATAGCAGTAGGATTCCATATAAACCGTTTCCAAATCCATTGTGGAACGTTTACAACGTGTTAGGTTACTCCTTGGTATGATCTTGCGTTGTGGTTGTGTAGCCGCAGAAGCAATATATTTATTGTCTTTTTTTACTTTTGAAGCCATTGATTTTTCGTTCAATTCCGAACAGTCACCGGATTCTTGTTTAGACATTTTTTACGATTAGAAATTTTTCAATAAAATGCTGTATTGAAGCGGCTAGATTTAGTAGATGAAAAAAAACAACGACGAATCAGACTGACTGACGTGACTTGTTTTTTCAGAGTTGCCGTTGAACCGTTGTACCCTCAAGTGTGCCAAAGAGTGCCTGTGCTAGTGTCAACTAAACCGGACGAAGGGCCATCTCCAATCGAACTAAGTCGCAGTCTGAACTCGGTTTCTTGTTCGCTTAGCGTTAGACGCGAGGATCCGATCGCCATTTATCATCTGGTCATGGAGGTTACTAATGCAACAGTTTTAAATAATTTGTCATAAATAATAAATACATACGATTGATATAAATTAAAATAATAATGTATAGGCCCGTCATTATATGAAGTGCCTGTGGAACTGTGTTCAATTTTGGCTGTGTTGTCTAGTAACGCTGTCGTTGGTTCAGGCGCTGTCGGCGTTCCTACTATTGCCGCCTCTCTTTAGCGTTGGCCAGGTACTTTGGCTAAGTTTTCTGATAGTCCCATTGCTAGCAGTTTCACTCGTTGGTACGCCCACTGACTCTACTATTATGCAACGGGCTACCGGCAAGAATCAGTGCGTCATTAATGGACAGGTATATTTAAATGTATTCTGTTGTTAAATGAAGAGATTTTAATTTACTTCTTTGTCAGGTGGCTGTGTTCGTTCTCTGGTGCTATGGAAGCAAATTTCTACCGACGATTGTCACTGTGCTTTTGTGGCAAGTTGTCTCGCTGTTTATGTTATGTCCGACTTATGCACCGCTTGACTCTAAATGTTTCTACGTTTACCCTAATGTAACCAGTGAGTTCCCGTGGGGCGGATGGGGTTTTAAGCCTGAAATGCTAGTCGTCGTTCAAAACATTGCACTAGTTATTATAGTTTTACATTTTGGTGAGTTTTGGTGTCCTTTATACGCGGTGAATAGTAGTGTATTGATTTTATTCTGAAAATCATTCTTTGATTTTAGTGACTATATCAGTAAGTTTCGTTCATCGAGAGTATTCCATCTGGCGGAAGATGCCGTTTAATAATTGGATGTGGTTTATAACGGCCTGTATAGTGTAAGTGTGCATTACTTGAATAAATGATATTTAGATATACATGCAATTTTAATCTACTATTTTATTGCTTCGTGTAGGATATGCGTGCAAATAGCTTTTTCAGGAAGCGTCTTCTGTAATAATTGGAAAGATGAAGAACAAAGGACAGATAACTTCCCATTACAATTGCCATTATACTTTTTGGTGTCTCTACCGCTCGTGTTTCTTATTAATGAGTTTATTAAATGGCAAGAAATAAAGTAAGTTATTAAATGTATAGTACTATTGTTAATAATAATATCGAATGAGAAATAATAATTTATGTGTATTTTAGAGTGAACGTAAGATATCAAAAGCGCGCACGCTTGGAATTTACTACGAAATTGGGTATGAACTCGCCATTTTAAAAGGACGTTAAGAAAAGCGGCCAATATTTATTAGTAATTTAGATCGAGTTTTTGCCTTTCGAATTTAATGCCAAATATTGTCAACTGACTGTGCAACGCAAGAGTGACATTGCTTACGAGGACATTATTTATCTTGCAATAGATTTTCTTTATTTTTTACAGAAAATGCTATTGATGTATGTGTACTCAGGGTGCTCTTAGTAAATTATTAAGAGAAAACGACCTTGTAAATAGTTGTGTCATAATATGATTTCTGATTAAAGATACATTTTTCTTGCACATAGATTCTTTTACAGATTCAAGTTCAACATTTATAATTTTACGTCTAATTTAACGCTTTTCTGTAAAATAATGTAATGTATTATAAATCTTACCCGCTAGACTGAAAAATGTCGTTTTCTCTTAAAACATATTAATTTGATACTCATCTCTTTGTGAAGTTTGAGTGTCGTTATAAGACTTTTAACGATGCGCACAATAACTTATCGTTAAGGTTTCATACATAGATTTTATTTATTTTTACACATTTACAACCCTCCAGTATCTGTTTTATTCTCTTGATGTTTCAAGGGCATATACTTGCTGTTTTAATAGATTAAAATATAAATCACATTCAATTTTAAATGTAAACAGTATAACGCTGTTCCGTGAACAAATTTTTAGATGTATATAATAAGGCGTTTTTTCCTATATTTATATAAAATGTTTATACATAATCTATGCAATGAAAGTTATACATATCATTTTATTACTCTAATAATACTTGTTAAAGACAACGAATTTAAAAAAATTTATCGTTCTAAAAATCGAATATAAAGCAGATTTGAGTGTACATTTTAAAAATACAAATATAGCAAAAAATGTCTTATAGCGTTTTACCAATAATTGTTAAATGTACAGCATCACTAAAATTTTACTCATGCACCAAAAGTATTTGAAATGTTGTTTCCGTAATTATTTTGTGAATTATGGGCTTTTTCTAAGCGAGGATACACTATTTTCATACAATTTCTTTCGATATAAAAATATCTCAATAACATACGAAAGAAGTTCGGTTTAAGAGTTTTATCATTAATTTATGATTATATTGTAATGGATAAGGTACAAAGTATTTTAGTAACATAATAAAAAAGCATAGTTTTATTACCGACGAGAGCACAGAGGGACTTATAAACCTTGAACATTATTTCAAACTTTTATATATCTTAAGCATAATTTTATAAAATTATAAAAATTATCTACTTACTTTTTGAAAATCGTATTATCTACAATATTCAGAGAATAAAAGACAGAAAAATTTGTGAATTCTAAACTAAATCAGAATTTATATGTTTATTAATAAAATTGATTAAGTTGAATATAAGTAATACAGATTCTGATTATTAATTTACAAGCATCAGTTTGGAAAATGAAAATTGTAATCAAATACAATTTAATGTCAATTTCAATTATTAACAAAATACCGACCGATACTTAAACTGAAACCACCAAAAATTAATATCTGTCGGTAATTTTGTATACCATGAATGTAAAAATATTTCTGAAAATATGTAAGTCGATAGTTTAAACATTTTTGCAATTGAAAACCTTGGAGTGCCAAAAATCGAAAACTTCATATGCAAAAGTATAATGTACGATTAATTATGATAAAAATGTTGAAAGTGAAAATATGAAACGAGAGCGAATGTATAATTTGATTATTTAATGCGTGACTTATCATAACATTTTGTTGTCAATTAACCAAATGTAATTGCAATTTATTAGCCGGTACAATACTTTGGTTAAATGCTTTTTTAGTAGTATGTATTGCAAAGATTTAGCTTGTGAGCAAATTTTATTTAAGATTCGTTAGAAATTAACGTATGTATATTTTAGAATATGAATATAAATTTTGTATAAACAAATAATAAATAAGGTCTTATTTATTTAAAATGAATAATGCTTAAATAACGCGCGTTGGGGATATAATATATATAAATTAAAGATTGTTTGAGTAAATTTTATTTTAATAAGCCAACAACATTTGTTTTTATTTTCTTTTATAAAAAGTATTCACTTGTATAGAACGATATTTTTGTATATAAGTAATTATTGATATACTGTTAATTTAATAGCTTGACTACATTTTATAAAGTGAATATTAAGTTGTTTAACAATCTATTTTTCTATTTAATTGTTCGTGGTCGTATACTATCGCAAAGTATAAAATGGAATTGTAATATAAACATCACAGAAAGTAGCACGGCAGTGTGCATGGCTTCATATAACAGTTTTGGAGAAAAAACAGTCCATACAAATAGGTGGTACCTCTGAAAACTCGTTACGGCCGCGTAAAAAGTTACTGATAATAGTCTCCAAAATGCGTATTGTCTACATACTGATAACATTGACTTAGATGTCCTGAAAAAAAATACAATTAATATTTGTGCTTAATGTTTGCGAATTTAGATTTTAATAATGATTGCATTTTAATAATTGAATTAATTAACTTACGATAGAGGATATTGAAGTGTATAATCGCAAAGGTACATTAGAAATCCCAATATGTGAGCAGAGTATGTATTGATAGATAAAAAGATTCCAGTGATAACTGGTTGATATGATTCAAGGCCTATGTAACCTGCCGCTACATCGACAGTGGCTAAACTATTAGAGTTACCCTACAATAATTATGCAGATATATTAAAATCAATGTCAAGTATAAAAAAAATAATTCAGTATACAAATTTATACCTGGTAAAAATAGAATACGTTACTACACCAGAGATATAGGAATAATTTAGAGTTGAAAAATTCCTGTTCATTAGTCAAATCATATATTGTTGTGCCAACAATCAATTGCATGGGTAATAAAATAACGTTATACGGACGGTGTAGAATACTAGATAGTATTACCCATTTTTTCATTATGAAAAATAAGGAAAGGCATAAATATTTTTCTTTGCTATGACGTTTTATAGTACCTAATCTATATATACTATGAACAACATAAATTAATGTAAATGCCCAAAAATAATAGATTTCGATTCGTCCTCGAGAATCGAAATAAAAACTAGGTCTGAAGACTGTATCTGTGATTGCGTGTCTTAAATATATTAAGATTGCTAGAATACTATCTAGTAAAAAAACGACAGGTTTGTTTCCTCGATCTTCATATTTTAAATCTAACCAGATTAGAAGACCAAGACCTAGGAAAGAGAATATTTAATATAAAAACTAAACATTATAAAAATGATCTATGTTAGAATTATTACCTAAAACTAGTATTGCTGACATTTCTATATTGGTTGACTTATTTTGAAGCCATCCTGATATATCGGGTAAATGTGCGTATTTATCACCAGTACTATTAAGTTTCCTGAGTATTCGGTGACTTACTAACAATAACATTAATTTCGCTAATAATTTGAAAGATTTCTGTTTCGCATTAAAATTTTTTCGAAAGTGATAGAAAGTAAAAAATGTGACTAGTGTTATCCAATAGAAATACCATGTTTGATGCTCTTCCTCCACAAAACTACTACTTGCTAAGCTTATTGTGTGAGAAACAGTACCAATTATTAATAACAACTGCAAATCTGGCCAATTTTGAGTCTGCAATAACAACAATAATAATAGTAATATTGAGATAAATTATATAAACTTGTAATATCAGGTTGTTTATTATTCATACCTTATCTTTAGCTATAATGCGAGTTGCACATAAGTAACAATTTAATACTAATATTCCAAATATTGGAATGGTAACAAATAGTAAATGTAAATCTAGTTTTTGTGAGAGTAATACAGTTGTCGTTCCAGAATCAAATATCTGATTCAGAAATATCCACATTATATAACTTGCTACAAAAATGGTGAAAACTTGTTTATATGATATTGGAGTTGATTTTTCTATAGATGTTGATATATATAAAATCTAATAAGGAAAAAAATTAGATTAGTCAAAACAGAATTAAGTGAATTACTGACTAAAAAAGGAATTTAATTATTTACTTACATGGCCCATAAATATTATGGCCAAAGTCATAACTTGAACATCGTATTCTAATAAATTACTAGTAAGCTTATTTTTCATATCCATAATAGCTGATTCATACATGATAATAATATCTTCCACCATATCATTTGGTTGACTATTGGTATTTAACCAAGCTGCGTGCAATTTAATAGCATTTTGATAATTTTTATATGTACCTAAAAAAAATGTTTATTTTCAATAATTTACTTTATATCACACATATTAGTTATTGTCATTTCATAGATTAAATTATGTTTTGCTTACGAGAATGTTCATAACCACTGAACTTCTGATATTTCAGAAACAACTGTTCAGCATTGTAATACAATGCAAAAAGTTTCTGTGACAACGATAAGTCAGTCATCAAGTCTAATACAATGGTTCCTAAGCTAGTCGAGGGTATTGGAATTCCCAAAAGTATGGACAGAGTTGGAGCTATATCAATTTGAGCTATATAGTCATTTGGATCTTTCTTATTGCTACAAGATTTACCAAATGCCATTAGAGGCACAAGAGTTTCTTCTAAAGTTGCTCCACCATGACCACCAGAATCTTTCATTCCATGATCACCGCATACTATAAACAAAGTCTGTTCATGTTTTTTATTCTAGAAGCAGAATATAGATCATTAATAAAATAAATTTTACTTTTTCATCGAAAAAATTTGTGAATGAAAGTTAAATTACCCATTCGGAAACATAAAACTCTATGTTACCAATTACATTATCCATTTCTTGCAGTTTTGGTTTAATTAAAGGACTAGAAGGACCAGCTATATGACCAATATGGTCAAGTCCCAAATAGTGTAGAATCATTATCGACCAGTCTTTTTTATTAAGTTCTATTGCGACATTTTTAGTCACATTAAAATCTACCTGTAAGTAAATTTTTTAATGCAAATGATTCTACCGGAGCTCAGCTATTAGCTTACATAAACCTACCTCTGTATAATCAGATACAAAAAATGAATTTGTGCCTTCATATCGATCGAATATATCTGGAAATAGTTTCAGCCATGTGTCGTCACCATAAAAAATTATTTTGTGCCCTTGATATTTAGTTTGCCTTAAGATACTATCACCCAGTATTTCGTTTGATCCTAGATTTAACACTACATCTATAAAATTTGGTACAGATCCTGTTGTTTGAGCCTAAAAACCAAATTTTATTTCAGTATCTATTGCAATAGTTTAAAGTCTATAATTTATTGAAATTACTTTGATTCTTGGCATTGTGACTGTTGGAGGATTTACTTTGGTTTTATACAGACATCCAGCTTTTCGTTTCAGAAGTTCATGTGTCATAGGCATATAATCTACGCTGTTGGGTCCAGATATGAAGTCCCATCTCATAGCATCTATCACCATTATTATGACCTTTTTTACAACTGGTTTGTATACTTCGTCCATTTTTATTCTATAATTCAAGGCTTTAGTATTACATGTTGTTTTATTGAAAGCGTAAAAATATTAGGTTACTTACCTTGTGCGTTCAATAAATTTAGGGATATCTTTTCTCGTAGCTATAGTAGGGTCATCGTACGACAATGGAAAAAAACCATACAAGAACAATATAATAGAAAACATGGAAGCCACTATGACATAATTAAGCATAAAAAATTCTCTATAAGAGGTTTTAGCATCTGAAAGAAAAATAATATATTAAAATTTGTCCAAATATTATTTATCCAACCTCAAAAGCTAGAAAATTCATTATTTCGTTACGAATAATAGCAGGTATTTTAATACTGGATAAATTGATTGTTCTACTTCATACCTGATCTGCGTTTGAAGCTTTTCATTTTTATAACTTCAATTATCAACAACAAAAATACGAGCAATATATACAGCTAGGCAACCACTAGATTGGAAATCGATTGATATAAAATCTAACAACAATGATCAACATTTCGTGTAAAATTTTTATAAAACTAGATAAAAATCTGCTTCTGTGTTGCGCTAATGGCATTTTTCGCAATAAGGTTTTTAGCTACGAAAAATCGAGAATAGTAATGATAACGAAAACACCACACTTCCGCCATATTTACTCGCTCTGAAGTAGGCCAGGAGAATTAGACCTAAAATGGGCTGCTCTTGGATGTTGCTTGAAAAAAGTTATTTTTTTAAATTAAAACTATTTGTTTGAGCATCGTCTGAACTTGCTTTGTTTACTCCTGCAGTTGAGGGCATAGCAGGTTTAATTCGCATTAACAATGCTTCCCTTGAATAGCAACAATATTATTATTTAAAGAAACTCATATTTGTACAGGCGAAGTGCATTAACTATGAAAATAAATAATATATTAAAAATTAGGTAACACAAAAATCTTACTAATATTTTGCTGTTAGTTAGTTAAAGAACATTGATCCTGCTTTTAAAAAAATTCTCGCAACTCTGATAATTTCTAAAATAATCGAATTATTGATAAAGACAAATTTTTTTCAATTTGATAAAGTCGTGCTCAATGTTGCTAAATAAACAAAAATCGAGAAAACAGAGGTAGCATACGAAAGTTAAGATGCTCTATAATTTCGCAAAAAAGTCACCGCCAAATTGGATTCATTGGAACTTCTGTTAATGCACTTTCTGTTAATGCAAAAAAGTCACTTGATTTTGAGCAAAAGTTAATTAATTATTATGTCACGGCTAAACTATTGACCCGATTTACATCGGGTTTCGAGATTTCGATTTGTATTACTTTGAGGCACGAATAAAGAACGTGAAAAAGGAAGGAATGATTGATTATTAATTTACTTGTAAAATAAACATCTGAAAATTGTCCACTCTAGCGCTATAGCTCTAGGCCCATGTTCAATGTAAATTGCGTATTTTCAGAACTATTAAGGAAAATGTTTGAAAAAATGCATAAAACGGAATTTGACCCGACGGGGGTCAAATTCTTATTCTAAATAACTTTTGCGACCATAATCCACAACAAGATAATTCTTTTCAAGCAACATTCAAGAACAGTCCATTTAGGTCTCATTTCTCCTGGCTTAAAGCTGCTGTGTGTATAATGTATATGACGCACACAGTTCTAGATATGTACATATTGTACATACCATATAGGTATATATATATATATATATATATTGCGAGTTCTTTTCTTATTTTGTAATAAGCGTTGATCGTTCCTTAGCTAAATGCGTTGCCAAGCATTAACGAGGTTAGATCAAGGACAGCAGGAGGATCTTTGCAGGAAGAGTAAGAAGGCGCATTAAATAAACAATAGAATTAGGTCAAGATACGTGTGACGTGTTTTATTTATTTGGTCGAGTACAAAATCTAGGGCAGTCGAGTACAATTTGTTTAGATAGGTTTCCACGAAGGTACGCGGCACGCGAGCGATTTCTGAGAAGCGTGACGCGCATAAGGGCCAATACCTAACTACGAATGAATGAAGTTCATTCGAACTGTAGTACGCTAGACTGTTTCGTAGTATTTCCAAGAAGGGCCCGGGCAGAATATTACGCTCAACGCGTACTATTGTGCACGGTTAAAGACCGATATAAAACAATTAATTCAATTGAAGATGAGCGAATAAGTACTAAGTATAGGTTAATCGTTAATCCCGTTTCTTGCTTTCCAACGCGACAACCCATGTACTACTGGCTATGTCAGGTCCATGGGACAAAGGGAACCTGTCCTTTGTCTTCTGCCGAAGCGCTAATCCTGGGGACGTACGATGAAACGAATTAATACATACTTACAATGTACTTGGGCGTGTATTCTCACAGGGTCCAGTGAGAATACGGATGCTCGGCTTCACATTGAGGAGTTAATTGTTTTAGTCTTTTCAGTTAGGAAGTCGAATAATAAGTGTCGCATGGGGATGCGGCACTTTACCTGCTAGGTGCGTAAAAGAAAACGGCGGCTCGAAATTGCGGCTCGAAATTGCGGCCGCAACTCAAAAGACCAAATTCGGTTCAAACGCGGGTAAATCACGCGTCGTTTGAGCCGCGTGATCGGGGTAAGTCCAGCCCCCGAGGTGCGTCGTCTTACCTAATTGGTTTGGCGTTCTTCGTCTAAAATAAAAAAACATCCCGAAGGAATTTTCCACTCGGGTCAGCGTAAATAAGTGCTGACTTTGAGCGTACCTTCGGCGAGATGTTTTGATTCCGATTGATGCATACGCCGCTTCACGGTGTATGTATCTCCATGCAACTTGTGACGTTGCAATATATATGTAGTACAGCATAAAAAAACATAATAAATAATTGACAATAATGAAAAAATCTAATGTTATGGATATGTTAAAACTGATTGTTTAATGAAGACACAACAGAATGATTTTTATTTTCAGTCTGAGACTTACAAATATAAATAGTAGTAAATTAATACAGTACAACTGTTAAACAATGTTTTTTAATGTAATTTTAAGAAAAAAGTGTGGTTTTATTATTTTAATACTTATAGATACATTTTATTATTGTTACATTTTTTGTTACAAGCACTCAAAGTTCAGGGAGGGAATTATATATCTCCCATAAGAAGGTATTCATAAGAAATTTGCATATAGAAAGAATGAGCAAACATATTAAAAAAATACATCATCGATCAATGCATACACTATATTAATCACTATATTAATCATTTCAAGATATAACATATAATTATAAAGTTTACTATTTACTCACTGCCACTCTGCATATAATAATATTAAATTCGTATAATATTACATTTTTAAACAAAAAACAACAATATACCACACCGTATTCCCAGTACTTTTCAGCACTTACAGTCTAGTTACTGACCAAAATATAGAGTATTATAAATATCTCTAATGGATATAAGGATATTCAATTGAATATGGCTACTGATTATGAAATTGCTAATAATAAGCTGTCCAAATCTCAATAGCCCGAATGACTGGATAGCTCACCCGTGGTACCACCATCAGTTCGTCTCGCCTAAACTTTTTGACCCAAAAGAAATATTGTAGAAAGCATAAGTCAGGATATCGCTGAAGTGTATTAATTCTGGAAAATATGTCGATAAGTTATAGTTATAGACCTACTCCATATACGCGCACCCTGGAAAAGTCGTTTTCTATTTAGCAGCGATCGCAAGTTTATCGCATCATTAGCTACATTCTCGTCTATTCGGAGACAACCGCAGTTTTTGTTTATCATCTTTAATAAGAAGAAGTTTATCATCTTTAATAAGCGATGGGACGTTTAGTTCTGTTTTGAAGCTGGGTTAGTTAAAGAAAATTTTGTATGCGAGTATACCGAAAGCCCTTTTATTAAACAAATTTTTGAAGAATCTTTCGGACCAACAATTTCGGACCACAAATTCGGACAACTGACCTGTTATTACCTGATAAATTGAAGAATACGATTGGATTGGATATCCTATAAATTTGATTATGTGGGATATGCGTACATGTATTTTATTAGAAATAACAATGAGTCGTTTGTGAAACGAATGCAGAAGATCTATCCGAGTTAATTCCTGTGATCTATAACTGATTCTTCAACGGTTCACTCAATATCATGCCAGTAATGGTATCCATCTCAATTTCTGGCCATTATTGTGCCCTTGTTGTGTCTCGTACCAATGTTCTGATTCCCGCAAAATCTTATATTTACTTAATCATTGTTCTTATGAGCTCTATCTTCTTTTTCTATATTATAAAGTTCCTGCTGTTCAAGCAAAAGTACTGAAATATCGAGGACTTATTGTTGATTCATTTGAGTGGATCGATTCCTGAGACACCGACGAATTTATTTGAAAATTTGTTCTTTACCTCATTCCTCATTCTATTGCGAACTTCAATATTTTGTACACACGATTGCAGGACAAAAAAGTCAGCGATGGGATGTCTGTCATACATTCAAAGGCATTGAACGATCTGTTTTCGAAATATACATTGACGAATATTTAAAAGGATTTAATTTGTCATTCAATGGATCTGTTCCCAAATCGGTTTGCAGAAAGTTAATTGGTTTTTCAGAAATAAGCCATTTAGAGCAGCGACGTTCAAACAGTGAGGATAGTAATTGTGACAGACAAGGTTAAAAACGGCGTTACCACTATTAAAATTGCCAAATCAATTTTCAGGGCTATACAGGTGGCGTATTTTTTCGAGAATCTGTCGCCGGTTGCTGAGAAATTTGATGAACTTATGCCAATAGTTCAGGAGAGTTCATTGAAGATTGTAATGCTTAAAGATTTATATCGTCTATACAATACCGAGATTGGAACTTAGACGATAGTCAGAATATTGAATTATGGCTTTTGGTCACCATAGCGGTTGCAGGATTTTAAAATTCGATAGTCATTTTCTTTGGAAAGTGCATTATGGCTTATTGAAAAATTAAACATTAGGTTCGATTACAAGATGCAGGATTTACGATATTACGATTTAAGTTTGTTTTTTATTTTCTATAATGAATCGTAAAAGGTGTGAAATTCAATCAATGAGGTTTGACATTCCTAGAATCAGTATCAAAATGATTTTCAATTGATTAGTTATCGACAACAACAGAATAATGTACATTTGAATCCAACAAATACTAAAAAATAATTTGACACTATTAATTAACACTACAATTCATCAATATTTAAAATACGAAAGACACTATTTTTAAATCTCTTCCCTCCGTTTCATATGCATTGAAACAATTATACAGTTTCAATTGAATACATTCTTTTTATGAGAAACTCAAGATATCCATGTATTATATCAAGTGCAAATCGATGCGTAAATTATATTTTATAGTTGAAAACAATTTTGCAAACAATCGATACTACAGTAAGTAGACTGCATTGCGACGGAATGAGTTGAAGGCCGAGTAGAGCTAATATGAGTTGTATGGAGTCCTTGGAGCTAGAAAGAGTAGGGGCGGGACGCATGTCTGATGATCTGATGATCGATATTGATGATCTAGTGCTGACTGTACGCCGCTTCCGCGCTATTTTTCTTTATCTTTTTTTAATATCTGATGAGTATTGAACAGTTATATACAAATAAGGTTTGTTAAATTATTTTGATAAATATATGTTTCGATATGGATTTTAAATCAATCACAGACTTTAATGCAAAAACAAATTTGGTGTACATTATGTTGCGTATATATATATTATACAAGTATATATTCCCCAAGGAAAACAACTAGCGAAATAGATAGCCCCACTATCGCTACAGCAAGCAAATACCACAATTCGATATTTTCGTTATTCCTATAAATTACTGTCTCGGCACTGTTGTCTTTATCTAAATCTCCTAGAATAGCAGTCTTCAAAGAGCCCTCCTGAACTCGCAGCAAAATTTCGTCAAATTTCTCCACATACGGCGACTGTTTCTCAAAGAAGTACGCCATCGGTGTGGCCATGAAAATAGGTTTGGCGATTTTCATAGTGGCTTTATTGGCGCTTTTTGCTACGATTATTTGAGCCCTTATACTAGGAGAGATGCACATCACTCTGGCACTATCTTTAAGCATCTCCACGCAATATTCTATTCCCGAAATACCGATTACTTTTCTCCTAATCGACGTTGGAATAGTCGCATCAGGGGAGAAGATATCTCTTATGATAGAGTTGTCAACATATATATCCAAGTCAGAATTTTCAATATCTTCAAATGTGTTGAAGGGCATCTCGTCATTCAAATGTATGCCTTGCATACGTGCGAATAAAACATTATAATTCACGATGGAGATAGCGACGAGAAAAATGAAGAACAATCGTTCAAACAATTGTTTTGGTGTTTCAAGAATCGTCCAGTTCAGGTGGATCAGTAGCATATTCTGGACTTTCCAATACTTTCGATCGAAATGCAAACATCTGGTAATTAAAACCAGTAAAACAAAACTTGTAAACACAATCGTTAAATAAATGTAGAATTGAGTGGGTATCAATACATGAATACGAGATAGAAAGGGTATGATGGCTACATACTTAGTCTCATGGATGTTCATTCCCATTTCTATTTTTGTGCCATAATCAAAGATGTTAATAGGTGCAAATATCGACACGAAATTGCTCGAGCCATTAGAGAGTTCATCGGAGATAGTTTCAATTATCGTAACTAGGTTTTTGTCGGCAATTTTACTCTGAACCTTTATAGTGAAATTCAGAGTTTCAGCTAGAAACTCTGTCATAGGATAAAAAACACCGGCGTATTTTATTATTTTTCCATTACGATCTCGCACGAAGTACATGTACGGAGGTACGTCCCATACCATCACAATTAGAGGATATCCCAGCATATTCTTCAATTTATCGGGAAATAGATTAGTCGTCGGCAAGAATGCTTCTTCAAGAATTCGATCAACGAAAGGGTTATAGCCGTACGTAAGAACCCGCCCATTGATTGTCATCACGTCTAAAATAGTTACGTCTAAAATTTTTTGTGACCAAGCAAACTTTAAAATTGAACTAAACGTGTCATAGCCTTCGCTTTCTTTATTGAAGATGATCAATAGAAGCTGCGGTTGCCTCCGAATCGGCGAAATTGAAGCTAATGAACCGATAAGCTCCATTGTCTTCTCAGTAGTGTTGATATTTGAAGTTTGATGCAAAACTGCTATATAGAAAACGACTTTTCTTGGGTTCGTGTACATGGAATGATGTCGTAATTTATCAACATGTATTCCAATATTGATCAACTTTACTGGGATTTCTGGTATTATTTTTTTGTACAGCAGTTTCTCATCGGATAACCAATTTGGATGAGATTGATGCGTAATAATGACAACTTCGTATGGTCGAAGATCGTGCTGTATTTTAAATTTTAAAATATGTATCCAGTCGCTTAAGTCACTGGAATTCTGGCAGCTTATTTCTAGCAATTTTATAATTAGTAGCCACATTGATATAGATTTAGTCATGCACATGGATGAATATTTGTAAAAATTCAAGTTTTGGTCAGTAACTAGATTATATGTACACTGAGTATGCGGTGTGGTACTTATTTCTGTTCGATTATGTAGTCATGTATATAGATACATATAGAGTATCAGTGAGAAGATATTGAAATTTATAATTGTCTGTAATAGCTCAGAAAAAACCCCAGCACCTTACGTAGTATATGCGTAGTTAAAGATCGATTATGTACTTTTTTTAATTAAAGGCACTAATTTACATCTATTAGCGCTATACTTATATTACTTGCAACTTATTACAGTTACTTAAAATTTATACATTTATTTAATGTTACTTGTCTTCACACTGATTTCATACCGTTATAAACGATTGGTAATGTTGAAATAAAATATGGTACAAAACCTTTTCAATCATAGGACAGCAATAAATTTTATTTTCATATGTATAATTTAATGCACATCTGCAGGGATTATGCGAAAACAATTGTTTATATTTGATTAATAAATTAAATCATTTTTCAATTTATTTATTTTCTTAACAAGTTGACGATGCAGTCAAATGAATTGTACATTATATTTGTTATTACATTTCATTAGATATATGTAATATTGCAGTAAAACTAATGGTAAAGTTTGGCTTCATTAAAATTCATTTTTTTATGCTAATATCAAAAAAATATTAAAATCATCTAAGTCAACGTGTTACAATACCTTGCAGATGTAGCGAAATGTTAAATATTAAGTCATCTTCGGTAGTTGGTATATTATTTTTGTCCTTCGACCCGTTTACACCTCCATTTCTGGATACGGATTGTTAGATCGTGTGTTGATCTTTTTGATTTGAAAACTGATTTTATAAATATCATGTCCTTCGTTCAAAATGTATACCTTCTACAATCATTTATATAAAAATACTGCCAAATTAGCGAATTAAGCGATCGAAACTGAAGGAAAATATTTAATCATGCAATAACCAAATATACATTCCCCGATAAAAACAAAGAGCGAAATCGAAAAGCCCAAAGTTGCCGAACCTACTAAATACAGCAATACGATATCATAAGTTCTATCGTTACTTATCTTGGTATTGTATTGCCGATCCAAATTCCTAAAGATAACGGTTTTCAATGAGCTCTCCTGGACTCTCTGCAAAATTTCATCAAATTTTGCAACAAATGGTGACTGTCTTTCAAAAAAATACGCCATAGGCATTGCCATAAAAACGGGCTTAGCAATTTTCATAGTGGCAACACCTTTATTGACGCTGTTTGCTACCATAATTTTAGCTCTTATCTCGGGAGAGACGCAAATTACTTTACCAGTTTCTCTGAGCGTTTTCCCGCAATGTTGTATTCCTGAAATTCCGATTGCCTTTTTGCTAATGGACTCAGGTACGGATCCATTGGGTGAGAAAATATCCTTCTTTAAACTCTTATCAACATATAGGTCTAATCCAGAATTTTTTATCTCTTCGAATGTGTTGAATGATAGCTCATCAATGAATCGTATATCACGCATACGTGTACAGAAAAGGTTAAAAATCACAACAGAAAAAACGACGAGGCAAATAAAGAACAGACGTTCAAACAACCTTTTCGGTGTCTTAGGAATCGTCCTATTCAAGTGGATCAATAACAAATTCTGAAAACTCCAGTACTTTTGTTCGAATGGCAGAAGCCTGGTGATGAAGACGAAGAAGATGAAGCCCATAATTGGAATCGCAATGTAGATGTAGGATTTAGAAGGTATCAGTACATGAACACGTGAGAGAACGGGTACAATGGCTACATATTTTTTTTGAGTACAAGGAATTCCCATTTCGAAAAAGTTACCGTAGTTAAGACTGCTTAGAGGTGCCAGTATTGGATTGATATTGAAGGAGCCATTAGAGAGACCATGGTTCAAACTACGAATTAACTCGAGTTGATCTTGCACTTCGGACATCCAAACAACCTTTGCAGTAAAATTTAGAATTCTCTCTAAAAATGCTGTCAATGGATAATAAGCTCCGTTGAATTTTATTACTTCCCCTTTATCGTCTCTCACGAAGTACATGTATGGTGGGATATCCCAAATCATAATTTTCATAGGGTATCCCATCATGTCCTTCAGTTTATCGGGAAAGAGAGTAGTCGTTGGTTCGAAAGCTTCTTCGAAAATTCGGTCTGAAAAAGGGTTGTAAGTATACGCAAAGATTTGTCTAGTTAATAACTTCACTTCCAGAACCGTCGCATCCAAGATTTTCTTCGACCAAGCAAACTTTAAAATTGAGCCAATCGTGACATCGCTTTTGCTCTCCGTGTTGAAGATGATAAACAAAAGCTGTGGTTGTCTGCGAATTGGTGAAAGTGAAGCCAATGAAGATGTAAGCTTCATTATCTTTTCTGTTGCATTGGTGTTTGAGCTTTGATACATGACTGCTATATAGAAAATGACTTTTCTTGGTTGCATGTACATGAAATGGTGTCGTAATATATCGACATGAGTTCCGGCATCGATCAATTTCACTGGGATTTCCTGAATTATGCTTTCGTGAAGATCTTTTTCTTCTTTCAAAAAGTTACGACGATGTCGGTGGGTAATAATGACTACTTCGTATGGTCGAAGATCGTGCTGTATTTTAAATTTTAAAATATTTATCCATTCATTCAAACCATTTGAATTTCGACAGCTTATTAGTAGCAATTTCAGTATCAGTATCCACATTGAAATAAATGTTGCTATGTACATTTGTAAGTGACGATTGTTTTAGTCCGCAAGTAGACTGAATTTGCGCGGTGCCCTACTTCGTTTTCTTGGACAATTATGTATATAAAATTAATTATCGAGTAGTCTGTATATTTTAAACTTCATGAAAAATTGAATGTAATGGCAAAAAAATTAAAAATTAATGTAAAATAGATGCCACTTATAGAAATTATATTTATAATGAAAGATCGATTTTGTATTTTTTCAATTATATTTAATAATTTGAAAAATATAAACTTAATTAATATTTGTTTCTTTTACAATTAATATGAGTCGAAACTTTTATGCTCATGCATACATAAAAAATAACACATATCCAAATCTAAATATTCTCTAGTGGATTGAGCTAAATCGAAATATTAAGTAATTCAATATGTAAATTTAAATTTAATAAAGAAACCGCTTAGTGAAGTATTAAATACTATAATCCTCTGAAGAATATTGAACCAATTTTTATGGTCGGTTCCTCAAGCGTTGTCCAATATTATTTGGTAGAGTCTGACGCTTCCGTCAGCCAGTGACATGACAGCGAGATGCCAGATGCGACTGGTCAATTGTTCATGTTTATATTTCCCTATGAAACATACGCAAGTAATCAATCAGAAGTTTTTATAAGTAGATAGTTGGCTAAAAAAAATTTTTTTCTAGCCAACGTCAAACGATTGGTACCAATTTTTCAACCAGCGTTGCTGTACCGACTTAAGACCAAAATTCTATATACTGCCAACCGTCGAAGTTTCCTATATTACACTGACGATCAAAATCTTTCAGGGTTAGTCTTCAATGAGCTCTCTTGAGCTCTAGGCAAAATTTCGTCAAATTTTTCGCCGTACGGCGAGTGTTTCTCAAAGAAGTATACAATTTGTCTTACCATAAAAATGGGCACAGCAATTTTTTTAGTAGTGTTGCGCAAATTAAATGAAGAGACAGAGTCTCGAGAAAAAGGTGGACGACGAGTCTCGAACTCGGGACGTCCTGAATCAAAGCAAGTGCACGAACCACGGAGCTAACGTCTGGGGTGCATTTAGTTGTAATGCATTGTAATATGGCTCGGCAGCCGTCTTATAGCTGACTTTGCTGATATGCTCGGACTGCGCGAGCGTTACGGACGAATATGTTCGTGATACCTCCCCCTTTCAGCAAAGCCATTCTTGGCTTTACCAATCGGCTGTACCGATCTCTTTAGCCTGCACCCGAGGACGGACGACAATTAATCTAATATATGCATCTATAATATGCATTTTCGAAAATTAATGATGTAATATTACAAATATTTCTGGTAATTTACATCTATTCACAAAAGTATTAATTTATATTATATTTGATTAGTCACTTATCATCATTATATTTATTGATACATTTATTTTTCTTTACAAAATCTACGTGTATATTCCACAATGAAAATAGTCACCGAAATTGAAAATCCTATAATCGCTATACTGATCAAACACCAGAATTCGATTTTCTGACTATTGTCCAAGTTTTTAATTTCGGTATTGTACTGGTGATATAAATCCCTATGGATTATAGTCTCCAGCGAGCTCTCTTGAGTCCTTAGCAGGATTTCGTTAAATTTCTCAACGTACGGCGACTGTCTCTCAAAGAAATATGCCATCTGCATAGTCATAAAAACGGGCCCAGCAATTTTCATTGTGGCTAAACCGTTTTTAACACTGTTCGTCACCATCTCATGTGCTTGTATTCCGGCAGGAATGCAAATTACTCTACCTGTATGTTTCAGCATGTCTTCGCAATGAATAATTCCCGAAATATGCTTTACCTTTTTTCTAATCGATACGGGAATCGAAGTCCCATTGGGAGAGAAGATGTCCCCTATTTCAGAGTCATCACTGTATATGTCGAAACCGGATTTTTCAATGTCTTCGAATGTGTTGAAAGACATCTCCTCGTTGAATTTGACGTCGCGCAAACTTGTATATAAAAAGTTGAAGTTGGCAACTGAAAAAGCAACGAGACAAATAAAGAACAATCGTTCCAACAATTTTTTTGGTGTCTTTGGAATCGTCCAGCTCAATTGTATCAACAACAAATTTGGAACGTTCCAGTACTTTCGCTCGAAGGGCAAATATCTGGTGATAACGACGAAGAGGATAAAACTTGTAATCAGAATGAATAAGTAGATAGAAAATTTAGCGGGCATTAATACATGGGTTCGAGATAGAACAGGTACAACTGCCAGATACTGAGCCTCGCGAAAGAAGATTCCCATTTCTACTTCATTGCCGTAATTAAAGGTGTTCACGGATACCATTATCGGTAAGAGATTGATCGAACCGTTAGCGAATCCATCGTAGAAAAGTCGAATTATTGCAACTATGTCTTTTTCTTCTGTTTTCCAGAAAGCCGTTATTGTAAAATTGAGTGTTTTCGCTAAAAACTCTGTCAGTGGATAAAAAACTCCGTTGAATTTTATTACTTCCCCTTTATTGTCTCTCACGAAGTACATGTATGGTGGGATATCCCAAATCATAATTTTCATAGGGTATCCCATCATGTCCTTCAGTTTATCGGGAAAGAGAGTAGTCGTTGGTTCGAAAGCTTCTTCGAAAATTCGGTCGGAAAAAGGGTTGTAAGTATACGCAAAGATTTGTCTAGTTAATAACTTCACTTCCAGAACCGTCGCATCCAAGATTTTCTTCGACCAAGCAAACTTTAAAATTGAGCCAATGGTGACGTCGTTTTTGTTCTCCTCATGGAAGATGATAAACAAAAGCTGTGGTTGACTGCGAATTGGTGAAAGTAAAGCCAATGAAGATGTAAGCTCCATTGTCTTCTCAGTAGTGTTGATATTTGAAGTTTGATGCAAAACTGCTATATAGAAAACGACTTTTCTAGGGTTTGCATACATAGAATGATATTGTAATTTATCGACATGTGTTCCAGTATTGATCAACTTCACTGGGATTTCTGGTATTATTTTTTTGTACAGCAGTTTCTCATCGGATAACCAATTTGGATGAGATTGATGCGTAATAATGACAACTTCGTATGGTCGAAGATCGTGCTGTATTTTAAATTTTAAAATATGTATCCAGTCGCTTAAGTCACTGGAATTCTGGCAGCTTATTTCTAGCAATTTTATAATTAGTAGCCACATTGATATAGATTTAGTCATGCACATGGATGAATGTTTGTAAAAATTCAAGTTTTGGTCAGTAACTAGACTGTACGTATACTGAGTATTCAGTGCTGAACTTATTATCGTCTTTTTAGGTAAAAATGTATTTAAAACTAAATAGAAAATAGCAGGCAGAAGACGTGAAGCTTGATAATTGTACATAATAGCTCAAAAAATAAAAAGAAAGATAAACAATAAAGCTTTTGTGTAGTGTAGACATTATTGAAATTGATCTAGCAACTAACATAGTACATACGTTTGAGAGATCATTGATTATTTTTTATAATTATATTTACAAATTTATATTGATTTAACGTATCTTTAAACGGTTTTTAAACTGTTTGTCTTTACGTCCTGTACGCATAAAAAAAATTCAGTTTTTAGAACAGTACTGCAAATACCATTTATTAATAATGTATCTGCCATCAAAACATATTTGAAACTAATTTTTAATAATGTAATAATTTCAATTGCGTTTTTTCAAAACGGTTAAGGAAAATGTCTGAAAAAATTAGCACAGGGTTTCGACCCGGCGGAACCTCAAATTCTTATTCTAAGTAACATTTTTGACCATATTCCATAAAAACAACTCTCTTTTCAAGCAATATCCAAAAACAGACCACTTTATGTCTAATCTTTGCCTAGTATAAGTCGAACAAACTAAACGTTCATGTCCTGAATAGGGCACACAAACAATCCTTTGCAGAAGTAGATACTTCGCAGCTAACAATAAATGACGGAAGTCTCGACGTACCGACCGATAAATGCACTTCATCAAAGTGCTCAGTTGAGTCACCTCCGCTGATTCGTTCATGTTTGCAAATACAACCTGCCAGAGCCGAACCGACAGACTCGCCCAGACACAACAATCTCCTAGTCATACTCATCGTTGCCTGAGTAACTGGATAATTATCGATGCCGCCAACAACCCAGCAATCCCAGCGAAACGATAAAAAGGTAGACCGAAGAAGAGTATCATCACACTAGACAGTAAAGATAGTGATTCGCGTGAAATAAACTGTAACTATTTTTTGCGTAATTAGTACAAAATGACACTCATTTATTTTAGTGAATAATAGATGCAATTTAGTGATTTTAATTAAATAAGTACATTATCGATTTTTAACTACGTGTTTACACTTTCACGTAGTTAAAAATCGATGATGTACTTAAAAACACTACGTTAATTGCTGATTTTTTCTCAGCTATTACGTACAATTATGAACATTAAGATCCGGGGACTGACACTTTATATTTAGATACATTACTACCCAAACGAACAGAAATAAGTACCACACCGCATACTCAGTATACATACAGTCTAGTTCCAGACCAAAATCTCAATCCTTACTTATATTCATATAGGTTTATAAGTAAATCTATATCAATGTGGTTGCTACTTATGAAATTGCTATTAGTAAGCTGTCAAAAATCTTATGGCCTGAATGACTGGATAAATCTTCTGAAATTCAAAATACAGCATAGTCTTGGACCGTACGAAGTAGTCATTATTACCCATCAGTCCCGTCTAAACGTTTTAGCACAAGAGAAACTGCTGTACGAAAGAATACTACCAGAAATCCCAGTGAAGTTGATCAATACTGGAACACATGTCGATAAATTACAATATCATTCTATGTATGCAAACCCTAGAAAAGTCGTTTTCTATATAGCAGTTTTGCATCAAACTTCAAATATCAACACTACTGAGAAGACAATGGAGCTTACATCTTCATTGGCTTTACTTTCACCAATTCGCAGTCAACCACAGCTTTTGTTTATCATCTTCCATGAGGAGAACAAAAACGACGTCACCATTGGCTCAATTTTAAAGTTTGCTTGGTCGAAGAAAATCTTGGATGCGACGGTTCTGGAAGTGAAGTTATTAACTAGACAAATCTTTACGTATACTTACAACCCTTTTTCCGACCGAATTTTCGAAGAAGCTTTCGAACTAACGACTACTCTCTTTCCCGATAAACTGAAGGACATGATGGGATACCCTATGAAAATTATGATTTGGGATATCCCACCATACATGTACTTCGTGAGAGACAATAAAGGGGAAGTAATCAAATTTACCGGAGATCATTATCCGTTGACAGAATTTTTAGTGAAAACTCTAAATTTTACTTTAAAGGTTGTTTGGATATCCGAAGTGCAAGATCAACTCCAGTTAATTCGCAGTTTTCACCATGGTCTCTCTAACGGGTCTTTCGATTTCGATCCAATATTGGTAACTGTGAACGTTTTTAAATATGGTAAATATTTCGAAATGGGAATTCCTTGGACTGAAAATAAATATGTAGCCATTGTACCCGTTCTCTCACGTGTTCATGTACTGATACCTTCTAAATCCTACATCTACATTGCGATTCCAATTATGGGCTTCATCTTCTTCGTCTTCATCACCAGGCTTCTGCCATTCGAACAAAAGTACTGGAGTTTTCAGAATTTGTTATTGATCCACTTGAATAGGACGATTCCTAAGACACCGAAAAGGTTGTTTGAACGTCTGTTCTTTATTTGCCTCGTCGTTTTTTCTGTTGTGATTTTTAACCTTTTCTGTACACGTATGCGTGATATACGATTCATTGATGAGCTATCATTCAACACATTCGAAGAGATTAAAAATTCTGGATTAGACCTATATGTTGATGAGACTTTAAAGAAGGATATTTTCTCACCCAATGGATCTGTACCTGAATCCAT
Source organism: Apocrypta bakeri (assembly GCA_018906985.1). NCBI lineage: Eukaryota > Metazoa > Arthropoda > Insecta > Hymenoptera > Pteromalidae > Apocrypta > Apocrypta bakeri. Next base: position 3,975,386 of record JACCIA010000003.1, read on the forward strand.
CAGCAGAGAGGCAATTGGAATTGCAGGAATAGAACATTGCGGGAAAATGCTCAGAGAAACTGGTAGAGTAATTTGTGTCTCTCCTGATCTAAGGGCTAAAGATATCGTAGCAAACAGCGTCAATAACGGTGTTGCCACTATGAAAATTGCCAAGCCCGTTTTTTTGACATTGCCTATGGCGTATTTTTTTGAAAGACAGTCACCATTTGTTGCAAAATTTGATGAAATTTTGCAGAGAGTCCAGGAGAGCTCATTGAAAACCGTTATCTTTAGGAATTTGGATCGGCAATACAATACCAAGATAAGTAACGATAGAACTTATGATATCGTATTGCTGTATTTAGTAGGTTCGGCAACTTTGGGCTTTTCGATTTCGCTCTTTGTTTTTATCGGGGAATGTATACTTGGTTATTGTATGATTAAATATTTTCCTTTAGTTTCGATTGCATGATTTACTAATTTGGCAGTATTTTTACATAAATGATTGTAGGAGGTATACACTTTGAACGAAGGACATGATATTTATAAAATCAGTTTTTAAATCAAAAAGATAAACACACGATCTAACAATCCGTATCCAGATATGGAGGTGTATACGGGTCGAAGAACAAAAATAATACAACTAACTACCGAAGATGAGTTAATATTTAACATTTCGCTACATCTGCAAGATATGATAACACGTTGACTTAGATGATTTTAATATTTTTTTGATATTAGCATAAAAAAATGAATTTTAATGAAGCCAGACTTTACCATTAGTTTTACTGCAATATTACTTATATCTAATGAAATGTAATAACAAATATAATGTACAATTCATTTGACTGCATCGTCAACTTGTTAAGAAAATAAATAAATTGAAAAATGTTTTAATTTATTAGTCAAATATAAAAAATTGCGTTTACAGGATCCCATGCATAATCCCTGTCGGCAATACAATACCAAAATAGGGTACGATAGAACTCATGATATCATATTGTTGTATTTAGTCGGTTCATCAATTTTTGGAATTTCTATTTCGCTGTTTGTTTTTAGCGGGGAATGTATATTTGGTTATTTCATGTTTAAATATTTTACTTTAGTATCGATCGCATAATACACCTATATTGCAATATTTTTATTTAAATAAAATGAATACGGTATAAATTAATGTCCAATGATAGTTTCTTGTTATGAGTATTAATAAAACAATATATATTTCATTTTGAAAATATATTAGTTTCTAATAAAAGATTGGCACGCGATTTAGCAGGTGAATATATAACAATGTATGCAGACGCGTTTACGTATATAAAAATAAAATAATTTTCTAAAAATTCGTATAAAAGTAATGTAACTAACGATCTGAGTCAGAAATAGATAGACTCATACAAAAGATTAAAAGAACACATGTAGATTAGCAATCAATAGTACGGGAGTTATTTGACGCATTTTTAAAGCTCTTTTAAAAGAGACGTTTTTACAGTTGAAGTCTCACCATTTCTGAAACCATAAATGAATTTTCCAAAAAATTCCTTTGCTAAATAACTAAAACAACAACTAAAAAATATTTTTCCCGAAATTTAATTTTAAGTTTCCTACACTTTCTATTAACTACATATCTAAAACCCTTCTAGTCAGTGGAAAAATATTCCAACTTAAAGGATATTTAATATTATATGTTTTATTGGATATTATATGTTTTTTATTGGATTAACAAGAGGTTTCCCTGGGTAATTTTCGAGTTTTTATTTTGAGTTAGATAAATGTCTTATAATGTTAGAACTTTGTTCCACTAGTTAAAGGGGTACATCTAAATAGTTCAGTAAAAATATTAATAAAACCATCCGAATCTTCAAACCAATACAATATTGTAAAATCCCATTAGAAATTGTGGGCAAAACAATAAAAAGGTAGAGATACTTCTGCATCAGATACAAATCTAAAGTTTAAAACAAAAGCCAAATTGGGAAATATATTTATATTACCCACCAAAAACATATTTTATTAGAATAACCCTAATCCATGAACCCTCAGACATGAAATATAACGAAAAATGGACTCATTTAAACAACTAAACGATTATAGCTAATATAAACAGTTACTGCAGTCACCTTATCTATGAACAGTTTTATCGTTAACTATACATTATGGAACGTATAGTTTAAACTACTAACAACTGAATATTTGTATATTGCATTTAAATAACTAATATTAAATACGTAGTATGTAAAACAAATTCGTGTTTTATTTCTATTTCATAATTATGACAAGAATCGATTCTAATCTAAATGTTGATAGTTCACAAATATATAGTGGTAGAAAGACAGACAAGTGAGCTATGCCTTAGTTCATGGTCGAATGGCGAAGTAAATTTTTATGTCTACGTAGTTGACGTATTTTTTCGATAACCGCTATGCATTCAGAAATTTAATTGATTTTGCTGAGAGCTATGCTTCTTAAAGTCTCTTTATTTTGAAGGGAGTAAAATATTTATTTTCCACAATTAATTTACAGAAATCATCGAGTTCGACATTCTGTAAGTACACTAAAGAAATGGTTCGGATGCGACTAAAGCTATACAATAATTCGAGCATGGTAGGTAATATTTCAATGATTATTTTACTCTTATAACCATTTACAAATGTGAAGTTCGATATCTACTGAATAGTACTCTTTGTTAAATTTTAGATACATTATTACATATGTATAACTAGTGTACATCCAGTCTATAGCTACAAATAAAAATCTCTATCTTTGTATACTTTCATATGGTCGTACAGCTAAATCTGTATCAATGTGGCTACTACTTATGAAATTGCTAATAATAAGCTGTCGGAATACAAATGGCTTAAGAGACTGGATAAATATTCTGAAATTCAAAATACAGCATGATCTTAGACCATGCGAAGTTATCATTATTGCCCATCAGTCCCGTACAAACCGTTTAACCCAAGAGGAACTGCTGTACAAAAGTATAATTCGGGAAATCCCGGTGAAGTTGATCAATACTGGAATACATGTTGATAAATTACGACATCATTCCATGTATACCAATCCAAGAAAAGTTGTTTTCTATATAGCAGTCATGTACCAAAGCTCAAACACCAATGCAACAGAAAAGATAATGAAGCTTACATCTTCATTGGCTTTACTTTCACCAATTCGCAGACAACCACAGCTTTTGTTTATCATCTTCCACGAGGAGAACAAAAACGACATCACCATTGGCTCAATTTTAAAGTTTGCTTGGTCGAAGAAAATCTTAGATGCGACGGTTCTGGAAGTGAAGTTATTAACTAGACAAATCTTTGCGTATACTTACAGCCCTTTTGTCGATCGAATTTTTAAAGAAGCTTTCGAACCTACGACTAATCTCTTTCCCGATAAACTGAAGGACATGATGGGCTATCCCATAAACGTGATAATGTGGGACCTTCCACCGTTCCTTTACTTCGCGAGGAACCATAAAGGTGAAGTAATAAAGCATACCGGAACTGTATACCCACTAACGGAGTTTTTAGCGACAACTCTTAATTTCACTGTGAAGGTCTTGCGGATATCGAGCGAAAAATATATGGTTAATTTAATTCCTACGCTTGATGACGAATTTTCCAACGGTTCCCTCAATATACTGCCTATAATGGTATCGGCCAGTCTTTTTAATTATGGTAAACATTTAGAAATGGGAATACACTTCCGTTACAATGTATTTCAAGCCATTGTTCCGGTCGTCTCTCGAATACATGTATTAATACCCTCAAAATCCTACATTTACTTAACGGTTGTGATTACGAGTTTCTTTTTTATCGTCGTTATTATTCGATTTCTGCCTTTCGAGCGAAAGTACTGGAATTTTCAGAATTTGTTGTTGATCCAGTTGAATTGGACGATTCCTATAACGCCGACGAAATCGTTTGAACGATTGTTCTTTGCTTTTCTCGGTGTTATTTCAATTGTGAACTTCAACATAATGTACACTCATTTGCGCGAAGTTAAACTTAGCGAGGAGGTGTCTTTCAATACGTTCGATGATATTGACAGGTCTGGTTTTGATATATACGCTGACGAATTTCTAAAAGGGAATATCATCTTGCCCAATGGGCCAGTTCCCATTTCGATTGGAAGAAAAGTAATCGGCATTTCTAGAATAGAGCATTGTGTGGAGATACTCAGAAAAACAACTAGAGTAATTTGCATCTGTCCTAACATGCAGGGTAATGTTATCGTGCAGAACAACGTTAAAAACGGTGTGGCCACTATGAAAATCGCTAAGCCCATTTTTATGACCATACCGATGGCATACTTCTTTGAGAAGCAGTCGCCGTACGTTGAGAAATTTGACGAAATTTTGTTGAGAGCCCATGAAGGCTCTTTGGAGAAAGTACTCCTTAGAGATTTCGATCGCCAATATTATACCGAAATGGTTAACTTCGACGCTAGTCACAATATTGACTTGTGGTATTTTTTAGGCGTGGCCATTGTAGGATTTTCGATTTCGCTGATTGTTTTAATTGGGGAATGTATATTTGATTATTGGATGATTAAATATTTGCCGTTAGGTTTGATTACAAGATGCGTTGAGATTGCCTCTTAATGCAATAAATTTTTTGACAACAGAAAAACAATGACATAATAGTATTAGATGATATAGTCTTCACATTTTCTTCTAAATCTAACTGTACCAAACCACATAACGAAATGTTCTCACATTATAGAGTGGCGTGTGCAGTTGGTCTAATATGCCCCGAAAGACTAAACAACTATGAGGGAAAAATATATAAGAGTAGTTGAATGCCTCAACTGAAATATTTAACAAAGCCAGTTCCATACTCGTTAGATTTTTTAGGATTTTGCATAATTTCGCAATATTGTCTAAACCAACTGGGAGTACATGCATATTTTGCAACCTTTCAGTGTATAAAAGACAATTTTTAAAATTAAATTTTAGTTTTATATAGGACCAGACCATCGTGCAAGAATGCTTTTCTCAGGTGGATTATTTTTTTTTAAAATAATTTAATTATGAATTCAATTATTGCAGCTGTACATTTATAATTTAACTGCTTAATAATTAATAATAAATGAAATAAATAAGTCAGAGAATGCCAGTAGTTTTAATGCAATTTTCTATTAGTTAATCAAATGTTTCACGAATGAGTTTATCGTTGATATATATCAGCGTTATTATATTATATGGGTAATACTCCGATAGATTGACCGGTCAACAAATTTTTTTTATTTAAATATTTTTAAATTGATCTTTGGTATATCGTATGAATTTTTCAGATTTTTTTGTTTCCACAATTAAGACCTTTGTAGATTCTCTTGTATTTATATAAAGAATCTTTACGAATTGTGGGAATTCGCGAACCTTTACAAAAATGAATCTGAATCGGTGTGCAAAAACTAATATAAATTTTGAATGCAGTTGCAAATACTGTAATTGTAAATAAATTTTCGAGTGAAATAATTAAAATTATATGAAGAAGATTTCTGCATAGAATTCGTTTCGGTAAAGTATGCGATTCGTTAGATCAATGCGCTCAATAATAAATTGAACAAATTGAACTCAAATTGAACTTACAAAGATTTGTATTATGATCGAAAATATAAACAGTTGATATTCAGAATTACTTCGAAATTTAGAATCGTATTATTAGAGTTTGATTCCGCATTGAAGAAAGTGTTCATAGTGTTAAATATAAAAATTTCAAAGAAAAACTGAAATTGCTTTATTCTGCATTATAAGTATACCTTCGAAAATAATGGATTTTTAATTTCATATTAGATTGATTTTGATTAATACAATAGAAGATAGAAAAACGGATTGACTATTTCGAAAGTTTTAAAAGCAAGCTTTTTGTAACAAGGTTTGAAACACGTTTTTTTAACTATACCTTAGATGCAATATACCTAAAAGTGAAGTTTATTTTATACCTGTAGATCATAGGAACAAATAGTATGAAAACAGTTCGAAAAATAGGTTAAACGAATATACAAATAATATTACGTTTGCAAATAAATACAAATTAGCAAACATAATTTAAAAAACCTAATCATTGATTTATCTTTAACAATGTATATACTGTTAGTCGAAGATATTTGATTACCATTTGTATTTCTAGGCCAATAATAATAATATTATGTTCGCAATTTCCTCACTGTTACTTTATATACTGTAATAAATATATTATTATTTCAAACAATAAAAAAGAAAATAAGTTCTACATTGCATATCTGTACTCATACAGTGACCAGGCTACTGATCAAAACGTACAACATTATACGTACATACAAGGTATTTCAATGTGGCTACTAATTATAAAATTGCTAATAATAAGCTGTCGAAATTCCAATGGACTGAATGATTGGATAAATCTTCTGAAATTCAAAATTCAGCACGATCTTCGACCATACGAAGTAGTCATTATTACCAATCAGTCTGATCCAAACTTTTTGACTCAAGAGAAATTGCTGTACACAAGCATAATTCAGGAAATCCCAGTAAAGTTAATTTGCAACGAAGCATATTTTGATAAATTACGGCCCTACTTCATGTACGAATATCCAAGAAAAGTAGTTTTCTATATAGCAGTGATGTACAAAAGCTCAAATTCCAATGCAACAGAGAAGGCAATTAAGCTAATCCATTCATTAGCTTCACTTTCACCAATTCGCAGACAACCACAGCTTTTGTTCATCATCTTCAATGAGGAAAACGAAAACGTTGACACGTTCAGTTCCATTTTGAAATACGCTTGGTCGATGCAAATTCTAGACGCGACGATTATCGAAATGAAGAAAATCAGTGAACAAGTCTTTGCCTATACCTACAGTCCTTTTGTCGAACGTGTTTTCGAAGAAGTTTTCAAATCTACCACTATTCTCTTTCCTGATAAATTGAAGAACATGATGGGATATCCTATATACGCGTTAATATGGGACCTCCAACCGTATCTCTACTTAGAGAGAGATCCTAATGGAGAAGTGAAAAAAATCACCGGATCTTTTTATCAGTTGACAGAGTTTTTAGCTCAAACTCTAAATTTTACTGTAGAGGCTCGAATGCAAACGGATGAAAAAAATCACATTAATTTAATTGGCATTGTCCTCAAAGGACTGGTTAATCATACCTACAATATCATGCCAGTATTGACATCCGCCATGACTTTTCAATACGGCAAACATTTAGAAATGGGAATGTTTTTTCACGATACTAAGTATCTAGCCGTTGCACCGATTGTGTCTCGTACTCAAGTACTGATACCCGCTACATCTTATGTCTACATAATGGTTGTGATTACGAGCTTTATCGTCATCGTCATAGTCACTAAATTGTTGTCATTTGAAAAAAAGTACTGGAATATCCAGAATTTGATTCTGATCCATTTGAGCGTGTCAATTTCTGAGACACCAGTAAATTTGTTTGAACGATTGTTCTTCCTTTGCGTAGTTACTTTTTCACTCACAAACTTCAACATTGTGTATACTCGTTTGCATGACGTTAAAGTCAACGAGGAGATGGTTTTCAACACATTCGAAGACATTGAAAATTCTGGTCTTCAGGTATACGTTGACAATGCTGTCAAAGCCGATATCTCCACGCCTGGTGGGCTTGTGCCTCCGTCGATTAGCGAAAAAATAATGGGCATTTCTGGAATAGATTATTGCGCGGAGCTTCTTAGTAAAAAGAAAAGCGTGATGTGCGTCAGTCCCGAGTTGCATGCTAAAAATGTCGTGGCGAAAAGTATAAAAAACGGTAGTATCACCATGAAAATTGCCAAGCCTGTTTTCATGTCTACGCAATTGGCGTATTTTTTCGAGAGACAGTCGCCGTACGTTGAGAAATTCGATGAAATTTTGCTTAAAGCTCAGGATGGATCGTTGAAAACTGTAATACTTAGAGATTCGGAAAATCAATATTCTAGGTTTAGAAACTTCGACGATAGTCAAAATATAGAGTTGTGGTATTTTATTGGTGTGGCGACAATAGGACTTTCGATTTCGCTGGTTGCTTTCTTTGGAGAATGTTTACTTCGTTATTGTTTCATTAGATATCCGCGATTGGCTAGGATTGCAAGATACTATAGTATATCGATATAAATTTCATATTTTACATCTGCAATATGAGCATAAAACATCTGATTGTTAATAAAGCGAGAGACGCTCATTGAAGCTCTGACCAATTGTCATAATAATACAATGTATATTTTAAAAAGTAAGAACATTTAAATAATTATTTTATTCGATTAATTCATACGCGTGATCAATGCTGTTAGTGCGCTAGCAACTATTCCGATTTCTCTTTACTTGAATTCTTCTTACGGTTCAATAGCTCTCGAAGAACCGATGCAAAATGTATTCTTATTTGTTAACAATTGGAAATATTAATGTTTTACGCAGTGCATATCGATGCGTCAATTTAATTTGAAATTACTACGGAATTAGTCTCTTAACTCGAAAATGGACAAAAATGAGTTTCGATTAAATATAAAAAATCAACAAACACTATTGAATATTGTCGTCGACACTTTCAATGAAAAAACATGTTACTTCTCTGTATATGAATATATACTGTATATACAATGGTAGGCAACAACAAGCAGTCACAAATAATACTTTTGTAAATATAATTTAAAAAAATAATCATTGACCTTTGACAATGTGTGTACAACGATAGTCGATAGTTCTATTTTAATTTTTAAGCTATTAATTATAATTTAGAAATATTCAGTTTATTTCTTTGCCACTCTATGTACAATAATAGGTGTAGCACTATAATACAACAAAAGCTAAAATAAATACGACACCGCAGTTTCAGTATACTTACAGTCTACCCAGTGATCAAAACGAAAAACTATCTACATCTTGATAAATATATTCCATACACAAGGTATATTAATGTAGCTACTAATCATGAATTCGCTAATAATAAATCGTAAATCCAATGGCCCGAATGACTGAATAAATATTTTTCGCGAGTTTCACAAGCAAGCTTTCTGTAAATCACCTTAGCTACACTGTACTTAAAAGTGAATTTTATTTTATACCCACAGACCGAGAACAAATAATATTAAAAACAGTTCGAAAATGCATTAAACGAATATAAAAATAATATTCCTTTTTCAAATAGATACTAATAAGCGAACGTAATTTAAAGAACCTATTCATTGATCTTTAACAATGTATATACTGTTACTCGAAGATTTTTGATTGCCATTCTCATTTCTAAGCTAATAATAATAATATTAAGTTCGCTATTGCCTTACTATTATATTCAGTAGTAGAAATATTATTATAACGAACAATAAAAATAAAAATAAACTCCACACTGCATATTCAGTATTCATACCGTCAGACCACTGGTAAAAACGTGAAACATCATACATACACATCAAGGTATTGACAGATGTTCAATACCTAAGGTATTTTAATGTGGCTACTAATTATAAAATTGCTAATAATAAGCTGTCGAAATTCCAATGGACTGAATGATTGGATAAATCTTCTGAAATTCAAAATACAGCATGATCTTAGACCACATGAAGTAGTCATTATTTCTCATCAGTCTCGTCCAAACCATTTGATTCAAGAGAAACTGCTGTACGAAAGCATAAGTCAGGAAATCCCAGTGAAGTTGATCAATTGCAGAATTAATGTCGATAAATTACGACAGCATTCCATGTACAGGTACCCAAGAAAAGTTGTTTTCTATATAACAGTTTTGCATCAAACTTCAAATATCAACACTACAGAGATGGCAATGGAGCTTATCGATTCATTAGCTTCACTTTCGCCGATTCGAAGACAACCGCAGCTTTTGTTCATCATCTTCAATGAGGAAAACGAAAACGTTGACACGTTCAGTTCCATTTTGAAGTTCGCTTGGTCGAAGAAGATTTTAGACGCGACGATTATCGAAATGAAGAAAATTAGTGAACGAGTCTTCGCGTATACTTACAGCCCTTACATAGACCGAATTTTCGAAGTAGATTTCGGACCAGCAACTGAGCTTTTCCCCGACAAATTGAAAGACATGATGGGCTATCCAGTGAATACAATGTCATGGGACATCCCACCGTTGGTGTACTTTGTTAGAGATCATAAAGGAGGAGTGAAAAAAATCGCCGGATCTTTTTATCAACTGACAGAGTTTTTAGCTAACACTCTGAATTTTACTGTAAAGGTTCTTTGGGAAATGAACGAAAATCCCCAAGTCGAGTTAATTTATAGTATTTACAATGGACTCTATAATAGCTCCATCGATCTCGTACCAATATTGGTAGACGTGAATATCTTTCAGCACGGGACACCGTTGGAATTAGGAATGTACTTTTGTGACGTTAAATATTTAGCCGTTGTTCCTGTTCTCTCTCGTTCTCATGTATTGATACCCGCTAAATTTCACATCTATTTAACGCTTGTTACTACGAGTTTTGTGTTCTTAGTCTTGATCACTAGGTGTCTGTTGTTCGAGAAAGAGTACTGGAAATTTCAAAACATTGTCTTGGTTTTTCTGGGCGGGACAATTCCTAAAACACCCAAAAAATTAATTGAAAGATTATTCTTTTTTTGTCTCATCGTTCTATCCGTCGCGAACTTTAACGTTTTATTTGCTCGTATACGGGACATAAAACTCAGCGACGAGATGTCCTTTGACACATTTGAAGACATTGAGTCGTCTGGCATGGACTTGTATGTTGACGAATCTTCAATGACGGATGTTTTCTCACTCAAGAAGTCAGTACCCATGTTCATTAGCAAAAAGGTAATCGGTGTTTCAGAAATAGAATATTGCGCGAATATGCTCAGAGAAACTGGTGGAGTAATTTGTATCACTTCCGAGATAAAGGCTAAAGAATTCGTGGCGAACAGTATGAAAAGTGGTTTTGCCACGATGAAAATTGCCAAGCCAATTTTCATGGTAAGACAGATGGCGTACTTCTTTGAGAGACAGTCGCCATATGTTGAAAAATTCGATGAAATTTTGATGAGAGTCCAGGAGAGCTCGTTGAAAACTATCATCTTTCGTAATTTGGATTTTCAATACAACATCAAGGTTGGAATCTTTAGGGATAGTAAGAGTATCGAGTTGTGGTACTTGATAGGAGTGGCTATTATGGGTCTTTCGATTTCGGTAGGGGTTTTCTTTGGCGAACATGTACTTCATTTAATTTTGATGCGATAATATGGCAATGTTATTTTGAACCACTGATTATAAATTCTAAAATTGACTTGACATTCGTAGAATTAGTTTTAAAATAAATTACAATCTAGTTATAAGCAGCAATAGAATAATGTATATTTCATTTGAAAGCGTTATTAACTCAATTAAATTTAAAAAAATTAATTAAATTTAACAAATGTTGTTACACGATTAATTTACTTGAATCATCCTCAACATTCACATACCAAAATTATCCAGTCCCAATTCTCTTCCATCGGTTTAATATATTTCGAAGCACGAACGCAACTTATATGAAATATATTCTCTTTATGAAAATTTACTTATACATATGTATAAATTACATGTAATGCGAATCGATGATTTTTTATATTTCTCAAAATTGAAAACAATTTCTCTTACTATTGACCCTTAAGTAAGTATATTACAATATCCGAATAGAATTAATAATATACGAATTGTGCAAAACCTTGTACCCAGAGGAAAAGAGGAGGGGGGACTAGGAGGTCCATAAACCTTAGCTCATCCACTAGAGGTACTGTTGTTGCAATTATGGGTCGATTGGGCGCTCTGAACTGTTGTGTCAGACGCACTCTATCTTCAGATTTAAAATTTAAATCTAAATATATAATACTACATATTAACACAATATAAAAATTAATATAAACATACAATTTCTAGTTATCGTATGCTTTTATAAACAAACTTTAATCTATAACAATTTTATTTAAATAATTTTTATAGACATCGTATGTTATGAAAATTAATTAAAAAAAAATATATTTCATTTATTTGTGCCTACAAAAAGTGAATGACAAGCTGGAATAAATGTGTAAATGGCTTGTTTTACTCGGAAGGCACCTAGTAATTACTCGCGATGTTAAGTAAATGTAAGACTACGTGTCAATCAATAGTTATATTTATATCTATTTATTTTTACGCTATAGTATATTATCGTAATTTAATATTGATTTTCTGCGGGTCTGTATAAAAGAAACATATTAATATAAAGAAAGAAAAAAATACCACAATTTATTCTCAGTATGTATACAGTACAGCTACTGATAAAAGCGGGAATCTTTCTACGCATATACACACACTTCTAGACATAGCACACTCTAATTGAATGTGGCTATTAATTATGAGCTTACTTATAATACAATTTCAAAATTCCAACGGCCTGAGTGACTGGATAAATATCCTCAAGTTCAAAATAAAGAATAATTTTGACCCATATGAAATAGTCATACTTACCGGTCAATCGCATTCAAATTATGGTATCGAAGAAAATCTCCTGCACAAAATCCTAATTCTTGATCTTCCAGTAAAGTTGATTAATACTGAAGAGCATCTCAATAAATTACGATCCTATTTCATGTACACACATCCAAGAAATGTCGTCCTTTACATAACAGTTTTGCATAAAACATCAACTGACAATACAACCGAGGAGGCAACAAAGCTCATTACTACGTTAGCTTCTCTATCGAAGATTCGCAGACTACCACAGCTTTTGTTTATCGTGTTTAAGAAGGAGGACGATAACGATGATTCGTTTAGCTCTATTCTGAAGTTCGCTTGGATTAAGAAATTTCTAGACGCGACGGTTCTTGAAGTCATGTTAACAACTAGGAGAGTATTCGCGTACAGTTACAGCCCTTTTATCGATCGAGTTCTTAAAAACACGTTTGGATCCACGACTGACCTTTTCCCGAATAAATTGAAGAACATGATGGGGTATCCTCTAAATGTGATGATATGGGACCTCCCACCGTACTTGTACTTCGTGCGAGATCACGAAGGGGAAGTCACAGAATTCAATGGAGTTCATTATCCCTTGACGGAGTTTTTATCCAAAACACTGAATTTTACCATCAATGTCCTTGTGAAATCTTACGAAAAAGACGAGTCGAAGTTAATTTATTTTTACAATAAGACACTCATTAACGGCTCCTTAAACTTAACGCCGATAGAATTATCTATCAACACATTTGACTACGGTAAAAAAATAGAAATGGGAAAATACAATCGTCCTACTCGTTTCCTTGCCATTGTACCTGTTCTATATCGTACCCGTGTATTAATACCTGCTAAATCTTACACTTACGTATTCATTGGCATTATAAGTTTCATCTGCTTCATTTTCATCGCCAGATTATTGCCATTTGAAAGAAAGTACTGGAGTGTGCAGAACTTGCTGTTGATTCACTTGAGTCGGACGATTCCGCAGACACCGAGAAAATCGTTCGAACGTTTATTTTTCATTTGTCTCGTCATCTTTTCCATTGCTAACTTCAATGCTTTGTACACGCGTATGCGCGACATTAAATTCAACGAATTAATGCCGTTCAATACATTCGCAGACATCGAACGATCTGGTTTCGATATATATGTTGATAAATCTATTAGAAAGGATATCTGCTCGCCCAATGGACCTGTTCCCGTGTCAATTCACAAAAAAATAAATGGCATTTCTGGAATAGAGAATTGTGTACGGATGCTCAAAAAATCGGGTAGAGTCATTTGCATCTCTCCTGAGATAAGGGCTAAAACACTCGTAGCGCAAAGTGTCAAGAAAGGTGTTACCGATATGGAGATTGCCAAACCAATTTTCATGTATTCGAAGATAGCGTATTTCTTTGAGAGACAGTCGCCGTATGTTGAAAGATTCGATGAGATATTGCAGAGCGTTCAAGAGGGCTCGTTAAAAACTATAATCCACAGAAATACGGATCAAGAATACAATACCGAAGTTGGAAGCTTCGACGATAGTCAGAATACCGAGATGTGGTATTTAATTGGAGTAATGATTATGGGATTTTCGATTTCTCTGGTCGTTTTTATTTGGGAATGTTTACTTCGTTACTATTTCATTAGTTCTCAGTATACAAAAGCAAAATGTTTTATTAATACAAAGTCAATGTGATTTTTATTTAGCTCGATTTAACGAAATTAACTATTAATCAGAGTAACTAACAATCGCTGTTATAACAATAAAATGTATATTTTAATTAAAACTTTTGTCAATTTGTCATTAAATGAATGAGATTAAAACAGTTTGGATTTTTGTAAATAATCAATTGTGCATACCAAAAGCAACGATTTATCCTTAGTCTTCTATCGATACTCCGATGAATACATTTCGAAGCGAGTATAGATACAAATTATATTATAAATATATTGCTGGTGTGAAAAATTGCTTACATACACCTTTTATGCAGAGCAATTCGATATGTAAATTGCATTTCAGAGTGAAAAATAATTTCATTGATAATCAATTTTTACTACCGGAGCTATCGTGAGACGCAATATCATATCGAAGGAAAATATAAGTATGAATCATGTATATTGCGTACATGTGTACGAGTATACATGACGAGTACCATTAAACAATTCCTATAAAAATTCTACATATTGTTCTATCCTATATTAAAATTAGTATTAATGTTATCATGGACTATGGTGCGTGATAATAATTATATAACGAAATAATATTTCTGTACGTAATTTTATTATAAAAAAAGTTAGATCTGAAAGTTATGTATGTAGTAAAGAAAGCCACAGCCGATAAGTAGCAGCATAATTATGTAATGATGCACTGAAATACCGTTGTTAAGTTAAAAAAAAATTATTTATTTGATTACAAAAACTGATTTATGAATATATATTATTCTGTGGAGGCCTTGGAGGAAAAACTCGATAATTCGAAATCAGATTTCAAAAACCAACCAACTCAAAATATAAAATGTGTAAAAATGTATATTACATATATTTATGAGTGTACGTACGTTATCGTGCAAACATATTAGTGTTTATACGAAGTGTACTATACCATTGTTGCGTATATAAATCGATTTTATATAATTACGAATATATCTAGTCATTTTTTTTTGGAGAATGGTTACTTCATATATTTCATTAGATATAACTTTTAGCTAAGATTACGCGATTTAAATTTATTTCATTGTTTGTAAACGAGTAACCGAGTACCAAGCCCCGATAGAATGGATAAATGGCTCGTTTTATTTAAAACAGACGCAGAAACAAGCAAAATAATGTCCGATCGATATGCTTCCTCGAATAATTGTTGTATTTTCTGGTACTAACTTGTGCATTGTGAAAATAGTTCTAACTAATGCATGACGATAACTTAAAATACAAATATAAATATAAATAATAAGCGAATGAATATTCATTAAAACCATATCATTTATTGCTATCCTTGCTCCTATGCATAATAATAAAATTATGTGATTACTATTCCACGATAATAAACAGTTACAATTTATTCATGAATGCTTACACGATAACACCTAAAGAATAAAAAAACGAATGCCGTACCATATATTCATTATCTATACAAACTAGCTACTGACCGAATGTCTCACTTTACATAGATTTAGATGTATACTGCAAAAGCAATTAAAATGTGGTTACGAGTTATATTATTTTTA
Organism: Apocrypta bakeri; assembly: GCA_018906985.1. Classification (NCBI taxonomy): domain Eukaryota; kingdom Metazoa; phylum Arthropoda; class Insecta; order Hymenoptera; family Pteromalidae; genus Apocrypta; species Apocrypta bakeri. The sequence goes on from JACCIA010000003.1 coordinate 3,991,010, forward strand.
ATGATAAATAATCTAAAGTCAAATGCCTCGAACGAATGGTTTAATATCCTCAAGTTTAAAATACAGTATGAGCTTAATCCACACGAAGTAGTCATATTTATCAGTCAAACTCAGCGTAACTTTTTCACTGAAGATGGAATTCTGCAGAAAATCATAATTCAGAATATTCCAATAAGGTTAGTCAATTCCAAAAAACCTCTCAATACACTACTGTACCATTTTCAGCACACTCACCCGAGAAAAGTCGTCTTCTACATAGCAGTAATGCATAGAACATCAACTAACACTACAACAGAGGAAGCAATAGAGCTCATCAGTTCGTTAGCTTCTCTATGCGAAATTCGTAGACAACCACAGCTTTTGTTGATCATCTTCAGTAAGCAAAACGAAAACGATCACATATTTAGACCAATTTTGAAGTTCGCTTGGTTGAAGAAAATTTTAGACGTGACGATTCTAGAAGTAAAGCAAATTCGCGGACGTGCCTTTACATACGGCTACATCCCTTTCGTCGATCGAATATTTGAAGAAGCATTCAAGCCTACGACTGATCTTTTTCCCGATAAATTGAAAAATATGCTGGGATATCCTCTAAATGGGATAATATGGGATCTTCCGCCGTACATGTACTTCGTGCGGGATCATAAAGGAAAAGTCATTAATTTCAATGGAATTTTTTATCCTTTGACAGAGTTTCTAGCTGAAACTCTGAATTTCACCATAAAAGTTGCCAAAAGACTTAACGAAAAAAATCTAGTTAAGATAGTTGAAATTGTCTCCAGTGGTTTGTCTAACGGCTTCATCAACCTCATACCAATATGTGCACCAATTAACAATTTTGACTTTGGATCGCAAATGGAAATGGGAATGTACTTACGCGAGACTCAATTTCTAGCCGTCGTACCCATTGTATCTCAGAACCAAGTACTGATACCCACTCAATCCTACATTTACATAACGATACTGCTTACAAGCTTTGTTTTACTGATCTTGATCGTCAAATTTCTGCATTTCGAAGGCAAGTACTGGAAAATTCCTAACATGCTATTGATCTTCCTGAGCTTCCCCATTCCTAAAATGCCAAGGAAATCGTTCGAACAACTGTTCTTCATTTTTCTCGTCGGTATATCCGTCGTAAACTTTAACATATTTTTCGCGCGTGTGCGCGGTATAAAGCTCAATTACGAAATGTCCTTTAATACATTTGAAGACATTGAAAAGTCTGGTTTCGAAATATACGTTGAACAATACGTAAAAGAAGATATTTTTTCACCTGACGGTACGATTCCAACATCGATTGGTCAAAAGGTCATTGGAATTTCGAGTATGGAGCATTGCATAGAAATGCTCAGAACGTCTGGTAGAGTAATTTGCATCAATCCCGATATCAGGGCTAAAGAAATCGTGGCGAAAAGTGTCAAAAAAGGTGTTGCTACTATGAAAATTGCCAAACCTATTTTTATGGCTATACAGATGGCGTATTTCTTTGAAAAACAGTCGCCGTACGTTGAAAAATTTGACGAAATTTTGCAGAGAGTTCAGGAGGGCTCTTTGAAAACAGTTATTTTAGGAAATGTAGATCGAGAAAACAGTACCGAGACAATCATTTTACAAAATAGTGAGAATGTGGAGTTGTGGTATTTGATCGCTGTCGTGGCGATGGGACTTTCTATTTCGCTTGTTGTTTTTCTTGGAGAATATATATGCTTGGCTATAATGTAATTTAATATTTATGTACTGCACCCGAGACATCAAGAAATGGTCATTTCGATTTGCTCTACATTTGATGAAGATAAACGTCGATGGTCTTGCATTTGAATAAGATGGTAATACTGACACGGCTGCTGAGCCTTATTACAATGCATCGCATCTAATTGCATCCCAGGCGTTAGCTCGGTGGTTAGTGCGCTTGCTTTGATTCAGGATATCCCGAGTTCGAGACTCGTCGTCTACCTTTTTCTCGAGACTCTGACAATTAATTGATCAATTAATAAATATACTGCAATTAATAATGCACGATAAAACTAGAGCGCGCCACTCGCGCCGAAGGATCGCTGTGGCTTGCCGCCTTGCATCGCGATGCGTTTTGCATTTAAGGCATGACCGTCAACTCTCGCGCCACGCTTTCGCATACCACTCGTTTATTAAAAACAATTATTTAATTGATTAAATACTTTGTTTATTTATATTTAAAAAAAGATTTATTTATTTGTCATCTCGAATAAGACAAATAACAGCAAATACAAAGATGATGTATATGTATATTAGTAATAAAAAAATTAATATTCCAAGTAGTTATGTTCTATTTAATTTTTTTAGTATTTCTGTAAAGAACTCACTTGAGTGTTTTTATTTATAATAATAATAATAAAAGAATTAAATAATACCTCATTTACTATTGTAGGCTGCTAATTTTATTAAAGATGCTCTTAAATTTAATTTTATATGTATGTATATTTAAATATGTATAAATCAACGTATACGTTAAGGTATATATATTTGAAAATTTTTAAGTATCAACTTTAAAGCATTGTAAAGGACTTTGTTAAAATATAATAAGCATTAGGTGACGCTGTTGAATCGCGCGAAACCTGATATTTTTATAATTTAAATTGATTTTTGATAAATATTTATATATATGTATAAGAAAAATACATTATTTTATACCACTATTTCATAGATCCTTTACCTTTGTGAGTTTAATATGCTTATTTCTTTTTGCTTCTACTGTTATTCACATCAGTATCGACGTTAAAGTTTATTACTTATGCTAGACGTTATTTTTCAGCTACCAAATATTTTAGAATAAGAAGGTCTATTTGTTCACTGACTTGTATTAAAAAGTAAAAAAGTAAATACAAAGAAGATGTTAAGGTTTGCAGCAAATATCAGAACGAGACAAAAGTTCGATATTGGATCACCAATCTTCATGTAGAAAACTTTCTTTAATGTTACTCGACAAAAAGAAGAATAATAATTGCGATGATTCTTTAAGAGATATTCTTACTGAGATTTTGTAATGTAGTAACAATTGTTACCAAATTAGTAATCCGTTCTAAGTATCCGTTACGGTTAATTTGTTTAAAGTCACATTATTGCGATACGACTACGTCTTGTGAAATTTTTTTTGAGATTGGCCGTAATCTCAGCGAGGTATTCTGGCTACAACGAGTTTTTTATATTAAAAATTACGTCTTTTATAGTATAAATTCCGTTAAGAAATTGTTAAAAATGTATTATTATTACGAGGAAAAGATTCGCAATTAATAAATATGAAACCTGTCTATTGAAAATTTTACTATAAAACGTATATTTGTCAAAGTTTTATATAAAAATCATTTTTTGTAATACATGTAAATGAGAAAAAGTTGAATTTTTTAATGATCTATAACTTTTCTATTTAACTTTTTTGTGTAAAATGATTATAATTGACTTTATCCTACAAAAATCGTTTTTAACGATTTTTCAATAAAATCTCGTTTCGTTTCTATTCATTCGTTCGGACTAAATTTTAATAGGTCACGACGTTAGGATGAGGGGAATATACCAAAAAAAATTGTTTATAATCGATTGAAATCTCCTTGTCATAAGGTCGTACAAAAAAAATGTTTAATTTAACACGAGAACAGTGAAAAAAAGCTCCCATTTTTTAAGTTAATAAAATATAAAAAAAAACAAAAAATACTTTTTTGTATTTACAAAAGTCGCATATGGGCCAAATTTCAGAGTGATTCATTGATAATTGTAGGAGTTAAGGCATACGTGGTTTTGCGATGATAAAACTATAAGGCACTTCCGTATGGAATACGGTCCTGTCTAATAAAAATTGTATCTTTCACAATTACGGTAGAATTTCTTTTTATAGTAGTATACAATAAACTATAGTAATAATATTATACAATAAATTGGATCTGAAAAATAGAATTATTTACAAATTTTTCGCAGTGAACTGATAACTAAGTTCTATTTTCATACCTAGAATTCATAAATGAAAAACTGTGCAGACTTTAGCACGACGTTACGTAAAAAACTGATGAGACTCTGGTAAGTTGCAAATACCTATGCAAATAGTTCAACTTAAACAAATACAGAGAAAATACAGCATACGTATGTTTAATTATGAATGTTAAGTTAGTCGATATCTTTTAACTTATTTTTTGTCTATTATATAGTTAAGTATTATACTTTGTCATGCTAGCAAACAGTGAAACTTAAGCTAAAACAACGAATATATTTTAACAACTAAATGAACAAAAAATGTATTGGGTCGGGTAGTCAGTATATCTTCAGTCTAGCTACTGATTAAATCGTGAAACATTCGATACAATTTAATTTTAACATATTGTACAAGTTATCTAAATAGATGTGGCTACTAGTTATAAAACTGTTAATAATGTGTTGTCAAAATTCAAATGGCTTAAATGATTGGATAAATATTCTGAAATTCAAAATACAGCATGATCTTCGTCCACATGAAGTTGTTATTATTACGTACCAATCTCGTCCAAATTTTTTATTCGATGAGAAACTGCTGTACAAAAGAATACTATCAGATATCCCAGTGAAGTTGGTCAATACTGGAACACATGTCGATAAATTACGACACCATTCCATATATACGAACCCAAGAAAAGTCGTTTTCTATATAGCCGTTTTGCATCAAAATTCAAATATCAACACTACTGAGAAAACAATGGAGATTATCGGTTCATTAGCTTCACTTTCACCGATTCGGAGGCAACCCCAGCTTCTATTGATCATCTTCAATAAAGAAAGCGAAGGCGATGAGGCGATTTGTTCAATTTTAAAGTTTGCTTGGTCACAAAAAATTTTTGACGTAACAATTTTAGAAGTGAAGACAATGAATGGACTGGTCCCGACGTACGGCTATAACCCTTTCGTTGATCAAATTTTTAAAGAAGCATTCAAGCCTACGACTAATCTATTTCCCGATAAATTGAAGAATATGTTGGGATATCCTCTAAAGGTTATAATTTGGGACCACCCTCCATACCTGTACTTCGCGCGCGATCACAAAGGAGAAGTCATTAATTTCAATGGAATTTTTTATCCTTTGACCGAGTTTCTAGCTAAAACTCTGAATTGCAATGTAAAGATTGGCAGAAGTGTTGCTGAAAAAAATCTGACGAAGTTAATTGAAATTATCTCTAGCGACTTGTCTAACGGCTTCGTCAACCTCGTACCAATATTTGTACCAATTAACAACTACGACTTTGGATCACAAATGGAAATGGGAATGTACTTACGCGAGATTAAATATGTAGCCGTCGTACCCACTGTATCTCAGAACCAAGTATTGATACCCACTCAATCCTACATTTACATAACGATACTGCTTACAAGCTTTGTCTTGCTGATCTTAATCATCAGATGTCTGCATTTTGAACGCAAGTACTGGAAAGTTCCTAACATGCTATTGATCCTCCTGAGCTGGACAATTCCTGAAACGCCAAGGAAATCGTTGGAACGATTGTTCTACATTTTTCTCATCGGTATGTCCGTCGTAAATTCCAACATACTTTTTGCACATATGTGCGGCATAAAGCTCAACTACGAGATGCCCTTTAAGACATTCGAAGACATTGAGAGGTCCGGTTTCAATATATACGTTAATGAACATCTAAAAGCAGATATTGTCTCATCCAACGCGACAGTTCCAAGATCGATTAGTAAAAAGGTAATTGGAATTTCGGGTATAGAGCATTGCATAGAAATGCTCAGAACGTCTGGTGGAGTTATTTGCATCTGTCCTGACATAATGGCTAATGAATTCGTGGCGAAAAGCATAAAAAAAGGTGTTGCTACTATGAAAATTGCTAAACCTATTTTTATGACTGCACAGTCTGCGTATTTCTTTGAAAAACAGTCGCCGTACGTTGAAAAATTTGACGAAATTTTGCAGAGAGTTCAGGAGGGCTCTTTGAAAACAGTTATTTTAGGAAATGTAGATCGAGAAAACAGTACCGAGACAATCATTTTACAAAATAGTGAGAATGTGGAGTTGTGGTATTTGATCGCTGTCGTGGCGATGGGACTTTCTATTTCGCTTGTTGTTTTTCTTGGAGAATATATATGCTTGGCTATAATGTAATTTAATATTTATGTACTGCACCCGAGACATCAAGAAATGGTCATTTCGATTTGCTCTATATTTTATGAAGATAATCGTCGATGGTCTTGCATTTGAATAAGTTGGTAATACCGACACGGCTGCTGAGCCGTATCACAATGCATTGCAACGAAATATATACTAGACGTTAGCTCCGTGGTTAGTGCACTAGCTTTGATCGTGGACGTCATGGGTTCGAGACTCGCTGTCAACAGGTTTCTCGCGACTCTTCATATAATTTCCGTAACAATATCAATTACAAATAATGTTAATCTGTCATGAATATAAACGAGATTTAAAAGTGCGACGATTCTAGAAGTAAAGCAAATTCGCGGACGTGCCTTTACATACGGCTACATCCCTTTCGTTGATCGAATTTTTGAAGAAGCATTCAAGCCTACGACTGATCTTTTTCCCGATAAATTGAAAAATATGCTGGGATATCCTTCTAAATGGGATAATATGGGATCTTTCGCCGTACATGTACTTCGCCCGGGATCGTAAGGAGAAGTCATTAATTTCAATGGAATTTTTTATCCTTTGACAGAGTTTCTAGCTGAAACTCTGAATTTCACCATAAAAGTTGCCAAAAGACTTAACGAAAAAAATCTAGTTAAGATAGTTGAAATTACCTCTAGCGACTTGTCTAACGGCTTCGTCAACCTCATACCAGTATGTGCACCAATTAACAGTTATGACTTTGGATCGCAAATGGAAATGGGAATGTACTTACGCGAGATTAAATATGTAGCCGTCGTACCCACTGTATCTCACAACCTAGTATTGATACCCCCTCAATCCTACATTTACATAACGATACTGCTTACAAGCTTTGTCTTGCTGATCTTAATCATCAGATGTCTGCATTTTGAACGCAAGTACTGGAAAGTTCCTAACATGCTATTGATCCTCCTGAGCTGGACAATTCCTGAAACGCCAAGGAAATCGTTGGAACGATTGTTCTACATTTTTCTCATCGGTATGTCCGTCGTAAACTGCAACATACTTTTTGCACATATGCTCGGCATAAAGCTCAACTACGAGACGCCCTTTAAGACATTCGAAGACATTGAAAGATCCGGTTTCAATATATACGTTGATGAACATCTAATAGCAGATATTCTCTTATCCCATGGGACAGTTCCAACATCGATTACGAAAAAGGTAGTCGGCATTTTGGGTATAGAGAACGTCTTGTAGAGTAATTTGCCTTTGTTCTGACTTGATAGCTGATAATTATGTAGCCGAAAGCTTAAAAAAAGGTGTTGCTACTATTAAAATTGCCAAACCTATTTTTATGGCTTTGCGTATGGCATACTTCTTCGAGAAACAATCCCCGTACGTTGAAAAATTTGACGAGCTTTTGCAGAGAGTTCAGGAGGGATCTTTGAAAACAATTATTTTAGGAAATGTAGATCGAGAAAACAGTACCGAGACAATCATTTTACAAAATAGTGAGAATATCGAGTTGTTGTACTGTGTAGTTGTGGCAATTATCGGGATTTCTATTACCCTGGCTGTTTTTATCAGAGAATTGGTAAATTAGTGGAGCACTGATCTGCATTCCTTTGCCCATTTTCGCTTATTTCTAGAATTATGTTTAAAGACATAACACGTATCATATACTATACTGCTGATGTACTTTTTCATATCTTTTAGTATGTTGTAGCAAATGCAGCTCTAGAGAGACTACGAGGAACAATTGTCAGGAGTGTGTCCGGTGCCATGAAGTCGACTCCGACGACGGCGCTTGGTATGCTCCTGGACATTGAGCCTCTAAGAGTGACCTTATCCGCAGTGGCTGCAGAAGCCCTGCATAGGGTCACAAACTCATTAGGACAGAGAAGTAGGGAAGGGAGGTTTCAACTCCCTGCGGGACTGGACGAAAGGGCGACTCTTTGGATGAACCCGGACGCTATGAACGCGCACTTCATGTTCGACAAAAAATACAAAATCAGCATCTCAACCCGTGAGGCATGGGATGAAGGAAAGACCCAAATCCCCAAGAACGGGCACATCTGGTACACAGATGGGTCTAAGAAAAAGGGAGGATCAGGGGCTGGGGTGTATTGTAAACAAAATGGCAAAGGTACCATCCTGCCACTGGGAAAATACACCACGGTGAAACAAGCTGAGCTAACAGCTATACACTGGGCGGTGGAGGATGCTGATTCAGCAATACTCACCACACAAGTGTATGTATTTTCAGACAGCAAAAACGCACTGCAGGCGTTGCAGGGATCAAGTACGAGATCCAAGATAGTTTGGGACTGCTACCTGGCTCTGAACAGGTTAGCGGCCAAACCGAAGGTCACCCTAACATGGATACCAGGGCATCGTGGTATCAAAGGAAACGTGATAGCGGATGACCTAGCAAGACTCGGGGCAGATAGTGACCTAGTCGGACCGGAACCAGGTGTGGGACTGGACAAGAGCTTGGTCAAAAAAGACATCAGAAACTGGGCCAGGGAAAAATCAAACCGGTTATTGGAGCGAACCCTAACCTGCAACCATACCAATAAGTTTCTAACGACAAATAAAGCGAAGGAATGGTCCACACGCATTATTGGTTTAAGCAAAGTAAAGGCCAAGTTACTCGTGGAAACCCTAACAGGCCACGACAACCTTAGGGCACATAAACATAAAATGGGCATGTCCGCGGACCCTTTCTGCAGGTTTTGCTGCATGGAAGAGGAAACATCGGAGCACATTCTCTGTAACTGCCCTGCTATATCCCGGAAGCGGAGACTGTTAGGTGCACCCTTCCTGGAGGCAGAGGAGATCCGGGCCGAATCCGCCCCCAAAATACTCGACTTTTGGAAGGCGATTGACTTGAACAAGTACAGATAGAATACGGAAACGAGGTCTGGTTAAACCTCAACTCACCCCTTATAATAATAATAATAATAATAATAATAGTATGTTGTATTCCATTCCTAATATATTATTTATATACCAAAAAAAATTGTTTATAATCGATTGAAATCTCCTTGTCATAATCGTGGTACAAAAAAAATGTTTAATTTAACACGAGAACAGTGAAAAATAGCTCCCATTTTTTAAGATAATAAAATATCAAAAAACAAAAAAGTACTTTTTTGTATTTACAAAAGACGCATATGGGCCAAATTTCAGAGTAATTCATTGATAATTGTAGGAGTTAAGGCATACGTGGTTTTGCGATGATAAAACTATAAGGCACTTCCGTATGGAATACGGTCCTGTCTAATAAAAATTGTATCTTTCACAATTACGGTAGAATTTATTTTTATAGTAGGATACAATAAACCATAGTAATAATATTATACAATAAATTGGATCTGAAAAATAGAATTATTTACAAATTTTTCGCAGTGAACTGATAACTAAGTTCTATTTTCATGTCTACAATTTATAAATACATGAAAAACTATGCAAACTTAAGCACAACGTTACGTAAAAAACTGATGAGACTCTAGCGAGTTGCATATACGTTGGAAAATCGCGCAACATAAACAAATATAGAAAAAAAAGCATACGTATGTTTAATTATGTATATTAAGCTAGTCGATACAAATTAACCTATTTTGTTTTTAGTCTATTACATAGTTATGTACTATACTATATCATTCTAGGAGACAGTCAAACTTAGTAAAAGTAAGGAATATATTTTAACAACTAAATGAACAAAAAATTTATTGGGTCGGGTAGTCAGTTTATCTTCAGTATAGCTACTGATTAAGTCGTGAAACATTCGATACAATTTAATTTTAACATATTGTACAAGTTATCTAAATAAATGTGGCTACTAGTTATAAAACTGTTAATAATGTGTTGTCAAAATTCAAATGGCCTAAATGATTGGATAAATATTCTGAAATTCAAAATACAGCATGATCTTCGGCCACATGAAGTTGTCATAATTACAAATCAATCTCGACCAAACTTTTTCATCGAAGAGCGTCTCTTGCGCGAAGTCATAATTCAGCAAGTTCCATTGAAGTTGATTAATGGCGGAAAATATATCGATACTTTACAGACCCATTTTAGACACGTGCAACAGAGAAAAGTCATATTTTACATAGCAGTAATTCAGAAAATTTCAAACTTCAATACGACCAGAGAGTCAATGATGCTTATCGATTCATTAGCTTCTTTGTCGCCGATTCGCAGACAACCGCAGCTGTTGTTAATTATCGTCAACAACGTGAATAGAAGCGACGGGGTTGTTGACACGATTTTGAAGTTCGCTTGGTCGAAGAAAATTTTAGATGCGACGATTCTAGAAGTAAAGCAAATTCGCGGACGTGCCTTTACATACGGCTACATCCCTTTCGTCGATCGAATTTTTGAAGAAGCATTCAAGCCTACGACTGATCTTTTTCCCGATAAATTGAAAAATATGCTGGGATATCCTCTAAATGGGATAATATGGGATCTTCCGCCGTACATGTACTTCGTGCGGGATCATAAAGGAGAAGTCATTAATTTCAATGGAATTTTTTATCCTTTGACAGAGTTTCTAGCTGAAACTCTGAATTTCACTGTAAAGGTTCGGAGAAGTATTGCTGAAAAAAATCTAGTTAAGATAGTTGAAATTACCTCTAGCGACTTGTCTAACGGCTTCGTCAACCTCATACCAGTATGTGCACCAATTAACAGTTATGACTTTGGATCACAAATGGAAATGGGAATGTACTTACGCGAGATTAAATATGTAGCCGTCGTACCCACTGTGTCTCAGAACCAAGTACTGATACCCACTCAATCCTACATTTACATAATGATACTGCTTACAAGCTTTGTCTTGCTGATCTTAATCATCAGATGTCTGCATTTTGAACCTAAGTACTGGAAAGTTCAAAACATGCTATTGATCCTCCTGAGCTGGACAATTCCTGAAACGCCAAGGAAATCGTTGGAACGATTGTTCTACATTTTTCTCATCGGTATGTCCGTCGTAAATTCCAACATACTTTTTGCACATATGTGCGACATAAAGCTCAACTACGAGATGCCCTTTAAGACATTCGAAGACATTGAGAGGTCCGGTTTCAATATATACGTTAATGAACATCTAAAAGCAGATATTGTCTCATCCAACGCGACAGTTCCAAGATCGATTAGTAAAAAGGTAATTGGAATTTCGGGTATAGAGCATTGCATAGAAATGCTCAGAACGTCTGGTGGAGTTATTTGCATCTGTCCTGACATAATGGCTAATGAATTCGTGGCGAAAAGCATAAAAAAAGGTGTTGCTACTATGAAAATTGCTAAACCTATTTTTATGACTGCACAGTCTGCGTATTTCTTTGAAAAACAGTCGCCGTACGTTGAAAAATTTGACGAAATTTTGCAGAGAGTTCAGGAGGGCTCTTTGAAAACAGTTATTTTAGGAAATGTAGATCGAGAAAACAGTACCGAGACAATCATTTTACAAAATAGTGAGAATGTGGAGTTGTGGTATTTGATCGCTGTCGTGGCGATGGGACTTTCTATTTCGCTTGTTGTTTTTCTTGGAGAATATATATGCTTGGCTATAATGTAATTTAATATTTATGTACTGCACCCGAGACATCAAGAAATGGTCATTTCGATTTGCTCTATATTTTATGAAGATAATCGTCGATGGTCTTGCATTTGAATAAGTTGGTAATACCGACACGGCTGCTGAGCCGTATCACAATGCATTGCAACGAAATATATACTAGACGTTAGCTCCGTGGTTAGTGCACTAGCTTTGATCGTGGACGTCATGGGTTCGAGACTCGCTGTCAACAGGTTTCTCGCGACTCTTCATATAATTTCCGTAACAATATCAATTACAAATAATGTTAATCTGTCATGAATATAAACGAGATTTAAAAGTGAGTTTACAAGATCGTTATAGATTTATAATCTATTATGAAAGCACACAAATCTATTATTGAATAATTAATCAAGATTCTACAATAGATAATGCACTATAAAATGAAAATTACATCTTTCACAATTACGGTAGAATTTCTTTTTATAGTAGTATACAATAAACTATAGTAATAATATTATACAATAAATTGGATCTGAAAAATAGAATTATTTACAAATTTTTCGCAGTGAACTGATAACTAAGTTCTATTTTCATACCTAGAATTCATAAATGAAAAACTGTGCAGACTTTAGCACGACGTTACGTAAAAAACTGATGAGACTCTGGTAAGTTGCAAATACCTATGCAAATAGTTCAACTTAAACAAATACAGAGAAAATACAGCATACGTATGTTTAATTATGAATGTTAAGTTAGTCGATATCTTTTAACTTATTTTTTGTCTATTATATAGTTAAGTATTATACTTTGTCATGCTAGCAAACAGTGAAACTTAAGCTAAAACAACGAATATATTTTAACAACTAAATGAACAAAAAATGTATTGGGTCGGGTAGTCAGAATATCTTCAGTCTAGCTACTGATTAAATCGTGAAACATTCGATACAATTTAATTTTAACATATTGTACAAGTTATCTAAATAGATGTGGCTACTAGTTATACAACTGTTAATAATGTGTTGTCAAAATTCAAATGGCTTAAATGATTGGATAAATATTCTGAAATTCAAAATACAGCATGATCTTCGTCCACATGAAGTTGTTATTATTACGTACCAATCTCGTCCAAATTTTTTATTCGATGAGAAACTGCTGTACAAAAGAATACTATCAGATATCCCAGTGAAGTTGGTCAATACTGGAACACATGTCGATAAATTACGACACCATTCCATATATACGAACCCAAGAAAAGTCGTTTTCTATATAGCCGTTTTGCATCAAAATTCAAATATTAACACATCCACTGAGAAATCAATGGAGATTATCGGTTCATTAGCATCACTTTCGCCGATTCGGAGACAACCACAGCTTCTATTGATCATCTTCAATAAAGAAACCGAAGGCTATGACACGTTTAGTTCAATTTTAAAGTTCGCTTGGTCACACAAAATTTTAGACGTAACGATTTTAGAAGTGAAGACAATGAATGGACGGGTCCTGACGTACGGCTATAACCCTTTCGTTGATCAAATTTTTGAAGAAGCATTCAAGCCTACGACTAATCTATTTCCCGATAAATTGAAGAATATGTTGGGATATCCTCTAAATGTTATAATTTGGGACCTCCCACCATACCTGTACTTCGTGCGCGATCACAAAGGAGAAGTCATTAATTGCAATGGAATTTTTTATCCTTTGACAGAGTTTCTTGCTAAAACTCTGAATTTCAATGTAAAGATTGGTAGAATTGTTGCTGAAAAAAATCTGACGAAGTTAATTGAAATTATCTCTAGCGAATTGTGTAACGGTTTCACCAACCTCGTACCAATATTTGTACCAATTAACAACTACGACTTTGGATCACAAATGGAAATGGGAATGTACTTACGCGAGATTAAATATGTAGCCGTCGTACCCATTGTAGCTCATAAGTATATATTGATACCCTCTCAATCCTACATTTACATGACGATACTGCTTACAAGCTTTGTCTTGCTGATCTTAATCATCAGATGTCTGCATTTTGAACATAAGTACTGGAAAGTTCAAAACATGCTATTGATCCTCCTGAGCTGGACAATTCCTGAAACGCCAAGGAAATCGTTGGAACGATTGTTCTTCATTTTTCTCGTTGGTATGTCCGTCGTAAGCTGCAACTTATTTTTCGCACGCGTGTGCGGCATGAAGCTCAACTACGAAATGCCCTTCGAAACATTCGAAGACATAAAAAAGTCCGGTTTGAACATATACATTGATGAACATCTAAAAGCAGATATTCTCTTATCCAATGGGACAATTCCAACATCGATTACGAAAAAGGTAGTCGGCATTTTGGGTATAGAGAATTGCATGGAAATGCTCAGAACGTCTGGTGGAGTAATTTGCATCTATCCTGATATAATGGCTAATGAATTGGTGGCGAAAAGCATAAAAAAAGGTGTAGCTACTATTAAAATTGCGAAACCGATTTTTATGGCTTTGCAGATGGCATACTTCTTCGAGAAACAATCGCCGTACGTTGAAAAATTTGACGAAATTTTGCAGAGAGTTCAGGAGGGATCTTTGAAAACAATTATTTTAGGTAATGTAGATCGCGAAAACAGTACCGAGACAATCATTTTACAAAATAGTGAGAATATGGAGTTGTTGTACAGTGTAGCTATGGCAATTATAGGGATTTTTATTGCGCTGGCTGTTTTTATCAGGGAATTGGTAAATTAGTGGAGCACTGATCTGCAGTTCTTTGCCCCTTCTTCGCTTATTTCTAGAATTATGTTTAAAGACAGAAATTGTATACTGCTGATGTACTTTTTCATATCTTTTAGTATGCTGTATTTCATTCCTATAGCTATAATACCAAAAGTAATATATACTTGGTCATTGTTAGTCACGTTTAGTTAAGATTGCGAGAATAGAATTATAAATTTTTTTGTTTTTAAAGTGTATGAACATAAAAAGCCGAACAATTATATAAAGCGGTTAATACAAATAGAACTAATTTTTTTGCTGATATAACAATATAATATATACATTAACCAATACTTTTCTTAACCTATTTTATTATTTTAATAAAGGAAATCAATATGTAAATTACGTTTCAAAACTGAAAACAATTTGTCCAGACTCGATATGATAGTAATAATTATAAGATACATAATAACATAGCAAGGCGATTATAGATATATTGCTTTAGCTCTGCGAACATTATACTCTTTAAAAATTGCTAATATGGATCTGAACAAAGTTTTATATTTTTAAGAAAATTTAATTATTAAACATTTTTTTAGTATCAACAATTGCATGTATTTCAATATTTTATGTATCTATTTAATAAATAATCGTTTTAAATCTAAAATTTTCTTTGCAATTCTATAAATATTTATTAGGAGTCATCAAATTCCATACGACTAACGAATTAGTGTATATAGCAATTATGTAATGTAATTTAAAGTAATTTTTAAACTATATTGACATTTAAATGAATATAATGATTAGATTCAAATAAATATGTTCACAAGCCCCTCTGAATAAATTATTTTTTAGAGACAAACAAATTTTTATTTTATTCTAACAATTGTTTTCAGTGTAAGGGATACCCACATATTATTGAATAACCCCTAAAAGCCGCAATTAAATTTGAATAGTAAAATAAAATGTACACTTCTTAAATAGAATATATTTTATGTAAAAATATTATAAAATAAGATGGATCTCAAGGATCTTCTAATTTCAACTATTTTCTAATTTTTTCGCAGTGTATTACACCCCAAGTTTTAATTTCATGGCCAGAATTTGTAAATAAATGACGAACTGTTAATAAACGTGTAATAAAAATACAACTTAAAAGCAATTAATGAGATGCGTGTAATCAGTTGTCGAAACACCAGTGTTAGTAGTTATAATTGCGAATTAGTCTCGTCCAAATATGTTCGCCGACGAGGATCTCTTATTTACAATTCTAACCCTGGAAGTGCCATTGAAATTGCTCGTTAAATAAATAATGTTCTCTGTTACGTCAAGCTCGTAAGGAGTTAAATTTAGTTTACTATCGGAATTATTTTAACAAATAAAGAACCAAAATCAGCATCATATCGCATACTCAATATGCCTATACAGACTAGCTACTGGCTAAAACGTGAAATATTGTATGGAATATTGTATAGCAAAAATGAGTAAAATGTAATTATTCGTTATACAATTACTAATACTAAACTGTTCGATATTCCAAATAGCTGTACGAATGAATGACTATCTTGAAATTCAAAATGTAGTATAATATAGTATGATCATCAGCGACTCGAACTAGTTCTAATTACAAATCAATCTCGTTCGAATTATTGTATCGAAGTAAGTTTCTCGCATAAAATCATAAATCAAGAAATTCTTGTGAATTTGATCAATGCCATCAAATAAATCGGTAAATCACGGTTTCATAGTAAGTACATATGTATAGGAGAAAAGTAATTGTCTATATAGCAGTAATACACAAAACATCAAACTCGAATATAATCGAGAAGGAAATAAGACTTATCGGTGACAATCACAACTTGTTATAATCATTAATGAGGAGATCAGAAGCGACGACAAGTTTGATTCACTTTGGAAGTTCGCTTAGTTTTTGATTTCACTGATTGTTTTACTCGGGGAATGCGTACTTGGTTATTGTACTTCATGGTACTTCATTCAGTATTCTCATTTATTTTTCAATGATTTGAATTATTTTATTTTCTGTAGGCATTGGCGTAAAATAAACTGTATCGATTTCTATAACACCTTTTTTATACTTATTTTTATTTTTACTTT
The DNA here is from genome assembly GCA_018906985.1 of Apocrypta bakeri. Taxonomy (NCBI): domain Eukaryota; kingdom Metazoa; phylum Arthropoda; class Insecta; order Hymenoptera; family Pteromalidae; genus Apocrypta; species Apocrypta bakeri. The sequence continues at coordinate 4,007,455 of JACCIA010000003.1, forward strand.
TATTTACACAGCTGATGTTAATTGTGTTATTTAAAAAAAAATAAAATGTTACATATATTAACACTGAATATTACATATGCATATAGTATACAGTGCTATGTATACAGTATATTTCATTTATATTTTACAGGTGACAACAATTTTGCCAACAATCGATCCCAACAAACCTACTACTTATACCGAAGGTTACTACTAGTTTCGAGCTTGCGATATTTAACGCACGACTGGCAGTTACAACTAATAATTGCCGAATCTTTTCCCCCAATAAAATCATCCAGTTGTATCACACAAGTCCATTCTCAATCAATTATTGCATCGCACCATCCGATGAACTTTTTCTATTCGAAGAACAATGAGAGCCTAAATCAATCCAGTATATATTTCATCATAGGGGACAACCCTTATACCCACCAAACCAAAAAGAAGCACGTCCAAGTCATCTAATCTTTATACAAATTTACGTACATCTTTTCACTGTTTGCCAATACGATCGAACAGCGCATCAACAACGTAATCCGAGTACAAAGTCAACTTGCCGCTACAAATAAAATCAATCCATACCTTTGTACGCAGTATACGTCGTATAAATAACAAAACATGTCAGTCTTTTTTCACAACTTATTAGTCGAAATGCGCAATCATTTCACGAGTCGTATATAGTGGACTTGTGAAATATACATTGTACAGTCCTGGACTTAAAATAAAATATTACCCGTAAACGCTCGCATAATGGCTCGCTAAGTGAGAAAACGAATTAAAAAGAAAAGTAGCGGGGAAATTCGACAATCATCCCTTGCTCCCCCCTCTCCCCCAGCTCCCCTCTATTTCACTCTCGAAGGGGCATATAATGTACATAAGTATACAGAGCTACTGTGTTCAACTCATCTCTAGCTTTCTTTCTCTCTCGCTCAGGTGTTTGATTGATTGCGGCATTTTCGTCACGCGAGACTGGGAAAGAGAAAGATAATAGCTATACCTGTTTTCTCTTAGGCATTTGAGCGGTTGCGGACCTTCTAATGCGCATTATTAGTTTTATTAAGTGATGATAACTGAATACACACTGTTTTCATAGTTTGTGTGCGTATTTGTAAGTGTGTTTTTCGCTGCGTCATTTAATTGGGGTTTACTAAATCGATGGGAGCATTACGTTCGTTTTGTTTGTTGTTTGTGATTTTATTTAATACCTCGGTGAGTATTTAATTGGTATTTAATTATAATAATCTTGCAATTCTAGTACGAGTTTGGTGTAATCAAACCTTATATAGATACCGCGTTGAAAATTGTAGATCTGAATATATAAATTAATTAAACGTTAACTACAAAAGAAATTCAATTTTTCGCTCTAAAATATGATTTCAAACAGTTTTAGAGTTTATTAATGCGCGAATACTGAATATAAAATTCAAAAAAACTGTAAGAGACATTTTTTTCATTACGTGGTTATACCTGTATCTAACGGTATCTGTTACAATATAATTCTGAAACGTATTTTTGTTTTCGTTCATTGTTCAGCTATTTCCTATGTACGCAATAATAGGACTTCGAATCTATTACAAATCATTTAGATAACCTCAGACCAAATTTCCAAATCATTTATTCTTTAATACCACAACATCTCAGTATCTTCTGAAGCTTATGTCGTCAAATTGAAATTGTTTCAATAGTTTAAATTTGACGACTATTAATAATAAAAAATCAAACTCCTTCTCATCCCAAAACAACAGAACAATATAACACTCTGCATAATTTCACTTTCCAACATCCAAAAATATATCCAAAAAGCACGAATGAAATAAGATAAGTCTCCCCCTTAAAAAAAGCTCTTCCCGCATCTTTCACTGGCCATGAAGTTTCGGTAAAAGCTCTCGCACGCGAAATTCGATCCCTTATATAAGTATATTCCTCATAATACAGCACACAAATGTGATCGTCGGTAGAAAAATCAAACGCTATTCATACGTACCGAGTCTAGCGTGCGTGGCTAAAGGTGCTTAGCATGCCTGTAACTCGAAGCTCCCTTTTTTCACGCCCTACGCGCGAGAGCTGATAAATTATGAGAGTAGGGAAGAAGAGGGATATGCCACTACTCTTATATAGAAATACTCGAGAATACGCGGTTTATGCTGTATATTGCGATGTGGGGTGTACACTATATAAATATTATACACGTGCAGCTGAGAGACTCGATTGCGGGCTCGTATACCTATACGTATATTCTATATGTGTGTTGTACAGAGTGAGATGAATTTGACAGGAGTTTTTATTCTTGAATTCGATTGTTCAACGTTTTACCTTTTAGTTGCGATTTTTTTTATTATTTTCTTAAGTATTTTTCGGCATATACCATAAACGACACGATACGTATTCTTATACGGAATACAATGACTTGTTGTTCTAACTGCAAAGTTGATTGATAATTAGCTAATATTCGTGCTATATATATATATAAAATTGAGGCTTTTATCACACGTCCAAGAGATAATTAAATCATGAAACTAAATGTGCATACAATACACGTATAATAAAACAAGATTTATAAATAAGCGAAAATTGTTTAAACGTTACAAGTAACAGTATATAGTTCCTTTGCAATTGGAACTCGATCCGAAACCCATCAAATTCTAATGACCGATAAATCAAGAGCTTCTATACAATAATTTCCAATTACAGCTCAGCTCCTCAATCAACTTTTCTCAAAACCAGCCATAAAACTGCATTTCTCGACACACGTACATACACATACACCACGTACACACAGATGCTACATATCGAAAAAAGCGTCGACCAGTGAACCCCACCAGTATTATACGAAAGGCGGAGCCGAATCGAGGTGGGCCGTTCGTATACGACCAATAGCGCAGGGGCTATGTCGGCGATGATTAATCATCTCTCCTACCTTAGATCGAACTTCTTCTCTCGGGGGAGAATTTACTCGGCGAAATAGCGCTTTCATGATGGGAAACGGTTGTGTAAGGAGCTTTCCAACATAAAAGGGAAGATGAGTGTCTCAGGCCACTGTGCGCTACTACTACGTTATACCTATACATATATATATATATATAATATATATACATATGTATATATGTATAAGCTCAGAATTTTTTTAAGTTAAAATATTTTTTTCTCGACGGCTATAAACTTTTGCAAAAGTTGCCAAAGAATAAAAATATCTTAGAATTAGCTAGGGTATACTCTTAAATTTATGACTTTTCAATTATTTTGTTTTACGTGTTTGTCTATTAAATTTTTACTATTTTGCTTCTTATTGGAAGCTTTTGTATAAATCTACAGCTGTCGGTAAAAAAATCTGTTAACTTAAAAAAATATGCAAATTGGCTGGTACTTTGTTGCATTACAAATTTTTCATAGTCAAACCACTAGAGACAATTCTAAGTTTAAACGTCGTCGAGGGCACGATTTATCTACTGAGTATGTATTCTGAAATATTTATGTATTTTTTTATTCAGGTAACAAAAAATGGTTTAAAAAATGCTTGTTTGTTTAAAGGCAGTTTTAGTTTTTATTTATTTCCTCTTTTTAACGATCAGCTATCTATGTTTTCGGCAAAAGGTCACCCAATAATAAAAACTACGCATTCTAGCTTTTTTACAAAGAAAACACCACACATATATGTATACCTTTTTAAAGCTTCGATCTGTGTAATCACATATATACCTAAATTTATGCAGTTATTTATAAAAATAAAAGAAAATTGATAAAATAACACTTGTATAACTGTACTGGATAAGAGCCTTCGTATAGACGAAGGCTGTATAGCAAAGTGGAAATAAAAATCACAATGAAGTGGGTACGGCGAGTTATCGCCGCAGGACGATTTATCAACGTGTACACAATGCTTGAAAGAGGCTTGCGGTCCGAGGGAAATTGCTTCACAAGCGACGGAGAAGATTCTTCGACAGTTCGTCTTTTTTTCTCCTACTTTTCGCGACAAAAAACGATAATGCTATACATATACGGACGAGGGATTTTGACTGGATTCTTATTTTCGTATCTGTCGCTGCCGATGGCTCCTTGGCTGAGTACACGTGCAAACGGACTTTTTTTGTTATTAATGGTTAGATGTTGATTGGCTTGGCTTTTGGTGAATAAAAACATACGAACATACGAAACGTACTAGAATCAGTCAAAATAGAATCTTAGCACGAGAATTGAATCTTTCAATAATCTATGTAATTGCATAACTACAAAATTATTTATAACAATACGTTATCTTTTTCGTGTAATCATGGACAATTGGTCGTTAAATTTTAATTGCGTACAGTGAATGCGTTTTTATTGGATTTTTGAAAAAAAAAACACAATAGTTTGCAATCGACGCATTATTAATTGTATTATTAATAGCTATAATATTATGTTTTAATACGTTTACAAAATGGTGTTACATATCGCAGCGCATTGATAAAAAATCCATTATCTCTAATTTGCCATAATTACATAAAAATTGATATACATCGCAAGAGTAATTAAATTTATCCCACTACAATACAGGCATAAACATCGTGAAATTATCAATAAACCACTCTATCCCTTCCCACATCCCACAAGCGTATACACATCATCTTTCTCCTCCACACATAGACATATGCACAAATACATGGAAAAAGTGGCCATATAGGTATCGAGCAAAGCTCGAGGCCGCGCCTCTTAGGTGTTTGGTGGGAGGCGATGCTGTGGCTGGACCGGAAGATTTTCCGAGGCTCTGTACAGATCCTGCCATGGACCTGAATAGAAGCTGTTGTTATATCATAACTTGACGTATAAGGTAGTTCGAAATTCGAACTATTGTTTTTTATTTCCTACTATTTTTCTTATCGTAACTGTGAAAAGTGTCATGTACAGACAGGTATTGATACGCTGCTATCGCTTGCTTATGTACACTGGATAATTTAGTGGTGTTTTAAATTTAAAAGGTCGTTACTGTAATGATCTTTGAAGATGTGATTTGCAACGGCTGATAAGAAGTGCGGTTGCGAATAGATTTGGATATACGTATATACGGAACTGCTGTGTTAACGTAAGTCTTTATTGAATTATTGTGGAATATTTGTAGATACGATGAAATGTTTTTTTATCACTTATGATTAATGTTTCTCATAGTTAGTTTAAATTGAAAATGGACGCTGTAGTGTGATACAATATATTAACAAAATTAAAATTATTTTTCACCCGATGATGTTGTTAGCTATGGTTTTGTATACTACACACAAACTTTTCCAAGATACAAAAGATTATCAACTTTTCTTTCATTCTCTTTAATAAAAACTTTCCACTCAAAGCGACAAAATCATGACTAACTGTCTAGTAAAATTCTTAAACTAAATTTCGAAATGTGCGACAGTAAATGTTTACGAGCTTGCGGATTTAATACCCATTAACTTACAATTTTCCGAGCGCAGTGCTTCGCAAAGAGAATATAATTTATTGATCATAATACGAGTCAAAAAGAAATATAAAAAAATCAACCATAGATGATTTCAGAAGACATGGACTCGTCTTGGACATCAAGTCGTTCGACGAATTCTCCGACCGACGGCGACGTGGAGATAGTCGATTCCCCAACCGGTGACTTCAGTAGCAGCAATAGTTCGTCCGTCGGCTCCGATTATGCCGAACTCGACGACGTCCCTGTTCTCGATAGCAAGTCGAACGATGGAAAAAATAGTACGACACCCTCGTCCTCCGTTACTTTTTCTATCGACAGTATCCTCGGTCGTAGTGCCTCGAGAGACGAACCAAACAGGAGTCGATTAGAAGCGGTTAATCGAGACTCGACAAGTGTAAAGGACGAGAATAAGGAGGATGCTCATGCAGGACAAAGCTTGGGTAAACATTTCATTATTTGTATTTATTACTATTGTATCGAATCCAAGTAATGGTTGTACACGATAGGAGAGCTATTAAATGAGCTATTAAATGAGCTATTAAATGAGCTATTAAATAAAGAAAAAATAATGATTGGATAAAGTAACAACACGTATGTTTCCTTGATGTGCAATGTGTTTAGGGATGGGAAGTAGTACCGGTAGTTTGTATCCCACGACGAATCTACAGTTTTCCGAGGCTAATTTAGTCGATCCCACGGGTTATTCGGCTGCCTCCCTCGCATCGGCGTCGCTGCTCTACAACAGCTGGTTCGTTCAATCGAAGCCCGGACAGATATTCGGCCTACAAGGTAAGCTTAATCGAATATTAGACCTATTATAGTATATAGTATTGTGTGCTTAGGGAAGATTATTATTTTCTCGTTATGTTCTTATTTCGATACGTATACTTATCTATACCTATGTGCGTAGTTCATGTTCTGAATAAAGATATTCTAGTAGAAAATTCAGTATTATATTCCGATCAGAAATTCCAACTGCTTTCTGATATATGAAAGTTATGCTTATCTTGACATTTATTTATGCGATAAGATATAAAATATCGGAATATCTTATTCTATTCAATTAGTTTCCCCACTTTAATAAGTCCCCCCTCAAATAAAATTCTCCACTTCGTGCAAACTTCGATTTATCAAAAAAAATACGTCTACGCCGAGAACGAAAAAATACAATAAACGCTCTAAATTAAAAAAAAAGCTATATATAAATCCACAATAAATAATCATGTCTCCCCCACAATACACAATCTCAAAATCTATATAACGAAGCAGCACATCATGAGGTGCGAAGTTTGTTCCGGAAAAGCGAACAAAACGATTTCATCCCTTGATGCGGTCTTCGCGTGACAAACAACACTATCGAGCCTATTGTTGCCGGCACGACCACAGCGCGAAAATCTATTAACAGCGTTAACAAGCTGCGAAGAGGCGAAGTTTTCCCATTCAATTTTCTTCTCTCTTTCTTTCTTTTTTATCCAGATTAAGCGAACATCGAAATTTGCAACGGCCTGGTAAACGATTTTAGCAACAGTTACATAGATTTGTATTTCGTAAACACGCGTAAATCTACATATATACGTGTGTGTGTGTGTGTGTGTGTGTGTGCACCTTTTTCCGGCTTTCGAGCGTTAGAAGACTCTTTTATCGTCGCGACTGTTCTAATATACGACGTGACATATACGCGCGCCGAAGGTGTGAAATGTTTGGGTAAGCTCGTAAATCTTGCCAGTCGACGATTCTTTTTTTTTGTTTTTCTCTCCCGCGCTCAATTAGTACGTGTATACGGAATCTCTAATGCTTTGTTGACCCAACTTATAGGAACTGTCAAAGCTTTCTCTCTTGCTTGAGACTTTGTCTATTGTCATTTCATCGTTGAATTCCTGGAAAATTTCGGAGTTTAGATAGTTGAGTTGGCTAAAAAGCCTATAGATTTAAAGTTGCAAAGAGCGACGGAATATATTGCACAGGGAATTTGCGGGCACATCGATAGATCTAAAACATTGTCGCCGGTTAAGTATATATATCATTTTAATCTGAAAAATCTTTGCAAATAATGTTAAATGAAAATAAATTAAGCGGATTTTAATAGTTTTGACTTCTTAGAAATGATATTGTTAATGATGAAAATTCAATTTTATTCGTATTCTGTTCTCGATAGTTTCGTATACGATCACAATAATCATAAATACTTTTAAAGATGTTTTCGTTCAGAAAGTTCTTAAGTTTCTACGAGAATGATAATGGTTATTTAAGAAGATATATTAAAAAATAATTTACTCCACTATATATGTGTATATATCCAGTATACATGCATGTAATATTATTATTGCAATTACTATATATTCAAACTCAAAACATCGGACTCAAAAATTCGAAAGTCTTGCATTCCTAGAAAATCCCAATAGTTACCACTCGACTAAATGTCTACAGCAGATATGCTTCACACCTATATCAGTACATTATACCGTCTCCACCAAACGATCGCACGTTCCGTGTAAACGAAGCTCGTAAAAAATGCTAATGGCTTTCGCAAGCGCGACAAATAGGCGACAGCTCTTAAATGTTCGCTAATTGTTCGGTAAACTGACGGTATTAACACCCATGACATATGGGATATGTCTTAATCGTTTAAGTATAACTTGCTGATTATATTTGTCGCTGCGTGCGAGTTAGCTTATTTTGCCGAAAAAATAGGGAAGTAGTCATCATCATTACGTATTTTCCTAGTCTGTGTCATCTGTGTCCTAGTCATTAAATGATTTATTCAAATTGAACATATAATAATAATAAATGGAACTTAGAAAAATAGACGAGAAAAGAAGTCACAAATAAATACTAAATGAAAGTTAGATATTATTTAACAATATAACGCAGACGACATAAAAGGACGATATAAAAAAATCGTCTCTGTAATCCCTTTAGCTTAGCACCTGTCCGTTAAACAAGAGCAAACTACTCTCGACCCTTGTATATCCGATCGATCGCTCGGGACTCCTTACACACTTTGTTCTCGAATATCCATATAGCTTGTGTATATACACATAGAACCGCAGAGCGTCGAGGCGAACAAAGGATAACGCGAGAGAGAAATTGTTTACCCAACGATTAGAAGCGGCATTCATTTTTAACTTGCTCGATGCTTTTGTTAGCGCAGCTGTAAATCTTAAGGAGAATTTCGCAGGCAGCGACGATTCGTATTCTTTTTCACGATTTTTACTGATTTTTTTGTCAAAGCGCCAAAACCAGGTGGAAGAAGATCCCGCAAACCTGGCATCGATCGTAAACCCAGACAGGCTTATAGCGCGAAGCAACTAGAGAGGCTCGAGGCAGAATTTAAGGTACGCGTATTTGATAAACTGGCAATAAAGGTTGCACGAAAAAACTATTTCTACTAATTATTTCTTAGTTAAATAGGTAATACATTTTGAAGTAAAACCGATATTGCTATTTTAAGGAAGTTCTTCGATGATTCTTAATTTATTAATAATTTTAAATTCGATACGAATCATTACGAAAAAAATAATTAGTATTCTATCTTCTATACTATCTTCGTTTCCATTTTCATGTTCAGATCGACAAATATCTAAGCGTAAGCAAACGCATGGAGCTGTCCAAGTGCCTGAACCTAACCGAGGTACAGATCAAGACGTGGTTTCAGAACCGACGTACGAAGTGGAAAAAACAGTTGACATCGCGACTGAAGATGGCTCATCGTCAGGGTCTATTTCCACCTGCGTATTTTCCAGCGACGCAGTATCCGCTTCTGCCCTATTACGCAGCGACAGCGCCACTTGTATTCGCCTCGTCTGCTCAGCAAACAGACGATGCGGTTAGTCAGGCCCAACAACAAAGGCCCGCCGAGGGGTTGTAGAGAAACAATTTTTATTGAGAATTTTTATTGAGAATTTGCAGAGGTTATCTTTTCATTTCTTCTTAATAAGTTTGTTTAGTATTCGCATAAGTATTATTATTGTAATTATTATTGCTACGGATAATATTAAGGTAATTATCATTCATTTTATTGGATCGTGCAATGTAGGAGATGGTACTGTATTCTATGAAATCCGATGTATGTGTATGTAAATATATGAAATAAACAGCGGATTAGAGATTCATTGGGAAGTTTATTTATCGATGGTAAATTGAAGCATATACACTTAATACGCTTATACATTATTACACAGTCGTTATATAGACATTGAACGATTCTTATTGATTCGTTATGAATATTTAAAAAATACGTGTTTTGACTTGGGAATACATTAACTAATTGAACAAATCGCACGTCATGCAATAGCTAATAATGACTATTGATTCTGAACTTGGAAGACGACAACTTTAAAATGCTAATTTACGTAACTTACTTTTAAAAATACGCATTTTCTGAATCAGTATTTCATAATAAATTCCCATGCATATTACTAAAAAAATTGTTTTGCTAACAAATGTCGTACTAAAATGACCGATGTAGTACTAAAATTAATCCACATGATTCTATTTTACATAAAGCCACTTCAATATTTCATCGATTCTTGTGACACATTTTCTATAGCACAAAGTACGAAGTCACTCCGAAATAATCAATTAAGTTACAAAATCGTAAGTCTAGCTTTTCTTTTATCATAACAATGAAATCTCATTTACGAACGAAGAACCATTGCGTATAGATCACAAGAATGTTAAATTTGAAATTGATTTTATTCATGTTCATGGTAACTATTCGTAAAATTATTTCCTATCAAGATTTTAAATCGGAAGCCTTTTGTCGGTCAACAATTAATATCGCAAAAAACTTAAATTTTTTTCAAATCGTCCTTATTCTCGACGACGTTCTTCATCAAAGTACCATTGAAGCTCGATTTACAAGAAAATGTATTTTTGCAAAATATCCCACCATAACAGTCGATTTCCATAGCCTGAAGAAATTAGTTCCTATTATGCAATATCCAGTTTTTGGTTCACCTCGATCCTCAGCCTTATTTGTCACGCTATCTTCTAATCATCCAAAAGTAGAGGACACCTTCTCAGAATTAAATCGCGTACTGGACAGTTACACTAAATTATGGTCCAGACCAATTAGACCAATGTGGATAAACATATTCTTCAACGAAAACAGCGAAGTACCACCAAATCTTGAAGAGTTTCTACGGTATTCTTGGAAGCTAAAGTTTCTCGATATGACGATTCTGGAAACGAGAAATTGCAGTCAAACATTCGTTCACTATTACAATCCTTTTATCGACCTCTATACTTGGAAAATGTATAACAAAACGTTACCAACGAGGACGACCCTTTTTCCAGATAAGCTACGTGACATGTACGGCTATCCTCTGCGAACGACTTTCATACACGAGCCTCCTTACCTATTTATTCAACAGAATTCTGCAGGTGAAATAATGAAATCTAACGGAGCGGATTACCGAAACATCAGATTGATATCGAAGATTATGAATTTTACTCTGATGATACTGCCAACTTATCCGGATGATTACCTGAGCAACTCCAAACGCAAAGACTTTAGTCAAATGTCTCGAGACATCTTCGCGGGCATTTTAGACTTCGGTGGTAATCAGCTGAACCGTCGATCCTATTCTTTTGAATTTTTAGAGCGCAGCTATTTGCAGAGACCTGAATCGCACTGCGCACTTGTCCCCATCAAGAAAAAATCAACGATGAAGATGCCGCATAATGCTGAATTACTATTATTCACTGGATTGTACGTATTGATTCTACTGGCGGCCTGTAAAGCAATGAGATTCAGTCGCGAGCTTTGGACTTGGGTATATTTAATTAAGGTAAATAAAATTCGTTTATTCGTTTATCCCTACATTATATAAAACATAAATAATCCAAGTCATGTACATCCTAGCTGATAGTTGGAATGCCAGTAAACTTACATCCACGACTACTCCGAGAACGTATACTAATGAGCTGTTTGATTATGCTTTCGCTCTTTTATCTCTCAAATTTCTACTCGAAGATAACAGACATGAAGTTGACCTTAGAAACAGTCCCATTTACGAGTTTCAAAGATCTGGATGAATCTCAACTTATCCCACTGGTTTACCCAACCTTCTTCGACAGAACCTTCTCAAGCTTTGAGAAAAATCACACGGCCATACAGAATCTTAAAAACAAAACTGAATTCTGGAACAATCCTTTAAAATGTGCTAACTATATGATGACACAAAACAAATCCGTTTTTTGTATTTTACCCGAGACTTTGGGCACACTTATGATCGAGAGATTTCGCACTTACCAAGGTAAACCTAGACTACGATTAATGCCACAATGTTTCTGGAGGATCTGGAAATCTTTTGCCTTCACACCAGGCTCACCTTATATTGAAAAATTTGACGTAATTCTGAATTCTGTAATGGAGTCCGGAATGCCAAAGAAATGGAACCGCCGATCACTCGAGGCGCCAGTTAAGGATCGGTTTCGCAAAAAACATATAAAACTGATCAGTTCGCAAATGACGATACAGATTTTACTGGTGCTTGTTATTGGGATGACCGTATCTACGTGCATTTTTTTCGCGGAGATTCTTGTACATCGTATACAAGTTAGATGGATTGATTTGTTTAAAACTGTTTGACTTTTTAGTACATTGAATTTTCATACTGAGAATGTGAATCGTATTACTTATAATTTGTCGTGCTTATAATTTAGCGTTCGCTGCAATTGTTAATCGACGCATTGCGAGTAGAAGCAATTACTATTAATCGACTAATGTAGTTTTGTCTGTCGGAAAAAGTAATCATATTATCTGAACATACGTACAATGTTTCAATTCTGTATGATGTATATGCTGACTCATCGAACGGTCTTAAATTAAGTATTGTTAAATTTATCATCGTATAACGACTTATGTCTGCAACTAATATAAAACTTATTTAAAATAGTTTTAAAACTAATCATTCAAAATGGTTTTCAAATCTATAAATCATCATAAATGATAAAACTTAATTGTTTGTATTACTTTATGATTGATAAGCTTTAACATGAATGTAATGTGCTGTATCTCAAGTAGTAATTTCAAATTTTGTAGTAAGTTTAAGTAAACAAATAAATTCTGTACACTGCCATTTGATACAAAGTATAGATATATAAATAATTCAATGTATTTACATAAAATCTGGTACTTAAAAGTAATAATTTTCTTTTCCTTTGAGAAAATTCAGAATATGGAATTACAGACTAATTTTAGTCTCAACCCGTTCGGCCGTCTTGTCGATGCCGTATTTGAGGAAATTAATCCTTATCAGATACTACTACTTGTAAACTCAAATATCGATCGATCTATTCGTGAGACGATTTTTGTGCAAAAATTCCTTATTCAAGATTTTCCAACAACGATCATCGATGTTCAACATTTGAATAAACTCAATAACAGTGCATCGTATCCAATGTTTGGTTCTCCGCGTAGATCCATACTTTTCGTATTACTCTACACGTCAATTGTCGTTAACGAAACACTCGACTTTATTGAATTCAACAACGTCCTCGACAACTATATAAAATTGCAGTCTCTTTCCACAAGACCGCGTTGGTTAACCGTTTTAATAAATATAGAGTGTGGAAGCAATCCAAATATTGAATTATTTCTTCGCGAAGCTTGGAATAAAAAGTTTCTTGATTTTACGGTTCTGGAGATGATTTATGAGGACATGGATGTAACTCTCCATTATTACGATCCGTTTAGGGATACCTATCGAGTATGCGCCTACTCAAAAGAGGTTAAACTTTTTCCAGATAAGTTACACGATTTGAATGGTTATCCGTTGAATACCGTGTTTTTCCATGATCCTCCTAAAGCCTATGTGGAGCTTAATTCATCAGGTTATACTGTCAGTGTGAACGGCAGCGATTATTGGGTGTTAATAACTACGTCCAAAGTATTGAATTTCACGGTGGTAACGGAACCTACCTTCGCAAAAGATTACAGCGGTTTTCATAATCGAACAAATGTCATTGAAGCCGTAAAAAAGGGGAACCTCGAATTCACCGGAAATCAGATTTATCTGTTGAATAAATTACAACTAGAACATAGTATGGTTTTAGCACCTGATGGATTTTGCGCTGTGGTCCCTAATATATTCGTACCAGGTATAGGATTATCGCAACACTTTTATTATGGGCTAATTTTCATAATACTGTTCATCGCATGCTTAGTCTGGATATCACGACTTCTCAGGTTTGATCGAGACGTATGGACCTGGGACAACCTATTTCAGGTCATTTTAGGTTGTAGTATCGTCAGACATCCACCAGGATTACACGAGCGTCTAGTTCTTGCATCCATAATAATTGTATCTGTTACCTATACAACAGTATACTACGCTAAAATGGCAGACAACAATCTGAGAACCATGGATATCGTAGAGTTTAAGAGTTTTCGCGAACTGGATAAGTCAGGTTTAATACCTCTGGTCTATCGGCCATTTTTTAACCATACCTTCGAAAATTTTGAAAATAATAAATATTTAAGCAACCTAAAAGGGAGAGCCCAGTATTGGAATTACTTGAATAGCTGTGCCGAAGAAATGATGCGGAACCGTAGTTTCGTTTGCGTTCTGTCTGAGAATCTAGGACTTTCACTAATCGACCGGTATCGCGATCATCACGGCAAATCAAAGATACAAATTATGAGACCTTGTTTTTGGACGACACTAAAAGGGTATGGTTATACGCCAGGTTCACCATACGTAGAAAAATTTGATGAAGTTTACGTAAGAATTAAAGAGGCAGGTCTGCAGGTTTGGTGGGATAATTTATCCAAACCTAAACTTACAAGATTCGAAAAGGACGAGGACTCAGAGAATGACTGGATTGAGGAAACGAATTTATTTCGTCATGTCCATTGGATATTCATTAGCTTTTGCGGTTTTTTTAATCGAATTTTTCGTATCCTACGTCAATTTTCGTATTTGAAAATAAGCGATTATTAAATAAGCGATTATTATAAGATTTATTTTAGCTCGATTTGAAATAAATGCAGAATTTGAAAACATTATATGTCATAAAAGAAAACATGTAAATAATTATTTAAAAAAATATCATTCGCATGTACGTAGTTAATAGAATACAAAAGCTTACAATACAATGTTTTTTCCATTTTGCACTTTATTACTTCCTAGACTTTTGACAGTGAATTTACTTTAATTTTCTGACATAATTAATACAATTTTCCTCCCTTTCTTTTGTTTTTCTCAGCGACGAAGTAATCAAACGAACAAATCGAATATATAATTGTAAAAGCATTTTTATTTTAATGCATTTACAGTTAATGTTGTCTTATTCTATTTTGCACGAATTAAAGTAAGAAGTTATTTAAGATAATAAAAGGCTCTAACGAGTAGAATAAAATTAAACATTTCTGCTTGAAACACATTTATCTACGATGGTTTCATTTATATAGCTGAATTAAGAAATGTAAGACGTTCATAAAAGCAATGTACAAAAATCGGAAATACAATATTATCACACTGTACTTAGTGTTGTGTTTAATTGACAAATCTTGCTTTGCATATAAATCAGAAAAATGTAATAACATAAATCAAATTGTAAATAGAATTTTAAACAAATCAATATTTTATCAAGTCGCAGTATTGTTCAGAAAACAAACCTGTCAAACTGTGATAATTGACTCGATGATTGAAAACATTAACCACAAAAATACCGTGCTTACCATTGGAGCATCAAATTCCGGACATTTCAATAAATACAAAGATTCGCTACGTTGGCTTATGTTAAATCCTAGACACAGTACGTTCATCATAACCGTCTTTAGTCTTCATATAAAAAACTCGAATGATACTGTGTTGTCGCTAACTTTATTTAAAAATAGCATAGAATACATCGTAAGTCTAGATTTCAGACGAACCAGACCATTGTGTTTGTTTATTTTAGACGTCCAAGGCACTTATTTGACAAGTTCAATCAAAGACATGCTTAATTATGCATGGTACAGAAGATTCCTAGATATAACTATTCTTCAGTGTTATACAAATGATATTAAAGAATCCTACAATCTCACGGTTAACTTCTACAATCCATTCACCAACGTTTACTACAACAGTCTGTATTGTTCTAGCGCCGATCTTTTTCCGAATAAATTACTCAATATGCATCGTTATTCGCTAGCAGTGGCTATTATTCGTCGTCCACCTGCATTAAATTTCAAAACCGATCCAAGATCCGGTAAACTTCTTCAAATAAACGGTTCCGATTACGGCACATTGATCATACTTGCGGAATCCTTGAACTTCACTATCAACTGGACACCTTTCAACGTAAAGAGTTATAGCGAGCCAATCGTAAAGAACAAAGATGATACGATATTGGACATGATTCTACGCGGAGATGTAGATTTTGGTGGTAACCAAATTTACCAACACCTGGCCTTGAAGGACAACCAGCGACAGGGTGAAAGAAGTATCGTGACCTACATAGACGAATTTACAGCTCTGGTGCCAATTTTTCCGTCACCGACCTGGCGAATTGGATACGGAACTATCGTCATCATGGCGAATGTTTTGGTCCACGTAAGCCTCGTCTACGCGCTCGCAAAAATCCTTAAATTTTGTCAAAAGTGCTGGCTTCCGCATCACATCTTGCAAGTGCTATTAGGCATCGCCTCGCCGAAGCTACCCTTGACGATTAAGGAAAAAGGTCTGTTCGTATTTTTGATTTTCTTGTCGCTCCAGTACTCATCGGAACTCTATGCAATGCTGACCGATTTAACTCTATTAGAGACGGACGACGGACCCTTTTATACCTACAAAGACCTGATCAAATCGAACCTCACAATAGAGATGCATCCAAATCATATAAAAATGACTTTCCAGGACAACGATCATCTACTCGTTGGCCTTGAAAAGAGGGTCAAATACGTTAACGACACGATGAATTGTCCCGAGAGGCTGTTACGAACCAAGAGCGTCGCCTGTCTTATGGACCAAACCATTGCCTATGCTAAAATACTTTGGGACTCTAGACTTCACCGGCCTAGCATGAAGTTGCTGAAACCTATTTGGAGTGCACCCAAAGGTTGCATCTTATCGGAAGCTTCGCCATATGTTCTCGAATTCAATAGACTGATGATGCAGATTCACGAGACTGGACTGTGGATTAAATGGATTGTGCACGAGAAAAAAGAATACTTGCATACGTTACCAACGAGAATCGAACGTTTAGTGGGATGCGACAGATTTCTAATGAAGAAACTGAAGATCATTTACTTTACTGGCTGTTTTCTGTCAATCGTAGCTTTTATAAGTGAATTGCTAACCACGCGCGTAAACACCTATCTTGTTTAATAGTCACGTAAAATGAAACCCGCGTATGTGCCTATACGAATTAATCCAGTTATCCTTAATCTTACATGTTCTACTGATGTGTACGTACGGAATACTGCATGGCATATGTAAGGACGATTGTAATTCGTAGTTTAAATAATATATAAATAAATAAAAAAAAGCATTTCTTATATATTTAAGCTTAAGCTTTCTTATTCGTTTCGTACATGATTTTATTGATGAATGGCTTATTATAATTATAGCTTAGGTACTACTTCATTCATTATTCGTACAAATGATTCGAGCACAAGGTCAGAAGAAATTGAACCAAGTTCGTTTATAAAACTGGTACATATTTGTTTATTGTAACATCTATGTTACATAATAAAATCAGAAATAATATGCTTCAATCAAACCATGCGCAGATTGTAACACAATACAATGATATCAATAACGCTATCATTATTTATATTTGGTGTCATTATGTCTTCACGGAATTCTAATAAACCGCTCAATTCGTATTTATCGACGGCAAGCACTAGATCACGTATTCTTCGACTTTTTTATCATGTCGATATCAAACATGGTGTCAAATACCTACTTCTACTCTCAAGTATGCAGTTGTGAACTTTGATAGATTTACCTTCACACAAAATTGTCATGTCGCTAAATTTACCGTTATTGAACATAGTCTCATAATTGTTTTCAAGCAGAGTGATTTAATTGCTGCTTTTAAATTATTGTAAATAAATCTGCCAAGAATAGTCAAACTGCCATTATCATGCAAATTAGAGGTAAAATTTTAAAAGCGTAAACTTGTTTCAACTGATTTTTCGAGCCAAATTCATGTCGTTTGATTGCACTTTTACTTAATGAGTGCTCTTTATTGATAATGCTAAACGCACATTCTAATGAAATCTCCAAATCGGTGTATAACGCTTGTCTCATTTTTCTTTATCATAAAGTCGGCGATACAAATATGTTATCTTCATAGAAATTCGGGATTTCCCATGTTACATTATCGTATTTGTCTATTATATTTCCATGAACTATCATCTCGATGTCTGTCTTTCCAAAGAATGCACTGCAAATAATAAATTTCAATTATAATTAAGTTACTTCAATGAAATAGAGAGATTCTTGGAAAGAAATGTAGAAAGTATTCTAAACTCGTGAAATCACATTTTACATACCAACTACACAATGTATATACTTGCCTCAACCGATTAATCTTTTGTTCAATCCAGATAGATTATGAATGACAATTTGTGATTCACTGGCATATCTCGTTACGAGATTCTCGTACCGTGTTCTCGAGTCTGCGCAAAATTAACTTCGGAGCATATAAGTGAAAATTGTTCTGAACAACCAACTTCGCGCGATATAAAGTTCATGTCCAAATAAATTTCGCGTAGACCAAGTCCCGTTAATGCTCTGGTTTAAAAATATAAACTGACTTTTAATGTCGTCTGCTAGAAAACACTTCAAAACATCAAATACAATGAATTTCAAAGACTATAATTTTTTAACGCATTTATATTTAAAGCTAAGGCGACAATACGTCTTTAAAAGCAGAAAAACTGATTTTTTACTGCCTATCTTCATAGAAGATTTCTCATACACCGAGATCATGTTAGTTTTGTTGCGCTACATAAATTCATTGCGAAATTGTACACTAGATAGACTCTATTCCCTTTCTCAATCTGACTCTGACGGCTGACCATCTCGTACCTCTGCTCGTAGGCTCGTACCAGCTCGTACCGGGTTCTCGAGCCTGCGCAGCAGCGCATTCGATTATCGATCGATCATCGAGCGCTCATTGGCTCTCCGTACCGCGCACCCTTTGAATAGTATCGCGAACGGATGATGCTACAATGCTACATTCAACATTGAACTTCAATGTGACGACAAGAAAAAAAGGCCTTGGTCGTTTCTTGTGCAACCTAATCGCCATATATACTACGTATCTGTCAATGGCGCGAAACTTGCAGAATCGTTATATTGAATTAAATATTTCAAAAGATTTTCTTTCAAGGTATTAACCAACGATAATAAAAAGAATATCTACTGCGGTCAATACATTTCGTTACAATATAACGCAATTTTTAATATGAATACCAGCAATGTACATAAAATACGCACGATCTGCTCTGAAATATAATTAATGTCCATACTATCGAACAAGAATTTTTTATAAAATTTTTAAAAGCTTTTTTCAACGAACTGCAACAAATATAGTGCGATTGGAATGGATTCTAACACTTTTTAAGCGTAATCAATTTTTTACTTCCTGTATCCAATAATATATATATATTTTTAATTTTTTTTTATTGTCTACGTTAGTAACACAATTTATTTGAATGTTTACCGTATCGTACATGGCTCGAGCATATTTCCTAGAATCCAAACGAATATTCTTGTTACAAAATTGAATATAACATATGTTTTGAATAATTGGTTAAAAGATCAGTTTTTAATTTTAAATCTCTGAATTCTGTCACTGAATTTCCTACTCCTTATTGTAACTAGATATTGAAAGAACTTAGAAGAAATAAATGCAAATTATAAATATATTGTTAAAAATATTTAAAATTTAGAATTTAATCATTTTCATTGTAAAAGTTTCTTGCCCCGTTAACGTACCTTTAAAGCATTAAACAATTTTAATTGAATTTTATTGAAAATATTGTAATACAGAGCGAATATTAAGTAGGATGTACTATTTATTGCACTAATTGCATACAGTGAATAATAAGTAAAATATAATAAAAACAGTAATAATACAACAAATGCATACGTCGCACTTACAATTCGAGTTGATATTCACTCTTCAAACTTATACAGGCTCGATATCGATAACATCTAGAACAATAAAGTTCTTCGCACAGCACTCAAAACTCAAAAGAAAAATCATATTAGTTCATTCCGATCCTCAGAATGACTGGCAAAAAAACGTTCCTCGCCCACTTATCTCGAATATTTTCGTAATCAACGAGCGTGACCATTACACGAAGGCGCGACGAGCTTCTCTTCACGCCACAAGCGCTTGCGGTGCATACAGCACTGATTTACGGTTATCCTAATTATTTCAGGCGGTCATTGTCACCCATTTCTCTATGTTCTTCTACAATGTCTTTAGGTCAGTTATTTCAGTGAACTTCGAATAGTCGACATGATTTTTTTCGCATTTCTTACGCTGCTGACATTCACGGGAATTTGTTATTCGCAGGAGTGCTACGATGATGGAAACGAGTTCTGCATCGATCAGAATGATATTTTGTCCGTCGATCTGCTTCCTGGTTCGTTTTTGCTCATGGATCAACATTACGCCGAAAATTTATCGAGATCTACAGCTGATAGACTAGTTGCCGATGGCTCGTTCGTTAAAGCTTTCGACGAGATGGAGTTTCATAGGTGAATTTTTATTTGTGTATAAAAAAGATTCCTGTACTTAAGAACGTGCATTCGTTAAATATATATTTTCTTAAATGTGGAAAACTTGTTGTCACTCTAAGTTCTGGGTGATTTGAAATGAGTTTTTTTTCTATACTAAAGTGATACTGTAACAACAACATTCGTTCTAATAAAAGCTATGAATTTGTTACTAAACATATTGTACTGTAATTCAACAATTTCTCAAAAGTGATTCAATTCATTTGTGTAACTTTGTGAAACTATGTGTAGAATATTTTTACTGCGTAATTGAAAGATTTAATAAAAAGAAATTTAACTCGTTAATTATTATTACTGTAGCCTTCATTAATCTTTAAGCTACGTTCGTAACTTGCTAATAATATTTAAATGTCATGTGTTAATAGAAAACGGATGAACGAGTACTTGTGTCACGGATACATGGCAGAAGAAATTTTTAAAGAAGTCGGTGCGGTACGAGCCAAACGCGGAAATGAATTTCTAAGCGCGAATTCAATACCCGATATTTTGGGAGAACAGAATGTTACTGTTCACGATAAACTTCTTTCAGACGAAGGTAGCTCCAAATACAAGGATTGGCTGCACAGGTAAATGACTATTCGATTACTGCGCTTATACTATAATACTATTAACAAATAAAACATCAAACACTCATGACGAATCAGAACAACAACATTGGACGACATCTATCGACACTACGCACCTCACAGTGTATTAAAGAAAAAACACGAGGTTCACGAAGATCCCGAGCCAGAGGGTGAGATCGCGGAATTCGAGGGTGAGCTGACCGGTTATTCAATGCCTTCGTACACGCCCACTGGAAAAATAGGAAAACCTGGAGGAGGTTTGACTGTCTAATTCTCGTATTCGAATGAACGATTAACTTTGAGAAATAGAATGATGAAATAATTTTTTTCAAATGTTAGTGCACATGATGCCCGGAATCGAAAAAGGTGACTACATGCTGTCATCGCCAACGGGTTACCATTACCCGAATTACGGGCCACCTATTCACGGACCTCCGATGCATCACGATTTTGTGCCAACGGTTCACGAGCAGCACATCTACTTGCCGAGCCACGACGATCACGACGAAGAGGAATACCATCATGCTCCGGTTTATCACGGCAAAGGGAAGCACGATTTGTCGATCAAAGACTTCTTCGAAATTGCTCTAACGGCCCTGGCGTTTTTGGCTTTTGGACTATTCATCATTCAGTTGCTCATGAGTATAACGGTGATCATTTTGAAATTACGATTTTTACCGCCATTACTAGTTTTAAAAAATTACGTAATTCGAATTGCTGGAGATCTCTCTGCCGTCCGCGCTTTACTTTATTCGTGCCATTATTGGCTGCTAGTTTTAGCAAATAGTAATGCACGAATTCTATGCAAGTGTGCATTTAGAAATCTTGAAAAGTAAGAAAAATCCCAAAGTGTGCTATGAAATATAACATTGATCGATAGAATCCGCTGACACTGACGACGTCAGGCACACAAGTAGTCACGGACATCGATCAACGCTTCAAACGTCACGTGCTCGACACCAATTCTCTCCGCTATTCGGGCAACGAGGAATTGAATGAATTAGCACACAGAGTTTTGCGTTCGATCGAATCCGTCCTCGTCGCTCAAGCTGATCACGGCAATTGTCTACGTCGACTACTCTGCGAAGACAACCGCTACAGTAGAGAAACCAAAGGGGGCAGGCGCATATGGATACCCGTTTGGAGGTACAATTATAGGTTATAAATTCAAATTTTCCGCGAAAAAATTCATACAATTTGTTATTTCTAGCTTGGGTATGAGTTGGGTGTCTGGTCGAGTACTAAATCATGATCCGTGGTCGGCTATGCTGGACTCGATAAAGGCTTCGGTCCTCGGGCTTGGAAGGGCTAATTGCGACGCCCTCTATCCCGAATGTGATCTTGGGCGCGAACGCATAAAACGACGTCGGCGTAGGAGAAAGTAAGCCGACTGAACGTCGGTAAAAAAGTGATTCTCTATGGATATCTTTTGACAATACGTTTGGTAAACTTGTTTTTTTTCTGGCCGTGAGTCGATATGTAAGGATAGATATTTGGAGGGAATCAAATTGATGTTTGAAATAAAATATATTGTTGAAATATTCCTGATAACTTTCTTTTACTCGACTAAAGAATAATAAAACGAGGATATACGTAAGGTAAGCAGTAGTATGTAACAGCGAAGAATGCAACGTTTTATAATTTCTAGCATTATTTATTGCATATATAAACATTTGATACATTTTTGTATTTTTTTTTGTTCGTTCACGATTTAGCTTAATTTTATCAGTGGAATTAATTATGTCGTAGTATTAATATTCTAAAGAGTAGAATACTTTGGAGAATAAGTCGTGTGACAACTAATTGAAAATACGAACGTCTGTATTACAATAAAAAAAAAATCGATGTTGAAATTGAAATTGTTATAATGATTTGGCATGAGACGATTTTCATTTTAAAGATGATGGCTGAGTTAAGTGAAGAATTATTCGGGTTTATTCGCATACATGACGATATACGCATTAAAAATTGTTGCTGTGTACATTCTGCAAAGCCATATATTTCTTAAAAGTTACATGTAAATTTTCATTAAAAATGCCGCGATTCTCGCTTTTAACGAAGTAAGACTCTAGAAGACGCATGCAGAAGACAACGATATACCATCGTTATATCGAAATCCTCGTTCATTTATTTATTTATTTATTTTTTCGTTATGTTCGCTCGTAGATCGAAACTACCGAGTGAATCGTATAATATTGATTGAGAGAAAGAGAGACTGAAATGGAAAATAAAGTAAATATCGATATTAGAATATATAGCTATGAGAAAGGAGATCGATTGCTTCATTTCGGCCGTATACATTTCTTCTTTTTATTACTTATTGTATAATACATGTCTTAAGAGTGAATAAAAGCGATGTCTCCGCTTCGATACTGCGCAAAGTGTTCTCGCTCGTTTCTGGAGCGTCGATCGAAGTCCTCCATTTAAATATGCTAATGATATCGTGTTTCAATTCGCTTTAATACGAAAATTCGTTACTTTTATGTGAACTGAATTTTTTGTATCTATATGTACAATCGCTAGGAGTGACGGGTCGATCGCGTATATGCAGATACGAACGAGCATTTCAACGCGGCACAAGCGACTGACGGAATTTTTTTTCATTAAGTGTAATATTCTTCTTAAACGATTTTCTTAATTTCTCGATAAGAATTATAATGATCGTAATGATGATAATAATAATAATAATCGTAATAATAATTAATAATCATAATTATTCAATTCGCATTGTATGAGGACTAGATTTGAGTACTTATCGTTAGTGGATTACAACAGAATAATTCATTAGATTCTCTCGTCCATAGGGTTGCGAGAGAAAAGAGATAGAGAGATAGAGAGACTCTAGAATTCACGAGAGCATTTATAAGATACGAGATAAAAAATGTCGAAGAAATAAAGACTGTCTCGCGAATTTGATTCGCAAAAATTGATAAACTGGATATGTGTATGTAAGAAGACCAAATTCGGCTAGTGATTGCGTTATATATATTGTACATTTCGCTTCCAGTTTTTCTTTTCTTTTTTTCTCCTTTCGATTTGTGTATAATGTTCACTAGCTGCTAATGGTAAATTTCGGGTGTCGCCTCACCGACGTCCCAAGAGTATAAATTACATTTACATATACAAATACATGTTGGAATGTACATACCATTCTGAATTTTCTTTACTCTAACACCCCCCCCCCCTCCCCATCCCCCCTTTTTTTCTTTTTCGCGTAGCGAAACTGTGCTCTCTCTGCGCTACACCTCTCTCATTTTATACATTCGCATTTATATCGTTATATCACTATTAGTAGTTCTTGAAAGATATTACGTAAGGCTTTCGTGGAAGTCTCATCTAGCTTGGCTAACAACGTCTACATACTGCACGTACATAAATGTATAGGCGTATAAACTGATTAAGTACACAAAATTACAAACTTATTAACAAAATTATTGGCAAGACTCGATACTCCGACCAAACGAACTCGCGTTTTGTTTTATTTTTTCCTCGATTATTGTACGTGTTTCCTTTTTGTAACTCAACTTTATGTTACTCAATTGCGAAACTGATTGTTCGCACTTGGTTGCGGATATACGTTTGATTTTACATTATTATAGCCTCTGGCTTGTTTGCATTCTCGCGCACTTTTCTTTTTACACATCGCCGAACCAAAGTACGATAATGAGATGGAACGAGCGAGAGATAGAGAGCCAACACCAAATTTCACTTTTGATGATTGGATTAAATTAGCTAACACATATCACAGAATGCGTATTTCATTTTGTCGCGTTTCAAAGAACAGATATGTATATTATATATATATAATATATATATAATATATATATAATATATCCTATATGTAAACCATGTGAATGAAGACAACGTGAGGGAAGTTACAAAGTATAGGAGAAACGTCGGATACTGCTAGTCCTTGTCTTCGTTGTCGTATAGACGTATAATGTTTTTATATTTATATATATATATACCTCGATATGCATGTTGATACGATATGCGCCGTGCGATACGTACATAATGTATATATAAATATACCTTGAAGGAGAAAGGTAAGAATTTTTTTCGAATATCGATATCCTAATCCGTGTCGGAGTGAAGACACAATTCGAGCGTTATATTACAATTTGGGTGATTCGTCGTCTCGTCGCATCGCGTGTATGATACATCGTCCAAATCGCGTCATCATTTCTATGCAACGAGAGCTACGGCAGCAAAACACATTCTGCTCTCTACGACGTATTTATTGCAATAGCCGACCTATTGGAGGTAACGAGAAACGTTACTGGTTCAGCAGCGTATTGGTCACCTCGGAAATGGATAACAGTGGACTACCGGCGTCAGGTTTGTGATCCGCGAGGCAGGCATCCCCGATCTGATCGATTCTTCCGCTTGTGGTCGATAATATGAGCCGGTGCTGATGCTGCTGTTGCTGATGTTGCTGTTGACGATGTTGCTGCAGTTGTTGTCCAGCTCCGCGAACGTGTTGCTCGAGGTGACCGGGCCCACTGCCGTTGCTAGCGATAACGTGCTGCGACATGAAGTCATCATCACCTACTGTACAAGTCTGTCCCAGTAGAAAGACGTTATTACATTTCAGAATGCAATCGAATGCGGAATGTTTCGCGATAGTATTAGAAGAAAATATAAAAAATACAACGAATCAACAAAAATAGGAATAATCGACGGATATTATAAATATATCAGACTGTCCAGGCAGTGACACTCACTGAGAGGCGTGCCGTGGTGGTGTCGACGGTGGTGATGATAATGGAATTGGTGGTGGTGGTAGTGCGGTGGTAGTAGAGTGGTTGTGGTAAGGATAATACTGGTGATAGTGATGCTGTGCTCCTTGCCATACCTCGCTCACGGGGTTCTGGCCAGCCTCGTTCTGGTAGCCGCCCGTGACGTAGTGCGCTGACGTCACCACGGGATACTGTTGTTGTGGCTGGTGATGCGAGTGTTGTTGTTGCTGCTGTTGCTGTTGCTGCTGTTGCTGCTGCTGCTGCTGCTGCTGCTGCTGCTGCTGCTGCTGTTGCTGCTGATGATGATGAAGCTTCGAAGCCAGGACGATCCGGACTCCCGGAGGACTCGGCGCGTCAACTGGCGAGGAACGCTTCCACTTGCACTCACCGTTGATCGAGTTCATCTCTTGTAGACTTTTCAGGGGATCGGAACGAGCTGGATGAAAGAGCATACGTTAATCGTTATTTTCACCGGTAAATGCGTTAAACGCTTAGTGCAACAGTACTTACAATCAAGAGCAGTTCGACTAGCCGCAGGAGGACTGTAATTTCCATTACTCCTGGAAGGCGGTGTCCTCGAGGACGGTGGCGCGCCCCACATGAGCACGGTTTGTCTTAGTCCGGTTTCATTACTGTATACGTCAGGCTTGACATCTTCAAGTTTAGGAGTCAGCATGCCGTTATTGTTATTATTGTTGCTACTACTAGTCACGGGAGAACTACCGGCTGAATTCGACGAGACGGAAGCGGCCTCGAGCGAATGTCTGCTGCCAGCCCGAGAAGCACTGATCGTGGCGGCACTTACGGCGATGTTGGCTTCGGAAGAATGTTGTTGTTGCTGATGGTGTTGGTGATGCTGGTGGTGATGTTGCTGCTGTTGGTGCACAGGACTACTGAGGGCATAGCCAGAATTTCGCACATCTGCGTAGCCATATTTGGGCGAGTCTGCCGCAGTGGCCGTTAATTGCTGGTGACTTTCGTAGGTCGGAGGCAACGAAACCGCATCGATGAAGCCGTTATATCCTGTGGTCGTATGATACTCAGGATAGTAGCTTCCGAGCGGTCGGTACTGGAAGAGATTTTCCGTTGCCGTCAGGTACCTGTGCGAACGAGTAATAGTTAGTTAAAAAGCATTTTTAAATCTGTATAGCATATGTAATAAAAAAAAAGTTCTCAACGGACCTGTTATCGAGCGTTGCTGTGGAATAGAGACTCTGATGGTGATATCCCCCAGTATGCCCTATGTAAGAGGTGAGCGCAGGTTCAGCACCTGCAGCTGCAGCCGCCGGTGTATAAGATGCACCAGGATACATACTGTTCAGGTTACCGTAAGCTGCAGCGGCCACCACTGCCGCTGCCGCTGCACTGCTGTCCGCAACTGCTGCCGCACCAAGATAATCCACAGGCGCGACACCCATTCCGACGCTAGTGGTACCCACTGCCGTGGGCGTTCCACCCATAGTTACCGGAGACAACGGAGACAATTGTGCAGCTGCTGCTGCTGCTGCCGCCGCTGCTGCCGCCGCGCTTTGCTGATTTGCTAGAGGCAAAATAATTTTTTTTACCGACTGTCGGTAAAACAGCTAAGATCATATCAAATTAACCAAAGCTGTAATTACCTAATTTACCGGTCCGCTTGCTACGACACGTAGACAGAAAATCTCTTAGCTGCGTCTTGTATCGTCGGTTAACCCTTTGCGCCTGTTGAGGCTGAGGCGACTGTTGCTGCTGTTGTTGTTGCGACTGTTGCTGCTGCGGTTGTTGCGTTTGTTGCTGTTGAGTCGAGATCTGCGATCCGATGCACGAGTTGCTACCGCCCAAACTGTCGCTGTCAGAGAAGTAACTGTTCGTGAGACCAGCGTCCAAATAGCTGACCTTGAAATCCATTGTACGCTTGCCCAACAAGTCTCGACCTTCCTCTTCCCTGAGAACGGTGACGTTTTATTTATTCACGAAGTGCCCTATAGTAAAGTGAATTATGGATCGATCGAGACTTACATTAGTGGTCGGTGCGTGCTGATGACAAAGTCGGGTTTGGAATTCTTGTAGACCAGTCGCGAACTTGTTTGCAGCCATTGCCAGCCAGCATCCTTAGTCTGATACCGGTAGGCGATCATCCCCGATGCTCCTGTCTTCAACACTAAAAAAACGACACGTCACAAAACGAATAAATAAAGGATAATCGTCGTTTGATCGAAGAAAACATACATTCTTGATGAGCACTGGCTACGTATGCCAGATCGTCATAGTGCACCAGATCATAGCCGCCAAGGTTGGAAAGTTCCGAGTCCGAGTATCCAAGCAGCATCTTACCGCGTTGGTCCATGGAAACGAGGGCCAAATCTAGCTTATGCTTACTCTTAAACATAACCTCTTTCTGCGGTACTTCGAGCAGCGAAGGAGGACCAAACGGTGTGCACAGAGCAAACAGTGCCAGCGGTGGTTCCTCCGTCTTACGATTCTGTCCATGAAGAATTTTCACTCGTCCCCTTATGTCCAATCGCTGTAAAAAAAATGATCGTTACTTATTGGCCATATTATCGGTGAAAAATTGCCCCTAGAAGGCGCGCGTGTGGTTTAAAAGCTCAATTCGCATAAGGTACGAAATTATTGTTGTTCTGATTTCTTCATTATTGTTATGCGTTTTCGAGCTTATGTAAAACATCGAATGACCAAGAGAAGTAAAGGGAAAGAGAGAAGGAGAGAATAAATACAACGATCGTCACATAGTTCAGAGACACAGGCCGCGCGGTATTTACAATTACAGTTTCATTTTTACGAACGCGTTTTTTGCCTATATACGAGAGCTTTACTGCTTCCGAAGTGCCTTTCTTGCACACCTATATATACCTTTTCGTCTCCCATATTCTACAGAGGCTCGTTCTCTCCCTCCCCGTAACGGCTGCTCGTGTAATTAACGTTTCGTCCCTTTTCGCCGACGTCGTTTCTTGCACAAGCATATGGATATAGGTATATATACGCGTAACGGTTCACACGCGCGGCTCATTTGAATTCTATGATCGAACGTTTGAACTGATATATAAATAGGACACGGCTCCAAGCGTCAAACGCAATCCCCGTTTCATAAATAATAATTATTATTGCGATTGTTAATATTATCGGAGCAGGTTTAGCCTGCGCGAACGAAGGATTAGATTATTTTAGAAAATAATCACGCGTCACAGAAATAAAGCACTTTTTGTCGCGTGTATACGAGGGAGTTCATTTGTGCGCGCCGCGCGCCGCGCGCAAAAAGCAATTAGTCCCAGAAGAGCCGGCGCGTAATGACAGAAAGAGAAGAATCAGCGTCGTCCTTCGCTTTTTCCCGCGCGTTCACCGCTCTTGCATCCACTTACGGCATTGAAATTATTAATTATGATTTTGCGACCACGAGAACCCTTCGTCGCTATATGTATATACTGCACGCGTGTATATCGGACTGTCCGTGTATATATAGAGTTAAAGCGGAAAGAGAAGTTGACTCGCTCTGAAAAAGTAAATAGACTCGGACTTTTTGCGAGACCCATGCATAATATGTGTATATACGCGCGATGGGGTCAAGTCCACTGGTCGTGCGTCATTTTTTATTTTTGCGCGTGAAAAAAAGTGCGCGTGTGTGGCTGTAAAGTCACTCAACGGCGGGAACTCAAAATTTCAACAAATCTATTTTATTTGGCGAAAAAATCTTACCAAAAACCCGGACGTATTGTCGAGGAGGCATCGAAACCTTACAGTGAAGCTGCGTTCGAGCAGATGACCGTATTGCGGCGTAAGCGCCTCGTGTAGCGCCAAACTGGCCGACTCAGCTGGTAAAAATGAATTCCACATAAGCTGCCGTTGTAGTTCCTCGCGATCCTCGCTGTGCACCAGCTCGTACACGCTCTGGTGTACTATGTCCGACTGAAACACATTGTTTTATCGTTCAAAAATCAACGTACATATTATTTTACACGTTCGATTATGTTTATAAGTCGATGCGCGTGAGCGCGTGAGTCAAGAGGTATTTGGTGCGTTGTGGCAGCCGTCAGGTGGCAGCACATAGCCTCCCGAACCCTCGAAGAGACGAAGACTCTGCGCTCGGGGAATTTGCGAAGCCAAACACAAGCAGCAGAGTGGCGCAGTGGAAGCGTGCTGGGCCCATAACCCAGAGGTCCGTGGATCGAAACCATGCTCTGCTATGATGTTGACAATTTTTTTTTCTTTCCTTTTTACTTTTTCTTGCAATCATTGGTGTACCAATGCCATACAACTAATGTACGTAGTTCCTATTTAGTATTTATTATTTGTTATTTACCATTTATTATTTATTTGATATACCAATTAAACACTTCTTTTTATTTAACTTTTTTTTGCGTTTTTTATATTTCTATAAATCTCGAAATATTTGTTTAATACGTTATTTATTAGCCGAGCGAATAAATTTGAGAGAATAATAAATAGTCTTTTTTACAGTAACGGACAGTGTTCGATTGAAAATTTGAAGGACTATCGTTTTTAATAGGGATATTTAATAAATAATTTAATAAACTCGAAGCAAAAAAATAATTCGAAACAATCGATAAATAAAGAATGTGTTCTCATGAAATTGTGAAGCGTTGCTTTGAATAAATTACAATTGCGTCCCAGTCAATTACGAATTGTATTTATTCACTTTGTCAAAGTAACTATAGCCTGCACTGCACCACAATCGTTTACAGAATGAATTTTTAAATAGCGTACATTAACTGTACAGCTCTCGCATACGTACAATAATCAATGAGTCTGAATGACTGTGAACCCTCGTGAATTTAAGATTAACGGATAATAAAAGACAAGTAAGAGGTATGTAAGGTATAGGTATAGGTATAGATATAGGTAAAGAATAAAGAGCAGTATTCCGCGTCTAAAAAGCTGACGATTAACCCGACCATCAGTGAAGTTCTACTCGTTACATTGTATGATATTCAATTATGCACGTTTCTTTACATATAGTTATTTATTGCGTAAACGAATTTTATAAATTATTTAAGCTAACATTATACAATATAAAATTATACGAACAGTCATAAAGCAGAAAAAAAAATTATTTTATATACGAACTAGAAAATTTTAAACTTAATGTGTGACTTTCCTCCACAGTATGTGTACTTTTAATACCCGCGACATAAAATCTTTATCGCGATATGCGCGAATTCCTCGAATCACCGTTTTTTTCATCATAACCCCGAACAATGCATCGTAAAATCCTAATTGCGAGCATGAAAAAATTTACAACGAAAGTAAATTACCAAAGATTTTCATAACATGATCTAAAAAGCTATGCATATAGTGTAATATGCATGTATACACATATTTATTTGTACACGAAAGAGGTACCAAAACACTCGCCTATCCAACCAGCCTCTTTTTACTTCATCTCGTAAGTTACGTAATCTACAAATCATGCGCAATAAAATTTCACATATATATAAACACGCATGTACTCTCGATTCAATTATTATCCAATATCGCGCGTGATTACAACCCGCATCACAATATAAAGCTTTCGGCTTGGGATGAAAGGGCGCGACCTCTCGTGCAAAAATCAAGATGAAAACTAAAAAAAAAACAAACACAACGAAATCACCGCGGCGCTCGTAATAATAATTAATCCACGCTGCGCCAGCGCATTAATAACAACACGAAGAAGAAGCGAACGGGTTGAGCTCTCAATTACCCACGAGAGTTATGAGAGAGCGAGAGAGAGAGCGAGAGAGAGAGAGTCCGAGTTGCTCTCGCAGCGCAAAAAAAGAGCAAAGCTCAAAAGAGGGCGAAGAGTCGTTATATACGCCGCGAGAGGATTGTGTCTTCATTAGGCGGCATTAATTGTTTAGCCCTGTCACATAACTCAATCGAGAGATATCGTGAGACTTTTCCATTCGCGGCTTTCTTTCGAGCTCCGAGTATAAATATATACACATGTATAGGTCGTTATATACGCGATCCGAGTGTCCACGTGTATTGGGTACATACTTAATTTTCCTACTTGAAGAGAAAGGGGAGAATCCAAGATTATATATATGTATATGTATATATACGTATAACAAACATCGGTACAGAGAGAAGTGTAGTGTGCGGCTAGCGTGACCGACACGTGTTGAACGCACTGAGAGAACAGCAGCACCACTGGCCCGCGGTCACGAGATCACTGCGAGTGTTTACACGTATACCTATAGCTGCATACATATATATGCAAAATGTCTTTCTTCGAGTACTACTACACGCATACATAGAGAGGGACGACGTAGTCGACGACTCACCTGGTGGAAGCCTAGGTAACTCTCGATGCTGTGGGTTGCGAAGAATACCTCGCCGTCGCAGGTCAGGATCAGCAGAAAGCCGTTCAGTGCCTGGAATATATAAGAGAAGAAGATTCGATTAATTCCACATTTTATCGTTATGTGTATATATATTACACACACACACACACACACACACACTTTTATCGAACGAATATATCGTACGAGTACTTTTTTCTTTTCTTATATACAACGATTTATATGGATACAGTATGTGTGTATGCATATGTGTGCAATAAACGTATGCGTTATGTATTTCAATTCATCGATTTAATCTATAAATAAAGCAGAGTTAAAAAAAACGTTCCGACAAGTGCGCATAAGCTCTCGTCAGGTCAATAAAATGGTGTACAGCTTCCATACTGCTCGAGAATCCGGTAACACATACGCACGCACACATACATATATGTAGACACCCCAATATATAGCTTTGGATACCCCCCTTCTCCCCATTCGTACATATAGCAACAGGAGGAGAGAGAGAGAGAGAGAGAGAGAGAGCAGCTAACCGGGGAAAATCAGTATTTTCTGAGTGTGCTGCTCTCGCATGCGCGCGGATGCTGCCACAGGATTGGTCGATAGGCCTGGGTTGCGCGAGGGGTGCGCGTAATAGGATTTGTCAATCTGCCCGCCTCTGCAGCGCAGTCTGTATACATATATATACACACACGTATGTAACATATACACATAGTAGAGAGAGAGAGAGAGAGAAAGAGAGAGGCCGCGATCGAAGCCAAAAGAGAAGATGGAGGTCGCGAGATTCTCAGATTTCGCTTAGCCGACGTTTTATATACAACAATAACGATTTTCTCCCTGCAGAGGTTCTATCGGGTCGACGCTAGGTGGCGCGTTTCTTACTCACAAGCGGCGAGACACGGACATTCGGGATTATCGCAACAAGTGCAAAAAAACAAAGCTTATGGACCTTTGATAAAGAGAAAGAGAGAAAGAGAGGAGGAAAAGAGCGTGTACACGAGAGGCAAAGTGTCAGGGGTCACTGGATCGTGAAGCTTAGAGACTGAGAGAGAGAGAGAGAGAGTCGCGTGTGTGCTGCACTCGCGTGTCCCGTCCAATTGCCCGCAGTCTTTCTCTCTGTCTCTCTCTCTCTCTCTCTCTCGTTCACTTCGCGTTGTGAGCTCACCTTGACTCTGGGGCCAACTCTCTCACTCTCTCTCTCTCTCTCTCTCTCTCTCTCTCTCTA
Source organism: Apocrypta bakeri (assembly GCA_018906985.1). Lineage (NCBI taxonomy): Eukaryota > Metazoa > Arthropoda > Insecta > Hymenoptera > Pteromalidae > Apocrypta > Apocrypta bakeri. Next base: position 4,040,432 of record JACCIA010000003.1, read on the forward strand.
TCTAAACTTCGCTGCAGGCTAGCTATGCTGCGACGTTGCTATGTACGATACTAGCTGCACGGAGCCGTGGCCCGGGTAACCAAGCCTCGTAGTCAAGGCAGCGACGAGCAGAAGGCGAACGGAGGAGTAGCAGTGCCGATCAATACACTAAGGACTCCGAGCCTCCTTCTCCTCTGTGTTTCCGACGCCGCGGCCTTTCCGCTAGCGGTAGCCCCGTGCGATTTTTCTTCTTCTACTATATATATTTATACATATATACACACACGTATATACAAATGTACGATCTCGAAGATTTTTTCCAACTCCGCTCGTGGACAAAACTGCGCCAACAAAGCTCGGTTGCGTATGCGAGAAGGAAGATTTCTCTCTCGTTCTCTCTTTCTGTCTTCATCGCAGCTGACGGTGTGTGCAGCATATATAGAGAGCGCGTGTCTGACATATCGGCGAAATTAATGGCCAGTAGCTAGACACTATGCAGCGCGTGCAAACCGCACTGCAGCCGAACCGCGGACATGCAAGCATCAGCAACAAGTAAGACCTTGCACGTACTCACACACACCAAATGTGTGAGCTGCTCTCAAGAGAGAGAGAGAGAGAGAGAGAGAGAGAGAGAGAGAAGAACTGACAAAGAGCGAAAAAAAAGAAAAGCATAGAGAGAAGAATCGAGAGTGGACTATGCACGTGACAATGAGATGTTGACTTTGTGTATACTCCTCCCTCACTGCTCTGTTCGAAGTTTTCTTGTATAAACGCATATAAAAGGCTTTTTGTCAAGCGTTTAGAGTATCGTTTAAACGTGTATATAAGAGCATATTTCATATGCGAGATAGTCATCTCTCTTTCTCGTGGTAGAAACAGCTCCATCTCGCGCTTCTGACATACCGTCATTAATCAATCGTTGCACAGCAGCGGTCTACGGGGACAGCGATAGACACCTTATTATATATTATATTCCAAGAGAGAAAGACCGAGTGAGCTTTCAAATCAACTTGTCTTATTTCTCTATCTCGTTCTCTCTTTCGCTTCTCCTCTCATCGACTTTTAATCAGACCTGGATTTATCGTTTATTATTTTCGTTATGGGGATAGGTATTTATCGCGCGCAGCTCGTGCGCTGGATTTATCGAAGCGCCGCAGAGATTTATCGGTTTCGAGGATGCATGTGTGTGTATACACACATATATACAACTCTCTCTCTCTCTCTCTCTCTCTCTCTCTCTCGTGCTGTTAGTTGTATCTCTTTTTTACTCCACTTCAATGAAGCTCTAGCTACGTGTACGTGTAATGTGTTTGTGGGTGATTTGGATGACGGTCATAACGCTTGATTGTACAAAGAGAGAGAGAGAGAGAGAGAAAAGCGCTGGTATAGATTGAGACATCAGAGGACATATTACGAGGCATTACCTGCAGGAACATTTCACCGTCGAGGTGCTGGTGGTCGTAAGCGGCGAGAGCGGCCAGCTCACGTGCCCGGTAATGCGAATCGTGATGCGAGTTCTCTTCCTTGTCCTTGTGCATCACAACTGCGAAACAGAAAATTATTTATCGACGTTAAAATTCAACATTAATACACATATTGTCAAGTATATACCGCAAAAGAAAAAAAAATATATATATATACCCGAAGGTATTTATTTATAAATATAATATATATGTACAGCATACGAGATTCAGATATAGTATTTACAACCTCGAGACATGTCGTATATTATAATACATAAAAAAAGTCACTCAACGTCGCATCGCAACCTAAAAGCCGTTGCAGCGGCGCGTCGCGGATAAAAAGCACGAGAAAGAGAGAGAGAGAGAGAGAGAGAGAGAGAGACAGCAGAGAAAGAGAGATGCCTTATCTCGCATTTTCGAAACTTTTTCGTGTGCATTCTAATGAAGGTATTACGCGAGGGGGTAGTATAAGGTAGTAGTATGGAGCCAGAATATAGCCGAGCAGGTGGTCGGTCAAGAAAAAGGAAGTGTCACTCCTGCAGCAGTGCGAGTTCAGCCGGGCGTAAAACCAGCCCTCGTGCACGTATACTCCATATCGATGTTTAAGTAGCCCCCTTTGACTTTTTTATTTTCTTTTTCAATCGTTTCGGGCTTAATTCTCAGATTGGAGTTCGCTAAATCGTCGTTAGGTGGCGTCGTGGACTTTTCCAACGATATTGTGGCCGAAGTGGCCGGAGTGGCAAACGCGCGCATCCTATTGCAGTTCGCGAGAAGCTATAAAGAGAAGTTTAGGATATGACTCGAGGCTTTTTTTAGACGAAGCTTTGAGGGAGGGCCTAAGTGAATGCCTAATTGAGCCATTATACATCGATGCTGACGTCGGATAATGATTAATGACTCGGCACGCGCCGAAAAATTCTCACCTAGTCATCGACGTGTTACACACACACACACACACACACACACACACACATATAAACGCATAGATTCTCAGCACAATGCTTATATTATATATAATCAATTGATTTAACCGAGCCCTTGTGTATTTAATATACTCGTGTTAGGTGTGGTGCGTCTAACTGATTTTTCCTCGTAATAGCTGCGAGGCAAGGATTCTTCGCTTAGGAGTGTGCGCGACGCTTATGTGCGCTGCGTATACACAATATGAATATGCGTATTCTAAGAGCGCCGCGCGTCGGGACTCGAGAGAAAATAAAAAGAAAAAAGAAAGGAGAGAAAAATAATAATAACTCAGCAGAACTGGCAATCAGAGAATCGACGAAGGTGACCCGCCCTATCCCTGTACACAGGCGCGATACGGATCACCCTTTTTTCCATCCGCGCACCGCTACACATTATATACATGAATTTTCAATAGGCTTGTAAGTGTGTGTATTTATATACGTGCACACACACACACACACACACACACACACACACATGCATATACGCATACAAGCGAAAACACGTATCGCACGAAATTAACCGATTCATTCGGCAACTTTCGCTAATTTCGCGTGAAATATCATCGCTCGCGGAAAATAATCATCGGCTAGTGTTCGCGCACGCGCGCAGGTGTAAATGCTGTGCGTACATGTGTATTCGTATATATATATAGCCCTAACTAGAATGAATCGCCTCGATTTTTCCACGGCAGCCGAACAACAATGCGCCGGTTATTTGTCGAGAAATCCGCGACGATATTTCGGGACAGTATATGCGAAGAGCCAAGCGTAAGAGAGAGAGAGAGAGAGAGAGAGAGAGAGAGCGAGCGAGAGAGAGAGAGAGAGAAAAGGTATACACTCCTGCTGGCAGCGAATAAATTGGCCGCTTTTTAACAAGTTTCTCTCTTGGGGGGAGAGCCATTAATCTCGCGGTTAGTTTGTTAGTTAGCGCGAGAGATGGAGAAAGAGAGAGAGAAAGAGACTATACGCCGCCTGGCGGGCTAATTGTTATTTACGAGGGGATATAAAACGCAAAATAGGTATATGGCTTTATTAATACGCGCCACGGCGTTGAGAGAAAGATCGTGTGTCCGCCTATGTATATATATGTAGATGTGTGCGACCATATGCGTATACGTTCGCATATGCAGGATAGCAGGATTGAAGAGACGAAGCCGAGGATGACGATACGAAAAATCTGAGATGAGCCGATGGATACGTGGCGACACCTCGAGTATTCCTCCTATGCTTGTATATAGGGTTATAAGCTACTTAGCGATGGTATCGGGTGTCTCGGGAGAATCTTGGGAATGCGAATTATCGGTGCACGGCTTGAGTTTGTGTGTGGTTTTTCTTTGTTTTTTTTTTTTTTTTTTTTTTTTTTTTAATAAGAATGTGTCTATACACCTGCAGAGTGTGTACGTACACACGAATAAGAGCCGGTCGATAACCGCGACGATGCGCTGTAGTGTCTAACAACGACTTTACAATATCTTCGAAATGTGTGTCTTTCTGATGCATAATATATATACGTAAGCAAACACGAGGTATACCGTTTTGCCATTTATATACCATTTTCTTACGCGTAATAAACCTATTTGGATCGATTTTATTTTATGAATTTATTTTACATTAGGCCCATAAATGTGAATTGTTATTGCGGTATTAAATCAATATGATAATTTAGAAAATTTTTTATAACTCGCGCAAGTTTTGCGTCATTATTTTCTATTCGTTCATCGATTCATCATTGTTATTTAATGCATTTGCAGAACATTCGTAAATATAATTATATTTTAATCATACCCTCCTAATAAATCTACAAAATTACATGTGTAGAAACGAAAATTCTCGCACATGATGCATCATCCTTTGCCGGTAAAGGTCCATGTGTTTATATACACGTATATACGCACGCAGTACACTCACACACACACACACACATGCAGAGTCTATCCATCAAAGTCGCTTGATTACTTCCGATTGATAAGGAGAGAATAGGTATACACAGGTAATCACGAAAATTCGAGGAACGCATAATTGGGATACATGGGAGAGAGAAAGAGAAAGAGAAAGAAAAAGGAAAATATATATATACATATGTAGGTATATACACGCATACACACACACACACACACTCACACATACACACGGTGACTAGTTGTACTTGTCTATTGTTTATGCTAATACCTCGTCGTCGTCGTCGTCGGGGCTGAGTAAGCTCGGCGTTGCGGTGGCGGTGCGATATCCTAGCCAGATAAACAAAGCAATTATATCCGAGAAAGGGAGAGAGGAGGGTGGGATATGGCGTACCAGCCGCACCATTGCTCGGTATGTATATATGTGTATGTACAGTTGGGGATGTATATTGCGTCGTGATTCGCGGTAGCGAGACATGGTTGCGCGCACGCGTACGTACGCGACGCTGAATTTTTTTACTCTTCAATTCGTAACACTTTGATTTTCTTACGGAACTGTGGGTAATACACACACACACACACACACACACGCACGTGAAAGCAGATGAAAAAAAAGATTACCTATTGTTGGAAATATAAGGGTTTGATTGTTGGGGAATGTTTGGAATTATGCAGTTGGAATTATTTCAAATTCATATGCAGTGACCGCGAGTCTTGATAATACGATATCTTATATGCGTATGTTAAATTTCACAAGGTATTTATTTTCTTTCGCGTCGAAATAACGTTGGATTTCTTGTTTTCCTATAATTTAATCGTCGAAGATTTCATACATGATATTCGTATAATTTGAAGCTGAAATAGTCATATTTTCAATAAATGCAGAAAATTGAATTTTCTTAGATTTTAATGACGCGCGTTCTATTATCAATAATTGAATGTACTTTATTAGTTGAAAGAGATAAAGCTTTCATTCAATTAACATGTTAATCAACAGAAACGGCTAACTTTCTAACGCGAGAAATATATATGTTACGCGCACGCGTCCTAAATTAAAATATGAGGCACGTCTATATATCTATATATATCTGCAAATCATCCGAATCAAGGACTTTTGAAGAATCTAATCTCATCGAACATCTGCCGATCGTGTGTCAAAATTTCGATGTATAACCCTTAAATGCACAGTAGAACAATATCGATTGAATAATGACTGTACGAAAAGCTCGAGTATGAACGTGCGTAAGCGCATGTATATAGAGCTACGACTGCCCTGATGCACCGCATCTCCAGATTGAAATGGTAATACAGAGATCATCAAACCCGACGCTCGCTAATCGAATCCAAAGCCCGTTAGTGGCTACACTCGGCGTCGTTAAGAAGGTGTAAAATCTCCGAAAGAGCCAGCTCAGCGTGACGCCGCACACAATTATAAATCACACAACTACATATATATGTATACACACACAGACGTACACGCGTATAGGTATATAATGCGCCAGTATCGCACTCTCTCGCTCTCTCTCTCTCTCTCGTTTATATAAAATATATAAAGCATATATATACAGCGAAAAGAGAGAGAGAGAGAGAGAGAGCAGCTAGACACGCGGCAATCCAGTCAAAGCATACCATAACTTTTCACCCTCCAATACGCAATGTATATCGCTATATAGCAAAGTTACAGGAGAATATAGGTATACACTTACAGTATATATAGAACATGACGAAGAAGGGTATCATGTGGCCAGGTGGGCTATCTGTATATACGCGAGCACTAGATTTACAGCTAATCATTTTACAGGGCTATATTTTCAAGGCAGAGAAGGGAGAAAGAGAGAGAGAGAGAGAAGACTGCTGCGCGCAAGCGGCGTATACCAGCCCTTTCTACCTTTGAAATATCGCGAGCATTAAACCGCCGCCGCTGCTGTATTATACAAGTCGTAAGTGTGTGCATGCGTGTATATACGCTGCGAAGGAGGATCGATTTTGGATCTGTTACGCGCGCTCAAATGACGGGGTTCATAAAGAATCTACGTAATTTTCTTTATTTTCACGGCGCACGTCTGTGGAAATCTCATATATTAGACGTTGCTTTCATAAACGTCGATTATTGGTCGTGAATTTTGAAGCTATCCGAATTCAAACTACCCGTAGCTACGGCATATTGTATCTATTGACACTGCATTATTTATTGGAAAATGCATTTCGTCCAAGCTTTCTCGGCGAATAAAACTTTCAAAAAAATAATATTATATATTCATAGCGAACGATTGCACGTTCATTTACACAACGCGTATTTACGCGCATATACGTAATCGATTTTTGTTTCTGTCAATTACATAATTGTACAGACCAAAGGAATAACTTGGAAATTATTCCGAAACAAATCAACAACTCGCGAACGCGGCAACATTATCACATTCGATAATACCTGAAGTGCAACAATTCTTTACACACTACGGCAACTTCAGCGAGTAAATATAGGGTATGCTTACGCACAAAATACATCTAAGCATAGAAGAGCGCAACGCAGAAGTTAATGCCCGATGTCGAGCTAAGATACGCACACAGCGAAACAGCAGAAACAACAGACGCGCGTGCAGCTCGTCAGCGGCTCGTGGGCTCGTTGCAAAGGCAATCTATATATACGTATGTATACGTATATCTACACACATACACACCGAGTGTCTATATAAGAAAAACTAAGAGAAAGAAAAAGATAGAGAACGATGCCCCCTTCCCCGCCTCCTATACAACCTGGCAGGAGGAGCAGCAGCAGCAGCAGCAGCAGCAGCAGGGCATATCAGTTATTAGCCCTATATTCCAAGTCCATTTATTCGGCTGCGGCGGGGGTGAGGAAGCAATCAGTAACAGCTCACGTGGGGCGAGCTGAAAACCAGGTGGTGTGTATACCTCGCGATCGCATCGCCCATATGCCGCCGCTGCCGTCGCTGCCGCCGCCGCTGCAGAGTATGCGGAACTCCTGAGTTCGAGGGGGTCGCACAGCCTGCTGCTGGCTGCAGCTAATTAATTTCCGTGCTAGCTACGCCCTATTGTTCCAAAGGTAAGTTGGAATAACGTGTCTGTGTGTGTGTGTGTGTGTGTGTGTGTCGTGTGAGCGACGGTTTTTTTCCCGTTTTTTGGCAAATGCGTTCGAAGCAAAGATTGTGTATATAAATTTGAAAAAAAGAAAGAATTACATTTTAGAAATGAGCTAGAGTACGTATGCATATATATATATGGCCGTTCACTGGGTCAGGAGTGCGGTGTCGCGTTGCGTGGTAAGAAGCCGCTCTCCGCGAGAGAGACTACGTGTGTATAGCAGTAGGTAGTGTGCACTGATGGCCGATGCGTGTGCCGCTCGATGCACGCAAGCTAACTGCTCGCAATATCGCGACGTTACGGCCAGTTAATAAGCCGACGATATCTGCTCATTATGCGCCTGGAATATAATCGGTGAGACTATGCGTTAAACCCGATTGAGAGATCGAAGTGGAGGGGGAGGAGGGTGTATCGGGGAAGATACCCAATGATTTTTCTATTTTGGTATTGGCTGCAGGTGACGAGATCATGCCTTCGGAATGAAGTTTGGCGAGACAGAGTTGATATAGAACCCTGGGAAAATTGACGAATAGAAATAGTCACTTACATAGGGAGACTCGTTTGGGGCTGAGACACCGAATTAATAGTTATAACTATAAGCGTATGTCATTTGAATGAGATGTGCGCACAAGCGTAACACACGTGGGAATATTTGATGAAAATATTTTTAAATATGCACGCATATACGTACGGCATTGTCAAATGTATTAACTTTGAGATTGGGACTATAAGATTATTCTAAATTATACGAAGGAATAATTAATGGTTGCGTTATATGTTCAAACTCGTTTTTTCATCTCTCTGCGGTTTACGCTTGTTCTATAATAAGACATGCAGTGGACATTTTTTCCTTTATTTATAAGTTCCAAAACATCGACTCTATACGCACTGGCAGAAATTGCATTTAAATGGGTTATATTTTGAGTTTTCATTTAATAAAAATAGGCATTTCTGTGATAAATAATGAAAAAGAATACTCCATTTTTAAAGTTTTAAAAGTATTTTTTAAGCACACGCAAATGAATTTTATTTTAAATTAATTGCGATTCGATTCAAGAGACATTTCCCTTTCGCTTACTTTTTCATTAAGAAGCTTCTTGAGTGTATTATACACAAGAGTTAAAAATAAGAAAACGTTATTTGAGTTTCTAATTGTACGAGCTATTTATAGATTTTTCAAAGAAACCTTATGAAAATAGCGTCTTTTCGCAGTTACTTATTTACATCGCAAAAAATCATTAGAATTAACATTCATATAGAGCGATATATATCTGTATATGATCAATATTGATTAGCCAACTAACTAACGGCCAAGTTCTTTGCAATTATTTTAAAAATCACCTACAAACTACACGGAATATCTCGTTATATTCCCTACACGCTCTCTCCCAACAGAATTTTTTTCTCTTTCAAACGGAAGCCTCTCTCTCTCTATTAGCATGTAAAAACGGCGCCTCTCATTGCGCGAAGCAAATAAGGAAGCTGAAAGGCCGCGAATTATTTAGAAAAGCGCGCTGATTATTGCACCGGAGTGAAAAAGCAGAGCAGCGAAAATATACATTACACCGCGTATATATACATGTATATACAATATACACGTATACGTGTATATATTGTATATGTTGTATATATTGTATATATCTATACGCAACTCCCACCCACGTAAACAATGTTTTACACGCTCTTATTAAAAGATAAAACATATACCGTCGTTGTTTTCCTCTTTCTCTCAATTTTTATATGTATATGTGTATGTATATACGAGGCCGCTTCTTCTTCTCTGCTACAGTCGAAAGCTCGTCAAAATTACAGTCGATACCTAATTCGCATAATAGAGAGATAAAACCGCGGATAATCGGAATTGCATTAAGGCATACATAGTCAGCGCTATAACCGCTCTCGCGGCAATTACCACATGAAAATCATAGTTGATTCTCATTCGCTCTGGACGATAAAGTATGTGGAGCGGTGGAATTAGAAAAAAGGCGACGTGCCGAGGAAGAGAGTTTGCCGGAGTTTATACCGGAACTATATACATCTACACACACATACGTGTATGTACGTATATACGTATACACGTCCAAAGTTATACGGCGATCGTGTCGATAGGAAGGTTATGCGCTTATATGTGCGCTTATATGTGCGCTTATATGTGCGCTTATATGTGCGCTCATTACGCTGTACAACACAGCCCGACGAGCTGTTGTTCTTGGCTCGATACGCTTCGATTATCGCTCTGATAGCTACGCGGATTCCATATTTATATATGCATAGAAAGCCCAATGATTAATACGCGCGCTCCCCTTTGCTGGCTTTTGCTCTCCTCGGCTTCTGCGCTTCTGCAGCTTGTGCAGCAGTTAACTTCTTTATTAGCTGCTTATTGCTGTCGCGCTACACGATATATCGCCGAGTACTTATATGCATTCGAGTCGGGAGAAAGTTTCTGATGTATGGAATTATTTTTTGTATTGCATCTGATTGGGGAGTATAAATGCGAGGCTATTATGTATGCGGAGATGATATGATTGTAAAGACCATATTATAAGCATCTTGCGAAATGCAGAGGGGAATGATCTTTTCGAGTGGAAAAATTTGTCGAAATTCTTTTTTTCCCCTTGACCAAGATGAATGGCTCATTTTCCAGGGTATACGAAATTCCTTACGTTAACTATGTGTTATGATCAAATTATGATAAAGGATGCTCCGATATTGCCACGTCGTTGTTATACTGTTTTTCGCGCACATGTTCTTTAAATATAAGTGAATAAAGCCTTTTACAAAATCATCGAATCAAAACACGACCGCGTTAGCTTCGCTTTTGTCTCCTTTTCGTAAAGTGTAAAGTGAAATCGTAATCTGTAAAGTGAAATGAATACTCGAAGGAACTGATTATTATACTTTGGTTTAAAAAAAAAGGTGGATTCGCGCGAAAGTAAACAAATCATGGGTATCAATCAATGGTATTATATTGTACGAGTCAACGTTCCATCGAACGAAATCCGAGACATCAATACTACACCAATTACTCCATACTCAGCCTTGATAGCTATTACTCACGAGCGATTTATAAACCACACGCCGTCGAGGAGACAAATTATCCTCGTGTTTTTGCTTCACCGTCCCTTCGTCATCCAGATATAATTATGAGCTGGTCATTTCGAGAGATTGAAATGCAAACTGCCCCTCGACTGCGCAGGTGCGACTCATAACGCGCGTATGCCAAAAGCTATAGAACGCTCGATTCCATTGAAAGAGTATACCTTTGCTTATACGCATATACGTATATATACAAAACCAAAATTCGATCTCCGCTTATCGTCTCTAATTAATCGACTTAACTACATCTTCTTTTTCCCAATAACAGTTAAGTACTCAGAAACCATATAGGTATATGCATGTAATTGTGTATTCGCACACACACACACACACACACACACACATATATATGGATCCTCACGCCCACGTATCTCCGGCAAGAGGTGAAAGGTGGTCATTGCTGCAACTCGTGCATTCATTCTCGCTTTGCACTACTCCTCGTGAGAAGAGTCTCTCCGCGGATATCGGGCATGGGGCAAAAGTCCGAGAACCAGCAGCTGCAATGAATACCTATTAAAGCGGTGTGAACAATGCCGTGCAGCAGCAGCAGCAGCAGCAGCAGCAGCAGCATCGGCATCAGCAGCTCTCGATACCTGTTCTTCTCGTCTCTGTTCGCTCTTCTCTCTCTTCGCTCTCACCTACGCGCATAGAAAAGGGAGGAAGAGAAGCTACGGCTGCTGTAGCTCTCTTTCGCGTGATATACTGCGCGAGATGCTCGGATAGTCGACGACACATCCCCGCGCAGCTGCTGTACATACACAGCAAGAGAAGAGGCCTACAAGTTTATTTCGAGGAACTCACGACGATTGCCACACTCTGTTATACTGACCGGAGAGAGAAAGAGAGAGAATGAGAGAGAATGAGAGAGAAAAAGCGTACACGCGTTGGAAAAGCCCCTGGTCTATATGTAGACAAATATATATATATATGTGGATGTATGAACGTGTATCCCCCAGAGACTGAGAGCAAAGTCTAACGAGAGGCTCGCGTGCAAGTTTTCGGTGGGAGTGGCCGTAATCTAGACGGGATCAACCCTTATATTCGTGTGGATGTAATTTTCTGCGAGCTCTGCGATGGATCCGTTGGACCGCGTACGAAAGATGTGATTTGTCGAGCTGCCGCTAGATGGCCAAGGATTCCAATCAAACCCGCAATCGACTCAGAAATCAGTTCAGAAAATCACAAAAGTCTTCCATTTTTTCTTCTTGCAATTTTACTACGAATACCTAGCGTCCGTACTTTATTCTTTAGAAACTGTCAAGTCAGCATCACGCGTTATATTTCTAATAAAACTGCTAATTAAGTGATTGCTCATTATGAAATAAATGGAATTGCATGCTTTAAATAGACTTGTTTTATTAGACTCGTTCCAATAATAGCAAATAGTTTTACCTTTCATTTAAGAGCTCTAACATTTCTATCCCTTCTACAGTTAATTGCAGTAGGAAGTAGAGCAGTCACTCCACGTAGGATTCAAAGAAAACCGATAGCTAAATTGGGCTCAAATTTAGCAATAATGCTATGCGATATACTTTTTGCAAGAACACAGAGATATTAAATTAAATGCCCAGAAAAATTATTACAAAACAAAATGGGTTTCTAGCCAATTAGTCAGCAAAATTTTCACACCTTATATTGTCAAATTTTTTCTGTGTGCAAAATTTAAAATCGTTACGTACAATTCACTACACTACTATACAATTCACATGTATTTGTAATTAGCAAATTAACTTGTTAACTTAGTACACTCTCATTTTTTAATAATATAAGTATACTAGTACATTTCAACTTTGAAATAAGTATTATACATTTTGATTATAGTACAATATTGATTATAGTATTATAGTACATTTTGATCTGATTAATTATTTTATTATATTTTCGTGAAAAATGAAAACACTTTTATAATTATTTGCCCGTAGTTGATAATTTTATTTTGTTAAAAGGTATGTCTATGAGTTTTGAGCGTACTGAGTCTACTGCGAATTGTCACTTTTGAAAATACCAAAATTTAAACTCACAGCTAAATTTTGAAAGCACGCATACGCAACAGGGCCTCCAAAATATTCTGCTTTAAATATTTAGACAATTTATAAAAGAAAGTATTCTTGTGTTTTTAACGAAAAATTTTGTATTCTTGTTACGTATGTAGCGTCGCAAAAATTTTCTTTAGTGCAATAAGTCCAACAGGATCTCATTTGAAAGTAAGTTTAAAGATATAATTTTTATACGAAACGGAGTCACTTCCAACTTTTTTAACGACAGTGATAAATAGTATATTTTTTAAAATAAAATTTTACGGTTAATTTGAATATAAAATACTCTGCTTTATTTATTTCAAAGTATTGAATAATGGATTATTTAATAACTTTATTAATTACTTTGAATTTTCAATTTTCTGATAGCGTTAATACACTTTTAAACAGTGAATAATTATCGATTTATAAAAATGTTACCAGTTATTGTTTTGAGGATGCATACTTTTAAAATATTGATAATCAAAATGTATACGTACTTTGACGAAACGCAAATAAATGTCAATAGGACATATTGTGGCATAAGATTTCAATGCCTTCATTGCCAAGCATTTACTCGATGCGTAAAGTATATGATCCAAACAATTTAAATTTTGCAACGTGTAACGCAGACTCTGCCAAAATCCAAGTCGAGCTCGGGCTTTTGGAGATTAAATCGAGCTCGTTCGTATTTTTTTCCTTTCAAAGTACACCCTGCACGATGCAAAATTCAAATCGTCCGAATCAGATATTTCGTTGGCCGACCAGTACGATGCGACGAGAAAAATAAGCTTACTCAGAACTCCATTTAGATTGAATAAAATATAAATTCATCCAAAAACCAACGTACAAGTTCGCCAGAATCACTGGTCAATCTTGTGTAATTTATATTTGAAAATTGAGCGGAAAATCATAGAAGTGATTGCCGGCAAAATCAGTAAGAAAAGTCACCTTGGAAGTAGCTCTTGGTCCTCAGATAACTGACGCTAAGCCTTAGTATACTCAGTCGGTCGAGCTTACTGAGGATATTCTGCTCGAAGGGCAGCAACGATGCCAGAGTGTCGAGTTCAGCGTTGAGCCTCTCCCGATGCCTCTTGCTTGGATTCGATTTGGTCACGCCGTCCTTCTGTGGTGGCTTCAAGCTGCAACATCAAAAATCAACACACGCTTTGTTACGTTTTGTATATAGATGTACATTGTATAAGCTTATATATATATATATGTGTACGTTCCACGATGATGACCGCACACCGCTGCGCGACTTTGGTTCCGGGACGATAATTAGCTTTGTTTTGCTCGTTCGGGCTCTCGTGCGTATATCTATATATATATATATATATATATATATATATGTATATACAGATATGTGAATAAGAGAGAGAGAGAAAGCAGGGTTAATGGATTTTGTGTCATCCGATAATTAATAGAGTTCTCTCCGGGCAGTGTCCGCTCGCGCGCACACACACAAACACACACACAAACACATACATATACATTCATCACGCTTTCTAACCCCTAAGCATTTTAATTAAAGTCAGCATTTTTATGCTCGCGAGCGCGTGTACTAGACGCTTACGCGTATACAATATTTTTTACCTATTGTACATATAAAAGACTCTGTCTTAAAAACTTTGCCATCTAGCGGTGTCTTGTCCATCACTTATACATGTATATATGTATACTCAAAGTCATCCGGATATAATTGAAAGCGTATATGGCCCGTATTAATTTCTGTTTACGAGCGCGTTAAAAATGAAAAACGTAGTTACGTGTATATCGTAGCAGGAAGCAGTTCTCCAGAACGCGGGGGGTGAAAACGTATATAGTCGTCCACGCCCCCGCTTTCGGTTTTTCCTTAATAAGACAATGAGCGATACTCACACATGTACGCACAGAAATATACGCTCGATTATTTCGTCTGTTGACAGCTATATATATATACGAGGCACATAATGGATAATAGACTTCGCTTTTCCGAAAATGAGAGGCTACAGCCGCAACTGACCGAGCGCCAGCTGATATCTCGGGGGATACATCTCTCCCTCTGTCTCGTATATATATGTTCTTACGTACTCCCTCGTATATATACGAACGAGCGCGAGGTTAGAGAACGCTCTATATATATATATATATCTATATACACATATGATTCCTATCGGAGCCGTCGAGCGTAAACGGGCTCGCATGCGTTTCATATATATATGTATATATATAGTTTCTCTCTCTCACTCTCTCTCTCTCTCTCTCTCTCTCTCTCTCACCCTCTTCTGAATCATTGCCGTATTGTACGTATATATACAAGCTGACCTGCACATTAACAGTAAGCGAGCCAGAGAGTGTAATCGAGAAAATTTATGCAGATTTCGTTTTATCGATAATTAAAAAGCGAAGCCTATATGAGCCATGTGTGTGTATAAATTATATGAACAATCGATATTCGACTGCAGAAGCTTGGAAAGCTGTTTATACGCGATGTATGTATATGTGTATATCGATGTATATAAAAGGTAGTGGCGAAAGAAAGCCCAAGGTAGTCGCGGTAAATATACAAGAAAGGAAGAATCGAGGAAGGAAGCGGAGGAGAAAGAAAAGCAGTGAGAAGAACACTGCGCACGCGTCGGACCAACACTATGGATTTTTGGATAACTACTGTTCGGTACTACTATATGTATACATATATATATACGTACATACAAACTATGCTGGTATTCCATGCATATCACAAGGACGCTACTCTCAAGATGGACGTTGTCGGAGGAGTGTATTATATATTAGTGTATTATACCTATATACATATATCAGTATCCTATCTATATCCAACATCGCACTACCGTGTAGCATTAGTCCGGCTGATTAATCGTTTCGTCGACTCGATATGCGCTATATCGGAATTGATTCGTATATATAAGAGGGATGACGAGGACGATGATACTTTATTAATGGCTATTAGTGCTACTGTGTCTACATCGTTTAGTATTCCTTTAAGAACGATTAATTATATATCAACAGAATGGAACAATGAAAATAAAAATAAAATTATAAAAAGAGAAGGAGATATTCGTGCCATAAAATAGCTAATTAGAGAGGGCAGAACGCGTATATTACGCAATGTACATAACGCGTATACAAGACAATCGGTATACAAGATCACCTATATTACAATCAGGTCGAGTCGGGCTACGTTAGCAATTAATCTCGGAAGAGCCGCGCAGTCCGCCTCTGATAATTAATGCAAAGGCTGCTGCCGTTGCTGTTAGACTGCTGCCGCTGCTACTGCTGCCGCTGCTACTGCGCGTGTGTGATACGCCGTGGTTATGATTCTTGCGCGCGGCCAGCCGCGTCAATCAAAATTCTTCGGAGTACGCGATGTGTTTTCCATTCGCCTTAATTGAATCGTCGGTCCGCGCTGCTCTTCCGTCTATTTCATTTAACGCTATAGATTTGGCTTTCGAGAGAGGGGGAAGTACTTTTTTGCATTTGAATTTATTTGCCGTCCAGTTCTTCCAAGCATTCGATTCTCCGAAGGTTTTATACGTTATTATACGCTATTCTACAGAAATATACATATGTACATATACATGCACATATATATGCACACGAATGCGCAAGAAGTTTAAGGTGGTATGGATGACCTCGATCGATTTGACGCGGAATAAAAACAGAAGGAGTTTCAACTGATGGAACTGCGCGGCCTAAAATTCCACGGAGATATATAACCCGTAGTTGTAAGAGCGTATATTATACGGCTAGACTATCCTCTTCGAGTCGATAAAATAATGAAAGTTTTTCACTTTTAATACAAAATATATATCCATATAATTTAATAAAAAAAACCTACGTATGTATATATGAGAGCGAGGAGGATTTTATTATTACGATGAAAGATCATTTTTTTTCGATAAATGTAAGAGTATTAAAATTATATGTTATACGTACAGAGAATATATAGATTTTCGCTCATTCATAATTACGATGTAGGGTACACCTGTGGTGTTTAAAAAACTGATAAACTTATATAACCCGTAAATTATATTGAAAAAATCATTAAACATTCAACCGGGGCATCAATAGCATTATGAATTAAAAAAACTGGTATAAATTAAAAACTTAATCACATAGTCACCGCGTCTTCATCAAAAAGCATATAAACCGAGTCTCAACATTATAAGAGCTTTAATTATTCGCTGGGCAGTATAACATGTCGATTAAACGTGCGCAGGGACGAATCGCAGTGGAGTCTCGCTCGAAGATGAGCTTTCAAATTAAAGTGAAATTAGAGACTCGCCCTGGGCCGACAGCAGCGCGTCATTCTTTCATCCCGTTTAAAAGCTCGTTATCGCTCGTCCGTCTAATGATACGCGTCTCTCCCACGCGCATATAAGAAGTTTTCAAAAATAATTCCTCCTCCAATGGCTTCGCTTGCGGGATTTGCCTTGCAATTACCCAACCATCTAGCGGTGATTTTCCGTACTAACGAATCCCCCTCCTATCTTTCTATCTAAATGACACTAAGAATTTTAACGACGCAACGCAATAGCCGTCGATAAATCGCATCCTGAGCGGTATTAATAACGAAAGACCTTATACATACCATATAGGTAGATGGAAAAAAAAGTGCACGATTATTATTGGCTTTTTACTCCAAGGAGAGTAAGAGCGAGACGGAGAAACGCTCTCGTATACGAAGACAATCGTGAAATCGCATCTCGCCATCAGAGAAAGAGAGAGAGAGAGAGAGAGAGCTTCTTCAGTCGAACCGAGAGAAGAGAGTCCGGCTTAGCGTGGAATCCGCGCAATTAACTGCAACAGTGGCAGAAGCATCGTCCCACGCCTGGCTTTGTTTACGGCGCGCGAGGCGACGTTACTTTTCTTCTCTCTCACTCGCGCGAGCTCACAGGTTCGGGCCCATCTCCTATCGGCCATCAGCTACACAGAGCGAAAGAGAGAGAGAGAGAGAGACTTCTCTCAAGAGAAACTTTCAGCAGTACAGAAGCTGCTGCTGTGCTCCTCGCTCGAACTAGTTTCTCAGCAGCAGTGGAGGCTACTTAAAAAAAATAAACAGAGAATCCACGCGGGATCAATTCGAGGGCGTAATAAATCTGTCATTGGCATGTGCGAGGGCATATCTGGGATCGCGAGTTCGAATACTGAGAGTGAGAGAGAGAGAGAGAGAGAGAGAGAGAGAGTGTGTGTTGAACGCTAATGAAAGCGACGGGCAATTCTATCACTTTTATCGTACTTTAATTCCAGGCTAAACGCGCGACAATTATATATTCAGTGGAACCGAAGCGAGAACTTCAGTAGATGTGTATACACAGGGCGAGAAGGATCAGAGGAAGAGAGGGACGACTAATAGAAATGCAAGCGGGGACTCCTATAAATTCTCTCCGAATTCGAGATTCGGAGTAGACGAATAAGTGGAGCCCAAGAGACAGAGAGGCTAATCAGTCTTTCGGCCAAACACGACTCTTGTGTATATATATATGTATATATGTGTGTATATATATATAGACGGCAAATGAGTCCCTGCGATGAATTAATGAGGGCGACGATTTTTTTCTTCTTCTTTCGAATTTTTTCCCCATCCCTTTTCTCCCTCGGTCTCTGCTCGAAAGGTGTTATTACAAACGTCTCCTATATACGACAAATCATTCTAGTATCGAATATATATGTATGCGCTATTGGCGGAAAATTTAAATACGTCAAAGTCTTACAATAAAGTCAGAAGGATGCAGTGACAGCCGACGATCAGATAATACACATTTATATATATATACACACAGTCAACGAAAGAACTCGCGAGCCAATTAATTAGCTTGGTAATTAGATCGTTCTCTCTCTCTCTCTCTTGATCTCTTATATGTGTGTCTCCATGTCGGTCCTATGCAAATGTGCATACGCGCTCCGGCAAAATTAAGACGTAGGACGCGTATAGATCGAGTCCAAGTGTAGTACCAGTCCAAGAGAGCTTTCCCGTTCATTCTTTATCAGCCGAACTGATCGTCTGCTGCCGAACGCGACTACTGCTGCTGATGCTACCGTAGATGCCCGTGGGTGTATAACTTTCTTTTTTTTATTTTACTTTTTTTTATTTATATTCCTGAGAGGGAGAGAGAGAGAGAGAGAGAGAGAGAGTCCGCCTACGTAGCTTCGCTTTTCCCGTGCATTCGTGAATTCCAAAGAATATCCTGAGTATTCCAGATATTTTTAAAAACAGATTAGCGAACTTGTAATTAAGGAGCGCGATGTAAGCTAGAAAATAAAATTAGTGTCCGTTATGGAACCGAAGTAACGAAGAGGATTCCCAAGGGAAAGAATATTTCATTGGCTAAAGTGTTATATGAGCCATATGAATAGGGATATAATTTACGATAGCTTAATTTCGAAATAGAATTCGATAGCATTTGAATGTATGCTGCAACGTTTTTTAACGACTCAATGTTGGCTAATCGTTTGCCAATCGTTTGTAATCAGAGGAGTGTGCATTCAATAAGAGGAGCTTTCGAATATTCACTAGACACACCAAATACACAAATGCTTTAATTACAATCAGCTGTAGTAACAGCGTGTAAAGTCAGGAATCTCTCGAAATATCGTTAGTCTCAAATAAAGAAGACTCAAAGAAGAGGAAGGAAAAGAAGAAGAAGAAGAAGAAGAAGAAGAAGAAGAAGAAGAAGAAGAAGAGGACTCGAAGAGAAGGTGTCCGGCTGGAATTATCGCAGGTCCCGTCTCTCTCTCCCCGAAGAGAGAGCGCGAACGCGGAGCAATTATCCTAATGGATGCGAAGTCGCACCCTCCGCGACTTAGAACCAGATGGTAATGACTCGATACCAGCGCATACCAGAAGCCTGTAGCCTTTCGGAGATACTTCTCCCGGCGCGCGCTCTCCAAACTTTTCTTGCTTCCTTTCTTTTTTCACTTCCCTTTTTTTTGCTTCCCGAAGATGGAGGTGGATGACGCGATATCGACCCGATTCTTCCTTTTTAACTCTCTTTGAAAGAGGCCCTTTCTCGCTCTTTCGAGAAGTATTCGTGGGTGTTAAATGGATTAACTGGTGCATGCAATTGATTCTTTGATTATTCGGCCAGTGGTCTCGGTTACTTAAACTCGTGCGCGATCAACGAGTCGAAGATATACGCGGTTGCAGTAATCAGAGCCATACCGAATAAAATCAAAGCGCTCTCGCGCACTTTTCGACACATATATACGCGTATACGTTAGTGCACTCGATGACGCACACCTGATTCTTTACTCGGGCATATCACGTTTCTCGCCAAATACACTACTGTTTATCCTTTTCTGCTTTAATTTCCTCAATTTTCAGACCAGAACTCGATTACCAAAGCCAGCAATCCGTAAGCCTTCCCGCCAGGGATTCTGTATTCTTTCTCAGGTATAGAAGCAACAACAACAACGACAACAAAAGGAGACAGTAGGAATTCCATTGTGCGAACTCCTCAACGTCTTGCTTTCGACTAGTCTTCTTTCGGTCCGTGTGTAAAACTAGCCAAAGTCGTCGTCGGCGCGTGCATTGATTGAAACGTGAACCAGTAAAAGGGTGCAACCCAATATCCCGAAGAATATGCAGTTTGTTTGCATGTGCGAGAGTCTTTACAACCCCTTTATACCTGTGTATACGTATATATTGTGGCTATGCGTTCGGAATCTAAAGGCTCAACTTTCTTGCTCATCGATGCATATATACCTCATTTGCATATACGTCTCTTCGCGATTGTTTAGTCTCTCCGAGTTCGCGCAGATAGTATAGAGTATAGAGTGTACGCAGTGCTCTGCTTCAACAGCTAACAAACATACAGGTGATTTTTCAAGAGATTTTTCAGGTTAGGGTCATCGATTTACCTACTAGCAATTAACCCCTTGCCCAACTAAAGAAAATCGCGTGTATGTAGAGAAGTGTTTGAATCCACACCGGCTGAGAGGAATCGAATTTCACCAGTGGCCGACTTCAATAAGAATCTAATACACTCACGAGACGCGATGAAATTTACACTTGTAGAGTGTGCGCCGTTCGACGCGATAGCAAAGAACAGTTCTACGCCCGACGTAAAAGCTCGAACTGTCTGATAACAGATGAAAATTGCCGGCAAACATCGCGCTGTACGCGAAATTCAAGGAAAATCCTCTTGCTTGGTTGACTGGAATAAAAAAAATAGATCTATAACGTCATCAGAAATAAAGATTAGATATATACACCTCGTCATTTGAGGGTCTTCGAGAAGACATGTACCGAGAGACGCATATATCGGCAGAAAATAGCGAAGAGTCTCGGTGAAAAAAGTCCGCGCGTATGCGCTCGGATAATCGCAGCTGTAGAGCTGCATCGCGCGAAGAAAAGCTCGCGGCGGCGAACCGAAAGAGCGCGATCTATTGGATTATTCCGAAGCCGAATAGCCGCAAAATACATATACACTGTCGGTCTATCCATGTAAATGTGTGCGCATGAGGCAAGTTTGTTCGGATTCGGGATCATAGTAATCTCGTTTGCCGACACAGCCCTTCTCTCGAGCATCTGATGAACGTCGAAAGCCTATCCTATAAGGTGTTAATAGGGGGGCGACAGGGCTGTGCAAACCACGCCCTGTGGTGTCATCGAGACTGCTCTGATCGAGCCCTATACGTATATATCTACGCGCATTGTCGGATAGCGGACGGAAAGCGGACGGAAAGCGGAAAAATGGTCTCTCTGGCTCCGACGTTCGAGCCCGTAAGTACTCAAGATTTTCGAGTTTCTTTCTCGATTTCGCGGGAAATTCCACTGCGACGACGACAGCTCTCGATCGACTCGTAGATGAACGTGGCCGGCGCGATACGATTCGCGAGATCAATGTGAAAAATCCACGCGGTTTTTCGCGCAACAAATCGTAGGGCAGTGCCGACGGATGAATGAATTCGCCCAAGTGCATCGGCGTTCGGCCGAGAGACGAAAATGCGATTTTTTCCGTTGAAAAAGCCACATGGACACCCCTTAGCCGTTACATGAGCATGATCTCATTAGTGGCCAGCTAGCAGACACTCTCACCGATAGTTCTAGGGTGCAGCCGAGGCTCATGTGAACAGCCTAAGCCTAGCCCCGCAATCCTAGCTACTCTGCAGCGGCCGCAGACGCGATAACCCGTGGCTAAACGCTTGTGTGCGTCAATATATATATATATATTTACATATACATATGTAGACCGTACGTATATATGCGTAGCCGAGAGATTTTACGCGATATACGTGTATATGTGCGAAAAAGGCTTGAATTTCTCGGGTTTGACACGCGTACGCGTGTATACGCGCGCGGGCCGAGTTACGAGGAATTATCGCCGACGGCCTGCACAGAGAGATTCGCCGAGGCTTTACTGCAACTATGTAGTTTCTTTCTCCCGATCCGAGCGATGTCCTACAAGTATCGGATTGTAATACGCGTCGTTAGGAGAGTGTGAAATCTCTCGCCGCGGCTAAATTAAAAGAGAAACGCTCTAAAGCTCGCTCTAGCGCAGGCGAATAGCCGCTCGGGAGCTATACGCAAGCCACGAAAACAATCCGCGAGCGGAGAGAGATACGCAACTCTCGGATGAATCTCTCAGAGGTAAAGGCGGCCAACATAGAGCTCTGTAAGCCCGTTAAAAGCAAACGCGCAATCGTCGTTTACGGACTCAAAGTCCGGGACTTAAGAATCTATTATCCTTTGGCTCGTGCGCACCACCCACTCTCTCAACGAAAAGCTGATCATTAGGGCCGCTGGTTATGACTTGTTTTGCGCTTTATCGGGCCCGATCGCCGTAAAACTGTATAATACAGAGTATACACCGCAAGGCGTGTCTTTTCTGCAGCTGCGCCTCGCTCTTCTTTTTTCCTTCTTTTCTCGTTCTTTATTATTGCGCTCTCCTCGTTAAACGCGTGCGCGAGAGAGAAGGCGCGCGCGCGCGCGCCCGGATTCGGCGCGCGGAGAGAGACAGTGAAAGAAGGTAGACGAAAAAAGAAAAAAAAGAAAAAAAAAGAGAAAAAAAGTAAAAAGCAACGACCGGCTGTATACACGGCTCTCGACTTAATTTCGCTCGCGGAACAGAGCATCCGGCAATAAAAGCCCTCGGGGATACGAGGATACGAACGGCGAGAGATAGCTCTTTTTTCGGGCTTTCCCGCGAATCTTCACCGCGTGGGAAAGTTGCCCCGAGGTCTTGGTGGAAAATTCGGTGTGAATAGAGGAGCGCGCTGAAAAAAGGAACAGACGCTCGAACGAGGCGCGCGCACGCTGCATAGCCCGAAGGCTCTGTGCGAGAGCAATTTCGCCAGTTCCTTGCTTCGCGTTTCTATAGACACGGGCGAGCTTCGCTTTTTTTCCTCTCTTTCTCTCTCTCTTTCTCTCTCTTTCTCTCTCTTTCTCTCTGGTTTCCGCGCCAACACACCTCCGAACGTCCAAAAGCATTTCGCTCGCTCGCGAAAGAGAGACTCGACCGGCTGTGGTACCGCGCAGACCGGATGTGAGAGAAGTAAGTCTCGGAGAAGGAATGAAGCGATTAAGATTCGATCTGCGAGAAAGTACTCGTACATAAACCGATTTACGATGGATTTCGATGATTTTTCCATATCTCCGAGCCTCGATTGTGGAGCGGGTGGATTTTCGCGAATCGCGTGCAAGTAAACATTTACAATCGTTGTACATTGACGAAAGAGGGGGAGAAAAAAGTTTTCGGATTTTAAACACTGCCATATATGACTTACGACTGTTATTTTCGGTAAGTAAAACACACAAGAGCCTGGACATTGCAATGAGCGATGGCGTGATTACAGAAAATTACACAATGCACAACCAGCCGCAAATAAAAACGGCCACTTTTAAGTCTAATGCCCGTCCTTCCAAAGCGATGTACGTACGAAAAAAAGCTCGAACAGCACATCGGTAAACCGTTAAATCAGTTAATAATTGCGAATTCTTGTGTATAAAAACACAAAAGAGCATTCGCACACACACACACACACACACACACACACATATCGATACAGAACGAATCTACAATTCGTATCTTATAGTCGGCTCATTAAATACATCGAGAGTCGACTTCCGAAAAACTCCGGGCATCTCGAAAAAGGCCAGAGAGAAAAAAACGAGAGAAAAAAAAGTTTAACCACCAGAGGCGGCGAATATCGAGTGCAAGCAATAACTTATCGCACCGTCAGCCATAATATCCGCGGAATGGAAAATGACTCTTAAAGCCGCTGCAGCGCTTCATAACGCGCGAAATTCGATCTCCATCTCGAAGACGAAAAAGAATCGCGAGATTTGCGATGTTAAGTGACGATAAAGCTCCCGGGGTTTTTGACTCGTGTAGGTATATATCTCGTGACTCTCCCGCGAAATCTTCTCTATATATATCTGTATATACACAGAAAGAGATACACGCACTTATACACACATATTCAGACAGGAGAAGACGAATCGGAGAGAGAAAGAGACGAGAGAAAGATATCGAGTGTACGTGCGTCTGCGGATATACAGGTATAGGTGCATGTGTGTGCGTATATAGGTGTGTGTGTGTGTGTATATATATATATATACAGTGAAAGGAACGCCGCGGGCAATTACGTATCAGGGCGGGGAACGACTGGCTGCCGCTACACCGGATTGACCTTACGCTGCTGCGTCGAATTCCACGGATAAATATCCGCTGGACCTGGAAATTACACGCGAGGAGAGTAAGTAGTGCGTATGTGCGCGGCTGTTATTGGAGGGAATCGGGCCAGTCGCTCACTCGGCAGAGACTACGCTGTGGGGTATAAAGAGGGGGTAAACATTACACGTGGGAAAAAGTGGCTTTGCATTATTTGTATCGAAAATCTGTCTTTCATTGGAATTATTATTATTTTTTTCCCCCTTTTGCCGAGAAGTAACGCCTCGTGCGCATTAAAGTGATACAACGAAACGGAGCTCGTATGTGTACAC
Source organism: Apocrypta bakeri (assembly GCA_018906985.1). Classification (NCBI taxonomy): domain Eukaryota; kingdom Metazoa; phylum Arthropoda; class Insecta; order Hymenoptera; family Pteromalidae; genus Apocrypta; species Apocrypta bakeri. The sequence continues at coordinate 4,064,897 of JACCIA010000003.1, forward strand.
GTGTATATACATATATATATATATATATATATATATATATATATATTTAATTCGCAGCCTCTTACTCCGCAATGAAAGACAAGAAGAGATTCACTTCTCGACGAGAGGCGAGTCATAATAAAGGAAAGGGGTCGGTGAGGGAGAAGCGAGCGAGCTCTTAATGGGGTTACGGCCTCTGCTAAGCCGCGTATAATTAAAAAGGGAAAATGACCCGGACCAAATCGGCGTTATATCGATTCTATACACCCCGATTTGGCACGGCGCGTTCGACTCTCCGTGACTCTCCGTGGCTCTCTTTCGCTGTTGCGCTTCTGCCGTCGCTACCCACGGCTCATCCGGTTCCACGAAGTCGACAGGTGAGTACTTATGTGTGCACCGATGATTACGGGAAATTAGAGAGAGAGACATATGCCGGTGTATATATAATGAATACTTTTTTTTCTCTTTATTTTCACTGAGAATTTCTCTCTTTTATAGATTTGTACTTTTTATTCCTGTCAATTAATATGGCATTTAAGAACGTTATCGACACTGCGATCGGTATATTGGAATATAAATTTTGCGATGAGATTTATATCGAGTTAAGAGGAAATTACGGATTAGAGAGCCGATAGGAGCAAACTGTGTAACTAGATGGAGACGCAGAATAGCTATTAATTACGAGTTCATTTATACATGTATATATATATATATGTGTGTGTGTGTGTGTGTGTGTGTGTGTATGTATACGTGACTTGAAAACGTCTATTGAGAGGCTTCGTTGCTTTCAGCAGTGTATAGGAACGGGTATAGTTCCTACGCTTAACTCGGTAACTGATTCATGCACGAAAGTTGTATAGTTTGCTTTAGCATCAACTTTTCTTTTAAGCCTTGTGTCTATATTATAACTTGTACATACGGAATATAAACTGTTCAGGAACAATGTAACGAGTAACTGACAGTATCGGAGTCCAGTATACTGTTACTTAAGTCGCGATGTCGACCATAATCGTGATCAAAGCGGTTTATCAAATACCGCATTATAAATGCAGAGTAACGAAGAAACTTGTATATAAGCTTGTTTATAGTAACTGCGCTGGTATATATAGGGATAATATACACGATCGAATATCGTTATTTAGATTTACTTAACGACAAATAATTTGCAATTTTATTTTATTATCGAGGCTCTTAAAAATCATGTTTCACGTCCTTCTGTCGATTATGATAATCCGAATGCATAACGATATAAAGTGAAAATTAAACTAGGCAGTAAATCGATCCGATATAAATATTTGCACATAAATAAATGTACGCACATGTATATATACTATTTATCGATACCAGAATCCTTCGAAAAGTACGTAGACGCAGAGAGTCAACGATATCCCTATGGCAACACGATAGTTCGACAAATAAATTTTCTATACAGAAAATCGACGCCGATGTAAATCAGAAAGAAATGAACACGACGAGAAAGAAAAGCAAAACGAAATAACTCATATAGAGCACAGGGCGAAGACGCGGCTCACGATAAATCACTAAGGGCGGGCGCACATCGTCAGGCCTCCCCCGCATATTATATATATATATATATATATATACACAATATACATATATATAAAGATATATAATACGGGGGTGGAGCGCCGAGAGGAGAAAATAGGGGTCGCCCTGTAGACCTTGATACGACGACGACGACGACGGCGACGACGATGGCGACGATAACGAAAAAGCCGGTATCAGTCGGTACTCCCGTGTACCAGTCTGTGCTACGCAGTCGTCTACCTTTTGTAAATGTATATATATATATATATATTCCACAAGACTTCATATTTTAATTTTACCAGCGAATATATCATTTCCTTGTCTATGTAGTCGGTGCCGATCGATAAGCTCGTAAATCGCATTACAGAGAAAATATCCAGCATATATATAGGTGGAAATTGATGTACAGTCTACATATATGTATAGATTTTTGTATAGATTAAAAAAAAATTTAAGAGCAAAAGAGAGAAAAAGAGAGAAAAGGTACCGTGAATAAGTACAAAGCTTAGAAGTAGGTTTTAGTCTTATTACCCAGAGCTTTCGCGGCGATATTTATGAGCCGTGGCTGTCCGGTGTGTATATATACGACTAACGCTAATTTCATTTGCCCCGATTCCCCTGGGGTCCATGGGGGTATTTAACTGCGGAACAACAACAATGTGTATAGTAGACTGTCTTTCCCTGGTTCGCCCCGTTTCTCGCTAATGAGAGTAGGGTATACCGCACCCACACGAGCTGCTGAAAAATGGGCGTTGCAGGCACATACACACACACACACACACACATATCTCTCTCTATATATACCCTCCAGTCGAAATGTGCGTTATTATAAGCAAGCTTTTTTCTCTCATTTTGTTTTTAATTTTTTCCCGCACCTAACCTCAAAAATCGACCTTTCGCGAATCTAACCTCAATACTCACGGTAGCTACTTTCGCATATATAATATATAATACAGGCGCATATAAACGTGTAGATCGAAGCGACCACATTAATGTTTTGATCGACAGGAATCATCTCTAGGCGTGACTGGGGCTATACAACCGATTTCTTTTTTTTTTTTCACTTCACGACTCTATATAATACTAAACGAGAACGCGAGAGTATCGGGTAACACTCGATCCCGCGCGGACAGAGTGTCAGATTACCGCAGAAATGCTGTTCTAAGCTACTACCACTATACATTTCAAATCCAGAGAAGACAGGACCTTCCGTTTTAATATACACACACTTGCGCCGCATATATATAATACAAGCACACGTACATGTGCATATTTATATTCGAATGAGCTCGTTTGCGCTTGATATGCCCCGTCGCAAAAATCGCATATAAGCGAGAGAGAGAGAGAGAGTGAGAGAGAGAGAGAAGAGCAGCAGCACACCACCGCAGACGTGTAATCTTCCTTCGAGCTAGCCACTGGGCGGGGTAATCATACGCTCCCGCGACGCGGCCACTCGCGCGCGCGCGCGCACTCTCGTACGTACACACTCGCACACGTGCACACGTATGTGTGTACATGTGAAATACATATATACATATATATATATATATATATATATATGTATATATGTGTGTGTATATGTATGTATATATACGTATAAACGAACACAGACTCGCCCACGCCGGGATCGATCGGCTCGTCGCTGAAATTCGCGCCCTCGCGTTGATTCGGTGAGCTGCACCCTGCACTCCTACGTTTGTGTGAGTTTCGCTTATGTGTAGAGAGATATATACGTTTGGCCTCCTATATGCAAATGCATATAGGAGGCCAAGCTGAAATGAGGGGATGCGAGGATTCTTGGCCCGTATTCTTATTCCTCGCGATCCGAGCTCTGGATCGTGAATGCGGCAACGCGTTTTTCTTTTTATTTCGAATCCGAACTCTTGCGATATACAAGCGATGCTCGAATGAGTATCGATATAAAAGAGGCAATTTCATTGCCGGAGCGAGCTTCTGCGCGTATAATTTTTTTCTTCCCGTGTGGTGAGCTGAGTTTCGCGGAGATTTTGAATTTCTCTCTCTCTCGCTTATGGATATTGTATACACATCCAGAAGTATATATATATATATATGTACGTGAGAAGATATTTAATTTTTATAGACTCTTAACATATGAGGTAAAGTAATTCTTAATTTCATGAATTATATTACAAGGGTATTGTCTACGTTCACGTGTGTCTATATGGTTTTATATGGAACGGAAAAATTCGTTGAATATTCTCAGGCCTGAGAGGCAGAGATTAATTAATCCCAACTACGCGTTATTGTACAGTGTTATTGCACGTATACAGATCCGTTTATGCGGATAACGCAGTGAGCGAGCATTTAATAAACGCGAGATACGAAAGCTCGATCTAATCGAGACAGAAAAAAAAAGTCGTTCCATCCCCAAACCACTAGCCGCTATACGAACGTCTTCTTTCGCGAACACGAGACATCTCTCGCGGCACAAGGCGTGCACTTAAGCCGCAGAATTTTTCTCGAGCACAATGCAACTCTCTCGTCTACGTGTTACACTTGCTCGAACGTAATATATATATGTGTGTGTGTGTGTGTGTGTGTCTGTGCGAGTTGTTTGGAAAAAAAAGAGGAAGATAAAAAGGATCGAAGAACGCGTATACCGAGCGACAATAATAATTGGATACAAATATACCCGGTGAGAGGTACACAGCTTACGTATACATATATATACATGTGTATATAATGCAGGCGTGGCATTTACGTAAGTTACGATGTGCATTTCTCGCGCTTGTAAAAGAAACGAGAGATCTGCCCCTACTCGTATATATACACCGCAGTGGTATCGGTTTTTAATTCATGCCCGGATATATCTCCTCTGCCCCCTTTTCTTTTATATTCAATTATAACAGTTGTATAGACGTTACTGCCGAGCGGCGGTGTCTTTAATTTGTTGTTACGCGCGCACAACAGATGTAATTGATATACTGTGTCTGATTTTATTTTCTGTCTTACAGGATGATATTCGTAATTAGTCGCGACTCCGAAGCCCTTTATTCCACGTGTACATACGTTATATGCATGCGTACATTTGTGCGCGCGTATAAGAATGAGTCTTGAGCTTTTTACTTAGCATTCCGTAGCGGGGCTAATCGCTCGGCTAAATATATCCGACTGAAATTTTTCCCCAAAGCAGAAACCGATCGCGTCGCAACGACGAAACTGCAACTCGTCTTCGAAGCCCCATCGACGCAAGATCAAGCCTCTGCTGCAAAGAGAGCGAGCCAGAGAACGAAAGAGAGTATAATCAGCTCTCTTTCTACGTCGGTCGCGCGTAATAACAGTGATCCGTGCAATTTCGGCTTCTCTCTCTCTCTCTCTCTCTCTCTCTCTCTCTCCTCGTCGCATCGTCCTTCCTTCGCTCAGTTACCTCTCTCACTCTCTCTCTCTCTCTCTCTCTCTCTCTTTCTCTCTCTCTCGAACAGTCGAAATTATAGAACATTAGAACTCGTCCTCCGCGAACGCTTCTAATGCCGTCACGCGATAACAGTCATTTCCACGACTATCCCGCCGCCGGCGACTCCCGGACCATTAGACCTCGCGAAACCGAAGCTTATAGCGCGCGTGTGTTAGTGTGTATACACGTTGCAGTATCGTGTATATAGACTACTAGTGCATATACGCGTGTGTATGCGTATATATATAGAAGCTTGTTTACAGCCGTCCGGACGTCCGAGTACTTAGCGCCGTTCCGCAAGGACGCATCGTAATTGCGCTCCTTCTCTCTCTCTCTCTCTCTCTCTCTCTGTTTATACATCTCACGGATACTCCGCAGAATCACCGCGTGTATGCGTGCACACGGATTTGATTTTTCAAAGTTCCGAAGCTACAGCCGTGATATATAGCGCTGCATGCACAGATGTGCACGTCGACGTATCGATTTAACAATCACTCAAGGTTTTGCTTGCCGCTCGAGGATGCGCGTACGCGATTCGTCGCGCGGTTCGGAATGCAGAGAGAAGAGGTAGAGAAGAAAAGGAGCACAGGTGAATATAACGAAGCATATAGAAAGAACGAGGAAGAACGAGGAAGAATGAGGAAGAATGAGGAACCTTTTGCCGTTGCGCCTACGCCTCTTGGTGGCATAGACGGTGCCCAGTTGGCTCATGGCCACAGGATTGTTCGGACTGGCTGCGACGGCCGCCGGTGCCGATGTCGGTGTCATGATCGTCGCCACTGTCGTCTGCTGCAACGCTTCAGTCGTACCGGCAACAACGGCAGCGGCAGTGGCAGCGGCGGAGCTGCTATTCTGCTGGAGCACAAGGAGCTGCTGGCTGTGCTCGGACGCCGTCGTCGGTGGCTGACTGTAGCTGCATGACTGCGTCTGCTGGAGCAGGTGCAAGCCTACCGGTGCACTAGTTCCGAGGACGACCCCCAGCCCCCCGGCTCCAGCTCTCTCCAGCGCGTACACGGCTAGAGTGAGCCTGTCACACTCGCGCTATCGAGGCGCTCGGCGACGCGACATTCTCGACTATTGCTACCGACGAAGAGCTCGATTCGGAGCTCGCCATATCCAACGCGTGCAATATATCTCGAACAGTCTCACTTTCCTGCGCGTATTCTCGAGTACTGCCGATCTATGGGTATACAAATTCACTGGAACGATTAGGAATATTATCCTCGTAGATTGGGTCGCTGCCCGCACTCGGAGCGCGTATTCCAACGAACGGAACACAATGATCGACACAATAATCGTTGAACTGGTTTTTATGTGCGAGGCTCGGCGTATGCGTGCTCAATCGCGTTGCGTACGCGGAACGTCGAGGACGAGAAACTGGCGAGGGCGAGACGCGTGCTCAGTCGCGGAGAGTCTCTCGAGCACTGGCGCGCGCAGCGGAGCCCCCACTCGCGCGTAGCCCGGCCGATACGCCCCTCGCCGAGGGATAGCACTGGCGCCTCGTCGCTCCGACCAATCGCGGCGTCCGAGCCGCCAGTATGGCGCGACGCCCTCGGAACGCTCGAGACCGCCGACCCCACCACCGCGTTGTATCCTCGATACCGCCTGGGAGATGTCTATCGCGCGCACCGCTGCCCGCGTACAGTGCCGTACACACACTCGCGCGAAGCGCCGAGGCGAACGCGAATGCGCGAATGCGCGAATTCTGTGTCTGCGTGCATGCGCCTACGCGTGCGGGGTGGATTTTTTACTCCGAGGGACAAAGGGAGAATCTGCGGGAGATCGTGTTTTTTTCCTTTTTCTTTCTTTTTTTCTCTCGGGCTACGGCTGATTTTCGAATCACTCGAGGGCTTCTGCAGAGCTGGAGCTCGCCGTAAGTAGGTATAGGCTGGATTGGCGAGGCATACCTATACGTGTATGCATGACGATCGAAATTTCGGCTGTTCCAGAACCACTTGTTTGAATTTGACTTTGGCTAGAGGTTTTTCATTTAGTATACGCCGATTTATTTTTAGATTTACGCGCTTGAGGCGTGAGAAGAGGACTCTATCTCGCAACTCCTTTTACTTGAGCACAAAGAAATGATTTAGGAAACGCTTGGGATGTGCAATTTTCTTGAAATTCTAGATAAGATAGGCAAAATTTTTGTAAGATTTGGAAAAATGCTGCATAGTTTACAACTCGGCATCAACGTATATTACGATGTAATTGTGTACATCTACCTTATTCAAATTTCCCGCCAATGCGTATGCTTGGATATGATACCTATATTATTTGTTTTAAATTTCGTCTATAAAGATTTCTAGAACGACGCGTGAAAGTTCAAAATTTCGCAACGCGTAAGCTTGATACGAATATGTTGAATCGTTCAAACGACACTACCCTGGGACACTGCAGGGCTCACCTACGTCGCCATCTATCGGTCTCGAGGCAAACACTTCTGACTCGAGGAAGAAACCCCCTACCCGCCTGCGCACTCGATTCCACCCCGTTCGTCGTTCGTGCAGCTTTCTATCGATATACTGTGCAGTATACAATTCTGACTCTCCTTATATGTATATATATACAATAAGCAGTGCCCCATCGAATAGTATATATACGTTAAAATAAATATAGATAAGCATGTACAATTCACGTGAATGATGGTATGGGTACACTTAAGTATGTATACGTTGGAGTAATAGTGCATGAATATATAAGTACGGTTCGATATAGTTAGCATTACATGTATGTATGTATAGACGTGCACGATGGATAAAGAAGTATATGTAATCGTTTACCGGATAATGAGATTATTAAAGTTATATTGTACATTGCCCGATGACAATCGCGTAACAAGGACTTGTGCTCGCATATACGCATTATATGTACAATAATGCGAATCAAGATGCTTAGGTAATAATGCTCTTTCTTCGAAGAAGGAAAAATTGAAACGAAGCGCTATTATAGAGTATACGTAATGACATGGATCCATACTATATACATACGCAAATTGTCGTGTACTTATTACATTAAATTCAATTTGTACACTCGTACACGATCGAGAGTAAAGCATCTCCGAGTTATCCCTCACAAGCAACCAGCGCGTACAAAAAGCAACTTTTCATATTTTCAAATTTCGCGCCAATTTTCAATTACGAAATCTACTCTTTTTTTTTATTAAATCACAGTTCTTTTTTCGTACATGTATGTCAAACTACCTCGTCAATAAGAGACGCTGCAGCCGAGTACCTGTGATAAACATCGGTGTCGAAGCCTCTGCTGCCTCGCAATATATACATATATGCATATAGTAGTACCCAAGTTTGTATATATACCTATAAATTCATGCACACATAAACGCATACGTACAAATGCACACGAACAGAATAGCGGCAACACACACAGGGCTGTTATTAGCAAAGCCAGAAAAATCCAGCATTGTTTCATTGTTGCAGGTCTGTTGTTGTTGCCGTTGCGTTATGCAAGCCACTGCACATCTCTTTATTGTCAACTTTGTCATTTTCTGGTTCATTGTCTTTTTCGCGGTGAAGCGGCGCGCTTTAATTGTTAGCTTATATACGTATGCACGTGTATATGCGATTTTTCATTCTTGACGAATGTATGTACGTATATACACCCTACAGACATATACAATATGCGTATACGTCTGCGCGATGGTTACAAGGATTTATAATATAGATATGCGGATGTAGTGTAAATTTGATTCTTTTGTTGTATATTATATATATTGTAGTTTTTAGATTTAAAAATTGCGTGGCAATACTTGTATAAATAAAAGTATGAAATATTATCTGGTTACGGTAGATAAAATGCTAGTGTACAATGTGCTATTCTTGTATGTGTGCAGTATTGTTCTAATATATTTTCAAGTCGTAATAATGTGCCGAGGCATCGTTTCTGCTATGGAAATGCATTTGAATGAAATAAAAATAATTTTATATACTGAGTCGCTTATTGTCTACCTTATTTATGTGTTTGTTTGGTTTAGTACGCAATGATAAAGGATGTGTAATAGAAATAATTTTGATTCATATATTTTTAGAATTAATATAGAACTCTTAAGGCATACAATTCGTATATATATTATTTGATGATTTAAAACCGTAGCAAGAGAATAACTTCTAAAAAATATATATTATAATGCACTATAGGATTATTAGTAATACGCCTGATCTCAGATACGTCAACAACTTGAAAGTTATGCTTCAATCAGCAAGTTATATATATATTATACGGTAACAATACAACATACAGTTCGTAATGATTTACACACAGCGCCCCCCCCCCCTATCAAACAAATATAATGAAATTGAAACTTTTTTTCTTATTTAAAATCGTAGTTTAGAAGTCACTTCTGTATGTGTAACGTCGTAAACCACGTTCACCGCACAAACCAAATCTTCTCAGTGAAATGTATCGACCAAACAAACTTCCAAACAAAATTCAAAACCCTCCACCCATGCGTGTATATATATATATATATATATATATATATATATATATAAACACAAAACCTCAAATTCCGCCCTTATACATTCGACCCCCATAAAGATCATCCACCGAATCCGCTTAATCGTTCGAGTCAGAAGTCGTCCACAGAATCATTTATATATATAGAAAAATCGTAAGCCGCAAAGTGTATTGAAAAGACAATCAATCGGAAGTCCAGCATGCACATGTCCTTGTATTACACAGGAATCAATAAATCTCTAAATGGATCGAGACGATCCTCTGTTTATATGGACGTGTATATACACTTAGAGTGTCAAAGGGGAAAGAAACTACTCTCGGTCCATTGTATTCATCCCCCTATCCTTTCATTGCGCTCGACGAACCGTCAAGTCCGCAGCAGGTCAGTGTCTATATAGTGTATATCCTCTGTGTTTTTCCGGTCATGGGAAGTTGAACTTTCATCGGGATTAGCTCGGGACTCTCCGGAGGATTAGCCGCTCGATTAATCTAATGGTCGCGTCGTCGTTCCTATGCGTGTACTCTACATGTACATGTATATGTGTACACATATACATTCTCCTGTGCAATATATATACCGAGATCCATAACGCAAACGCGCACAGCTATTATATATACACGTATCCACGTATATATATATAATACATCTCGTATCATTATAAAAGACCTTCGGAAGATATCCGTCGATCAGCATAATTCTCTTAATTATTCCAAGATATAGTCCAAAAGGGGAGAAGCATTATATTTTTAAAAATTACGGCATCTCTCCTACATAAGTATCATGTGTCAAGGAAGAAGCTTCTCTCTCTTTCTCTCTCTCTCTCTCTCTCTCTCTCCTCTCACTGTTGGGGTAATTGCAGCGATATCGAGTCAAAAGGTATACCCACACAGACAGTAAGAAGAGAATATATATATATATATATATATGTTATAATATATACGCAACGAGAGAAGAGAGAAAGAGCCTTGGATTCATCGAGAAACTGCTCCCAACAGTTTAACCGATAATTACGAGAGAAGAGCCATACGAAAGAATAAAAAAAATCAAAAAGTCGAGACCCGTGCGCGCGCGCGCGCGCGCATTTATACATTGTTATTATAATGAAGCCGAACATAGAATATACGTATATATAGATGGCATATAGCCGCGGTATAGGTTTGTTTGTGTGCGTGAGCGTTAGCGTGTATTGGTGTATCTATACACATGTATAGGATATAGCTTATACTCGCAATTACCGACTATCTTTATAATAATTTTCAGCGCTGGTTGGCGCGCGGGTAGGAAAACGCGCTTCGAAGAAATTATGAGAAATTATGGAAGAGCCCGAGCGGAGAAATTGGTAGTCTAGCCCGTGGATGATTGACAGCGGCGAGAGCCAAGCTTCTCTTTCTTCTTTCCGAGAGAAGAGTCCAAATCGACGGCTGAGACGAGAAACCGCATGTATATACCTATATAGGTATATACCTATATATATTTATATGTGTATATAATATATATGGATGTATATATACGTGAAACGGTAGAAGATAATCCGATGATTGCTTCGATCTCAGGCGGCCTCGCGTCCGAGAGCGTTTTTCTAGAATTTTTGTCTAAAGATGTATATAATACCTGCTGTTATTATAGCTGTTTATACTTGTATGTCGTTGTGAACCGTATGGGTCAATGATGAGTATTTTATATATAGATTGTACGTCAGGGTCGATTCCATTATAAGTAGTCTTGCAATTTTGCGCGATGGATTTGTATACGGTTTATGAGGTATTTTTTTGGGTGATGTAATGATTTACAAGATATATGTATACATGTCATGTGCAACCATCCGACAATGCATTGAATTTCATTGATGCACCGCCAGATTGAAGTAAACAAAATCATTTAATATCTCTAATATATAACAGTATTACAATATATAATACTATTATAATAAAAATAATTGTTCGCGAGCAGATCAATACATAAGTATATATATAAATATATACTATACATATATATAAATATATACTATATGAAGTACATATGTTTATGTTCCCCCTCTTTTAAAATGCGAAATTATGATAATGAAGAAACGAACAAATGCATTTCACTCTACATCAAAGAGTTATTGTTGTTTAAACAAATTAGCGTTGTAAGAGTAATTAAGAGGATGAGATCAGAATAAATATGCGTCTGCATTCACCAACGATTACGCAATAGGTAAGCGATTGAAAGAGATGGTCCTTTCGAAATACCCATTAAAAAGCAATATTAAAACCCTCGATAAGTCAATACAACAGTTATATAGACAAAATGAATGATTGTTCTTCATAATTTATTACACAGAAACGGCTATTTTTATAAATAAAACTGAAATAAAACGATAGTTCTTGAAGGAAATGTTATCGCCTAAATTCATGTGCTTCAACGATATTTTTACTCTAATAGACGTACTAATCATGCTTGTTGGCTTTTCATTCAAAATAGCATTTTCGTCATCGTAACAGTGTAGCGCTTGATCCAACGGAACCTGTATGAGCTAAATAGGAATTTCTCTGCGCGATTTCATACGTATACCACGGCATACGTATACCTCGACAATTATTACCTTTTAAAACTTACTATACATTTACTCTTCAAACAGGTATAATGTATTTCAATGACACAATTTCCAGTACATTATAATAGAATCTGTATCAGTGTGTATGTCTATCATCGTTGGAATATAACTGAGAACGTGAAGTTGAAAACGATTCGTTAAAAAAAAATCTGTCCTAAAAAACGAAATTCCTCTCTCGAGGTAAAAAGAGCAAGTATGCACCTATATATCCCTGACGATGAGGAAAAGACAAAGAAGAAAGAAAGCCGAGAACAGACATGAGTCTTTTCTCTCGCTGGCGGTCGCGGTCTCGCTCTTAGCCGCAAGTCAGTCCCGATTCAAGAAAACTAAGTGTGATATCTTCCACCGGATGTTTCCCATAGCTGGACGCCGCAACGCGCGCCTTTCTTCGATATTCCTCTTCTTCTCTCTCGGCGGCTGCTTTCTTTATTCCGCTTTTTTCTTTCTCTTTCGCTCTTACTCTCGGTCTTTTTTCCAATGAATTCTCAGAGAAAGAGGAGAAAAGTGTGCATGAAGAGTCAAGCGAAGAGTTCCGAAATGTGGATGTATATTATATATGTGTGTGTGTGTGTGTGTGTGTGCGTGAGCGTGAGCGAGTGAGTTGGGCTAATATATATACATATGTATTCATGCGCGTGTGTGTGTAAGAGAGAGCGTGAATGAGTGTGAGTTGGGCTAACATATATATATTTATGTGCCAGAGAGAGAGAGAGAGAGTGAGAGAGAGAGAGAGAGAGCGGTTTGAAAGAAGTCTCGCGTGTACGCGGAGCGACAGGTTTGCGTATATATATTCTTTTTTTCGGTTGGTGATTTTTCTTTTTTTTTTCCTTTATCGGAGTCGTCTAGCTTGGAGAGAGTGTCTAGCGAAGCTATGGTAGTTTACGGTATTGCACACCTGTGCAGCGGTAGCTCTTGGTTTATTTATTTTATTTTTTGTTCCATTGGCTTTTTACGCTGGAGAAATATGACGAATGGTTCAGTTTATACGCAAGAGTCGGAGTGCGTATAAAATTTAATTGCGTTGTTGAGGAATAATTTAGATGGAAATCATATTTTTTATTTTGGAAACTTCGAGCATTTTTTTTTACATTGTACATTAGTGCCAAACGCAATTTTAATCGTAAATGTATATGTAACAAATCATTTTTGAGGCATGATTGAGCATAAACAAAGTGACATTTCTGTGATTAAAAATAATACTGCTGTATGGAAAAAAAAAGTATTCCTTCTTGGAAAATACTTTTATAGCCTAGAATCATTTCGACCAATCGGTAATATACTTTCGACAATATACTTTCGTAAGAAAATAATTCACAGAGAATTGAAAATATGACTAAATTTAGCCTGCAATACGTATACCACATTAATAAATGTTGACTACAATTTCTGCCTACAATGTGCGCAGTTTTCTATACAAGGTTTCATACTTTTGCTGCGAAATAAAAAAAAAGTCGCTTCTCCTATGGATATATTTGCACTAACTGTTGCGTTAAAGTTATTGTCTCGTTAACTCGCAGATGAAACTGTTACCTAAAAATGACATCCTTAAGACTACATATTCTTAGGCCTACAACTATAACATAACGTACATGCGGTAATACATTTTATTCAGGGCATAACGTATATCGAAAGATTCGTGTCATTCTTTGCCCCAAAAAACGACTCCTCGGACGAAAAAACGAGCATAAACCAACACCCACACCAGTACAATCGCAAGATGGCGTCCCTAAGCCTCTGCAATTTGCGCGCACCATATATATATATATATATATATACCTATATACAATACATGCATGTATATAATGACCAAGCTGCGCGCGGCTAGTATATAATAGTAGTAGCAAAATAGAAAGGTGTCGCGTTGCGCACACACATACATAGGGATTCATATACGCAGAGAACGCGTCGAGAGAAGGAGACAAAAGTGGCGGGGGAGTCGAGACTCCGGGGGTAATTGCTTTGGCAACGCTAGGCCCCTCCCTTTTCTTCACGACTCCTATATGCACATGTACACACACTACTCGATACATATATATACATATATATACATGCCATATAATATATACAATATGCATTCGACAAGTCATCCAAAAATTATAATTCTATTCCGCTAAACACAGGCCGATGTCCTTTTTCTTCCAGGATCCCATGCACGCATTCGATGCACGTGTGACACACGCATTACGTGTATACGAACGTGTGTACACACAACTAAACAGTATTGTCGATCGATCGATTCGCCTACACTTACACATATATATATCTAAGCGCGTCCGAGGGTTATCGCATTAAATTTTCACCGTGCAATAGCGGAACCCTGCAACAACAGCAGCGGCAACGGCAGCGGCAGAAGCTAACGTTATATATACGTATTCGACGATGTCTCTGCGCAATCATGCGATGAAACGTATACTTATATACACGTACATATAAGCGCTGCTACGGCCATCTTTGCGATAGATGATGTACATTTTCCGCGCCTGTATCAATATTTGCACATTTCTGTCGCACTTTTACTATTACCGGCAATTATGTGTACGACCTATCGACGCGAGTGATATTTGCACTGTCGATTGCGTGTGCGCTTAGATGTACACGTTTATACGAGTTCGATGTGAATTATATCGGACTAATTCGAACTAGCGAATTACAATATACGTATATATATACGTGTATATACATCAACGCTGATAATCGAGATAACTGTTATAATGCGGGTTTTGTTTTTTTTTTAAACGGAACGGATGCGAGCGAGGGAAACGCCGCGATGTGACCTAAATCTTGAAGTAGTTTCTTGTACAGCCAAAAAGGTTCTTCCTCGAAGTCTCGGGAAGCAACTGTACAGGACACTGTTCGCTCGCGTGCGCAATGCGAAGGACAGCGTCAGCAGCCAGGAACTTGTCCGTCTGACTCTCTTTTCGCGGCTTTAGTCGAACGATTCACGGTTCGTGAACCTGAGACTGTGTAATGTACACGGATACACGTGTACACGTGAACACCTATGTGCGCGTGTGTTTGTGCACGTCGATTATTGCCTTGAGACGATGCGTTTTGACTTTATTATATATATGTAATATATGTATAATAAATTGTCCTCTATACGTATATTCGCACACGAAAGTTTTTCGTCCTGTGATTTGAGAGGAAAGTTTTGTTAATTTTCGAAGTTATTTATGGCGATACTTCGTCTGATAATTTCGCGAAGTTTGAGAATTTTTCTTCCCGTTATTTGATCTTAAAGAAACTTATTCCAGCTTATTTATTTTATTTTGCAATTATGGTAATGAGTATTCAAAGAAAAGTTTGCATTTCGTATTTCGGTAAGTAAGGATGCTTAATACTCTATACGGTGAATATTTTGCAAAGTATCACGCCAGCATAAATGTAACTGACACATTTGTTTCTTCTTCATATCCGCTTACGCCTATTATAATAATAAAATAGAAATAATAAAATAAAAAAATAAATAAAAAATGAAATATAAAAAATATATCGAAATATTATTTTGTATCGTCGTTATCTATCGAGTCACTAAATCTCGTCGTGCAACCTCGTTTTCACGTCTCAATTACAGCATTTTCTGATATATTCAAATTCTGCCACCAAAATCACTCAAAGCTTGTGTGAATAATAAATAATAAAGTTGAGAATAATTCTTTCGAGCCAAAACATACCCAAAACTAACATCATGTACTGGATCGAACCTCAACGTTGTATATCAATCGATAATTTATATGAAAATATGCCCGGTGAGCTACCGACGTCGCGAAAAATAACGTTTATATGTGGAAAATATATACTCAACAAAACGAAAGCATAGCTGCACATACGTAACTTATATATATATAATATATACTGTCAGGCGGATTTCGCAAGATCACGGTGGCGACGGCGGCGGCAAGAGTGTCTAACAAGCTCTATGTCGCGAAATTCAGCGGAATATCACAAAACGAGTGCTAAGCGCGGCAATTATCTTTGAGCTTGGCTATACTCTCGAATTTCCAACGAGGCGGAATTGCTCAAAGGCGATTAAGCTCGTTCATCATGTATAGACAGCCGACGACCTCCTCGTTATGATGCATTATTATATGCTTCTTTCTGTGTGACCTTTTCATTATAGCCCCCTCCCCCTCCCACTACTCCCTTCCTCCGCGTATTCTTCATCTCTTTCCCTTTCCTTTTTTTGCGAAAAATCTTCCGAGAATCACTCTGGCGATGTTTTGTCTTGGAGGGATTGCATTGTAATATATAAGTGTACAGTTTCTGCATTATAGAGCATTGAGTTGCTGTTGCGATGTCGAGATCGTTTCCTGCTTAAAATATAAATGACATATTCAGAAATGTATTTACGATAAAACCTTAATTGTTTTTTAATTGTATACTCCCAGACTTTAGTGCATATGTATTGTAGCTTAGACCAACTTGCTTCTAACTTCGTTATCGCACTTTATACAAATTAAATTCCAGCATGGAGAAAAGCAACAATTAACGCAAGAGATTATTGCGATATAAATAAATAAGTATATAAAAAGAAATTTATTGTACAGAAAGGCCAAATCTCCAAATCACCCATTACCAAAAAAAGGGAGCCATCATTAACGCTTTATCTAAATTTCCAATATCTGCATGTACACTCATATTCGTCCACTTAAAAGGACCAAAACGATCCTCATTAACAGCTCCGATTCGCGCGATATGCAAAACATAACGGGGGAAAGAGTAAAAGTAAAAAAATAAATAAATAAAAGGAAACGTATGTTTGCATTTGTCGCGCACGTAGCAGTCCGAATGCAAATGAGTATCCGCAATGGAAAAGGGAGAGAAAGCACATCGCACTCAGCGTTAATACGCGTATTCTCCTCGGACAAATGATTATATTGGCTGATGCATCGCGCGAGCAGCCGAGTCCTCAGATATAATCGCGGAGCCTCGTGCGGCGTCAACTCCACACTACTGTACAGGATATAACTGTATATACTAGTCGGTATACGTGTGCGTACGTATAGTCAGAACTCGAGAGGCGCATCTGCGCTCTCCGGCATTTGGCATATTAAAATTTGGCGAGATCGACTTTTTGAATTTTGATAAACCCGCCGCCTGTGCGTGTATTAGGAGAACACGGCTTTCAGCTTTTTATTTGAGAATGAGGTATAAGTTCGATGGATTTTGTTTTTTTTTTTTGGTTCACGTGCCTTCGCGAAGGGTGACACTTCGAACGTTTTAATTAATTATTTTGAATTAACAATATAGTTGGTTTCATCGTGTGCGTTTAGAGAAAATCCATTGTCTATTTTTTTTCGTTGATTTTATCGCCTTGCTATTGTAGCTGTGTATGTATGCGCAATCCACTTTCTGGGATTTATCGATCTCACTGTTGAAACGGGACATTTTTGAAGGCCGAATGAAAAACGTTGATTTAAAAAATGTTATAGTGGTAACTATTCTTAGAGCCTGACGTACATTATAATTATGTGTAATGTGTTTAACGCATTTTTTTTTCCATAAAACAATATGCCGACCTAGATGTTTCTATCGTTAGTAATAATAACACTTTATTTCGCGTATAATTTTAACATCTACTTACAAAACTTTACATTAATTGCACGCTGTCACACTTTCTTATTAAACGGAATTCTTTCGGCAAATATATTTAAAATATAAAACAATATCGCTTCTCTCAGGTAATCACCTTGCATGCATTTAAGAGAAACGAGACGCTTCGCGCAAAAAAATTTCTCTTTAATACATAATCGAATGATTTAAAAGGGAAATGAAACCTACAAACAATTAGAAATCCCCTAAACACACGCGAACTCCATGCAGAAAAACAAAGTGTTATTGTCGCAATATGAAACATAAAAATATATCAATATTAAAAGAAATAGAAGTGAAACGATACCGCATAAATGAAACCTAATCCAATATAAACCCCAAGGTATACGATTGCTCGAAAACGATTTTGGCATATCGTATTCAACATTATTTCCGTTTACTGGAAAAAAATACATTACCGTCAGTGCACAGGGCACATGCCATTAAATTACCGCATACCTCTACACCAAACCCCTACAGATGCATATATATATACACACAGATAGCCACCCGCAAAAAACCTTTGAACACAATCTAAAAACCATCCATCAGCGGCACACTACAAAGAACTTACACACACATATATTATATATATATATATGTATATATATACATGTACATATATATATACACACGCACAATCTTCAACTGCTCTACTGCACAGCTTTATACATCGTATCGTCCTAATTGTTATGGCTCTACGGAGCAATAACCGCGTGCTTTACGACGGTTGTTCGTCTCGGCGCTTGAGTTCCTCTCTCCATAATCGTTATACACTCCTCGTCGGGTGGAAAGAGAGCGAGAGCGAGCGCGAGAGCGAGAGAGAGAGAGAGAGAGAGAAAGAAGGGACGAGCAAAAAAGGGCAACGGATGTAGGGCGCGCGCACGCGGAATCCGCGGACTTTGAGCGCGTGGCGCGCGACAGTATCGCGCTCGAGCATCGATTACGACTCGCTTTACGTATATATATGAAATATATGTATATACGCGTATACGTATACACATACACATAGGAGGTATGTAGAGTGGAGTGCAGTGGCTGCGCTAATTAACGGCAATTTACAGGAATAACGAGGTGCAGCGCGCGGGCCAGGTGCAACGGCAAAAAAGACGCGCGCGCGCGCGCGCGTCCCGGTAATTGCGCGCGAAAAAGTCGAGACTCGATAAGCTTGTGTGTTTGCGAACGTGTGTTGTATAGCGGCTGCGGAGTCTTTTACATCTTGGCCGCAGATAAAGTGAAAGAAGAGCAGTATGGGGCTCTGGGGGTATGTGTATGTATGTATATATATACCTATAATATATATAGCGAGGGGAGAGTGAGTTGTATAATAGCTGTGATGTAGGGCTCAGTGAATTTTGTATTGGTATGCGTTATGGAAGAGGACATTTAGCTTTTTGCAGATGTCTTATGGGGAATCCGGAATGAGAACTTTGCGATGATGTACGGTGCTTTTAATTTTCACTGAAAACTATTCAGTAAGGAGTGAGATCGTTATTATGCATGCGTGTAAGCTTTATTACATTATTCATTCTGTACAGATTTTGACAATTAAATGTTTGGTAAAACATTTTCTTCCCAATAATTCATATAATTCGGTGCGATATTCTGAATCATTTGTTCCACTATATCTCAACGTTCTAATCATCCATGTCAGATATTTCTATTTCAATAGCCCGCATTGATTGTTTTCTGCAGCAAAACGTTACCTCAATCCCTATAGCGAAAAAACATAGAAACACGAAGCACATTCTCTTATATGCATATTGCATATGTATACATATATATATAAGATCGACTCTTCTTTCCATTACATATATTCTAAAGAGCAAGAAGCAAGAGAGAGAGACGAGATGACGTACGGGTCTGACGCAGCGTGACTCCACGCGCGAGTAAGAGAGAGAAAAGAAGGCCGTCATTCTTCCAACCGATTCCCATAAGATGTAAACTAGCCGCCGCCGCTGCCGCTGCTGCTGCTGCTGCTGCTGCTGCTGCTGCTGCTGCAGTCGGCTCGAATAAATATTTGAATTACAGTCGGAGCCGCTCGTAAAAACGTCGTCACTCGGTGTAACGGATGAGATGCGGCCCCACCGTCGCCGCCGCTGGCGCATCAGGTCCAACGACCCCAGGAGTATACCGATCTCTCGATCTCCGACCTTCGAGCTTCACTTGACAATTGCACCTCATTCCTTTCTCTCATTTTCTCTCAATCTCCTTTATATCCAGGAAAGGCGGAGGAAAATTTGCACGTCGATTAAAATTTAGTTTATACTCTTCCATACCGATCTCTCCCGATCTTCCGGTTCTATATACGCGTTTGTAGCCGTATTTTCGTGGTACAGAATTTACAATTTGATATAACCGAGATACAGCGAGAGAACGAAAAAAAAGAAAGAATCGAAAGAGAATCTCGCAGTGGGTTAGCAGCCTAACCGATCACCCCGTGTGGCGCATCGGATATCGAGCCCTTCCAAGCGAGTTAGCCCGCGCGCGCGCGCGCGCTCTTGCGCTCTTTTCATTCTCGTTTTTCCCTTCCAGGAATAATTTGTTAATGATAGCCGGGCGCCAGTAAATAGCCCTTTAGGAATGCGCGTGCGCGCGCGCAGCGGTGTCACTCGCGGTTTCTGGCGAAAGTGAGATATCGTAAATCCGCCACCTCATCCTCGTCCTTTTGCTGCCTTGGACGCCCGTAGCTTGATACACGGCGAGTCGTGATTCACCGCGTCTCTTACCT
Source organism: Apocrypta bakeri (assembly GCA_018906985.1). NCBI lineage: Eukaryota > Metazoa > Arthropoda > Insecta > Hymenoptera > Pteromalidae > Apocrypta > Apocrypta bakeri. The sequence goes on from JACCIA010000003.1 coordinate 4,085,232, forward strand.
TCGTATGTTTGAATGTGTGTGCGTACGTACATATATATATATGCGGACAGCCACTTTATTAGCGACGAGACCCGATATCCTGCAGCTTTTCTGCATATACTGCGCATCGCTCCAATTTTCCAGCAAGGGGTATCCCTTTTCAGGCTTGTGTTTCTGGATGCTTCGAGAGAGAGAGAGAAAGAGTGGAAGCAATATCTTAATGATATATATCTAGAAGCTATCTCTCTCTGCTGGAAGAATTTTTTGCGATCGAATGTCGCTTTGCTTACTTTCATTACTATGGCTTTTGATGCTTGAAACTCGCTTTGTTATATATTAGTTTCGCTGATTTTTAACAATTTTTTAAATGGCTCGGATGTCATGAATCGCGATTCAAAATGCAACTTTCCCGACACCTTATATAGTAATGGAATTAAAGTACAAGTATTTTTATTGTATAAATACGTAATTATCGGTAATTCTTCAAAAGTTTCAAACTATAATGTGCCGCCAGAAACGTACGTTTCTTAAGCTTTGTACATGTTATCACATATATTTTTATACAAACTTCGTATATTCCTGTAATAATATACAGATATTTTATGCATTCAAGAAGCGTTTTGAAGTATATTGCATAATTTATTATGTTTTAATTTTAATTATTTCCTGCTACCCTAATTAATACACGGTTGTTTTGGTAGTCACCAGCTTGAATGCAGTGTGGCGCGAAATTTGAATTTTCATTCGACTTTCAGACCCCCCTCCAACGAACAAGTGTATAGTTATGGAGCAATGTAGTACATGTATATACTATGTACTCCAATATATACCGTTGCAATTAGGGTATATGTGTATAAAAAAATACGCGCACCGAGCAAATTTTCCCCGTCCAAAAAAAAGTTTTTAAATATGCAGAGTGTGTATCGAAGCGGAAGTGTTTAAGCATGCAGCTCAAACCGTGCATTTATGATAATCATCGATCTTGGCAATTATCATCCTCGTAGCCGTGCGCTAATTCGGTTTGGCATCGATGTTTGCCTAAGTAGGCTAATTAAGCAACTGCAGAGGAAAGAGTGTCACCTGCTCTCGGACCGTTTATTATATATAGGTTTACGTGTGTGTGTATATATATATATATATATATATATACATGTGGGACCCGAGAGTGGATAGGTGGGTATATCGTCGAGACGGCTTTATGATCTGACACTCGAGACCCGCGAGTCTCTGGGATTAAAGCCTGTGTTTATAAGTTTTTGCTACGGAGACGTTTATTTTTGCGACGAGAGTGTAATCTTGCCGCGATATTCGTGTTACTTTTTTTAGGGCGTTTGGATTTAATGGAAGATAAGAGAATAAACTATTATTCGAAAGTGAAGTTTAGTTTCGGCACTTTGACTAATATTTTTTCTTTATTGCTATAAAAAAGCTATTCTAAATTTGTCTTTGTCATTGTGAAATTTAACACGTATAATTCCTAATTGCGCGTCCATAACGAATATCGATATTTCTTCATTTGTACATGAATTTCTTCTTAAACACAAGTTAAAAACACTCATTTAATTTTTAACTCAATAACGATCCAGCAAACGATCTTAAAAGATTGTTCTCTGAATCCATAATTACTTTTATTCTCAAACGTGACACCTTAATTGCGCTATTATCAATTTTCGAAGAATATCTTAAACAAGTGTTCAACAAATGAGATGCATATTTATACGAAGTTAAGCCTCATCCACGCAAGCATCACCGTCACGAAATAAAAAACAAGTACGTTTATGCGCTAAAGAGAAGTCTTAAAATATTCCTCCTTAACCAGCACCGATGGTCGTAAGAAAAATGAAGCTGGATCCAGGAAATCCCCATCCCAGACACTCGATCGCGCAATATACATAGGTAAGTGGCGATGAACGACCTTGTCGTGATGAGGCCAAGAGAAAGAGTCGGAGGGGCGCATCAAGCCAGACACGAGTATACGGCGATTCGCACGCACGTACACACCGGCGCGCACCAGCAGTGATGACACGCGCAGGAGAGGACTGTTTTGCTTCTGGATTCGCGTGCAGATGCGATTCAGCGCTAAAGCCGCTATACTTCGCGCCTCGTTACTCGACTTCTTTCATGCAATACTAAATCCGCACGTGATCTTTCCTCTTTCAGCCGTAAGCAGATTCATTTAATTCGCATTAAATAAGAGACCGATTACTGCTTGCGCGTTACGCGTCCAGTCTCCCGCCACCTAGCGGTTAGTTAGGCAACTAAGAATCAGTTAAACGCAAGCTTAAGCGATGTAGGAGGTGTAGATATCAACGGCTAAAGATCGTAAGCATAACATAGAGAGAGAGAGAGAGAGAGAGAGAGAGCATGTGTGTACGATAAAGCCATAAATTTTGCATCACGCCAGAGGCATAAATCTCGCGCTCGCTCGTCGGCTATCAGGCTTGCTTTTTTTTCTTCCCCCACTTCTTCTTTATCTCGCCGCGTGCATCTGATAACAAAGACGACGACTTTTTTCCACATTTATATATTACGCGAACTCTATATCGAGCTCCGTGCGAAATGGAAAATCTTTCGAGTGAGTTTGAATCGAACGTGGCGCCATCTAGCAGCGATACCAATATGTAACGGACCGAAGGATCTCATGGAAATAGATTGATCACATCGACGAGGATACAGAGGTGTACGTAGGTGCGATCTATGTATATGCGAGGTATGAAGTGCATATGTTATACCGCTGCACAGCGACTATACATGCGCTCGAAGAGAGCTGTGTGTACCAGAGAGTCGAGTAACGGAAGTGGGGATGAAGGGCGGGAATACGCGTATACACGTACGTAGGAGGCGGTGGCGACGGCCGCCCATTTCGCACAGGCCTCTCTGTATATCCCAACACACATTCAGCGACGCATTTTGTGCGATACACTTTTGCAGGTATTTGCTTTTACGATGCGCTTGCTAAGCACTGCGACGGGATTCGTATCTGCACTTGCGTGGACTGTTTTAGATGAACCGATGGAGTTTTTCTATTCTACAGGCAGAAATTGCGTGTCTACCAAATTTTTGTAATATTTTCATTTTTTATTTGGAAAATCAAAGATCGTGATTTATGTCAACGCAAGAAATCGCCGTGTGTTTTTTCATATTCAAACTTAACGGTCAATACTGCGGTGTAATACTATATTTTTAGTACGTCAATAGAATGCGTCAAATGCTCAAAATTGCATAAGAGAGTCGCAAATATACCGTTGATTGTCTAAAATTTAAAGTTGTCAAAACTGAAGTATACTTTAAAAATAATTGATCTCCGTCTATAAACTATACATACATTTTGTATCGACTATTTTTGTCGATCCAAATCAAAAGTTACAAAATTGAACGAGTCGTGGCGGCTTAAATTGAAGTTTATCACAATACGATATAGTATACGTTATAAGACAATACATTGCACAATCAACGAATAAAAACTACACGAAAACATCGCGATACTATTCTCAGCACATTTGCCAGTTGAACAAAACAAATTTTTCATCAGTCTAAATTTATCATTTCCTATAAAAAAAAAACAAAATATCAGCATCATTCCAGTGCCGCATTTATCTACAAAGATGTAGCCTACAAAGAAAAACGCACCGATAATAGCAAAGTTATACGTTCTCACGTGCGTATATATACGCTTGCGCATGCACACACACACACACACACATATAGACGCAATGAGAGATCGACTGCAGAATATATATATACGTATAGGAGAACGCGAGAGATATAATTACGAGCCGATCAAACTGTCAGTCATGCTAAACTAGTACTCGCCTTCGCTCGACTCTTAGTGTACACATACACACGTGTTATATTTACGTGTACATGTATATATATATATATATATATATATACGCTCACTATCATCGGTTCTGTTCAACATTGTTTAGTAAAGTTTCCCAAGCTGCTGCTGCTGCTGCTGCTGCTGCTGCTGCCACACGTCTCGTCAACCTGGATTATATACACTAGTCGATGTATCTACGCCATACGCTTATAATGGCTTACACTACGTCAATGGGGTGTATGCATGTATTTACACATACCACATAGCGTTGATAATTGCTTTGCATTACCTGTACATGTGCTCTATACGCAACTATGCGCTCGAAGAAAAATCCTCGCAGTTAAATTTACATAATTTGGTCGTGTAAATTTTACACACGTGACGGGCTGTGCAAAATTTCATTAGCGACGATTATTATTTTTACCCACGTATACGTTATTACATCGCTGCGGATTGCTTTTTTAAAATGTGCCTCAGTAATATTTTTGTATTGTCAGTGTATTAGCGATTCAAACTTTGCTCTTTGCGCATGGACATAGCGAATAACGTACTATCAATCGTCACTTCTAGATAAATTTTTCTCAATTTTTTCCCTTCGAAATATCTCAATATTTTGGAAAATGTCTCACGCGTGTAGTTATAAAATAAGGTTTTCGTGTGTATTTTAAAGCAATTGTTAATTTTTTTTCGACTAATTTATCTTTGAAGTTTGTGAGAGGTATTTGCATTCACATCCTTTTGGATTTACCAATGTAATTTGTTTCTGCCAAATTAAAAAATAAATTAATAAAATAAATCTTCTCGTATTTATATATGTATTATAAATACGCAACTTGATGTGACAAAGCCTTTGTCAAGTGTTCCTACAAAGAACAGACTATAAACAACAAAAAGAACGCCGTAAAAATGTTAATTGCAGCGAGTGAAGCGATAATATATATATAAGATCGTTGGCAGATACTGTGACGTAACGTGTGAAAAACTAACTTTTCCTCTTCATATATATAGAAATATATATACATACAGGTGTTATATTTTCTAAGAAGCCACGGAACAACGACGATTTACATTTCAATTATATACCCACAGCAGAATATATAGAACATCACCATTGAGATATCACTCAACGCGCGCGCGCGCGCGCATGTATACACGTACATACGCACATTCATGACCAGTAGCTTTTTAAAGCCGGTCTCTTCTATATGTATATCTATATAGATATACATATAGATATATATGAGATAGCCAAGGGAGCAGCGATAATATTCCGTATTTTTTGCGGAAAAATAAATCTACCCTTTACGGCCCCGGCCCATAGTCCATAAACAAAAGTTACGACTCCTCGTAAACGTCGTATTAGAAATGCAGCGGTATATAGCCGAGGAAATAATAATTGAGAAAAGAACAAGTGTCGCGCGCGGATCTCCTTCTCGCGAAATATAATAAGGGAGAGTCGACGACTTTCGCGGAAATTTATGCGTTCGAGGCTCGCATATAGCTCATTAGGCACCAGCTGCGACTCTTTATAATATATATATATATACACACACACGGAGGATGTATAGCTATACATACCGCTGCAGAGGACGATGAAATCAAGCTCGAGTTATAGAGAGAGAAAGAGAGCATTGAATTAACTCACGTAGGAAAGAAAGAGAGAGAAAGAGAGAGAGGAGAGATAGCTCATGTGTATTACGCTCCAATTATTGTAATCTCTTGGAATCTACTACTCTTCTGCGATTATTAAGTCGCCACGAAACGCGTCTGTGTATATTATACATATGCGTATATATAATGCGTCATTCGGGATGGTCTTTTGTACGAATTTAAGTAGTCCTCTTTCGAGCAGTTCAACCCAACGTTTTTGCACCGTTTGGTTCTCTCGTAAGGCAATCGCATGTGGATATGCTAATTTTTCGGGCTACTTTATTCAATGCTTATATACGAGAGAAAAAGAGAATTTTTTTCTCACTCGTGCGAGTGTGTGTGTATAGAGTACGCATTTACCTTGGTTGGAGATTGTGCTGAAGGGTTCGGTACGATGGCAATTTATTTTCTTTTATCTTAATTCTCGCAATGATAACTGCTGAATTATTCCAAGCTAAATATTCCTTTGAAAGAGGCTTTTAGGCTATGCTCACAGTGTAAGCTATTTTTCTTTACTTCAATCGGCAACGATCTATACGCGCTCTGTATACGTATGTATATATGTGTGTGTGTGTGTAGATGTAGAACTAAATTTTATAATTTATAGTAATAATATTTATAAGATATATTTCTCAAATATCATTTCACCACACGCATTCAACCCTCGCCAAAATCCCTGATAACAATAAGGATAAATATGTATTCAAGTGAATTCATAAAAGGTGAAATTGCTATATTGAAAAGCTGACGTTTCATTGAAAAATAATTTATTCTGCGCGATATTGAATGCACCTAAAAATTAGATTTAACGTGTAATTCAAAAATCTCTATACACAAAGGAAGAACCAAACATCATATATATATACCTGTATATATATATGCGCACAAAACCCAAATGATCGTATACCTTCAAAGCCGAATAAAAAAAGAAAGATCATCCTCATCAAGATTGAGATCCAGGATCCTCGTGTTTACCTCACTCTCTCGCGTCTTTGTGTTATTCTCGCGAAAAAAAGGGCCCGAGCGACCACGAAAGTATACATTCATTTGCTTATTCGTTAGCTTTCGCCTCTACTCTCGGACAGCACAATGAGGCCAATTACTTTAATTGCAGCGGCGGCGGCGGCGGCGGCGGCGGCGAGTGAGGGCAACGCGAAAGCTTCCTATATATATATATATATATGTAGTATATATACACACATACATATACATATATAATATATATATATATATATAAATATACATATATATATATATATGTAGGTACACACTCACACACATACAGCCGGAAGTCAGGGTAAATGCAGTAAGACAATCGTCCGTTTTCCCCCTCTACGTAATACGCGCCTTCCGCCGATTTTACTTTTTACCTCGTGTGTCTATGTGTATGTGTACATGTGTATTATATACATTTTTTTGCAATCACTGTACGGCGTTTTCTATACTATTTTTTACATGCGATTGACACGATTTCCTATGTCGGATTGATGTGTGTGATCGAAGGAAATAACATACACTGTATAGTGTATACTGTACTCGTGAAAATTAAATTTCCCGCCGATTTCGACATCGCCGTGATGTAGGGTAATTAGGTGGTTTATTATTAAAAAGGTTCACCGATTGCCTCATACGCTTAGACATTTATTATTATTTTTTTCTTTTTTTTTTTTACGTAACTTGTGTAACGATAGAGCGTATACACCGCGGGGCTAGTATTTATAGGGAGATTAAAGTGTCAATGACGTTGGTTATTCTTGACAGCTTTTTCTACCAATGAAAAATAATATAAGGATTTTAATTGGAAAATTAAATTTCATTTTTAAATTACGTAAGGTGTCGTGATGTTTCCTGGTAAATTTTGATTTTGTAAACGTATTCCCGGATTTCAATCTTCTCTGAATCTCTGTTGACGGCAAGCACTATTGTGTAATAATTGTACACGAGTATTTCGATCTTTATTTCTTAATTGAATGTATCATTGTAATAAACAATTGAATATTTAATTTAAAAAAATAGAAATATCAATAAAATCGAGCAAAATCACGGTTTCATGGTGTAATGGTTAGCACTCTGGACTTTGAATCCAGCGATCCGAGTTCAAATCTCGGTGAAACCTAATTTTTTTACATTTTACAATGCACTAATCTGATAATATCTTTATCTATAAAAATACACTCGTTAAATCATCGAAATCCCGTCTTATCGTAGCTCTCGTGTCTGAAACATTATTTGCGTCCCGAAACGACGTATACCAAAGGAACGTCGTTAACTCAAGAACTACATTTTCCACATCCGTCAATCTTAACTGTAATATTTAAAATTACTCGAACTTCATCGTACCTATGTACATATTAAATATATACAAAATATACTCGCAGCAGTGCATCGCGATAAAAAAGTCCTCGTAATAAAACAATGAAACACGAGGCACGAAGGTAAACTTTGCGACGTCGTAGAAAAATGTGTAAAAAGAGTCGACAAAAATATACACACATACGCACGCACACATGCACACACATTTGTATATACAATATACATGCATATACGAAAATAAGCCGCAACCGAAGGTATTATATCGGTTGAAGCATATAATAAGTGTAGTGAAAACAGTATATAGCTCGGTTGTTGTGTCGCGCTGAACTGCGGCTACTCGCGATGATTCTTATCGGATTCAGAAAACACCGGAGAGTTTTACCGCGATAAAGTATAATACTCGTGTGTGTATGTGTGTGTGTATACGTGTATACGTGTATACATGTATACATGTGGGAGCGATAATTCGCCGTAAAAGGTTTTATCAAGTGTATTTATACTTATATATATATATATATATATATGCACGTGTAGGTGTGCATATATATGTTATATTTGTGTGTGCACATATATGCGCAGTGCGGCTATCCGTCATCATTATGTGCTGCAGCAGCGCCGCAGTTTTAGAAAATCGCCTTCGAAGTACAATTACTCGCTGGTATTTTTCCTGGAAAGAGAAAAGTGCGGAGAATCGTTTCTGTTAAATTGCTCTCTGTATATAACGTGTATATATATATGCGCATACCTATATCAACATACATATACATCTATACGTATACATAGGTGCGTGTACACGTGTGTTCGGTTCTATGAGAAAATGTGTATTTGTATCTATTTTTTTTTCTTTCCAACTGTAAAGTGCGCCTTACAACTCTGAATTCGCGTAGTTTTCAAGTCATTATGCAGAGGAAGCTGTAAAACATATATATTTAAAGAAAAAGCGTGTAGAAAAAAAAATTCGCGTATATCCTTTACTTACTGCTATAAACGATTATTTTTTTTAATGAGCTTCTGCGCATTCGATAACATCTCGTGTGTTACAAGACACGAACCGAAGACTATACACGTGTCTTACGCTTATCGCGACGATCATAATATTGATCAAAGGTAGAAATCGTCGTTGAAGATCTTTCAAGACACTTATAGAAAGAGTCATTTCATCGATATGCATCGACAGCTATATATATACTATTATATTCTATTTCAGCCAAGTTCGCTAGATGTAAACGCAATCTTTGCGTCGTCGATGAGTGAGAGAGAGAGGATCACACGCACAGACTCCCTACTGCACGCGCAAGGAATTCGTCCAAATATAAAAGCAGCTGTAGGTCATGTATATAGCCGTATCACGCCACATCGCATGCTCCGAACTTTGTCCGATGTGTACGTATACGTATACATATATCTTTGTCGAAGTATAAGTGAAAAAGAAGACTCCGTTATACATTTAGCATTAGCCGATAGTGAGAGTGAGTTCGAACTCTTTCATCAAAGCTTACGCGAGTTTCGACCTGTGCCATTCGACGTCGTTTTCTCATTAGCTCGGCTTTTATCCCTTATCGTCTTGTTATCGTGAATCCGTTATAGTCGTTTTATAGGTCTGAAATTATAGAGCGAGGACTTTTTTTTTCTCTCTCCTTCTCGTACATAAGCCAGCGCGGATTTTTATACGCGAGTTTTATGATGCATATACATTGGAATTTGAAAGTAGGCTGAGATGAACGAATGAGCGTATACGTGATACGCGTATACACGTATACACATATCACGCCGCGTGCACATTGTGCATTGCAAAATCGTCGTTTTTTCTCTCGAAACATTCCGATGTATACATCTTTAAAGAGAAAAACGAAACACAAACTCGATCTCACCTGAATAGCCCGAATCGCACAACGCGTCCTTCCGACAAGTGCATTCTTTCGCGGATCATTGCTCCGAGCTGTCTATAGATGCGCGCGCAAGAAACGAAAGAGATAAATGCGTTTCGATCCCTCCACTGATGCATATACAAAGTACCTGTGCACATCTCGCTCACACCCCGAACTAAAATCCCGAGGACCTCGTTGACTCGGCGAAAAATCATCGCGATCTTAACGTCAATCCTCATCCAACCCTCCCACGCACACGTGTACAAATCATGATGGCGTCCACCTCACACAAACGCACACATATCCATCGCTCTTGAAAAAAGGCGTAAGTATTCTCGCGACAAAGCTCTCGTCCTCTTGCGGGTGTATATAGTATATACATGCGGAGGCGTCTGCGGCGGGGAGAAGGTCGTCTCTGGTTGGCCGATTGCCAGCTCCGCCCCGGGATCGCGACGATAACGAGCCGGCTATTATATTACTCCCACGCGTTCTTACTCTCTCTCTCTCTCTCTCTCTCTCTATCTTTATCTCTCTCTCTCTCTCTCTCTCTCTCTTGCTATACTGCACCGATGGGCCGAGTCGTCGTGTCTCGTGAATTGCACCGACGAACGAGAGACTCGTGGAAAGGGTTGTGTCCGTGTGTGTGTGTGTGTGTGTGCATGAATTTCGTTGTTATTGTTATTACTGTATATTGATCGATTTGAGGGGATGATCGTACAGAAGTGTAAAGTATAAGGCGGATAGCAGAAAAGAGTGTGTTACTCGAAGGAGCTTACTAATGCGACTGAGAGCACGAGCGATTGTCAGTGATGAGTATCACCTGCTATATGCGCTTGATCCCCCTCTCCTGGTGCATCTGTGTGCATCCGTGTGCATGAATTTTACTTTTGGCGGGGGTTAGGTGTGGCTGTTTTGCATTTTTTTTTCCGAGAGTGCTTTATAATGTTAAGATTAGTATCGATCGTTTTTGCGTATAGGATAAAGCTATTGAGTAAGGTTCGTTTGATCGAAGCCGAGCTTGTATACGTGAATAGAATTTATTATCTGGCAAGATTTAGTAAAAAACGTCAACTGTCTAATTCGAAGAATCACGGTTTTATGTGAGAAAGAAAACCGAAGTGTTGCGCAAATTTATTTATCTAGTGCGTTGATAAGAAACGATCTACTATGAACTTAGTAGCTCAAGTTAATAATAATCTTGCGGAAGAAGTCGAATTCTGAAATTTCACCGCGATTCATTTGATTTCAATTATCGAGTGATTTAATATTAAAACGTAAGCTATACGCAATTAATGCACACTTTAGTAAACTATCGGAAAAACGCAAACATTGAAATTTTGCCTAAATTCATTTATCAAATGCGAAATACGGAGTAAAGGCCAAAAAATGATCGTCAATCTTACCCAAATCTTATTTATTAATAGAATTAGCAAAACGAAAAGTTATTCCGCGCTAATGAAGCTTCATCGAACTTCCGAGATATTTTGCAGAAATGAACCCAAGCAACGAATAACGAAAAAATCAATCGGAAAGAAAGTAATTATTTGTTCGGTAAAAGTCAACTCGTACCCCTCGCACAAATCAGAAAAGTCAATCGCAGCCCCTGCGTACAATTGATGCACGGCAAATATTCAACAATCCGCATATGCATAAAATAAGAGCAACAGCAACAGCAACGGCAACAGCACTGCAAAAACCTACGGCTGCAGCTGCAAGTGCGCAACTCTACGTGTATATATTATATTCCCGTTCTCATCCCACCATATACGTATGCACACGCACACAGACATAAACACATGGCCTCTTCGCATCCCTCCCAACCCAACTCCCAACCCAACTCCCAACCCAACTCCCAACCCTCCTCTATACACACCTACAGACATACGTATACTAAACTGAACTCAACCAACGCGCGTACCTACAACACATACAAACTTGTGGAAGCCAATTTACGCGTCAAGTCTTGTCAGGCTGTAATTTTAGCGATAGAGGCGTGCGCTCACACACACACACACACACACACACACGCGCGCGCGCGCGCGTACACGTACAGAGAGATACGGACAGACACACATGCAAAGCTTTCCCTCACTGCTGCCAGATAATTGCGCGACCAAAACTCTGCTCGATTTCAAAATATTCCAGGAGAGAAGCCCGCGGCAGACCAACCGATAATCGAGGCGACCATTTTTTTGTCGGCTTGCGTATATGTAGCGAGAGAGAGAAACAAAAATCGAGAGAGAGAGAGAGAGAGAGAGAGAAAGCCTGTGGCGAATCGATGATCCGAGAGGAGAGTATTATATCGGACAGAAAGGAGACGCTCATTATATCAATTACCAAGAAATTCTCTCTTGCTGTTTCTTTGTTTTCGTTTTGCCGCTCGCGCAAGCGAGAAGTGTACGCTGTTTTGCGCTCTTTTCTATAGGTATTCGTGAAAGAGAGAACATGTCAGAGAAATATATCAAAATATATTATACATATTATATACATAAATGCGCGGAGGCCTTCTTCTTCGGCTGGTCTTTATAGAGAAGGAGGGAATTTTGAGAGAAACTTTTTACTGCCAAATTTTAATGTCATTTTATTTATTTTCCGGGGGTGCGATGGGCATGCGTGTACAATTTTCGATTCAATTTCTCACGGGTATCGCAATTGTTGATGCTCTCACAAATCCAAACGAAACGATACAAAATTTCATTATTTTCAAGTTATCTCAGAACAAAGTTACGTTTTCGACGACTACTTGTACCTGCTGTAAATTATTATGCCTAGTGGCAATAATATACGTCTTCGGTTTATGCTTCATTCGTGCTCGTATTAACTCAGGAGAGACTCAATCCAATCGAAATCGTCTTTACTTTCCACCTCGGCTTTAGTGCCTAATTCGTTACAATAATTGTTCAAAATATCGTCTAAGTTAAACTCTGAATCATTATTTTTTATCGTTTCGGAATCGCACGCGGAATTTATCAAAATTGAATTTGAATCAGAGTTTACTTGATTCTCACTGTCGTTTACTATTTTATTGAATTCATTGGAATTTTCATTGTTTACCTTTCTACTGGCTGGAGCTGAATCTCTTTCAGAATCTTTTTTACAAATTGTAGGCTTTTCTAAAAGTAATTTATTCAAACTAAATTTCTTGTAGCGATGGACTTTTACTCTTTCCAGATTAGATGTTTTTGACCTTAAATTTAAGCCTTTTGAGACTTTGCTTAATCTAGATAAATTAGGACTTATATTATTAGTTTTGGCAGGTACAAAGTCTTTGACTATTTTAGTAGAATTATCATCTATAGTAATTACTTCCTTTATATTTGTAGACTTTCCATCAACGGTGGAAGAATCATCGCTGTATCCATGATTATTTGTAGGTGAGGCTTTAGCAGTATATTTTACTGGCTTTAAATCAATCGGTAGCGATGCTAAATTTGATCCATTATTAATATTAGTATTAAAAAAAAAATCACCTGGATTACTTATTGTCGAAGAATCTTCTTGACTTACACAAATACTATTGTTTATAAATGTAGTTGACAAATTGGAAACTGCTTTATCGACTTGAGAACATTTATTTAAATTTTCAACCGCTATCTTATCCCAAGACTTAGACCAATCCTTCCCGATCGATCTATTAATGAATGTGAGTTCTTGACAACCAACTGGCCATGGGCACTGAAAAAAAAATAAAAGAATTAGACATTTGAATCACCTGTAAGAATAGTTAATAATTTCACCTGAACTAACCTTGGCATTAGAACACATGAACACAGCCTCTTCGAAACTGAGTTGGTAAGCTTTGACTTCTGCTGTGATTCCATTTTGTGAACACAGTGGGCAAAATCCTTGCATGCTGTAAGAGTTTAAGAAGCTTGGTTACGTCTGTCAGTCAATTTATAACTTCAATATTTTTGGTTTTCTTATTTTACCCACAAAAAATATAATTCGAGCAACTGCTCTGTTTTATTTGCAAACAATCATGCCTAGTGTGTCGCTGTATAACCTAAACAAAAAAAAAATTATTAATAAACGATTTTGGCACATGTTAAAATTAAATGATACAATGTGTCAACTCTTAATTGCGTTTTAAAATTGGTTAAGCGTTTGAAATTCATATCGAACTATTTATATATACATACACATATATAAATATACATTTACAGTAAACACACATTTTACAAAACACATATAGTATAGATATAGAAGCATGTCACTAACCTACACAATCAAGTTCAAATGTTTACTTGGCAACATAATTAGAAGTATCGATTAAAAATGTAAATTTGAGTAAAAATAGCGCGATCAATCATGTCTAAGCAGTTGTGGTCTATAATAATTTATCCACTTTATCTCTGCTCGGACTAGACACGACTTGCGCTAAATCCGCATTGGCAGATAAACCACATCGTCGATGTAACCTCAAAATTCTCAGCGGCACTCCACTCATGTACATTCGTTCTCCGTGTCATACTCCATTATCAGAGTACAGCTTGCGTTCGCAAATGCTTGAGCTGTCAAAGGTATATATATATATATATATATATATGTATACACGTATATAGTTCTTCGGTCTGCTTAAAAAATTTTACGTGTTGTATCGTCATAGATTTGCGAGTTGACCGATAAATGTCGAAGTTTTTGGGAAGATTTCTCAACATGAAATGAAGATAGGAAAGTTGGCGGTACAAATATGTTGTGGACTTGTCTTGAGCAAAGAAGTAAGTTTGTAACGATTTGCTTACTTATTATTCCATATGCATATAAAGTTTTATTTTATTTAATTAACATTGTGTATACATATATGTGTAACATTGGTATTTATTTTATTACAGATATGAATTCCTCCACTAACAGTACAGATAGTTCTTTTAGAGCTGTGAAGGCGGATATTTTGAAGTTACTGCAAAATAAAGTGTTTCTTGGAAGGTACACTGAAAGACGTTATGTGGAATCTTTACAAGCATACAGGTTATCATTATTGTAAAAATTTGTTAATCTTTTGCCTGTTTATTAATAGTTAAGCAAATTCAGTTTCTTATTTTAGAGATATTATTGTGATTGAATCTAGTGAAGATATTGTAAAAAATTTAATGCAAATAAAGAAGACACTGGAGAACTGTGCAAATAACAAGTGGATAGGAATCACAAGTAAATACTAATATTGTTTTGTTGTGTGATGCATTATTATCCATTTTTATAATCTACAAATATTTTTAGATGATCCACAAAATCCAGACTCCCATGACTGCCTATTATGGGTCCAATTAAACGACATACCAATTGGCAAACACTGGTTTCAAATGTGTGCTGTGAGATTTGAGAACGTAGAGATAATTTTAGAAATTCAACATGTTCAACCTTTTCGTTCTCCCGACAAGAGTTTTAGCAATAATGATCCGAATTTTCCTGTATTTGACATAAAAGAGGTAAGATTTTACTGATCAACTTCATCATCTTACTTATTTACTATTGTTTACAATAATCTTTTTCGTCTTTCAGATTTTTACATACCAAAATATGTGCGAAGCAGTCAAATTTAGTGTGATTGTAATAATGGCTCTTTTCACGTTTTTAGTGGAAACACTTAAGTATTTAGCAAAATACTTTATTGAACTGAGCCACATTCTTATATCTTTAGTGCACGTGTCTACACCTATATGTTTAGGTATTTTTGAGTTTTTTGCAAAATGTGTGGGTGGATTTTATTGGCTTATCTATGTGATGCTACGTGGTAGTTCTAATACTCCAGCAGTGCCACGTGCGCTTCTAAATAACCAGGGGTCTTATAATCAAAAACGTAGATCTCTACAGTACAATCATAGGTTTTCAAATCCTAGACAAAGCTATTCACCAAACTCAAATATCAATGAGTATTGAAGATAGTAAGATGCCAAATTTATGGCTGTACATAAATGTAAGATTATAATATTTTATCAATACAAGACAAATTAAATTTTTTCTAACGTGCATTAAAAAATATTATTAATTTTAAACTTGTATAAACATATACACGAGTCATTAATGCAAAAATTTTTAAATAAAAAAATGGACAGATTACTAATGAGTTTTTTTTCAATTCTTTAATCAAAATTAATTAACAAATCCAAATGTAAGTATACATTTTGTACATTTTTAGAATAGTTTATAGTAATAATAGTACAACTTTTTCCTTAATAAAAATTGTGTTAAAGGAATGATAAATTTCCGTAACAACTACTTTAAGTAGTAGCCAGATATGGTTATATAAAGCTATGCTTATTCACATTTTACTGGAAGTTCATGCCTTTGTGATTCCAATAACACCGCAAGCCAAACGTCCGCCTGCATTGCCAGTAGTCTTGGAAAGTTCATGACCACCTTTTCCGAAGTCATCGGGGTCAGCGTGAACCTGGGACACACGAACACATCAAGTCATGCGTGAAATGAAATAAAATCTAAAACTGTTTCAATCAGCATAACATTACAATACTTACCACAAGAGTTCTACCGATGATGTTGTTTGCTCCTTGTAGTTGAATTTGTTTGTCAGTAATATTGACTGCAGCAACACCACTGTCGTTTGCCTCAATATTACCCAGATCACCTACATGGCGAACAGAATCGGTTGGACCTCCGTGCTCCTTAGCTTCAGGATTGAAATGAGGTCCGGCACTGGTGCAGCCTATATAACACAGCAATGAGATAACAAAAGAGTGTTACATAAAAATTGCATCAAAAGGTAGAACTCCAGAAAACGATTTACCAACCATTAGTATTGTCTCCGAATTCGTGAATATGGAATCCGTGCTGCCCCTTCTTCAAGCCGGATACCTCGCCGGTGACCTTGACGGCGTCACCCTACAGGTAAATAAATAATCAAGTTAGTCAAGTCTAACGTAAGAAAAGTGAATTCAAGCTCGATTTGCTTACAGCTTGCTCGAAGAACAAAGTTCCCTTGCAATCGCCTTGAAGTACACACACGGCCTTGGTCATTTTTCGGAAATTCTCTTGTTACTAAGTCACCGGGAAGATGCAACTGCTCAGCGGCTAAATTGCGACTGCGATATCAGCGCCGGTTAATCAATGTCCAGAAGAAAAATATTCTTGTGCTGAATCACGTTGTCGGTTAGGTGCCGTGTGAAAATTGCTTCGGATGCGTGGTTTGTCGCTTGTATGTTGCTTGTATATACTTATATATTACTATACATCGAATGAGGACTCAAGGGGGTATAATAATAATGCGAATTGCGAAGAGTTATGTACGCCGGTAAGAGATAGAAGCGCCACGGTTCGCCACAGTTCGCCACAGTTCGCGACAGCTCGCGACAGCTCGCGACATCGGTGTGTAACGGCGACGATGAGCTTAATGTAAACATTATCGACGGTTGGTATATTGTTTGCAAAAATATTTCGGCTTTTGTTCTAACCTCAAAAATCGAGGGCAACGGGTTAAGTATTCGAATATTTTGCAAGAACCAACGATTGAACAACAAGAAATATTATTATGGAGGGGGGAAGACGTTGAAAGTCGATCGTAAATATGAAATTGAAAAACCTCTCCTACTGAGGATGAGTCAAATCACTTGGTAAATGGTTATTTTCATTGTTTCCATGCGTTTATTTGTAAAACTAGTGTATTTGTGATATTGAATTCGATGATAGAACATTGATAGGATAATAATAAGTTCGGAAACAAGTTAAACCATCAATTAACACTGTATATAAAATCTCATGTAAACAATTTACAAAATCATCAAGGTTCATTCTGAAGCTCGACATCGATTTCTCTAACAACGAAATTGAACTTCTTTACAGTATCTCTGAGCATATCATCGGTAATCTCGAAGTAGAAAACGAACCTGGCCAGGTCGTCCGCCAGAGCCATACCTCTCACGATGATCCTATCGTCGGGCTCTTCGTCCTGCCGGACCTCCTGCATCCTCGTGACGAGTACTTTAGCCAACTTGGACTTGCACTGAACCAGTACCATATTCGTCATCGAGATATCCATGTCAACGACAAAGTTCTCCGATCCTATAGCATTGATACTAATGGCTAGCTCACGAGCCCGTCGATGATCTTCGGGAAACAGAGGCAATATTTCGTTCAACGACTGCAGGCCACTAGCAGCCAAGATCCCAACCTGGCGCATACCACCGCCCAATACTTTCCTGATCCTCCTGGCCTTGTGGACGAACTCTCTAGTGCCACAGAGCATCGAACCCACCGGTGCTCCGAGACCCTTGTTGAGGCAAATGCTCACCGAATCGAAACCACGAGCCAGTTCCTTGATCGTGCAACCCGAAGCGGCGGCTGCGTTCCAGAGCCTAGCACCGTCCAGGTGGAGTTTCAGTCCATGACGGTGCGCCAATTCGACGAGTTCGTTAACCCAGGCTTGGGGTAATACACGCCCGGTGATGGTGTTCTCGGCGCAGACGAGCTTGGATACGGGCTCGTGCAACCACTCGTGTTTTAATTTGCTCTGGAATTTGCGAAGACAGAAGGTGCCATCGGGTTCGTTGGGTATGGGGCACAGACTGACACCTCCGAGCTGACAAGCACCAGTTTGTTCGTGCAAAATAATGTGGGAATCTTCGCCGCAATAGACCTCGCTGCCCCGTTCGTTGCAGTGGTTCATGACTTATGGGAAAAATCGTGTTTTCATACATCAATACTTCTAATCTGACTTGATATTCGTTTAAATTTTCAAATATAAAAACAAGTCGATTCTTTTGCAATATCACGAGTTCGAACCTGCCACGCGTAATGGAATGTTTCGCAACTGTATTTACCAGACAAGCAACAGATTTTTATATTATTACATCACGTTCGCGGAATGTTAAATAATGTTTAATTCATTAAAGAAGGTGAAACTGAAAGTTCAATTAAAAGTTGAAATGTAGTTTATCGATAGTATGACTATTGGAATTTTGCGATATCGTATCTTGGTAAAAGTTTCTTAGATAGAAGAGCGAAATTATTTTTTCAAAAAGAGCGATTATCGTTATCGTTTCAGATTCGGAACAAAGTTAATAACGAATAAAAAAAATTAAATGTATATGTAAAAAATTGCACACTTAAAGCGATAAATATTCTACATAAACACGAGCTTATAAAGCACAGCCGATCAAATGTCGAAAAATATTGTTTAATGCAAGCGAAAAAACGTTGTTACACAAGCGCAAACTCTTGTCGCTCGTACAAGAGACCACTCGCAATAGTCGTGTTTTTTTTTCTTTTTACAACTTATTAAGACGCGCAAAATAGTTGAAATTTTTCTTACCAGCAATCAAGTTGCTCATCGTCCCGGAAGGGACAAATATCGCCGCTTCCTTACCGATCATTACGGCAATTTTCTCCTCCAGCACTACAACAATGAGCAATTTATCGTTGTATCAACGAAATTCTTTGAATTAAACGAAGTACTCGTAAACTTACAGTTAACAGTCGGGTCATCTCCGAAAACATCGTCTCCAATCTCTGCCTCGAACATCGCCTTCCTCATCCCGGGCGACATTCGCGAGATCGTGTCACTTCTCAGATCGACTATCGTCGCCTGTTTACGTTGAAAAAGCAAATAATAATGTACTCCTTCGCGATCCTCGTATATTATGAACGCGTCGACGTATGAATATATACTCACATTTTTCTGTTTTGCGTATTTGATCAGATCAAAGGTAGACTTAACTCCGTACGCCATGACTACGTATATAGGTAAATAGATATATATATATAAAATGCTGTGCTTTATATACAATATCCTGTACGCGTCAATTGCCGATTCGAACACTGATGGCCAGTGATGCGTTTAAAAGCTCAAAGTGTCTAGAACTGCGCCTGTGCTACGCGCTATATACCCCACTTGGGCATTCTGCCCACACTTAATATATATAGGCTTTGTCTAGTCCAATCTGAATGTGCGTATTTGTACTGCATATATATATAGTAACATATCTCTATTCATTATTTCCATTCAATAATTAACTTAACTAAACGCCCCGATGTCGTTCTCGCGAATTTGTCCAGTTAAATAATCCTGTACCCATTGAATCACACTCGTCGCATGGTTTATTACCATTTTTATTTACCAGATTATTGTTTAACGATAAGAACGACGGCGCGATACAAGTAAAATGTATAACTGCCATGATTTAAAATCGCAGTCTTATTCCTCTACGGCAGTCGATAAGTAAACGACGCGTTTGAGATATCATATCGCCGCGTATGCTCGTTCTAAGCCCACATACATCCGTCGGTGTAGTAGCTCTCTATATATTACAGCTCGAACTTATGTACATGTTCGACGAAAACGTCGCATTTGTAATGTTTGTTATTGGATATTTCCAGAAAAGAAAGAAAACTTTAAAAATAAACTCGTTTAAAACGTCGAGCGATTTATTTATAATCGTCGAGTGATTCAGTAAACACCTCTAAGGTGTGCGAGTACATATTAGCTAGAGAGAACGAAGAGAGGGACTGATTTGGTGTCGCGTGTGCGCGTCGTTTACGTCATGCTTTATAATGTTCCCTTCCTTTTTTCCGTTTTCGCGCGCGTTCAAGATCACTAGCGCGACAAATAAGGTGCGAAAGATTTTTGCCCAAAAACGTTTTCCCTCCTATACAGAACGTTTCCCGAACCGGCGCCAGCGCGCGCGCTCTCTTATTCATCGTCTCTCCAAAACGATCCGTGTACCCCGTATATACATCTGTACATACATACAATGTGTGTCAGAAGCACGCGTATATTTTTAAGATCCGCGATTCTAGAACGTGCGCGATATCCAAAGTATTCTAGGTGTAACATTCTATGCGTATAGGTATATGCGTGTCTCACATCGCAAAGTCCGCGCGACGGCGCGACCGTTGTAGAGAAAGATTTCGGACGTACGCATTATTGTAGGTGTGTGTATAACTTATAGTTGCTCATAGGTATATACCTATACACAGTGGAGAGGAACGAAGAGAGTCTCGCAAACGGCCAATAGGGAGAAGGCAGTACGAGGCGCAGGCGCAGGACACGTCGCAGGTCGCACAAAAGGGTAGCAGCAGTTCGTCTGTATGCGTTGTCTGGAAAAGCGTTGCTCTCTCAGGGTGTAAGGCAAGCGATTCACCGGGAAATCGTTGTGTCCGTCTCGCGTCTCTAATCTCGTGTATAAAGCTATATCCTGTGTATATAGAGAACCATACATATAGCTCGTTCGTTTGTACACACACGCATAGTGTTCTACAGTATCGTTTGTATATAGATATATAGATATATATGTGGACTCTCTCGCGCGCGCGCCTAAGTTAGAGAGAGAGGGAAATATATAGCAAGAGCGCGGAGAGACGCGGCATGGCTGGTACAGTAGGTGCGTGCAGTAGCAGCAGCAGCGCAGCAGCAGCGACGACGACGAGGAAGAATACTCCAGTGGCGGCGGTGGCGGTGGTGGTGAACAACGGCTGTTCTTGTTAGCCGACGCTCGCCGAGAAGAGTCTCGAAGGAGGGCAGAAGCTGCGTCAACATCGCGTATACGGAAAAGAGAGCGAGGGAGAGAGAGAGAGAGAGAGAGAGAGAGAGAGAGAGAGAGAGAGAGAGAGAGAGAGGGAGAGAGAGAAAAGCAGTAACGGCGGCGTAGTAGGGAAAAACCGACACGCCGGCGGTTTCTCTGTGTCTGTGTGTGCTGGTGTGTGTCTGTCTGTATACCTGCTTCTCGGCGCTCGCGAGAGCAACAGTAGTCCGCGAGCGGACGCCAGTCGAGAGGGACACATACTCGGAGGAGGAGTGAAAGACGGAGAAAGAGAAAGAGAAAGAGAAAAAGAGAGAGAGCGAGAGGTGTTGTATGTAGAAGAACGAACCAGACGAACCGAGGACTGATATCTCGAAGCGTGTGATTGTGTATTAGCCATTGTAGTCAGTCCAAAGAACGGATAAAGAGGCACAGCATATAAAGTAAGAGCCCGAAATCGTACATTATAGTGTTGCCGAAAAATACGCACGTACATATATAGATATATAAAAGAAGACAGAAGAGAAGAGATAGGGGGTTAAGATGGCGGACGCTGACTCGAGGGTGGACCGCTCGGACCCGGAGCTACGGATCCTCTCGGTGGATAGAAACAGCTTCAATGACCCGGCTACGCAAGCCGAATGGACTCAGAAGAAGCTCGTCTGGGTGCCGTCGGAACAGCAAGGTTTTGTCGCGGCGAGCATCAAGGGAGAGCGCGGCGATGAGGTCGAGGTCGAAATCGTCGAGACCGGCAAACGTGTACACGTAGCCAAGGACGACATACAAAAGATGAATCCGCCGAAATTCGACAAGGCCGAGGACATGGCAGAGCTCACCTGCCTCAACGAAGCTTCTGTACTGCACAATCTCAAGGACCGATACTACTCTGGTCTCATCTACGTAAGTCTCTTTTACTTCGCTCTTTTTTCTTTCTTTCTCTCACTTTTCCTCTTATATCTATACGACTCTCACTCTCCCTCTCTCTCTCTATCTCTCTCTCGCTTGCTCTTGCTCTCGCTCTCGTTCTTCCTCTTTTACAAACGAGACTTCCTATAGATTACGAAATGAGACGACTTCACGGTAAACAAAGATTATGATACAAGTACTAAGCCGCGCAACAGGTTAGGATCCTTCTCCTATGTCCCGCTCTCTGTGCTGCTGACGCAGGCCCGATTCGGGCGTTTCCTTGGACGCTTATCAGCCCCACTTTCTCTCTGTTTCTTCGTACGCGCGAAAACCTCCTCCGCCCAAGGTAGACCCACGTAAATAAATAACCGTCGATCGCCGCGAGAGATGCCGTCCGTCACTCGTGGAAAATATGTATAGCTACATAACCACAGTAACAGAGAGCGAGAGAAAGAGAGACAGATACATTCGTTTGAATGGCTAATTCGACGTGGACCCAACGCAGGAGGAGTATGAGTCATTCAGCGCGATACCGGCTGATTCAGCCCCCAGTTCATATATACGTGCATGTGCCTGTGTACGTACATACGTATGTATGTGTGCAAGAGAGAGGATAAAAAAAGCGTCGGCGGCGGTCGCCGCCATCTTTCTAGTCGTTGCCCCGAGAGAATTTCGCTGGCGCTGCAGAGCCGCCGCTGCCGCCGCCGCCGCTACCGCTGGCTTATACTTCGCAGAAAAAAATGCGCGCGATTCCTTTTATTTTTTTCCAACGTTCTACATTAAACGTATATTTTTATATACCTATGTATGCTCATTTTTTCAATTGTTTGAAAAGAAAAAAAAATGAAACGGTAGTTAAGCCCGTTATCATCGTAGAGTTGTCTTATCGGCTGACTCAACGGTAAGCGCGCTAAAATTAAAAAGCCGCATCAGCTCGATATCGGCCTGTTTACCTTAGCGCGAGTGCGCTCGCGCTCTCGGTATGTATATACCGAATAATTCGCGATCGCCGATTTGGCAATGCAAAAGGAAAAAAAAATCGACCGAGAATCATTGCGCAACTCTATAAGCCGTACAAGGTGCGGCTTTGACCGGTAGAGCGTTGAAAGAGAGGAAAAGAAATCCGGGGAAAATTGCAGGCCACGTGCGGAGAAAGGTCGTATACGTACTTACGGTGACATCGCGCGCAATCGGAGCAGTACACATCCATTTTCGCGATGAGAAAACCTTCGTTCGGCCCCGAAATCTCGATAATTCGACACATTCGGATTCAAGTCTCTGAAGTGTGTATATGTATGTCGAAAGCGGCTCGCCGCCAAATATGGCATAAAAAAGAGCGGGCCCCTCTCTCGCGACTATATACTGCGTCACTCTCCGCGTTCTCTCGTTCTGTATACATATAACGCTTATATGTATATAAAGAATACTCGCGACGGTTTCTCTTTCGGCGAGAACATCGCGTACTCGTTAATTATTTCGAGTCGCGAAAAGGATAGATCCGTTCTCCGCGATGATCAATCGATGTTTGCTAGAGCATATATCTTACAGCCTCACACTCATATGTATACACGTACATATAATGTAACGTGAGGTGGAGTAGTGAGATAAGCGGTGGCGGCGGCGGCGGCGCCGCAAAGACGCATCCTTAAAAGGATTCTGCGTCCTTAACCCGCTTCTGGTCGAGTTTATGCACTCGGTAAGGACTATCGCATATATAACGCGCAGTACATGTGTGTATGTTGTGTATATATGTATGTAAGGTAAAAGCGCCGCCGTAGCGCTAAACCAGGATCCTTTTATGGGCAACCCATATTCGCGGAGATTCGGCCTCGCCTTCTTTCGCGTATATAAGCGCATGCCTTATAATATACTCGGACGAAGACAGAAAAAAATAAACAACAACATTTGAATTTCGCGCCACTTCTTCTTTCCTCTTTTTAGAAACGTCGTCGTGCGCACTCGCACGATGAAAAAGAGATGTTGTGTCCGCGTATATGGAGGAATGTTAAGATTCAGGAGGGCAGGTCGACGACACGCGAGGGAGAGAGAGAGAGAGAGAGAGAGAGAACAATGAGGAGACCGGTTTTTCTCGAGTGAGAGAGAGAGAAGTCGTGCTCTCTCTTTCTCTCTGTACATGTATATACACGCTTATATATAGATACACACGTCGACGCCGCCCTCAAAACAATGATGGGGGAGGTGTATATAGTTTATCAGCTCGTGACCTTGAGGTTCGCGGCGAGGTTTGCGCAGTGTAGTCACTTTATTTTTTATGGAAAATTTTTCGGAGAAGGGAGAGTATGTGCGGCGTGTGTGTATATATATAAACTCGCGAAGGTGAAATGAGAAAGAGCGTTGCTGACCGCGGTGTTATGAGTAATCGAAGAAATTTTGATGATGTCTCTTTTCTGGATCGACGATTACTCATGACTTTGGGCGTGCGATTTAAGCCTCTCATTTTTAGCTTGTCTTGGAGATTTTTTTAACGTTCCTTCTCTGGAATTTTATACAACTCGAGCTTGCTTTTAAAACTTTAGTCGATTCTGAAAGCGCGCGGAATATCGAATGTGTAGTTGCTTTATTAAACATATGTTAACGCAAGGTCTATAGGCACGAATTTACGAATATTTCAATAAGTACAGCAAATAATGCTTTTAACGAATAAGCGGAATAACATCGTTAAGTAGTTCTAAGGCTTCCTGTCAATTACAATGTATCCCAAGGTACATATTATGTACCTCATGGTAGCGCGTGAAATTCAAATCTCGCTAATTGCGTCAGTGTGCGAAAGAAAGCGAAAATTTTCGCGGAACGACGTGCCGTGCATATTACACGTCCTCGCGTAGCTCCTTTCCGCTCGAGCGGGGCAGCACTGCATCGTCCTCCGCTGACGTCACCAGCTTGGCATTTCGTGCAGCCACGCATATATATATATACACGCATTTTTCTCTTTCACCGGTATCCGCGATCCTCTTTTTCCGCGTAATCCCTTGATGCATCATTCGGAATTAGACTTTATAAATACGACTCGCTATTGACCCACTAACTCGTGCGGCGATTAATTCTCCTCCGATAAATAAGAGCCATCGATCTTTTAACTGAAGGACAGAACTTTATATCGCACATATACACATGCAAAATACAATTCTTTCTATCTGTGCCGCGTTTCCGCGCGTGTACACGCAGTGACGATGAATTTTTTAATGTTTGCAGACATACTCAGGCCTCTTCTGTGTCGTGGTAAATCCGTACAAGAAGCTGCCTATCTACACGGAAAAAATCATGGAAAGGTACAAAGGCATCAAAAGACACGAGGTACCGCCCCACGTGTTCGCAATCACCGACACTGCCTACCGTTCCATGTTGCAAGGTAAAATGCCATTGTCATTGTCATAGCTCTATGACGTTCTTGTCTATATATATATAGAAAGTTATTCCAATGAATGTTAATCGTTCGTTCTTTTATTTTTTTTCCCCGTAGATCGCGAGGATCAGTCGATACTCTGTACCGGCGAATCAGGTGCCGGTAAAACTGAGAACACGAAGAAAGTCATACAGTACCTGGCCTACGTAGCGGCTTCCAAACCGA
The DNA here is from genome assembly GCA_018906985.1 of Apocrypta bakeri. NCBI lineage: Eukaryota > Metazoa > Arthropoda > Insecta > Hymenoptera > Pteromalidae > Apocrypta > Apocrypta bakeri. Next base: position 4,110,828 of record JACCIA010000003.1, read on the forward strand.
AATCCAACGCGGTGAGTCTCTTCGCGAACACGTATACCACTTGTCCTTGACGAACCGTAGGCCTGAAAAATTATTAAGTCAAGAGTGCACTCGATGCCTAAAGTCAAGATTTACGCTTGATGCTAAATGATTCCTTTATGATTCTGATTATCGCAGCTTTCTTAATGAATTCATTGAGCAAAGAGAGTAATCGAATCGTCAAGGAATTACTCGTGATTGGCGTCGAGTGGATCTCTTTTTAATTATTGATTCTATTTTGAATAACCTTTTTTCTTGAAAAGCAAAACAATGAATAGAACACCGTGTTAATTTATCCCGCAGCCTTGTAAAAAGTAAGGGCGCAACGTTCGCCCGTGTACATACGATGATTAAGAAGGTGTTTTGTAAGTAAGCAAAGGTTCGGAAAGAAAGAATTATGTACTACGAGCAAAGGTGTTTGCACTCTACGCACGTTGTAGTGATAATACACTATTCAACTAGAATATAGAGACTTCCAGCACCAACCATGTATAATATTTTACAAATATATCTATACATATATATATATATATATATATGACTAATAAGTAGAAGCACACGTGTTCAGTGGATTTGACAAGCAATCGTTCTCGGAACTAGGTATAAATATAATAAACATATACACTGTAGACTAAACGCTCTCTATGCAGCGCGAAAAAGTACAATCAGTGTAAACAAGCCGAGAGTGTTGAATTTCAAAATGACAGCCGCGCGCGCGCGCGCAAAACGATTGTCGATTGGCGTCTGTCTATCAATCGTTAATTCGCTCTATTGATTTCGATTGTCGCGCCATGACAGCTATTTTCGTAGTAAGCTCTGCGAAAATACTCCGAAAGTCTACACGACGATGTTATATTTATGAAGAAGACACTCCTGTGCCCTCGAGTCTTTCGTGCATCAGGCCAAAGTCTCCTAATGTCGTTTTGTTGCTGTTTCTGTTTCTCGGTGCTGATCGACACGGGCCTTCTTCTAGTCTCCCAGTCCGGCGTTAATAATAGTAAGTCCAACACACAATCCTTGAACCAAGGAGGTGACTCCTTGTTTTCATTTTATTTATTTATTTATATATGTTTTTTTTAACTTCAACAAAAAAATACTCTCAATATAGCTTATTTGCCACAGTTTACAACTTTTGCATACATTTCATTCATACCATGATGTTAGAGAGAAAGTTTAAAGTTCTGCCATTACTAACAACGGCACATAGCCACGCTTTTCGTACTATCATCGTCATCACCATTAAAAAAACATACGTACACATTTATCCTCGGTCCTTGTATTATCATTCAACGCATATCAATCATGTACATACAATGCTTTATTGTTATTATTACAATGAACATTTTACTTAGAGACTAATTAAATATACTACTAGGCGTCAGCGATATAAATATAACACGAACGAAAGTTAGGTCTGATGAAAAAGTCATTTGAAAATAGCCTTAGAGCAATCGAAGCCCATTTACTGGGGTCGGCGCCTCTCTTGTATACACGACTGACGCAAGCAATTCTCACGCACGTACACGTACACTCACACAAAGACCGATTATTAATCTCGATATTTTCGCCTTTTTCGCTGCCTACTGTCTACTGCGTGTGTGTGTCTCTCTATCTAACTCCGCCTGATTCTCCGCCTGATTCTCCGCCTGATTCTCCGCCTGATTCTCCGCCTAACTCGCACATATTGTATCTACTAAAATAATCTAAAAAAACTCATTTGCGCCTTCGCCTCTGCCAATTAATAATCACGACGACAACATTGCTACTGCAGAGCCATTCTGGAACTAGTTTGGATAAATTTGCGGTAATTAACATGACATCGTCGTATTTGATGTTATTTCTTAGTGTGTATATATATCCTGAAATTGTACAGATAGCGCAAAGAGGCTGGCACGATGATGAAATATTGCATGAGACCTTGGTTAATTATTTTATTTTTTCCCCTCTTCGGTTCATAATAACATCTTTTGTCATGATTAATCGCATTTGTATACTTCCCCCACCACATTGCGTTGATATTTTTCTGTTGAACGTGTCATTCGCACTTGTCGCTTCAAAGAAGACGTTCACAGTTAAACTACTTTAATATTGCGTATGCCTGATTTTGAGAAATCAGTGACTAATCTTATGCTTCTGATCACAGGGAGAACTCGAGCAACAGCTTCTTCAAGCGAATCCCATCCTCGAGGCCTTCGGTAATGCCAAGACTGTCAAGAATGACAACTCGTCGAGATTTGTAATTAAAATTTTTTCTACACTTTCTATTGAATGCTTTTCTGACACTATATAGTTGACGTTCCTTGGATTATAAATAATAACTAAAATCACATTTTTAAAGGGTAAATTTATCCGAATCAACTTCGATGCATCTGGATACATTGCCGGAGCCAACATTGAGACATATTTGCTGGAAAAGTCACGTGCCATCCGTCAGGCTAAAGATGAAAGGACGTTTCATATATTCTATCAGTTGCTATCCGGGGCATCGCCGGAACAGAAAAGTGAGTGACTCTTTTGTATGCGAGATATATAATGTCAATGTTTCCTAGATATAAACTCCTAGAAATACGTTTACTGAGCCGGAGGAAACATTCCTCTAATAAGTGTTGTCGTAACTCTGCTTTGAGCGTTGACAGTGTATAATTAGTTTTTATTGATGTTTATTGAAGCTAAACAATACCGTAATTTTCAGATTCCTCAAGTCATTTCTTTCCTCTTTATTAAATCATTAATTTTAAATGTTAGTTTTCTCACGATGTTATTAATTTGTGTATAATGTACAATGTGTCGTCATTACAGAGGAATACATCCTGGAGGATCCAAAGTTATATCCATTCTTGTCGTGCGGTGCGCTGCCGGTGCCGGGCGTGGACGACACCGCTGAATTCGCCTCGACTGTTAAAGCCATGCACATAATGGGCATGACCAATGAAGATTTCTCATCGATCTTCCGTATCGTCTCTGCTGTCATGCTCTTTGGTTCGATGCAGTTCCGTCAAGAACGTAATAGTGATCAAGCTACTCTTCCGGATAACACTGTTGCTCAGAAAATCTCTCACTTGCTCGGCCTAAACGTTACCGAAATGACCAAGGCCTTCCTTAAGCCGCGTATCAAAGTTGGCAGGGACTTTGTTACCAAAGCTCAAACCAAAGAGCAGGTTGAGTTTGCCGTTGAAGCCATTTCAAAGGCGTGTTACGAGCGCATGTTCCGTTGGCTGGTAAATCGTATCAACCGATCGTTGGACCGTACGAAGCGTCAGGGCGCTAGCTTCATCGGCATCCTTGATATGGCTGGTTTTGAAATCTTCGAACTGAACTCGTTCGAACAATTGTGCATTAACTACACGAATGAAAAACTCCAACAGTTATTCAATCACACTATGTTCATTCTTGAACAAGAAGAATACCAACGTGAAGGTATTGAATGGAAATTTATTGATTTTGGCCTCGATCTTCAACCGACAATTGACCTGATCGACAAACCCATGGGTATCATGGCCCTGTTGGACGAGGAGTGCTGGTTCCCTAAAGCTACTGACAAAACTTTCGTAGAAAAACTTGTAGGTGCACACCATGTTCATCCAAAATTCATGAAGACCGATTTCCGTGGCGTTGCCGACTTTGCCATCATTCACTACGCCGGCAAGGTTGATTACTCGGCTGACAAGTGGTTAATGAAGAACATGGACCCGCTTAATGAAAACGTCGTTAGTCTTCTTCAGGCATCACAAGATCCGTTCGTCTGTCACATCTGGAAAGACGCAGAAATCGTCGGTATGGCTCAACAAGCCCTCACTGATACGCAGTTCGGCGCTAGAACCCGTAAGGGAATGTTCCGTACTGTTTCGCAATTGTATAAAGAACAACTTGCCAAGCTGATGGTTACGCTTCGCAATACCAATCCGAACTTCGTGAGGTGTATCATTCCTAATCACGAGAAACGCGCTGGCAAGATCGATGCTCCACTTGTTCTCGACCAACTCAGGTGTAATGGTGTTTTGGAAGGTATCAGAATTTGCAGACAAGGTTTCCCCAATAGGATTCCATTCCAAGAGTTCAGACAACGTTACGAGTTGCTTACACCCAATGTCATACCCAAGGGATTCATGGATGGAAAGAAGGCTTGTGAAAATATGGTTAGATCTCGCATTATTGTATTATTTATGATTCTGTGTTAGTTTATAATTATTTATACACTAAAACGCTCTTACCTTTTGCAGATTCAATCTCTAGAATTGGATCCCAACTTATACAGGGTCGGACAATCTAAGATCTTCTTCAGAGCTGGAGTTTTGGCTCATCTGGAAGAGGAAAGAGATTACAAGATCACAGATCTTATAGTCAACTTCCAAGCATTCTGTCGAGGTTTCTTAGCCAGGCGCAACTACCAGAAGCGTTTACAGCAGCTCAATGCTATTCGCATCATTCAAAGAAATTGTGCTGCCTATTTGAAGCTGCGCAACTGGCAATGGTGGCGTTTATACACCAAGGTTAAGCCTCTTCTTGAAGTGACAAAACAGGAGGAAAAGCTCACTCAGAAGGAAGATGAGTTAAAACAAGTTCGTGACAAATTGGAAATGCAACTACATTCGGCTCAAGAGTATGAACGTAAATACCAGCAGGCCATCGAGGAAAAGACAATGCTTGCAGAGCAGCTCCAAGCTGAAGTAGAATTGTGCGCTGAAGCTGAAGAAATGCGTGCTAGACTGTCAGCCAGGAAGCAAGAACTGGAAGAAATTTTGCACGATCTAGAAGCTAGAATCGAAGAAGAAGAAGAGCGAACTACAGCTTTGATGGCGGAAAAGAAAAAGCTCCAATTGAATATTAGTGATCTGGAAGAGCAGTTGGAAGAAGAAGAAGCCACCCGACAGAAGTTGCAACTTGAAAAGGTACAGTGCGACGCCAAGATTAAGAAATTGGAGGAAGATCTTGCCTTGTCCGAGGACACGAACCAGAAGCTTTTGAAAGAAAAGAAATTATTGGAAGAACGAGCAAATGACCTTTCACAAGCTCTGGCAGAGGAAGAGGAGAAAGCTAAGCATTTGGCCAAGCTTAAAACCAAGCACGAAGCGACGATCGCGGATCTAGAAGAGAGACTTTTAAAAGATCATCAACAGCGTCAAGAGGTAGACAGATCAAAGAGGAAAGTAGAAACAGAGGTTTCAGATCTGAAGGAACAGCTTGCCGAGAAGAAGGGTCAACTCGAAGAATTGCAATTGCTGATGGGCAAGCGCGAAGAGGAACTTACCCAAGCATTGACGAAGATCGATGAAGAGAGTGCCATTAAGGCTCAGTCGCAGAAGGCTTTGCGTGAGCTCGAGTCCCAGCTTGTAGAATTACAAGAAGACCTCGAAGCTGAAAAGATCGCCCGTAGTAAAGCAGAAAAATTGAAGCGCGATTTGAACGAAGAATTGGAAGCTTTAAAGAATGAATTGCTTGACTCGCTTGACTCCACAGCTGCTCAACAGGAACTTAGAAGCAAGCGAGAGCAAGAATTAGCCACTTTGAAGAAAAATCTCGAAGAGGAGACTTCCTTGCATGAAGCAACGTTACAGGATATGCGCCATAAGCACACCCAGGAGCTGACGACCATAAACGAACAGATGGATGCTTTGAAGAAAACCAAAGCTGCGTTAGAAAAGGCAAAGGGAGCTCTCGAGGCCGAAAATTCAGAGCTAACAACGGAGCTTCGTTCAGTAAGTGCAAGCAGACAAGAATCCGATCGCAGACGTAAGCAGGCAGAACAACAACTTGTCGAAGTCAATGCCAAACTTATGGAAATTGAAGCCGCAAGGCAGGAACTCGCCGAGAAAGTAGCTAAACTTCAGGCGGAGGCTGAGAACGTATCCCAACAGTTAGAAACCGCTGAACTGAAGGCTTCCGCAGCCATGAAAGCTTCCGCTACATGTGAAGGTCAATTCACCGAGCTCCAACAACAACTCGAAGAGGAAACGAAACAAAAACTGGCTCTAAGTTCTAAGCTCCGCGCTCTCGAGAGTGAAAAAGAGGCTCTGCGTGATCAGCTCGATGAAGAGGAAGAGGCCAAACGCGCTCTCGAAAAGCAAGTTTTAGCCCTTAACACACAATACACCGAAGCCAAGAAACGTGCCGACGAGGAAAGTGAAAACGCAGCTGCTCTTGAAGAAGCGAGAAAACGTCTTGTTAAGGACATCGAAGCTCTCCAGCGCCAGGTTGAAGAGCTGCAAGCTGCAAATGAAAAACTTGATAAGTCAAAGAAAAAGATTCAGGCAGAGCTTGAGGATAGTACAATCGAGCTTGACTTGCAACGTGCCAAAGTTATCGAACTTGAGAAGAAACAAAAGAACTTTGACAAGGTTCTTATGGAAGAGAAGGCCATATCTATGCAATACGCCGAGCTTCGTGATGCTGCAGAACGTGAGGCTCGTGAGAAAGAGACCAAGGTTTTGTCGCTGACACGTGAACTCGATGAAATGAATGACAAGGTTGAAGAATTGGAACGCGGACGCAAGAGCTTGCAAGCTGAGCTCGACGAACTTGTTAACAACCAAGGCACAGCCGATAAAAATGTGCACGAGCTTGAAAAGGCTAAACGTCTGCTCGAATCCAAGATCGCTGAACAGCAAGCGCAAGTTGAAGAACTCGAGGATGAGTTGCAATGTACCGAGGACGCCAAACTCAGGCTCGAGGTCAACATGCAGGCCATGAGATCCCAGTTCGAGCGTGAACTTCAGGCTAAAGAAGAACAGGCCGAGGAGAAGCGTCGCGGACTCGTCAAACAGCTCAGAGATCTCGAAGCTGAATTGGAAGATGAGAGAAAACAAAGATCCGCAGCCATAGCCCAACGCAAGAAGATCGAAGCTGATTACAAGGATATGGAACAGCAACTTGAGATGCACAATAAGGTCAAAGAAGATGCCCTCAAACAGCTCAAGAAATTACAAACTCAGATTAAAGACTGCACCCGAGAGACGGAGGAGGCGAGAGCTGCGAGAGACGAGCTTGCCGCTGCCTCGAAGGAAGTCGAACGTAAAGTTAAAGGTCTGGAAGCCGACGTGATGCAGCTCACCGAGGATTTAACGGGCAGTGAGAGAGCTCGTCGTATTGCCGAAACTGAGCGCGATGAGCTGCAAGAAGAATTGAACAACAACGCGAACAAAGGCACGATTCTGCTCGATGAGAAGCGCCGATTGGACGCGAGAATAGCCACACTTGAAGAAGAGCTTGAAGAAGAACAATCCTCAAATGAGGTTTACATTTATTTTTATCATTATTCTTCTTATGTAATTAACAAAATTACTTTAATATATGTTCGATATTGTAGGTTCTTATGGATCGCGCAAGGAAGGCACAATTGGCTATTGAGCAACTTACCACAGATCTACAGACCGAGCGTACGGCTACACAAAAATTGGAGTCTCACCGGTCGCTTTTGGACCGACAGAACAAGGAGCTCAAAGCTAAATTGGCCGAACTCGAGACTGCTCAGCGTGCCAAATCTAAGGCTACTATTCAAGCTCTCGAAAGCAAGATCAACAACCTCGAGGAGCAAGTAGACACCGAGACGAAAGAAAGGTTCGCACAGCAAAAGGTCAACAGAAAATTGGATAAGAAAGTTAAAGAGCTACTGTTACAAGTTGAGGATGAGAGAAGAAATGCTGAGCAATATAAGGAACAGGTAGAGAAGGTCAACGGTAGAATGAAGAGCCTGAAGAGACAACTTGACGAAGCTGAAGAAGAGATCAGCAGGCACAAGGCATCCAAGCGAAAGCAACAGAGAGAAATGGAAGATATGGTGGAATCACAGGAGGTGCTCACAAGAGAAGTAGCCAATCTGAAAAACAAACTGAGGTAAGGATACGGCTATTCGAAATTTTAATAATTTTATTTAGTACAACAAGCAAAGCTTTTTTAGCTTTATTTTAAATGTTTATCTTGCTTGCTTTCACTTGATTACTTAAAAAAAATCAGAGAAAAATGTTTATGTCTGATATACTGTCACTTTGCTACTTCATATCTTCTGTTTATCTCTCTTCGGCTACCGCTGCAGCGAGATAGATACAAAATCATCTAGCAGGCCGTTGGGCTCCACTTATCGTGGCCGTTGGAAGGACGAGATTATTCTGAATGTGTAGGTATTCCGTGAAAACGGACGCGAGTGGTTAAAGTAAAAGAATTTCCATTCCTCGCATATGTTCCCTTGTCTGTGAAATTCTTAGATGAGCCTCAGGCCGATTTTCTTTGTGCATAGCATGGAGCATGACAGGCCCACAAGACATGCATCGACAAATTTCTATACTAACTTTTTCCCTAGAATTAACTGTTGTGCATAATAATAATTTTGACTCGTTAATTCTATTTACAAGAATTTTTGAGTCATAACCCTCAACTTTCATGATAACGATGAAAGTCATTTGGTTTTAATCTTTTTAATTTAGATTGTACAAGGTTATTGTTTTAATAATTTTATTCGATGATTTATAGGCGCGGCGGTCAACCAATCGGCGGATTGGGATCGGCGAGACTGAAACGTACTTCCATGCAAACCGGAGGCTCGGGCGACGACTCAACCACACAGGATGAAAGCATAGATGGCGAGGAAAACGCGAATTGATAAAGTGCGTGACAATCTCGGGAAATCGACCAGGGCGACACGCGAAATAACGCATAATATAAAACAATATATAAGTATATATCGTCCAGAGTCCGGAATTCGAAAGGAAAGAGCACTGGCTTCCAGGGTAAATGATAGACAAGGAAAAATAATCGGGAGACGCAATGACAGTAACTGTCGCAATTTTTTTTAATGTCATTAGTACGCAAAACCTTTGCGAAACTGTCGAAGAAAAGAAACAACATCAAAAAGACCGAGAGATGTCTATAGGGAAGTAATAATCGATGCTGATTTATACAATCTTTGTTATTCTTGTTCCCTCCCCCGTACACTAGGAGTACATAATATTTAAAGATTATGCGTAAACACTAGTTTCTTGAGATGCCATCGCACGAATGCAAATGTGAACGTCTTGAGCGTACAAGAGTTCGCGATTGGGAAGTAAAGAAAGAAAGTTTAATGATCATGTACATAAATTTACAACCATACCGAAAGAGGAAATTGAGAGACCGTAGAACGGTTTATGATGTATGAGGACACGCGGTTCTGATGCGCGCGCGAAGCTAAAAAACGAATTGAGGTTCTTGCTACTAGCAATAAAAAAGTTTATAAACCTGTAACGCTCTTAGATAGTTGTAAGACATTATTATTATCATTATTATTATATTATTGTATTATTATAATTACTATTACGTTTTTACATTACGATCAGCATCATTCGTATAGACTTTGTACGAAAATGATGAAGTTGTTTTTCAACGATTGAACCGAAATTCTGAAAAAAATTAACATCACTAAAGAGAGCAGAAGACAATGTAGAGAAGCTGTATTAACGGGGTCGTTTTCATTTTAAAGGACTCGCTATGTGACTTTTCGGCCATTTGGTGCTTTTTTACACGTATTCCTTGATTAGCATTTATGAAATAAATGAAAATCATGATTAACGTTGCTTTCTGCTTCCATTCAATTAATTTCAGCAACAAAAGTTACTTATCGCTACTATTCTCGCGTTGTACTTAAGCTTTTTTTAATTTGATCACTCACGCGTTGTACCTTTAAAATGAAACGCGAATTTCGATTGTTTTCTTTTTTTACATACGACGGGAGGAAAATTTTTTACAGAACACAAGTACGGAAGCTTTTTCATGACCGTAACTTTGAAAAAAAATTTACAGAAAATCTAGGTCCGACATACATGGACATTATATACGCCGACTTACAATTTAAAAAAAATGTGTAAACTGCCGTTGAAAAAAAGAGTGAGGAGAAGGTTCTCGAAACGTCAATTCTCGCACGTTTGATTTTATACGAGCATTTTACGAAATTCTTTGTATTTAAAAGCATTTACAATATTTATACAGCATATACAAAAATAAAAAAACGAAGCCGAAACTAATAAGAATTGAATATAGACTACTAACTGGAAAGACTAGTATATTTTTTGATGATACTAATACAGGACGCATTAGTCAATGAGTGTTAAGACATTAGACATATAGACAGTGCGCAATACGATAACCGTAACCTTATTATCCAATGTAACTAGGGCCTTATTATAATTAACAGGAATTGTTTGTAACGTTGCAGGACCGTCGTATTCGAAAGCCTCTCAAAGTGTCGTTACACACTAATTTTGTATATATATACGAGAAAATTGTCGCGGGTGCGCTCACTTAGTTAAAGCACGCGTCGCTGTAGCAGCCAGTATATACACGCTCGTTGATTCTAGCTTTTTAGCTCGCATTTTTAATTGCCACAAGTCAATACCGGCAGATTTGATTTATTTTCTTCTTATATAAAGGTATTATTAATTTACTTTGGTGGCGAAAGACAAAGTGAGTAGGATTTTTTTCGTTTCAAAGAAAATATTAAAAGAAATATGACGCATGCGAATACGAAATATCAATTAAATTCGGAAATATGTGAGTGAGTTTTGATACCTTTTATATCGATCGAACACACAGGCGATGGCTTGCGCGCGCTGATCATACAGTTAATTGGATCTTGCATACACAAAAGAAAATATAATAATAAAGTACAGAACCAATTAGTTTAAAAAAAGTGTTGCGTTTATTTTAAGACACCTGACAATGACATTCCGATTTGGATCACAGAGAACGAGCTTAAAGACTTTCCTTTTATCAGCACTTAATTTTTACTTTGGCTTTCCGCAATCGTCAACAATTGCTTAGCCAACTCGCGATTGCAATAATCCAGAGGACTCTTCATTTCTTTGTTCTTAGTATGTAAATCAGCACCCCTGGCTAGCAAGATTTTAGCTTCCTCCTGACGATCTTCCTCGCATGCAAGGTGCAGTGCGGTGTTTCCATAAATATCTCGTTGATCTAGGGAGGTCATCAATGAATTATCTCGATATAAAACGTCAGCACTCGAGAGATAAATAATGAAAAATTGGCCCACTCACCGATGTTCAAACGCTGTCCATTAGCGATGAGCAGCTTGACTATCTCCACGTTGCCTTTGGAAGCTGCTCTGTGCAAAGGCGTAGAGCTTCTCTTATCAGCGATGTTAACGTCCGCCTCTTTCTCGAGCAGATTCGCACAAATGGATTTGTAATTCTTCGAAGCAGCATACTGTAACGCAGAGTGACCTTCAGCAGTCTTAGCGTTTATGTATGCCCCCTCTTTCAACAAGATATTCACGACGTTCTCTCGTCCCGCCGAGGCTGCCAGTATCAGCGGTGTCATCTCCATCTAGCGAATGAATAGGTCGACACAATTCGTAAATTCGCGCCGATTGATGCCGCGCGCATCACGTGACCGACGTGCGTGCGCTTTGCGTTGTTTGTATGCTGTGTCATACTCGCGAGTCGCGAGTTCGTGCACGGAATTCAATGAGATATTATATTTTATTTCGCTCGTAAACTTACGTCGTCTCTGGGATCAACGGAGACATCGAGGGACAAGAGATGACAGACCAATTCGTCGTGTCCACCTAAAGCTGACCAGTGGAGTAATGTTCTTTGATTCTGTAAACGTTGGGCTGTAGGTTAGGACTTGTGTAAGCGAGCCGAAAGTGGGAAATCTCTTGGAATTTCCCTCGAATTTGTCTACCTACCTCGTCTGTCTGGTTTTTCAATTTCTCGTTTTGAGATAGCAGCGCCTTGAGGGTCGATGCGTGGCCGTGATAGGCCATGTCAAAGGGCTTGGATTTTTCGCTACCGGTTTGTCTCGCCGCCATTTTTTCAAGTACGTCTTTTCTTTCTCCGCTACGGTCAGTGTAGGTACTGCTAGGCTGGTACTGTATAGTATATAGAGCGCGATTGTCGTCTGCGCATGCCTGTATATATATATATGTGTGTGCGTATATAGGTATATGAACGTACATTCGTACGTGATATCCATCGGAGTTGAGACTTTGAGAGAGACACAGGAGACGATTTGAGCGGCTGAGTCACGTATGTTCGCGCCTGACACAAAAACGAAGTGCCGAGGACGCGAATAGAAAGAGAAAAGAGTCGGGAAGCAAAAAAAGTAGACGCATAAACACACCGTTATATCTTATACAGAGACGTTTTTATATACAATATTCATTCAACTGACACTTATAAATTGTTGTAACACTTACATATACATAACAGTTATAAATTTTAGACTTACAAAATGTACATAATAATTTACAGGAATCACAATGATACGGGGTATGTTTACCTCGTTTGTCTCGTCGGGTAGCAGACGCGCAGTAGCTCCCGCGCAGTAGCTCCCGCACAGTAGCTCCCGCACGGTAGCTCCCGAGAACGCGCTTTTGTACCTTTTTTAAATCGCGCGAACAGCGAGAGCGAATATCGTCGACGCGCTTTTGTCGGCTATACAACATTATAATATATATTTATATATGTACTTTCATTTATCAAGCTTTGGTCTATATCGATGTAGTCAGAGAAATAGAAAGACATAAAGAAAGAGAAAGAAAGCGAGCTTTCGACGGTGCAGTATCATTAGCCGGACGTCTCGGTATTGTTCAGCTCGCTGAGCTCGCTCTTCTCGTCTTTGGCCAGCTTGCGCGTGCCGCGATTGACGCAGTCGCGCACAGCTTGCAGGATTATGGGTATCCGACGATCTAGAGCCGTCAAATGTGGTTCCCAAAGGATAGGTGCTATCGGGTCTCGGGCCATGCTATCCCTCATGGCGCTACTCAGTCTAATCGGGCCATTGTGGTACCTGCGGAACGAATGTAACGGTAACATGATTGCAATTGAAAAATATAGCCATTCATTCTAATCAACGGGTTGTCGAATATGAAATGCGAGCATAATTGCCGATTTACAGTGTGTAACTGAGTTTCTAATAACTGAAAATGTCACGCGTCTCCAGAGCTCCGCAGCCGTAGGTACACAGCCGGATTATAAATTTCATTCACAAGCCGTTGCGAAAAATCGTTAGCGCAAGCCATTATAGCTAGGTGTATATCGGCTCGTTGAACAAACTCGCAAATCACACGTCATTTCGTATTCATGAAAGCTACTAACGCTCGAAAACTCGCTCCACATTCCCTTAGCTCGTGTGCTCGAGTTTCCAGCGAGGAACTCGTTGAAAACACGTCGACGCGTAATGCATGCATGTATACTGTACGTATAGTAAGTTTCCAACTACCTGAGAAGGGTTTTCAAGGTGCTCTCGCGAATCATACAGCATTGAAGCAACGGAGATAGACAGCTGATCTCGTCTTGGAAGGGCTTGCCGAAGCCGCGTCCATTGTCGAGATGCAGAGTGAAGGTTTCGTTGCCAAAAGCCTTGAACGTCTCGTAGTGGTGTCGGTCCATGTTTCCCGTAAGGAAATCGAACACGGACATATCCATGAGATCGAGTAGCCTCCGGCCTTCGTTGTAAGGCGGCAATTCGCGGACCATGTTGCAGTAGTCCGAGTCTGTGTGCGGGCAAAGATAAAATAATAATTATCCACGATACTGCCCGAGTCAGAGATAAAATAAAACTCTTAAATCTAGCCAAAGACAGAGAGCGAGAGAGAGAGAGAGGTATACAGTGAGGTATACAGTGAGGTATACAGTGAGGTATACAGAGAGGTATACAGACGCCGAGTATATAGTATTCGAAATTGCGTGCTATGTACGTAATTCCCATAATGCCGCGGAGGTAACGGAATCTTGCAAAAATCATCGGTATCGTTTCCGCTTGGGGCAATAAACTAGAGCCCGATGTTTTTCTACACCTTTTACAGTTTCGAAGTACGCCTATAAATTTTCTAGTTTACTCAAGGTGATGCACGGTGTTTATTGCTCGAAAAATTTATCTCCAACTCTCGCGATAATATTCTATCGTGAACCGTCGCTAATGCGTTCACTAATTGACTGGCCGTCGGTTTTGTTATGATAAGGAAGCATTCGTGTCGCTGACAAGCGTTCTACGAAGAAGACAAAAATACGCGCGTCGTTGGCAATTAGAAAAAAAAAAAAAATGTTTTCTCTCAACCGACCTGTCTCCCATTGAGCCTTGAGCCGTTTGTGATAACTTCTTCTCCAAGGATGCCTCCAGACTTTCCTCGGCACGACAGCTTTGTCCGGCAGAAAAGCAGCGAAACTGCCTTCTAATTGATCCTTAGGTGAACCGCAGATAGCGTGACTAGTGTCACAATAGTACGTGCATTTTCCATGAAAGCAAAGGTTACCAGCCGGGCTGACGAAGAAAGTCTTGAGAATATCTCCGTCGGTCACTTGGTAGATCTCAGTGGTCATGTTGAGCGTCCGTCCCGTGACCGGCATGCAACGTCGAAAATCCAAAAGACGGTCCAAGTGAAAAGCTGCTATCTCGGCATTGTGTCGCTCGTAGTCCGTGAAGTAGAAGTGGTTGGGCAGAGTTTGTTGCTCTCGGGGAAACCTTGAATGAAAAATTATTCGATCCTTTTATTGTTTTACGATGCGGCTCGTGCCGTAATTTTGCGCTGTATTATTAGATCACTTGCTCCGGGGAGTTACGACACGATAAAAATATAACGTTCCTGTGCCTCTCTCGGCGGCATTATTGAAATTCGAGTGAGAGGCTCCAATTGTAGGAAGTACTAGTAATGAATTAGCTTCTTGCACTGAGCTGCTCGCTCCATTCGCAGCGATTTCAAGCTTGCGTACGGTTATATGCTTGTTTAGCCATAGCGACTTCGAATTGAGATATGAAAGTAGGATATTTTCACAGGCATTAGAAATTTAAGTGGATTCTGTCAACAGTTGTAAAAATTCAACTTATGTATTAGCTCGGTCTGTTAACGAGAGAGTCGTTGGATAACCATTATGTAAAGAATGACATTTTCAAGTAAGAGTCGATTCACGGGTCACGCGAAAATTCATTTTTATACCCGCCATAACGTCGAATAACGAATTTCATACCTATGAAAAAAAAAAAGAAATTTATCTCGATCGGATCGTTGATCACAGTATATACAATAGTTAACGGCGATGCGAGAAAAAATTAACGACGCTAACGAAGAAAGTTGCTATGTTTATGGACATTACATATTCCAAAAGGGGAAAGAGCATTAAATTACGAAAGTCGACGTGCGATGATAAAACTTGTTGGAGAAAATTACCTCATCGGCTTGAAGAGCGCCTGCATCTTGTTCGGATAGTCCATGACGAGTTTGAGTTGCGTGCCTCCCGACTTCTCCGCTGAAACAGACAGTTGCAGCGTGAGTTCGCGTCGTGTCATTCGCACACACACACACACACACACACACACACACACACACATATCGACAGAGAAAAGCAATAATTTCACACGTTAAATCAATGTCTTACAGGCATGAACGATGGGTTGGATGGCCATGAACTCCAGGAGATCGTCGACTATCCTCGAGCCCTTCGAATACAGCTCCCTCTTTCGTATCTGCATGTGGAATTTCTCCAGTAAAGTCGTGTTTCTCCTGCAAAGAGATTTACAGTAGCTCGATTATAACAGGATAACTGATCATAATGGTTACAGTGTTGTATCGAAGGAGGGCTATCCTACGTAGCAATATAGCGGCTAGCTGACGCTCGGGAAACTCAATACCAGTGTATAAGAGAGAAGCCGCTGCAGCGCTAATTAGAGCGGACAAGGTGCAATTAAATCCGAGCTAGCGCGTGAGTCTTCACCGAACGAGTCTATACGTATAGATATATATCTATATATATACACATGAACATCTTTATTTCTCTCTCTCTCTCTCTCTCTCCCTCTCTCTCTCCCTCTATTACTTTAGTCAGCGGAGTAAAAGGAAGCGGAGAAGGCTCTTTTCTAGAAGTCGCAAGAGCGATTTTACGGTTAATTGATGAAAAAGCCGATTGCTCCGAGTTGACGTGAAAAAAAATTCCTTTCACTTTGCATTCGAGTATACTTACCCCAGTCTCATGTGTTTCAGCTCGGCTAACGAGGGATTCTCGGCCAATTCGTCTTCGAAATTAAACCTGATGACCGAATCTTCGTTAAGCTGAGGCTTATCGAGGTAATCCTGCAGATCTTCGAAAGCATCGTGAGGTGGTTGACTAATTTTGGTGGTACTCTCGGTAACGATCTGTGGGGAACCTGTTGCCGTGGGCGACTCATTGTTGTTGTTGCCGTTGTTGTTGTTGTTGTTGTTGTTGTTGTTGTTATTGTTGTTGTTGTTGTTGTTGTTGTTGTTGTTATCAGGACCCGAACCCGAAGCTAACTCTCGACTAGCGTTAGGTCGCTGGAGGAACTTCCGCCTGAAACGTGGAAAAGGACGTGCAGGCGAACAGCGTTATCGGGAAAGTTTAAGAGCCGCGTGATTTTATATCGCGCAGTAGGTTGTAAATTTAGAACAGCATTGCGACAAGCGGAACGACTTTCGAAGGTCGTTATTTCGTGGGGGGGAAATATCAGCGATTAATAAAGCGTACTGTCGATCTTGTTTTCTCGTTTATTTTTTCGAAAAATTATAGTTCGATCCCGAAGCTTTTTCGGCCCGTACTTTCGAACGGTTTAACCAGAGAAATGCAATTTTTCCCCCCCAGGGGGGAATGTTTAATTTCTATCTCTCGTCACTATGTTTCTCGAGCCGAGTACTTATTCCATATTTATGGATGTGGTTTTGCCGCACAGGTGTTCTTTCGTATGCGACTTTGGGAGTTTTTCTTTTTTCCTTTTCCTTTTTTCTTTTTTCTCGCTTTGCTTATTCGCGGTGGTATGTCGAAAAAAAGGCGCCTAGTCTCGACGATTTCAACCTCTCTATCCAATTACTGATACGTACTCTCTTCCCCCGAGTCGAAAAATTTTTACCAACCGAGCGGAGGCTCGATTTAACTAATTAAACTTTCTCGAGAGGATGATAAAAAAGTTTATAGCCATATCTACGACAATAATCACGGTTTATACACAGTGTTACAATTACGTGCCGTAGTGAACTGGTCTCCGTATTATTATACCTATCTCATTAAACTTGCGAAGAATAAAACGTCCCACGATAAAATTGTGCAGCATGTAATCAGCCTCGAAGCGAAGTTCTTTGAGATCTAGCTCGAGAGCGAAGTACTTTCGAGCTACTCTCGTATCGATGAATAAAAAAGAAGCAGAAAGAAATGATACAACGTTCCTACACTTGTCATACCTAAAATTGTTGTAAACAGTGTCCTTTTCCGGATCCTCGGACATTCGAACTCTGCCGTGACTCGGCAGCAAATGATGTCCACTGTATCCCAAGTCTAGCTGCAGATCCATGACCAGCAGTATAGTAAAGAGAATAGTCAAAGCAGCGCAACCGATGACAAATTTCTCCTTCAGCCTGACGCATCTCTGCGCCCGTTTGATAATCGTCCTCTCGATCATCCTATCTTTTTCTTTTTTTTCTTCTCCTTCTTCTTCTGTTTCTTCTTCTGCTTCTTCTGCTTCTTCTGCTTCTTCTGCTTCTTCTGCTTCTTCTGCTTCTTCTTCTTCTTCTTCTTCTTCCTCTTCCTCTTCTTCTGCTTTCTCGTTCTTATCTCGACTGGTTATTTTCTTGCTGGTTGTCTCGTCTCCTCCAGACTGGCAGCCTTTTTGCCGCTGCTGCTGTTGTTGCGATTCTAGAGCTGCTGTTGCTGCATTCGCCGAATTTGCAAGTCGGCATTTCGCCGGTGGCGGCGAGTACTTGGCCTTTGCGCTGCTGCTACGACTTGGCGATTGGCGGCTGCGACGCGGCGGCGCGACCGGCGCTGCTGTTTGACTTCGACGACGACGATGATGATGATAATGATGATGATAATATCCTTGCTGTTCTGAAATCAGTTTTAAACCCGCAGGTGAATTTATGTTTTTAAGCGGCTATTTTGGCTTTGCTCTCCGTCCTGGTACTTATTGGAAATGGGTATTGAGTAAACGCCAAACAACGTTTTACTTTAAACGAGTCTACTTTTCTTTCTGTCTTCGTACTTCGTCTTACGGATATTTCTCGATTTATTTAAGTTGCTTTACTTATTTTCGATTTAACAAATTGGCTAATAACCTCGTAGCAATATTTCAAATAGGATTTTATAAATAATCCGAGCTACAATAGCGCAGCATATTTTCGGACCCACGACAAGCGGATATTCTGTAAAATTTATTAAAAAAAAAAAAGAATTAACAAAAAAGAATTAACAAAAAAAAATTAGAAAAAATCCAAGATAACTGTACGCGTTGTTAAGAAAGATCGATCGTGCGTGCGCGATAAAAGCAGAATCGAAAATAGCGGAAGTTTTTGAGTTAGAAAAAGATATTTAAACAGAAATATAGACGTAAAGCTATATAAGTAAAGTATGTTAAGGAATAGTTATGGAAAGTCAAAATAAACTATGTCGTAATTTTTTGCTTTTTGAACTTGAGCCTTAACTTTTTCTAAGTACATACATTAAGCCGATGATTTTTATGAAATTATGACGCTGTCCGCTTTTATGTCCGTTCTTTTAATTTACGATGATACATACGGTTTATAATTATTAGGAACTTTCAATATTTTTATTTAAAAAAACTTGCATCCTGTTTTATAAATTTTTTTCTTAAATAACACTCTTCCACGAATATATATCCTCACTCCGGAAAATATGCACGAATGTTAATGTTTAAATAAAGAGCTGTGTGGGATTTCGAGAAAAAGGAGGGGGGGTAGAGTAAATATTAATAGCACAACATTTTAAATATAAATTTCCACGTTCGGTCATATATTCTCAGCATTGAATTCTATTTGCTGTAACGACAAGGTAGTTGATTACAAATTATAATTCATTTGGTTCAAAGTGTCATGTTAACAAAGCTCGTAAAAAATTTCAACGTTGTTAAATACGCAACTCAACTGCGAATCGAATTATTCAAGCAAAATGATAAGTCAGAATAAAAGCCGCCGCCGCCGCCGCCGCCGTCGTCGTTGGAGTTCGTATTTCGTTAATTCGAAGAAAAGCTTTCGTGATCGCAGTGAAATAAAACTCCCGAGTAAAAATCGAGTGGCATTAAAATTCAGAAAAATGTAATTTCTTATCAGAGCACTTCATTAGAATGAAATGGAGTGAAAATAATCACTATTTATCGAGCTAGTGAATATTAAACATTTTATCGAAGCGAAACGAAACGACAAAAACAACTGTTGCTTAAAGCTGTAAAAATTGAGCAATCTCGAAAATCCTATCCAGATATGAAAATCCGCTATACATTTTGAGGTAGAAAGCATTCGATACTTTCATTTCAGTAGTTCTATCGATGAAACGACAAAAATTCTCTGTTTCCCAGAGAGCAAAACAATAGTCACTTAAAAAAAATACAACAATAATCTCTGAAGAAATATTACTTCCCTATCATTGTCAAAGAGACGTACACGCTCTGAGGCAGCTGACGAAAATGTTCTTTTTCCTTCGTAACAACAGAAAACCCTCCGTATAAACAACGGCAATGTCTATCGAGACTATTCACGCGTAACTCCGAATCGTGTATATACACAATATTAGCTCCTAAACTATTTTTCTCCGTGACGAAACAATCCCTCCTGTCGCAAGCGTAGCTCAAACCGCTCACTCATCCCGAAAAATCTCTCTCTCTCTCTCTCTCTCGAGGTAACCGAAGAAAATTCACTCTCCGTCGTATCTCGCAATGAAATAGCAGAAAAAAAGTCAGCCACGCGTTCTCCAAATCAGCAAACTCGCAAGAATGCACCTGTTGCTCGCGTGTCTCGTATCAGCTCCCGCTCCTCCTCCAAAGAAGTCTCTCCTCCCGTTCTCCCGCTATTTCGGAGCATCCGCTTATCCGGTGATCTTCTCCGGTGCAGTGGCAGTACTAGCAGCAGAAGCGGTGGCAACAGCTTCTCGATACATGCCAACGCTGCAGAGACTCTAAGCCGACTTCTCGAAGACTACTACTGCTACTACTACTACTACTACTACTACTACTACTCTCGTTTCGTCGTGTGCACTATCAGCGTTTCGTCAACTCTCGACTCTTTTATTTTTAGCGTCAGCTTAACCGTCCGCACTGCCAACTATCCAGTCGACCGACGCAAACAAGCTCGGTAGACTAGTTAATGTATTATAGATATCGTCTATGCTAATATCAATTCTGCGCGTACACACCCACGTATCTGTTTATATCGTATTGTAATCGTCTGGAATAGTTCGGAAAGTCTATGTATATAGTGCGTACTAGTAGCAGAAATTTCGTTCTCTCTCTCTCCTCTCTCTCTCTCTCTCTCTTTTTTTCTTTCCCTCATTCGTCGAAACGGTTCCGCGTAATACACCTTTGCGTGTAAATAGCTGTACTAGAGTAGACAAAGCGACGCGTTCTCACGGAACTGAGAGTAGCAGCGCGGCAGCAGCTTCACTCGCTCCTATTTTCTATACATTTTCTACTCTCGAGCGGCCTCCTACGCCCGGATTACGTTTAATTTCACGGCTACACGCGTAAGAAAAAACCGGCCAACCGCCGCTACTCCACTTTTTCTCTCCCCGGAATCCAGATCGAGAGAAAATCGACGCTTCGCTGATTATTCAATATTCCGCGACACGATGTCGATAATGCTCTCGACATCGTGTCTCGATGTGTTATACCTATCGGTGTTATAATCTCCTTAAGGAAATACATAGAAAAGTCGTATAGATGAAAGAGGGGAGGGAAAAAACGAGATGACGGTGACTGGGTCGACAGGGCTGTCCGGTTTCACTTTCCTTCGGAAAACCTGTACACGACGCTATCTTTAACGTAACAGCCATTATTTTTATACGACGCCAGCAGCTGGTGCTGCTGCGCTCGATTTATTTATATATATACACTCACGTACGCGCTTATATCTCGGTATGTGTAAGAGTATGCAGACAAGGGATGCCACGCGTGCAATATCTATGTGTATATATATAGTTGTATATATAGGTGTGTATATAGGTACACACGCACGCATACACGCACACACAGGTATGCACGCATCGCACGCGGAGAACGATATGAAATTGCTTATTATAAATCTTTGGAGTTTAAAGAGTGAGAGAGAAACTGTATAGCATTTTCGATGCATTCACGGGCGATAAAACTCGGTGGCCCCGGCTTTCTTTTCACTTTCTGCGCTGTTAGACAAAAAATTGCCTGTCCCGCGTGTACTCTAGAGCTCTCGAGACTGTATAATGATGCTGATGGTTTGTCGTTTCGGACTTACGGGATTATATTTTCGAATCGCGTTGTAATGCTACCGCTCAAATTCTACGAAGTTCAAGTAACTTACACGAGTGAATCTCCGTTTTTTTCTCCATTCCTATCTCTCTCTCTCTCTCTCTTTATTGAGAATCCTCCTATTTTATATCATGCACTTTGAAGAAAATTCATAGCCCCTACTCAGAATCGATTCGTCCAAGCTTTCGTCCGTTATTACACGACACCGTTCGGTAAATATATACAAAGATCAGAAGTGCAAGGAGAATGCTTCGGACGACGAATTGAGCAAGGGCAATAAACACAGAACGAGCGAGAAGAGAGAGAGAGAGAGATAGAAAAGAAACGTTCACTTCTGCTAATTTGAGCTTCCTTATGCAGCGTTCAATTGCGGTAGTAAAAACCTCCTACGACATCAGACACGAAGATTATAAACGCGCGCAGCTTTCTTCGCTGCTTTTTAAACGGGCAACTTCCGCGCTCACGCGTGCGTCCGCGCTCACGCGCAGCTATGCAGGCGCGCTAAATTCAAAATTGCTGTCCGCACTCTTTTAATCGGCCCACGCGGCCTTCCTCCTTAATGCACATAAGCGTGTATACGCATGCAAACGAAACTATTATTCATTTATGTAACCAATCAGCTCTTATCACCAGCAGCTCAGCAATTAGCATGATCGAAATTTTCCGTCTCTAGATGTCCCTGCAGAAATTAAACAACTCGTTCCACCTCTTTTTCTCTCCCCCCCCTTCTCTCTCTCTCTCCCTCCCTCTACCGGCTTATCCAACTCACAAGTAATTATAGCGACCTTAATTTTTCGTTCTGGCCCTCTTATTTTTCTCGTTACACAGGTACGTGTGTTCGAACATTTAACAATCGTCATGTCTCTTATCGATAATTGATTTGCTCTGAGAAGCGAATAAGCCGCAGAGCGGATTGATTTACTCGCGGTCATTAAAGCCTGGCAAATGAAAACTTGTCGGTGTTTAGCGTTATGTCTTGTTTCGCTCGATGCTCCTACCTGTTGATTATTACCACCAACGAGGAATAGCGTTCGATCGCCGGGATTCCAGCCCAATGCACTTTACAACGTATACGTATGTACACGCGCGCATAGGGCGATCGAAATAATGGGAGGTGCAGAAAAAGAAAAACGATAGTAAGAAAGTCGGGAAACAATTTTACCATCGGGATATATACCTACGTACGTCGCTTTACGGAATTACGGAAATCTAGACTCAGCGCTTAGCACGCGCCGCCAGCGATAAGCAGATGGACGCATGTCTTTCTCTCTCTCTCTCTATACAGACGCGTATCTACTCGAACGGATAAATATATATCTATGTATACGTGTGTGTATATGTATATATACTTGTAGTATCACTAGCGGCGCAATCAGTGGCGGCAGCGGCGCAGCATCCGTACCTGCGACTAGATCATCGTCGTTCGTTGTACGAAATAGGATTAAAAAAAGCTGCGATCTTACGGAAAATTTGAACACGCACACTCCACTCGCACACCACGTAATGCATGGTAGATTACCTCGATACGTAAGCAGACGATTTACCCAGTGCCAACTGTGTCTGCATATAATACATACGAAAATACACACTTGCGCGTTATTTGATACGTATAACAAATACACATATACTTATATATAAGTATATATACTACACTACGAAACGCTCGGCAGCGTCGCTCGCCGCCTACTGACAGAGGAGAGCAGTCATAGCGCTGGTAATACTATGTACTACCGAGGACTCTCGTGCGCGCGCACGGAGCCACGTGAGAGCCGCAGTCAACGGAGAGCCCGACCCGAGCTAGAGGAGTAAGAAAGAAAGAAAGAGTTTGAACGGCTCGTAGCCGTAATAATCTGCAGTAGCTTCGAGTCTCTAAGCTTCTTCCCTTATCGGACAGTCGCACTCTCTCAACTGACTTGTATACGTCCGATCGATATTATCCCGAGAAAAACGAACGAGACGTACAGTCGGAAGGAGAAGAGAGACGGAGAGCGAGTTTGACTTTGTACGGAGCATGTTGACGGGTACGCGTACGTACGTATGCGTGTAATCGATCGATTCAACGCTTCTGTGTACACGTGCAATTAAACGAGTGAATGACGTAAGGCTAATTGCCGCTTTTCGATGATGCGTTTCTGTTCGAATGTTTCTACACAGATATACATTATTATTCTATATATCCTGGTTCCTGTCTGCACAAACGCGCTGCACAAACGCGCTGCACACGTATCTACTATTGTTGCACGCGCGCGGTCAATTAACCGGACGTCGTGTGTGCTTCTTTTGTTTGATTTTTCTCTCTCTCTCTCTCTCTCTCTCTCTCTCTCTCTCTCTCTCTCGCTCGCTCGAGCTCTTATTTTTTTCCCCTGTGAACGCGTATAATAGAGAGAACAACCGTGTACACCGGGAAAATAGATGTGGTTTTATGTATCCCGTTTGATTTATCTATATACAACGAAAGAAATCAGTGTGCAAATCAGCATGAAATCGACGTTTATAGTTCCCGCGTGTTCACGCATACGCTCTTTTCCTCTAACCCGTTTTCCCGTTTATAATATTACGTACACGCACACGCGCACACACGCATGCACACACCTTGTAATATTATATTTGATATTTTTCCTCTTTGTTTGCCGATATAATCGAGACACAATACGTGACTAATACTTAAAAAGTATCGTCTCGTTGAGCACATGATACCAACTGTATATTATTGCTTATCACCATGTGCGTTATATACATATTTATACGCTTAGATCCATAAATTTTCATTTTTTCTCCATGCAAAATAGAGAAAAAAAAACGCCCGCTGATATATTGCTCGTCGTAAAAAAAAGTTAAGTGCATTTAGTACATTTGTATATCTGCATTGTTAAAACTTGGCGTGAAATATAAAGACAGATATATAGATATGAAACACATACAGATATGTATACAATATACATAGAGTCTCGAGGGAAAGAAAAATAAATGAAAAGGAGAAATTGTCTCGCAGTTTGCGCAAGAGAATAACCGCAATCTTGCTCATCTTCTCTCCATCGGTGTATTTCTATACACATAAGTATATAGTCTAGGGAGGGAAAGGAGATCGTCGACGTCGGCGGCGGCGGCGGCGGCGGCGGCGGCGGCGGCGTGGCGTCTTTCTGTCTCACTCACTCTCTCGAAAGTAATTGAGTAATTAAATTACTCTGGTAGTTCTCGACCGCAACTAATGATTTCCGTCACGACGACGATTGGTGCGAAGACGTCTGCGCTTACAGTATGCTCGTGCGTGCAATGCACACGTATATGCCTGCGTACACCTATGCGCGAGTGAAATCATTCTATATACATGTGAAATCATTGGACGGCTCGTCTGTAGGACCGCACATCGATGACGATCGCGATACGTGACATCGGATAATTTGTTTTGCTGAACTTTTTTCGAACGTGTATATATATGTTTACACTGTAACGAAGAGTTATGTAAACAAAATGTATAATGCGAGAAGGGCAAACAGCTTTGAGGCACGTTGCACACGATAGCGCAATTGCGTTTCTTATCGGTATCTTCGTCTTACCGAGTATATGTGCATATTTATCTTTGCCGCACAATAACACTTAATAAGTAATACGTATAGAAGTGGAATGCCGCGAAAAGGTCGAAAGATGTAACTCCAAGATTCGAATGTACGAATTCGAACGCGCCGTACAGGTGGCAGCACTTTACGCACTTTTTACACATCTTTTCTGCGTCTCCATTACTAACAGAGTCGAAAACGTCGACATCAGCTGTCTGCTATCCCAGTGCTGTTGTTGTTGTTTTCGCTGTACACTCCAAACAGCAATAACAATCGAGATTACGTTTTTGTACATGGAAAATACGAGATATGAACGGGTTGTTTGCTGAATCATAACGTTCGTGTAGACATGCATCGACGATAATGGGTTCGGAGCACAGTTCTCAGAGCGTGGATGCCCAGGGTGAGGGTAGAGGCACAAGGGCTGCTCCACTGAGACGAGGAAAAAGCGTACCGAATCGCGAGAGTGTATTGCCCGACGATGGTACACCTCCAAGATGTATCAGTCCTGGTCCGAGTATTTGTTCGGATTCGGATTTGCCTTACATATCTTATACGGTTAACAGGCCGATAGGAGATTCCCCTAAGATGACCAATAAACAGTCTCAGCTATATAGAGGGAAGAGCTTGGGCAGTCAGGAATCTGTGAGGAGGAAGTCTGGTGGTGCTTTGGCTCATAAGAAGTATGGAGGCACTGATAAAGGTCACAATATCGTCGTCGTTAAGTCTGCAACTGCGGATCCTACTGCTGACAAGGATCCCGATCTCGTAAAGCTAAAAAGTATTCCTATGTTTTTGCCCATTATGAGGGGAACGCTTAACTTGCCTCCTAGAGTCAGAGACCCAGAGGTATTGGAGAGGCTGGATCCCATGGGGCTCTTTAATCTTTGCGCTAGATACCAACATCATTTGAATAACAGCGCGCAAATGATAGGGGCAGAGCAAAATGCTCTTTGCACAAATATTGATAGCGAGCTGAATAAGATGATGAACATTGCTGCTGAAAGGCAGAAGAAATTTGCCAAATTTGCAGACCAGTTGAGCAAGGTTCACGATCTCAGCAGACAACTCAACAAATGTCACATGCAGTTAAATCAGACTCTCGAAAGCTTGGAAACATTGAACAACCTACTTCCATTGGAAGAAAGACTGGAGCCTTTTGTGTGGACAACGGGATAATTCGCCACTACATTATTGCAATGTTTACATTAAGATTTGTATTATTATTGTTTAAAAGAATGTAAGGAAATATGTATTAAATTCTAGTTCTATTTTAATGTTGTATAAAAATAAATCAATAACATTGAAACCTTAAGTAGAAGAGTCTCCGAATTTCCTTGCTTTTAATAATTTATAAGCAGCAATGACATCTGCTTGTTGTTTCTCTAATTGTCGCCTCTCTCCTACTGGAAGATCCTTGCGTTTTCCTGTCCTATCGATTACCTTTGCATTTGGTTTATTTTCGGAATTCTCGTTTTCCAAGAGTGAACTGAGCAGCAAACCCTTAGATTTTACCTATGAACACGTATATATAATATGGAAAAGAAGTTATGGAATTTCAATTCACGATATAAAAAAATTGTTATTGTATTACCTTATTAAGAGGTTTAGTATTATTCTTAGTCAAAGGTTTTAGTTCCGGAGGTGCATGAGCAATTTCACCAAACTCAACCTTGTCTTTGAAAGTTTTAAACTCATCAACATCATCTTGATGTTTCTTTTCCTGTTTCTGCAACAATTTTTGCTTTCTCTTTTGAGATTTCGACAACTTAACACTAGTTTCAGTGCCAGTAACCTTCTTTTTCTTCTTTATATTCTTATGCTTAGATTGAAGCTTTTCTAGCTCCGAAAATTCATCTTTTGGTTTCTTTGAAAGTCCCTCTACCACACCAGTAGCCGCATTACGTTTTACTTGAACATTGTACTTTTGTTCGAACTCGGTTTCTTTGATAAAATTATACGTCTCTCTTTCAACGCGATGCAAAAACTGTTGCTCGTTTTCACCAGGTCTTTGATTAAAGATAGGCACTACCTTCTCGGGTCTACTCTTTGGATGAGGTTTACTCTTGAGCTGTTCAGCTCCAAGACGAATAAGCTTGGCACCATTCTTCTTCTTCTTTTTCTTTTGAACCAAGCCTGGATTATTTTTCACAGCGTCCTTGAGCTTGATCAAACGCTCCAAACTCTTTGGAATATCCTGATCATCGATACATTTCGGTGGAGCATTGATTTTCGTCTCTAATCTGAAAAAATGATCGTATCGTTAAACCTAGGGTATCTAACCTCGAAATGAAAGCTTCGACAAAGTGGCTTTTTACTCACTCGGATAACCGTTTAGCTCTTTGCTTATCCGGATCCTTGACTCCACGATGCTTTTTCCCCGGAATCTTACGGCCCATTTCTGGTCAATGCTACCGACGCGGCGACATTGGCTTTTTTCGATTACAAGACTGATGCAACGACGCTCTTTTCAATATAGGTACTGCGTACGTCTTCGTTTACTATACACGTGCGTCTTTTTCCGCGCACATGCATATATAGCACCACGTGACTGCGAGACAGTGTTGATCAGATCGTCTGCGCTGATGTACAAAAATAAAGAGAGACCGCCGCATCAGTCGCGATCTGTCAGCTGTTCGGCCTGTCATTTTTGAACCGACGCAGGTGACTAATTATCTCTTGAATCTTTATAAATTTGGATATTCGATACGGAAACGAAAACAGAATTTCCGGGTACAAAGATTTCTGCTAGAAACGTCCACGACAACTCTACGCATAACTTGGGTTAGTATTCGAATATTTTTCATAAACAAATCAAAGTCTACCTGTCTATTTTTGTAATCCGTGTATTCTCGAATAAAAAACAATTGGCAGCGTTTATTATTATTGTTAAGGTTTGTTAATTGAATATTATTGACGATTTAGGTGACTGGGAATCCGCTGTAGAAAGAAGGTTGAAAACATGACTAAATTGAAGCAGCTGAGGCCTCTCTTGTTGATAACCAAAGAACATAACATCTGTAGATTCTTGTCTAAAACACCAGAAGATGATAAAGAGGGTCGTAGAAGCTCTGCTTCCTCAAAGGCTCCAGATTCAAACATTCCACGGCCGATGTACAATCCAGATGATATTTCTGATTCTGATACTAATCCTTTAACATTGGATAGCATTGTAGAGCCAACTAACTGCTGTATGTCTGGTTGTCCCAACTGTGTCTGGATAGAGTACGCAGAGAAACTAAGCTTAGTTTTGAAGAACAGCCCAGGTGACGTTCAAAAGATCATCATGGACAAAGTCCAAGATCAAAACATGCGAGCTTTCCTCTCCATGGAACTCAGAATACGCAAGCTGATAGACTAGAAATTTATGCACATATTTTAATGGACTGACTAATCGACCATCTTGTAAGTATTACATTCTAGTCGTAATGTTACAGCAATAAAAATGACATCTCTTCTCTGTTCCATAGTCTTTTTAAAGCAACAGGTACCTCGGGCCACTTGTCAGCTCTCTGTAAATATCCACAGCAACTCGAAGAAAGAAGAAAAAGAAGAAAAAGAAGAAGGAGAAGAAGAAAAAGGAAATACTCATTTGCAAAAGATGGAGTTTTTTTGAAATAAAAAATGCTCGAAAGCCAGCAGAGAAAAGAAGAAGTCATGACGCGTTGCTTCTCTGCAGCTGGTAAGAGGTGGCGCGCTGCGTCTCTCTAGCAGACAGTGGCCCTCTCTTCTGCATGCAGGAGAAGTATATCGAGAGAGAGAGAGAAAGAAACGAGCAGTCGGTCAGTGATAGCCGAGGCTAGCAGCGGCGGCAACGACGGCGGAATTTGCTGTGTCGGGGCCGTGGCGCAGAAAACGTGACACGTGGATTTCGGTGCGCGGCGCGTGCACCTATTTTCGCACATCTCTCTCTTCTGGCGCTACTTACTTATATACCATATACCTTCCTCCTTTGTCGCGAAATGCATATCTCTTGTAAACGACGATTTACGCTTGTTAGTATAATACCTAGAAGTTGAGTAGTTATCCGTCGCGTTCGCCGCGAGAAAGAGAGAGAGAGAGAGAGAGAGAGAGCGAAAGGAAGTATAGTGGGGATGGTATAGACGGTAGCGCGCAGCCTATATAGTTATTTTTAAAATTCGTGCAAAGTGCTATAAGTTCGAATCGGCCATGAGGAGAACGGACTTGCTCTTTTCATGCATATGTATATATATGCGCGTTTGTGACATGCATGTACAGAAAAAATTCTAGTAACGGAAGTGATGATAAAGGATTCTGTGAAATACGTGTGAATAGTACGTTATAAGAGAGATAATTGTTCTCATCTCGTTGCATAATGTTTCCTTGTTTGCGCCAGTATGTCTATACTCTCTTGCATATATCCGAGAGCGATAAGAGACTAGAGACTGTAATATAGTTCTAGCGCGAATCCGAATAATACGTATATATAAAACCTTGTATATATATAAGTGGCTACATGTAGAAGTGTGTATACGAGACAAAGATTAATAAACGAGAGATAAAAGAAAAAAAATAAAAAAAAAATTAAAAAAAAAATAATAAGATCAATAGTAAAGTATATTACACAAAAGCCAATGATCCCCCGGTGCTATTCCTGGATGCTATCGCTTTCGCGATAGATAGTCCGTAAAAATATATATCCCCGGCTGCAGAGCAGCATGAGAATCAGTAGAACAAGAAATGGAAGACGAGGAAGAGCCGCCGGTTCTGGGTATACGGCCGTCGGCCTCGGCGCCGTCGCGGCTGCGCAACCCCTCGCTCGTCTTCATCGGTTCCAGGCGCAACGCCAGCCGGGCCAGCTTCAGGACCGAGGCCGGACCACTTGTCGCCAACAGGTATACACATATACATACAAATACTGTCTTATATACATGATATATTCACGCCTATTCCTAGAAGTGCTGCGCGTGCAGGACGTAAAATATAGAAAGTTGGCTTAGGCCCAGCTCCAAAAGCAGCGAGAGCTTGCAGTTGTCTCTCGGCTGCAGTCGCGTTTGCATACGCGAATACAAACGCCCAATGGTGCGCGACCGTATCTCGTTTCGTCTACGGTGCCTTTGACGTTTGCAAGTGCGCCGATCGCACGGCAATCCAGCGGAATGGCCGAGTCAACGGTCATCCATGAAGATGAAGAACAACAACATCAACAACAGCAACGCCAATTGGAGGAACCCGAGCAGCAGGAGACTCGAAAATTAACGCAACACTTGAGCGAAGGCGGCTTGGCGTTCGCAGGACTGAGACGAGCCATATCCCAGGTGTCGATGCTCGTGGTCAAAGCCACGACGTCGGGGGAGGTCGCGTGGCGCGAAGAGTGCCAAAAGTATATACACATATATGAGCATATATATATATATATAGATTTCGATATAGACTATAGAAACGCATCGGTCGCGACGGGCTCAAACTGGATATTCGTCTGCTTTAAAAATAAAATCTTCCCCCCCTCCGTCGAGTATCGACTCGCCGAGGTAGTGACGCGGATGTCTGCCTAGCGGACGATGTAATCCCAATAAGACTTTGTTCTTTCTACGCGCATACACATGTTTCTAGTGCTTCTCTTCTTTTCCTCCTTATTACTAAAACGATACCGGGGGCTTACGCTGTTCCAGATACAGACAGACGAGATTTAGCTCGAGAAGAGTCAGGAAGAGAGTCGTATTCAAACATGGTGACTGCAACGTGGTACAGGGTAACGTCGCCAAGAGGAGAAGGCGATATCTGCAGGTTGGTTTTCTCAAACATTGTACTTTAAAATAAGAAATTGGCAAAGATTATGTAGTCAGCGGCAATAAACAAAGACATTAGTCGGTTGTATAGACGTGTCGTCGAAAAGATTGGCTTCGAACTCTACATATTAATGGGCCAGACCAAATGATAATCTCCCACCGCTTCTAGAGAAAGACGTATTAACCGGGATTTCGTAAACTTACCCAAGGATTGCGCGTGGGATTTCCGCGTGTTTTATGTCGAACTTTTTCAAAACTATATACACCTTATCTCCGCGCAGTTCCGTAGCGCTCGTGATAAACAATCAAAAGTAAACGACTGATATTTGCAGGATATCTTCACTACACTGGTGGATGCACAATGGCGTTGGACATTATTGGTATTCGCCATGACATTCCTACTCTCCTGGTTGGGCTTCGCATTGGTTTGGTGGCTGGTCGTTTACGCACACGGTGACCTCGACCCGAAACTCACCGCCGCTGACCCCGGCTCCAACGTCTCGTTCACACCTTGCGTCGAAGATATCCACGGTTTTACCAGCTGTTTTTTGTTTTCCGTCGAGACGCAGCACACCATTGGGTAAGGGATGTCTTACCTGTCATTCCTTTTGAACTATTCATTGTGAAGGTGCCATTCGTGTTGCTCATGTAGTCTCTGTTTTTGCACGCAGCTACGGCTCGAAGCACACGACGGAAGAGTGTCCCGAAGCCATCTTCATCATGTGCATCCAGTCGATGACCGGCGTCATTCTGCAAGCATTTATGGTTGGCATCGTCTTTGCCAAACTCTCCAGGCCGAAGAAACGCACTCAGACGCTTTTATTTTCACGAAACGCCGTTATTTGCCAGAGGGACGGACAACCTTGTTTAATGTTTCGAGTTGGTGACATGAGGAAGAGTCATATTATCGAAGCACACGTTCGAGCTCAAATGATTAAGCGAAAGGTCATCATCGTTGCTTTTTTCTTACTCAATGTGACTTACTTGTCTTTATTGCTGTTTGGTTTAAAGACTCTTTAAACCAAACAGCATTTTATGTAATGGAAAGATAACATTAGTTGAGTCACGCTCGTTTTAAAAACGTTGCCATTTCGTGACTGTTTTTTTTTCTCGTACCGTTCTAGTACTATTTTTACGTTCGCATTAACAATAATTATTTGTAATATTTGAGTCATTGATCCTGGTATATCTAGGCCTTCTAGCTCGGCGAGAAGCGCATTTTTTCCTATACAGCATTTATTGTAGGATATTTATGAATATTATCAATCGATAATCGTTTGTATCGAAATTTCAACGATTTCAAGCGATGGACGTCGTAAAAGAGTGCAGTATTGTTATTAAAATACTAGTCATGAGTCTCACTAATGTATAATTAATATTATCAGGTGACAAGAGAAGGAGAGTTACTGCCGTTTTTCCAGACTGAACTGAAGGTCGGCGGTGACGGAGAAGAAGATAAAATTTTTTTTATTTGGCCAACAACGATCGTTCACAAGATCAACGAACAGTCACCTTTGTATCACTTGTCAGCGAGCGATATGCTGCGCGAACGTTTCGAGATAATCGTCATGCTTGAGGGTGTAATCGAGTCAACGGGTATGACCACGCAAGCACGTAGTTCTTATCTACCCTCGGAGATTCTTTGGGGTCATCGTTTCGAGCACATAATCACCTTTCGCAAAGAAACAGGAGAGTACGAGGTTAATTACACTCTTTTCAACAATACCTACGAAGTCGACACACCGCTTTGTTCAGCCGCTGAGCTCGACCATGTGCGAGCTATGCATAGAGCTAAAGGAGGTCTGTACTATTAGCTAAACGCTATTTCTTCAAGACCATTTTCTATACTTACAATGAAATAAACGAATGAAAATTCTTCTCGTAGAGCGAACAAGTTCAGCTACGTTCGCTCATTATCGAATGGATTCGAGCAGCTCATTGAGTTCGGGATCCGGATCGAGCTTTGCCTCGTCGGTCGGTGGTTTACACATGATGCCTACGCATGCCCACGGAGCAACACCACCTACGCCGATTCCCGTCATGATTACCGCACCAGATGAATCTCCATCGAGACGCGGCAGCACATCTCAACCTGGGGAGCCGCGGAAAAAATTTGCTACTTTTTACACGCTTGACGAAGTAATTAATAGACTTGTGAATATATAAATTAGAATCACGTCAATTAGTTTGTCGTAATCAAACGAAAATGAAGCTATTAAGTTTAAAGGCTTTTTTTTACTTTTAATAGCAAACGTTAAATAGAATAACGCGAAGTAAAGTTGATTTTCCGTTTAAGAGATTACGTAAACATTGCACTTTATCTATCGTTTTTTACTCGGTCAATTATATAATTTTTTTTAACGTCCGAATCCTCTGTTGTAAACAGACTATCGAGTCAGACGAACCCGATCATCATTACCAAGGAGTTGTCGAGCACCTGAATCCAATTCTAGCGTTAAACGATGTGGAGGAACAGGACGAAGAGGAAGAAGGCAACACCAAACATTTGCTGCAGAGCCCCGCTTCGGTTCCAGTTATCATTCAGCCCGAGATTGTCGATGACTACGAAGCGAACAACACAGGTCTACGATTTCATACTCGACGACCCAGTATAACGGAGACCAAACCAGCTAACTCCAGTAGCAAAACAGTCGAGGCTTCGAGCCCTTATAGAAACGAAGAGAGGAACTCGCAAACTAGGTGATTATGACAGACGACGCTACGAGTTGTATGGTCGAGAATGAGTCTCGAGACGATAATGTGTTCGTACCGCAGAGAAGCGCGTCGTTCGAGTGTCCACAGCATCGGGAGCAGGAAAGGAAAACACAAGGTTGAGCGGATCCCGCAAGAGTCCAGTACCAACCAGCTTCTAGAATCTGTAGCTGTACCTATTCCTCCGCAAGCATCCAACTTCAACGGACCCAAGGAACTGGTCTAGAGACTCGTGAGTCCGACTTGTCATTTTGAATAATCAAGGATAATTTCCGTAATATCCCTGCAATTATGTATGTAGAGAGACGGCCAGGAGTGAGTTTTCAATAAAAGTCTGAAAAGGCATCTCACGCCGAGGTCGAGATTAAACAATTGCTCAGCGCGATAACGAGGGCACTTCCCGCCTCTAAACTCGTTCCACTCGACTCATGCGCCGACTGTACACAGAGAGTAGTGTATTTATACTATTCGGAGAGAAACAGACACGGCGGACTATCCTATAGAATGATCGAATAAACCGACCGTATCGTCACTCGGCTATAAGTAACAACGCAGCTTATTTTCTCTTCGCAATGCAACCGCTTCGCAAAATTTGTCAGATCGCCGGATTCTAGCCGTCGGAACGCGGTGCGCTAGCATCATGATTAATTGAAAAATTGTCCGAACACGCGAGCTCCAGGCGTCGCCCTTGAGAGCGCAATCAGTAGAGCTCCGCCGGCGTAGATTCCGGCGAAATCGTCTCCTCGAATTATAACAAGGTCCTCGATGGGAAACGCACGAGTGGAATCGTCTTTCTCTCCTCTAGCATTATACCAGTTAGATAGGCAGGTGAGCGATGAATCACCGGTCGAAAGACACCGCCGCACCGCCACACCGCCATACCGCCAATAACTAACGGGGAGAAAACTGGTGCGTAAAAACCGGTGTCCATCGTGCGTCCGCGTTTTCACCCGATTCGTTTCTCTTTCTCTCCTGAGCAAGGATCGCAGGAGATTTCGAAGGTCAAGGCGCTGCGAACGCTTATTGTGTCTTGACGAAAAAAGGTCAAGATCGCTTCAATTACCGACAATCGTGCGACACGCCTTAAGGTTAATTACTCGTCTCGTTGGGTTCACCGCGTCTTCGAGTCGTGAAAAACACATGTACGGGCTTAAATATGGAGTAAATTAACGCACGAAGTACACAATAATAAAGCGAAACGAGAAAGGCCAAACGGGGAAGACGAGAGTAATTGTATACAGTATTTAGATGCTGAGACCGCCTCCACATAGGAGCAGTCGCCGTAAGAGAGTGGGAGAGAAAGAAGAGAGCGATCGCGAAGGTGACACATCGCTCGAGGCATCGGTTTCGGCCAACTCGTCAGTTCTTGCTTAGATACTTTACTCGTATCTTTCTCTCATTCTCCAGTCTCGTTCCTCTTTCTCTCTCTCTCTCTCTCTCTCTCTCTCTCTCCACATCTGTATATAATCGAGCTTCTTCATAGCCGAGAGTATAATATCAAAATCCGCAGTCGATCAAGGAAGATGCCGAAGGTCCAGCTTCTTATCCAACTGATAAGTTGGATCTTCGATCGTTGAGTGCATCAAACGTCCATACAGGTAATTGTATACATATATATACACACTCTGTCGCGTATATACGAACGTATACGCGTTCCATCGTACGTATGTTTATTAGTGCGCGATTCAATTTTTCATCGAGGCGCGGCTGCTGCAACCGCTGTGCGTGTAGACCTTGATAATTAATACTCGCTCGAAATGGGATACACTGGTATAACGAGGAATTCGATACGGTTGTTGCGGGAGAGCTTGCTCTCGCTGCGTGATTTATTTATTTTTTTTTTTTTTTACACGACGTTTCGTATACAGATAACGAGAGACCTCGATTTTCTTTTTTTATTTTCTTTTGCATTCTAATAAAGCTTCTTTTGACATTTTTCAGAAAATGCAAAACTAGGCGTAAATTTACCTCTCGTCGGCCGTTAATTTCGTTTTATCATAGCAAAAAAATAAAAAAAAAATAAAAAAAAAATAAAAGAATGTAACCTTTCGCCGAGTCAGCGATCTCCTCGATAAAATACAAAAGCAGTCAAGGCATTATTCGAGGAATTTTCTATAGCAACGGATGTATACACGAGCTATCGTATATAACCGCCTACGCAAAATCGCCCCGGTTATAACGCACGCGCGCATTCACCTGCATTCATATATATATATATATATTTATATTATACAGCCTCCATCCAATCCATTTGATTACGGACACGCACCTACTAGATGGGTATATCAGTATAGCAGCTACCGCAACTACACGCGAAGAGGTAGAGGGAGAAAATCGGCTAGCAGCAGCGCACATCTCCTCGGAAAAACTAGTCGCTCGTGGGACATCGGTTTGTGCGGTTTTAAGTCGCTCGCACATATAGCTCGTTCGTTGTTGCACTTGCACGCTCGCTTTGTTTCTTTTGTTTTGCGCGGAGAGAGAAAATAGTGCGTTAGCCGCACGTTGCGTCAGCGAAACGTTAAAACCACTTGCCGATATACAGTATAAGTACGTTGCGTTTAACGCGGACGCGCTGGAAAAGTTTCAGCTCTTTGTTTTTGTCCCATTAGTCTCTATTTATATCAAAGGATTTAGCGATCGGTCAAGGATGATTTTTTTTCCGTTCGTCAAAGGAAAGCGCAGTCGCCGATGATGGACGCTCAAATTGACAATCCGACCAATATTAATTAGTTTCTTCGAACGTTTTTTTTTCCGCGGTACTTACAATTTAACGACTGATCGAAAGCTCCGTATTCTTTCAGAGACACAAGGCAAGCCGATCGAGCAGAGCGCAGAGCAAAGGCAGAATAGCCGAAGCGCGGTGAGTTGAACGCCCGCCGAGCGGCTCTCCCGAACTGCGAGGCATCTCCGAGCTATGATCTCCTCCTACTGACGAAGTAACCGAGGAAATCAGGAAAAAATGTCGAGCGAAGCGGATACCAACCAGTCTCAGAAGCTTTTCCGTCTGCCTGGTACCATCGAGGAAGAGGAGAACCTGGACAAGGAGCCGCAGCATCGTTTCTCTTGTCGAGCGGAATCTCCCTTGCTGGCGAGCAGAAATGCCAGTGGTGGTAACAACGTCAGCATTGTACCGGCGAGCGGTGCAATAACGAGGAACGCAACGTTGTTGCGAGTGAGCACGCAGAGCAGCAGCATCGTCGGTATCGGCCGACAGGACTCGACCAGGTCAGCCATTGGAGATTCATTCTCCTTCGCGGATTCCGCTAATTTTTTAAAGACACGCGATATCCTCGCGCGCGTTGTTTAACGTCGCGTTGGAAGCATTTGGCAAAAATATTTGCGGTGCGCGAGCGGGGCAGAGAAAGAGAGCTACAGGCGGTAATTCAATTGACAGGTGTATTTCCGTCTGATACGCACGTACGTGATTTGCGTTGATACTACATCGCTCGCTCTGAATTCGCTGTACACGCACGCTTATCGCAATTATTGTGCGTTGTCGAGCGTTCTGCTCCCCTTCTCGATGCCACTTTGTCTCTCTCTCTCTCTCTCTCGCTCTCTCACGAACATCATCAGCGACACGATCATTATCGGCGACGGGCTCCCTAACGCATCGCGAAATTTTATCGGCTTCTATCGCGCGCAAAGAGGAGCTGGCTGGTGTTCGAGTCGGTTGCAGCGCGTAGCCATAGCGTCGAGCATGCAGCCGAGACGGTCGTCCTGCAAGAGGCAGAGCTGGTTCGTTGTTTGTAAAAAGCGAGGTAGTACTTTCCTCCGTTTCCCTGCTTCATTTCTCTGCGCACACATACTTTTGCTCTCAATATCTCTCTGTCTATCTCATTGGCGATGTTTACGCTCGGAGTTATTTACCCGCGCATTAAGCTCCGCGGCCTCTCTCGAATCTATCTTTAAATGCACGCATGCACGTATAAGTATTTGACAATTCGAGCGCGCGATCCGTGCGTCTCCGGCTGTGGATCGGCTAATGAGCCACTTCCCTTTCGACAAATGCTTAGCTTCCGTAGCTGATACGCGTTCCCTCTCCGTGTCTTCTGACTCTTTAAGTACCTGCAACGATCCCGTGCGCTCGGGTGCGCTCGGGTGCGCTGGGAGAGCGCGCAATTGGCGCATCGCTTCGCACGTGTGCCTCACTCTCGACACGTTACATTTGTACAAGCTCGTAAATCTCCGTTCGTGCTCGTTGCGCGCAGTCGGCGATCTTCAAATGCCCGTATGTATACACACAGCTGAATAGCTGTTGCAGTCAAATGTATGGATCGTCGCTTTATTTGCTCAAATGACTCTGGAAGCTCTACTGTGTTTCCTTTATTTCAATGCAATTTATCCGCCGCGCACACTTATAAGCATACGCGCGCGCGCGCGCGCATCGACTGCGAAAATAATAGATACGCTTAAGTGTGGAAGAAAAATTATGCAAAACAAATAAACGAAATTCGCTCCTACGCGCAATGAACAAGCGTCGCATTACCTCATTGACACAGCCGGACGTTAATCGAGGCACAATGTTCCACGAGCAGATTACATTTAAAACTGCGCATCCTAAATCTCACCCGTAGCTCGTACGGTAATAAGAGTGTCGGTGAGAGAGACAGAGAAGGAGAGACAAAAAGAGAAAGAAAGAGAGAGAGAGAGAGAGGAGAGAGAGAGAAAGATGAAAGATAAGGAGAGCGCGCATACATGTAACTCGCACGCTGACAAAGCATAGCGCTCGCGCGTTGATAACTTGAGCATATAACTCTCTCGCGCGCGCGCGCGCGGTCGCGAGAGAGCTTTACCGTGAGCGGCCGAAGTTTAGTCGGTGAAAAGCTGCCGCGCGCACCTCGTCTCCACTCTATTCCAATTATTTTTTCAATTTGCACGAGAGAACGATTATTTATTTGTGTCCGAGAGCGACGTCACTCCGATACTCGCGAACAGCAAGAGCAAAGTCGAGCAGCTTTTAGCGCCTGCATTTCGTTCCGGGATATTCTCCGTACGTATATATATATATACGTACATATGTATATATATGTGTGTGTGCGCGTGTATATACATATATGTATATATGTATAAACGAGAAGACGACGACGTTTTTCTGTCTCGTGCGCTCGCGGTGACCAAGAGATTCTCAAGGTCAGGCGACGCCTCAACGTCACTGATAAGAGTCGACGCCGACTCTGCGTATCGCGTAGTTCTCGCGAGACGCTCAGCTTGTCGAGATGAACGACTGCGACGAGATGAAGCCATCGTCGACTCAGCCCGAACTAGGAGACGAGCAGAAGCTTCTTTCGGGTTTCAGACAAGTTACCCCGATTATTATCCAAAGCTCCAAGAGCTGCATGAGGTATTCTTTCGTATGAAATGCGCGCGCGCGCGCGAGGAGAATAAACATTGTCTCGAGATACATTTTTCCTTTTTTTCGCTTTGCGAGCGAGCGTTTATCTCGATTGCGCACTGAATATTCATTATTCTTTTGTAACTATTTACTTCGGACGATATGATCGACTACGTTTAACCTGTTCGGGAGATACGAATGATATATAAAGTATCAACTGTGTGTACATGACGTGCATTTGTTATTATTTTTTCGCATGAAGAACGAGGCGGTATCGTTGTTATTTGCGATCGCGTGACTTTTAACCGAATACGCGTCTATTTATATGTTGCACAGGAGTAGGTTTCGCGCTGGACCAGGACAGCGCAAACTACGGCGTCGAGCCGTCCTCAAAAGCGGCGAATGCAACGTTCTTCAGTCCCGTATCTCCAGGCGTTCGTTGCGCTTCATGCAGGATATCTTTACGACCCTGGTGGATACCCAATGGCGCTGGACGCTCCTCTGCTTCGCTCTGAGCTTTCTGCTCTCGTGGCTGGCGTTTGCTGGAATCTGGTGGCTAATCGCTTTCACGCACGGCGACTTCGAACCTCGACACATGGCCGACGACAACTGGCGACCTTGCGTCAACGATCTGCACGGCTTCACCAGTTGCTTCCTCTTCTCCATCGAAACCCAACATACTATCGGTTATGGAGGCAGATCCACGACCGAGGAATGTCCCGAAGCTATCTTCGTCATGTGCATCCAGAGCATCTCCGGTGTGATGATCCAAGCTTTCATGGTTGGCATCGTCTTTGCCAAAATGACAAGACCTAAACAGCGAACCCAGACTCTGCTCTTCTCTCGTAACGCCGTCATCTGCCAGAGAGACGGAGAGCTGTGTCTGATGTTTCGAGTAGGTGATATGAGGAAGAGTCACATCATTGGCGCAACTGTAAGGGCCCAGTTGATCAGATCGAGAACTACGAAGGAGGGTGAGATTTTGCCCCACAATCAACAAGAATTGAAGGTCGGAGCCGACAGTCAATCCGAGAGCCTCTTTTTCATCTGGCCGTGCACCGTCGTACACAGGATCGAATCCGACTCGCCGTTCTTCAACATGTCCGCTGAAGACATGCTGGCCGAGAGATTCGAACTCGTGGTCATCCTAGAGGGTACAATCGAGTCCACGGGACAGACGACTCAAGCGCGAAGTTCGTACCTGCCGAACGAGATTCTTTGGGGACATAGATTCGAACCGATGGTTAGCTACTCCAAGGAGCGACAGGGTTACGAAGTCGACTACTCGCTGTTCAACAGCACTCTTCAAGTCGACACGCCACTCTGCTCCGGTAGGGAACTCGCTGATTTCTACCGACTGCAGGACGAGCTGCGACACACTTCGACTCCAGGTACATTTTCTCTCCGTTCACTTCATTAACTCACTCGCTAACTGAAACTCGATCTCATCCCTCCTGCCCCCAAATACTAACACCTATGTGCGACTAACACTGTGTCGGCTTAAGCGTGTACGTGCGATCGTTATTATCTGGTGCTGGTCTCTTGTGTTGCGCAGATGGAGGAATGAGCCTGCTACTGCACAGCAAACTGCCTCTGAACGATGGACTCTTGGACGGGGTTACACCGACGTCGCCGACGCTCGCCAACGCCGGCCATCAGAAGCTGCACATCGACATTCCGCCGATCGACCAATGTCCAGACGACCTCTAATCTCCCCCTCGTTTCCGACACACCCACACCACTGTCCTTATTTCTTCCCTACTTCGGAAATTATAATGCCAAACAAGTATTATGTCTGTCGCTCTTCATTGGCTTGTACATGCATGTGTCTCTCTCGCTCATCACCTGACGGATATGGTATCTACATAATTTGGGATGGCGCGTGTAACAAGTCCAAAGATATTATGATTTACACATCAGGTATCATAGTATCATGTATCATAGTGGAGCGAGAGTTAAAAGAGAGGGAAGAACCTTTGCTTTGCAGGTTACACCAACGATGACCTGACGAATTCGCAACCAATGGTCTGTAGACACTACCTGCAGCTACAAGTGCCTCAGCCACACGAACGAAGTATGGAGGATCTGGGTCAGTCGGTCGTGAGGTATTGCGGATGTATGGAGCTTCGAAGCTCGTCGAATCGTCAGCACGTTAAACCAAGGCACCACGTATTGGAGTACTTGGAGCAACAGCAACAACGTTCGTTGAACAGTTCCAGACGAAGCCTGTGCAGCTGTCACCGGGATGAGAAGCCATTGTCCCAGAAGCATCTTCTGATCCAAGCACTGGAGCATCAGAAACTCTACTCGACGAGCAGCTTTAACAGCGACCAGTTCGAACAAGCGGTCATCCCCAGGCGCACTACCGGCAGCAATGACCAGCTCAACGCGCTCTCCAGGCCGGCGCATCGAAATCTACGCGAGATCGTTGTGAACAGACAGCAACGTCAACATCAACAAAAGTCACCTCAACGCGCTCAAGTCGAGGATATCGTTGTCTCAACTACAAGTACACCTTGTTCAGGTTCGAGAAATAGAAGGAGTTACCTAATGGCACAAGAGCAGTTGGATGTCTCCAGCTCCAGTAATAACTCCTCGGATAGCGAGCAACCATTGCCGATGCCGACCTTTACGAGTGTTTAGAATAATTTATTTGTCATTCCAGCGTGAGACGCAATATTTTTTTCTTTTGTCCAATCGCAGAATTGCCAAAGCTCTAGTTTGCGAGTGGGTGATTCGAACGAACAACGACTTGTCAAGTCGTTGCTTCTTGTGTAATAATAACGGAAAGGCTGTGTTCATTAAACGATGTTCAATAATTTTCATGAGTGTTATCACTCACGAGCGCAAAGGACGTTTCGATAATTGACTCAAGGTACAAGCGAGCAAAACCGTCGATGATAATTTGTACATCATATTTACGGCGCCTACTCGAACGAGACATACTTTTTTCATTCAATTCAAAGCTGTTCATTCGATAACCGAGGCCGATGTGGTGAAATGGCAAATAATTTTCCAGAGCGAATACGATTTTCTAAGAGCGTATGCTTGTTCTTGCTCTTCATTTTTTCTCTCGATAAGATAAGTATTTCAAGTGCAATTTCTGTGTGTATTGCGAACTTGATGCGAATGATATTACACACACACACACACACACACACACGCATATACGTACAACAATAGTCGCCAACGGGATGGACCATAACAATTGCGAATAAACGTCGTTTCGGGTAAACGTGACAATAATGTAAAACGTGTATGACAATCATTGTGTTTAATTATATGCGTACGCCAGGCAGGTCCGGTGTTCATAATTTTTAGTCATTGTGTGTAATTATATTATTTTATGTGCGGCTTTACAATCCAAATGAGTCCGCTACAAGAATTTATTATACGAATATATTGTTTTTCAAAGTGAAAAACTTGCTGATGCTTTTTACCATTTGCTCTTCTTGATTTTATAGTCGTATAAATGCAAATTGTTAATAGCGCATAAGTATATATATATATATATATATATATATATATATGTGCGAGCACGTATAAAAATGAACAAATAATTTCTTAAAAAAAAAAAATAAAAAAAATAAAAAAATTGTTGGTTTTCTTCCTATTGTAAATACGTATGTACGATCAATCAACATATAAATATGTATAATTGTATAATAATTTTTTATGATGCCGGATGTACTATCGCGGGACGAAGAGTTTCCGGATGGAAATGTATGTTGAAATGCATATATACATACATTGTATTATGCAGCAGCAAAAACTGTATACTTATACATATATATATATATATATATATTATATATGCAGGATCGTCGATGACTCTGCACAATTATTTCAATTGAATTGAATGACATAACCATTCGAGAATAAAATAATTTTTAAATTAACTTGCGCTGTGTTGTATAGCTTGTAAATTATTTCACACCCATTTATATATATAGCTATATATATAGCTATATATATATTCACTTATGTTACAACAATAAGCAAGGCGGTAAATCTGAGTCAGCAGCGATGTAAGCAATTTTTCGCAGAGTAGGTCAATCTGTTAATTGTCAACTTCGATGATACAAATTAGGATACAGTACGCCAGTCGAAAATCGCGACCTCGAGTAAAAAGATGGATAGCGACGAGTTACAGGAGCTTTGCGGAAGATCCCGGGGTCGAACGATGGTCAACGGTGCCGCCGGTATACTGAGGAGGTCAACAATTATATCCGGTCAACTATCGGTCGGTCTTGTTCTCGTATGTTGTTTGATATCGGTACAACTCGTCCTTCTTCTGCTTGTTTTCTCACCTGGTATCGCTACCTTCGCGCGATCCTCCAATGGCTCTAATTCTCGGTTTGTAATCAATGTAATATGCTCTTTTATGCTTGTTCAGCGTGTAGATATTATTGTGTTTGCGCAGAACCTTCGACTACGCTAATATCAGCGTCTATTTTGTGAAACATCAAGATAGGATCTGGACAAGCGACGAGTTGTGCAGCATTGAAGCAGCTGCACGTTTATATCCGCATTACAATGTAATGGAGTATTATAAGTCAACTTTATATTTAGTCAAAACGTTTGAACGTAAACGAACTAGTCACGTTATTGTTCTTGCTCCGTAGATTGTTATAATCAATCTTCTAAGAGACAATTCGACGGTTGCAGTTTTACCGAACGATAGCGCTGATTTCACACGTCGACTTCCCAAAGAGCTTTCTAATGTTCAAAGTATCGATAAGAGTATTCACGAATTATTCGATAAGTGAGTAAAAGCATACAATATATTATCGTTAAGATCGACATTGAGAGTAGATAAACGATTGTTTTATTGCAATTTCCTTATCTTCATCGCACGTACGAAGCGGCAGATCGGTAATG
Source organism: Apocrypta bakeri (assembly GCA_018906985.1). Taxonomy (NCBI): domain Eukaryota; kingdom Metazoa; phylum Arthropoda; class Insecta; order Hymenoptera; family Pteromalidae; genus Apocrypta; species Apocrypta bakeri. The sequence goes on from JACCIA010000003.1 coordinate 4,154,291, forward strand.
TCGAAACGAGTCGAAGCTCACGATTTACCGAGCGATCAAATTGAATTAGCCGCTAAATTTCAATTGATTTGGAATTCACCCGGTGTCAGTCTGAATCCTCGATTGGTTCATCAATTGGAGAGCTTGGAACGTGATTTTCTCAATGTGTGAGTACAATCTACATGCGTATTTCAATGTCTTCGATACACAAGACGCGTATATACGCGCGTATACATGTAATCGTCTTTGCTTTTATTGTAGAAATCCAGTTGACCTCGATGCGAGTATACGAATAGATGACGATTTTCAGGCAACTTGTGTACCTTGTCAGTCGTTTATCGGTTTGGTCCTGAATCGGATGGCAAAATCCGAGACGAGATCTACCGATCGTCGATCTTTGATCGAAACCAGCTTATTGCAATATTGTGATAGGTATAATTATTGTAAATTTCATTCACTATTGAGGATCAAATTTTTAGTTAATTGTTCAATATGTATTTTTTAGACTCTCCAAATGTAAAGGTGTTCATATCGTGAAGCCGATTTCGAAGAAGTTGTCGTTTAACGACTCGTGCCCTATTATAAGTTCGCTACTGTCATTGCAAAATAACGTATAAAGATATAGGAGCCAAGAAAAAAGAGCGTAAATGTCAATTAGAACACTGGAAAATTGTGTCTTGCACACGCGACTATATTCATCATTCATATATTCTTATAGATAATTTCATGTATAATAGACCAAATTTTGACCAGTTCTGCATAGCGTTAACCAATGAAAGTTCCTTTTTTTTTAATAATTGTAGTATGATAATAATAAAGTTTTACTGAAGTAAATGAGAAATTGAAAAACAAATATGGCGAGGTTTCGTAGAAAATCATTTGGCAGTAGTTATCTGGTTAGTGAAGTTTTAATGAGATAAATCAATTGAAACAATGTGAAAACAAAATATAAATATTTTAGCGATTTGGAACACTAGCATGCAGTGTCTGTGAGTCTACCAGTATAGTAGGCAACACTTTCTTCGTTGCACTGATTGGATTGATTGGTTCTGTTAGTATGTTATAAATTTACCTACGTATTATTAAATTATTATCTAAAAAGATAAACAATAAACAAACAAATATTTGGAAAATAACGTAAATTTTATTTTGTATGTACAAATCGAACAGTTCTGTTTTTAGAATATGGCTCCATCGTCCAGGTTCTCCTCATCATCTTCGTAATTCTCTCCATTATCGAAATAGTTATTCACATAATCTGTACCTTCGTCCATCTCCTCGTCTATCTCTTCCTCTTCTTCGTCCACCTTATCCTCCAAATCTTTCTCTTCCGTTTCATCTTCATCTTTCTCCTCTTCTTCAGCGTCGCTTTGGTTTGCAGTGATCTCCTTCTTTTCAAGCTCTTGCAACTTTGACTCGATATCAATGTCTTTCTTCCTTTTTTTCGAACTGTTTTGTGTTTTGTCTCCTTTTCTCTTTTTAATCTGAGGTTTCAGCTCCCCTGGCATTCTGGTCCAGTCATACCTGGAGTCATATCTTTGTTTAATCGATAACAAATCCTGATATCGGTCAGAATACCTCTCAATATCTTTCTTTATCACAATTGGAAGAACATTGTTATGAGACTCGTGCATGTATTCTGCAAAGTCTTTCTTCAGCTGCTGTAAGTACCTCAATTCACTAGTTATAGTAGTAGCCAACGGTTTATAATCTAACAAGGGATAACTCGGTGGAGGTTGCAGTATAGGTGGTAATATCTCTGCTTTCCCAAAACCTAACTGATCACCCGACAAAGCGATCATTGGCTTCCCTCGACCTCTACCTCGTCCAGCCATGATTTTTTACAAAATTTCAATCAAACAACGATAAACTAAATTAGATCTCAACGCACAAAGGAGGTTAGGAATCAAACTTCTTGTAAACAAACACAACGAAGCCAATCTATCATACCCTAAGAAGTCGTTTTCACCAATTCTTTCTCTTCGATCTTCAAAACCTCCTCAAACTTGGCGATTAAATTATCCTTATCAAAGATAACCTTAACAACTAATGAGCAGGATGGACATGTAGCTTCGTCCTCGCCGGCGAGTAATTCGGCCTTGGATATTTCAAACTGATCACCACAGGGACACGGATAATAATAAGTCTCGGTGTCCTCGTCGAACTCGAAATCTTCGATCTCCACCTCGTCGTGGTAAGCTGTCATAATTCGCAGGTGAATTTCCACGCGACGTGCATGAGGATAGGCTAGTGCGACACTGCTTTTTTGAGGTTAGGTACGCTCGATCGTGCTTTTGACCTACGACTCCTTTGACAGCGCTATACATATATATACACATATACGCACCAACTGCACTAACCACGTGCTGAACTTGCGGAATTCAAAGATCTATATATAGATTATCTATAAGTCCGACTACTAGTATATATATATAATACATAAATATCGGAGCTACAGCCGGGGTTCTTACGTCCGTTAGTTGCGTGGGAGAGTAATATTGTTATTTTTTTTCAGCGTTAAAGCTTTTGCGTCACATTCTCAAAACGTCTCTCGCAAAAATTTCTCGACCAGAGCTTTACGTAATAAATAAATAAATATATATATAGAGAGAAGTTCTTGCGTACGTTTTTTCATTTTGCTCTGTATTTTAAGATCGTCACTGTTTTTGATCTCATACGCATAATCAAATGCAAATCGTGGAATAAATCTGGACGGACGAAAGCTTCGCGTTGTTTCTGTGAGTAATACGTCATTAATTAGTTCCTATAAAAGCGCATGTATTGTATATATACATACATTTATATATATATGTGCATACATACGTTTTAAATGATAATTAAATTTTCTACCGAAAGGTATACCAGCAGAAGTGGAAAGGGATTTGAAGCTCATGAACTGTATCCTTGGAATCGAACATTACACGCTCATTACGGTTGGAGCAATAGCAGTACGTTACATATTTCACAAATTAGAGTAAATTGTACAGTAGTTTCGCGAACTGAAATTATCTCTTTCCCGCTATAATATTTCTCCGGATATGCCAGTAGATATAGAGCTGAATTTGATACACGCACACGTCCAATTGAAAATGCGCGCACGCGCACGAAAGGTACAATTGAAAGATCAAAATTAAAAATAAAAATGTCCAAAGCAAGGACTATCCCGTGCTCCACACGCCATGGCTACTCATGCAATCCTGTATAATCGGATTGGAATTGATGGTGTTCCTAGTGAGGGTCTTCCTGGAAGGGCTACACCTGACGCGCGACCAACTGATCGTCTCGATTTTAAATCTTCACAATTGGATGCAAGTGTTTTGCCTCTTTCAAAGGCAAACGACTCGTCGGTCTACTTTTCATTTTCTTTAATCGCCAACAGCGTCACTCGCTCAAGGATCGCGAGGACGACGACTAAAGGTGAGATTTAATTAGATGCTGAAATAATGCAACATGTCGATGAAGTAATTTACTAAAAGTCAAAGGCCCGTCAATAGACTCTATGTACCATAAGATAACGACCGCGGCGCAGTAAAACGATACTCGACAACGAGTTATAGACCTTTAATTATGATTGACCGTCTGGAGTACACGTATTAAAACGTCATCGCGGTAAAAAAACACAAGAGCGAGCGTTAAATTACATTTTCTTTTCCTTTCAGAAGACCTTTCAGAAAAGCCTCGTCAAAATCAAAAAGCGTATTATACAACGTGTGGTCATAGTGAATCCGCGCCATCAAAAAGCCTTGCGACGTTCGTATATTTCACACACACACACACACACACACGCGCGCACATTCCATCGACTAGAATCAGAATATAAGTATACGTTTATTCGAGCATTGCTTCGAAATCACATGTATAAGCGTGTGGCATTTGAAAGCACGCCGTTGACGTGCGCAAAAGCTAACTGGCGCAGCTGACTCTCGGAGAAATCGATCCTGAGCTAACGCTAGCAGCCGATGAGCGTCTGGACACGCGCCAGTAGTATATTCTCTCCCTCGAAGTCGACTCCCGCGCTCAGTACCATCCGAGAGTCTCGACGGTTAGGAGCTACTGCTGCCGCGTTCCACCACTGATTTACGTATCTGTACATAGAGGTAAGCTTTATCCGTTATTACCCTTCGACTATTACGAGCGGAGTAAACGTATTTGCTCGTTTTTACAATAATATCGCGTACGCTACTCGTTTAGAGAAACGTGTAATCGTCGAGCGATAACATTGTGTACATTGTCGGATGTATATAGTTGAGTGTAACACGCGCGACGGCGCGAGATGCTGCGGGCGGTGTGTGAGAAAAAAAGTAGTTCAAGGAATCTTGCAGACGACGGAATTGACTGCGCAGCCGTCGGATTCGCGCGCTTTTCGAAAGCCGCCGATAGTCATCTATTAATAGGTTTCTCGTGGCTGGCGACGGCCATATCTCTCTCTCTCTCTCCCTCTCTCTCTTTTTTTTTTTATCTAATCGACAAAATCTGTTTCTGAGTTACATACGTTCAGTTACATAATAAGTAAGCGTCCGATCGTCCGTTGTGTTATAGAGAAGAGAAAAGGGATAAAATATCAAAATGAAGACCGTATGGATTGTCGGTGGACCAGGATGCGGCAAAGGTACGCAGTGCGACAAGATCGTGAAGAAATACGGATTCGTGCACCTGAGCAGTGGAGATCTTCTTCGGGAGGAAGTCGCTAGCGGAAGTCCTCGCGGTGCCGAATTGCAGGAGCTCATGTCGAAGGGACTGTTCGTACCCACGGACGTCGTGTTGAAGCTGATCAAGGAGAGGATCGAGAAAGCCAAGGCCGACAACCCGAGTACCAAAGGTGTACTCATCGATGGTTATCCCAGGGAACTCGAACAGGGATTGCAGTTCGAGAAGGACGTGAGTGACGTTTCGCTTTGGTTCTCATTTTTAAGTTCGCGCGAAGAGATTGCGTCATTGCGTTGTTTATTCAGGTTTGTCCAGTGGATCTGATAATCTTCTTCGATGTGAAGAACGAGACGTTGGTCAGTCGGTTACTCGGACGTGCCGCTGCGGCAGCCGTCAAGCGCGCCGACGACAACGAGGAGACGATCAAGAAAAGGATCGAAATTTTCAATGAGAAAAATGGAAAGATCGTCGATCATTACAAGAGCAAATGCGTCAAGGTACGTGACCGATCGACCGATCGCGCACGCGTATACGTTCCATAATGTAGAATCGATTGGATTCACTTGAATTATATTACTTTTGTTTTAGATCGAAGCTGAAACAAACGTCGACGCGATATTCGGCCAGGTCTGCCAAGCCCTCGATAAGGTTTTGGCCTCGTAAACAACGTGTACATGTATATATATTTAAATCCATGCATAGCCTAACAAACCTTGCAATTTCAGCTTATTAAAATTCGAAGAGATTCAGCTTATTATTAACGTGTAGTGATATTTTCATATGAGAAAGAAAAAAGAATTCGTGCGCGAATTCGAACGAAAGAGTCAATCAAGTACAAACTATGTAATTAATTTATCGAGAACGACGTGCTGTGCATGTCACGCATGATACATTCTTATGACGGACAGTTGGAAACGGTTAATCGCAACTGCACGTAAGAGAGAGAGCACAATAAAACAGACTTTAAATCTATTCATCTTCCGGTCATTACCGATCCTATTTATGAACGGGTACCGTGTACCTACAAGCTAGTCTATAATTTTCGAAATGAGGAGATTCCTATCCTTGCTATTGTGTTTCTTGGGTTGCGTCGAATTCTACACCTGTTGCTGTAGAGCCAAACCGAAAGGCGACACAAACTGTGGTATAGTTTATAATCTGATAAAATCCGACGCCAAATCCAATAAATCGGTAATAACGAGACGACGCGTGGGAAGTTTAGGCAAGTGCAGAGACATCGCCGAAACGAAACGCGCGCTCGCCTTTAACTTTGGTGATTAATACGAATTAATACGAATTAATTTATCCGTTTATTATGATAAAAATAGAAGATCCTTGAGTATTCTATATATTTCGTAAAGTGTCCTATCCTTGCGATGATATAATAATCTATTGCGCCTTGAGCGACAAGCGTTGTTGCGATTTATATATAGAATATTCAGAGGAACTCCGTTAGGGATCGAAAAGTTTTTTGGCTCAAGTGCGAAACTTTCGTGTATTATCTAATGCAACGTATAACACGAGTAGACAGAGCTATGACGACTTCAAACTTGGACTTGGATAACGGATGGCGAGAAACGGCTAATTGCGTGTTACTACACTGCCCAGAGACTCAGGGGCTGAGTCAGTTGGTCAATGTCACGGGCATCGATTATTACAGCGCTTATCCGGACGTCGAGTACAAGGGTATTTAAAGCTAACTTTAAGACGTTCTTTTCCGCGTGCATTTCTCGCACGTATACAATGCACATTTATTACGTTGTTATTCGCGCGATTGAGCAGGAAACGACAGTCTGTTCTGCGTTGAGAAGATTGGCCTCTTCAATCTCGTGTTTGACCGAGCGAATTTCACGAATGCCCGGGAAAATTGTCGGAAAATGAATAATTTCCCAGGTAGAGCCACGGGTATTTTGGCTGACCCTATAGACGAGGCACGCACAAATGGTTTGGCTTCGCTCATTGGTAAATTCACGGTATACGTTGGACTGAGCAACGAGGGTAGTCAACGAAATTGGAAAAACGAACTGGGTATATCTTATTCTGCCACATCGCTAAAAGTCACTTGATCCTCGTGCAGCTATTCTATATATACTCTTCAACAGGTGACACCTTGTCCTGTTCGGACTATAGAGCCTGGGCTGCAGGTGAGCCATCGCACAGTCGCGGCTGCGTAGCTCTTTTTCGGGCCGAACCGAAAGCCGATCCAGTCTGGAAAGTCATGAACTGCGCCACTGAATTATCTTACATCTGCGAGATTCCTTATTTGCCAGTTCTACGTATAAATTAAGCATTATTTTCGAAGGAACGCGTCTGATGATAATCGGGGATTGAGGATAAAATGCAAAGGCTACGTGTATATATAAAGAAAATTGTATATATAATATATGTATACTCGAATGAATTAGTCATATTTACAATTACGAAGTACATAGCTGTGTGCGTTACTAGAACGCGCAATTCATCGTCGTCATTACGAAAAGCAAGAGAAAATATAATATTTTTCATTTGTTGTCGCAATCCTAAATTATGTACATACTAAACACGTCCTTAAACCGAGGCTCGATCAACGTTGATCTAGCTACACACTCTCTTTCGCTCGTTCTCTTTCTCTGCAAAGTCGTCTCGCAAATTTAGCGACACATCGCATTAGCAGGAGAGACGACAACGACAATCGAAAAAGCTTCATTCACATTCGTGTCTATTTTAATACATCTGCTATAGGACTTTTACCTTTTCGACATTATAATAATGGGCTATCACGTGAGCGGATTTTGCGACCCGTCACACTTTTCTTCAAATCGATCAATACTGTCGGTGATTATTCAATATATTACAGCGACTATTGGAAGCATTTAACGCAGTTTCAATCTGGACTATATAAATTTCATTTGCTTGTGTAGTCGAACATGTGTATAGTGACAGAGACAACCGATAAGCAGGACTATTTTACCCTTTCTTTCAAACGTTTCGACGTTTTCCCACCTCTCAATCTGGTGATTTTTCATTATATTTCTCTCCTATAAACGCATATCATGCTTTTATTTAAGACTAACGACACTCCGCAAAAAATAGTACAAATCATCGGCAGCTAAAAACGCAATGATGTATAAATAATCTACGAACATCAATCATCGGTACATTTTAATTACCCTTGGATCAAAATATCAATGCATCACTATGCGGCGAATGAATATTTCCATTCGATCCGGTCGTACTTTTGATTAATACAATAGAAGCAATTCTCATGATTGTTTTCAGCGCACTCGCGGCTAATTTATTATATAAAAGTAGAAAATTATCAATTCAAGACACGCGATAAGAAGGTTCGGTTAAAAAAGTTCCCCATCTTCATTAGTCTACTGATTTCATTAGAACTCTACTGCGTATAAAGATAATATTTGCGATTCTCCTAATGTGAATTGTTTTCTTTCTTCACTGCAGAAGTAGGGGTATTCAATTTTTAAAAAATACTTTCTAAAAGGCGTAAATACTGTTCCGCGACGTGCAACTGATTTACCATTTTTCCCGCCGTCTTTAACCAGCCTTTCACACGTCCTTTTCCATAGCGAATATTATCTATTAATTTGCAAAGCATACGCTTATGCTTAATATCTTTTAAATAGATCGTCGTTAATTTTTATAAGTACACCATTGCCTATTAAAGTACAAAGCGATTGTTAAACATTACAAATTATTTTCACGGTCAGATTGTTTATAATATCGTCAAACGAATACAAAATATATATATTTGTGTGTATATATATATATATTTTCTGTTTATTTTCCAATTAAAAATATATTATCGTCAAAATTAAAACTTAATCGTCTTCTTATAGAACAAAATTAATAGTATAAAAAGATAATTTTTTTCTAAATTGGTGCATATCTAAAAAATCACTAAATATTGTACCGAAATAATATTCTTATCTAATCACTGGTTACATTTGCGGCGATGCTGAGATTGTAACTTATTATAAAAATGCTTGGCACAATCGAGTTAATTTAAACTCTGTGTTATTAAGTACGATTTTCGCCGGGCTTATTTGTATAGCCTTTGTCTTTAAGTACATAATTAACTAATTTAGCAGCAAATGCATTAAAAAGTATATCATCAAATAATAAAAGTCGAGATCTGTAGAAAGAGTAACTGCTCACCCTTCTATTGTAGACACATTGTAGGCCTACGAACGTCAAGTGGAATGTTCAGTGTGATGTCGTTGTGATGTCTCAGTCTGTTGAATACTTGTCGGAAATCAATGAATGTTTTAGTTGATTAACGTTAAAATTAATAAAACCTATATCAACGTGACGATTTAAAAAAATCTTGGGTTAAATGCAAAAAAAGTCTTTTAGTTGTAAAAACTAATTTTTTTCACTTGTTGAATTAGCTACGAACGGATTTGCGATCTCATCCTCAAGATCGATAACTCTTCTTTGAAGCATAGTTTGTTTTTCTTCCAAATTTGCAACCTGTGAAACCATTTTTTTATGATTATAAGCAAGATAACATAAATTAAGTCTGCATATCAGAGAATGCATACCCTATCTACAAGTTCCATAAAAAGACGGTAGGGAACATAAGCAGGAAAATTTGTGACCGGAGATAATGCAGGTTGCTCCAACGACGGCGAAGATTCTGATTTTGGAGACTTGTCCTTTTCCTTTTCCTTTTCCTTTTCCTTTTCTTTTTCTTTCTCTTTCTCTTTCTCTTGTTCTTTTTCTTTTTCTTTTTCTTTTTCTTTATCTTTTTCTTTTGATTTTATTTCTTCTCCATCTACATCCGGTCTTGGTGGTACATCAATGCTGTTAGTAGATGGAGGCATCCTGTAACAAATTATTTAACATTTATTTCTGTTCTAAATGTGATGTATTTATAAAAGCATTCACGATAAAAATATGCAAATCATTAGAGTTTACCATGAAAATGCTCTTTCTTTCTTGGCTTCTGTTTTATCAGTTCGATCTGTACCCATTTTCCTTCTTTCCATCTGGTTTAACTTGAGTTCTTCAACCTGAAATTATATTAAACATGAGATGAGAAATTAAAAAATAAAATGAATTGTTTAATGTAAGAAACAAATACCCATGGAGCCATTCGCCTAGATTTAACAACAAGTCCATCACTTTCATCTTCTTTCTGTGGGGGTTCAATAGTTTCCGCGCTTCCATTGGTTAAACTTTCCTCCTATTATGAATCATTGATTATAGGACATTCATTGTATGCTTTCAAGAAGAAACAAATATTGATTTCATTTGACTACTTACAGATATAACCGATGGAGCGTTGTTGCTGTCATTTGTGGTGGTATTTGGTACATTGTGCCTTAAGTGTTGCGTCGACGGCAACCTTCGTCGGGGAGCCTTCGCTCTTGATGCCGTTAAATGCGATAGAGGTGCACCTTCACCTCTTTCAACTTCATCTAATTCTTCTCCTAATCCAGTAACTACGTTTCCATTTCCATTTCCGTTATTATTACTAGCAGAATTTGCATTGTCATACACCAAACGTTTTAAGCAATAGATTAATGCGGTAGGTGGTTTTGTCTCTGATGTAGATACAGATAAAGATGAAGATGAAGAAGATGATGGAGTTTTTTTAATAGTGGTGTTCTCAGTACGGACGTTTCTTGTGCCTAAGCTTTTCCTAACATTGGCTGTCTCCTTCCTTTTGCCTTGTTGCTTAAGAGTCGACTTTACACTGGGAATTTGATTAGCTGTACCATCTGCGTGATCATTTTTTAATGATACGACCTCAACAAAATTGTCAGGAAAAAGGCCAATTTGTCCTTTTAGTTCACCTTTCCACCATCCTTTATCAGGAGCATCTCGAGATATTAATGTTATAATATCACCTTCAAGTAATGTCAGTTCATCCTCTTTGGCAGCATCGTATGGAAATAGGACTCTGCATAATTCTTTCTTGTCTGGCTTGTTCCTCTCTGTTTCTTCTGGAACTGGAGAAGACACAAAGTTTGAAGGAAAGACTCCAGTTCTTCCCTTGATGCGTCCTCTCCACCAACCTTCTTCTACTTCACCCAAATATTCAATAGCTTCATCTGGAATAAGTTTGAGTTCATCGTCATTACATGGTTCATAACTAAACAGAACTTTGCAGTACTTTCTTCCAGAGCCATTGCGCAAAGTAACCTCTTCGTGTTTGGCTCTTTCTGCGCTGTTCCTGGCTCCTCCTGGAGGCTCCAGGACCTTCAAAAATACAAGGAAGTTAACAATTAACCAAATGTAACAATTATGGTACATGTCATCATCATTATCATTTGTAGACTAACCTTAACAAAATTATCAGGGAACATTCCTCTTTTGTCTCTGAGTGTACCTTCCCACCATCCGCCGATTAAAACTTTGATTTCCTTAATGACATCACCTTTACGAATGGTGAGCTCGTCTGGTTCCTGGGCTTCGTAATTATATTCCACCAATGCCTCCATTTCTCACAGTAGGTGATAGCACTCTTTACTCCTGTTTGTAGATCTGAAACAACCACAAGAAATACACATACTGCACTGTCCAATATCTATTCTGGGTTATCAGACCAAAGGATGATTCATTGTGCCAGGTGCCTCTCTATCTCTCTCTCCCTCTTTCTCTCTCTCTCCCTCCATGCCTATACTACACACAAACCCCAGCATGAATGCACAGACAAGTTCGCTTACGTTATCTACGAGTTTGGAGCCGCGCGGCGTTTGGCAAAAATAAGTGTGTCACGACATAGAAGACAAGGAGCTTACCTGGTTCGTTGACGATGAGTCGTCGCGAGCAAAGAGACGCACAGAGGAGCTGCTTATGTCGCGGAGAAGAAACAGTCAGCCGGGCGAACGAGCCTGTTGGATCATTGTGCTGCCGCTGCTGGCCAACAAGTGACTGACAATGACAAGACCTAGCCTACAAATGTGTGCGCATCGAACGTAGGCGTAGGAGCTTCGTCTACAAAGTTCAACCAAACGTTATGCTCCACGAGGATCTCTTCGCATCCCACTGCGTTGTGGAAGTCGTGTCGGGGTGCTTTTACAACGAGAGATCTACGGCTGTAGTAGCTTTAGGCGTATCCCCCAAGCCGATTTGACAGCAGCAGCGCGAATGTCGCGGACGCCATATTGAATTCGGGCTCTCACTTGACTCGCTTCAGAAAGCCTACTTACTTTATATCACCGCCGCGGCGCCGCACCGCGCGCAGTTCTATATGTTTTGTGTGTATTATATATGTCTATACATCAGTAATGCACTATAATACACGATATTGTACATCAGTACATACTACATACATTATATATATAGTGTGTGTATATACATATATACACACAAACTCACGTTTGTTAACGCTCTTTACCGTATGCTCTGTCTATACTCGCGCAACTCACTTCCATTCAAGTAAAAATCAAAAGAGAAAACTCGACAACTAGGTCTCTCGGGTAGCTTGTTCTATCCACGCATAGCTTTTATTTGTTCAACGACATTTTTCAAATCAATAATACGATTTACTTACAGATAATATGTACCTGCTATATATGTAATATATGCGTATACAATAAACGAATAAAGCAAAATAGAATCGTCTTCTCCCACAGCGATTAGATACAAATTTTTCCCGATATGTAATTCCAACTTTTGAAGGAAAAAATGTAACACCCGGAATCATCCCCTAAGCGAGAATTGTAATATATGCGCGTATTATATTATACATTCAATATCGTATCGCAACGCGCGTTGATCTAGTCTTGTTTGGCGCTATATGCGTGTACGTATCACGCAGTCATAGAAACAAGTGGCGACACCCATCGGATAAAACTAAAAACATCTCTGAACAGATTATACCTAATATATATATATATATTACATACATATATATGTATATATAAATAGAACTAAACAACAGACACACTTATATATATATATATATATATATATAGAGGCGCATCACTGTAAGTGCGCGAAGAAACGAAAAGGCGACTGTCTCTCGCATACGCAATATTATCTTATTTGTGCTTCTTCGGACAGCTCGTACTCGTGCGTGCGGTGATTCAGTATATTCACATCTCTCAAAGGAAAGAACGTGCTTGGCATATAAGCAAGATGGCTGGAAAGAACGAGCAAGACTTCAACCGTAGCGGATTGACCGTTTCTCACAACAGGGTATAAAAACTTTACAATCGTCATTTTCGTCTTCCTGTTTATAGCTCTGATCAATGATAAAAATCATTCAAAGATAAATACACACACACATAAATATACAACGAGAAGTATGTGTAAATAAATAAAGAAAATTTCAGGCATGGTACACCGGACAACGAGCTCAAAGGGTACCGAATGGACTAATGGGTCTTGTTGGAGTCGAATGCACAGCACTCGATTTGTCCTACAACGAATTGACCTCTGTTTCAGCACTCAAGGATTTCACTTATCTACAGGAACTAGTTCTCGATAATAACGAGTTGAAAGACCTGCGAACATTGCCAAATATGCCTAGACTGACGACTTTGAGTATTAACAATAATAAGGTATAAATATACAGAGAATGTGAACGGCAATATACGGCACTTTGCGTTGAAAATCGGACGTACGTCTTTTTGTTTTGGAAATGCATTCGTGTGTTATTGTTATTGTTTCGTTATTTAAAGTTGTTCGTTCGAGGACGATCGCGTTATTTTTATTCCAACCGATTGAATTTCAATTATTTTCGTATTCGATCACGAGAAGGTATATACGTTTCTTTTTCGTTAACGATGTTTTTATACATCCACTATACTTCTTATCTCGCTCTTTCTTTCCAGTAAATAAGGTCACTCACCGTTCAATATGATAAATGTATAAGTAGTGTACAATCTGAATGGGTAAACGGAAATAGACCGCGTAAATACTTATATCAGCACAAAAAAAATGTTAAATTTTTTCAAATAGTTATACATACTGGCTCCTTGACTCGATAATAATATTAACAATAAACATTGCTAAGATAGGAGACATCGATGCGGCCCTGGAGCGAATCAGTCAATGTTGTCCAAAACTCGAATACGTCAGTCTATTAGGTAATCCGGGTTGTCCGGATCAACTGACACAGCCACAAGCTAATGACGATGATGACTATGATCGATACCGGTTATATGTTATATATATTTTGCCGGACACGTTAAGATTTCTCGATTCGAGATCGATTACAAGACAAGAGCGACTGCAAGCCAAAAGTAGAGGTAGATTCCTGAAAACAGTCAGATTTGACAGTAAAAGTGCTAACAAGGCGTCTATTAAGTCATCAGCTGATTCACAGTTGTTCGATGAGGTAGACTTTCATGTTAATTATACACCGTTGCCGGTCGCCATGAGAAGCCTGCACGATCACAGAGGTTTCATACTTTATGAATATATTTTTCAATTAATGCAAAAAACATTATTTAACGTGCATCGTTTCTGCAGCTGCATACGGGAAATGCAGGTATCGATATTCGGGGAAAAATTCTGAAGGAAATCGTTTCATATCGAACAACGATCTATGAAGAATAAGGATTGTTATGAATGACGATATCAAAGAGGAAAAACGTAATAATCAACCGTTTCTAACGTTTCAAGGTAGAAAAAAGAATTTATTTCCATGTACATCGCTAATATTTAAGTATAAATAGATCTCTTTAATTTCGCTCATATATATATGTATGTATATATATATATATATATTTAATCATTTATTTATATATATATTTCTATCTATCTATATCATCTTGTTCCTTTGCAGAAATAGGAATGCATACACGACACAAGGACAATTGCACACGAGGTCATCTTTTCAGCAATACACCCGTTCGAGGAAATATATTGCATTTGGTCCTTTGTAACGCGGTTTTCTCATTGTGCTAACGAGTCCAATTTGCACATACGATAGCAAATCTTATAATGTCAATATTACGAAGTTATGTATGCATACATATTGCACATACGCGCACAGCTCGCGTATAATCCGTTTTGAAGGCAGTATCATTAGCCTGAACTGATCACCCTGTTGTTTTCGTTTTTCGTTTAATTGATTTTTATTACCAACTTATAATTATACGCTAATTAAAAATCTATTTTTTAATTAAACTGATGAGTCTTCTTAAAGAACAAACGTTGCTTAAGTACTATCAATGTGTCTAAGTACATCAGCCTTACGTCTCTTCCAATCGCGAGCGAAGAAACGATTATTTTTATTACTCATTCGTTTGCTATTCGTTAATACTCTAAGTACCGAAAATTTCTATGTAAATTTTCCTCCGCTTTCGCAATCGTAAATTTGTATATTTAAATGTAACACATAGTCTTGTCTATATATGTATATATATATATATATAACCGTTTATCAAATTGGTAATCTAACGTATTTAATCGCTCAAACACACCGATCACCATTAACATTGGCTGATGTAAAGTTGTCTCATGAAACTGATACTTTACATCAATTTTACAAAAATTGGAAGCATGTTGTTCTCGCCGTGAGAGAAAACTGTTCGCAGATTACAACTTAACAGCAATAGTCTTTCGTTTTCATTTACAAAGTACTTTTGGCCACGAAGAATCAATATAAATGAGATAGAAGATTTTTATAAGAAACATTAAAAACATAAAAGTGCGGATATTTGGCATTTGGCTTTTCCCCGTACGTGTGTATGAATTAGTGCTTATAAAAAAAATCAAATTTTCATAAAATTACGAGAATACGAAATAACTTGTAAAATAAGTGTAAATACTTTTGAATAAAAGTCAGAACCTGACTTTCGTATCTCTTTTGCAATTAGCTTATTGCTGCTTAAGTGACCTGTCCATAATTATTCGATAATCCAAACATAGATGTAAAAAATAGCTCCTAGGAGAAATAATAGAGAGCCTAAAAGCGTACGATATCTGTTGTCAAAATAGTGATCCTATGTCAGATTGAAGAATCTCTAAATTATTAATATATATGTTAAAGGCACTTTCTTTTTGTTGTCTCTCAGTGCTTCGATATTCCCAAAATTTCCTAAGAAGCACCGGCTTTCACGTGATTATGCAAATTTGGTCTTAGAGTTACAGCTCCTTCCACCCAAAAGTTCGGTCGCTCAAGCATGTTTTGCCACAGCGACATTTCGCGGCCAGTAGCATCCATCCAGTCAACTGCTTTGCCGTAGTGTTTGCCTTTATAAAAAAAAAAACATGTTACTGATACATTCTTTTACAAATATTGCAATGTTATTAGATAGAATACTAACCAGTGCCAAGATTGAAACGAACGCCCCCAAGGAACTCGTTGCTCGCTATCCGATCATGGTCCCAAACCGTAAGTTCAAGACCTCGATCGGCAAGTTCTTGAAGACTAACGTCTTTATATACGAAAGTGTGATTCCAAACAGGGGATCCGGTCGACCGTCGAACGACCGCCGTTTTCTGTTTGCTCGAACGTCCCTTGTCCGGCAGCAAATAACTACAAGAAAGAAATTTTGAAGATATTCTAGACAGCAATAATTGTAAAGCTGTAAAAGCTAATAAAGTACCTCTTGCAGAAGGGATCACAGGTACCGGAGTTCTTGGCGCGCGTCTGTAGATTTCTCGCTTCCTTAACGAGTACGTGGAGCGCGCCCCTGCTCCAACTTTTCTTGAGTTTGTTCGTTGCGCTATCGCTGCGATCTCGGTCTTGTCGTGCCGGATCTGGCGGCACAAACTTGAGACCAACGATGACCTCACCCTTGTACGCTACTGGATCGTCGAAAGGTTCGGTCTGAAAAAAATGATCGAATAATTAAGTAACGTGCAACAGCACTGACATAGATATGAAAAATGAAATATAACTAACTCTTTCTTGCAGAGGATACCACTGCGGTCTCGGATCATCGAAAATTTTATTCTCAAGAGGCATGCGAACCTCGCCGAGAAAATCGTTACGGCCAAACATATCCGAATGCCAGACAGTCAGCCAGAGTGTTCGCGACTCGAGACTGTTGAGGCTCGTGTGGAACTTTTTAAAAAATAAACCAGTTATTAAAAAAATGATCACAGCAGTTTTCAGAAAAAATAATGATTTTTTATATACCTTCAGCGTTTCGTCAAAAACAGGATTGAGAGTATGCTTTTTAACCTTAGTCTTTCGTTTTCCACTCTTCGATTTATCGGGTAACAGGTAAACCTTGACGTATCTATAATGAAAAAAACGATATAAATTTAAGGAAATGAATAATATAATATAACAAAGCATAACATAAATAAGTTTTGCATTTAAAACTTACGGATCGGATCGGTTGCGTTTGACATCAACCGGTGCTAGGTCTCTGCATTGTGTGACGTGAACCTCGAAGGTCAGTTGTTTGTAATTGTATTGCAGTGAAAACTCGACCTCGCCTCGTACGGCAACCGATCCACACCAGCGGCCCTCTCCAGCTCCGCTGTATACCGACGCCATCGAATCCGAACGAGCCTGAATAAAATATATTTATTAAATATTTAAACTTAACTACAAAAATGTATGGAACTGAAATTGAAAAACAATACTTACTCCTAAGCTTGAGAGGGAAGCTCTCGTTAGATGCGTCGAGTGCATGCCTCGATCGATATCGTCCATTAGGTCCATACTCGCGTGATGACTCGACGTAACGTGACGCGAGCTTGCACCTATTATTGGTGTACTGCATGCTTCCGACAAACTACTCGCTTCGTCTAAAATGTCATCGAAAAAAATACACAAAAGCATTTGTTAGTAATGAATTTTCAACTAGGCCTACAATTGTAATTAGGAACGTTTCAATGGACGCCAAGAGAGAGAGTTGAATGTATGTCAAGGTGAGAGTTATTTTATTTCCCCTTTTTAATAGCAGGAACAATCTACAATAGAGAGGATCTAGTGCTAGTTATCGGGATACAAATGTTTAAAGCCAATTAGCGCGAGAAAAATAAGAAAAGTACGCATCATTGGAAAAGATTTTCCGTTTCCAAAATTTCAATCATTTAGTCGTTGACTTTCTCTTGTAATGAGTCGACGTTGCGCCGAGCGAGCGGAACTATTAGCTTATAAAGAGTGGAGGAGAGAAATATCTCCTTTCTCTCCCTCTCTTTCTCTAACTCCATTCGCACGATGCTTTCACGTAACATTGTAAACTCGCGCGACTCTAAGAATCGATAAGCGACGCACCCAGTCTCACGGGAGCTCAAGCAACTTCATTATACAAATAGGGAAAAACAGTAATCACTTAACCGACCAGTCCCCCTCGCTTAGGGAATTTCGAGATATATGACCAAATCCA
The DNA here is from genome assembly GCA_018906985.1 of Apocrypta bakeri. Lineage (NCBI taxonomy): Eukaryota > Metazoa > Arthropoda > Insecta > Hymenoptera > Pteromalidae > Apocrypta > Apocrypta bakeri. The sequence goes on from JACCIA010000003.1 coordinate 4,172,167, forward strand.
GAAACGAAGAACAAGAGAAAGAGAAAGAGAGAGAGATAGACGCGCCCAACTAGCTCAGCCAAAGGAGAGTAGCACAATTATGGTAGCGCGTGGTCGCTTGCGCGTGCGATGTGGCAACGTGTACACAACGCTCGCAGCAACGACTGGCTCTCCTATTCTGAGGAATTCAGCCTGCTGCTCCGCTTTGCTCACTTTCTACGCCCTCCTTAAAGAGACTGCGCGTATAACGCGGACGCTACGCTCTCATCCTTTTGTACTATTTATCTATCGGCGATTTTACCTTGACGTTTCGCGATTGTGTCTTTTGATTTTCCCAACGGTGTACTAATTTCATTGATTATTAAAAGTTCTTTTGTAATCATAGAAATTAACTGACCTGTCGAGCCAGAATTTGAGATTGCGCCGCCAGATACGTTAGCACTGGACGATGCATTAGCGCCGGTCTGACCGTGACCACCTAGACCTTGTTGTCTTCTGGGTCTTGATTGGAGCTGTAATCCAGGTGCACTTAAGGCCCTCTTGGGTCCACCCTGCGGTAAATTCGCAGCCGTGCTTGAGCTGTTTCTGTTGAAGCCCGGTGGCCTATAACGCGCTGATTTCACACCAGAGCTCTGTTGAGGTAGGAAATGGTAGACACTGTGGGCTTTGTGCATATTCGTCGAGGAACCACTCTGTCGAGGCAGTGAATTCGTTGCTGCAGCTGCTGCAGCTGTTGCAGCCATTTGCATTCCCCTAGGTAGGGTCGTTGCGCGAGAGTCACCTGGATGACTATTATATTCGAGGTCATCGTCCTCTTCGTCTTCTGTGTCTTCGTCGCCTGCTGAGGCACCTGTTGATTGTTAAACAATACAAAAGAAATTTAATTGCATTCAAAATTTAGCAATGATTTTACTCTATCAATTTGATAATAACTAGTACCTGACTCTCCCCTATTATGAGCATCGGGTACGGAAGATCTTCGCCGATTGCTCCAGATCTTTTCTTCGATCGAACCACCCGCCAAAGCAATATTACCGTTAGCTCCAATGGTTCCTCCACCAATAGATCCGCAACTGCGTACCCTATCGAGTTGTTCCCTTGAGAAACTTTTGGGGTTGAATAAGAGGTCACCAGCACTGCGTCGTTTCGCAGCCATAGCCGATGCACTCACGTCACCACCGGAGCAAGCCAACAGGCTAAGCTTAGTGCGTGAATCTGCAGCCATAAGAGCAGATTCAAAACTACCTCGCCACGAGAAGCGCTCGTAATCGCTTGCCTCTCGTTCCTCTGCCTCTGGTGGCATACTCGTTAGGACCGAGTTGCTTCCTATGTTGTTCATCTGGCTGTTGTTTATTAAAAGCAAGGGATCGTGCGATTTGGAGCGAGGCAGCGGCTACTCGATAAATTAGCGTTATTATTGGAGATATACATTATGGAAATATGGTTAAATAGTTAGTTGTCAAAATAGAACATACCAGAGGTGCGCTTGCGGAATCCGAAGTCGAGTCGTCGTCCTCTGTCGTGGAGGCTGACGAGGGTGTTCGATGATGAGGATATCTTCTGCTCCATCCAACGCCGGATGAGCCGTGCGAGTAACCAGCACCAGTAGTCGAGGAATTACTTTCCGAAACTTCGTGCATGAGAGCGACCAGTCGACTTCCAATGTGGTGCATTACCTTAGCGATTAGAGGTGGACTGCTGTGAGGTGTCGAGGAGCTTGCGTCACTAGTAGCCACGGTGTTCTCGTGACCTGCCATTTTAGTGAAACTTTGAACAAGCTTTTGATAAACAAAGGCGGTGTCTTTGCCTTGTTGCTGTTGTTGGTAATGGTGGGGCTCTTGCTGTGAAGCCGACGATGCCATCTGACCTTCTCTTCCGTCGACCAACGATTTCTTTATTCGAGACTCATCCGTTGAGACTGCAGCCGTTTGATGTTGCTGCTGTAGCGAGGTGGTTGTGTCAAACTTGTTGATGATCTGTTGACAGCTCTGTGAGATCTGTTCCTGCAGAGCTGAACGTCTACCACCAGCTGTGGCTCCTTCCAAATCTGAACTCGTGTAGTCTGAACTGTCGTACGAGTCCGACCAAGTGTCTTCGCTGCTGAGGTACTCAACGATTTCGCGCACCTGCTCATCTCTTATTCCTGGTACTGTCTTCATCAGCCGAGTAAGCTCGTTCTCGAAGTATACTAACTGTGGTGGCTTTGTACGATGCGATTGACTATTGTAACCAGCTCGAGCCTTTACGTAACCCGATAATCGTGGACTAGGGCTCGGGACAGAGGACGTCGTGCTGGATGCTCCACTACCAGACGTTAGTAGGTGACCTTGTTGCTGTTGTTGATGTTGGTGATTTGCGTTATTATTGGAATTAGCTACCATGGTTTTGAAGAATTGACGCATCTTAGACATCATGAGATTCGTTTCCTCGTCACTGGACCAGTTGTTAAAGCTGTCTTTTCGGGAGAGCCCAACAGCTCCTGGTTGATGCACATCTAGATCTGAGACTTTATTGAGCCGGTCTCGGAACCGATAGCTACCACTAGTACTCAAGTCTTCTCTCTGAGTGATTTCTACGCGCTCGTCTCCGTTACGATCTTCGTTGAACAATAATCGCTCAGTCCTTTCCTTCTGCAGATGGTAGGGGTAATTCTGATGATTGTCTTTGGTGTAAACCTTGTCGCTGGATGAATTACCCGCCGTCGCTTTCGGAGCGACATCTGAAGCGTTATTGTGTTGTCTCGCTGGCTGTTGCAACAGTAAATCGTCACAGCTACCCACGAAACCTGAGTCTCTCGACTGTTGTTTTGGTCTGTTACCCGAGGAGGAGTCGAGATTGGCTACGTTGACAGGAGCCGCAACAGTAGCAGCGGCGTCAACAACTTCAGCTGCAGCGGCAGCAGTCGACTCATCTTCGACGAGTAATTCTGGTTGTGGTGTCTTAACGCCATCCTCGTCCGATCGACTAGCAGTAGGCTCATCTTCTGGTTCAGGAGTTTTATTTCGGTCTTCGCTGACTCTCGGGCTCTGTGCGTTGCTCCTCAACTTCTTCTTCTTTCGTTTGACGGTATCGAATTGACCGTCTGCGGCAATCGTCAATCCGTTACTTCCTATATCCTCGGTACAATCCGTTTCCGTAGAACTGGCTTCCGACTGGGACTCCAGTCCATCAGCAGCAACGTCTTGCAAACTTTGATGCGAACCAGAGCTATGATTTTGTGATCCATGAGCCAAAGCTAACAAATTGTCCAGAGACGAACTGTGAGATCGACCCGTACCACGTGCGCGCACTAACCGTTTTCTTCTCTGTGCCTCAGGACTAGGTCTACCTTCTGAGTCACTACCAACCGAACCTTCCGAATCCCTTCTATCCTGTTCACCGCCAAGGAAATCCGACAAGAAATATTTCTCCAGACGATCACTCGGAGAGTCCGAAGTTTTTTCTTGGACAGAAGCATTGTTCTGTGGTGTTGACGCTCTTTCTCGGGTTAGCGAATCTAGACCCTCGGACAAAATACTGGAACCTTCGGAGAGACTATCGACGTCTCCATTGTCCGAGCCTCCAAGTCCGAAAAACAAATATTTGTCTAGATCAGGTGCAGATGCCGAAACCATTTGATGCCTTCGCCAACCCGTAGTTGTTGGCTCGCTCTCACTTTCCTCGCATGATTCCTCGACAATGGTGTGCAAAGTGAAATCAATAGCCTGTCGGTGATAACCGCGTAGCTCTTCCTCTCGGTCACCTCCAAGATTGTTTCCAGCTTCGTCTTCAGAGCTCTCTTCGGTACCGGTTGTCGCACTTTGCTCATCCTCGTCGTGCGAGATCTCCTCGACCCAAGAATCGTCATCGGCCAAACCTTCTTCGAGAATAAGTGGACCACCGCGTCTCGCTTCACCGCTGCCGTAATTGTATTCCTCAACGACTGGTTGCGGTGGAGGCTCTTCTTCGCGATTGCCGAAAAATTTCGGACTACGAGAATTAACTTGTTGTTTCGTGGCATTTTTGACTGATTGCACATCATCGCTCTCACTCGCACTTCCGACACTCAAACCACTATCCACTTCAGGCTCTGGAAGAAGACGTTTGCACGGCAGAGGCCTTTTCGATAGACCTTGTACCCCATTTTTTCTGAAAAAATTTCATAAGTTTTTATTACTTCACTTACCGGATGAAACTACATAATGCTACATAATACTACATACGATATGTGATACGCGTGCTTTTATTGTGTCGCAATTAGAACTCGTTTCGATATAAAAGAGATTTATAAAAGAGATACGATCTATAGAACTGAAACGAAATCATATCTAAGATAAATTACGCATAAGAATTTTTCTAACGCTGTGCTCCAATCAGCAATTCAATACTGTCTTACGAAAACGTTAACTTAACAAAATATAAAATTCAAGTGAAATTAGCAGGTATAGGTTGGCTAGACAAGTTTTAAGCGACTTTCTATGAATATAGTAAGACGGAAAGCGCAACAAGAGCAACGGAGCCGCACTTTGCGCGAAGTCTTCGAGTACGGACTTTCACTGCTTTACATTAGCGTGTGACTGTCTGCAATAGCATAATGATCGATCGCAGTTGATTATTACCGTGCGACAACTTCCTGGTTCGCGTCGGCTGCAGCGAACTGCTGGTAATAGCGCGACTGTTCGTGTTGCTGAGGTTGGAGCAACGTCGTCGTGTCCGAGGTGATGACGTTCACCGGCTGATAGGCTGCTTGAGTTATCATAACGAGGCTTCGGTATTTGTTGTTGTTGGCCTGAAGATGACTATTGTTGACACCTGCTGCACCGATGTTATTGTTGACATTGTTGAGGTGGTTGATGCTGAGATTAGCATGTTTTGGAGCTACCCAGTCGCGGCGACTCTTGGGGAAGGAGGACAAGCAGTCATCGTCCTCGTCCTCCCCCTCCTCCTCTTCTTGTTCTTCCTCCTCCTCCTCCTCGTCCAGACAACTGTTATTCTCTTCCTTCCGAGTGGGCGTGCGTCGCTCGACTGCCGCGCGATACCACGAGCGATCCTCGTCGCTTCCTCCCACCTGCTCCGTCGACTCGGTACCTCTCACTCGCTCGGCGCTGGCGCTGCTTTCGTCATGCGCGCTACGGGCTGTCGTCATGCTTTCCGACGGCTGCTGCCGCGGCAGCAGCTCATCGTTGTCATCCTCGAGACTCTCCGAAGCTTCGTCAGCTGTGAGCGTATTGCTAGCAGCAGCAGGACTGGAGTTTGCGTTTTCTTCGTCCTCTGGCTGTAACTCGTCCGCGGCATCGACCGCGGCGCTGAGCAGCGGATTGTGGGACGTGCTCTTCTTGCGCTCCGGTGGCAAGAAATGCGTACTCGGCAAGCCCTTGATGTCGAAGCTTGCTGGAATCTGCCATTTCTTGCGCGATTTTGCCATCAAGGCTGCGCTGCTCTCCAAGATCTGCTGGCTGTTGTTGACGCCCTGCTGCTGCTCCCGCTGCTGTTGCTGCTGTGCTGTCGAAACGCGCGACAGCGTCAAGCTGTACTCGTGCAGCTCGTCGCTACTACTGAGCGCACCGGCGTTGCTGCTACTCTCACTCAAACTGGGACTCGAGTTGCACTTGCTCTCCCCCTCCACTTTTTGCAGTCGCGGTGGCGGTGGCAATGGTCGCCCCCCCTGCATCTTCCCCTCTACTGCGCTTGGCGCTGCCGGCAGCGCTCCTCCGACTTCGCAAGATTCTATGCTGTCCTCGAGATCCTGCATGCTCACCTCCAACGAGTCAGGCATCACAGCTGAGTCGTTCGATGAGTCATCTCGCTCGCTTAGACTTTTGCTTTCGTCCTCAGGATCAGGCTCCTGTTGTGGCGTTTTAGGAAAGGCTCTATACTGCCCTGCGGTAGAGAAATTTCTACGAGTAGGTGACGTTGAGCGGCCCGCTATATTTTCGGGATCGATTGATTTGATTGATTTCAGGAGAACGATATTGTCCTCGTTATCCTGACTACTCGCAAGGTAGATCTCGTCGTAACTGGCTATATCTTGTCGATCGTTCACGGAGTACCGATTCTTCGCGTGCTGTTGTTGAGGTTTTCCATCTTCTAATGAGGAACTATCCTCGGAAGATTTATCCTCCTCCGCTTCAGCTTTCTCGTCCTCATCGATGTGTCGAACCTGACGTAGTACAACGGAATCATCGGCTTCCTTTTGTTGGTCTTGCTCTGCAAGAACGCTTACTCTGCGCAGAATTATGGGTTGACCTTCGCGAGCTGAATCCGAGTCTTCGTTATCCTCGATGTCGTTGTCGCTTGTGAGAGAGTCATCGTTGACCACGAGGACTCGTGAAAACCGATGTGATGCCGAGTCCTCGAGGTCGCTGCTGTCGGCGGATGACCGACCAGATGAACTGCGAGAGTCCTGCTCCTGAGAATGACGAAACATTCTTTGCTCTTGTTTTTGTTCTTCCTCAACTTCGGCAGATGCCGATGCTTGCTCGAGCTCTGCCTTTTTATCTTCTTCTTGATTTTCCTCTTTTACTTCTGGCTGCTCTTTCTCCTCTTCCGGTGATGAGTTCGTTGAATCTAATGGCTCTGTAGGATTGTTTTGGCACTTATTCGTCTCCTGCTTCTCTTGTTCTTGCTCATGCTAAAAATAAAACGACATTATTAACAAGTAAAAACAAGAACTCGCTTTTTTAACCGTTTAACTAGAAAATTACTCACCGATCTCCGAAAAGGCTCACTCAAGTTAGCTGAAAGCTCTCGGGTGAAAAGGTGAGGCTGCGCTTGCGACAATAACAAACTAGACGGATCAAATCGTGGATTCCAGGAGAACCAAGATGCCGCAGCGGCAGCAGCAGCCGCTCCAGGATCGCAAACCGCAGCCCCCCGTAGGCTGAGCGGCAACGGCAGGGGAGACAATGATTCGTTACCGGTCCACAAAGAAGCTGGCACTGGTACGGGATACGGCACTGGTACAGGTATCGGTACGGGAACCGGTAGCACCTTAGCGTTTCTCGATCCACCGCAGGCTTGGCAACAAGCCGATGATAAACTACTGTGCGCACTGGTTGGTCTTGCTGGACAGCAACTCCAATCTTGGCCCGCTTGATTCGGTACACCTCTGATTTGCGGTAGCTTAAGCGAGTTACTTTCAAAGTAGTCCCAATCGCAGTCGTCGATTCCACTCGTTGGCTGCTGTTGATTCGCAACGGCATTGTTGTTCAGATAAGAGGAACCGGAGCAGCTGCTATCGGCATCATCCTCTTCGCGACCAGAGGACGAATCCGAGCTGATAAAAACCAGTCGTCGATAGTCTAGCAACGATGACTCTTCAGCGACTACCTGCTGTAGCGCTGCCGGTAGCTCCTCCGGCCCCGCACAACAACTGCGCGCTAGGTGTGACCTGTTACCTCGTCGTCGAGAACCTGAAAAAATATATTTTCAACCTTACTAAATAAGCTATATTCAGAACTGTATACACATTAACTCAATGCCACGTACTCTACGACTTTTGGCAGCTGTCGCGACAGTTGGCTACTGGCACATCGGGGCCATACAGTCATGCAATATTCGCGCTCTCAATAACGATCGGTACAATGTAATCTTATATTATTTATCGCGTTTAATTTTAGCACAACGCGAACACTGGGAAAAAATACAGCTACATCGTAGTGCGGCTTACGAAGAAAAGCTATATCCAAAGGTAAGTACGTATATCTACTGTGAGCGAGTTACAAGTTCAACTACCGCCGCGCTCGAGCCGCTTCGCTTAGCCTTTGTACACGGCCGCATATACACTCGGCGTGTGGGGAGACAAGGGCTCTACTGCCTGCTCTGCGGGAATCGAAGCGTGAAACCCCCGAACGAACAAGAGAGCCTATAGGCAGCTCGATTGTTGTACCTGCGTCGTATGTATATAACGTATAGGTATACCTACACTGCGTTGTGTAGGTAGGCCTACACTTGTCTTGCTCTTTTTTCTGCTTCTTCTTCCCTCTGCACTAGCTGCGCGTGCGCGATAATGACTCTTTAATATTACGTTTTATAATCGCTTTCTAGTGGAAACTGTTCTGTCTTTCACTTTACACTTATTTTTAATTCTTATCTCAGTCGCTCTCTCTCTCTCTCTCTCTCTCTTTCTCTCTCACTCTCTTTCTCTCTCTTTCTTTCACTTTTTCTCGAGTTTTGTTATGAGCGATGAAATGAATCACGAGTGCGTAGGCGTGTCGAGGCACACATATGTGCGAGTACTGATACTGCTTATCTTTATGGATGAAACTCTCAAGTATGACGTTCAATGAAACTGGAATTTAATTTTAAAATAAGATTAGTCAAAGGAGTACGTACTACGATGTTATTATCAACCACGATATCGACTAGCGTACTTTTTTTACGAGCTGATCGTGATAAAAAGCACGGTCGGGACACTTTTACCTATAGTTCAATAACCGTTGGACCACATGAGATATATAAAGATGCATACGCCGGTATAGAGTAAAAGAAAATAAATAGCGATAACACCAGTGAGAAAAAGTTGAAGAATCCTCCGCCACTCAACGCCAAAAATTGTTAAACTTTGTTCGTTGTCCATCGTTCTCCTTTGCGTAAATAACTTGCACTGCACACGATAAAATAGCTACGAGCGAATTCCGATTGTGAAGGAAAACGACGGGTTTCAAAAATCGATAAGTCGTGGTTCGTTGTACGTGCCATTGCGCATTTAAACCTACAGCCCGCCTACACATCTGACAAAAGCAAATGCATATGCGTTGTGTACCTTGTGCGTCAAATTGTCGACGGCGCCTCAGCATCATACGGTTCTGCGAGCTCTGGCTTCCGCGCGAGTGATCTTCGTGTTCGTCTTCGCCAGCGCTTGTCGCGCTGTCGCGTTGCGGCACCTCGTCGCAGCTTCCGGTCGAAGGTCCTAACGATCCACAACTACCGTACAGCTTTACGCGTCTAGCGATATCCACGTAGCTCGATAAGCTCGAGTCACCCAGTCTACTGCAATGTTAACATTTTATTATTCGATGTTATTTTTTATATAAGACGTGGATTACGTATCATCAGTGAAGACATCTTGAGAGCTCTACCTGACACCCTCGCTCCCACTACTTTCGTATTTGGCACTGCTATTGGACTCCCTTCGAGTCCTGGTAATGGCATCGCGAATTCGTTGTGAAGCTGAGCTCGATTCGCCACGTTCGCCCGTAGTTTTGCGCGGCAAGGCAGGCGTTGGTTCGCTCTCACTCTCACGTGGACTATACTTTGACGATCTCGTGCTCAAGGGACTAGCTTCCGGTGAAAGATGCTAAAAAGGAAAATTTATTATAGATTTCTCTGTATGTTGCTGTTTGTATTTGGTAATATTTATATTGAACTAACGCTGGAACTAGGTCGGTGGGCTTCATCAGTTTCATCGTTCGACAGTTCCTCCTTGGACAGTTTTTTTCTGGCTTCGACCTGCAAGGTAAATACCGTTTAATAATAATATCTACCGAGCTAATGAATTGTACACAAAAGAATCGTAAATCACTCACATCCGGAGGTTCATCGATCTTCTTAGCTAACATCGTTGCTTCCAACAATTCTTGTTTACCATCCTCTTGTCGTTCGAGACTCATTTCTTGGCTCGCCTCGACTGGGGGACGACCGTCGTTCTCGGCTTCGACTGGAACATTAGACAGTTCGTCTGTCCGCTCCTGCTTTCTCTGCCGTTGTTGGATAGGTGGCAACTCGTCCAACATCTTAAATTCCGCGCTATCGTAAGTAAAAAAAGAAAAAGAAAAAGAAATTAATCGATCGTTACAACAATGCCGAGGGGAAGTATCATTGCGATTCTTACAACGTAGCAGTTTCGTCTCGAGTATCGCGCCTTGTCCTGTTGGCCGGTGTTGGTGGCAAAGTCTCTTGCGGATTCTGCTGAGAATTGGCGCGCACAGCGTCCTCCTTATTTCGCGGCGACAGCAGCTTTGGTATGAAGCTCGGAATACTGATGTCCTCGCGGCTGCGGCGCAAGTCGTCCGTGCTCCCGCGATACCTGTGCATATTAAATGCATCGTTACGTTTACAAAAAAATAAAAAGACAAAAATAGAAAAAAGTAATTAAGCATATATTAAGTATATATCCTGTACCTTTGAGGTATCAGGGAGCGTTTGGGTGACTCGTTGGGACCGCGGATGTCCTCGAACTCCCTGGAGCTCCGGTTGCGGAACACCGGGATGCTCGACTTCTTCGGCTGCTGCTGTTGCTCATAGCTAGGCTTCTGCGGTGTACTTTTGCAGCTTGTGCTTACTACTCGAGGTGGTTTTAGAAAAGACTCGTGTGTTATAGTTTTCTTCGTGTTGTTATTCGTATTGAGCTCTTCGATTATTAAAGGCGAGCGTCGACGTACCGGTAAACTCCGATAAAGTCGAAATTCTGTTGATTTGCGAGAAGTCGACCATCGACCTGGTGGTCCTATATATAGAAAAAAATTTCAAACCATTTACTAGAATTATTATATACTATTTTTTCCTCTTTCACATTTTCCAAGAACAATTAAATAAAAAGTGAAACGGAGCTATCTCTATAATATTTAATATAACGACGATTTCTCGGAACGCGAAAGAAAAAATAAACCCGTCGCTCCGCTTATATGAATCGTGTAACATAAGCTCGAATTCTTTTTTTTTTTCTTTTCTTTTTCTAAAATTATAGCGCAGCATCTAACATGACACGACACTACTTAGATAACCGCTGAATAAACATTAAAATATTCCGTAAAAAAAAGTGTTGCAATACGTTTTGAAATACAGCTCTACTTGCCGATCTGTCAAATACGCACTATAGCTATGAAAAAATCGTCATCGTCGTGCCCGTAGAATCTCCGCTATTGTTTCGAAAGAATTAAGCGTATGTACACCTACAGCGAGTACAGCGTTGAAAAGAGATTCACTTTTCACTTCACAGGCACAGCATCCGAGCGATGAATCGTTATCATCTCTCTCTCTCTCTCTCTCTCACTCTCTTTCAGACAAAGGAAGTCGACTTCAATATTCATCGACTCTCTCTCGCTCTCTCTGTCTCTCTCACTCTCAACTCACCGTTAATCGTCCATGCCCGACGTATGCTATACTTGAGTATATTCAACGCCGTGAGGTAGTGCTCCCTCTTGGTCCCTCGTCTCGGGTCGGTTGCTTGCACCGGAGAGCGCAGGTCCCTGCACGAGTGTAGTTTGCACGCATAAGTACATGGATATATATGTGTGCGCGTGTGTGTGTGTGTGTGTGTGGACGGGCGCACACACGTATACACAAGAGGATGAAGAAGAAGAAGAAGAAGAAGAAGAAGAAGAAACAAAACGAGAGAAAAAAATCGGTAAAAGAAATAAAAATCCTGTTTATAATGTACTCACTGTATCCTGTGACAGACGCTACAGAGCCATGATTCGTTGCCGTTGCTACTGTTGTTGTTCTGAGACCCAGCGGTGGTAGTGGTGGTGGTCGAAGAAGGTATCTCGCGGCACTGCCGGCAGACTCTGAGTCTGCAACGAGGACAAGCAGCTCCAGTGTTGTAGAATCGACCAAACGCCGAACCGCATCTCCCGCAGTTGCGTCCCTGTTGCTGTTGTTGCAAGCGTTGTCCTCTTTGCAACTTCACTGGCTTACTGGATCACAGATACAGGACATATTATGGCTATTGTTTATACACCAGACGCACACTCGTGCGCACACAGAGTTATTACATAATTGCGCAACATAACGCGGAGGAGAAGCGGATATAAATTATGCTTGTGTATGTATGTACATGCGAGAGGTTCTCTCTCTCTCTCTCTCTCTAGACTTGTTATAAAAGACAGAAAAGAGAGAAAGAAAGATAGAGAGAGAGAGAGAGAGAGAGAGATTAAGGTGCTCGTAGGTGTAAGGAGACTGGCGCGCGGGGGCGTTGCTTTACTCTCCTCCTACTTTCTTCTCAGCCTGCGATCTCCCACTAGTTTATACATCAGCAGTACATGTACTATCCCTTTGTATACGTACACTCGCCGTCGTCTATGGTCTATACCTTCAGACATTTCTCCTACCTATACGTTCACAGCATACATATATGTGGATGTATATACATATATCGGTTGACCTACCCAAGATCGGTGAGTTCAGGCAAGAGCTGCGCTGGCCGGCTCTTCTCGTTGGACATGGCCAGGTTGTCCGCCGCGTATATCCCTCTGCGTGCGTTTCTGTATATGTAGGTATATATATTCTCTCTCTCTCTCAAACAAGCGGCAACATCTCTCTCTCTCTCTTCAGCCTGCAGTCTCGCAGGCGCCAGTCAAGGACACAAGAGAGAGGGAGATGCTAGTTGATCTGCTGCTTCCAGGAGCTTTTCATTCTCGAACGATACTCACTGCTCACCTTAGCTCTATATCTTACACACCTGAGACACAAATACAATAAACCGGATAAGGAGAAAATCGAGCGATAAGAGAGAGAGAGAGAGAGGGCCACGAGACGATTTCACGACTTATATGTATATATTTAGACACAGCTGCGCGCACGGATAACTACTTGTTGCATGCACCGCACGATCCGATCGCCGCTGTCTCTGCAGGGTGGATCTATATAGGTATAGCTATATAGATATAGCTATATAGATATAGCTATGTACTTGTATACGTGTATATATACATTATACACACCGCGGGCTAGCGGGCTGTCGGCCTGGCGGGCAGGTTCTCTCCGAGAGACACTGCGCGTGTGCCGGGGACCCCGGGGTTGAGAGCAGTCCGCGGCCGGTTAGGATTGTTGGGAAGTGGAAACTGGAAAGGAAAACACGTATTTCAGAGAGGCGAGGTGTGTGGAGGGACTGGAGGGGGAGAGATTTTGAGGACGAGAACACCTGGCGCGAGGTGGCGCTAGGCGTTGGAGAGGTGAATTGAAAGAGAAAAAAAAATTTCTTGCTTCGTGAGAACTATTTCATCGTCTTCGACGAAACGCTTAGACGCGCTCGTTAATGTGAAAGCAGACTTCTTTTTCGCAGATAAAAAGAAATTGCGTGTAAAATTAGGTGCGAGAATAGTTCGTTTAGCTTTTTAATTACGAGGCAATTGAGGAAGCCGTTAAGTGCTATTAAAGATACATTAGGCGTAACTAATTTCCTATTGAAACTTATCGTGAGTCAGGTGTATTTTTAGTTCAGAATAGAGGAAACGTTGTGGTTTTAGTGAAGATTTTTTTTCTTTTACTTTTTATTTATTGTTGTTCATTGCTTTAGAGTTCAATTACTATTACTCTAGATATATGATTTTTTATACTTATCAAGTACACGTAATTACTACTAAATATTAAAATGACACTCGTCAAGTTTCGTATAAAAAAGTTAGACCAAAGATGTGTAGGTATGCATATATCGGAGATGTATTAACGGATGGTATATTATTTCGAGTCTTCCTCTCGATGTAAAATATATTCATTTAATCACCTGATAATGCAATATACTAAATCAGTGTATATTCACAAATGCACGCAATATGTCTATACGGCTAAACTAGGTTCTTCCTATCGTCTTCTCTGCTTCTTCTCGTTCTCACTTCTGTTATTACAACACAGTTTACAAAACAATATGAACATTTTTGCCAGTCAGTTTGTTAAAATTCGCCTTTTTCGCTCCCTAAACAAATCAACCGATTTTTTTAGGTCCGAGTGATATAACGAAATGAAAATTACGTAAGTTTTTTCATTAATGACTCGCAGCGTAGCCTCAACGTCCGAATACTCCCGCTCATTCGGGATAATTCAGACTTTTGGATACATAATAATTTACACCTGAAAATTTCTTGGAGTGAAACAAAACTTTACATATCATTCGTTTGATTCGTACAATTCAATATGCGTCTATAATGACGAAATCATTGCTTTACACTCCAACAAATTTTTCATATAATATAATATATAGTCAACGATTTGCTTTTGTACATTACAGGGGTAATTCAAATTATAAGTAATAATGTTGATTAAAAATTTGAGCAAATTTTCCCCACACTTTGTGATAACCAATTATCTGTCGATCACTGAATTATTATCGAGACTCCGCCTTTGTTTTCGGCGGTTTAAACGATTTTATCTTCTTTTCTTTCTTTTTTTTCGATGGTCCGCCAGAACCGGACGTGAAAGCTTTCCAACTATCTACTCTGGATTGCCTGGATTCTTCAAAGTTCTTTTGCCATTCGCGCTCCATTGCAGCTTGTGCTTCTGCTGAAATTTCCTCTTCTCGCTTTCGTTTGCGTTGTTCTGCGTCTCGCATGGCCAATTCTCGCCTGTAAATAACAATATTATTATTATTACTCAAGAGATTAACAGAAAAAAATTCCAATCATTTATTTGAACTATGCTTACCGTCTTCGTTCCATATCGGCAAACAATTTCATTGTCATAACCCAGACAGCGTGTCTATATCCATCTTCTGTTTCTTCTTCTAAAACAGCATCGTTTAATAATTTTCCATCTTTTTTCAATTTTTTCTTTTTCTCCGAGATCTGGAAAAAAATATAATTTAGAATTTGCTCAGCAATTTTCTTCATACAGTTTGACCTTTTTTTCATACCATGTGATCTGTTCTTGCTTTTGCCTCTTCGATAACATCCATACACTTTGCTCTAGTTTCTTCACTTTCCAGAGTCTTCCATGCTTTATTAACAACTGCAAAGTTATTCAAAAATTAAATTTTCTGCATTTATACAATCTATGTATTTATGCAATTTATTTATGCAATCACAAAGATAAAATAAACTTACTCTCGAAAGCTTGCTGAGCTCTTTCTGCATCGTCTTGATTTTTATCTGGATGGACTAATATGGACATCTATGGTATAAAAAATATTTAGTACAAAACTTCAAATCAAATAAATATTGCCAACTTCCATAAGAAATTGCAAATGTACTTACGCGTCGGTACTTTTTCTTTATTTCATCTACATCCGTGGTAGGATCGATGTGTAGAACTTCGAAGGGATTCAAATTAAAGTAGGATGAACCAGGTCTCAAAAGCCTGTCTATTTGTTGCTTAGGTGTCAGTACCGAATCTCTCTTCTCGATCTCCTTTACCTAAAATTAAAAAACACTCTCTATATCACAAGTAATTACAAAAGAAAGTGAATCGGTATAGGTTAGTTTAAAGGTCAATATAATATAGCAAGTATAACAGAGCTTCCATCGTTAAATTTAAATGAACAATCAGTTTCGTGAAATCGCAGATACTCAAATCACCGAAAGATAATTTGTCAAAGTCATTTGCACAACAATTACAAATAAATATAACATATAAATCGATGAAAGCTTCGTCGAAAACAGCACTTGTTTATATCGTGATAATATTTAAAGGATCGACGCAATTTTTCGTCGTCGACATCGAAAGTAATCTCGAGAACCCGATACTCTTCAAAATTGTGCTTACTTCCGTATAAAACTCTTGAAATTCGTCCTCTTTCTTTTCTGGCAATCCGGTAGATAAACTCGAATTGGTCGCTGCCATCTTGTCTCTGGCGCACATACAACTACAACCTACAACCCAACTATTATTATAACAGACTCTACGCGAGAGTTTCAGCCGCCACTATATTAGCGGTTAGTGGCGCCGTCTATCCTGTATATTTAGACTACGCTACGCGGTTTTTCATATAATAAAACAAATATAATATGTATAAATGCGCACAATGTACGATTTGGGAATTGTAAATAAAAATAAGGAAATAAAAGCATGAATGCTTTCGGAGAAATCGTTAAATCGTTGTGTTTATACTTCCTACAGTGTATATGCGTAAAGTACATATAACTTGTCGTATATATTATTCATACAATATCGATACAGTATATACTGTATAGAAGAGCTTGCGACGAATTGCGGTGGCAGATAGCGCCCCCAAAACAGGATCAGTAAATCAAAACAAATATAGGTTGGGAAATTCGATACAAAATTAAAACACGGTGCAACGCACAAAATGCTCTGAGCACACGCTGCTTGGAGTTTGAGACTTATGTTGCTTACTTATTATTTTTTAAGTAGAATAGTTTAGCAGTGAAAGGCTCAATAGCTTGACCGATTTTTTGTCGAGGTATGTATTGCATAATGTATTTCTGAACTTTCAAAAGTGGTAAACAATTTTCTATGTACTTTGTAGGTTATGACTTTTGAATATCTTATTTTTATAAACTGTCGTCTTTGAGGTATAATTGTCGATACAGTCAGTTATTTATTATATCTAAAACTAGATACGGAAGAAAGTTACAGAAATATGGAAACTCAGAGAAAAATTGCAGAGCCTCTGTTGATCATACCCAAACCAAAGCCTCAATTTCAGCAGCAGCAACAATTGCAATCCAAGATTGTTAATGGCACTGGAAAGTCTAAGTACAGCGAATTGCTACAGGTTATAGGAGACATTGGACAGCATATTCGTCCAAGTTATACTGGACATCGTGGTTCTGCGGAAAAAATTAGACAAGGAATCATAAAAGCTCGTACTCTAGTCAGAGACTGCTTGATCGAGACTGAGAGAAGCTCTCGCCAATGAATGTAGCATTTAATAATGGAGCCCGATACATAATATATTTCAGAATATTTTTAATGAAATTTTAGAGAGACGATTCAGTTTTTCATAACTTTATAGATTAAAGTCAGCCAAAAACTACCTCTCTAAATGAAAAATATTTGCATTATATACTATGCACTATATAGTATTTTTGATGAGATGAATTTAAATAATGGAACTGATTAATTTTAAGAAACATATCTTACTGCCAGTCAGTATGTAATAAGTATACTAAAAACATTGTTTCATAATTTGTAAAAAAACAAGAATAGATTATCAAAGTACAGGGAAAAAGTACAAAACATTTAATCAATTGAATACTGTTTAGATCAGTATCAAAACTGAATTAAATTTCTTTTTATATTTAAATTTATCTTACACTACTTGTGAGTTAAAGTGGCTGTTCTTTGCAAGATTACGTTTTTATTTCAATACTTGCCTTTTTAAATATACAATGTACATTAATTACCAACTTTCTATAATATTGATAAATCAGGCGTGTGATAACATATTTAACACAAAGAATGCCAAGTTTGTATAATGATCAATAGTGCCAGTTGTGTTTTTACTTCAATGTATACTGCAATGTAAAAGAGTTGTGATAACGTTTTTGAAGTTATCATATACATTGGCAACTCTTATTTAAATGATACCAAAAATTTTTTATTCTAATCATCGATTTTAATTAATAAAAATTGATCTCAACAACCAGAGCTGATGTACTGCTATACTCAACTTAAATTTAAGACATAAAACATTGATTAAACTAATGGGTAGGTAATTTTACTCAAAGACGACAGTTTTTATCTCATCAATAACTTAACAATGTCACGGCTTCTTAAAAATTCTTTTTTTAGAATCAAACAAAATGTTTCAAACACTCGACGAATTCAATACCGAGTATTCGGCCGACTCTGTCGAGTGGTGTCCGGCAGAAGATTATCGGGACGTATTTGCCTGCGGTACTTATGAACTGGCAGAAAATGACGAAAAGGATAATCCCAATGCCGAGAAAAAAACTCGAATAGGCAGAATCTATTTGTTTCAAGTGTCCAAAATCAATGAAGATCCAAAACTTAACAAACTCCAACAAATAGACGTAGCAGCAGTCTTAGATATGAAGTGGGCTCATGTCAGATGTTGCGATGGCAAGATTCTTCTAGGTGTAGTCAATGCAGGTGGTTTTTTGCAAATCTACGAATTAACCACATCTTCTGTTGGAGAACCAAATCTCAGTTTGCTTTCTCAAGTTTCGATCTCCGTGGAAGACGACGAGGAACGACTGGCATTGTCGCTCGACTGGTCGACCAAGCAAAGACACAGCGAAGACGTGAAAATCACGGTTAGCGATTCCGGGGGCTCCATTTCGGTATTTAAACTCGGCGAGGGTGGAAACCTCCAGAAGATTCACTACTTAAAGGCTCATACGTTTGAGGCCTGGATCACGGCATTTGATAATTGGAATAGCAATGTCATCTATACGGGTTAGATCATTTTATTTCCAACGTTTGCAGTTTAGGACTACATAACGAATAAATTCCAGTTGTTAAACATTCAAATAAATTACTCAATCGATAATTTTATTGAAATAAGTGCTATGCTAATGAGAACAGATTTATATATTGACTGATAATTTTTGCAACTGCGTGACTTTGTTCGTTAAGGACTATTAATTAATTAAACGACAATGAACGTATACTGAACGAATAATAAAATAAAAATAAATATTTCAGGTGGTGACGACTGCAAATTTTTACGCTTCGACATCCGAGCAGGTTCCACCCCAACTATGACCAGCCGTATTCACGAGGCTGGCGTTACGAGCCTCCATAGCAATTGGGAGCAAGAAAACATCCTAGTCTCTGGAAGGTATCCTGTCGTGAACATATATTGCGCCCCAACTTTCTCCATATAATCTAGTATTTATGGACATTTCATTTCAGTTACGACGAGAATGTTCGAACTTGGGATACGAGAAACCTTCGTAGACCTTTAGGAGAATTATCTCTAGGTGGAGGAGTATGGAGGCTTAAATGGGAACCGCACGATGTCAGACTCTTGTTAGCCGCAGGAATGTACAACGGCTTCTTCGCAGTCGACTGCTTCGCCTTGGAAAGTCCTAAGCTCATCGCCGAATACAAGGAGCATAAGAGCATCGCCTACGGCTGCGACTGGTCGTACGCTAAAAGAGATGGCGATGCATTTCTAGTCGCGACTTGCTCCTTTTACGACAAAGCTTTAAAGCTGACGTCTCTCCGACAGGACGTGCCATTACAATAGAAGAGAGAGACAAATAAATATATTGCGTGTATATATAACACAACAGTATGTGTACATGCAATAGTAATATTCATACTTCTTGTACTGAAATTACGTGTATTCGTTAAGTTCCTTTTTTCATCGTCTATAATTAAGGACAGAAACGCTATATATGCACATGCTCTGTAACACACTGTTGATTCGTAACGATTCGTTCCAAATCGATAAACCCAGGGAATATACGTTTAGGGAGGGTCCTCCAGCATTCTACCGTATACCCCCCTCCCCTAAAAAAGATTTTTGTACAAATAGTCCCTATCTGTTTTCTGTGTAAATAAATACCAAGGCGTTCACCGTCTGATTATACAAAAAAAGACCAAGAAATCTTCGACAATTTCATCCCAATTCCATGACACCTTGCACAACTACATTAGTCGTGCAAAATCTCCCACCCAAAATTTTATTCCAAGTTTCTCTCTCATGCGCATAAGAGCGACGAGATAGGACGACGTGTGCAATAGTATAAGGTATACTACGCACGCACGAGAACGTCCAAAACATCAACGACCTTGAAACACCGCCACCCATAGGCTCGTATATATAGTGGGAAGCGACCACGTGACTTTCTCTCTCTCTACATCTTCTTTGTGTGTATTATATACTGTATAGGTATATGTGGGCGTGCTTAATGCACCTACAGATGGCGCAACGCTCGACCCCCTTAACATTCCACGGATAGGAGCGCGCAGTTCTATACGGTGTGCAGCCCCGCGACATATAGGTCGCGATCGCGCGCACGGCAGCGGCGGGGACAAAGAAAAAGCCCAAAAAAAGAGAGTCGCTGCTAGTGTATATACGTGCGTCGTAGCAGTTACAGCGTTGTTTTCTCGATTCGACGACGTAGGTCGTGCGACTGTGTGAGTGTATCGGGCGCTCGATCGAGAGTATTCGAGTTGCGCCTACATACTTATGTGCTGCTACACTCCGATAATACATCCAAGTTCAGACAGCGGCAAAGAGGAAGAAAAATTCGCTGCGAGAGGCGAGACACTTCGCACGCGTATCTATATGTGTGTACACACATAGATATACGAGCAAAGTAAAGTATACATCGGAGCATCGGGAAGCCAGTGTATAGGACGTGTATAAAAGGAGAGAGAGCGCCCGAGCGCGAGCTAAGAGTGCTACGCGGCGGCGCGGCACCCATGATAACCCATGAGAGAGCGCAGCAAGTCGACAAGCAGCGGCTGCGGCGCCGGCGGTGGTGCGGCGGTGGCGGCAGCTACGATGTGCAGCAACAACCTCGATTCGCACACCACGTATCTCAAGGAATTTCGGGTCGAGCAGTGCCCGTTATTTATACAACGGAAATGTACTCAACATCGTCCGTTCACATGCTTCAATTGGCACTTTATGAACCAGCGTAGACGCCGGCCCACGAGGAAGCGCGACCGCACCTTCAACTATAGCGCTGATAATTATTGCTCCAAATACGACGAGACCACCGGCATCTGTCCAGATGGAGACGAGTGAGTTGTTCTTTTGCGACGGATGAGATATTGTGATGCTGAGAATATACTCTTTCTCTCTCTCTCTCTCTCTCTCTCTATCTATCTATCTATCTCTCTCTCGCTCTCTCCCCCCTTTTCCCCCTCCAGAGAGCCGCAGCTTACCTCCCCTCCTAGCGTATACTCGCTTCTTATGGCTGTTTACACGCCTATTTCCCCTCCTTTCGATGACGACGGGATCTTTGCTCGATGTTCACAGAGAGAGAGAGTGCGTTTTCTAAATGTTTTTACGATCCTTCGCTTATTGTTGCAAACTTTTCTTGTACCCGTAAACGTTCCTTCATTTACAGCGAGTATAAAAATATCGACGTTAAGAGACAATGCGTTTCTGCTTCGGTTACGCCGTTAGGATGCGAGGCGCTGCTCCGTTTTGACCTCTGCGATATTGTATGTTCAAAATTCGCCAATGTCATCGGCGAATCACCAACTACGCGTACACAGTCGAACATTTCATACGTCGCCTTGCACAGTCGATGAGTACATGTACAGTAACATTGAACCGATTGAATTCTTAACTCGTAGTTACGCTTTATGCAACTACCAACAGAAAGGTTTTATCGTTGCTTGAAAATTTCATTATCGGAAAAGACAGCGGAAACTCACCCCGTGAACCACGTGCGTGGTCCGGCGCACAAAGAACGAAGCCACAGGCGAGCGCGCGCGAGATATCTTTGTCCCTAAAAAATCAATAACTAAACCTCCGTCCCTTTCCCCTATGTATACATCACGGCTATGTTCTATAGGTATATGTGTTATCCTAAAGCTTTTCTCCAAACACTTTTCTCTATTTCTATTGTTCTCTTCCAGATGTCCGAATTTACACCGAACAGCAGGAGACACAGAACGGCGTTACCACCTTCGCTATTACAAGACATGCATGTGTGTCCACGACACCGATGCCCGTGGCTTTTGCGTCAAGAATGGGCCCCATTGCGCATTTGCTCATGGAAATCATGACCTTCGACCACCGGTTTACGATATCAAAGAAATTCAGGCGATGGAAAATCCCGATTTAGATCCGAACAATCAGAGCAATGGACCGAATATTTTGGATAAAGAGAGAAACTTAATGAACGAGGATCCTAAGTGGCAAGACACAACGTATGTCCTGAGTAACTACAAGACAGAGCCGTGTAAACGTCCGCCGAGATTATGTCGACAGGGTTATGCTTGTCCACAGTATCATAATAGTAAGGATAAGCGTAGGAGTCCTAGGAAATATAAATATCGGTTAGTACAAAAGATAACGGAGAATTGTTCAAACGAATAATTGTTTTCGTAATAATATTTTTTATTTATTAACTATTATTGTTATCATTGTTAACAGCTCAACACCGTGTCCAAATGTAAAACATGGCGAAGAATGGGGCGAGCCTGGTAACTGCGATCAAGGCGACAATTGTGTGTACTGTCATACGCGCACTGAGCAACAGTTCCATCCAGAGATCTACAAGTCGACCAAGTGCAACGACGTGCAACAAGCGGGTTACTGCCCTCGCGGCGTTTTCTGCGCATTCGCCCACGTCGATCGTAAGTTTATTTCTTTATTCATTTATTCCGTTATTTTTTACTTGTTTTTTCTTTTGAAACTGTCTTTAAAACTGATATTCGGTATTCGATATTCGACAGTTTTACCGACTGAAGA
This sequence comes from Apocrypta bakeri, assembly GCA_018906985.1. Taxonomy (NCBI): domain Eukaryota; kingdom Metazoa; phylum Arthropoda; class Insecta; order Hymenoptera; family Pteromalidae; genus Apocrypta; species Apocrypta bakeri. Next base: position 4,194,146 of record JACCIA010000003.1, read on the forward strand.
ATTGGTCAACGATATGGTGGCTTTGGACTGCAGCTCGAATTTGCTAGATTTGTTGAGAAATGCTCTTCCACCCGAGAAACGCGCTAATGACAAGGATAAAACGCTCAGCGATAGTAGTGTAAGTTATTTTCTTTTTTGTACTTAACAATCGGTATAGATGCATTTTTTAATAAAGATAAAACTTATTGTAAGCGAACATTCCAAGTACTGTAATGACTTGTCATTAGTTGGCTATATTACAGAATGGTAGTGGAGAAATCTCGGAGTCTGCAAGTACGAGTAGTCTCGGTAGTAACGGATCGCACAGCAAAGCTCCGGGAGCTCAGCTTCATCAAAATTCTGCAGGGCAAAAACTTGCAAATACGCTCTATAATCCGTCTTTGCTCCAAGCTGTAAGTTATCTTCAGTTATTTCATTTCAATATGCGATACTACAGTTATAAAAGTTTCTTTCTTCTTCTGCTTTTCAGAGCGAAATCCGTAAACAAATGATTGCGATTGACAACGATCCTCTACTCACAAAAGCAGAAAAGGCACAAAAGAAGCAAAATCTTTACATTGCATACAATTTGAATTCATTGGCACCGGGACCTACTATGTCATCCCGACTTTCCCCTCCATTTTATCATAATGATTTTGTCGAATCTGTCGTCGGTAAGATATCTAATAAAATCTTCAATTTTCCTTGTATACGTCGCCTTGAACAAACGTGTAACTAACAAAATGATATCCTAGGAAACGCTTTAGATGATTTGCATATGGACGATCCACTTGGTTTGGTCGACTCAATACATAGGGATACAAATTCACCGATTAGTAATTCTATATCAGCCGGTTTGGCTAGCTCTGGATTACTTTGCAGCTCTGCTCCAGTTAATATTCCTGGCATGGCAGAACGTTCAGTTCTTTCAAATTTTTCACCATCAACTTCAAGTCCGCTTCAACCTATGCAATCAGCCAGTAGTTTCCTTACAGCAGGCTCGAGATTTTCCCATCAAGATTCTATCGAATCGGTCAGTATTTGTGGCCGTCAGTATTAAAAAAAACCTAATATAAATTGCTAGTGAATTTCACCAATAAATTATTATACTTTTTACAGTCAATGTCTTCATTTATGAATCAAGTATCTGATCCATTCAGTAATCACGTATCACAGTCCAGTGGTTCAGCATCAAAACTCGGCGCTTTTAATAACAGTTTGTTCGATTTTCCTTCAAATCAGGGAATGTCTCCTTCGTCTCGTACACAACCACTTGCAGCATCACCGCTGGTAAATGCATTTTCTGTCAGTCCAAGCAATAATAATACATCGGGTTCCTTATCAGAGGTGAGTTCGAATACTGTCACTTTATTATAAATCAATGTGTAGATAGAGGCAACTGTCGATTGTTATAAAAACAAACAATTAAATATATCAAGTTGCAGATACAAAGGTTGAGAGAGGAGCTAACATCAAGTCGTGCTCAACTTGCTACGTGGGATGAACGAATTAATCAAGCTCGAGCAGCTTGCACTGCTTGGCAATTGGAATGTGAAGAGTCAAAAAGAAAAACTGCATTGGCTGAACAACAAAGAGATGAGGTAAATAATATACGAAGTTTACTTTAATTTAGTTTAAAAATGTAATATTTTTATAACAAATACTTATTTCACGTTTCTTAATAAGGCACTACTGCAATTAAAAGCTTTGAAGGCTGAAAATGAAGCAACAAATGGAGGCGGTACATTCATCAGTGCCCTCGGAAGAACTGGCGATCTCAAGTCAATGTCAATAACTGCTTTAAAGTCAATGCAATCGCAGCTACGTTCAGAATTAGAAGAAGTAGAAAAGGTAAAAGAAAGTTTACACTCGGACATGAATAATTACTGGTGCAAGGAACAGTTTTGTAACTATTTTGACAAAACATAATGTCAAATTACTTAAGATATGAAGTAGACAATTAACCAATTATCAACAATAATTTTTCAATTTACAATTACAAATTAATTCCTCAATTTTCATGTCAATATTGACCTCGGCTTTTATATACCCTAGTTGAAACATATTATTAAATATCACCGTAAAAAAATTGTTCACAAAACTACTAAAAATGGTGAAATTAATGTAAAAGAATTTTACATTAATTTCATATTTCAACATGGGTAACTGCTTGCTTAATTTCTATTCTCATTATAATTTTGATTTTTGTCGAAATAAGACCGTTTGCATTAACTTAAACGGCAAACCGTAAAAAAGCGAATGGTAGATGAATTGTTGCCGTTTCAGGTGCTGTACAGGGAAACGGCAACAAAATGCATGGTTTGTGAAGAGAATAATCGTTCTGTCACGTTGTCACCGTGCAACCATTTTGTGGTCTGTTCGACTTGTGCGCCCAATCAACGTGAGTGTCCGTACTGCCAAACTCCGGTTGTCTCTACGAGTTAGGTTTTAAGAATTTGGCTAGGAATCTCACTTGTTACAACTATTTTCAATTTACATAGACTTTTCAACAAATTGAAAGTTAGGAGAGTTATTATCAGCGTTACAATCTCCCACATGAAGCATTTTTTGAAGATTTTTTTGGGGCTAGAAATATTGTCAGCAACTTTTTATCACCAAAGCCCAAATAATTGTGTGATACAAAAACTGTTTCATACAGTCTTTAGCCATGCATTTTTAAATTTTTTATATCCTGTGCAGCCTTTATTCAATCTTTAATTTAGAGATAAAACATGAATATTTTAAAAATTGGTGATCAAAGTCAACAACTTTAAAAAGAATACAAAAAATATTGTAGTCATTTCATTTAAATTTCATAATTTAGCTTTGGCGGAGCCACTCAAGCTTGCTAATAAAACGTCAGGTCATAAATAAGGAAATATTAATTACTATTGTATTTTAAAATACATGTGAACTCCAACTCTAGCTTTAGATAATATTTCTGATCACCGTAATAATTGTGTATTTGTAAGTTTTTAAAATTGTGGTCTAAGAGTTAGTATAACTTAGAAACTAATTTAAAAGTCCAATACTTATAATCAAATATATATTACTAGTTATTTTGGTATTCGACTACCAGACTGTTTAATTTTTTATATTTCTAATTCAAAGTTAAATGGTAGTGTGACATCGCATTAAATTTAATTTTGTATTATGTATATGATACATATAATTTATAGAACTTTTAAAGTTTCATACCTCATCTGGTAGATTGCAAATAGATACATAGTATTAATTGAATAGATTTATTTTTTAACAGAGTATTCAAAAGAGGAGCCATTTCGACTCAATACAAATTTTTATAGTATATTTTATTCTGTGTCTATTAAATAATTGCAACAAGAATTAAATATGTGAATAGTCTGAGGGAGACAGCGTATTGAGAGTGCTAAACAGTATATTATTTGTATGTATTTTGATAATCTTACTGACACTCGTACTATTTGGCAAAATAGCATTTTTCTTCATTATTATGAATTAAACAGTACAAGAATTGTATATATTTTAATACTTAAAAACGGTCTATTTTTGTACGTGGGCTTTTTAAAGATTTTCTTATTTAAGACAAAACAGATAAAGACAAGATGTATTTTCGGAATTATGAAACAAATGCATTTATAATAATTCCAAGTTTTAATGAATAATCTATTATTTTCTTAATGATGCGTGAAATTGTATAACTCTATTTTCTGTATAATTAATGTAAAAAGTGACAGTACTTAATAATAATAGCAATTGAGAAATAAACATTTCAGTTCATAGAACTACAAAATTATAAGATCAAATTTTATGATTCATCTTGTCTTTAAGTGTCAATGTAACTTGATAGCTTTTGTTACTGATATTAGGTGAATAGATACTCTAAAAAAACGATGATCCATTCTTAAATAATAATTTCAAATTTATTATCAAATAGAAGTAACGTAATGCTTTGTAGTAGTATTAGTATTGAAAGTTAGAAGAATATTTAGTAAATATGAAATATTAGGATTTTTAAAATAATTTAAAAATGTATCTATTTATCTTTGGAACCAACTTTTTAAATTCTGCTTTATGACTTGACGTTTATGTTGATTCTAAATATCAGCATGAATTCACATTTAAAATCTATAATGCATTGTTGATTAAAAATTGAGTATATAATGAAATGACTAATAATATTTGAATTAAGATAAAATATAATGAATTATATTCAAAATATAAAACATAGTTTAGATAGGAGATCATTATCAAATTTTTACTTCGTACCTATATAGGAATTATAAAAATGTTACATTATCCAATTTTTTAAAGACTATTATTTAAATAATAACATTTATATTAAAAAGTTTCGAATTCTTACAATATAATCTAGCTAGATTCCAGCAAACATAGTAGAACAAAATTTATAATATATACATTTTTCAATGTTAGATAGATTATTTTACATAATTTTTTAATAACATATATAAACACAAAGACAATTTACTTAATTATTTGAATAATCTATATGGATACACAAGAGTACTGTACAAGTAATGTATTTGTTGAGCTTTCTTCCACGTCTTTAAATAATTGTTTCCATGTAGATTCTTATTACTACATCCTGTATCAAATGTGAGGCCAAAAAGAGTGTTTTTATTACATCATATTTTTTTTAAATACAAAGAACTATATGAAAAGATTATAAATGCGTTGAAATGAAGTAGAGTGAAAAAAATTATTATAACTTTGTAATACAGATGGTCAATTTTTTAAATACAATTCATTAGTTTTTGCAGTTTCATTATATGTTAGATTTTTACATTGTCGGTTATGTACAGACTGATATATTTAAAATTAATTTTTTCTGCAGAAGCACGAGACCATATGTATTATAGATTGTATATCTAGGCTATAAAAAAATTTAGCGCTATCATAACATGTATTCTATTTCTTCTGATGTTGCAATTTAAAAAAAAAACAACTTTTTAAATGCATCTAAACCAAAAAATTATTCCTAATGCTTTAATCATAATTCATTCAATTTAAATATTGATTAGAACTTCTATAATACCATTTTAAAGTATGATTACAGTTAATTGTTCTCCCCATCGTAACAGTTTAAAATTACTGTATTTGTATACATAATTTTGTTACTTGCCACTTCGTGGGTTTATCATAATTTTTACAAATAGCGTTTGTGTTTTCACAATCATAACTAATCATATCTGGCCTAAGGAATAAATACAAAAACATATGACTGTATAACGGTTTATAAAATGAATTGACAAAAGATTAATTAAACAATTAGATTATATAGGTAATAATATATAAATGATTGTGCTATGTTATATTATTTCATCCACCAATAATAATGTATAATATTTTATATTATGCAGATTATAAAATTAAATTATTGTGTAAGAGTTTAGGTAAAAAAAAAAATTATTAGGTTAATAGGAGTAACAAAATAAAGAATTAGCCTTTACAATTAATTAACTAACAAAACGCAGGCATTTTGATGTCTATAATAGCAATTGTCCCATTGGCTAGTTTTTCACAAATTTTTACTCATATAAAATAACTACCGAATTTGTCAAAGACTTACTAATATTTGTACAAAAATCCATTTGCCAATATAACTGCAATAACCTCACCGTCGGAAATCCCACTTATCATTTCAAATATTTTCATAATCTTAAGTTACATATACTGACACGAATTAAATTAAAATATTACTGGGACAATCTAACGAAATAGCAAATATATCTAAGTAATTACAAAAAAATATATATATTTAGAAAAATCTAATATATATTTTTGACAACACTTGAAACAATAGAAATACTAATAAAAAAATATTGGAAAAATTTGTATGCTTAAGGTTTCATTTATCTATGCGTAGACTGTACTAGCGACGAGTCTTTTCTAAGTACGATTTCAATCGTGTAACGCAATATTAAACATTGTAAATGTCAACGATGACATTAGACGTCTGAATAAAAGTTAAACGATTTTCTGCGATTTTAATGGAAACAAATGTAGTATTCCTTTATTTACGCTGAAACGAGCGTTACGCTGCTACGCGAATTCACAAATGAGCTTTGATATTGCGGGAGTGATATAATTCACGGAAATTGCACAATTCAAAAACTGACCAAATTTTTTACTTAAATAATGATGTCAAGACGATATACATATATACATATTAACGAAACGCGCTGTGCACCTGGAAGGTCAATTGCGAATGCAAGTATACTAATTTGTCATTGAAAATAAAATAAAGCGTATGAATCGCCAGGAATTACATTGCAATTATAGGAGATACATTGATTTGAGAACGAACTGTTATTATAATAGGAGATCTGTAGATCTTGAAGTAAAAACGCAAATGTACATGCGCAGATAGTTAATATTTGCAATACCTCTGATTAATAATGAATCTTCGATGAGAAAAACAGTATCTTTATATATCAGGGACCGAATTGTGAAAAAGTTAGAACGACGATAAATCCATATGATTTTACATTTTCCAAAGTTTCAAACACACGCGAATTCAAATAAAAGAATAACAATTTAAACGAGAAATTTCTACGACAAGGTGACTAAACTTTGAAAAAATAAAATGCAATACTAATGAACGAAATAAAATATTTTGAATAAAAGAGTTACGAATAGAAAATCTAATTTCTCGTCTAATTTATTACTGAAATTGTAAATGCTGTAGCCAATTGCGCAAGCAACAAAGAAAAAGCGATGATAAATTGTAACGCAGTGCCATTTGTGAAAGCAATTCAAGCACATCAACATAAATGTAATTAATTATAGAGAAATCTTTTTGCAACAGTATGACGTAAAGAGGCAATCGAAGTACACGTGTGATTATAATAAATCATCCTGTTTTCGTTGACATTTTTGTACCTTTGCAATGAGACAGAGGTTGAAGTCGTTGTGAAATTTTTGAATTTACATAGAAATTAAATACTTATTAAGACCTGCGAAATTCAATGATGTTGTTTGACTATTTTTCGCTGTTTATAATAACAAATTTGTGTGTCTTCCTGATAATGTTATCTTCACAAAAAATGCATTGCCTAAAACGTTGCACGTTATCGGAATAGACGTAAATTCATAATGTAATAGCATATGTACGGGTAATAAATAACACCGGACAAATATAAAATATATGAAAGTCTGTTCTCAAAAGATCTTTGTGTACTTTTTACGGAAATGTATACTTCCAACGTCGTGTGCATTAGCTACAATGGGTTACGGAGAAACAATGTAACCATCAACAAGTAGCCTGGACCTGTCAGGAAAAATATTCAAACTCTTAATGAATATTTTCGGCAGGTTCAAGTTTATCTTTTATAAGAATTTAACTACAGCATTGACGGCAATCGTAGAGACTGATCGTTTAGCGAAATCTGCGAATCACTCGAAGGTGAAAAACAACTTGTTAAGAACTGTAATGTAGAATCTAGTCAAGTATATGTGAAAAGAAAAAGTATAGGTCCATCTTTAGTCCAGATTGCTTTGTTCTCTTTTGTTTGTAAATCGCGTTATCGCTGACGACCAATCTTCATTGCTGTAATAGAAATGTTGTAGACAAAACAAATTTTGCGCTATAAAAGTATAAATCATTAACGGTACAAAACGGCTATACGATGGTGTTTCCTCGAATAAAAACGTTTTATATTTTTGAAATATCTTTCCGAGTGCTAATCGATCTTGGAGTCGCTATATATACGTCGAAGTTTACTCGTGTGTGTGCATATAATTATAATATCATATAGAGTTTTCAAACTTGCTTAATAGAATTCTGTCTCTTTTTTTTTAAAGAAGATCAAAAAATATTGTACTGCGCTAGAAATGTGGAATCTGATATTACTACTGCGTGAAATGTCTCAAGGATCTCAAAGAGGCGATCGAAACCTCAAATATATATCTCTGCAAGACTGTACACGAGCATTGTCTCAAAAGTTTTCACCTCTAAAATTACTGTTTACTCGTTAGAAACAAAAGACATTTTTTCGATTGACTATATATATTATATATTTGCAGATGGTAATATCTTCGTAGCATCGTATTTTGTGTCAAACCATTGATATAACTTTGGAAACGATTATTCGAGTAATACTGTGCACAATCTCTAAAGTGTGCGTATATATACATATTTCTCTCTCTCTCTCTCTCTCTCTCTCTTTCTCTCTATAGATCGTGTTTTGCGTAAAAATTTGTGATTTTTTCGATTGCGGTTTTCCTCGTATACAATAAAGAAAAAAAAGTAATAAATATGTGATGCAGCGTACAAATAGAAAGTGTTGAACATGCAGCGTGATTATACAAATACATTGTATAACTTTAAAACATTTGTGCAAGTAACTAAGCGAGTTTGATAGCGATGAGTGCTGATATGAGGAAAAGAATAAAATTTACTGATTATAAATACTGTTTGGAAAATGTCAAAAATGTGCGCAACGTATTCGACGACAAAATAAAAATAATCTTGTATACTTGAATGGCGAGATACGTGCCTACCTCTTGTCAGGCCAAGTATATATATATTATTAATATATTATAATAAATAAATGAATGACTCAAAAAAAAAAAAAAAAAAGAAGATTCTAATAATAAAAATGTCAGTACAAATTGAATTATAAGCGCGGGCGGAAGATAAAGGAATATGAGCGTGAATAAGAATTAATCAACAAATTACGAATCATTATTTTTGGCAATACTACAATTACATAATTAAAGTATAACGGTGAACAGACGTATGAGAGAAACGACGATGAAAAATATAAAATGAAATACATAAAGTGACCCGCAAACCATTAAAGGAATAAAGAAACTATAAGCGTATATGGAAATTTAGTTGTAAATATTTTTTTATTAATCAAGGTCACGTGCGATCTAAATAATCGCTCGGATCCTTGCACATACAATAATTACATATATAATAATACTTTACGACGTAAACAATTCGTAGAACGAATTTTCATTGCTGCTTCTTATGCTATATAAACTAAGTAGTATATTGAATAATTGAATGAATTAGAGATTGTAAAAGAAATAAAGATAAATAAATAGAAAAGAAAATATATCGAACTTCTTTACTCATTATTCATCGTGCCTAGCTTCCCAAAACAATACAATCTATATTTACATATTCTACATTTGCTTTCGGTATATTATCGCATCCCCTGACATTTCCCCATTCCCACGATATCAATAATAATCAATAAGAATAAAAAGATCGTTCGATCTTTCGATAATCAAGTTTTTTATCATTCATATTTAATATTCAACGATTGTATCATTGAACAACGTCATTGATCTATTTCATAATTTTTTGCACTGACAACTCGCCTCTTTTGTATAGTACGCATCGGTATATAGGTGAGTCACCAAATACAACGCAAAATGCCATTTCCCAAAACACACAAGAAGACAAGCACGTACACGAAGCACGTACACCGTTCAGAAGAACGTATATCTTCCTCCCCCACTTCTTGAAAATAATAACCTCCTAGTTGCGCCCTCTTTGAAAAGAAAAATAGTAAAAAGTAAAAATACAGTACTCGACGCATGCGCAATCGTATTATGCTCCGTTTCTCCAGAATTCCATCTTCTACCCGCGCTTTCTTTTCCACGCTCGTTCTCGTGCACTATATACGCGCAACGCGTCTCGTGTATACGATTATAACTATATCTCTATATAGACAATATATATATGTATATGCGCACAGAGAGAACGCTGCTAGAGGCAGGCGGACAATGACAAAGCCCGCGCTTGCGCTTGCGCAGTTCTTGCTTACTTCGTCCGGCGGCAACACTACTACCTCCACCCGCTACCGACCACGACCACACCGTCTCCTTCCCCCCACCCCTCGACCAGCGTCAAAATAATAACGCATAGCTACGAGAGCAGAAACGAGCGGCGCTGGCGGCAGTTGATCTTGGTCCCTCTTGGCTGACGCAAGTCTCCGTTACCGCTAAGGAAAGTACGCTACGCTACCAGCAACGTTCTATTGCAGCTCTATATCAATCGCCCACAAGGAATCAACAGAGTTTTCTCTCAGCTAAAAAACCAGGTGAGTGATTTTGGCTTATTCGAGTGTGAAAAATACCGCGCGACAACGCGTTACTTCGAAGTATCGAGAAAAGTGAGTCGGGAAAAGCGGGATAGTTCGATAGTGCATTGTGCGCCGAAACCAAGGGATAGCGTCGCCGAGAGAAAGAGAGTATTATAACGTAGGTGCGCGGCGGCACACATACGCCGCTGCCGCCGCCGCCGCCACGGACGCCATTTTCCTTATTGTGCTTCCTCCGCGAACTTGGAGGGAAAGTCGGAGTTGAACGTTTTTTCGACTTTTCTCACGATTTTTCGCGAAATTTTTTTCGCTTTCTCGAGCGAATCAACGAGTTCTCGCATTTTTCCTAGTAACCGACTTTCTCGGCGACATTTTTCTGGATCGAGTTTCGACCCTGTGGACGCGCTTTTTTTCAACGCGCGCTCTCTCTCTCTCTCTCGCTCTCGCTCTCTTGTTCGTAACGTCTGTCTCCCGTGCGCCTATTGTCTCGACGACGCCCGACATCCTTTTCACTGAGTACATGCAGCGACAACTGGTTTGGAACTAACGACGCTTCTATCTTCGCAGATACACAGATATGGCTCGTACTAAGCAGACCGCTCGTAAGTCTACGGGAGGAAAGGCGCCCAGGAAGCAGCTGGCTACAAAGGCAGCGCGTAAAAGCGCACCGTCGACCGGAGGAGTGAAGAAGCCGCATCGTTATAGGTACGTCCCGGCTACCGACGCCGCTCAAAACAAACAGCAACGTGCCTCGCACGCCTCGCTCGCTCACTCACGAACGTAAATAATAACAAGATGTTTGTTTTTCTACACAGGCCTGGTACCGTAGCCCTTCGTGAGATCAGAAGATACCAGAAGTCTACTGAGTTGCTCATCAGGAAATTGCCTTTCCAACGTCTGGTTCGTGAAATCGCTCAGGATTTCAAGACCGATCTGCGTTTCCAGAGCGCCGCTATCGGTGCCCTCCAGGAAGCTTCCGAGGCTTACTTGGTCGGTCTTTTCGAAGACACCAACTTGTGCGCTATTCACGCCAAGCGGGTAACCATTATGCCCAAGGATATCCAGCTCGCCCGGCGAATCCGTGGAGAGCGTGCTTAAGTTTATCGCGATGATGATAAGTTATTACTATTTCGGCGTTATGCTTTCCATTTCACCTTGTTTTCATACATTCAAGCATTATTATTATTATTTTTATTTTTAATATTATTATTAGCTCAAGAGGTTATTAGCAGCATTTTAGTTTTCGGTTCATCTCAGATATTAAAGTTTTATTGCGATTCTCACTGCCAAATATTAAAAGAAGAAAAAAATAATAATAATAAAAGGCGGCACATTCTATGTCTAGCTATGTAGTCTTGATGCACACTATTGTGTATTGATATGATATTGAGGGAAAAAATGATAATGATCATCGTTTACTGTGTTTCTTCTTTGTTGACCGATTTGACTATTTTCGATTTATAAATTATGTATATTTTTTTTACTACTGCAAGTTATAACTCTTCACGATTGTAGCTCAATTACTCATAAAAGAATGAAGAAATCGAAGCAAAAGTGACAATGTACGTGTTCGATAAAACTCTCTATTTCTTCATTGTAATTTTTCACGAAAATTGACGTATTTACGTTTCTTGTACTTTTTTAGAATGTAACCCCTGAATGTATCATTACTAATGTAAGAAACACAGCGTAGCTTCTGCTTCCAAGTAGAAATGGAAGTGTTCTATGTATGGTATAAAATGAAAAAAGTATAATGTATTGCATTGCAAGATTGAACTCTCGCTAAGTTAATAAGCTTTCCGAATCGAGGTTCGGAGTGCTTGGCAACAGGAAAAAAAATGCGAAGCTGATCTTGCATTGAGATGCGTAATGCCCTTTCTTTGTGACACTGATAAATCATTTTGTAGCTTCATCGTTTCAAAACGATTTTCATGTTGACAAAATGAAAGCCTTTACAAATTAGGTAATTTCTATTAGGTTTAGTGATAAATACGTAGTTCATTAAGTTAACAGAAAAATCAACAATCTGAATAAATAAGTAATTTTAGTCCGGTGTTTGGACTCAATCAGCTTGTAATTCCAGTTTCTAGATTATCGAAAAATCTGGCTACAAAATTGATTCTCCATGGGGAATCATTTTGAACGAAACAAAAGGAAAAAAATCCCGTGAACAATGTATACGGGAGGTCTCAAAATCGTCAAATATATATATTATATATCGTCTCCCTCAAAAAAATGTCTTGTACTTTATTTATGTTTAAAATATAACATTATTTTTCAAAAATCACAAACGAATATTGCTTTAAATTATCCATTAAAACCTTGCAAACGATCGGCGTATAATTTATCAAAGAAAAAAGAAAGAAATATATGAACGAGCTATGTAAGGAAAGGTATTGAGACCTTCCGCTATAAAGTGTATTGTTGTATGTAGCATAAAATATTACTATATAAATTAATATTAAAACCGAAAAAAAATGTTTTTATTTCGTCAATCCAATCTCTTTATCTCTAGAGGAAGAAAAATAGAAATTCTATGCACAAACAAAGCGATATAGCGACGCTCTTAATCTAGCCAAAAACTACTGAATGTCCGTCTGTTACGTGCTACAAACAAACATGGCGTCGACCGCGTACGGAATCAAGTAATGTTGCTCTCTCGCCTCGCTAGCGGATCATTGTCGGTGTAGAACGTATCTTCTTACATCCGCTCCCTCGATACCCGAAGCGCACAAAATCTTCCCGACATACAATATTCGTATACGATCCACCTCCCCCTACCTGTTCCAATGTCCTCGTTACTCATAATCGGAACTATTATTATATCGCGTCTTTTCGATTAATCACCTTTGCTATCGTGTCGTTACACAAATTCTTTGTAACAAAAAAAGGCTAGAGAGAGAGAGAGAGAGAGAGAGAGCGCACGAGAGAAATAACGCTCTATCGTTGGAAAATGTCTAATGGTAGTCATTGGAGCGCCTGCGCGGCGTCGCCGGATTTTCGGAAAAAAAGGTTCCGCAGAAGGAAAAGTCTCGATGCGTATGTATATTAGCGGAAGAAAAGACCCCTCCCTACGACAAAAATCATCTGCGTCGCAACAGACGGAATGAGGAAAAAAAAACAACGGAACCAATGCTTGGCGATATACATGCATTTATGTACGCGTATATAGTACAGGCTTATACACGAGATCGACTATAATATGGATGATGGAAGAGGAGAAAGATGGCCAATGCGTCGATGAAAAGCCGATGTCTCGGTGGGGATTGGTCCTTTCCTCGCGGTTCCGTAGCTCCGTTTTAATTTCCTCGTATACCCCGTGTGTATTGTATGTACAGAGAGAGAGAGAGAGAGAGAGAGAGATAGTCAGAGGAGGCATGCTATACGGGGGCCGCCGACTAGTTGGTTAGAGAGAGATAGAGAAAGACAGCTATATAGGAGGGAGAGAGACGTCGGACGCAGACACACACGGCAGTCCACTGGCACCCGAGTACAAGGAGAGACGTCGTCGCAGTCGATCTCCCGAGACACACCGCAGCCTTTCCCGCTTTTCCCCTTGCGTTACACATCGTACAGTGTCGAGGTGAGTATTATCGAAGATTCTCGAAGCGTCGTTACGATCGCGTATATACATAGTTCACGGATACGCGAGGCTAAGTGCAATTTTTCGCGAGAAGTGAAAAAAGAAGGAAAGTTGTGCAGCGGTAACAGCAGCAGCTCAGCCACGAGAGCGCGACGACGACGGGCGGCCTCCATTTTGTGTGTGTGTAATTGACGTTTGGCTGATCTGCGCGACCATAGAGAGAGAGACTCTCCGTTTCTTGCTTTTTAGCGCACGTGTGCTTTGTGATACGATAATCGGAAGATCAATGATACAATGTCTAGGAGAACGAGATGATTCGACGATGTGACATGTTAATGGTGTAATAACTCGTAAGGACGAGTCGTCCTGTGGGGGGCAAAGGATGAGGATTCGCTTCCGCGAGCGCGCGTTTTCCTCGCTTCAGCTCTTTTTCTCACTATGTCCGTCTCTCTCTCTCGTTCTCGGCGGCGCTGCTGCTGTTTGGAAAGTCGTTGCATTGCGCAGCTTCGTTGGTGGGGGTTGGGAGGTGGGGGGGTAAGGGACATGTACAAGTACGTCGTACATGTGTGCGAGTTCGCGTCTGTGCGATGTACCCACTCTACAGTACGGCGGACTCTACGGAGTACCGACTCTGCGTCTCTATGACTCTGACACCCCCACCAACGAGCCATTGTTGTTGACTCTCATCTACAGGATAGGAGTAATGTATATAGTCGGGACTCGCGAGTAAAGTGTGTTGCGTCGCGCGCGCCCGCTTACCTGTCACGTTTCTGTCTTGCAGTTGTACATCTGTCTAAGAAGAGTATCGTAAAAGAAAGATGGCCCGTACCAAGCAGACTGCCCGTAAATCCACGGGAGGAAAGGCGCCCAGGAAGCAGCTGGCCACCAAGGCGGCCCGTAAGAGTGCACCTTCGACCGGAGGAGTCAAGAAGCCCCATCGTTACAGGTATGTTCAATTTTTCTTTCAATCCTTCTTTCAATTACATACTTAGAAATGAATTATGAGTCTTGCTATTACGTATTGAACAAGAGACGATCACTATTTGCTAATATTTACTGCTAACATTTCAGGCCTGGTACCGTAGCTCTTCGTGAGATCAGAAGATACCAGAAGTCTACTGAGTTGCTCATCAGGAAATTGCCTTTCCAACGTCTGGTTCGTGAAATCGCTCAGGATTTCAAGACCGATCTGCGTTTCCAGAGCGCCGCTATCGGTGCCCTCCAGGAAGCTTCCGAGGCTTACTTGGTCGGTCTTTTCGAAGACACCAACTTGTGCGCTATTCACGCCAAGAGGGTCACCATTATGCCCAAGGACATCCAGCTCGCCCGGCGAATCCGTGGAGAGCGTGCTTAAGGAGTCTCATTTAATACATACATAACATTTAATACTACTGCTACTATTATTATCCATAGTTTCATCTTGATATACTATTCATGATAATGGATGGGAGTATAGATTCATTCCGATCCACCTATTGTGTTACGTGTATTATCACTTTGGCGTAAGCATTACTACACTCACAAAACTTAGATATCAAGAGAAAGATAAAGTTTCAGGCTGATTTTATAATATATTACTGTTCTTTTTTTTACATCGATGATGAAACAAAAGAGTTTATTTTTTAATTGTAATGTTATTAAATTCGACAGGATGTTTACTTGCCAATAATAGTTGATAAGTCTCTTCCAACTTATGACTTTTAATTTTTTTTCTTTGTTTGGATGAACCCTTATTATTGTCTAATCTATGGTTAATTATTTTCCTAGTATTATTAGTACCTCTAATATTTGAAAAAAAGGAAACTTAATTATTTTGTAGTAATCTCAGATCATCATAATGTATAACTATCATTCTTTAACCGAATATAATTATTTTATATGTGAGTATATATACACACACCACACACTAGCTCACAACAAAAATGGCGAGTTCTTAGAGAGTAATGTCTCTTTTTTTATAGAGTAAATTGACACAAAAAGAACAATTTAGAATGTATGGAAATAGCATAAATGAACTTTGACGTGGCTCATAGTTCTTTGTGTGAAAAATCGCGTTTCTTAAATAAACAATAGAAAGACAAAAATTTATTGTTGTTTTTTTAACCATTACTGCCCCTTGTAAAAACTCATTTTAATGCAATGTGATGGAGTGAAGGAAAGGGAAATAGTAAAATGGCAGTAAAACAGTTTATTGGACTATACTATTTCTTTTATTCATAGAAACAAACTTTTTATTGAACATTGCTATAAATATCTACAACATTAAAAAGAACTACAATTGGTATATTTTACATTTCTTTAATGAACAAGTTTATTTTATAAATAATAACGTATTTACAAAAATTTTAGTCATTAAGATAGTCTATGGTTTTATGCAATTTATGTGTATCTATTATTCCACTAAATGACGAATCCTTATTTCGTATGTAAAATTGTCATTTTTTATAGCGCGAAAGTTAGAATTATAATAAAACTAAAAAGCGGATCGTACTTTGTCTGTTTAATTATTCAAGACTTTAGTAGCGCAGATTATACATTTCGAAAAATTAAAACATATTCAATATTTGAATTGATTTTCGTAAAATACGACACTAGGAGCTTTTATAAAAAAAAACAATCTTTTTGCATTAGTCTTATCAACCTGTATATAATAATGTGAAAAGAGTCGAAACTTTCATCACAATTAAAAGAAGAGTCTTAAATCTTAGTAATTGAAAAATCGAGACTTTTTTCCTACACAGTAAGACAAAAAAATATTGCCGCGTATTACAAGACTTTAGATAACCAGTGGAATCTCTGACATGGTTCTTCATTTAAAAAATACGATTTTCTTCTTTACGATAGAAAATGATGCCCAATCAATTGGCATTTCTTCGCTACGATTTGAAAAATACGCATATAAATTCAGCCCTCTTAATGAAGATGAAGAATTGCCAACAAGATTTGATTTGGTTAGTACCGAATGTGGTTGTTGTTTCCTGCCGCAGTAGCGGTTAGTGCTCGAGGTTGTCTTCTGGTCCTGGTTCAGAAACAGAGACGGAAAATCAAGGTATCAGAGAACATTTTTTAGGCTCGTGCGTCTGGACAACTCGAGGAATCTTGAGCAATGCGTGTTCATCGATATTCCATGCAAACAGACACATGTGGAACAACCTACCTCCTCTACTACACACATCAGTTTACATATGATTAAAACTATATTGCTTCTTTTCTTTTTCTTTTTTTTTCATTTTCTCACATAATTTACAAAACCGTTTCGAAAGTCTGGTTAACAAATTTTTGCGCGCGATAAGTTAGCCATATATGAATGTAATAAATATATAAATTATATTTTGTAAATGCTGCAATTTCTTAACCAGCTTGTACTTTGAACAAAGTTATACATACGTAGATATTTATGTTTTTTTTTCAAGTTTCGGTACGAAATTTCACTAGAGGTACAAACTATTATACAAAAAATAAACTTTGCATATTTACAAAATTATAATAACATAATCAGATTAAAGAAAAGCATGACTGTCAATCAAGGGCAGTGCTAGTTCTTTAAATGTCATTTTGGAGCACTATATATATTAGTTACATAGCAACAAATTAAATGAGTGCAAACTTTAATGAAAAGTTTTTAGATAATTAGTAGATTTGCAATAAACATTGGCAATGTGATCTTTTTGGGAATATTTTGTAATATTCTGTTAAATATATAACTGATGAAAAGACACTCATGGAATTCATTGCCTGCATGATATTCAACTTAAAATTTTTACAAAAATTAAAAACTCTTGCAAGTGTACAAAAGAAATTTAATCTATTCAATTTAGGATTTTTTCACTTGAATGTGCAATAACCCACCAAGTAATTGTTTAAAAAAGTATGCATATATCATGGCAGTGCAATCTAACACTTTGATACAAAGCATGACACAAACAAAAAGTTGAAATTAAAAATAACGGTTTTCAAATGCCAAGGCCAATGAAAATGAAATAAAAACATGAACACATTGAATACAAGACTAGGCTTGAAAACACAAAAAGTGACATAAAATCCTAAAAAAGAATTCGGATACAATAATTAGCAGAGTCTAAAAACTAAAGTAATGAGTATCATGTACCCAGAAAACCCACTTTTCTGAAAAACCACTTTATACAGATAATATTAAAAAAAATTAGTACATTTTATAAATATATTGCATTAGGTCACAGTCCTCTATTAAAGGACAGAAGGTACATGATCCTTTCTCATTGAATTGGACAATCACGGAAGACTACAAACAGCACAAATTGCATCTACTGTTTTCTTGTTTGTTAAATTTAGTGTTACCTGTAGAGGTCTCGAACAGTTTGATCTTCTCTAGATGAGGCATTTCGGCACGTATTTAGCTTATTCTCCAAAGCCTAAATAGTAAAATACAAATAGGTTAATTTTTATAAAGATGTTGCCGAATCAATTGGGCACAGTAGCAGATAATATAGTATGAAAATTGAAAGAGTAGTGAAACGAGTGAAATTTAATATTGTTAGTGTTTGTTATAAATAATTAAGAAGCAGGCGGTGGATTGGTTTATTGAATTGTAAGAATAGAAGCATTACAAACTTAAGAAAAAACAAAATCAAAACCTGCTTTGTGTTTAAGGATCGTGAGTAAAATTGTTTAAGAGCATCAATCTTAAGGTCACAATCAGCATTTGGTTGGTCTAGGTTGTTGTCTGATACATTGAATTGGAGTATCTACTTGAACTGACGGTGGTTTTGCAGCCGTGGAAGAAATTGTTTTTTTCCCAGCGGGACAAGAACATTTCACCCTCCTACAGTCCATACAGACCCACCTGTCAAGCTACCAATACACCAAGCTACAGTATATACATCATCACCATGGCGTGGTTTCTCGCATCCGAGTGCTACTAGGCGCAATAGGTTTTCCTCTTTTATTTTATTCATTTTTTTTCTTAATAATGTTTTTGTTTATTGGTTGTGGTAAACGAAATCATTGACAAAAACAAGAAGGTTCAAAGCTGTGCTACAAGCTCAATCGATTGCATGCTACATACGACAAGGAAATGTAACACGTAGTGCATAGTGTAAAGTAAAATTCATAATTGTCTACTTACCCCGACTTTTCTCATGAGGTCACCGATCATGTTCATGGCAAGTATTCTTGTACAAGGTGCCAGTGGTGGTGTATTGATGTTATTGTTGATATTGTTACCATTAACACCCCCTACACCATTTCCAACTAGGTACAAACAAACAGAAACAAGATACATATTACTATTTGATCGCATAACAACATAAACTTACATAATAAAACATGCAAACAACAAATCGAACATGAAAACTGAAAAAACAATAACCGAATACATGAATCTTTATTGATAGTAAATAAAAAAAGAAATACAAAAACATTTATGAACTTTAAAAAAATTAATATTCTTCTGAAGATACATTAAGGACGGTATTTCATTTGTATAAAAAAATTTTATAAAAACGTCATTTATGAAAAGTAGACGTTGGCTTAGTTGAGCTTGAAACAGAAGAATCGTGAGCATCTGGATAAGCCTTTTTTGATTTGTCTTTCTTAGTTTTTCTAGCAGACCATGGTGCAAGAAAGTATTTGGTTTTACGTAAAGCGTTGCGGAGCTTACTTTTCAGTGACGACGTCGAAGAGATGTTCGCCATTGACGCGTTCACTGTGCTACTTGGTGGATTAGTTTCTAATTCGATTTGCAGTTTATTACTGTCCACATGATTGCGAACACCAGCAGATTTGTCATTATCAGGTTGATGTCGAACTTGAACTTGAATTTCTTGCTTCAAATCTGCAATTATAACGATATAATTTCAGTCTAAACATCTGGTTCACATTTAAATTTAATATATAACATGAACTTACCTCTTATTTCATCTTTTAGTCGTTGTACAGTAGCCCTCAGAGTTTCTTTTTCATCTAATTCAGACTCAAGTAATGCAGTCTTTTCAAGCGCCACATTAAATTTGGCTTCCATTTCTTCTTCAGTCACCTTACTTACCCTATGTTTATTAAAATATAAAATTCATTAGTCAAGCATTTTTCATAAAGATGGAGCATTGTAAAAAAAATAAGATCTGCACCTATGAGCTCTTTCCAAATCATCGTTCTTCTGTTCCAATTCCCTAACGTATTTGACCAACTGCTCATTTTGTATTTGAAGCTCCTGAGCTCTGGTCTGAAACAGAGTACAGTCAGCTGATTGCTGATCCAGTCGACTCCTCAGTTGCTCTATTTCTGAAGCTAGTCTGGAATTTCTCTGTCGTAGCTCACGATTTGTCTTGTCAGCCTGTTCTAAGGAAGCTTCCAATTCCTTCTCTAACATCTGCGAATTCTCTTGAAATTCTTCTAGTTCTCGTTCCACATCATCTTTTCTGTATTGAAAGAAGAAATATACATACATTTCTTCCTCTACGCAGCAGCATTACTAATCGATGACGATGACAATACTACTAACCTTTGATGAAGTTGATGCGCAAGATCCATCCAATACTGAACCTCATCATCCTTACTATTAAACTGAGGGGGAGGATCGATTTCCATCATCTCGAGTCCTTAAGATGCAGGCAGATAAAACAAAACAAGCAATCCCACCACAGAGAGAAGTTATCTCTGGCTCCACAAGATAGTGCGAGATTTACGTCGCGAGTCGCCTGGCATACATTCTCTGTAAAGCCAATGCAAGATTAGAAAAATGATTGGTAGAGGGGCCATGCGTCAAGTCGATAACAGTCGCTCGAATACGCTAATGACGTTCTGTATTCAGTATCGATTTGTTTGGACGGAAAGACAGAATGAAAGACGCGAGAGACAGAGTAAGCAGGTGCTCTCCAGGTGGAAAACTGTATTGCGTCGATTGAGACACTTGTACGTATCACGAACCTACTCCCCTTTCGATGAACGCGTATTTAATTGGAAAAATGGACCTTCGAAATCGTAGGAGGAAATGTGAGAGGCAGCGTAGGAAGTTCTTAAAAGCGATTTTGGACTCAAGAGTGCAAGAGAGACGGCGAGAGGAAAGAAGGAGAGTCTCGTACAGTTGACATGACGAATTGGTAAATGCAGCGCAGTGAGTCACGCACACTCTCTTATATACGCAGAAGCATAGATAGGTAGGATTGATTGGATCGCGCCGGACTTGTTCAATGGTTATCGAGACTGTATGTAATACTCACGCGACTCACGGCACTCGCATGTGGGCTGACTGTCCCGTCAATACGCCTGCACCGAGATTATTACACTTTATTATAGCTGTTTACGGAGTTCAAAATGGCAGATGCTAAAAAGAAGCGAGAGAACACAGAGCAGAGGGCCAGAGTTACAAGAGTGGCGCTAGTGTCGCGCGCGCGCGCTTGCGCAGTAATCGATAAACGAGCAGACTTGCGACGTTGCGACTTGTGTGTAATATACATATATATTCATGTATGCGATGCTATCTAGCTGCAGTTCGATATATGAATATATACGATGCGGGTTGCGTGTGTATCTCAATAGTTATTATTATTATACCTCGCTGGAAAAGTATCGGTTGCAGCTAGTCGATAACAGTAAAATCAATTTTTTTCTCTTCTGTCTTCAACGACGAGCTTGGGAAGGATATTAACGGTTTCGGCGAAGGTAGAGTGTGAATTATATGTCTTATTGAGGACTTTGTGTAAGAAATTATATTTTATGTATATATATATATATATATAAGTCTTGGATATTGCAGAGATGTGGCGTTGACATTTTATAATTGGTGAAAGCAGAAGTGGAATAAGAGACAATGCCGGGGACCGTGGAAAATAAATCGAGCGAAAACGAGGAGATCGAAAATGTTCGAGTGGTTGTTCGGATTAGGCCTATTAATGGGAAGGAGTTGGATGGTCATAGTCAAAATATCATATTTGCGGATACATTTAATAAAACTATTACGGTGAAGAATCCCCATGCCACCCGTGAAGAGCCACCTAAAATATTTTCCTTCGATGCTGTCTTTGATTCACAGGCGACTCAAGTTGACATTTATAATGAGACTGCTAGGGCTATCGTTAACAAGGTTTTGGAGGGTTACAATGGCACCATTTTTGCTTATGGACAGACTGGAACAGGAAAGACTTATACCATGAGTGGGTTAAAGTCTTCTCCACAGTTAAGAGGTATTATTCCTAATTCCTTTGCTCATATTTTTGGATATATCGCAAAAGCTGATGAGAACCAAAAGTTCCTGGTTCGTGCTACATACTTGGAGATCTACAATGAGGAGATTAGGGATTTGTTGGGTAAAGATCAAAATTATAAATTGGAAGTTAAGGAAAGACCCGATATTGGAGTTTACGTAAAAGATCTTACTGGTTATGTTGTAAACAATGCCGATGATCTGGATAGAATTATGGTCATTGGTAATAAGAACAGAGTTACAGGAGCGACTGCAAT
Organism: Apocrypta bakeri; assembly: GCA_018906985.1. Classification (NCBI taxonomy): domain Eukaryota; kingdom Metazoa; phylum Arthropoda; class Insecta; order Hymenoptera; family Pteromalidae; genus Apocrypta; species Apocrypta bakeri. The sequence continues at coordinate 4,216,202 of JACCIA010000003.1, forward strand.
GAATGCATGTAGCTCTAGGTCTCATGCAATTTTCACAATAACAGTGGAATCAAGTCAAATTGGAGACGATGGCCAACAGCATGTTAAAATGGGTAAATTACACCTTGTAGATCTTGCTGGCTCTGAAAGGCAAAGTAAATCAAAAGCTACAGGAGTAAGACTCCGAGAGGCTACAAAAATTAATCTTTCCCTATCTACTCTTGGTAATGTAATATCAGCTCTAGTTGATGGTCAAAGCTCACATGTACCATACAGGAATTCCAAGTTGACTAGATTGCTCCAAGATTCGCTAGGAGGAAATTCCAAAACACTGATGTGTGCCAATATCAGTCCAGCAGATCAAAATTACGATGAAACTATAAGTACATTAAGGTATGCCAATAGAGCAAAGAACATTAAGAATTGTGCTAGGGTGAACGAGGATCCCAAAGATGCTTTACTACGGCAATTCCAAATTGAAATTGAGCAACTTAGACAACAATTGGAAGAAAATTGTCCTGAAATCTCTACAAGCGATGAAGAATCTGAGGCATCTGAAGAATTTAGTACATCGCCAAAATCAGATTTTAACAAAAAGAATATGCCAATGTCCAATAGTCTAACCGAAAAGAAAGATAAGTCAGAGAAGCAGTCAGAGTATCTAAATGATATGGATTTGATGGAATTGAAACGCACACAGACTGAAAAAGAAGTATTAAGAGAAAAAATGTTAAACTTGCAAAACAAAATACTCATTGGAGGTGAAAATCTCTTGGAAAAAGCCGAAGCCCAAGAGCAACTGCTTGCTGCATCCGCTACTGAGCTGGAGATCAGAAAACAGAGAGAAGAACAACTGAGCAAAGCAATAAGAGAAAAAGAAGCAGAGCGAATCGACATAGAAGAAAAGTACTCGTCTCTCCAAGAAGAAGCTGCAGGAAAAACTAAGAAATTGATAAGAATCCATAGTATGTTATTATCAGTTAAAGCTGAACTATCGGATCTCCAACAAGAGCATCAACGCGAAATGGAAGGACTCTTGGAGGGTGTTCGTGGTATTGGTAGAGAATTACAACTGCAGGAACTTATTATGAACAATTACATTCCATTAGAGTACCAGACTCTCATCGAAAGATACGTTCACTGGAACGAGGACATCGGAGAGTGGCAACTAAAATGTGTAGCCTATACTGGCAATAATATGCGAAAATCCCAAATGCACCTATCGAACGGAGAACACGTAGAAGCAAACATTCCAGAGCTCTCTAATATTTATTATACTTATGCCGAATCAGTCAAGAGTGTACCCTCGGCTGTAAGGGAGAAGATTCGATCCGGCGTCCCTAGACCGATGACGGCAGCTAATAGATCGCGTCAGTAATAATAATAATTTATTCCGTTTATATTGTTATCCGACGATTATTTATTATAAATTTCAACGTTTCAGTATTATTTCTCCAAATATTTATATATTTAAATGGCACAAGCTATGTAATATTGATAATAAAAAGCATTGAAGTATTTTAATCGAACGCATTTGTAAAAAATTGCACACCTATTTATATTTCCCGCTCATTGTTCTCAACGTGCGCGAATCGCAGTTTCGGAGGAGATCCCACTCCCCCGTTCCCACATGTGCGATGTCCCACCCATGTCTAATCCCACATCCCATGCAGAGTGTACTATATATAAAGTCGACAATTGCGCCCTCTGCATAAGGCGAGTCTTAGAGACAGCCTTTTTTATTCTTGTGTGTAATTTGTGCGATCCTTTTTAACGATAATCGCGCGTGCTATCCCATAGTGTAACAATAATCGCTATCCTGATAATTAACCGGACTATTGCCAATTCGACAAAATGGTAAGTTTTCTTTTGCTTCCCAAGTTCAATTTTCCTATTCCGATTGTAGTCTCGTGAGAGAAAGCCGCATCACGAGTGTCTCCAGTATCACAGGGTTATCCGATTTTAACAATTATTTTAACCGCTTGTACGATTTCATTCGAAGTATTAGTGATTTTGAAATTAGTCTTGGAATATAGGAAGTTTATTTTATTGCTGACAAATGCCGGAACTGGTTAAATGGGTGTTTTCGGTATGAACACGCGGTCGGTGATGATGTTGATCGCGAGGTTCACGTCTTCCTAACCTTATAAGGATACGAACTTATCATTGGTGATACGCTATAGACCCACTGAGGTGGATACGGTTCATGAAACATGGTATAGATCTTTCTCTAGCAACTTTTAGGGAGAATTTTTTTGGACAATTTTTTTCGGATGTTTCATGAAATAATAAGTGAGATAAGTACAATAAGTTGAATTTCATCGTTCGATTTCTTTTTACAGCAAACTCAAATTATTCTCCTGAAGGAAGGGACAGACTCGTCGCAGGGCAAGCCTCAGTTGATTTCCAACATAAATGCTTGTCAAACAGTTTCAGAAGCTATCCGCACAACTCTGGGTCCTCGTGGTATGGACAAATTGATTGTCGATGAAAGTGGTAAAGGAACGGTTTCCAATGATGGTGCTACCATTTTGAAGCTTCTTGATATTGTTCATCCAGCAGCTAAAACTCTAGTCGACATTGCAAAATCACAAGATGCTGAAGTAAGTTAATGAAGTATTTCTTTTTTCTTTGAAACAAATCTCGGTTCATTTTAGCTATGCTGTAGTGATTGTCCGAGATTAAATAATTACTACCATGTATTTTCCGAGAAGAATAAATGCAACCAATAGACTGACAATTTTGAAAAGAAACAGAACTGTCTCAATAAGTTTCTACATTAAAATCCTTACTTATTTATTGTTTACAAAACTACCGATTTGCTTATTAATTTTTATAATGATTTTTTTAGATTGGAGATGGTACTACCAGTGTTGTCCTTTTGACCAGTGAATTCTTGAAACAGGTGAAACCCTTAATTGAGGAAGGAGTACATCCACGTATTATCATCAAATCATTCAGATTAGCTATAGATCTGGCTACAGAAGAAATTAACAAGCTCAGTATTAAGATTGAGAAATCAAACCCAGAGCAAACTCGCAGTACGCTGGAAGAATGTGCTGCTACAGCTTTAAACTCCAAACTCATCCACCAACAGAGAAAGTTTTTCAGCAAAATGGTTGTAGATGCTGTTCTCATGTTGGATGAGCTTCTGCCCATCAACATGATTGGTATCAAAAAGGTGAGTTGTCATATTTATTTTAAATTATGTAAAAAATATTTCAAAAACATAACGATTATCGTACTGAACTTTGTCCGAATTTCAGGTAGCCGGAGGTGCTCTCGAAGACTCCGAACTCGTCGCTGGTGTGGCCTTCAAGAAGACATTCTCTTACGCTGGTTTCGAGATGCAGCCGAAAACGTACTCACCCTGTAAGATTGCTCTTCTGAATATCGAGCTCGAATTGAAAGCCGAACGTGACAATGCTGAGATTCGCGTAGACAACGTCGCCGAATTCCAGAAGATCGTCGATGCCGAATGGAAGATTCTCTACGACAAACTGGAAAAGATCTACAAGAGCGGAGCTAATGTAGTCCTGTCGAAATTGCCTATCGGAGATGTTGCTACTCAGTACTTTGCCGACCGAGACATGTTCTGCGCTGGTCGCGTGGTCGACGAGGACTTGAAGCGAACAATGAAAGCTTGCGGTGGAGCCGTCATCACCACGGCTAACGATATCAACGACAGCGTTCTCGGTAGCTGCGAGAGCTTCGACGAGAAGCAAATCGGAGGAGAACGATTCAACTTCTTCGCTGGTTGCCCCAACGCTAAGACCTGTACGTTCATCCTCAGAGGTGGTGCCGAGCAGTTCCTCGAGGAAACCGAGAGGTCCCTACACGACGCTATCATGATCGTAAGGCGAATGATCAAGAATGACTCCGTTGTCGCCGGTGGAGGCGCCATCGAGATGGAACTGTCGAAAACTCTGCGCGACTATTCTCGCACGATCGCTGGAAAGCAACAGCTCATCATCGGCGCAATCGCCAGAGCTCTGGAAATAATTCCAAGGTACGATTTCTCCAACGTTTTAAATCACGTAATTATTTAACAAATTATGCAACTCTTTGTAAAATGAATCTTGTATAACGTTTAATAGACAATTGTGCGACAACGCCGGCTTCGACGCAACGAACATTCTGAACAAGCTCCGGCAAAAGCATCACGAAGGTAGACGCTGGTTCGGAGTCGATATCAACAACGAGGACATTGCCGACAACTGGGAAAGCTGCGTGTGGGAGCCAGCAATAGTGAAGATCAACGCATTGACCGCAGCTTGCGAGGCCGCCTGCTTAATCCTGTCGGTCGACGAGACAATCAAGAGTCCAAAAAGTTCCGATGGTGCTGCGCCTCAAATGCCCGGTCGCGGCATGGGTAGACCCATGTAACACCTTCAAGCCTTATTGTACTCTCTGTCTATACAAAATGTGCGGAGAATTACTCTGCGAACATGCGCCTAGTTCTTTTTTCTACGATGAGCATTTAATATCCGCATCGCGATGCGCTTGTCGCGCTGTCGTATTTATTATACTACCGAAAATCCTTAGCAACATTTTTTTATAGATTCTCTACAATCCTTGAGAGAGAAATGTTTAAAAATAAGTAGTACCACAGCGCCGCATCGCATCAAGGTTTTTTTAAAAAAAAAAGCAAAAGAAAACCAGCAAAATAAATAATGTACGTTAACACGATGAAGCAGCAGCGTAAGCAGCGGCATCATCAACAAAACTCTCAACTTAATTAAGTTTTTTTGTATCCAAACAAAAATCCGCAAACGATAATCCATCGCTAAATAAAGAAAAAAAAAGTTTACAAAAGTATATACCAGACGTTCTCAGACTTGTATATTTGTCTCTCTCTCTCTCTCTCTCTCTCTCTCTCTTTTTCACGCAGACCAAGTGACTCTGAAATTTCCTCTCGTCTGGGTTTGTCCGTCGCTGGCGCGTATATTCACAGCTCGCCTCTCGCACCCCCTCCACTCTCAGAAACAGAATGCGCGCAGCTTTACTGCGTCCATCTCTCTCTATACTAGTGTACTATACTCGTGAGTGTTCGAGAGGGGAGAGGGGAATGTCAGACGACGTAGAGCTGCGCAGCAGAGCAGGGAGTGCTCATTGCTCGGCTCGTGTGTCCTCGTCTCGGCAGTACGCGCCGCGCTGCCTTGCCGGCAACCAGTCCACGACGAAGCTCTTCGATACCGCACACACTACACACACACACACACACACAGACACAGACACGTACACGTACACACGTCCCCTCTTTTTCTCTCCCTCCGTTTTAATATACAACACGCACTCTGTTAACTCTTTCACACATACATACTCGTACGCTCTTTCTATCTCGTGTGTAATAGGAACACTTTATAGAGAGAGTTCAGGCGCGCGGGAGTGCATTGTACATAGAAATTTTCGGCATTCATCGTGTCGCGCGCAGAGTGTATAATCATCACCTGTCGTTCTGTCTCTCTCCGGACAGGAAGATATCACGAGTGTGCGAAGAAGAGCCAACGTCGTCATATACGCAGTCAGTAGGAGGGAGAAGGAGCGCGGAAAATTCCAAAGTTGGCGCGCTATCGTCTCTCGCGCGAGCGAGTCTCTCTCTCTCTCTCTCTCTCTCTCTCTCTCTCTCTGGTGTGTGTCTCTGTGTGAGTGCGCGTGTGCTCGTTTCTCTCTCTCGCGAGCAGCGATAGCAACAGCAGCAGCAGCAGCAGCAGCAGCAGCAGCAGCAGCAGTACCACTGGACGTGTACCAGTACTCGCCTCCGTCGTCTGTTGTAGCAAGCAGTAGCAGCAGCAGCAGCAGTAACAGCATCAACAATAACAACAAGTGCTGCGTGTGCCGCCAACACGTGATTCTCTCTCGCGCAGCGTGTAAATAGTCGGCCTCCCCTCTCATACCACCAAGTGTTGTATAGTATATACTGGCTCTTTGGCTGAGTGGCGGCCGTGTATACAGTGCGAGTGAGCGTGTGTGTATATACTCAGAGGCGGAGCGCGAAGAGAGCACAGTCTCTAGCCTCGTCAAGGACAGCACGTGGCCTCCCCTCGCGTTCCGAATGCGCCGCCGCCGCTGTCCGCGAGTCTTCGTCGTCGACGTCGTTGCGATTAACCGATTACGATAATATTCTCAACGGAGAGAGAAGCGTGTGCGCGTGTATCGAGACACATGTACATGCGCACATATGTGTATGTACTGTATCGTCGCAAATCCAGTTGAGGTACAGCCGAGTGTGCAGTGCGCGATTGTGGGCTGCAAATATGTCTAGGAAAGTCCGATAATCAGAAGAATAATAGAAACAACGATCAAAACGACGTACATCCCATCGTAGTCTGTTTGTATACACGCCCGCGCGCGCGCGCGCACGAGCAGCAAGCAAGCAAGTACAGCAGCAACAGTAGCAGTACCAGCTATACGGTATAATTCGGTGTACGATTCGGCTAATACAGGAACAATAACGAGATGGACTTCGCAGACGGCAACGCGATGATGGACTCGATCGGTTACGAGCTGGACAGCGGTTTCGAGCCGCAAACTCGCGCGCGTTCCAACACATGGCCCTGTCCCCGACCGGACAGTTTTCCGGAGGCCGCTGGTGGTGCGGGCGGTCCCGGTGGTGCACCGAAGGAGCCCGGTTGCGGCGAGTCGGGGGGTACGCCACCCCAACAACCGTCGTCCCTCTTACCGGTCAAGAAGAACTCATCGCGCCGCAACGCTTGGGGTAACCTCAGCTACGCCGATCTCATAACCCAAGCGATCACCTCAGCGCCGGACAAGAGACTTACTCTATCCCAGATCTACGAGTGGATGGTGCAGAACGTACCCTACTTCAAGGACAAGGGCGACAGCAATAGCAGTGCCGGATGGAAGGTACTCGATCATTTTTTCCTTGCATACATACATGTATACCGTATACGTATTCCTATACGCTTTCCTACATACAGCGGAATAAAAGAAAATACAAAATGCGGGTTTCTCTCACATACGTGGCGGAGCTCGAACGCGCGCGTAAGGTACCGGTTTCTCGCTCCTCGGATTATAACTGTATATACGCGGCGAATTCATTGCCGATTTCTCTCGGTGGAATTCGCTCCACTACACACGCTGCAGCGGGAGCAGTAGCAGCAGCAGCAGGAGCAGCGGCAGCGGCAGTCGCAGCAGCAGCAGTCGCAGCGGCAGCGGCATCGGCCTCTCACTTTTCTGAAGGCCGTGAGCGCGCGCGAGCGCTCGAGAGAGGCGAGTGTACATGTGTACCTACCTCTGTGTATAAGATTCTGCATCTCTCGCGCGCGCTCTCGCGACGCCGCGTGCTTTCTTTCTCTCGCTGGAAAAGTGTACTTTTCCGCGAGCGCCGAAGGCCGAGCGCCAAGGCAGTTCCGCATTTTCCGAGGCTACGAGCGCAAGGTCGTCGCGCTTGCTTTTCTAAGCTTCTTCTTCTCTGTTTATGCATCAGCTGCAATTTTACGTCTCCGCATAGACGCCGATCGCCGACGACTGCGCTCCTATACAGTGTATACTGTATAGGAAAGCCAATGACCTCACGTACTATTTATCCCTTCTCCTCTTTCTCTTTCTCTCTGCAGCTACTCTTTTACGGCTCACTTTCCTTCGGACGCTGTTCTCGAAGCAAAGCGATATGTTGGCGATGTGTATATCTATACACACATCGCGGTATACACATACGTACATGCAGAGCGAGACTGCGAGAGAGGGAGTCTCTACGTTACGTTCACGTGTTGGCACAAGCGGGGCGCCGCCGCTACGTAACGTGCAACAGGTTGCCGCTCTTGCTTTCTCTCGTGGCGAAGCAGTGGTTGCTTGCTCTCGTCCACCTTCTACCGAAACGGAGGCTGTGTATTAGGTACCGATAGTAAACAAACCGAACGTCCTCTTCGTCTCTCTATACGTGCTACTCCCAAATGCTATACAATATAGCGGCGCTGGAGTACGTCTAAGAAGAACGAGTCTCTTCTACGTACTCTTCCGAGGCAAAGCGCGTGCGTGCGTCCATTTATATGTGTGCGCGTGTATGCGATATGTATGCTAGAAGGCTAAAGTTAGCTTCCGAGCGAGCGACTTGCGTAACGATGACGCCAAGTTTGCTGCTGGTCTCAGGGCCCTCACTCGCACGTAATAATAGAATCCTTGATTCCGAGGAAAATCCGACTACGTTATGCGATACAGCTATGTGGAGTCATGCACGAATTTATAATAAATTAATATAGGTGTAAGTACGATGAAAAGAGGAATGAAAAAATTTGCGATTATTCGCAGTTGTCGGCACGTGGCTCGCGTGCGTATACTATATGTATACAATAACGTATGCACACACACACACACATATATATATATATAAATATAAATGTGCATGTATATATAAACGCTCACACGATAGTATAAGAGCGAGCCCCTTCGAGCCGTCGAACGTCGACTCGCGACGCTGGTTCAAGGACCCGACGTTTAATTGGCTGCTATATAACGCCACGGCGATTAAATTAGAACGTATACACACGCGCGCGCGTGAGCGTGAGTACACGCAGAGACTCTCGATTTCTGTATAGAGAAAGAGAGAGAGAGAGAGAGAGAGAGAGAGAGAGAGAAAGAGCGAGAGAAAGTATTTCTACGAGCATTCGGAACAATAATAAATAACACACACTACCTAGGTACACACAGAAACGATTACTGCGCTTATCGCTTAAAAGGTATTACGCAATAATTGCGCAGCCGTTCATTTTTCGGCCGGCGCCGCATTTTTTCCCGAGATGTCAGCACCGACGATCGTCGATCGATCGGCAGACTTTAGCGTCTTTTTTATATTCTGGCCTTGCGCTTCCATTCATTTATTTTTTTTCTCCTTTCTTTCGCCTCTTATGGGCCTCCTTCTTCTGTATTTTGCCTAAAAATACAAGCCTAATTTCGCGTCTGTCGTATTCCATCTTATTATTCGTATACCGGCGGGCAAGATAGGAAGGGGAGGAGCAGATTCATATGAAGGAAAATGCAATTTGGCAGTGTGGAAGAGACGAATATCTACTCTCATATCTGGCTCGGCGACGACTTTGTTTTGCTTCGACAACACACACACACACACACACACGTGTGACGCGCGCGATCGAGCCAATAGAGCATAGGCAAATTTATTCGGTTTCCGCGCTGAGGGAAATCTATTTTTTTTTTCTTCTCCTTCTCCAGTATATAAGCTGCGTTGCATAACTCTTGTGTATTATGATGCGCACTCCTCGCAGCCTCGACCTTTCGACAGAGTCGTCGCTTGCGCACGCGTTCGCGGCAGCCATTTTATTCCTCTCTTGAAAAAAAAAAAGAAGAAAAAAAAAGAAATATACATATACACTCGCCATTGGCGGAGATATACGATTAGCGAGTGCGTGTGTATATTCTAAATGTGTATATAATATATATAGGGCTCGTTATCTTATCCGTATAATCACTACTTCAGCGTTGATCGTACACTATATGTACGTGCACGAACGCGTGTCTATGTGGCTATGAGTATATACATATTTTCTTTACGTCTTTAGTAAGAACTATATAAGTTTCGGGATAATTGAGGTTAGGTCCATTCACAAGTGTGTAGAGCCGCGTTATACTGCAGCCAACACGTGTAGAGAAGTGACTCTATATAGGAGGTACATACCTTCGCCTACCTCTACGCCGCTTGACGGGCAACTTGTTGCGCGCCACTCGGGACGATGAGCCGAGACGTAAGAAAAAAAAGACTCGTTATTAGCCTAGACCGACGAGCTAATAAGCTTTAAAGTAGGACCACGTGAGGCTCGTAAAAACCGGTCGATTTTAATGCTCGGATGTAATAGCTGATGATAATAAAATTGAAAGTGTATATTATTATTTTGAGCGCTCCTTATGTTGTGACGAATCTCTGATAGTAACGGTGGTTACTCAATATTAAATATGGCTATTAGGCGTATGTTAAAAAAAAGAAGTAGAATAAAAATAAAAACGACATTCCAAACTAGTCGAAAAATTCTCTCGTGGTATATAATACGTTATCCCATCCGTTCGATCGTCGGCGTTTAATCTCATTACGAGCGAAGCGGTGTGTAAGAAGCTGCTTCTCCGGAGTCTGGGCCAACTGGGAACGATCCAAGCTTCGCTTCTTGTGTACTTACCCTCCTGATTACCAGCGCATTAGCGTCTCTTTTTCCGCTCCTTCTCCACCTCTTCTCTCTCTCTCTCTCCTCCTGTCTACTTCTTTCGTGCATAAAGTAAATGTATCGTGGAAAATTGACTTCTTCGTCTCGTTCCTCGATGTTTTATACGTGGATTTTGTTCGGAGAGAGTAAGTAACTCGATACGAGCGATGTAAGCCTATATACAGGTAATCGGAGAACAAGCGACGGTCATGTGCAGAGCTGCGACGAAAAAAAAAACACAGAACGTGACAACAAAAAAATGCGTATATAAAGTAGTAGCGGCGCTTGTGGTATATATACGTGTGGATTATATAGCGAGAGCATTGCCTAAATATAATTCGCTGTGGGCTTTTATTATTGTGCGGGACGTTCATTGTGAACTCGCTGAGAATGAATCGGAGAGCGAGGTGTATTATATATGAAAGCGAGTTTGAGCATACTCTCACGATATGTGCCGCGGAAGAGAGAAGAGAGAAGAGAGAGAGGAAGAGTGTGTTCCGGACGTGGAGTATAGAAAATTAACTAGTCGATGAGCTTAAGAATGAGGTTTTTCCTTCTATACCGTCGGTCGAATATACACCGTCAAAATCAGCTTTTCGTTTAAACTACTTCTAGCCTATATAATATGAGTTTGTTAATTGTATTTCTTAGTATCTACATTACTCTGTAAGCGAAGCGTAATGAGCTCTTTTACAAACGGTATCGAAGTTCTCTCGACCTCCGTTATAGCTCTTCATCGTATTTTGTAATTTAAGCCGAGCGAAAAGAAAAAGTGCAAGTATGTGTGATATCCAATCCTTATCTAAAGACATAAATTAAAGTTATTTATAAAATGTTTAACATATCTCTACTTTAAGGTTAGTAGATCTCTAATCTACTAGCCTTAACTATTTTTTTGTAATTATACGAAGATAACATAAACTAAAAAGTCAATAACAATTGTTAATCGATTCGCCCTTATGTTATGCAGATAAGTGTGTGCATACACGTATGCGTTTCACTGCACATACCGTCGTTTCTCCGAAGAAAGCTAAAAAATGTAACAGCTGTTTTGAGCTTCGACATCCCTCGAGCAATTAGCAAACGTTCGATGAATCAGAATCGAGCGCATTCCACCATCGCGCGCGCGCGCGCGCGCGAAAGGAAGACTCGTGCATAGCTTCGTGTACGATAGTACACGGTATATACATAGAAGGGTGTCGGAATTGTCGGAAAGCATCATAGCCAAAGATACACACAGTTAACGTAACATACGCACAGTTCTTATTCACGCAGGAATCGTCGCTCTCTTAATGACGTCACTCCTCCGACTGTCCCGTCTATATAGTAATACGGAGAGATTGGTCAATTGGCCCGTGGTGTAGTGCTCGCTTGCGCGCAAATGAGCGAGCGAGAAAGAGAGAGCAGTGGTTCTCCGCTTTGTTGATATATACCTCTTCGCAAGGTCGCGTGTTCAAACTGCTTCGTCACGTTTGCACTAGCAGCACGCATCGTTTGTCCTATAAGAGGATACGTATGTGTATTTCGATTGGATTCCCTTCGAGTGCCTTTGTGTCAATTGTGTCGTGTATATATATGTAGTGGAATTCGAAATCGTGTATCTCCGTACTGTGCACATCTGTAGACGGCACAATATTTCCTAACGATTTTCCTCGAAAGAAAGTGTGCGGCAACGACGGCAGCGACAGGAGTAGCATACGCGCATATGTATATATATATACATTTGTATATATAAATATACACGAGTATATGCCGATAAGATATCACGCACGCAGTCGTGACTTTTTCTTTCGCGTATGATAACAGTTTTCCGATGGAAAACTTATATACGCAATCTATACGAAAAGCTCGCGAACGAACAATAAAAAGCTAGTCTGGATGAGCTCAGGTGATCGTCACGCTTACGCAACCGACTTGAAGAAGAAAATAAAAATCCAATTCACTACCTGATCTATATAATGCGCGTCTACGTCTGCGCCAGACTAAACATCACTGCCGATGCTATATAATTCTTCTTTGCGCGTATTCGTGTCTGTGTATGCATTCTGCTTATAGATATATAATATATATATGCACAAGTGTGCGCGTACATCGTAATCCATTGAATGCGCGTCGATCCTACGCGTTATATCGACAATAACGAAGGGGAAAAAAGTCTGTAAAAAAAAAGAAGTAGCAGCGTATCAGTCTCGTCTAGTCTGATGCACGTGCATATCGCTGCACAGACTTGACCGAGGTCGAGTCGTGGCGACGACTCAAGGCTGACTATGACGTAATGTGACATCTGCCCTCGCGCTTTTTCGCACCTTTATGCAATAATATCCCACGCTCTTCGTCTCTTCCTTCCGTTCGATTTTGCTCTAGGAACCAGTTCAAAGACTCTCTTACGCGATACGACGATTGCGCTCTGTTGCATCGCAGAATCCCAGCTGCGCTTCTGTGAGTAAAACCGGTCGTCACAGTAGCAGCTGCACAGCGCGTTTATCTCGTGCATAGAGAAAGAGTGAGAGAGAGAGAGAGAGAGAGAGAGAGAGAGAGTGAGTGAAAAAATGGATGTGCGTACGTGTGTTCTTGCTTCAGTTATTGTTATTATTATCATCATTGTCTCTTCTCTCTCTCTCTCTCTCGGTAGCGACACCTTGTAATCGTCGGGGAAATATGAAAATTTCAACCTGTTTTAATAATCGTAATAATAATAATAATGCAGGCAATCTCGGTTACCCACCCCGATGGACTTCATTTATATGCAAATCCGATAGACTCTATACGCAAAATTCGCACGCGGGTTTGAGGATAAAAAAAAATATGATGAGCGCCGACGCGTAATAGTTTCGTCGATTTGCTCGGAATATGAAAGTGTGAGCGTGCGTTGTTCGACACTACGTCTGTATAAATATCTATGTATACATTATATATACACATACGTAGTGTCAATCCCAATGTATGTGTGTGTACACACACGTGCGCGCATATAAATTTATATATATGTATGTATACTTATATATGTACATGCAGGGTAGATAAGCGATAAATAAAGAGAATAGTCCTCACTACTCTGTCATTTTCGTTTATCGCGATGCACAACTCTGTGTTTGCATACCCGAGAAAGAGAGAGAGAGAGAGAGAGAGAGAGAGAGAGAGAGAGAGAACGATAGGGATAAATGCATGTATAGGGCTGTATTGACGTTCAACACGTCACTGTCTATTAATAACAATCATAATTAATTTTGTTATTATCATTGTTATTTTATGTATATATATAATAGACAACATTGAAGAATATCGAGGGTAGCGGAAAGACGTAATTTACACTTAAAGAGAGACAGAGAGAAAGAGAGAAAGAGAGAAAGAGAGAAAGAGCGAAAGAGAAAGAGAGGAACGACCTTTGAATAAATAAATTGACCCTGAAGAGTACACGCTGATGCAGTAGAGACGAGAGAACGATACGCAGCAGTGAGTAAGTCTCTACAGTAGCAGCAACGTCTATTTTCGTACTTTTTCGGCCTGCCTCCCGCTTCTCTTTATTAATAAACTCTCGCGTCCGCGAGTCGACTGCTTTTCTCTCTATCTCTATTGTATATGCACAAGTATGCACAAGTATATATCTTTATATACGCGTATACAAAGATATACGAGAATTGATTCGTCGACACAGTTGGTAGGAGGCTGAAAAATTGACCAGACCCTTGGGAGAAACGGCGATTAGAAGATCGTTAGTGGGTGTACTTGAAATTTTCGCTCGGCTGAGCTTTTAGTCGGCTGGAAAACGAGCTTCGTTGAGTGATTTATTCTTGCTGGATTTTCGGAACTGGTTTTATGCGCATAGCTGAAGACTAATTAAATTACAGGATATATATATATATATATATATATCGTTATAGCTTGCGGTAAACGGACTTGGATCATTTTTTTTTTCGACATTTCATTTTCTTTCTTTTTTCATCATTGAGCGGTGGTTTCGGGAGTCACAGTCCTTGCTCAATGTCAGGAATGTGCGAAATGTTGGCTTTCGTAAATGACGACTCTTCGGCTAAATTTTTAGCTGCCGAGAACTGCCAGTGGGTGTTTAGAGCAGATTGAAATTCTTTTGTGCAGATGAGAAATAATCAGCTCGCTGGGGGAGGAGGAAGGATCTTTTCAAGATACTACTCGTTAATTTATCTTATCGATGTATACTTAAGCCACAGACAGATTTTCTGATTTTTTTTATTCGATATTTTCAAAGCTATCGGTTGGATTTATTTTTAATAAATTACACGTGAGAATCTATATATATATACTAAGGCACTCGTGGGCGTAAAGGTGTTAATGCAGCGTATAAGTATCGTGTTTTCTCGCTACGTTGTCTGACTCGACTTTTCACGAGCAACAATTTCTAGCTGTACAGACGAGCTCTCGGGCTTTTCTCTCTCGTAAAAACTCCTCTACCCAAGATATGATCCATTGTTTGAAAAAAAGAATTTCTCTTGTTCTTTTTTTACGCTCACATTATTACAACAACTAACAATTTTCAACGTTATATAAGAGGTGAAATTTAAAAATTTAAGCTCCAAAGCTGGTGTCGACGTCGGTTATCAATAATACAAGCCCCGATCACATCCGAAGAATCAAACAATAAAACGTTTTATCAAATTATTTAAGTTAATCTAAGCTCTTAAAAAAATATACTTTGCTATATTTATTAATCTTCTATGGCTGCCGCCTCGATCGGAAACTTAACCCTTTTCCTTTCGTAGAACGATCAGAACGAATCTTCGCTAATTTTTGCTAAACATTACACGTGAAGTTTAGCTTGTGTATCATATTTTTTCAGTCACTCTCTCTCTCTCTCTCTCTCTCTCTCTCTGTCTCTTTCTCCATTTCGCTCTTCTCGATTGCTCTTTTTCTGGTCCAGTGAATAGTTGGCAAACAAACCAAGCGAGTTACGGCACGTTTATATACACGGTAATAATATTTTTCTGCCGATGCGATATTCTATACTCAATACCTATAACAGGGAGAAGGAGAGAGAGAGAGAGAGAGAGAGAGAGAGAGAGTAGTAATCGACGATTTCTTTCCGTTTATTATATTTATAGATAGACTAGGAAACGTCTGTCGGATAATTCGAAACGGAGCGAAGAAAATTTGTATAACGAAGAGAGATAGAAAGAGAAAGAAAGATAGTATATTGAAGGGTTAGAGGTGTTAACGCACCGCGTGCAGCATCAGGGCGGTACAGCACGAAACGTGAGGCGCACGTTGATATCGCGAGGTGTGCTGCCTAGCAACTGGTGTTCTGTCTCCTTCTCCCAACCTCCTCACCTGCGCAAATCTACTTTTCTTGCCTGCTATATAAACGTATATTTCTGTGCCTGTATAATGCATATCTCTCGTTCTCTTTCCCCATGTTGGATACACACAGCGCACACATAGGTATGTATATATAACGTATTCGAGCATTAAACAACATCCTCCTTTTGAATATGAAGTACCGGTTCACTACACTTATATATGTACACTCGACACCTCTCTATACGCCTAATTCAACAGGTGGGCCGTAGCTGCTGCTCCGCACCAAGTCGTTCGTATACCTTACATGAAATAATGTTGTAATTACGGTATGTGCCTATACTTGTATATGTGTGCATGCATATATACGCGGTCATACTGGTTGCCAGAGAGAGAGAGAGAGAGAGAGAGATACCGTCGGCAGCTATCCGTGGGGAATCTAATTGAGATCAATTGCGCTGGCGGGGTCAAGCTACTCCGTGTAGCTCGAGAGAGAAAGAGCTATAGCGAGAGAGAGAGAGCGAGTAAGAGAGAGAGAGAGACTACGCCTACTTACTTTTGAAGAAGATGGCTGCGATGCCGCTGCAATACATAGAATCCCCGCGTGATTGCAATTGGACGTAATCTGCCGAGTGGAAAATTGCGTGCTTTGCTTTGCGACTGGCAGTGCATGTATATATTGTATATATACCATAAATGTACACACGTTTATATGCGATATATATTATATTACACGCGTATTATAATTGAAAGTTAAAGAATAGCCGAAAGAAAATTAAAAGCTTCTGCCGGTGGTGTTCGCGAAAAAGAGTTATACAGAAAGAGGACTCGGATAAAAAGGTGGATGAAGAGAGAGAGAGAGAGAGAAGCTGTAGGGGTTGTAGTAGAGAAAGAGAGAGAGAGAGAGAATGAGAGTGCGTCAAGTGGTGGGGTAGTGGCGCCGGCGCCAGTGGCACCGCCGCGACGCCAGGCGCCACCAGACTTTGGGTTTCAGATTAATGGATCATTTTTCTTCCCTCGACTCAGCTCTACGCGCGTATATAGCTCGCGCTCGCGCGACGAGTTTCTTCCTCCTCGTTTCCTACCTTGGAGAGAAAGAGAGAGAAAGAGCAAAATTCTCTCTCTTTCTCGCTCTTTCTCTCTCCTTCTCCAAGGTAGGAAACTAGAAGAGAGAGAGAATTTTCTCTCTCTACCCCTGGAATGTGTCTGCTCGAGTTTTAGCTGTTCGTTCGCGACTTTGCAAAGCACAACTTTTGAGAGAGAGAGAGAGAGAGAGAGAGAGAGAGAGAAAGAAGGCAAAAGTTAAACCCTCTACCTAACTATATACGTATATATATCCCTATATATCGATTACAATCTCATGCGTGTATATATATACGTGTGTGCACGAGGGTTTTCTTCTAAGTGCTCGCTCTGCATTTTCTTCCTCTTGATAAGGTTCATGTAATAAATCCCGATCTTTCTATATATATATATATATAGACCATGTATATATAACATATCCTTCAGCATGGAGGTTTCGTATATTATGTGGATTTCGGACGAAGAGAAAAAAAAGTCGTATATACCGTTGTATATAGGGACGAGACGAGACGCCCGCACAATTATTATGCTAATGCAAGGGACACGATAAGTCAGCAGCACGAAAGAGATAGTATGAGAGAGAAAGCTGTATCAGTTTGTGTGGAACGCGTGAATAGTGCTGCCCTTAATGCCTACTATTCTTATTCTCGTGCGTGTGTACCGGTATTATTATTAAATGGATTCCCAAGGCTAGAGCGCACGGCCGATCGATATTTATCAAATTGAATCGCGCGCCCGCGCGCGCGCGCAAGTTAGAGAGAGAAAGAGAGAGAGAGAGAGAGAGAGAGCGAGCGCGAATGCTACTCTCCTCTATCGTATACGTATAGACGCACGCGCAGGACATGCGTGGGTGTTCGTCGTGAATAAGTGAGCTTATGGCTTTTTTTGGACATTCACCAAGGGCTTTATACAGCACCGACGTTTTCGGGTGATGGAATGTGGACTAGTTTGACTATGAGGTGTGTGTGGGTATGACGTGTGGTTAATGAACGGTCGGTAGTTTTTTATCATTCTTTCTCACAGGGACTGCGTACAGTGCGGTTTAAATTTGATAAAGATTAAGCGTTTTGCTGATCGTTGATAGGAAATAAAAAAAAAAATTGTTACTTTTATTTTTGATAGCGTGCTTTATTACAAAAGATTATATTTAGAAACAAAAAAAGTAAAGAAAAGAAATGATAATAATTAAAAATTCAAAAAACAAATAAATGCGTTAATTAAATAAGATAATGGAATCTGAAAGCTTTTCAATTACAGTGTGCAATCGCTCGATCGATCGTCATCGCGTATATCGCCATCGCGCGAATAACAATGATAATTTTAAGATCATCATTGCTGATGCACTTTACCGACTCGTCATGTGATTCGTAAACTTCAAAGACGTTTATCGCATAATTTACACGCGATATACCAAAACAACTTTTATATCCACTTTAAATTAAAAAAAAAAAAAAAATAATGAAAAAAAACATTATGTTTTCCCTCATCGTTTGTATTTACATATATAACACAGCGATTGTGTATGAAGATATTAAAGTAATGGTCGTATGTCACGTTAGATCTGAGTTATACCTTGTAAATCTTCGTGTCTTTTTCCATTATACGATGAAACCCTTACCTATACGATTAACCATTGATTTGAAAACTTTTCTCTATTTCTCGTCTCGCGTTTGTCTCTCTCATCTAATCTCGACGCATATACGCATGCATACACGTCTCGTTTTTTTGGCCTTCGTAGAACTGCATCACTAGGAAGTATCAGCATCGGTATTATGCGTATTATCGACGCTTGCGCAACTCTTGACGCGACTTTGCTACGATTGATTCAATAAACACACGCACGTGCGGATCTAATCTATCGGAAAATTCAAATTTTTTTATATTTCCATTCGAAACGATGACGTTCTCTTTATCTATACGAATACATATACACTTATATACATACATATATATATATATATATATACGTTGACACAGGTTGCAAACATAACATATGCATGAGTCTCGTTAAAAAATAAAAGGGATGAGGAGGTCCCAAGAAAAACGTTGCATGATTGAGTGGGGCTAGTAGTGGAGAGAGAGAGAGAGAGAGTGTATAATGACGATTGCTGCGCCGATTGGAAAATCATTTATTCATCGGGTCAGGTTCGTCGTAGTGGCTGTACGTAATCGTCCTCGCTTACGCTCGTTCGTTTCTATTTCCTTTGCTTTCTGTGCTTTTTTTTCTTTTATTCGATCCAACTTCTTCTAAATCGTTTGGTTAGTGAATAAATATATGTATATAGAGCGCAATGGAAAATATTAAGATTAGCTTACCACAGGTACGTCCTGTGGTTTACCCTTCCTTCCGAGGAAGCAAAGAAAAAAATAGTAATCATAAAATAGCACTCGATATGATAATCCAAGCCGCGATATCGGTTGAAGATGCGGCCGAGTCTTTTCCCGCTTTTTATATATTCTCATGTATAAGAACGCACAAGCACGCACACACACACGTATATACCTATATGTATATGTATGCGATTATCGCACGACCGCGAACGATGTGTGCATATATATATATTTATATACATATATATAGATATATATATAATCTATCGGATGTGTCTATACATAGACAGCGATTATGTAGCTTCTCTTTTTCTTGTTTCATACAAAAATATAACGAGATAGCTAAGAAAAATTTTCGAAAATTACGGTTTATAAAGCGAGCAATTAATAGTGGCAATAGTGCGTCTATATATACTATGCGAAGCGTCGACTTCTGTAGATAAGATAAAGCACGAGTGTATCGCTTGCTTCGGTATATATATATATATATATATATATTATACATAGATACACGTATACCTATACAACTACATATGATATACATATAAATATACTTATATGAGCGCAAGGACGGAAAATTTTCTCGGGATTTTTCAAGTTCCATGAGCTCGCTTATTCCACGGAATGACATTTATATTTGATCGTTGAAAAATTTATTTTTTGTTTTTTTTTTTGTTACAGAACTCCATCAGACATAACCTGTCGCTGCACAACAGGTTCATGCGAGTACAGAACGAAGGGACGGGTAAGAGTTCCTGGTGGATGATCAACCCCGATGCTAAACCTGGAAAATCGGCCAGGAGAAGGTAAAATTGAATGCTCCACCGAGATGATTTATATCAGTTTCGTAATTATGACGTTGGCATTTTTTTATGGTGATTTGTGAGCAGCGATTGAAAATTGCATTTAATTATGTATATTTTATTGACGTCGTTAATGTCAAGACGGATCGTATGGGACTATATACGTTGGTAGGAAGTTTTTTTTCTTCATAAAAAAAGAAATATGGCCATTATAAGTGAGGCGATTATTATCATTATGATTATGATGTTGATTATTATTATTAATATTGTTGTTATTATTATCATCTGTAGAGTACAGCTACTTTTGAAAATGGAATATTCCACTTTATTTTGAGCGTTTAATCAGAGAGTTAGAGACGGATTGGATTTAGTTGTGTTTGAATTCTCGTAAGAATGAGGTGTCATTGAAGTTCGTAAATTAACTTCAATTATACACTAGCCTTGAAATATCGGCTTTGGCTGCTTATCGCCTCAAGCAAATTTAAAGTATTCTATTTATATGAATCAATATAATAGAGAGACCTTACGCTACGTAAATGCGTATAACGTGAAATTATTGATGTCACAACGCAAAGAGAACTCACGTTACGTACGAAACACCTTATACCGACCTCTAAAAGTTCATTTATATTTAAAGCTATCAATTCGAATGTCAAACTTTTCGACGATATATGTATCGAGGGAAAATTCGAAAAACTCAATTGGATTACTTTATTGGATAACTTTATTACGCGCTAACATCCCGGAAGTAGGTAACTTTGCTCAAACACACCCCGAAAAAAAGCAAAGAACCCTCTGGTCGGTAAAAAAAAAAAGAGTGCAATTTTTTTTTTCACAGAGCCACATCGATGGAGACCTCCAAGTTCGAGAAGCGTCGCGGTCGCGTGAAGAAGAAGGTGGAAGCCTTGAGAAACGGTAGTCTACAGGCCGACGCAACTCCTAGCCCCAGCAGCAGCGTCAGCGAGGGTCTCGATCTTTTCCCCGACAGTCCTCTCCACCCACCGAGTGGTTTCCAGCTGTCCCCCGATTTCCGGTACGTTTTCTTTCTATATACGTATATACAAATCGACAGTCTACTTTATATGCTTATACTGCGAGGTCCCGAAAATTTAAGAGTTTGATGCAGCGAATTTTCCGGATTTGCTTTCAGACCGAGAGCCTCGAGCAACGCCTCGTCCTGTGGAAGATTGAGTCCTATACCAGCGGTTCTCGGTGAATCCGAGTGGACGTCTAACTACGCGTCTACCTACAGTCCTGAACAACTTGGTTATTATTGACATTTTATTCTATTTTCTAATTAACTTCGATTCTGCTATTTCAAAGTCTGCGTCTACTGCTTTGGGATTTTATTTTAGGAGCTCGGGAGTTTCATGTTTATAGCTATAAATGAATAAACGATGGAGAGAGTTCAATTCGGTTGATTATGGTGTATTATTTATTCTAAAAGGATAAATTTAAAAGCGAAACCAATCTATTTTCTGTACTCTTTGTTTATTAGATAGGAACGTTGTATGTAGCGTATAAGTGCCTAATATATATATATATATATATATATATATATATATATATAGATCTCTCTACACGTATTATTCAGTTATGCACTATCCTGCACCATGTCTGTTTGCTCCGAAAAAATCTCGAAAGCGAGTAAACACCGCGTATTTCGATCGATCATAACAGACTGTATTGTTTTTTTCTCTCGATATTGTACGGTAGCCGGTAGTCTAGCAGAGACGATGAAGCTCGTACCAGCAGCCTATCAACCACAGCAGCAACAGCCACAACAGGCGCAACAATCGGGTCCACCGCCGTCGTACTTCGAAGCCCAGTACCAGAGGACCAATTCCATGAGAACGAGCTCGTCGCCCTATGGACTCCCACCAACCCCACAAGCCAGTAGCCAGCAACGGTGTCCGTTACATCGTCTCCCACCCTGTGCCTGTACCCAAATGGTTCGTTTAACCTTACCTCATGTCCCAGCTGATGGAGCTTGCGAAAAAAGGAGGACTTTATCGGAACTTCTTTTCCTTATTCCAGCAAAATCTCAACATCAATATGTCGCCATCGTATCAGCAACCGGAACCAAGTCCATCGCTGAGCAGCCAGCAACAGTCGATGCAGCAGTACCTCCTTCAGCAAACGGATCAGTCCCAGACGCAACAGCAACCACAGACGCTACCTCAACAGCAACAAACGCAGCAAACGCAGCAACAACAGCAGACAACGCAATCGAACCAAGTGTCCACCGGTAACAGTCCACCTGACTCGCCTATACCCAGCACCATGATGGGACAATTAATGGGCGCGTTGAACAATACCGCTCTTCTCGACGACCTCAATATCAACATCGAGACTCTCCACGGCTTCGATTGCGACATTGACGAGGTCAGTTCTCGCGAAAATAATAAAGAAAATAAAAAAGAGAATAGAAAAGAAAAAAAGAAAGAAAATGCCGGAGCTCGGAGATAAAACGCCGGAGTCGAACAATAATAACCGAACCACGTCGCGCGTTGTTTAACAGGTGATAAAGCACGAGTTGCTGATAAACGGCACGCTCGACATAAACTTTCAACAACCGAACGTCCTGCCGAACGTGGGTCTTCCCAACGTCCCTGTAAACGACTCGACGGGGATCGTCGACCAGCTAGTCGATACGACGACAGCCGCGGTGGCTGCCCATCATCAGGCGACAGCCCAAGCGGCGGCCGCCGCAGCGGTCAGCAACGTAGCCGGGGTAGCGAGCAGTAACGCGGCCAGTGCTGCAGCTGTCTACGCATCGACGAACGCGGCCACACCGGCTGCGTCGCCCTCCTGGGTCCACTAGCGCTGGATACCACTGCCCTCGACGCCGCCGCCACTGTCGAGCGAGCAGCCAACGACCCACGACTTTGTCAGACTCAGGCTTGCCGGTAATCCATTCATTTTTTTTCTTCTCATTTTATTCGTCTTTTTTCTATTCTTTATCGTCTCAACGCGGAGAGAGCACGAGTGAGAGAGAGAGAGAGAGAGAGAGAGAGAGAGAGAGAGAGAGAGAGAGAGACGTGTGTAAGTGAAATTGCCGGAATACATCGAGAACTTTGTAATTCGCGTGACGCGCTTTCTCGAGGAATGAGAATTCCGGGGGCCAGAAGAAGAAGAAGAAGAAGTGGGATGAAACAGCGGAGGGGGAGTTTAAGCTAGTCTGCTGGCGCCTCTGACGTCTCTGCCGAATCGCTGCCGCCGTCGTTCTGACTTCCAGACTCTTATACAGTTTTCGGCTAAGTGGTTCCCTTTTACCGAATCTTCTCTCCCGCAGAAGCAGCCTTATATCCTTACTTCCGGCCGCTTCGCTATATTCCACGGCTAATAACAATTCGTGAAAAAAACAGGTGTACGGTTAAAAAAATAAAAGAAATAGCGACGGCAGCAGCTCTCTGAAAATTGTTTTTCCCGCTCGCTTACCTGCGTTCGCATATATATATATATATATATATATATATATAAATAAGCGGAAAGAATTTTTCGGTAAAAATTACCGGAATAGCAGGGTATTTTGGACTGGCATACTTTACGATTAATTATCATGCTTATCGGAAATTTTTATTATATTAAACCGGTATGTAAATTTTTCTCGCCGATACGATTCGCAATGTGATTCTACGCAACCCCGGAATCTAACGTGAAACGCGCTTAATCGTATAGTATATTATTTATCGATAATAAAAAGTTGACAATAATAACGCAATTAAAATTTTTTTTATTAAAATAATCTCATGGTACCGTTCGTCAAGATGTTCGAAGATGGCGCCGTGTCCTATATAACATTAACGAGTATGATACGAGGCTAATTTTCCTACTTAATTTCCGCGTAATTTCCAAGGGAAAATTCTTTCCACTCGTATATACGTGTATTGCCGTATAGATTTTTTTACTCGACGAAGGAGCTAAAAAACAGATTCGACAGTCATATAAACACGAGAGTTCTCTCCTGGTCAGCTCGATATAACGATTATACGCGCGGGAGGTTAAAAAAGATCGCTCGCGGCGTTAATACCGGTATAGCTCTCGCCCTCTTTTTTGCAATTTCCGGTACTCGAAAAATATTTTTCTCGCATGTTTAATATACCAGCTCTCACTCTCTTTCTATCTCTTTTCCTCCCTCCCTCCCTCTTTCTCTCTTTCTCTCTTTCTCTCTTCGCGCAAGTTTTTCAATTGTACAACAATCTATACGCGTTCGCGTGCGACGACGCAATAATATTTTTTGTTTTTTAAAATCTCAGCGCAAAAAAGCATGTTTTCTCATCGACGAGCGAGCAAGCGAGTAGTTCTCTGTTTGTTCGGTATTTGAATATTTTTTTAAAGAGAGCGAGCGCGCGCGCGCGCGCGCTCGCGATCACTGGTGCAGTCGGCAGCAACAAAACAAAAAAAAGAAAACAAAAAAAAAAGAAAACAAAAAAAAGTACGCGCGCGCGCGCGCGCGAGAAGAAGTCTTAGGAGGGAACGGACTCAATTATCGGAGGCGGCGGGCTTCCCAAATTGTTCTCGAGCCACACAGTCTCCAGGCAACGGAACGTGTCTACCGCTGCAGATCGATCGCATAGCCATAGCGCCTTGTATCTTCGACTGGCAAAACTATCAATTATAAAAGAAACTCTCATCGCGCTCTCTTGCGAGTAATAATAAGTTAAAAAAAGAAGTAGTAGAAGAAGAAGAAGAAGAAAGATTAATCAATATGCAACGAGCGCTCGACAATGGGGTTTATCGCCGAGATAAGAGCGCCTAAGTTCAATCCGGATCGGCAGCCGATAAGCGCAGCAATGCGCACATAAAACTATACTCGCACGGAAGGGAGAGAAGAAGAAGTGACCGCGATGGGAGTGGTTTCTCAAACCAGTCGGCCTCGAAGATACGACACGGCTCTGCGTATATTCAGCTTTTCTCGA
Source organism: Apocrypta bakeri (assembly GCA_018906985.1). NCBI lineage: Eukaryota > Metazoa > Arthropoda > Insecta > Hymenoptera > Pteromalidae > Apocrypta > Apocrypta bakeri. The sequence continues at coordinate 4,240,757 of JACCIA010000003.1, forward strand.
GCGTTCACGCGCGCGCAGTGTCAACGCGGAATGTCGCTGCTGCCGCTGCTGCCGCTGCTGCGCATAATGTTTCTTTTCTGCTCTTTCACTCTCTCTCTCTCTCTTTTCTCGTGTTTCATACATATATATATCTATATACTCACGCAGGCGATTACTTTAATAACCGAAGAAGGCGTGTAGGCGCCGGGACGCAGTATACACGCTTGAATTATTCATCGAGAGGCAGTGCGCTCCAGCGGTCTTTCTCGCGCGCGCGCGCGCTTCGCCGTCATATTAATCAGTCTCTCGCCGGAAATTCAAAGGGCAGCGAAGAAAGCGAGTGAGAGAGAGATACGCATATAGTATCCGAGAGGGATCGCGACTGACCTACTTCTCTATACTCCCGGCGAATGCTCTTTGCTCTCTGCTCTTTAGCCTGCCACCTCATAAGCCAACACATGAGCCGTCGTCTCTCTTACGTAAGGGTCTTCTCTCTCTCTCTCTCTCTCTCTCTCTCTCTCTCTCTCTCTCTCTCTCTTTTACTCTCTCGTGTGTCCTACCGCTGCTGCTGTCTGTCGAGCACAGTCAGAGTTACACAGTATGTTGTATCTATCTAAAGCGATAAGAGAAGGCGACGAGAGTTTATGAAAATCAGTGGAATGAGAGAGAGGAAAAATAGTCCCGTGGTTAATAAGGCGAAAAGTGACAGTGTGCTAGAGAGAGAGAGAGAGGGAGGGAGAGAGTGAGAGAAGGAATTTAAAATTGGATTTGTAAAAATTATTCTAATGGATTCCGCAGCTGCGCGATGCGGTGCAAAGGCGCCTAATAAATGAGGCAAATTCGATTTGACGCGAGAGCGCGACGCGCATTTTCTCGACGACGGCGCGCAAGAATTATGCAAAGCGACCAGCCAAACGTCAATCAGCACTGCCAACTCGCTTAAACTTCCAAACTCTCCAGCAGAGGAGACAATTACTCCTTCGCGCGGTCGAGCACACGCTCTTCAAGACCATCCTTCAAATACATACATAAAAATATATGTGTGTGTACATATATATATGGATGTACATTGTACATATACATATAGGACTGCGCATACGATAGAGAAATGTATCGTTGCCAAATGGTAGGAAGGAAGGAGGCATTAGCAGGGTCCAGTGCTGCTACTACGGCTGGGCACTTGTTGCGCTCGCGTGCGCTCTGGCACCGACGAGAGAATACGCGCCTCCCAACCAACAGCTGTTTACACGCTAAACAAGCCGTTTCATCTCTGTGTATATATATTCTGAGATTATGTCGAGGTGCTAAGCTTCGAGATTTCGCGGGAAGAAGCGATTGGATTTCTTTCGTTACAAGGGCTTCTCGTAATCCGTTCGAATTTAATATTTGGAGATAAATATAGGCAATTACTAATGTATCGTTAACCCTGTAAAACATGTATTTTTATATACGCTACAATGGTCCGCAAGTGAAAGCCCTTTTTTATTCTTTTCTCTCTTTTTCTCTCTTTTTCTCTCTTTTTCTCTCTTTTTCTCTGTAATCAAACTAAATGTACATACGACCAGTTTTAGTATATGTTGTATTTCGCGAAATGAAATAATCCCGGAATTTTTATTCGATTCCCAATAAAATCACGATTTGATAATACGTTTCTTGAAATGAAGTATTATAAAACTCGGGAAAATTTACGCGAAAACAGAAGAAACGATCCAGGAAATAAAATTTCAACTCGAATTGAAGCGGTATATATTGGAGTTTCAAATAGAAACGAATCCACAGCTCTATGAAAATGATATAAGAAAAATAAAGGTTACAACAAAGATTTAGTTATTTAAAAATGATACGTATATACGTAACAGGCGCGTGTACTTGGTTTTAAAAGTTCTTTTTTTAAAATCCGCGCCCGATTGCTAAATCCTCAGCTGGCAATTATTCTAATGTCTGAATCATCGCTCAATAAATAATAACGGACTAGAAACGATACATCTCGTTCATCAAGCAAACGCGCGTACATAACACATATATAACACATGGGGGATGAATGGCTCTGACTATACGCACGCAACAAGCTTCCCGCGACTGTCTTGCCAAATTGCAACGATTCCTCTCTCCCCTCTCTCTCGCTCTCCATTCGCGCTCTATTGAATCGTCATATCCGCTCTGTCGGCTATCTCTACTTATATATATATATATATATGTATGTCTGTCTCTCCTATATACATAGATATATTATAATGAGAAAGCCTCACGATTTCGAAGCACTGGAGCATCATAATGCGATATGACTTTGCTCACTGGTCGCTCACTGCCTCTGTCTTATAATCGAGAAAAATCAGATGCCTATATATCTGTATCTATATGTGTATATAGACAGTCTGAATTGCATATATAGGAGTAGATCAGTTCTCGTGCTTGTGAGCACAAACAAGCGCACGCCCTTATTATCATCCGTAGTGAGAGAGAGAGAGAGAGAGAGAAGGAGAGGAAGAGAGAGATAGACTCTTGGCACAGCAGCGATTAAACAAATCGCATTATAACTTGGCTGGTCCTCCTTTTCCGGCTAATTGAAATTTCGCGAGAAGAAGGAGATCAGCTCCCAAGACTCTTATCTATCCCATCTTTTTTACTAGGAATTATTCATTCACGGTTAGTTAACGAAAAGCGACTTTCCTACTTATATCCATAGCGAGAGAGCAGTATAAGAAGAGAGTTAAATTAAGGAAACGCTTAAACTGTAGCGCGGCACTGCAACGCTAGAGGATATCGGGATCGCGCTTTCGTGCGAAATACACGAGAAAAGAAGAGGAAAAAAGTCCGAAGGATATATCGCCCGCAAGAGAAGGGCGAGGGAAAATAAAGAGCGGAAACCAAGGAGGGAAGAAGTAAAAGTGCGGTAGAGAGAGAATATGCGGCGGCGAAAGAAAGAGAGCAAGCGAGAGAGAGAGAGAGAGAGAGAGAGGGAACGATGCAATATTTCAGAAAGCGCGCGCGCACTTGAAATATCTTGTCGCCGCGGCGCGCGAGAAACTTCGGGACTGGCCAACTGAGAAAGATGCTGACGTAACCCGGTATAAAGATGGCGCTCTCTAGCAACTTTCCTGCTCTCCTATACGATTTTCCTCCTTTCTCCCCCTTCCTTAACGTGTGCTTCTTTCGAAACGAGGGTGAATCGCGCCGAATTTTCCGTCTTCTCTCTCTCTCACCCTCTCTCACCCTCTCTCGCTCACTCTTTCCCTATATCTCGCTGCACGAGCATGTATATGTGTATATATAAGTCGGGTGTCGCTGGCGCCGAGACGGCGCGTCGTGGCCACGTGGCTCTCTCTCTCTCTCTCTCGCAAATCGAATTGCCGCCTCTATCTCTCTCTCTTTCGGCTAACTTCGGCTACTCGCTCTCTCGCTATACTCTTGTTTATGGCCGCGTATTTATCGACGCGCCATCGATTGCGGCTGGAAATTTTTTAATTTTTCTATCACTCTATAGAGAAAGATTGTCCTATGTGTATGTATAAGGGTAGAGTGTAAAAGAGACAAAAAAAAAAAAATAAACGAGTGCGAGAGAGAGAGAGAGAGCGAAAGAGAGAGTTTACGTGCCAAAAAGCATCGGGATCGTAATTCTCGTCGAGCCCGGGATTTTTAAAAAATGAGCCGGAGTACAGTAGTACTAGCTTTACTGCAAGCACGATAAATATCGAAGGCGATAACTCACGCGTAATTCAATCGACGCCCCGAGGATTTTGGCTGGTCCTTTTTTTTTTAGTTCGAACTAGAGAGAGAGAGAGAGAGTGAGTGAGAGAGAGGCTGCATTTTGCCATGAATTTTCCAAGTCTTTCTCGATTAAACGAGCGATTTTTCGCCGATGACACGGTGAGCGAGAAATTTCTTCCTTTTTTTTTAATTTAATCTTCGAATTTTGTTTTATCGTTTACAGATGAGGGGAGCTGCGAAGAGGCTCGAGGGCTGCGACTTGTGATAAGAAATAGGAATAACCACGACAGAGCGCGACGATACACGTACTTCAAGGATGCCAGTCTGCGTTAGTGCAATCGAGGTGCATACAATTATATATTTGCATATAGAAACTACACATTTCGGCTGCAAGCAACGTTTCATTCAAAATCAAAAACGAACCTTTCTTTTCTTTCTCTTTTTGTTTCTTTCGTAACGGACGATGTAAGCATGTGTATTTTATATTGTATAATGATACTACTACTCTTGTGTGTAAGAATGATTCTCGACTAAGGTGCTCAACGTATATACATATATATATATATTTATTATATATATGATTACGATAACTGTAGAATATACCAATTGGACACACGATGCGCGTGTAACGGGCGAAAAGCAAATTTTTCTGCTGTATGTGTTCTTTCAACGGGATAAACGTTAATGTATATATATATATGCATACTACTATGGATAGTAATATATACATATACAATATAAATGTAGATGTGCGAATTATACACGATAAGTTAATGAAAAAACGTGCGTGGTAACCTCAGGTAGAAGAATATAGCAAGCGAGAAAGTTTGGGTATAAAAGGGTTGGGGGCAGAGAAAGAGAGAGAGAGAGAGAGAGAGAGAGAGAGGGAGAGATGATGAAAGAAGCTGATCTATCGTCAATACTAATATTAATTATAATTAAATACTGTAACGCTATACATTACATGTGATGTATGTACAACGATGAATCGAACATTTGCCAATTATTATATGATATACAATAGTCCCACGTGATGGCAGCAGTGTAAAGCCCTGCGACTCGAGCTTTTTACATTAGGAAGAAAAAAAAAACACTTTCATACTATATTATACAGCCTTCGCCACATTGCGATGCGACACGAACAATTATTTATTTTTCTCTTCGTCCTCCCTTCCCCCCTTTTATTTGTTCTCTTCTTTTTCTTCTTCTTTCGAATAGAAATAACAATAATGATAAACAGCAAAATGGCCATTATCACGCGTATACATGCATATGCTCACACCTCAATTGCATAGATCCTAGAGACCAGTTTGTAAACCGAGTACCTAATATATTACGCGTCAAATGAAAATTAGCAATAGCGAGCATAAATATATATATATATACGAGAGAGAAAGAGCAAGTGGTTTGTTTCATTTCGTTATTTTTTTTCTTTTTTATTTCGAGAACTACGGGTATATTCATGAAACACAGGCGTGAAACACACATACACACACGTAAAGAGAGATAAAAAGTCGCGGATATAAAGTCAATTTTTACCGATACATATATTAAATAGTAGTACATTAGTATAGGGATCTTTCACCGTCGATACGAGATGAGCGGACAATCGTCAGGACATACAAATCAATGCAGCGATTACGCTTTCTTATTATTTTTTTCCTTCTTTATATAAATACTATATAGACATAATAGAGATATACGTAAACACAAAGTACAACACCAATCGTCGAATTTTCTCTTTTCTTTCCTTTCGAGCATTCCGCCGACGCTTCTTTAATCTCGTGTATAAAAAAACATTCTTCCTTTAATCTTCTCCCTCTACCCTACTTTTCATTGCATTAGTTTTTCTTTTCCGATCGTTAAACGCGTCGCGTTGGCACATAGAGCGAGAATATTATAACTAAATAGTACGTGTATTGCTTACGCAGTCACTGGATTTAGACAAGTAAGAGTGTAATTGTAAAGACAAAATTAACGTGTAATCATCGAAAGTAGACTACTCACGACGGTCAGTCTTTTTGTGCCCCCCCCCCCACCACCTCCCTCGCCCTCACCTCCTTCTCGCCCTTCGACCCTATTCTCTTCCCTAACCCGCAAGCCCATTTTGATGATGCATAAGGTTATTATACACAAGCAACACACGAACACAATGATGCACACATACAACGATCTCTGTTGTCGGAAAGTAACCTCATAAAGTGTCAAGTCACGCGTTAAATACATATATAGACATACAAAATATATACTATATATATATATATATATATATAATTATTAAGCTATAAGGTATATGTTATGTTGGAGTGCTAAAATAGAAAATGAAAAGTTGTGCGTTATATATATTATTATACAAATCAATCATATATATATATATATATATAAACTATTTTATTATTAAATATATCATTATTTTTATTATTATTATTATTATTATTATTATTATTATTATTATTATTATCATCAGGAATTATTATGCTATTGTTGTTCATTATCATCATTGTATCACCGTTGTCATCATCATTGCCATTATCAATGGTTTATGATATCGCTAGGGAATAGTTATGTATATGTTATTTGAATTAACACACAATTGCTGAATAATATATGTGTACATGCTAGGCGACGAGTAAAGTTTAGTGGGGCGGATTGGCCTGCGAGGGAGAGTCGATTGGGCGAGGAAAAAAGAAAGTTGTTCAGATCAACTATAAATGTGTGTGCGTGCGTATGTTCGAAAAATAGACATGAATTATTATGTGTAAGTGTCCGCCGTGATGTCATTTGTGAGTGACACCTTATCAAACGAGGAAGAATTGAAAATCGAAAATATCCTATAGGTAGAACCGTAACGAGTCTGTACCATTTACACTAATATAAACAATGGGAAAATAGGGAAAAAACTCGTAAGTGATCATGAAGGTGAGATGTTTTTCTATATCGTTTTCAAATAATCTTTCGAACGAACTTTTTTATTCGACAATAATAATCAAAGGTGACAGATAGTTTTGTCTATCTTTGACAATCTCAGATCGAAAAAAACTCAGAAATATATATACTATATATTAATAGATTATACGTACACGGCTGATTGTAGAAATTGTGTGTTAGTGAATCAGTGGCGTTGAAAGAAAAAAAAAATAATGTACAATTATAGAGTTGTTATTGCATTACGCGAGGATAAAAGTAGTAATTTTGTTAAATTTTCTTTTTACAACGAGTGTTTCAGTTATTGATGAGAAAAAAAGACAGTCGGCTAAAGAAATTTATCGTTTTTGAATACATGAGATTTTTATTGTGCGCACAGCGTTAATATTTTATTATACATATATATTATACATATATAAATATTTGAGAAATGATGATCGAATCGAAAAAACGAAAGTGTATAATCGTATCTTCCTTGTGCTTTCAGTTTATTACGATATATACGTTTTTGTTTCTAGTTTATTGTTAAATATATTGATCAGAGTAGTGTCGGATAAAAAGTACACAACGTAATAGACTGAAATACACATTTTTTATCAACCGAATAATATGCACGTCTATGGTATAAGGCTTTGTGCGAAAAATAAACAAATAATTGAAAAAAAAAATCAATCGAAAAACAAGAATAGAGAGTTAAAAGCTCAAAGGCTCGCTTACGATTCTCGACGCAAAGACGAGAGTGTGTAGTGCCATTAGGTAGTAACCGTCAGTCTATTTACCGCTTATCGAGTAAATGCAATTGGTAGACAATCATGTTATTAACCGTATAATCCGCTGAAACAATAAAAATATGCAGTGTAAGCTAGCTAAAATGAACGATGTAAAAGAAAGAAATTATTAAACAGTAGAAAGTGTTACTACCTAAGTATAGAGCCGAACAGATTGCGCACAGTAGATGAAAACAAAAAAAAATATGTCAATTGTCGTGGACAAATACGTTGTAAGCCTAACCGTGTAAAGTAGACGTTTAGACAAGAAAAAAAGTCGATGTAATAATAAAACAAATTAAGAAGATAAAATTAAAAAAAATGATGTAGCGCGGGCTTGTTGCGTGTAGGAAGACGTTTTTTTTTTAATTATGCGAAAATGATTATGTAGAATAACTAAGCGTAGGTTAATCAAACAAACGAGAAAAAGGGTTTTTTTCTTTTTGCGGTCCTCTTCGATGAAAAGTAAAAAAAAAAAAAAGAAACAGTGACAAAGTACCTCACACTTATAATAGTCCTTCCGATATATAATGAAACAGAAAAATGCATTGTTATTAAATGTCTAAGCATAACTTTTTGGATTGTCTTCTCGCTCAGGATAAACACACCTATACCACTACCACTACTACTACAAGTATAGTAGAGCCAATCATCGATTGACCATAGCAAAGCAAATGGCTGTGAATGAGATCCCAACGACTATACGACGGACGGTGACGAGAAAAAAAAATATACACACCAGATATATAGACGAAGGCGGACCGCAATGCATACGACAGTCGACGCGCACCCTGCATCGTACCACGCGTACTCAAAATACACATACATGCGAATGCACGCGTACAAACACAGCCACTCACACACCACCACCATTATTTGTACATAAATATTTAAACGGATTAGAGGAAAAAGAAGCGTGTCCAAGAGTAACGGAACGAAACAAAGTAAACGACGTGTATATGTAGATTTATATACCGCGAATGCAGACTGCGCGTTTATCTATATATATATACATAATATAAATATATGACGATTGATATGTTATATTGAAGACATGTGTTCAAGAAAAGCGTGCAAAACGTCTCAGCCCTCTACGATGACGATTACCTCGCACTCGCGTGCGAACTCTCGCAAGGTCTCGAGTTCCTGTCTTACTATGCGTCTGTCTTTCTCTCACACACTTTCTCTCTCTCTCTCTCTCTCTCTCTCTCTCGCTCCCTCTCTCATTCTCTCTCCTTTTCTTTCTCGTTCTCTCTCTTTTTATCGGAGAATTAAAGGACGGCGATGTACACGCACACTCGGCGTACGCGCGATACTCCTCTCTGTGTTCATTCACGTTTTTCTATGCGCTACTGTATATCCGAGACAATAAAATAAGAGACGCGTCTCTCGTCGTTCGTTTCGTTTCTTACGTTTTGTTTTTATCTTTTCTTTTCTTTTGTTTTTTGTTGTTGTTTTTTTCGGTAACAAAAGTGCATGTGAGAGGACGACAGAGAGTGAGAGAGAGAGAGAGAGAGAGAGAGAGAGAGACATAAAGAGAGAAAGAGAGAAAGAGAATGAAAAAAGGGGAGAGAGTAAAGAGGCCTGAGAGGGAGAGGCTACTATTACTATAAAAATCTCTCCCTCTTGTATAAATGCTTATGACGCTCGACAGGAAACACTAAAGGGTTGAGGAATATTTATATAAACATATATATAAGTGTATACGTATATATGTATACATCTGAAATAATGAGTACAGTTATGAGTACATATGTACGTATATGAATATAATTTTTAAATAGCTAGCTGTATAGTGTATATTATTTTTTCAGAATACTGCGCGTCTATATGTAATAATGTAATAATTTTTGCGAAGGCTCGCGCTCTCTACGTAAACGTACGATCGCGCCGATCGCAAACTCGCGTGCGCGCGCTCGCGCATCGCATATGCGAACGGAGAGAACGACGGAGAAAAAAAAAGAAAAAGAAGTAATAACAACAAATTACAAAATATGTGTGCGTGTGCGAGTGCGCATTATGTATGTGGGTGCGTGTGTCTTGTGTAGAGGACACGACGCTGCGGAATCGAGTTACATACTGCAATTATTGAGATGTACATTTAAGCCGCGGGCGCGCGCGCGCCTTCTATTTAATATATGATTCAAGCTTATATAATAAACGGGTTGTATAGAAAAGCCGTTCGACTCTTTATTTATCCTCCTTCCCTCAATTTTCGCAATTTCTCATTCTCTCTCTCTCTCTCTCTCTCTCTCTCTCTCTCTCTCACTCGCTCACTCTTTCATTCTCTATTTCTTTTTCGAACCTTCGAATATAAATTTTCAAGGAGTAATGCAGGATTACGACTATCATTGCTCGCGGGAAGAGAGATCGTTAGTCAACGTCAGATGGAAGAACGGTCACGCTGTGTGTGCAGTAGTGGATGATGACCGGAGTAGCGGAGCTTTAAATGGAACGCTAAGTGCGTGTAGAGGGGGAGACAGCCCCTCTTTTTTCCATATATTCTCGTGTGGACGATGGAATATTTTATCGATGTCCGCGTGTGTGGCTCTTATAACACAGACAGCTAATTTCGTAAGTAGAATAAGTAGACCACTGTGGTGATGGACGCGTCACTGCTTAAGATGCAAATTAGCTCTCGCAGCAACTCACGTATATATAACGCATGAACATGTACATACATACACAGAGAGAAGTTTTTTTTTTCTCTTCAATAGTCCCGTCGGGGCGAAATTGGCAAGTCTCGAGAAGAGAAGTGGGAGGAGGGGGGGGGGGATAGCTCCCGAAGAGCGAATTTTCTTTCAATTCAATTAGGTTGGCTTGGGATATATATACACACAGCACACAATGTAGCCTCATGCAAATTCTTAATTAAATTCTGCGGTAGTTTTCTTTTCGAACTTGTAATGAGCCGTGACTCGCGAAGCTTCTTTTTTTTTCGAAAGCTCCGATTCTTATATGGAGTTACGAAAATAGTTTCCTTATAAATGAACGACTCGAAATATACTGAGCAGCTGCTAATTCATCTAATTGGCTTATACGGAGACGCGATAATTATCTTGAAATGAAAATAATATATCGAAGAAAGAGGCATAATTTTCGTTTACTTTTCTCAATTTCGCATTTGCTTCGTGTCATTCGAATTAGTATGCATAAGAAGCTTCAGCCGTACGAATTATGACTCATGAATGTTAAATTTTGACCCGTGCGTTGCTCTCTGCTCGCACTCGAATCTCTTACTCCCTCTTGATTTTGTAAAATTCTCTATCTCCGATGCACCGCAACAGTGGATAAGGCAGATAACCAAGTTTTGGCTACGGGTAAAGCTCGTTGAAAAAGTTCGCTCGCAAGTTTGACGACAGCGGGATAGATTGAAAAGCTCACCGGCAGATGGCGCGGTCGGCTTCGATACCGGTGAGCAGTGGAGGGGCTAATTTATTCGTTACAGACGTTGGGTCGAAGTTACGAAATGGCAATGTTTAGCCCTTTGTGCAACGGGAACAAAGAGCTCACCACAATTGGAATAATCGAAAATGGAACGTTCCGAGCTTTTTGGCGGGAAACTTGCGGAATTCAAATTTCGTCCAGTCGTTAATACACGTGCATCAGCTATATTTGATTATTCCGAGTAATAATTTACGTTTGTCATTATCGTTAGAGTAAAGAGCGATCAATTTAAATCACGCTTCTTTACGACTTACAATCATAATCGATCATTCGACCTTCGACATCCTGTCGCATAAATAATTTGCGCATCCTTCAATCCGTACAATCTAAAAAGGCAGAAAGAAATAAGAAAAATCACGAAAGCCTTTTTCTTCCGTCAAAAGTAGCTTCCAGTGTAAAATACATCTCGCCCGCTTACAAGAGCGAGTACGCGATAGTTCCATATCAGACTCTCGCTCTTTCGCTTATACGCGTATATACATGTTGGACTCCTGCGCGCAGGACCTCTGCGCGCTGTGTGGCGGTCCTGGCGCTCAGTCGGCGGTCCCGTCCTCTTTGTCAGTCGGCCTCGGTTCCTCGTCGCGCGATCTTCGCGCAAAATCGCCTCGACCGTATCTCTCGTCTGATACACAGCACCGCCGCCACCACCTCCACCACCACCACCACCACCCACCGTCCATATTACGCAGAAGTACAAGGGTGTCATACGCGAAGTAATACACAGTCGTAATTGGTCTAGCCCTGAGAATGTTGATCGAGCAAGGGCTCGTCGAGCTTAGCAGGTCCCGGAGGATCATCGTCGGAACGACTCTGATGCACTGACACCAACCAGGTAAGAAATCTGTATACTTACTTTCTACACTTATATATATATGTATGCATGTGTGTGTGTGTGTGTGTGTGTGTGTGTGTGTGTGTGTGTGTGTGTGTGTGTGTGTGTGTGCGTACGCACGTAAATATATAGGTATATGCAGACGTGTATGTACCCGAACGATTACGTTGCAAAGAGCTTTATATATATGTAATACACGAGACATGTAAAGACTCGACGTGCACACACATACAGCCACAGTTGCAGCTAGTATAGACTAGCTGTACTCAAAATCGCATTAGGGATAGGAGTGAGCTCTAGCGTAGGGTACATATACGTGCATCTATGTGTATTCGAAGGCGATAACGAGCTGGTGAAAATCGAGTTTGTGCAGGAGGTAGCGGCACTGGCGCGACGGAAGAGGAAGCGGCTGAAAGGTGCTGGCTGCAACCATGGGAAAAGGCGATAAGCGGCAAACCGCCCAACGTAGCGATGGTAAGCCCTTATCTTCTTCTACACGAATTTTCGGCTCGACCGCGTGCAGCCAAAGAGACGAGTACAGACGACGTCGCCTGTTGCGTTTTGGCAGCGTTCCTACATTTACGTTCCCTCCTGCGTTCCCCTGCCCCTCTCTCTCTCTCTCTCTCTCTCTCTCTATCTATCTATCTAGAAGTTCATACTGTTTTACACACGACTACATAGATAGAGATAATATATGTATAGGAGAAAAATCGCAATCGGTCCGACTCTCCATCTCTCGCTGTTTATACATATATATTTTATATCGCATACGTAGTCTCTATGTCACTCGACTATTTTACTCGTCCGATTGTTCGCAGAACTATTTGCTTCGGCTGATGCGTGTCTACTCGCGTGTATGCATAACGTGTTCAACATGTCAGAGAGTTTGAGAGCGCTCGCGCGCGCGCGCGCTCTCGATTAGGAGAGCGAGCACAATGCCGCGCGCTATTGAATAACGCCTGCGGCGAAAGAGAGAGAGAGAAGAGAGAGAGAGAGAGAGAGAGAGAGAGAGAGACGATAGACTGCCGATGCAACAAGCTGATTCGGCGGGACGCTTTTCTTATCTCTGGAGCAGCTTTCACGGACGCTTGGAGAAAGAGAGCTTTTTTTATTCATGTACACGAGTAGCGGTTTATTTCTTTTTTTTTACTCTTCCTCGCTTACAACCTATACACTCAATATACAATACGCGTAATAATTTATAGCTAAGTGAGCGTTCGTGTGAGTAAGTAAGATATACCTCGCGCGTTATACAACTTTAAAACTAAAAAACTAAAGTCGATAAATACTGAGATGAAAATTAAATAAAGGAAAAAAAGAAAGTACAATATTAATTAGCGGGCAAAGTTTCAGCTAGAATGTACAATGTCTAGTAGTTCCTTTCTTGTCCCTTGACATAGAACTGACGTATCTCGTCGTTGGCAGAGCGAACGTTGTTAACGCTACAACGTCGGTCGACGTCCCAACCAGCACCGGGACAGTTAGTAGCCTCGAAGCATCGAGTTATTTTCAGCGCTTGGTTCCTGGTTTGCTGTCGATGTTGCTGACAGCAGACCACGATAGCCCAGGTGCAAGCGGGAGGTGATTCAATTGGTGGACGTTTCGTAGCCGGGGCTGGAAACACTGCAGCCACCGGACCGCTTCTCGCAGGACCCAGACCCTGTGGACCAATTAAAAGCGATATGTATATTTAGTTGTACAGACATCGTCGACTCGAGAAGTTTAGCGGGCAAGGCTTACCGGAAAATCGATGTCCCCTTCCTCGTCCCCGAATCGGGGTTGCAGTTGAAAGGGCGCCGGAGGTGACGTGCTGCTGCGGTTAGCGTCGGTGTCGGACGAGCGAACAATTATCGTTGCGCTCACGGGCAAACCGTTGAGCTTCTTCAGTCTCTCCTCCTCGTTCTCCTCATCTTTTTTCCTTGTATCCGATGATGGCCTGCGGCTGTTGGATGCTGCAGCTTCGTTCCTCCGGGACTCGAGATACCTGCTCAATGGATCAGAATATTACACAAGAGGGAAAATTAGTACGATTGTTCGTTTGTGGATCATCGATTTTCTCTCTCTCTCTCTCTCTCTCTCCCCCTCCCCTCACTCTTTTTAGCTTAGCTTTGCTACTCTGCCAATACGGCCTTTTTGTTCGCTAGGACTTTGATTATCGCCGAGTGGACGATAAAAATAGCTTCTAGCGCGAATGGGAGCTTTTTAAATGCTTCCTCTCCGCAGAATTCGGGTTAGATTCGTCGCGTTTTGTTTCGGGTAACCTACTTTAATCTACGCCTACTTGTAAACGTGCTTCAATTTTTCCACTGAAAAATACTCTGCAAGAGTGAATGTTCACTCTCGGAAAAGGGTTCAATTCATCATCAGCTTTACTACGTAGAGTTAGGCACTTCTCAATAGGCTATAGCGTTTGTATTCGCTTTTAGAGCACACAACACACCTCTCTATGTTACCATTCTTTTATTCTAATCTACTCTGTAAATTTGAAATAGTAAAAAATTCACTATTCTTGTATTCTGCTTTTGTATTCTCTTTTAGTCTAGTTTTCACTGTCAAGTAGAATGAAAAGAAAATTTTACAATCTAGTGAATCCGCGAATATTTACTACATTGGAAAATACAGTTCAATGAAGAATATTACATCGTGTACAGTGTAATGTTTGAAACAAAAAATTTATATTATTATAAAGCTAAACTTTTCTTTAAAATTTATTAAAAACAGTATTTTCATAAGATCTACCAAAAGTTGATGTTATCACCCGGTGTAGAGATATGATTTATGTTTTAATTTTTTCTTTTTTTGAACTAGTAAGATTCAAATCTTTGAATCTTAAAAATGCATCATGCTGTCAAAGCTATAGTCTACACTAATGCTAAAATGAAAAAACGTGTCTCTGCACAGGATAATAACATCAATTTCTGGTAAGTCGTAGTAAATAATGTTTAATGTACGTTTAAGAACAGGTTGAGTTTAGTAATAATATTAAAATTTTTGCTACAGAAATTCAATTTCACGGAGGGAATAAGTGCCACCCCCACCTAATGCAGTGCATTTTTACAGATATGACAAATACCTATTTTATGAAGTGAATATTCACTATTGAATAAAGCGTACTATTATAGATATTACAGCGAGAAATTTCTTTATTGTTACGTATAACAATAGGCAATTATGAATTCATAATGAAATATAAAATAAGTATTGTATGTGTTAGAATTAATTATTATTATTACTGTCTGTAAGTTGCTTTGTTTTGATAAAAGTTTTACATTTTATACAATTGCAAAAATTAACATAAAAATTAATTAACAATATTAATTATTATTTCGAAAAATCCAGTAATTTAATTGAATAAATCATTTTTCATTATTTGAACAGTGAATATTCAATGCATTTGTACTTGTACAATTTTGACTTTTATAATTAGTAAATATACACTATTAAATGGTGGATTTTCACTACGTCAGATTTACAGAGTAAATAGCGAATGTACTATTAAAGTGAAAACATTGTTCTTCCTAACAAACAACGCATTTGTTAAATATTAATGCGTTTTAAAAATCGCATCGTGTGAATTTTTAATTATATTTATAAATGACTCGGTCTTTTTCAAGTGAAAAGTTCACCGGGATAACGAGTATTTTAATTTCACCAATATAGTGTGCCCAAATGATATTTTAATTTCTCTCGAGCCTACGAGCGATATTTCATTTAGATAACGAGCAATATAAGAAAAAATAAAAGTTTCAATGACACTTTTAAGTGACTCTAGCCTTAGAGCATATTAATTAGTAGCATATTAATTAGTTCGTTTTCTAAACTTCAAAACGAAAAATGATTAACTCGTGAAGTTCATTATAAGTCCGTTAAGTCTCCATTCGCTCGAACGTAGAGAGTAAACGAAAGACTCGAAATTGTAAAGAATGTAGAAAAAGCTCCGAGCTTAATTATCGTTTTTTCTATTTACGACTATACGAACCTTGGATCGTTCTCCTCGGGCCTGTTCTGCGGGATTGGTTGCCTACCGCTCGAATAGTTCTCAACAGGTGTCCTGGTGTTAGTGGAGTTGGTATTAATGGGCCATCGCGGACGTACCGGAGAAGTTCCTCGTTGTTTCGTCTTGACGCCTCCGGCGTTTTCTCGTTCCTGCGTTCGTCTCGTTCGCTCCTCCTCGGCGAGACGTCGACTTTCCTCTTCGACCTGTTTCCTGCGACGTTCCTCCTCGAGGCGACGTTCGTGCTCGGCTCGTCGTACTTGGTCGTTCTCGCGAATCCGATCGGACGCCGGGACTCTGGGGGAATTGGTAGAGGCTACATTGATCGGTGTATTGCGTCGAATGTAGTCCTGGAGCTTGCGTTCGTTTTCTTCGTCTTCTCCGCTGCTTTTCGTTTGAGCTTCCGGTCGTAAGGGAACTACTGGCCGTGGTTGGTTTCGCTGCTGTTCGCGTTCCTTCACCAGGCGGTCGTGTTCCTCTTTCTTTTTCCGCCACTCTTGCATGCGCTTCTCGTAGGTGTCAGCGGCGTCCGAAGGAGATCCGTGTTGCTTCTGCTCGTCCTCGCGGCGTCTCGCGTCGTAGGCTCGGCGCCGTTCGTCGTCTTCCTGGGAGTTGTTCGCGGGCTGCTTACGGCCGTGGTCGTTCCGCGGTTGCTCCTCCTCTCGGCGTCTCTCGTCGTAGGCTCGGCGACGTTCGTCGTCGTCCTGGGGATTGCGAGCGGGCTGTTTCCGTCCATGGTCGTTGCGTCTCTGGTCCTCCTCTCGGCGTCTCTCCTCGTAGGCTCGACGACGTTCGTCGTTTTCCTGGGGATTATTGACGGGTTGTTTTCGTCCATTGTCGCTCTGGCTTTGCTCCTCTTCTTGGCGTTTCGCGTCGTGGGCTCTGCGACGTTCCTCGTCCTCCTGCCGCTGCCTTGGATTTTCCTGCTGACTTTCGCCAGATTGCTGTCGTCTGTCCATTTCCGTTCTACGTTTCATCTCGTAGAATCTGCGGCGTTGCTCCTCCTCCAGCTCTCTCTGTCTGGGATCTTCCTGACCATTATCTCCGGGCCGTCTTCTCCCGTTATCGTTCTGTCTCTGCTCTTCCTCTCGGCGTCTCGCCTCGTAAACTCTGCGGCGTTCCTCCTCCTGTCTCCGTCTATTTTCATCCTCGCGATTGTACGGCGTCGAGCGGCCGTCGTTATTATTCTGTCTCGGATTCTCGCGTCGCTGCTGCTCTTCTTGTTGGCGCCTCAGTTCGTAGGCTGCCGCTTCCTGCCTCCTTCGTAATTCGTTCGCGTTACCGGGGCCCGATTCAGTTGGAGGTCGGTTCTCGTTCCGTTGCTCCTCCTCCGACGTCCGCCTCATCTCGTACGGTCTTCTCGCATCCTCGTCATATCTCTGTCCGTCGTTCGGTTGACTGTAAAACCTCCTTCTGTCCTTCAATCCCGGCCTCTGCCTCATCTCTTCTTCCGGCCCCCTCCACCTCAGTGGACTGTCGTTTCCTTTGGTCTCCACCAGTCCCGAGTTGCGATGGTGCTTTCTGTGAGGATGAGGCGTTGGTCTGACATCTTCGTCGCTCGGTAATAATCCGTCGTCTTCGGCGAAGCCCCACATGTCAGCCGGAGCTTGACGTTTGACGAACTTCTTCTTCTTACCGATCACCGGTACGTCGCCGCGCTCGACTCCCTTAGTCGTCACCTCGATGTCTCCTCTCTGTGGACGTTTCTCATCCTCTGGATTCTGAGGTTCCCAGAGATGCAAGAGTTCGGCCAGCGACACCGCCTCTCTATTTCTCTCTTCGATGTCGTCCTCGTAGTCATCTGGCAATTAGAGGAGAAAACAATGTTTTTAATTCGTTCTCCTAACCGGCGGTCCATTGAGTAGACTCAAGTGTGCCGACGCCGAGACACTCGATATACCGACCTGTAGAAACATTTGGAAGAATCTCGTGGCCGGCGCTGCCCCTCGTGATTCGATAGTGATTTCGTAGCGAGTATTGATCGTCAGACGGATAGGAGGCGGCAGTGGCGATGCCGTAGAGAAGCGGCAACAGCAGCAGCGCCGACATCCCCACCATCCTCGAGACGTTCCTCGCCATGTTCTCCAGCTCTGTTACCTCGTCCTCGTGGTCGTTCTCTCAGTGATTATAGTTTTGACTATATATATAACACTTTGTTGCGACGACTCTGCAGGTTTACAAACAGAGGCGAAAGACTCAGCAAGTGTTTAGTTATGCGCTTATATATGCGAATAAGTGGCTCGAGTTCGCGTACGCGTAATCAGAGAAAGCCAAAAGGGGAGAAAAGAGCAGACGATGCTGAAACGAAATCTCTCGGCTTATCAGCGCCGATAGTATGCCCGAGTCTTATAACTTCCTTCGCGAACTTTTTTTTTCTCTCTCTTATTTTACTTTGCTGTCCGTTACTTTCTCTGGCTGGCGCCTGGAGCATTGTTCTGGACCGACATTGTAGAGTCTGCGCGATTAGATTAGATATATATGTATATAGCCGCGAATATTTGCACCGATAACATCAACGTATACCGAGAGGTGCACAAGTTACTTATACAAAACGCGTCGGCCCCCCTTCCTCTCCCCATTCGAAAAATATAATGAACGTATACATGAATAGTTCGTCAAAGGCTAATACTTGTCTCCGTGAATAGCTAATTAGGCAGCCTACTTTTGCGCTCGGTATCTCTTACTCTTGCCTTGGCACATGCGTTCGCGTATACACTTATGCTTATGTGCACAGAAAGGATAAAGCTGATCGGTATGACAATAGAAACATCGAGCATTCGAGCGACACAATAAATACCCAAGAGTGACATAAGCCATGTGTGTGTGTGTGTGCGTGCGTGTGTGTGTGTGTACAAATCGATACATCGATAGGGGAGATAATTACTGACTACCCTGACGTAATACCGCGTGCTGCCCCGTGTCTGATTCATTTTTTATCCCACATTCAATGACACGTGTATAGATTGGTGAATATGCGGTAATAACAACAATACCGATGACGATTCTTCTCTTTGCATCCCATTATACTTGCACGCATTTTGTTGGACTGGGACAAAGAGTCATAGTGACTGAAAATCTTGCGATGCGTTATTAATAGGCGCCACGTTATCACATCCGTCACTTTACAATTAAGTTAGCTCGGGATGACGCTACGTACATACGAATTATAAATATGGAAATCTTCGCGAATAAAGCGTGCAAGGGTCCGTTTCGTGTTCAAGGCAGTACTGCACAAATTATTACCCATAAATTAAGAATAGTAGAAGAGCACGTATAGAAGAACAGCGCAACAAGTCATTTGAATGAGCGCTCGTGTCTTGTATCTTATACCAACTGCATATGTATGCCTACATTTACCTATAACTATGTATATATGTATATGTATATGTACACTCACGAGTAAGAAACAGCTGAATTTTCTAGACGGTACACGCGCGCGACACTTCGCGTAAATCGACCGACTACAAGAGCACTTCTATCCTATATAAAACGTCTAATGCAGGAGACGGCTCGAAAGCCTCGACTAACCCTAAGGCACGACTTTTTTCAACTATATACTTTCTACTTTTCCACTATCGCTGCATCAACGGTATGCTATACGTATACGTGTACTGCACGTATATATATTATACACACACACACACACACACACACATCGAGCGCTATGTCTGGATTCGCAAGAATTAATTCGAGCGCGGAATCTCCGGAATAAATCAACAATCTAAAATAGACAGTCGTCCTCGTGTTTTCAGAATGTGCAACGCTTCATTCGAAAAGAGATGTTTACGCCGCCTCGAGAGAGAGAGAGAGAGAGAGATACTATTAATTACCTCAACGATGTGATATCTCGGTTCTGCGTAAAATGTCAACGTTTCTCTCTCTTTTTATGTTTTTCTTTTATTTCAATTTTTAACAAGCCGAAGTGTACGGCACATTGTTTTCGAAGAACAAAAATAGCGGATATATATGACAATGCCAATCTCAAATTCCAACCGCGCGGAGGGCCATTGTCATAAAAATCCGTTTACACGCGAGAGCCGATTTCGCTCATATAAAGGATTAAGTCCAAGCCAATTCAGACCGCGAGAGAGAGAGAAAAAATAACTACGGCTCAAGGCTCCTGCATTATTCAAACCAGTCGCGATTTTTGGAAGTGTGTACGCATACACCTGTGCGCATACATATGTACACATACACTACATATATATATATATATACACACATATATACATAATAGCGAATACGAGAGAAAAAAAAGAAAACCACCTGTAACAATAGCCGAGGATTTCGTGCCTAAGTAAAAAAAGCACGATTATAAAATGCAGAAAATACGATCGTTTACCGTGTGCACGTATACGTGTGCACTTTACAACCACATGCACACGTGTGTACGTATCTATATATGTATGCAAGAGTGCAAAGGACGAGCACGAAAGAAAGAAAAAGAATTCCAAGCTCGCGGCTAAAGTCGTTTTCGAAAGGAGAGTCTCTCTGCATACAATGGAGGAAAAAATATCGAGAATAGCCCCGTAAAGATCTCGTCGCGGAGAAAGGTATATTATCCCTACGTATACCACGTATACATGTGGTACATAGCATAGTTTGAAACTACAACGAAGTTAAGCATCACAAAGAGTCTGCGCGCGCGCGCGTATGGGTAAGAGAGCGACCGATTAGAGAACCGCGATGCGCTTGCAAAAAGCCTGATCGAAAGCCGAGATAGACGCGATGCACGCGTGCATCCGAGCGGCGTCTTTATTTAGATTCGTACATCGCGCGCTTACGAAATACGCGCATCTACGCAACTCGCGAACGAGCGCGCGAGAAAAAATACTTTTTTCACTTCATTTTTATTTCTCTTCTCCCCTTTCTATTCAAAGTCCATGTATACACACACCTTAATTAGAAGGCGTGTACGCCTAATGTCAATTCATAGAAATTTATACAGCTACGCGTGAGTTATAGGGACTATTAGGTGTGTACTTACTGCGCTCTCCGTTAGACGCTGCTCCAGGCCTACACTTATCCGAGCGGTTCACTTCTTCTTTGCGTTATACTTCCGTGTGTGCAGTCTCTCTCTCTCTCTCTCTCTCTCTCTCTCGCTCTCTCGCTCTCTCTCAAAGCCACCGTTTCATCTCCCGCGCGGAAAGATTTAGCGCATTCTTCTGATATTAGAAATATTTCCGCACCGTTGTGAAATAAACGCGGGTAGTAGTAATGAAGCAGCGGGAGAAAGAAAAATTGGCGGGAAAAATTTGAAAATTCGAATCGCGACTGCGACGACAACGACTCGTCCGAAGAGGACGAGAAATAGAGAATCAGCAATCACGAGGCATCTCCTCGCGGTTTATAAGCGCGCGCTACTCATCGCTGGTCTACACGCGCGTGTATACTGTTACTCTCTTTCTCTCTCTTACTCTCGGCTACTCCTGATCCCCTCCTTGCTTCTCTTCTCTCTATCTCCCACTTCTTTTACTCGGAGCTATGCTACTTTGCCTTTGCGCGAGCTTATATTCAAGCATGACAAAACGCTCGTCTAGGTGCACATGTGTTAATAATCCTCGCTCGGTGTTTATTATTGGCACCAGTCTTTATATACGCGCACGAATATTTCTTTCTCAATAAATGCGTAGACGCCCACTCGCCTGTACTAGAGAGTCTGACCACAGCCTGGCATTATCTACTTATGGCCATCGTTGACACTCAACGCAATTACACCGCGAGCTTTTACACGAATGCGCGTACGCGCATTCAATTCGACGTATTCTCTTTTGGAATTTCGGAACGACGTTCAACCGTGAGAGACGACGTTCTCCGTAGATACGTACTTTTTCGGTGCTCCATATAATGCAGAAATATGTTCCGTGCAAAAGTTTTTTAAGAACATTCTTGCGAAGAGATATACTTCCGCTCTGTGTACACGAGAATAGATGTACATTTAGCAGATGCGCCGACTAACTCTCTGCTCCTTATCTAAGTTTTCATTCGCGTTTGTGTATGCAGTTACGTGGGTCTTCATATATATATACGGTATATATATATATACGCGGATACACACACACATATATGCATGTATGCATATATAGACGACACGTTCGGAGCGTATAGTTGGTAATCGGATTTCGCGGTCCGTCGACTCTGCGTTGTATATCTTTTTTCTCTCTTTCGATAAAGACTTTTTTCCATTCTCTCTGTCCCTGTGTTTACAGCTTACTTTAATCAAGTTGCTGATCCAGATTCGTCTCGACGAGGGTGTGCAATCGTTATAATTGCAAGGATGACGATGATTCACTTGACTCTTAGTTCGCGAGCCTCTTCTGCCATCTAAGAGACGACTCGCATTTTACTTTATTACTTACATCCATGAATTTTTTTCTTTTTTTTTTCTTTTAATTTTTCCAAGAGCAAAAGACATTCCGCGTAAATCAGCCATTGACGGACGATAGACTAAGATCACTTTACGCGCGATTCATGATTGATGGAAATAAAAAAAAATAATAATGATGCCTTTTTATCCAGTGGATGATATAATGGCCTTATGTATACATATACATACGAATATATATATATGTACGTATATGTATATATATGAATAATCTTGCGATTGTAATGGTACACGGAGATTGTTTAGCATTTAGATGAGACAATTACGCTTTGGATCATGGCATTGCCAGTTATACTTATACTCTGACTAATATGTGTATCAAGCCTCTATGTCATCTCTTTTAAACGACCTCCAAAATATATATATACGTCCAAGCACTTCGAATCTTTAATCTGTATATAAAAGTTTCTGCGAAATCGTGGAAAGAAAAAACAAATGATACTTCCGAACGATATCCATATACAAGTACTTAGTAATGCGGCAATAATTTGGATAATATTTTCCTCTTGCACACGAGCATACGCGTACGTACAAATATCGAGTATATTTATATAAAATATTGCCGATTGCAAATACGGTTATAATCTCGAAGCAGAAACCCCTTAATCCACTTTTTAATATGTCGTTCAGGTGAGCATACGCAAGCTTTTACCATCAGCACCGCGAACACTCGAAACTTGAATAATCAACGTTATCTCTTTTATTTACTTAAATTTTGCAAAAAAAGAAAAAAAAAAGGCAAACGTATACACAGTAGAAAATAACGCTCGAACAGAGTAGGTACAGCGCAAACTTTATCACAGAGAGAATACACTAGCAGTAGCTACTGTATGCGAGTACATGCATGGATGTATAGGTGTGTTTGTGTCAGGCAGCGAATCGAGCTCGACACCTCGCGGCATATCACAAAGAGCCAGGCTTCTCTTCGTTATAATAGCGGTCGATACGTTTGAGCGTTCGGTCATCCATGTGTGTTGCACATACATGTTTATGTGTGTGTGTGTGTGTGTGTGTGTGTGTGTGTGTATATATATATACACGATAGATGAGGGTTAGACGCTAGACACACGTCAAAAAAACGAGTAATATCAGCAGCAGCGACAGTAGCAACAGCAACGACAGAGTTAGTAGCGCGCGATCACAGCCAGTAGTGCACTTCGGAAGCCGTTACTTATGAGGAACTCGGTCATCGTGAGAAGTTAGTGTATTTTGTTATTATACCCATTGCACATACTCATCCCTTGGAAGATACATTGTCCTATATATATGTGTGTCTATCTGTCTCTTCGTGCGTACAGATTCTTGTATATATATGTAGGTGGACTATCGCGGGAAGCAACACGTAGTTGCTGGCGATCTGCCAGTGTCGGGAGAGTGAGAGAGAGAGAGAGTGAGAGAGAGAGAGTGAGAGAGAGAGAGAGAGAGAGTTTATAAGCTCTCAATGGGACTACGAAGCTCACACAGTGCTATAGTAGTTCCGAAGTGTGAGCAGTGTACACAAAGCCTAAGCTCATTATGGTACATTTTCGATTATTCTTTTCAGCGAGCACGAATCTCGTCGGCAAATTCACGCAGAGCGTGCGAAGGATCGTCCAGGACGTCAAGGACGAGGGAACCGCCAGTGAGTGTGCACAGAAATCATTTACTCGCATATTTTCTTATTTTATTCGAGATTTTTAGTCGGTTAATTGAACGCGCGTTAGACGGCTGACGATTCAGGCCTCGAGATTCGAGGCACTCGCTCTTTTCGTAGCCCGAAGCTACGCGGAGCAGCCTTGCTCGGGTATACGCGTACACCACACGTGTGCGGAGCTTTGAAAGAAGCCCGAAGTAAAAAGTTATATATACGATAGAGAGTGCACGCGCGAGCGCGAGTACATACAAACACCTCGGGGGAGCACTTGAAAGTTCATTTCTCTTGTATTTTATTTTTCGTTTGTCGAAACCAGGCGGACAGACAAAGGAGGAGGTAATCGAGACGAACGAGCGGCTGAGGGCGGTTAGGATACGACTGGACGGTAGTTACGAGACGGCGAAACGCGCACTCGTCGAGCTCATGAGAAAGTACACTGACAGCAAGCAGGTGCGCAACGTCTTTGAGAGATACAGCTTGCTCAAAGTCATGATCAAGGTACGTTGAATATTAATATTTTTGCGAGAGAAAAAGCTATGGGAATGCTAACTTTTTTCCCCGCTAAGTCCGCGCGGCGATAAAAAAAAAGAAACAACGATTGCGGTTTTTCTCCGCAACTTTTTTTTTTAATCTTCCTCCACATCCAAAGAGTGCGGCATACCTATAGTATATACCTATAGCTACGCCGTACCGTAACCGAACTGCCGAAGTGTGTTCTTTACAGAAGGTATAAACTGGATTTGTTCGACAAGTCTTAGCTTTTAATGACGTTACCATAGACCACGGAGACGATGCGTCTTAATACGTATATACAACCTGCTGACAACGAGAAGATAATTAATTTTCCAATATTCGTGCATTCGCTTTTCTATTAATTGATATAATTTATTATGTCTATATATATATTTATATAATATACTCATTATAACTTTGCTGTTTCAAAGGACGTGATAAAACTAGAAACGCAGTACTGGACATTGGTGGACATTCCGCGACAGGAGAAACAAGAAACCGTACCGGCTTTTGTTTTGCGCGCCTGTACCATAATGGAAAAGAGTCACAAGAGCGGCGAGGGTGTCAAAACCTCGGCTCGACTCGCGGAGGAAGCCGAGAGCAAGCGCGAGCGCATCGAGCGACTCGAGAGTACGATTTTCGTTCCTTCTTCTTCATCTTCTTCTTCATCTTCTTCTTCATCTTCTTCTTCTTTTTTACACTCGATTCCTCTCTTTCTTCCTCTCTCTCTCTCTCTCTCTCTCTCTCTTTTCTTTCGCTGCGCTTTTCAGGATTTTAACGAGTTGACTGTGCTCAAAGTTTTGCCTTTAAGGGGAAAAAGGATTTATCCAAGGGAACGGAATCGCGACAAGTAACTCAGCGAGGAAGTCCTTAGCTCTTATTGCTGGAAATTGTATCACTTAAGCTTTTCCCGTAGTCCCTTGCTGCTTCGCGTTTTCTCGGTCTCCTTCTTTTTTTTTCTTCGTGAAATATAAGGAAACACGTAGTAGTAGTAGTTGTAGTAGTAGTAGTAACAGTTTTTTCACCGAAGAAAGTACAGTCAAGTCGTGGATCCTTCTTTGTATTCTATTGTAGACATAAGTAAAAGAAACACAAAAGGGACTTAAATCTCGTACACGCGTTGAAATATATCTGTCGTTCAATAGACATGACGACAGCCCAGATCGAGGCAGAGAATACGCAGATGACCAATGACCTCTACAGACTACTGAAGAAATACACCGGCCTGAGAAACCTCATTCGGGACCTGAAGGTATGCAACTCGCAAAGCTATAACATAACCTATACGTAATCGAATAACTCTTCTACCTATACCCGAATACAGGAAGAATACAACAGTTCCAAAGTATACCCGATAGTTCCGCGTTATACGATGCTCAAAGACATGATTAAGGACATAATGCACAACCCGGACTACATGGAGGTCTGTCACGAAGTCGACGCATAACCGCGATGAAGCCTCGTGCCCTTCCGAACTCAACGGCAGTCGCTGCGCGCCACCTAGCATCGTTCCATAGGCAACACGACTCCATATTTATATATACATAATATCACTTCCCAACATACATATATTACATCTCGGTGATGAGCCGATGAGCCGATACGCGATTGCACCGATGCACGACTAATAATTTCTGATTTCGATCGGAATAGCCGCTTTCACGTCGAGACACAAATAATATGAGGAAATAACGCGTCGACGCGCCTTTTCAAAATTGTTAATGCGCGGGAGGCTCGCTATCGATAGAATCTTGTATTGCTCGCACTATAGCGCTCGTACTCTGGACATTCGTGGTTCACGATATCTTCTAACTTCTAGTCAGGCCAGTTACGAATTTTAGAGTATACGCGATAATAATATATTAGATATACTCTATCCGTACGAATGCAAGTACGACAACAGTGAGAATGTGCCATTTTACGCCAAAGCGCTGGAAAAAAAAGGAACAATCGTGAGAAATACAGAGAAGCTATTACCGGAGCAATTAATTTCACTTCCTATTTTCCATTGTTGAATCGGTTTTTTAGTGGAGCAGAGACGAATATGCGAATTCCTGACATAAGGTCTTTCCTACAATTAACAAAGATTTATCGTCGCGGCATATCATTCTCGCGGGTCATATAGTTAATTAAAGCACTAGAACAACCGGTTTTCAGCTGACTTTGATTCGCTTGAGATATATATATATATATAAACACGTATGAGGATCGTAAACCGAGTGATGATGTTATTGCCGTTTCGATTATCATTGTGTTTTCGCGCGGCATCGCGAAAATCAGCAATTCCACGCGTTACTCGATACATCGGCAATTGTTTGCAGAAAAGAAAAAGGACATGAAAAAAAGTACACTCAATAATACAAATAAACGCAATTGCGAAAGATGTTAGCGCCGTTTCATGGGATGCCGAACCATTACCTTATACTTATACATATAAATCTGTAACAAATCTATCAATGTTAAGCATCGTTTAATACTTTTCGTATACCGATAAGGCACTTATACGACATATCGGAAAATTGATAAATATACAAATCGCTAGTCTGTCGACGAAAGTGCTGGCTAAGAAACGCCAAGGTCAGAGTAAAATTTTACTCAGAAATTTTCAGCATAAGCGCATGTGTGTAACTTGATTTTTACCGCGATGTAAAACGAGCAATAATGATTATAAAGCGTACATTTCGTATCAATTCTATTGCACACAAATCTTTTTTATTACCGTTCAGTATAGTGAAAAGAGAAGAGGAATAATGCGATGAGTATCGATCAGAGGATGATTATTCGGAATGGCGTGTTAGACTTCATTTTTTACACGATGCAATTACGGATCGGTGCACTAGCGCCAAATAAGATCGTACGTTTGTTCCATGCACGAATAATACAAATAATAGTGAGATAATTACTTGATTATTGCGCAGCAGAGCAGAGCAGAGCAGAGCAGCCTTTTAAAGCGCGTAAAACTGTATTCGAAGCGTTTGTATGTTTGCAGTAATGTATAAACTATATTGAGGAAAAACATTGATAACGAGAGAATGTATAATTATATTTCAAAGGAATTGTAATTGCGAGAGTCGCGAGTACGACTGAGCGCGAGCGAAATATGCATTTAAGAGAAGCGATGATAAGCATTTTAAGCAAAGAAGCAGCGCATTATTTTGTACTATTTATTTTTATGACATTTTTAAATCCGTTGACTATTAAGCCGATATGTGTACACGTGGAAACGCGAGCCTATTTTGAATGACAAAATATATATATCGTACGTGTAGCTTTTAAATGAAAACTTAAGGAAATAAAAAAGAATTCGCGACTCCGATGCGACGATGATCAAAACAAGCCGATCAATGCAACATTGATATGTATCTATAGAATTATATATCTCTATAGATATATGTATATATATATAATTCTGTAGATGAATCTCTGATACGTCGCTGTAACAGTATAATAAAGATTGTGTATAACTCTTGAACACGACCAATTTACACGGGAAAACCGGGACAGAACGACGCATCATGGATCACTATTGCGCAAGGCTCCTATACAAGATAGCGAGAACGCATACTTGCACTACTCGCCGTAATTTATTGGATTTCTTCAATTCTCTATCTGTCTGTACGTTCATCGACTCTATATAAATTATAAAAATACACGCACGCACACACACACATATATAGCGTAGGAATGAATAATTAAAATTTAAAATTGTATTAAATGTAAAGTTCAGTTAAATCATTGTTAAGAAATTCAAACCAGGACTCAATGTGAGTCGCCGCTATATATATACATACACCTTACTCTTTCATTAAATTTATGTAATGTTATGCCGATCGATCAGTATTGATCACTGCATTGTTAACGTTCAGCAGCCGTATATTAGCTCCACAGAGGATATAATACGTTGTTTTTGCAGTCTCGTATAGAAGAGAATTCTTCTACCCGGTTTTTCTCATTAAAAATAAATTTCTATGTGAGTGTAAAGAAATTTTAATAATTATAATATATTAAAATACTCGAGACGCGGTATTTATATATAATTAAATGACAAAATGCGTATATTACAAGGTAAAGTGTCCATAGCCGTAGATCACCGCGGTGCGGCTGATCTGCCATTGGTGTCTTCTGGACGCCAAGTCAACAGAAACACAATACAAATCTATATTGTAATAGCGAATTACTCGATGCAATGACCTTGAATTGAAAAAAATAGTCGGTGTGCTCGCCTTTTAAATGAATTTAGCGAGAGTGCCAAATAGATCTGAAAGTTTACATTCTAGCATTCTAACGAAGCACATATTACAAATTTATCGCTCAAACGTTAGCTCGATTTATTATTAATATTAGTTTTTCCGCAACAGCGGGAAAATGTGTTTAAAAACAGCCTTAAAATTCTGTATTTTTGTTACTCCGTTCGCAAAGAAACGTGCAATTTTCGTTACGCCTGCACGACGCACTTATCGCAAATGTACATGTATAACGCGACATGGAAATGTCAGTTGAAATTTAAACAATTTAATAATCATAAGATCGCCATTGAGCTACAGTCAAATAAACCCGTGATTAATTGCTTACGATGCGAAGTACGTTTGGGGTTTTTCCTAGGGAAAATCGAAGAAGCCGATTACTCGCGTCATATCGTTCAATCGAATTTTTCATTTCAATGTACAATGAATGTACAATGAAAGCTTTATCCCAGAAGTTTTACGATTAAGTCACGAAGGATTTCTCGAGATTTTTAAAGCCGCCTTCGATATACGGTATTCAGTGCGTAAGCGGTCGATGGATAATTTAAAAAAATGCTGAGCTTACGAGTAAAAGTTCTTATTATATTATAAAAAACAAAGCAAGAATAAGAATAAATGTCGTGTCTAAGGTGGTAAGATTTGACCAATCTATTTGTCTAAATAATAAATGTATATCCGAGACTCGTACGCTATTGTGTATATGCGTGAAAAATATGCATGAAAAATATACGTGAAAAATATACGTGAAAAATATACATGAAAAATATACCTGTCTCGTCGCTCTTTACTCGACGTATTCTAATAGTAATTCTCAATTTTTTCAATATTATCTCTATATTGTACGGACATATTGTACACTTACAAAAACATTTACTACATACAAAAACAGGTAATCTAGAACCCGCATAGAGTTGTGCGCAAAAGATTTATCAATTTAAGTGTGGATTTTACCAACAAATTTATCTTTCAACAATTTATTCTCAACTATTAATTATATAACAAAAAGTATAAAACTCATTTTCCTTATAACAGTCCGTTAGCGTTAAAATTTAACTACATTTTCTTCTAGCAAAGAACTACATACAAACGTTCAAAAGAATCCACGCCTTTTTACATTTAATTTTCGTTAAAAATACGTCTGTGTCTATTAATCTAATTAATCTAATTCAACTA
Organism: Apocrypta bakeri; assembly: GCA_018906985.1. Classification (NCBI taxonomy): domain Eukaryota; kingdom Metazoa; phylum Arthropoda; class Insecta; order Hymenoptera; family Pteromalidae; genus Apocrypta; species Apocrypta bakeri. The sequence continues at coordinate 4,270,357 of JACCIA010000003.1, forward strand.
ATTAATCTAATTAATCTAATTAATCTAATTAATCTAATTAATCTAATTTCTAACAATACTAATTTATAATTCAAATTCAAAACAAGCTGTACTTGTTCCGAACAAATAATATCGATATTATATATTCAGATTCTTCGTATCGTAAAATGAATAAACGCATTTGAACTTTAGCAAATTTAACAGAAATCTCTTTGTTACAATTAAACAAAAGCAATAACAGAAACAATGATCTCAATGGTTGCAAATTAATACTGGATCATATGAAGTATTCTAGTTGTAGATTATTAATCTTATTATTAGTCATACTAGTGTTATTACCATAGAGAATGTGCTAGATTTAGATAAAATTTTAATTGTCATTCGCCGTGAAACTAAAGAAAGAAAAACAATATTGATATCTACATCTGAGATCGAAATTATTCTACGTAAACACGAGGGAATTGCAAAAGTGAATCGAAATTTTTATGAATTTCTGCAATAATAGTCATAATAGTAATAATAGTAATAACAGTAATAATAGTAATAATAACGAGTACGAACAATTCCTTCAGAAAAACATGAGCTAATGGATCAAAAAGCCGACGCGTCTAGCGATCGCGACACGTTTTATTTCATTCGCTTGAAAATGCGTGTTCCATTGTAAGCGCATCATTGTATCAGCATTCGAAACAAAAATATATTCATGACAATGGATTATAAAGACATTTGTAATTTTTCAAATAAGTTTTATTATTATTGTTGAAAATGTTCGAAAGAAAGATTAAATGCTATAAAATGTATCAATTTCCATGCGTTGCCACTTTCTCATTATCAAAATCACGTTGTATCGTGAATATGTATTGTACATATATAATTTCAACAATATTTGATACTGCTGATCAATATTTATTTATATTAAGGATCAAAATTTATTGTATTTTTTGTATACGATCCGTAAATAAAAAAACGTATTACTAAAACTCCAGCGAGTCGATTTCATTATGCGAACAAAAATAAAACAGATGCAATAAAAGTATATATAATATAGGGACAGAAAATAAAGTAAACTCGTCTATTTATATGTTTTTGATCGTCAGGCCGATTCACAGAAAGCATCGGCATTTCTTTATTACGAGTATTTCAATTTCTATTAATATATAATATATAATTATATAATATATGTAGCCATAATAATCTTCAATAATGTAATAATAAATGATCGTCTTTCATAATGCGTTAGAGAGTACAAATGAAGATCGACAAATTAGTCAATGGATGTCGAAGGCGACTGGACTGTCTTTCGTTATCATAAAGCGACCCGGTACCAATACCGATGTCGCGCTTTCAACTTTTTTCTCCGTCCAGCGCCTCGTCATTGCCTCAAATATAACCCCGTTCAAAAAATTGATCGCCTAAAAAATACCTGCTCAAGCGCCAAATATTAAAATTAAAACACGATTTAGCGTCAAAGGCGCGAAATAGCGCGACGCACAATGGCTTGGCCATAGCGACAGTCGCTTCGATCGACAAAACAGCCAACGAATTCAATAAATACAGTTTTTTTTTTATTTCTCATCTCTTATCGTCGTATCGTCGCTTATATAAATTCTCCATTAACTTTGCTCGGTTCGTAAAGCCTGCCATACGTTGCAGAAGCACTTTTTTTAGATTTCATATGTCGCAACAATTTTTTCCTCAATTATCCTTTAATTTAATATAATTGAAATTCGAAACTCTCTACTATCCTCCCTTTCGCGTCCTAACTTTCTCTCTCGCTCTCGTCCTCGCTCTCTCGTCGCTTTCGCTATTTATTCGTTAGTCGCTAGTGGCGGAAGCGTTTTTTTTCGCGCGGTTCAATCGTTTATTCATCATATACGTCGTTCGAGCGTCAAAATATATATATCGGTATATACGCGTATTTTTGCTTATACATCATATAGCGAATCGTTACGAATGCACATATTATATCGCCGGTCCACGATACGATTATCACAATAACGAGTATCTCGACGTTTCGATATACAAAAAATACACACACACTCTCTCATTTTCTTTTTCACTGCGCGCTAAATGCGTGTCGTCTAGAAAAATCGGAATGTAAATTACCCAAGGCGTGTCAATGCAGTACCCTGTATGTAAAAACGTCTCGTCTCGTCATTCTCTCTCTCTCTCTCTCTCTCTCTCTCGCTCTCTCGCTCTCTCATACATATACACACTGACACTATCGGCTGTTACGTTATTGTTATTTTTCTTCAACTACAAATTATAAGAGTATCTAAAAAATGTCAGCTACTATGCGAATGGGTGACGCTTCGACGACGCGTCTCTCACTTTTTTCTTCGTATTTTCAAAAACAATCTCGTTTTTTGTTTGTTGGTTCAGCACTTTACTTTCAAGATCGGTTCGTATATGTACACGTCAAACTTTACTAAACACTCCGACGATCGACAAATGTATTGACTAACTATTTACAGTTCTTTTTTATAAGAAAGTCAATGAACAATTATCAATAACGTATGCGCATATATATCTTGTACTTTGTATAAACGACAGTTTATATTACGTATATCATTACTAATAAATGTATACCAGAATTAAAAAATCAATAATTTCAAACCTGCGCTCTTCGTACGTAACAATCATCGTTATTCAAATATTCAAACGAAAAGAAATTCGAAATTTCTCCTTTATTAACTCTCGCATTCGCGATGCTGCATACCAATGTTAACCGTAACGTGCGATTCAAAGAATATTTATATAATCTTATTTAAAACCAGCGTACAAAATTCACTCACATATACATATGTATATACTATAAATATATCATTAATAATTCTCGCCACATATTATATACACAGAACTATAAATCATGAATACGATTTAACAATAGCCGACAGAAAATTCGAAAAACAATATCAAATTTGTCTTTGTGTTTCATAGTCCGCCGAGCATAATATATATATATATATATATATAATAATAATAATAATAATAATAATAATCTCCCGGATAAAAAACAAAAGGCAACGAATTGTCTATATAATTAGCATCATATATCTTGGCAGGTCGCAAAACGTCACCCATCCAATTCTCGAATCGCGCGGAATTTACTTTTATAACACGTAAAAAATGTTACGCTTTATTATAATCATTACAACACATCAACTCTCTATATATATGTAATGAGCCTTACTACACCTATAATCTAAGAGGAAAACGCGGGCTCAACATTCTCTATCTCTCTCTCTCTCTCTCTCTCTCTCTTGTTTTCTTATCAAATCGCGATCTCAACATCAAAGTTCTTTTCCTTCGTCTCCTGATATACGCGCAAACACATCATCACTCACGCGTACACTATAATCGTTAATATATATATACAAAGGCTTTCTCGTAACGAAACCTTTCGTTGTGCTACAATACGCGCCTCTCGTACCCTTTCATTCCTTCCCGCCGGATGAAAATGTCATTTTTCGTTCTTGTCTTTTGTTCGTTACAATGAGTCACATCGAAATGTAAATATATAGAATCTAATCTATTGGTTAGATATTTATATATAACGCGTTGATAGATCGAAACGAAAAAAAAGAAACGTCGAACTCGCGCGAAAAAACGCTTCCGCTCATTCGCTCACAGGTGCATTCTAATTCCATAGTTTTCTCGAATTTGTTGTACATCGATCCCTCGTACGTTTCCTACATTTCTCCCTCCCTCCCTCTCTCTCTCTCTCTCTCTCTCTCTCTGTCTCTCTGGTTCTCTCACATGTCAAACTGTGCCTATCTCACTCGTCATTCCTTATATATTATATAATATATATTTATTAATATCTCGCGTATAATCGACATATTTATAATACGGTAATATAATGCGGTCTATCTATTTATTTATAATTAGGCGCAGAGACTAAGGCGGGAATGCAAACGAAATCCCGGGTAGCCTCAGACTCTTTCATTTTATTTTTTTTTTGTTCCATTTCCCTTGTAATTTTACGCTTCTCAACGTACATAAACGTACGCATTATCGCTTTGTCGTTAATTATCCATCGCGTATGTTCTAATCGGTTTGCTCAATTCGCAATTGGATTCGCGTATACAAAACCTACAGTTTCGCTCTGGTTATCCTCTTAATATTTCCATTTTTTTTAATCGATCATCTCACTCATTGTTTATTTCGTTCCTTTCTTTCGATAGGTATTAATCTCTCTCGTTTGTGTATTGTTAATTCTTTTTTTTTCTTTATGATTATAACACCGACTGAACGATCACATTTGTTTGTTTGTTTTTTTTTGTTGCTATTTTAAGTTATACCCGGGCATTTCTACACAGCCAAATCTTACGTGGCTAACACTCTAATTATTACGCTCTTAATCTCTTCTTTCCGTATTGTTGGTTTAGTATTTTTTTTATTTCTGACTCACGCGCGGAAAATGATATTGTATTGCGTACGCTGGACAGACGATCATTCGTCGAATCACCTTTTCTGACTAGCAGAATAAAATTGCAACCTCGAAGACGTTTTCATCGTTAAATTACACACTGCGCTATATTGACAAATGTTGTTTCGATCGTACGAATAAAATATATTGGAAGACAATAAAACTATTGCGTATATATTATACGTGACAGCGCGTTTAAAAACTTGTTCTACTGGACTTATTACCCGGGAAAATATCGATAAAAACGCCTCAAAGATGTCGTTAAACGAAAACAATATTCCCATCAGCTCTGAGCTGTCTGGATTGTCGTTCAAGTCTGTCTTATATGCCGGAGTTGTCGTACACATGCGTATACCACAGCTACTCCCGAATTTCAGAATAGTATTCGAGTAAAAAAGCTAAATTTTTTATTTTTTGCTTATACAAAGAGCACGTTAAGTATCAAAACCATAAAACTCAATTGTTGTCCAGTATCGAACGAAAGGATTCGGTTATTTTACTTCACAAAGTTCGAACAGGCAGTGCAAGTCTCGCGAGACACAAAACGTTCGCGAGCAAATTCTAAAGGACAATGACGACGGTCACGGCAATGAAAAGAAAAAAGTATTCAATGCATGTGTAGTTGTATATCTATATAAACGCGTAAGATAAAGAAGAATAGCTAAAGCGCAATAGTGAAAGTCTACGTGTATAAAACGAAGAAGAGAGTAAGAGCGCCGAAAGCTCTCGGGATAGCTCCAGGCACTTGGCTCGAAAGTCTTCCGTTCACAGTATGTATTTATTTATTTACTTTGTATTTGTTTTTTTTTTGTCGCTATATTTTATTCGCTTTGATTTTCACGGTACACACTTAGGCTACGTTTTGTTCACGATTTTGTCGATTTGATTATAAACATCGAGCGCGTAACTTTCGAGCGAGAGCCGGATTATTCTAGAAGTCCGTGATTGGAATGTCGTTCCGTTAAAATAACGTAATAGCAATAAACAGTGCATACATAATTCAAGATCATAACATCAATAGCAATAATAATATCAATAATAGTAATAACGATAATAATAATTCATAAGAATAATCAGAGTCTTGTCTCTTATTGTGTGTATTGTTTGTATAGTCGCTGGTACATCTACGATTGGCTGTATTGCAATATCTGCTTGAACGTGTTTATGGACGTATGGACAACTGGATGGAGCGTGCTCTCGTGGTTGTATATAAGTATCAATTGTTTTGCATCATCGTCATCTTTAAAATCGTCAGTGGTGTTTTATCACTCGAAGATCGGTGATAAAGAGGAACCTCCGAGTGGACTTGGGGAATTTGGAGAGAACAGTAGCGGAGAGTGAGAGACTGAAATGTGTGATAGAGAGAGAGAGAGATAGAGAGAGATAGAGAGAGATAGAGAGAGAGAGAATTTAGGAGGAGGAGGAGTAGGAGCCGGTTTCATTATTGCTCTGATCCCTTTCCGGAGCCCCAGAATTTATCGAAGCGATTGCGCGCCTTCTCCAGAAGATCGGTTGCGTGCTGCTCCTGAGGAGTCGTTGACTGCGATGCAGTTCCTGCCTCGTTGCCATCCTTCTTGGCTTTAGACTCGAATTCAAAGACCGGCTCGTCGAGACAGTGCGATGCTTCCTGAGTGATCTGTGCAAACGCATATGCGTGAATAAATTGAGCGAATACATTTTTGAACGGAAGGAGAATTGAATTGTGAAAGAATATATGGCCTTTACCTCATCTTTGACTATCGTTGCTAGGGGGCTGTCTCTCTCGGCCAGCGAGTCCTCCTGATCCTTGTGGCCGTTGGTCCCGCTGAAGCTCCCCAGGGAGACGCTCTCGCTTTCCGGCGACTTGTAGCCCGACTGTTGTTGCTGCTGCTGTTGTTTGTGCTCCGTTAGTTTTAACTGCTTTTGCAGATCCGGGGGCGCGGACTGAGGACCCAGTCCTACCCAACTCCTTGCTTCGCTGTGCGCTCGTGTCGGCGGCTCGCCTTTGTACACGATCAAAGCGGGTTAGATACATTCAATTTAGAATATAGTCCAAGTTTTCGATTGCGCATTTGTTACTGGGTAAAATTTATTTATTTGGGAGCTTCGCCAAATCACTGTTTTACCGACTCAATCTATACACGCTCAATGGCATATTTTATTTATACTCCCTAAATCTGAAATAGAAATATATTCACTGTTTAAGAGAGTGAAAATAATTCACCAAGAGAAAGTATGCAAATTTACTACCTAAAGTAGTTAAAATACACTATACATCGAGATATAAATATGCGTGAAATATAATGAAAATATTTAGAATTGTTTGAATTTTACTGGCGAAAGTTTTTTTATCCAGATTTAATAATAATAGAGTGCATTTAATTTAATTGCTTTCTAATCTTAACAAATCGTCCGATATCGTTTTCCTTCTAAAAAAGTAAGTTTCAGAGACTCATGTGTTTCCTCATTCCATAATTAATTTTTAGAAGATAGTAAGTAATATCAATACTGGCATTGGAGAAACTTTGACACGCCAATGCATTAAACACTGTCAATGCATCGATTAATACCAATTAAAAAGAACTTAAAAATAAATACTCCGTAAGCAATTTAAATATTCTCATTTGAATAAAATGACAGAATTACCTTGCGTCGAGGAATCGATTCTGCATTCTTGAATTACAATATCTACTTGAATATACTCGATTAAGTAGCGATAATATTTACTTTTATTTTCATTATACGCAAACGTGAAATGCTGACTATTTCCGAAGTGAATATGATATCACTTTATGAAAAAAGGTGAATCTACTACTATTCAAATTTAGAGAGTAAAGAAACGGAATTAATTCGATTTACATACCAAGTGAGTATAATTTAGATAAGTCTAGAAAAAAATTGTCCAAAATTAATTTTGAAAGCTCACCCTCCCGAACGTTTTGGGTGACAGTGAAGGTCTTGCCGGTGTCGAGGGGTACGGTCCAATTGACGGGTTCTGGTGAGCGCATTATCATCTGTTCTGGTGATTTGACGCGAGTCGGTTCCGGCGGACTCTTTACTACAGGCTCGTCGTCTATCCACCCACGCTGCTGTGGATGCGGCGACTCGACTGCCTGGGATACCTGCTGGTGCGGAGAGTGGACGCCGACGCCGTTCGCTGCTGGTTCCGCTAGAACGAGCCGCCAGAGCTTACTCGCGAGGTGCGCTTCCGGACTTTCGGTCTTTTTGAACATCGTGCGCAAGGCTCGTCTCGCTCATTTTCTACGAGGGTACATTTATGTTTTTTGTCTCCTTTCTATTTTTTTTTTTCCACAAAGGGAGCCGAGAGGCCTGCGCACGATCTCTGACCACATTCACATATATACGACCAATGTATACGACCAGATTTTTATGTTATATTATTCAGAGATATAAATATATACATATATATATATAGTTTTCGTGTTCGTACGATATATAATACATAGACTTCCAAACTTATACAGACACACTGATACATTTATCTATAAATATACATATAAATTGCGTTTGTCTTGATTTGCGCGGCATTTTGTACACAGCAAGGCGTAATCAATAAAACAGATAATTATGCAAATAAGCCAAAAAGTGTTGGGTGGTTGGGTCAGGCAGACGAACGGAGAGACAATTTTCGTGTTAAATAAAAATATGTATTTTGCTTGAACAATCGTTCTTATACGTAAACAAGGCGTAAATATATATATAAAATACACACAGATAGAAAGAGATCACATTCAAGCAACTAATAGAAGTTTTTGAAGCCGATGGACGTCGAGATGCTGGAGATGAATGAGCAGAAGAGAGGTAGATCGTGTAACGTGTACATTGTACTCGAAATTTCATATCAATGATTCGGTGATGAATTACGCGATGGATTTTGCGAATATCTACTATTATATAATCTACAATAACAATTTCAATGTAAATTGAAACGGCATCAATACTGAATTACATATGCAGCAAATCATGTGTATCTACGTAATTAGAATTTTCATGATTCATTGCATAACAAAACAAATTACAAGAGGGAAAAACCACGTATTCACTCACACAATCATAGAAACGTTATTATTTCAAGTACCACAATATCTAATTAGCTCTTGAACGGAATATTTTTTATTTCCTTTTCAGCGATAGAAATGAACAAGCTAAATGTACCTAAACACATTCAGTTAGCGACGTTCTTACGTCAAATTGCATCTACCTTCAATCATAAGCAAGTCCCAATTGTTATAAACAATTGACTGAACAAAATCACGAAATCTGCACTGTTGCGTAGTTTGAATTCGCCATATCTCATGGAAATCAGATACTTTGATCTCAGAAAGTAAATTTTCAGGGTCTGTTAATCCTAAATTTTGATAGTCATAATGTATTTTCATTAAGTCGCAGCTGAAACTGCCCCTAAACGTTTCTAACAGAGGTCGTCGCAATTTGGAGTTGTTGATTACGAAATCAGCATTACCATTGCATAAATTAACGATTTGTTAAAAAAATTTCGTTGAAAAACGTGATATTTTATTAAAGTAAGTAAAGTTCACGAATGCTCGTTATTCACTTCCTGAGATCCAGCGAATCGAAAGAACGTTACGTTGAATATTTCCCGATTCGTTTTTATGCGCATTGTTAGGAAAAAAATGTCTTTTCAGTTGCTGAGAAAGGTTTAAAAAAATTGTCCATTTAGGCGCCAATGGGATACAGACGGCGAACGGCGAGGATATAGCGAGAGATTATACATACGAGATTCGCGTGAAATGAAGATATTGAGAGAAAAAGTATAAAGTAAGAAAGATAAGGTGATGACAGTGAGTGTGAGAGTGCAGTGATCGCATGCTACTTACTAGCTTGGCCGACTTGACTAGTAGGCTGCGTCTGCGGCTGCCTTAGGGGCGTTTTGGAGTAGGCAGGCTGGCGCTGCGCCTGCTTAGCAGCACTGGCGACTGGCTGCACGCGGCTGATCGACTGTCGCGCGTTTTGTTGTGCGTTTAGTGACTGTGACTGTGACTGTGCTGACTTCGCGTTCGCGGTCTGAGAGACGGCGGTGGTGAATTCGACGGCGGCGACGACGGCGGCTAAGTTCGCGCTACCCGCTAATGTACTGATGGGCTTAGCATGATGAGCAGGGCGATGGGGAGGAGCATTGGTTGCGAGGAAGGCTAGAACATACGACGTTACAACACATGGCTTTTTTTAATTATCATTCATTGTTTTCTTGCTTTTCCTCTCTCTCTCTCACTCTCCCTCTCTCTTTCTTTTCGCTTTCTCATCCTTGGACATTCTGGCGTTTTCCTTCCTCCACCCAAATCACGAGCCCGCGATGCTTAAAGTTTTTTATTTTATTTTATTTTACTTTTTTTTCGATCACGTTATTGTCCCTCGAGAGACACGGTCACAGTGCCGTGTATGCAGACTCTCATTTGTGGGACTCGTTATCAACGACGTGTTTATACTACTTGGAGAACCAAAACTACTTTGCGAGGCTACGCTAGTAAGAGTTTTACGAATTTCTTCAACTTTCTACATAGCAAGTACGCTACTTTTTTGTTTTGTTTGTAGAGATTTTTGAACAATGTGTGTTGCAGAAATCAGAGGCTCGAGACACGATGATTAAATGATCGCAAGAGGCGTCGATAAGCTGCAGTGGTGCACTTGAACAGTGATAAGAATAATTTTTGTTTTATTCATATATATGTATATGTATATTTATATACAGTGCACGGATTCTTATCACTGATGGATCAAATGAAACAACTATTGTTGTGCATTCTTAGCGTTTCTCGAGCTTGCAACGATTGACTTTCCCGAGAATAAAATATTTTCCGAACTTTCGCGTAAACGATTCGGAGGTGTGCAGAATAAGAGATTGAACTGATATATAAATGAGAATTCGATGATGTATATGTCGGATGAAAGAACAAAAACCAGCGGCGAATTTGGCTGAATGAAAATAATTCACATAGAAAAGAGACAGTTTCATATAGAGATATCGTGAGAGAAGTCTAAGACAGAATATAGCGGTGAGAGTGGGACAATCTAACTGGGGAAACGTACGTTTCGATGAAGTCGTCGATGCAGTAGAATCGGGTCTTCTGCGCAGACGAGTCGTCGACACACTTCTCGATCTCGGTCCGGTGCTTGCGGACGACGCTCGATTCGTCTTCCAACGCGACACTGCGCCTATACATATACGCATAGCGAATTTTCCATTCATCGCGTATCTTGTTTTTCTGACGTTGACATACTTCAATGTTTCTTGTTTTATCATTAAGGTGCTTGATCAAACTGTGAGTTGAAAAACTCGTGAAGTCGGTGCGATTTAACGATTAGAATTGCCCGACGAATTGTCTTTTTTCATACCGAGCCGTTCTTTCCTTTCTTATAATTTCGACTTAATTGTTACCAAAGCGAAATGTTGGATGAGAAGATTATTAATGAGTACAGAGGAAGGAGTGAACGGTATATAATACTCTAATAGGCGCGCAGAAAGCTTGTGAAAGAAGTATATAGTAGTAATGATACTGGTATATGTAATAAAAATAAAAATAATAATATTTAATAACGTAATCATAGATTTAAGGGTTACTATATGGATTTCGCACATTCTCTGCTCTATTTTATGCTTGTAAGACTACTGTCGCAAAATAAACAAATTTCAGAGTAAATATAGAGGGCATAATTCAACCGAGAAGACATAGGCATAAGAAAGTATATATATGTAACTATAGATAATAATATGTATATGTATATATTGCAAACAAAATGCGTTATTAAACCAATTGGGTCTCTCATGCACGCCCCTAATTATAAAAATACATTAACAACTGTTTGTTTCAAAAAAATCAACGAGAGTACAATTCAGTTAACAAATAATAACGAGAGACCCCGGCAGTAAAAGCTACTGATTCACAATCTCAAATTCTCAATATGCTATGAATTCGTGAGCAGTTATAGTACTTGTACTCTCGAGGTTTAGCTTTACGACTTGGACGTATGTGCCATATATGTATAGATATAAAATAGCTGAATGAGCTCTCAAAAACCTTATGTAAATGTAGTGTATGTATAGTGAAGTACTAGTATAGTAGTAGTATGACATACATAGGTCAATCCAAGTCCTAATGACGCACGGGTAACATACGAGTTACTTTCTAAGTTATCAACTGCGAGCTTTTATGCACGAAGATGCAAAAGAATTGAATAAAAATTATAATAGATATGTATAAGTAGAAAAAAAAAGAAAATAATACATATGTATGAAACAGACCATTGCATTCGATCGTTTATGTAGTACAATAGTAAATATCGAATGTTCGGTGTCCGTCTCGGTTGTAAAACGATAAGTCTCAATGAAAGATAAAAAGCATCAAATGAACCTGCCGGTCATTACTTACTCGGTCGGGGATGCCTTTCGCGCTCGGAGCTCTTTTCCCTCATCTCCTTATCCTTTTCCTTCTCCTTTTCCTGCGAGACAAAAAAAGCAATCGGTCAAAAATTTTCTCAACCAAAATTACACAATCACCCTCTCATTGTCAATCGCCACCTTCTGATCCTTAGCGACGGATGGAGGACGCTGAGGGTGGCGTTTGGGCGAGCGACGATCGACGACGCTGGGCCCAACGCTCTGCGAACGCGCACTGCGCGGACTGTTCTTCGGGCTCGACTTGGAGCGAGGCTGACCCTCCGTCTGCTGCTGCTGGTTCTCGTCCCGACGACGGGGCAACACGGGCTCCAGTTTCTCTCTCGTCGGAGAGGGAAGCAGTGCACCGTCAGCTTTGCAAAAAAAAAAACGTTACATTTTCATTCGCCTCAAGATATACCTATATGAGTAAATACACGAGATACTGGAAATAAAAATATTACTTGCGAGGGCACACCCGTCGGAATCTATATTTCTGGTTCCAGAGTGCCCTTCGAGTACGAGAAACGCGGAGCGTATACTCGATTTTTATGTCCAACTAGCAAAAAATGTTCTATTCTGAAATACGTTCCCGAGTACTGAGTTGAACTAAATTTTTGTTTAATAACAACCGATGTACCGATGTTATATTGTAATCCGTAGATTTGAAATAAAACTGTCCGCATTCGATACGCGGATAAAATACTTTGAATTTTTGTTTTAACGAACTGCTTAACTACGAGTATTTTCTCGAAGAGCAACCGCTTCAATGAATAAAAATTGATAAAATCCGATAATTGAATATGCTCAAAAAATAATTCAAACGTTTTCCGCGTCTGCTCTGAACAGCCCCGTGACAAGTTTACTCGGTAGATATCCCGAAACGAATGACATCGCGATCGACCTGCCAGCAAATAATTGTTTGATTTCCAGTACCATTTGGACTTGTACACACGAAAGTCGACCCTCACCAGGCACCCGTAGTTCGGTCGAGATGATGACGTATGATAAAGTCCTTGCGGGCACGTATGAGAAAGTCCTTGTGGGCGAGTTGAGCGGCACTGTCGTTGTCTGCCTTGAGATCCTCCGCGGTGAGCATCTGGTGAAGCGGTCGAGCGTGCGCTTGCACCGAGGACGGCCTGCCGGCTGGTGCAACTTGAGCTGCTTGGACCGCTGCCGCTGGTCCAACTTTTCTCGTGTTCTCCTTTTCTTTTTCTTCTTTCGTTGCCGATCTGGCAAGCGATAGCGCGTTTAGCGCATGATTGTTCGACACGCGTTTCCACAGCGTCGCCTCGTCTTCGGCTGCCATTCCACCGCCCCAATCGCGGTGCTTAAAAAATGTAAATAATGTAGAGAATATTGCAGAGACTTTTGAGGATGTGTTATTGATCAAAGTTAAAAAAAAGTATAGATATACCTTGTACTCATCAGCGAGTCGCTTGAGCTCACGTCTAAGCTCAATAACTTCGGCGGCGGAGAATGGCCTCTCCTGGGTCTTTCTGAATTCACCACTGCTCGGTCCTCCCGATTGTTCGGCTATCCTAACTGCTCGATTCCCGGATTTCTTCAGGGTGAGCTTCAGTTCTACTGCGTCAAGTTCATCCTGCTCGTCGGTCTCGTGAAGCGCGCCGTCCGTACGCACCAATGGCTCTAACTCCGAAGCTTGTACGCCGTCGCGTCTATTTTTTTTTTTTATTCATTAGTGTCGGATTTTTATTTCACTCGGTTACACGATTCTTACTCTCGAAATTTTGAATAGTGAAAAATTCACGATTCTCGACACTGGCATTGTTTGCTTCAGTATTGAGTATAGTGAGCAAAGCTATTTTTACAATATCGACGTCATGGAGGAAAAATCAGGGAATTCCAAGCAAGATTTCAAGAACCAGCCAGCTCAAAATCAGATTTGGCTGGTTTTCGAAGCCTATTTCTGAACTGGCTGGTTATTGAAGCCTTGTTTTTGAATTGGCAAGTTTTTCCTCCAAGGCATATCGATAAAGTGTAGCCTTATAGGTAGATATAGCAACGCGAAGTATCGATACTACTACGTACCACGTACTATTAATTATGCAAAATATTTCCAATCAAAATTAATTCGTTTACGTTAAACTATTATTATTACTGACTATCAATTGTTTTCATGATAATTCGTTTATATTTTACACAAAAGAAAATATTGATATTAATTTCAACGAATTTTCTTGAATGTCCCTCTTGGTATTCAGCGATTGGTCAGATGGGTAAGCCAAGATTTATAAAAACGAACAACAATATTATTTACTATTCTCGAAAAATTTAGCAAACTCTTTTAAAAAATTACAAATTTGGAAAGTATAAGATAAACATAATATATATTTGATATATAAATATTAGTTCACATCAGACTCAAATAAGCATCGGTGATATACTGAGGTAAGTATGTGTGCAAAATTCAATACCATGACTTATGACAATCTGTTCCTTTCTGTATTTTCGCTGATTTAATCCTCATTTAAAAATGATTCTAGTATACGACAAGAGAAAATGATGAATCTTTCATAAAGCTATTGATTACGCATAGAAGCATTTATTAAAAGTAAGTATCATTCCACAAAAAAATAGTAAAGAACATAAATACTCGCTTAAGACCACTGCGCATATTAAATTTGTATCTTCCTTGTATATTCCTCTGTGCAACTTCGTCAGCAAAGTATACATCGTGAATATACGAAGAAATAAAAACAAGAACATTCGTTGCCAATAAGATAATTCCATCAGGTAGAGAGAATCCAGCTTTAACTCTTTATCAGCGATACATTCACAGCGCAGAAATGAAGAAAAAGCTAATTCTTCCGTAACAGGCCTAAATCTCAAGCTCAAGCTTTGCGCGTCGGAAGTGGCAAAAGTAAAAAAGCTACGTGCATCTCGTCGACGTTGTACATTATAATCCCGATAAAATCTCAATCCATAAAGAGTATAGAGCCCCACAGCTTCCATATAAATGGCAAGCAAGTTGCGAAAATCCTATTTCCCCGGATATCCCTCGAGCTTATAGCGTACGAGTCATCGTTCCACGCGCGATAAGAGTCAAGCCAAGGGGAGAAATGTACGTATATAAGAACACTACATTACACTCGCCTGTGATCGATCGCGGCGTGCTGGCGCTTCTTGTGGACGAGCGCCGGCGCCGCGGCCATGATAGAGCCCTGTTTCAGCGCGCCCATGCTCATGGATTTCCTCGGCACCTGCTGATCGTTGTTAAGATTTTCCTCTTTCGCGTGAGCTATTATCTCACCGTTGGTCAGTTGATGCTGTTGTCTACGTGGCCAGGCAAACTGAAGCCTGTACTCGGTGCTTATCCGGGTGATTGCTTTGCTCAATTGCGAGGCCGGCAGTGTCTTCGTCACCTCCTGCACACAGATAGTCTATCAATTTTAAATACTCAACAATTGTATTATTTTCACTTCTCAATTAGTCTATCGATTTATTCTTCACTTTAAATCAATCCTTTTTTTAAGTCATTATTATAGCAACGAAAATATTGATAATGCTGCTGAAGAGTGTTCTTTAAACTTCCTCTGTGCGAGTTTTCAGTTAGTGTTTGCTCTTTATAAATTGCAAATAGTAAAAAGTTCGCTATTTCACTATTTCACATTCTCTTCGGAATTAGTCAAGTTTACCCGAAAATAAATATTATCACTATTAAATAATCTATATAAAATGTTATATATATTATACTACAAGAAATCGGAATCAATTCTTCAACGTAAGAAAATTGTACAATTTCATTCGAATGTTGACATTTCTTACGAAATTATTTTTTTGAAGTCTCTGTTAATCGGTATAGTGAGTTATTTGTTATCTGTATCGAATACGTTATTTACTATCTTTTAATAATGGTTTAGGAATTAAATATATCAAAGGAATTCATTACGATTATCTTATTAAGAAATGTTATCGTCAAAATTAATAAACAAAAATATAACTATTACTCTTTCTTAGTTGCAGCATTTTGACTTTTATAAATAATGACATAAAATACACACTACCAAATAGAAAGTTTTCGCTATTTCATATTTAGAGAGTGCATACAATGTAAAATCGGAACTTTTGGACGATTCTCAAAATGCAAAGTGGCTGTGTTTATATAGGTTTATTTGAGAACGTAGTAACTTGAGTTTAAAGCCATAGTACCCCAATGATTACTTAACTTTATACTTCATAACTTTGTAATTTCAAAATTACGTTAAGTGAGCTTTTCACTTTTGCCGCTAGTTTGATTTATTTAATGGCGATCCTCGTTGAGATTCAACAATTTTTAACGATTTAACATTCTTACGGGAATACGAAAGTTACATCTTCATTGTTTATCATATTTCTATTTAAAATTTAAATAATTAAATCCATACTTCTTGAAATAAACGTTATTAGCTTAATTCGCAAGGAATTTGGTTGCTTCATCGCGATCTTTTCTCCTTCTCTTTCAATAAGATATTTCTATCGGTTTGTAATTAATATTCAATTGATAAAATAAAAATTGATAGTACATTAAATTGCCTTTCACAGAAATAATTCATAATACCAGTGGACACTTAGGTAATTGCTCTTTGAATCGATTAATTAGTTTCAACGCGTTACAAATTGTTCAAAGTGTCCTTTACTACCTGTTATAAGTGCTTCAACCTTATTTTAATCAAAATAAATAATAGAACGTTTTCTGAAGTAACATATTAATCAAGACCATACCTTGATACTCCCATGGGTAGTAGTGACCCATGGGAGCTAAGAAGCTTAAATGTCGCTGGGCAGGAGCCCAAATAGCGAGTAATTAATTGAGACGCCGATTGAAACGTGACCTTCAACCCGAGTTAGTCATTGTACACAATTACAAATCGAAAGCAAGAAAAGTCTTCGTCACCACCACCCACAAGACAAATAAAATATAAGGCACAGTGTCACACAGGACTCACTCTAACTTTGTCAGCTACAACGTTGGAGTCGAGGACATCGATCCCACCGCCGCCGCCCACGAGGCCTCCTCCATCGGCTGTCTGGATATTGGCATGTTGCTGAGCGGCCGACGATATGAACTCGTGCGTTCTGTAGGCCAACTCTGGGCACTTCTTCCGCCTTGGCAGTGGCGGTTCCATACTCGTCCCTGAAAAAAGATCCAAAATCTAGTTGTCATCCCACACGGAGACGTGAGCTTTCGCGTTTTATTTCGGAGTTCATTTCTATTATTATTTCTATTATAATGATATAACGATATTATTTACTGATATTATATACTGATATATAGAAATGCGCAATTTAAACCGAAACCATAAAGCTACAGTCGATTACATATCGGTCTCTAAGTCGATAAGCTCGAAGCTCGATTGATTATTTGAAAAAGTTTATTTTTTATTTAGTTTTGAAAAAAAAACACATGACCTTTAGCGGTTCCTTGTATATATGAAAGTATGTATGGTATATACATTGTGCACGTGTATATAGTTATGCATACGATATTTGAAAGGTTATATAAAGGCCGTGTGTTATTTGCTCCTCGTCTCGATCGAATCTCGTAGATATATATGCGGTGTGTATACGTGTATATACTTAACAAGTATGTGTACATTTGACTGTGTATTGATGAATCAATAATAAGATACTCTTTTTTTCGCCGAACACGTGCAGCGATGACTTGACATGCAACGCGTGTCTTACTTTCGCTCTTTTTTTTTTTTTTTTGGTCAACACATGCGTTTATTGTATGGGTTACGTAATTAAAAAAAAAAACAAAAATAAAAAAATAATTACAACATCGTAGCTAGTGATGATCTACAAAGCTGAATGCACAGTGTGCCGTGCAATATGCGCATATGTATATACGCATGAAAAAATTACGGCTCGTTCGACAAACGATTCGCGTATCGAACTCGCGTGATTATCGTGTGATATATAGCAATGCGCTAACGATGCACAAGTTTGCTGGGTATATAATTGAAGGTGTTGAGTCTGTATCGATTTGAGAGAACAGAATGTGTGTTACCTTGGTCATCGTGCATATGAGTAGACCTAAAATACTTTTATTCTCGTTTCTGCTCGAAAAATGTCATCCTTACTCAAAAATATGTAAGTAAAAATACGTTGAGCGAAGGGGGGGGGGGGAGGATTAAAAGGAAGCAGCCACATGCGTTATCTATGGTTAAAAAATGATGTAGATTCAAGATTAATGTATTATACGTTGTATATACGTGTGTTTATCCCTGATCCATATAACTGTTACGAATGATATCCAAAAACTATAGGTGAGTGTACGCGACGAAAGAAAAGTTCATGTTAAGAAGCAGAGGCTAATTTAATACGAAAATGTAAATTTTGAATAAAAATGTATATAAATATAGTGTGTATATCTCAAGAATACATATAGAACATGATCAATACAGAATTATATATATACATAAACACTGTATGTTTATATTTATATATATATAATGTAATATTATAAGATAATCAAATAGGCTCGAAAGCATTGCCAGCTATGGAGAGCTGCTGCGGCTCTGTTAATTGCTCCTTACCTTCGTTATTTTCATCCTCGATGGACTTGGTTGATTGTAGCTTTGCGCCCCCCGCGTCTTTCGCTGGAAAAAAAACGTTTCGCAGCTTCGGCTCGTAACCCTCGAAAATCTCTCATTTTTTTTAACTTTTTTTTTTGCTTCTGTATATATACAAGAACATAAAAGGTCGATAATAACGCGGCTGCCGATATATCTAGGTTTCTAGGTTTGTACTTTTTTTTTTAATATGGACATACGTATCGCATACGCACGAACTGTTCTCGCTCGCAACAGAAACGAAAATCGAATAGAATTTGAAAATATATAAAAGTGAAAATTAAAGGATCTGTCGTTTGACTATAAATAAAATCGTATAGTTTATATATATGTATATAAGTGTCTATGAATATTGGGAAAAAATGAAAATTCTAGTTTGGGATGTACACCGCGCATCTACTGCTATTTTGTGTATAGGCTGTAGGTGGCTTTGCACTTTTATAAAAGGAACAAAAATAATGAATTTCAATCGAAAAGTAAAATAAAAAGAACAATCTGACGCTGAGTTTGTATGCGTGTCGTGTGTATATATATATATATATATATATATACATATAGTGGGTGTGCGAATGAAAATCATATATGTATATCGAAAACAAGACAGAAAGAGAAACAATGAGAGGCGATAATGAAAACGTGTCGTGATGAAACACACGTGTCTGTGTATTATTAATTGAGCGTGAGTGAGACACAAAAGACAACATTTATATAATATATTCAAGTATATATAGTTGTAAGTCAGATTAGGTATATATATATTTTAAGAATAAAAAACAAGAAAAGGGCAATCGAGTACGCGCGCATAACTTCTATATAATAACGCAATATATACCAGATTCGCTCGTCTCTATTTACAATAATCATGACATTACATATGTTGAAAATAGTTTTCAGATCAAAAGCAGACCATTGGGAGGAGTCTTGTTTGCTTATCGATTGACCCTGTACGATCGCGCGCGTCTACTCTAATGTAGGTAATATAATATTATGTAATTGTAAATGTACGTGTATATACTGTATATTATAGAAAACATTCGTAAACTACAACTATAGTAATAATAATATTGCGAGATAAAATGAGACAAAGATAGAGATGAATTCGAATGAGATAGAGGGAGACGAAAAAAAAATTTGAATAAATTAGTACACGTGATGAGTTTCATTGGGTTTCCGATCGTCGTGACGATGTTAACTTACTCGACGGTGCCTGTGGTGCCCTTCGCACCACGGTTTGCTCCTGATTCGGCCCCGTATACTCGTGCCATGTGTACGTGCTCCTGTACTCCGAGTGGAGCTGCAACAAATCAATGAATATTTATACGTCGCTGATTTCACAAATGCTCGCGATCCTATGCATATGCCCTCGCATAGATTTGCATATTGCATTCGTGTACTGCTCTCGCTATACGTATAGCTACGGGGGATGAATCACAATAGAAGTGTACAGAGGCGAAGAGTGCGCGTTGTATCCGATCCTACGTTGTAAAAAGGGAAGGCGTAGGAAGTAAACGATAGAGACTTTGAACTTTGGTCAAATCATCCATTATTGATTGTCCTGCGTCTCGTATCGGGGCTGTAATGTCTGCATTCTATACATGCATACATATAGTTCGCTATATATATCTGGGCATTTATTATCGCGACGAAACCGTACAAATCGACAAATGAAGGTCTACTCCCCCTCTTCGTTCTGGTTCTTTTCCACGATCTCTCTCTCTCTCACTCTCTCTCTCTCTTTCTTTCTCGACTTTTAATATGTATAACGATAGCTGGGAAATGTCTCCGCATCATATTATTAGTGTATTTTGACCTAGTTCGTTGCGCCACTGTGCGAATATACCGTATACACCTATTTAAATGCTCGAAAATAGAGTATATCGATTTTGCTTCGTCAGCGTTTTTAAAACTCCCGCGCCTTTGCCTTTTTATTTTTTTCGCATAGTTGTTTGCGTGCGGTGTGTGAGTGTATGCATCCGTGTATGCTTGCACACACACGCACGCACGCACACACACACGCGAATCAAGAAGTTTTTCGTCCAGCCTCCGATTTGCACTGATTAACGGTGAAAAAAGGCTTCGTATGTATGTTGAACGTTAAATTATTCAATATATATATATATATGTAATCCGTGAAAAGAGAGGATCGATCGAGCGTAAGACGTGTGTGCGTGCAAAGTCAAGGCGCAGTGAATTTCGCGGAAATCGATTGAAAAATCTGTATTCAGCTCGGGTCTCGCTCGTTTAACGTGTACACCTATACATCTATAGGCGCATTTGAGAAAAGTTCGCTGGAAGGGACTATCGGTGGAATTTAATCGCGCGCAAGGCAGACACAATAAATTTTTCTCGATCGGCCGTGTAAAGACGTTATATTACGCTCAAGGATTACGAGGATTTCGAAAATAGCTTTGGCAACTTTCATACGAATTATCTACTTGAAGTCTCGTTGACGAATCTCCCGATCGTGCGAATTTCGTTCAACGATTGCAGAAATATTCTATCTGTAATTGTATCGACAAAAAACATACCCATCGCAATCTATGCTTCTATATACATGATTGTAACGGCAAATAAATCTGGCACCTGTACTGGAAAATTTCATCGATTTATCGACACGATAACCCTTTTCAATCTCACAAGTTCTTTGAAAGTCTGTGAGACGTTGCGAAAAAGAATCGATAAACCGATGCATGAAAAACAAGAGGCACACAAGACAGCGGTAAAAGAGAATTGTTGAAGGAAGGACAGGTGCATCAGTTTGCGATAGTGCTAGTTGCCAAGTAAGTTAAAATTTCACTGCTTCTTCTCTCTCCATCTCTCTCTCTCTCTCGCTATTTCTCTCTCTTCTCTCTCTTCTCTCTCTTTCTCTCTCTTTTATACTAGGCGAGAAATCGATCGCGACGCGGTGTGTATCCTTGGCTGGTATTATATATAGATATATAGATATACATATGACCGGCGGCGACAGGACGACAGTAGTGTACCACAACTGTAATACTTGCAGTCGACTACTCCCCCGAGTGGTATGAGTCAACGTACTGTACTGGTCGTCGGAGAGAGGGAAGGAGAGAAGAAGCATAAAGTGGCGCAATGCGTGATTCTTTCACTCTCTTCCGTAACGAGTTACTTATTTTCTTCTTAATTTTAAACCTAATAAGTCTATTAGACACACACACACACACACACACACACACACACATTTCTATGTATCCATATATGTATGCATATATATATAGATATAGAAAGAAGTAATAAATTGAATGCAGTGGCGGTAAAACAAAACGCGTGCGTCTGCATTGGCCCTTTTTTCTACGTTCTCATAGGTAAGTCCGACTTAGATCACGCGACGTTGCTGCCGAAATCTTACGCCAATGCGACGCTGGCCTCGATTTTCGTAGTCCTCGTATAAATTGCGCACCTAGTTGGTGTACATGTACATATATATAGAAGACACCACTAAACCTCGTAAATGCGATCAAAATTTCGTTTACAGGCTTGTATAGAAGCTGGCGGATTGAGAAACTAAGAAGCAGAAGTGGCGAATCGATAGGGCAATTTTCCCTACTTTGGCATCAGTCGCCGCCTCGTCGCCAGAAGAGAGATTTTTCCGGCGACCGGAACTGGAGCGGCGCGCGTACTTCTATACGTATATATATACGTACAACTCTCGGTGACCATCTATCGGCATTTCGTTAAGTCGCCCGGGACTATCGAGAAAGCGATATCGCCAGAAGGAGCACGCATCATTGAAATTTCACTCGTCCGTGTTGAATTCACATTTTATGCGATCGAAAGCCTCGCATCTGTATATTTGATACCTATATACATTGCGCATTACGCTCAGCGACAGAAAGATCTACGATGATAAATGTGAATTTTCTTTATTCTTTTCTCTTTTTACGTAACATCGATTTCGCATGTGCGACCTTGTCTCTCGTCCTTGCGCCGTGTGAGAATAAATTAAAGCTCTGCACCGTAGGTTCTATGCTTCTAATATGCGCACGATACATCCGGTTCCGGGGATTCCCCGGATTCCTGCTCCTCATACGAATGACTTAACCTCAAATCCCAGCTACTAATGGTGTGTCTGTTCACCTTACCGAGCACACCATAGACTACTGACTACCTCATCAGGTCGTTATTCTGCAAAGAATGATAATGATCGAGGAACATACGAACTAGATGAGTTTTAATTACAAAATCAATATCGCAGTATAATAGAAAGCACAGGATCTATATATATATAGATGGATGCCGATAGATATGCCACGTACGTACCTTGTCTATCGGCATGGCGGGGCACGCGCGGCAGAGGTTCCAAAAAGAGCCGATCATGACGAGGCTTCCTCGACGAGAGACGACCTGATGCTGACTCCGTGGCTCTGTCGCTACTGCTGATGTCTCTGCTACTGCTGCTAATACACATACACACACACTGACTCTCCCTTCCTTTGCCCCTCCCACGAGACAGTTCCGTGTCTCTCTATACCCCCGAGCTTCTTTTCTATTCCTTCCAGAATTGATCGAAACCTAGGGTATAGAGAGTTAAAGAGACGCATATCCGGAAGCTCTTTTAAGCATTACAACGAGTAGGAGGTCGCACAGCTTTTTTACAAGAAAAGAGAGAAAGAGAGATGGTTCTAACGAGTAAGCGCTGCGGTACTAGACACACATATACGTATATACAGATATATATACATACGCACACCCCCTGCACAAGATATTATCGATTGCGCGCGTGCGGCGTCTCTGTATAATACCTCCCCGGAAAGAATATCTCTCCCTCTCTCTCTCTCTCTCTCTCTCTCTCTCTCTCTTTCTCTCTTGTAGCAATGCTTTTTTGATTCCGGGCACTTACTGCTCTTCTCGATCGATCGATTTCCAGACGAGTACGTACGATGTATCGGAGGACTGTTGGGAGTGTATAACAGCCGATTGTTCGTGGAAAGGAATGACAGAGACTCCGTCAGCAGGCAGCGACCGGCGAGACGTGTGTACGAGAGCAGGACGTCCGCCACTGGACGACTGCGATATGCCGGCGCTGTACTGCGGCGTTAAGTCTGTTACGCGCAGACGCGCACCCCTAGCGCCGCTCGATAATACTTCTTCGGGGTGAGAGAAAGAGAGAAAGGGAGAAAGAGAGAAAAAGAGAAAGAGAGAAAAAGAGAAAGAGAGAGAAAGAATTTCGTATAGGTTCTTCAAAGTTAGCACCCAGAATTACAAATTTACATACGTACATACGAGTATATACGTATATAGTAATGACAGGTAGTTCGAGGCACGTGATTTAAACTAAAATTTTAAGCACACGATTTTCGCGTGTTCCAATGGTGTTTTCAATTCAAATCGGATGGTAACAGTGCACCATCCGAATATTACTTTGCGTGTCTTCAGTTTAGTCAAACCCGTATATGAAATATAGATAATTTATTATAATTTTATCGGCAATGCGATTTTCATCGAGCTATATGATAAACCAATTAATTAAGAAACAGTATATTTTATAATGTGCTCCAATTTCAGACTTTGCTAACGGAGTAGCCATCTATATTGTACCGAAGCTATTTAATTATTTATTTTTAACGTCTCGATGATGATCCGTAATTAATTAGTATTGACAACTGGTGCAACACAGACGCGTTGATCAAATGATACATTACATCCGACCATCGTGTAATCGAACTTTGAATTCTTCTTAAACGCTCATTACCCTAAAAAGTCCGATACCGAAACGTAATTAATTAATTATAATTTTGTGCGCCAACCTCCCGTGACTTTTTGCACGTTCGTAAGCACAATCGAGTGCAACAGCTCCCTCTAGCAGCTGATTCAATTCAAACTATTGTACATACATGCATATTATACCTATATGATACCTATATGTTGGTCTTTCCTGGCAAATTAACAAGATCGATGCTACTCATCGATATCTCGTGTAGTGCACAGCTTGTAACGGTGATGAATAACCGAAGGTCGAATAATGGTATTATATCCAATACACTTGGACATCTTCTTCCAAAATCAGCACTTGCACATGTACATATACCCAATAAATGTGCAACCCACTTTTACTGATGTATACCTAGCACACTTTTGTCGCCGTAAGTTATCGGATGCTGGTATAAGGTATAAGTACACGCCTTGCAGTTGATCGATCGATATGCGATTGTGTAAGTACGCGCATATGCGCGCTTGTGTGCATATATGTGCGCTATATACGATTTACGATGAAACGGTACAAAAGAGGTGCAGTAGCACGTCTACTTAAAAGTAGCCGCTAAAAATAGAGGTCCGGCATCGATTATCCCTTTGAGAGAGGGTGTGCTCACTCCTTGGCAGTCTTAAAGACTTCGAGACCACTATTATTACGAATACACATTTAATGGCAAATCGAGAGGGAGAGAGAGAGAGAGAGAGAGAGAGAGAGAAAGGCATTTCGTTTTCGCTTATTTTTCGTTTCTATGCAAAGGGTGAATAAAATGTAGTTCGCGCGCGCGACACACGGTCGCTGAACTCTCTCCTGTGTGTACATAGCGCATATATACACTATACAGTATATGCATTAGTCTCGAAATCGCGACCTAACCTTCCTTATTATGGCTAATTTTTTCGCCTTTTTTTCCTCGACAACGATAACGTACACACGAACACTTTGATATACTCACGAGATACGTCCTCGAATGTTTCTTGTGCTTGAGGTTAGCCGAGCGCTTCTTCCGTGCGTTTATGGGTTGCTTGCCGTTGTTGTTGTTGTTGTTCTCCTTGCTAGGCGTACTGTGGTTCGACTTATTGGCGGGCATTCTAGGGCCCTTCCACCCAAAGACTTTGTTCTAGTTTTTTTCCCCTACTTCGCTACTGCTCGTCGGAGATGTTTACAGGAAAGAGCAGCACTTCGACGATATACTTTTTGTAAATGTCGATGGAAATAATTGAACTTTGACCAGTGGCACACGCGCGAGGGTCGGATACAGCGCACCTGATGCGAGAACGACTGATGCAGCTGCTGCTGCTGCTGCTGCTGCTGCTGCTGCTGCTGCTGCTGCTGACATACAATCGAGAATTGAACTGTCGAGACATGCGCGACGGATCAGCGGACGATGCGCGCGCGATCTCGTTATAAACACTTGGCTTGCGTATATAATATACTTACTGATTGGACTTACTGTCGCTCGCATCCATTTATACGCGGCTTTCGTCGTATATACGACGATGTAATACATACGTATTTTACACCGACTGACTTCTTGCATCGAGTGCAATTTAATCGCGCGTATATTTTTAAACACGCAACGGTCGTTACAGAAAATTTCTTTTTTACGTGTATGTAAGTAGACAAAGCCGCTTGGGTGCGGGTAAGGAAATCGATCGAATGAATTTATCGCCTCGCAAGAGATTTTCGAGTGGATAATACAGCTATAGGAACTTTGCAGCCATTGTGTAACGGTTATTTTTAGAGCTCGTATCCGAAACGTTTAATTGTCTGCACTTCTAAAGCTGCTAGTAGCTGTTTTTTTTTTCTTATTTATTCGAATTCTAAAAAAAGTGACGCATGAACAATCAGCTTGAAAATTATCACGTGGTACTCATTAGCGCAAACGCACTAGATCTAGATCGCAAAGCGCGTCAGCCTGTTCTCCTCAGTAGTAACAGATGACATCGTTCAGACGCGCGCCGATATTCGCATATATATATAGGTGTGTACGCATTCGAGTTATCTGTACTCTATATAATGTGAGTATATATATATTACATATACACACACGCACACAAACATATATATATATATGGCTGACGTATGCGTATTTACGAAAAAAAAAGAACAACGATCACACGCAGCCGTAAGACATACTTGTTCACTAGGTGTAGATAAATTTTAATTATCTTATTAAGCGCATTACGTCAGCGTTCGGGACTGCGCGAGAGCTCGTGTCTGCGCACACGCATGTACGTGTGCGTATGTATAATTGACGCAGATGAAATATCATTTATAGAGTCGTAAAAATTTTATAGGTGCAGCCCATTATCGTTACTGTAATAACCATAGAGATTGGAAGAAAAACAAACGGACATCTGTAAAGAAGAATGCGAGAGTTTCGTAAGGAAAAAAATGTATGTATAACTGTCCACGTATATAGGTTTATATACACAAACCCCATAGCGAAATCCAGACCTAGCAGTTTAATTAGTTTAATTAAGAAGAAACGAGGCTTAATTCGCCAGTAGACATCCGAATTTAAAACGTTCCACTATGTATCACAGGCGCGCATCGTATCTATATCTATATAGCGTATAGGTCTGAAGTACGGATAGCATGTATATATATATATATATACGTGTATACAGAGGGAACCCAATCCGCGCTCTCGTTGGATGGGCGCGACGCGCGACCTGTACGTATATACGTACATATATACACAAGCGTCGGTTAAGACACATACACACAAGCAGAGCAGTAGCAGTAGTAGCACTGTAGCAGGCAGCAGCGCAAGCGAGGCGAACGCGCGGTTGTACTTATATACTCTTATACTATACCGCAGTCGAGTCAGTCGTCGCGCGCGCGCTACACACAATTGCACGTAGTATCCGTAGTGTTCAGTGCTGTACAGAGAGCTACGTAATATCTCGCGCGGTGCAGCATAGCTATAGCTCGTTTATATAGCATACATAATAGGCGCAGTCTCGAAGGAATTCGACTCTCTGCTTTAGGTGTGTAATATCGGTACCGTCGTCTCCTCCTCTCCTCTCTTATCCTCGGCAGCGAGTGTGAGAGAGAGAGAGAGAGAGAAAGAACTCGACAGCCGTTACGGAACGCGCCGGGACGACGATGATCTGAGAGACAAACGAGCATCGAGCAAGCAAGCCTGTCCTTGCTCTGTGCTCTCCTCGCATCATGACCGTCGACTTTGCCGATTACTTTTGGGTGAGTTTTTAGTCTTTGTAACTCTTGCTTTACCCTTTTCGAGGTTAGATTCTCACGGGCTTGGCCGATGTGCGTGATCCTTCGCTCGATGTTAATGTGCGACGTCCTCTCTCCTCTCTCTCTCTCTCTCTCTCTCTCTCTCTCTCTCTCTCTCTCTCTCTCTTTCTCTCTTTCTCTCTCTGTATATCTCTGTCTTTCTCTCCCTCTCTCTCTTGTACGAGTATATTCTAGATTATGCGAATGAGTGAGAGCGACGAAGTGATTGTTCGGACAAACACGAACGTATCTACTTGCTTCCGCCTCTTCATAAACTATACTATGCATCCTTGTCGTCCAGAGAAGAGACGAGCATTTATGTAAGCCTTTGGTCTATTGACAATTTGACGTTGCTATACGTACCTCGCGTTGATCGGCAATTAAACCTGTTTGTTTTGCCGCATAAAACTCTAGCTTTTGTTTTTACGCCGATTCTTGGCTACTATTGGTTTATGCAAATGCAACTTCATTAGCAATCTGTATTTCTAAAACTTTTGAAAATAGGAATTTTGATGTTGCGTTTGTAAAAGGAAAAAAAAACAGCAGAATCACTAGTTCGTAAAAGATCAGTACTTTGATAAAGTAACTTGGCTACTATATCGATTGACATAATTGACCGGCCAATTCCCTCCGTACACTTGAGATGGAATAATATGTAATGAACTCTGATCGCATCAAGCATGTGTACGCTTAATTATTGACCAATTGATATTCACAATGACCCGTGTTTTCATTATAATTATATTTAAATTTTAACTTTCTATTCAAGGGTGATAAGAATAATGGATTTGACGTGCTCTACCATAATATGAAACATGGAGTTGTTGCAAGCAAGGAATTGTCAGAGTTCCTTCGGGAACGTTCGGTTATCGAGGAAAATAACTACAAAGCACTCAGTAAGGTAGCCAAACAGGCAAGCAACAGCAACAGCACTCAGGGAACCTTTGCACCACTTTGGGCTGCACTTAGAGGTGCAGCTGAGAAACTTGCTGGCTTGCACCTCCAGTTGGGCCAAAGAGTATCAGAACTTATCAAAGATGTTGCCAAGTATTCTGATGAACTTCACAAGAAACACAAAGCGGTACGTGTCAATATAATCTTTACCACTCCAAATCTTGTTAGTTCTAACTTAAAATTGTTTCGAATCAGTTTTTTTTTAATTGTATGAATACTGGTCAATGATGATATTGGTACAATCTGTGTCAAGCTTATCTGCATCCGCCCACTGTTAGATTAAATGGTCCCTCTATAGACACCAAATAACAAAAATGATAATGATGTTCCTTCTTTTGACAAATAATAGAATTTTTTTTAAAATTAGGTAAAAGAAGAGGAATCCTCAACACTAGAAGTTGTCCAAAGTATTCAAAGTATTACAATAACTCTCCAAAAAACCAAGGATACTTGTTTGCAAAGAGGAAGCGAATTAGAAAAATTAAAAAAGGAAAATGCGAGTCAGAGAGAATTGGAAAAAGCTGAAATTAAATTTAAAAAAGCCCAAGATGATTATAAGACATTGGTTGATAAATATACAGTTATAAGAAACGATTTTGAAACTAAAATGACACAGGCATGCAGGGTAAGATTATTTGCTAATCCTCTTTTTATCTGTCTATTTTGAGATAAGTATCACAATATAGAATTTTGTACAGAGATTCCAAGATGTTGAAGAGACCCATTTGAGGAGTATGAAGGAATTTTTAAACACATATGCAGATGTTCTTCAGTCAAATCACGAACAAGTTGGACAAGTACACATAGATTTTAAGAGACAGTGTCTTGATATGACAGTAGATAAGCTTTTAGAACAGTTTGTTCAAAGTAAATACACAGGATTTGAGAAACCAGGTATATTTCCTAACTTGCATTAATTTTTCCGTAATAAAACTGGATAAACAATTAATGCTTTATAGGGGTAATTGAATACGAAGAGGTTTTAACTAGCTTAGCTGAGATGACCAGCCAAACGGCTCAAGAGAAGAATTCAGAAGCGCCAAAAGAAATTTCTAAAGGAGCGAATGGGGAAACTGGTGTTGCGGGTAACTCACAGGCATTAAAAAAAATTCAAGGGGTTAAAAGGGAGGGTTTTTATACCACTGGCAGGGATAAGTCAAAGTTACACGATAAGGAGAAGGAAAAGCCGAGCGAGAGAGATAATGAATGTGTTCAGGCCCAACAAACAAAAGCCTCACGTCGTACCACTTCGTTGCTCAACCTTTTCATGTCCAACTCCCAGGGTAGGTCTCAAATCAGTCGCAGTGACAATCATTTACAAAATTATTTATATTACTAATGATTAATGTTTTCATCAGATTCAGAATGGACAAAAATTTGTATTCAATTTTTCAATGGTTACTTGTTTTATTCGTTTTTCAAATGATATAAATTCATTTATAATTTCATTTGAACATTTACTATCACAAGTTTTATTTTACATTTACGGCACGTAAATACACATATCACAATATTATATCACTACATTATTATGCTTATGTGTTTGTTACGTTGCTTCCGCGCCACTAATCATTCGCTGGTGGAGGTTAGAATCAAGAAAAAGACAATGGCTTTTTAAAATCATATATCGCGTTAGATGGATTAATTGCAAAGGATCCATCGAGATCTGCAAAATAAAAAGATCACTTAAGCTACGTCTGAGAAATGAATAGGTGTAAGGAGTGAAAGAAACAAAGGGCAAAGGCAATGAGTGTTGTTTCAGAGAGGCAAAGACAAGCAGGCTCTGGTTCAGCTCCTGTCACTCCCCAGGAAAATTTGTCTCCTGCCGTTCCGACTCCCAGTATCTCCAGGAACCCTCTCAGAGGATCTAAATGTAACTGCTTTCATGTTTCATAAGCATCTTTAAAACAAAATTTAAACACCACACAAACGCTTTATTCACACTGTCTCCTTCAGAATTCACGCTTTATGTTATTATTTTCTGTGTCAACACACACCGCGTCATTTTATTACAATGGAATTGTCATCTGGTCGATTCGGATTTACTAACACGTATTGATATGACTCTACTATGTGTTTCTATGCAGTAATATTGCATCATCTAATTTGACAGAATGTTTCAAAAAGTATAATACTCCTGTTTTAATCAATTCTGTATGAAGGGAAATTCTATTTCGATACATGGTCTTAAGATTGTGTATTTTATTAATAAACTAATTGGAGATGTTTTATTCATAGTAAAATGGAGCTTGGAAATTCTCGAGCATCAAAGAAATTTGAAATTTTTTTTTCTTGGATTACAGTGGTTGCAAATTTCGTAATGCCGCCGCTCTGCACTCTATTAGAAAATCAAGGTATTAATGAGAGAATGTTCTTTAGTGGCTCTAATCCGTAGCTATCCTATTAGAGAGCTCTAGGCTAGTCGTTGGCTTGTCGTTCGAAGAAGATTTGTATATCAAAAGATCTTCTACACATGTACGTAAAACAAATGAGGAGGTGTGCAGTAGTAGGTGCTTAATTTTTTTTTTCTTTAAAAATCTATAGGTATATACATTGGAGGTCCATGTATAATATAGCGCAATTTTGGTGCTTTGACGCTTTCGCATTGCAAATTGTTTTTCTAACAATATTTATAACGGGGTCTTCATTGGTCACTTTTATCGCAGTTATTTTTATAATTTATATATACATACAAGACATGCTTGTATAAATGGTAATATCAAATCCTCATCTACTTGTATAAATCATTCCAATGTACATTCGTTATGAGGTACGATTTTCCTTCGAGATAGCCTTGTTATTCATCGGTGTTAAAAAGAAATGTTCAATTTTCGTTTGAATAGTAAGAAATGAGAAAATAATAAACGAGATTGTGGTGTTAGTCGAAGGGAGCTGGACTCAAAAAAATTTGATGCACGAGCAAAGAAGTGGCAACTGACGGAGGCCTCAGGTGAGCCTTTACCTTATAAAACTCGTCGCTCTGCTCCTCCTGTTCTCTCAATCCTCGTGTGTGCGATTCATTTATTTTCCAAGTGCAGAGACAGAGAGAAAAAAAGAGTCCAGCTACTGGCGTAATGTGAGTCTTACGCATTTTTTTATCTATTTTTTTACATCCTTTAATTTCGTTCTTATAGCAGGATATATGCATTGCACCATTTAGTACGCAGAATGAAATAATCGCAGATGTGAAAATTGTTAGAAAAACAATTTATTTGAACAGAGTACAAAACTTCATTTGGTGGAGGTACATCCGGGGCTATTTTCTATTTTATATACTTTGCTATTATAGAGTGCTAGTAAGCTGTCTCTACTTATCTTACTTTTTTTCAAATATAAATTTGCTTCTTCATTTGCACTATTTAACTAATACTAAGAATTATTATAATTACTTAGAGTAATTATAGAATCGTCATATCTAATTACTAAGATAATTCATAATTACCAAAAAAAAAAAACGTGGATAAAGCACGTGGATAAGTGCCCTCAACTCGACGATGAACGAATTATCCACGAGGAGTAAAATTAATTAATAGAGTGTCAATAATTTAAAAAGAGACTATGTGTGATATATGTTTACTTTTTACTTATAATTTTTATGAAGCTAATCGATTCACATTGCGCTAAGGAGTATTATTCACTTGGAAAGTAAATTAAAGTTGTTGTTGTAGTGCGAAGTTGTCTTGTAATTTGTAATCTTCACATTTTTTGCATTTTAATATAATCGAACACCTTGTGGCTTCTGTAGGGTTTTTACGAAGCAGACGTGAAAAGAGAAAGGAGAAGAAGGCAAAGAAGAAAAAGGACTCGGTAGAAACGGCCAGCAACAAAGAAGACAAGTCTGACCCGTCAGTATTTTTACAACCAGCAGACCCAGTGGCGCCATTTAAAAATCAGATAATACTATCTAAATAAAAACAATGAAATTGAGCTGCATGCACTGGGACTGCTGAAATTAGAAACCTTAAAAACAGACGTGTAACTAAGTTTATAATTATTTGTTTTCAGAGAGGACAAGGACCAAGATAGTCGTAAATCGGGTACGCCAACACCAGAGGTAGACGAAGATGGTTTCTGTATCAAACCGAAAGTAGATCCCTGGGAAAATGAGAAGGGCTTTTATTCAAGTTCAGACACGGACTCGGATGACGAGAGAGAGAGGAAAATACGGGTTGAAATTAAGCCTTTGAGCAACGGTGGTGCACCCATGAGCGCAAGCGTTGACGAACTCAGGGCAACTGTTGAAAATTTGTCATTGTCACCTGCACCTACGGTAAATTCTTCATAAGGCAAATAATTGTTATATTATAATGATGAAGCTTGGAGTATTTAAATTATTTGAATTTTGTCTCAGGGACGTAGAGGCTCGAATACCGATTCGGATCACCACATGAAAAGGTCCCAGTCTGTCTCTCAACAATTAGGCGTTAAGCCAAGTTCAGATTTGCTAAATCTTTTCAATCCTAGTAGTACACCGTCGAGCGCCTCAACACCTACGGGTAGTCATCCATATGCTCCGTTACAAAGTCCACTGGGACTTTCGTCCTCACCGATACCTACGATGCCTCCGCCGCCTCAATCGGCTCCACCACTTCCGCGATTCCCTGGTATGTTGTATAAAAATTCTCCGATGTTTATTTTTAATTTATTATTTATTATAAATTTCCATTGATGGAAATGATATTTATTACAGAGGGAGATCTATTTTCCGAACTAAATGACGTAACACCGGCACTGCCACCAAAGCAATCAGCGACTCCTACAGGTTCCTCGATAGCCATTCCTCGGCCTCCCTCGCGAAGAGGTGACGCTATAACACGGGGACGCATGTCGCCGGCAACGATATCCCGAGCTGATAGCGTTGCTAGTCTCGAGTTCCGTACAGCCGGCGTTGGGGTTGGTTCATCGAGAGGTCCATCTCCCTTGACGATTGGTCTAGCAGACACGATACCGTTGGCTGTTGCTTTTCATGAAACCATTCACTCCTATTTTCGAGGCAGCGACGAAGCACGCTGTCAAGTTAAACTTTGTGGCGACATGCTGCTTTCCTTTCCTGCCGGTATTGTTGCGGTATTCGCAACTAATCCTAATCCAGCAAAACTCACTTTCAGACTGAAAAACAGCAATAGACTTGAAAGATTGGTTCCCAACAGTCGGCTGATCAGCATGTACGTTTATTAATATTTTTCAATAATTTTCAAAATTGACTTTTTTCTACTTGATTTATTCATCGCAGGGACGTCACTCAAGCGACTGCTGACAGTACACTTTTTGAATTCAATATGAGTGCCTTAACTGCATTGTTACGACAACAAGCTGAACAGAATCCGGCCGCCTCGTATTTCAACGTTGATATTCTTAAGTACCAAATTAAAAATAAGGAAGGTGCGGGTTCCTGTCCTTTCCAAATAGTTGCATACTGGAAATGCAATCCAACACATACGGATTTGAAGGTGATTTAATATTTTTATATGATCATAAGTTTAATTCCAAATTATGGTAGACTAATCTTTATATTTAATTATTATGATTATACTCAGGTTGACTATAAATACAATAGCCGAGCGATGGCAACTCCTACTCCGCTACTGAACGTGCAAGTTTCAGTACCAATAGATGGAGGATTCAAAACTGTCCAAAGTAAACCTAATGCACAGTGGCTGCCAGATACAAACCGACTCCTATGGAAGTTTACCGAATTGTCACAGCATACCGAAGGAGCCGGAGTCGGATCTTTGAAAGCTCGGGTTGAACTTTCCCGTGGTCCAGGAAATCAGGGAACGATTTTCACTCAATTCAACTGCGAAGGGACTACTCTATCTGGTGTAGAGTTTGAATTAGGGGGTCCTGGTTATCGAGTTAGTTTAACCAAAAAGAGATTTGCATCGGGTAAGTAACTTTTAAACTTAAATCATATTTTATTGTTTAACACATTTTTATCGAAATTTTCCCCCAATAGGAAAATATCTTTGTGATGGAGATGTTGACATAAGAACTCGTTATGCTGCACCACCGTCGAATGTCGAATAAGTACACTCGAGTTCCGAATAGACTTGTACATACCTTTTCATATTAAAATTCTTTTACTATTATAAGAGATTTATAATTGACTTTGCCATGTCCGTATAAGCAGTTTCATTTCAACGAATTAATCGATAATATTATTTGCTAATAATTTTCTATGTCGAACAATCTCGACTAATTCCAACTTCAGAAACTTCCTTGTTATAACAGAGAGCCGCGTTTGTCATTTAACAAATATCAGGTTTAACAGTCCGTACAGATAAACTTATAGGTATGGACTTTGTGACTGAAATCGTATAGGTTTTGAAAAAAGAACCTTAAATTTTTTGTAAAAATGTATATTATGCAAAAAATAAATTTTTTATATCCTTTGAATGAAAAAGTCAATTTTTTTATTATGATTTTATTCAGTGTAACTGAATAGAATATATTACGTTTATATAAAAATCTTTAACTGCAAGTGCCTGTCAGTGTTGTTATATAACATCACCAATTTAAGGAAAAATCAAAAACTTACTTATACATACAAGATATTAAAAAATCAATAAAAATTAGTGAAAAACTACAAATTCATTTGAATATATGTTTATAAGATTTGTTGTTACTGTAGAATAAAAAAAATTATTTTGTAAGAACATTGGATTTAATATTAACTGTTATTCTATGATTTGTAAAAAGATTTTTTATACGCGAACAAATGTTTTTAGATAACAATTAAGAAATATACTTTGTTAACCACAAAATACATTACATGGATTATTAGAAAAATGAAAGTCATTGTTAAGATAAAGATAACAAAGAATGGTTTCATTTTTAGTGTAATATACCATTTTATTTTGCAGTAATTTTTTTAAAGTTTTAGTATAGTAACTTATTTTCTATGTTCGTGTATATTGAATGGTTTATTTTACACTTTAGCAATATACTTTAAGTTATTGATTTATTAAATATAGATCCTTCCTCCTGATTTAACATAATTAAATTCGACAATTTTTTGTTCGTATTCCATAATTTAATATACGTTTATTATAAAACCAAAGAATTTTCAGATTCAAAAATAAATGTATTTTTTGTGGAAATAAAAGTCGTTATAAGAGAAAATGCATTTCATTTTTATTTAATCGATGTTTCCTTCTTATATATAAGACATTATACATAAATGTTTCACATGATACCTGTGCACCTTCTGTAAAAGATGAGCTAATAGTCTCCTTGATTTTTTTTTCATAGGATTGTGATAAATACAAAATTATCACAACGAAGAATTCTAAACAGGATTAAACGATGTTATGAAAGAAAGCCAATGCAATCTTTCATTGATCTATTTCTTCACTGATTATCATTTCGAGAAAGTATATCCTTACACACAGAATTATAAAAAAGGAACACATGCAACAATAGCCTGTGCGCGATCTAAAAGCACGATAAACAATTTTCAAATTTATGCCATTTGTTACTTTTACTCTTCGATTTTTAATAGAGTTGTGTGTTTCCATACACTTGGGAGAACAGCTAGTCAGAGAAAAGAAACGCTAGCGCTTATTTCGAGTATCATTTAATAGTAAATATACATTTAATTAAGAAAGGCAAAAATATAATAGATAAGGTAGACGCTTTATTGTCTACATGTTCACACTCTTGATAGAGAAAATCACAGTTACAGACCAGAGGTGTTGATAGTTGAAAAAGTTATTCCATATCGAAAACCGTAGGTATCGAAATCGATCTATTAAACTCCTTTTCACAAATTTCAACGTCAAAATAAATGCAGATGCATAAACTAAGTTTTTACATAACATTGTATTATGCGCATTTATAACGTTAATATCAAGTAATTATACCAACATATACAGAGAAAAAAATGTACAAATAAGGAACGCGCTGACTAAAAAACGTACTCATTCGTGATAAACACGCTGAAAACTCATATTTTCTATTTATATGTATTATCATAAATTAATAGCATCGTTTTCAGGAAAATTGATTATATATTACTACAATTTTACGAAAAATTGAGAAAAACCCCATGCGGTCTGAAAATCATGTTAACCATCACACTTTTTTCTAATATATCATTATTATAGAACTACACTGTAACACGAAATATTACACCAAATCCTTTTATACAGTGCTAATAAGAGAATTTTCACTATTTGCTTCAACGACTCAACGATAGATAATTTATCTAATTGCATAAAAATTAATTGTATACAATTTTATGAGAAACACACACTTGATTATTTAATTTAACATATCCGTTTGCCGTTATTTGCTTTAATTAGAATCATTAATTTCTTATTGGAGTTTAAGAAAAATAGTGTATTGGAAAAATCAAGATTCATCTTGATTAAGTATATTTGATAATGATCACATCTGCTCGATAGGCACAAAATTTAATCAAAAATTAAGAATGAATCTGACATGATTTTATTCATTATATGAGATATACGTTGAGATCACAAATACTGCAGTCGGATTGAGCAGTAGCAGTAGCAGTAATAATTATTGAAACTCTTGTGTAATGTGGCTCGCAACTACAGAAGATGCTATTCTTCTATTTTATATTAATTATTTGCTTGCAATGTATATATGCTAATACATATTACTATACGTATAGAACGACATAATTGCTCGACTAATTCGAAAGGACCGTTAAATAAAACTTTTTGAAGGAATTCTCCAAGTAAAATTTCTAAAAGGCAGTGAATTTTTTAATCGAAGTGCATTGTATACCGTCGTTTTCCAATTTGTCAAGCCCTTAATACGACAATCTGTATTTGATTTTAAAAGGATAGTTTTTGCTTGGAAAAATTTCCTTCGCGAGAAGAATCAAATCGGTGCTTAAAATTAAAGGAAGTATTTACAATGTATGTAAAAAGCTCGACGGATAAGCTTTAAATACATCTGAAAAATTTTCATAAACTTACGTGAAAAACTTATGAATGTGCAATAGTGCATCTAAAGAATAAAAAGTGACGACGAACATTGATACGTTAATGCAGTGCTATCGTTACTTTCACAATACGTATAGATTCGCTTTTTATCACTTTTTTACCAAGCTATGCGCATTATCGGTAAGCTTGAAAAATAATGACTGCCATTAAGTGGCTTCTACGAAGAAGGCTTGTTAAATGAGC
This sequence comes from Apocrypta bakeri, assembly GCA_018906985.1. Lineage (NCBI taxonomy): Eukaryota > Metazoa > Arthropoda > Insecta > Hymenoptera > Pteromalidae > Apocrypta > Apocrypta bakeri. The sequence goes on from JACCIA010000003.1 coordinate 4,307,807, forward strand.
TTTGCTCGAGGCTTCCTCAGATGAACAGGTTGTCTTCGCTGAAACTTCAGACTCCATCTCGAGCGGGTATAAATTTTGTAAAATATTTGCGTACTCCGTTGCAGCTATAAAATAATTATACAAAAACCAAAAAAGCGTACGAGAAAAATTAAAGGATTCGTGCTTATTTATGCTTATTATCAGCGAAAAGATTATTCTGATGAGGAATTGTCGCCGTTGCATCCGATTTGGAGGATGAGGCAATACCGTCCAACTGAAAGCTCTTATTGGTTTGCTTTCGAGGAGTCTCGAAGCAAGCAAGGAGTGCCATCACATTTACCGCTAATATCGCTATTGTTCTCGGCACTAGTTGACGACATAATCGTTGTAGCCTTTGATAGCAGCAACCCGACGTCACTGCTATTGCTCTTTCTTTGTACATCATAAGTCTCACAAAGAGATTCATCCTGAATTTGTTTGACTAATTTATTAATCGGTTCCACTGTACTGGGTGTAGGTGGAGGAGGCGGCGCTTCGATAAGGTCCTTAGTACCTGTAGGTGAGTCCTTTTCCTCGGCGATACGCGGCAATTGGCTCGAGTTCATGGGTATGGGCACGTTGGCGATGCTTATGGATATTCCATGGCTGATCTTTGAGTAGTCTGGACCGGACTTTTGCTGGGATTCCATCATGGATTTCCTATCCTTACCGGAATCGGATTTGCAGCCTAATTCATCTTTTCCCGATTGTCCAGAATCACTACATCCACCATTGCTATCGTCTGAGCTTTCTGGATACGTGCTCTGAGCGCTGATGCTAAGTCGCGGCGTCACTTTAACCAGGCTAGCGTTAGCCAGCGGTGAGATAGAAGTTTTATTTTCAGCTGAACGTGGATGTAGTCTGTCGGGACTGAGAGCTCGACGCAATAAAGGTGAACCTGGCTCGGCAGACTTTGGACGACCATACGCCTTTTTCTGACTGTTAGGCGTGGACAAAGACGCTCCTGTATCGAATAAAACAGATTTTATTTTTCATATTCACTTAGAAAATATAAACGATTCGTTTTATTATCGTAACATACCTGGACTATAAGACTGTGTAGTGTTAGAACTACCGGGCTGGTGTCCAGTTGGGAACGCCAGGGGGCTGGGACTACGAGTAGGGCTGGCTGGTATTGGCGACGGACTTGGTGTCCTGGCAAGCGGTGAGAGTGGAATGTGTCCGACGGATTTACGTCGATTTGGAGAGTGAATATTCTTTGCAGCAGTGTGCAACTTATGTTTCAAGCCGTGTAGGGTACTCGGGCGCTGATAATGTGCTTGACTGCCTAAAGTGCCAGTACTGATACCGGCTGTACACCCAATTGAACCGCTATTACCAGTGACACCGCTACCGATAGAAGCCAGAGAACCACTTGAACCAGCAGACGAGGAGTTTGGACTCGCACACGGACTCGCATTACCTTTAATTATTACAACGTAAGTAAATTATAATGTTTAACATTTTATTTTTATTTTGCACAGCAGCGTGATTTACCTATAGTATAAGAATCAGATAGCGGACGGTTCGTCGGTGGGGACGGACTGAAATGCATCGAAGAGTCTTGCTGTTGCGCTGATCGAGCAAACGCCTGGAAGGAACGTGAAGGTGTCACCATTGAAGGTGAGCATATTCCCGCTGCCATCTAAAAGGCATCCCAATAATACATTTCTTAAATTTTAGATGTATTAGTGAACAATTTGAATACTTGTTAGTTTTCTTTAGAGTGCTCCTGTATGATAATATAAAAATATAAGGAAAATGAAGAACAAAACTAATAATAAAGCATACCATAAGAGGTGGTTTGCTGTCGCTGGGTAGTATAGGTGCTGACAAAGGACAACTGATACTTAACGGCTGCAATGAAAAATAATAAAAATGCGCTTAATGACTAGGTGTACTGTGGAGTGTATATGCTTGGCTATAAAAAACCTGACTTAAAAACTAAAAAAACGAATGAGGGTGATCGAATGAAATTAAACAAAGACGCGCTGTATGTCGTCGGTGCTGTTTTCATCCTCGACTATTTTCCCATCGTTTTTCGGTCAATCTCTACCTGTTGCATTTCGACGCTAGCTCTCTTCGAGCTTATTTTGCGAAACAGCGAAGTTTTGCGCTTCTTGTCAGAGTGGTCGCGCTTTTGTTTTCGCTGACGTTGGTGTAATGCTCGTCTGGCCATTTTACTTTGCGCAGGTTCCCGTTTACGACCACCAGTTTTTATACTAGTGTTCTCCAATGGTGTACTGCGGAGGGTGACATGGTCACCACCGCTCAGCATCAGTTGTAGCACCTGAGTGTGATAGAGACCTTGAACAGGCTCACCGTTTATGTGGGTTATGAGATCACCAGGTCGTAATCCAGCCTCGAACGCTGGACTGGATTGATCTACAGCCTGTAAATACGTGTATATTTCTTAATCTGATACCTTTGTTTGAACTCGACGTGAAATATAAATCGAAGAGACATTTTACCATAACTAAATGATGCATCGTATAAAAATCACTATCACCATAGTAAACTCTTATTGTATGTACGGTGAATCCAAATCCGCACGGACCTCTGCGAATAATTATCGGGGGCTTCAGACTAGTAACCAAAGGACTTAGTTCTCGACATGGCGATGTATCACGCGATGAAGCTGTTGAAGAACCTCCTGGGGATTCTATAGGTTGCACAGATGTAGATGGGTCAACTGAAATAATATATAAATTGTGAGCATAATACTATCTACTAGGTGCTATTGGCAATTTCATAAATTTACATGAAAAGTCACCAGTTGGAATAACCAAAGATAATCCACTAGTCGATGCCGATTTAATAACGGATCGTGATTTTGTTTTACCACTAGGTAGCATAGGTAAGACGGAGAATGACTCAAATGAATCCGTACTGGAGTTCAACTTTTCTTCAATGGAATCTCTGTTCGCTGTTGCCAAATCGAGTCTAAAATTTGTAGTGTATGTTAGAAGTGTTCATAAGCGATTTGTATGGGAATGAAAGAATGATTTTACTAACGGCTTTAAGTTAAAAATGTGAATATTCAAATAAAATCAAAGACAAGAAGAAAACAAATAAATTGGATTAAATAAAAATCGTATGCATTAGCAGGAGCGCAGAAATAAACAAATTATAAGTATAGTTAGAAAGAGAGGATAAAGCAGAGGTTTGCTACTGCGGCGACTCACGTGATATTACTCTCATCATCGAACGAAATACTGAACCTGGGAAGCTTGTCGCGGGAGTGAGCGAGTCGCTTCCTCTGAATTTGTGGACTAATATCATCCGACTCGGTTTGCGAGCTGTCTGGAGTGCTGTGACTAGCAGTTACAGAAGTTGGCGCGATTGGAGGTATCTTCCGCACTGTCAACTGCGAATCTGAACTATTTGCTGTATCTGGGCTAGCAGTCTTGTTAAGATCCATTAATCTAGATGATATTGGAGTCGCGGTATTAGCGCTACTTGAACTAGTGTTGCTCAACGTACTTTTCTCGGCCTTTTCGCTAGATTTGTCTACTACAATTTCATGGCATACATGTAAAATAAGTCAAAATTTTTTAATTAATTTATGAATCGAACTATTTACGTGAATCGTCCAATTTGGGCGGGAACAACGCAGTGGACACTGGTGAGTTTAAGGAAAGCTGTGCCACGGTTCTTTCAAGCTCACATCTGAACAGCTGCTTCTTTAGCGAATCCGGTTCTGATTCAGGATTCAAATTTGGCGGACGAGTTTGAGAGATCTTACGAGATTGTGGCGAATACGACGAAAATGAACCAAACAAAGGAGAATCATCTGTATCATCTGTATCGTCACCCAAATCATGATTGTAACGATCCATACGTGCTGTAATCATTAAAAAAGTTTTTAATTTACAATGCTGTAAGTGAGATGTTGATTTGTTCGCTTACTATCGAAATAGCTTGTATCTTCGTCATTCGTCAACTGAGGAACAAATTCTGCTTTCTGACGAAGAAGACTATTCCAATTAACTCCATAAAAGTAAGGATGGTCTTTGACTTCGTGTGAACCACCGGTTCCTAAACGTTCCCGAGGACTCTGTTGCAGTAAAGCTGATATTATTGCTTTCGCTTCAGGTTGTACAGACCAATCTTCTTCATCTGGCCATTCAATGTCATCTAAAAGCACATTGGGATTATTTAAACAAATTTTCTTATGTAATGAATTTCAAAAGAAAATAATCTTCTAACCATTGACGGTATGAGCAAATAGTTCTTCTGGCGTTTCACCAAAGAACGGAACACAGCCGATAAGGAATTCGTACAGTATTATTCCCATAGACCACCAATCAACAGGTTTGCCGTAACCTTGACGTAATATAACTTCGGGAGCAATGTATTCGGGTGTGCCAAAAACTTGTTTATCCGAAAATTGTCTGGTGTCCTTCTCGATATACCCCTCGTACAAATTCGTAGCAACTAGAAAGTTTCAAAATTGAAAATAAATATTTACTTGCACGCGGAACATATAAAAATATCTTTGTCTTAATACTCACGAGACATGAGACCCATTTTACTCAAACCAAAATCAGTAAGCTTTATGTGACCAAGTGCAGTGATCAGTAAACTAAAATAATCAATAGTGATTGTAATCGCATATGAAAAGATTATTTTAATTATTAGTTGAAGATTATATTTACTTGTCTGGTTTTAAATCACGGTGCACGATTCCGTAACTGTGAAGATACTCCACAGCAAGAACTGTTTCAGCAAAATAAAATCTAGCCATATCTGGAGGTAAGGGACCAATATTTTTCAAGAGATTGGCACAATCTCCACCTTCCACATACTCCATTACTAAGCACAAATGTTTCTATAACAAAGAAACAAAGAAATCCAATTTAAAATTATTTTGTTATGTTTTATAAGTTTACGTATTTAACGAAAGAACAATAAGAACTTACCTTCGTTTCGAAAGAACAGTACATAGAAACTACGAAAGGATTGTCTGTGAAGCTCATAATATCCCGTTCAGCAAACACCTGCTCAACCTGATTTCTAAGCATTAGATTATTCTTGTTAATCTTCTTCATAGCAAATCTTTGCCGCGTAGATTTTTCCTTCACCAAATATACAGCTCCATAAGCCCCATTACTAATCAGCTTCAATATCTCATAGTCACCCTCGCATGGAATTCGTGACCTCTGATCGTCCTGTTTATTAGGACTAGAGGTGGTTAATTGCAAATTGCTATCGCTTGAACTTGCCGAATCCTCTAGTTTATTCATTTCCTCTTGTAATTCTAATGATAGAAATGAGTAAGGAAAGATTAAGAAACAGATAATCAAAAAGAGAGTAGAGTAGTTAGAGCAGCAGAAAATTACCTGAAATTGGGTCACGATTCAAGGACAGCTTGTTAATGATATATTGTGGGATGTCTTTCTCTATCCCGATTGTTATTTTCGCTTGACCCTCAGCTTGCTCGAGTAGATGATAAAATTCTTCAGGGTCGAACTCGAGGCACTCGAGAAGTCTGGCTGGTCGCGATATAATCAGCAGAAGCTTCTTTATTAGCCCCGTCAATCGCGTCGCTGCCTCCAGCGATTTATCCTTAGTCTGAAATATTCCAAACGTATTAAGCATTACAAAATCATGATCGACAAAACCAAAAACAAACCTTCCAAATATAGTAGAGGGGAAAAAAGAAATACCTCCATCAACAGATGCTCCAGATTTTCACTCATCTCGTAAAAGTACCTCGTAGTGATGAGCTTCTCCTGAGACTTTTGCAAACAGTCGCGAGCCATCTCGATGACCTGATGATGCACGAAGCGCAAAATCGGTAGCGAATCCTGTGCCATCTGACTCACTAGTTCATACTCGTCAATGTCCTTGTTCTCATTGATGAAATTTGTCAGCCTTTCCTCCATCTGTTGAGTAGCCTGCGGCATCGTAAAAAAACTTCTAAATCAAACACCGAACTCTCTCTTTTCCTTCTTGGTAACTTACTCGTAGCCGTGAAAAAGCCAAGGCCACTCTTTGGGCAATAGGTAAACAAACAGAAAAGTAGGCGGACGGCCGATAAAAATGCGCCGCCGCGCTATTTACGTTATTTGCTCTGCTATGGCAAAGTGCCAAAAATGTGAGTGAGAGAGTGAAACGCACCTTGGGAAAACGCTCCTTATACAAGGTATTCATCATGACGATCTCACTGTCGAGTATGGGCGAGCGACTTGGCGAGCTGAGGCTTCGCGAGCGTGGCCGGTGTAACGGCGATCGCCGACCGCCCGCGGCAGATTCCTCGTCGAGGCTTTGATTGATGCCTCCGCTGGTGCCGGCACCGCTGCCGCTGCTACCTGGAAAGCCTGGGTGCACGGAAGAACAAGGTGTGCCCGGTTTTGAAAAGTGGCAGGACAACATACGCAGCTCATCCTTCGTCGGAATGTTCGGAAGTTGGTGTAATCGCTCTTGACTCGAACATTGAGACTGTAAAAATAATAAAGAATTATTATTTGAATTTTTTAATAATAAATACTCGTTATGTACATACCGAAACATTGCTGGAGCCAGGAGTAGTTCCATATCCACTGGAGGGTAGACTTGCAACCGACCATCGTCTTCCATCGGCTGTATTTGTCGCGCCTCCGCCGATCCTGCTTTGAGAAATTACAATTTTAATGTAGCTATACCTAGGGCTTTTTATCTAATCTATAGTATTCTATATACGTACACACATGCGTGCGTGTCTTTGTGCACATGTGACTGTATGTATATACATAGAGTAAATAGAGTGATAAAAATAGAATGATACTCTAGTAGTTAAGTTGTTGATACCTTTTTATTGGTACAAAAGCAAAGTGTGGACTGGATGACATCCTAGGACTTTCCAAGGGACTGCCTACGATCGGGACGAATGCTGAGCAAGCAAAAATGTATGAACAAAAGATCTAAGTATTGAGTTTGAAAAAAATAGACTAGATACACAAACTTAATTTTATTTATTAAGCTTTTGGAACTGTCAAGAGACTCATGTTGCTCGATCACACAATCACAATCGTGCGTTACTAAATGCTTGCCAAAAGATTTACGAAATTTTGTCACCCTACCAAAGCTTTAATAAAGACTTACTATCTATCGACTTTACAAGGTCAGTTTATAATTCAGTTATACTTTAGACAAACTGAAAAGCTGCCACTAATTGTTGTTGAATTTGCGTTATATGTCTTTATCATTAATACCTGATAGTGGGGAGTGGCATCTGGGTAGAGTTGGAGAAGTAGTAGAAATGAAGGATTTTCTATGAGATGCTTTAGCAGTTCTTCGTGGTATGTTGAACTCTCGCTGCAAAATCATATAAAATTATGCCAATCACGTTAAGTCTCATTGAATCATTCTCTCTGCTAAATCTTCGCTTACCATATGAATAGACAAAGATGGGGCAGATTTCCCAATTGCAGAATTACGCATGCGGACAAGATTTGAGAGTTCAGTGCTCACTGCAAATGAATCATTGGGAAAAAGTGAATAATCAATCAAGGTCTGTTACAAACAAAGTTGCAAATCTCTATTTACCTGGTCTTACTGGAGCTTCCTTACTTTCAACTTTGGATGTTGACAATAGCCTTCGAGGCACATCTGTCTGTTGCAGTTGCTGCTGTTGCTGCTCCATCGTACTACTAGCAGATTGCTCTTGCGATTCAGCCTGGTCAAACACTAATACTCGAGCAGAATTATTGTGTGTACGCAATCGAGGTCTGCTGGGTCTGTTCTTTGACGGATCCATTTCGACTGGTTAGCTTCCTAAGACCAGAAGCATGGGTGTAATCATGAGCCAAGGATTAGTCATTATTAGCTAATCTAATCAGCCGCATCGTAAACAGTGCGCAATCTGACAATCGGTCTGTCATAGCAGATAATTCACATTTCCGTGCTTTCGTATACCCTCCCGTCTTCCCGAAAATTGATATGGCCAAAGAAAGACGTGCGCGCGACCGAGCATAGCGTGTGAAAGTCCAAGGGCCTTTATATAGCTATATACGTAGTGGAGGAGTGAGAGGGGGATCGGAGCGAGAGCGAAGACAGAGAGTATATAGCATTACTCACCTGGTGAAAGAGTTATAACGCGCGAGTCGAGATCAGCCCATCGCGGTGGCCCAGGGCTTTTCGCATAGCCCTCCTGTAGTCGCTCGCTCCTGAGCCGGAGCTGCGACTGAGCCAGACACCGTCGAGCATTTCCTGGGACTGAACTCAACTAACTTCCAATGCACACATGCACACACAGAGGAGACCAACGCTGCAGAAGGAGTAGTCGATATATTTTTCGATCTATATGTATAGATATACACATATGTATATAGAACGTATATATTATGTGCTGCGCGCGAAAACGAGAAAGAGCGAGAGAGAGAAAGAGATGGAGGGATATAGGTAAATAGGAATAAGAGGGCGACAAGGGCGGCTGCGCGCCGCGCCGACCGCAGCACGACGTCCTCCGCGAACCGTCGAACTAGCACTGTTGCGATTGGCGATAGTGCGGGGCGCACTGCGAGGCTACTGATCAGTAAATCAGTTCCTCTTCTCTCACTCCAGGTGCGACTGCGCCGTGAGAGTTATAATCTAGTTTCTGTTTTATCGACGGGATACGGGTTAGGTCGGACTCCAGCTGTAACATATGACGGTGATGATTCTTGTATCTATATATAAATTAACATATGAAATATAAAGATGAAGCACGTAGAATGTTTTTTTTATAAATCATTAATTTATTTTGATACAATAGCGCGCTTTTATATATAATTACAAATTCTATAAAATTTTACAAAATATCTCGCGTCTACTGTGCGCTGCACACAGCATTCAGGACATTGTGAGCTTTTATTATTTTTTTTCTATTGAACAAAAATATTTTTGTTTTCTCTGCTATAATACACATGTATAACATATACGCTGCTATACAAAGTAACAGTGGAAGAAGAGCGTTTTTCTTTTCTTGGATTACAAGTTTTTTTTGCCGCCTTATAGACTAGTCATTTTACAAAAAGACAGCTTAGTAACGTATACATTATAGATCACTCAACTAGATTAATTTCCCTTATATCTTCCCTCCTTGCCTTTGATTTTGGAGGTTGTGGCTCTTCTGTATCATCCGAAGAGCTCAGAGACCTTTTATTTACAGATTTGATTGTTAAATCCTCATTCTCGTCACTATCTTCATCGCTGCTCTCATCTTCTTCATCGTCATCATCATCGTTACCATTACCATTATCGTGATGATTTCTCTTAAAACTACGAGCCTTATCAGAGTCTTTAAATTCAAGGGGGCCACTATTCACATAGAAACCTCCAAGTACAGTCGTTACCTCTTCAGGAACAATCTCGTCGTAGGCATCTGTGTTATCAATAAACGAATCACTCTCATCATAACCAGCTCCTAGATCAACGTAATCACTCTTTTTGCGGTTGCCATACTTTTGTTCAAAGTACCTAGCAACATCAAGAACTTTTTCATCGTCTGCATTCTCGTCAAATACACTTACACCGTTACTCGTATTGTTTTCATCCTTTTTCTTCTCCTTCCTTCGCTTCTTCTCAGCTGTTTTTAATAGCTCTGGATAATTGAATTCTGGACACTTTTCCTCATTCGACTCAGGAAGATTCAATACAAAACGAAAGGATGGTGCTATAGTTTTTTCCTTTTTCTTTTCAGGCTTCTTCGCTGCCTGTTTAGGAGCATCTTGCAGTGGAGCACTTTGCAGTGGAATTCGTTTGATCTCAGCCATAATAAGATCCTTCGTTTGAGTTCAGCAATTAGGCTGCGAAATATAAATATAGCATCTTTTGACACTTGCTTAGTTAACATACGAATAATTGTTGAGTAGAGCGACTAACCTTTATTGCGGCAACTACTTGTCCTCGAGGATCTCGCGAAATTGAACATTACCTGGTTCGGTTTGTACGATCTTGAGGAAACCAGAAAAAGTCCTCAGCATTTTCAACAATAAACCAAAAGCACAGCTGTAATTTTCTTTTAAGAAAACTGTATAATTTTGCCGAAACCGCTCCACAGATTGTATACCTATAGCAGTTCAACGAACCTACGATTTATGAACCTCTAAATTTTCTTTCATTCGTGTTTTAACTGAAAGAGGGAGACACTTGTCTGTTGTTTTTCGTTCTTGTATATATAGTATATATATATATATGTATCATATTAGCATATTTAAGAAAATCAACAATGACTCAATGACAAAGTCTCGAGACATATAAAGTGTAGAAGAAAATGAAAAACAAGGAAGTTATAATGTCACTTTTGGCAACTTTATTTTACTTCTTTCAATGCAATTACAGCCTAGTTTAAACGATTGCTTTAATCTCGCAATAGACAGTTTACAATTTTTTTTTGCATTTACGCGCACAGGTGCGCTAACAAATGCGTCACTTCATTTTTTAAATTTTTTATTAGAGATATACTTGTATAACAGCGCAATTAAAGCAAATTTTTCCCAATTCAGTATACCCTATAAGTTTATTTTATTCAGCATTTTTAGGCGTGTTTTTATCGCACACACGCAAAGACTAATTTAATGAAGTTTATAGCAATTATAATGATAATATAAATGATATATGTATACAATTAAAATGTCACCTGTGGCGCTCTCATTACAAGGATATTTGTATTCAGCGAAAAATTTACAGAGACGATTTTTTTTTGCAACGAGGTCGTATTATATATATTATTATTGATCTCGAACATAGTCAGAAATACCTCGATAAAAGCAGTAAAAAATAAAAAAACGGTGCCTTGAATTGCAGTATAACCGATCGTGGAGATTGTATTAACGAAGATATATATTTTTTGCACATCACATAGGAACCTATATATTGCAGAAATAAAAGCCGCCAGTTTTTTTATAACCACCGCTATATACCTATTACTTACATTATTTCCGTCTGGAAAATCGTATTTAATATATATATATATAATATATATATATATATTAATGTACGAAACTAATATCGCTTCCACTTTTTTTATCATCGTTTTTATAATTCATTTTCATCACTCACACATTTCGCTCGCTCTTTTTTTTATCAAATACACTTCAGTTGATACTTTGTCATTTTGTTGTTGTTTACTTCATGTTTATCGACTAAATAATCGTACAGAGTAACGTTCTAAACTACAATTCAAATCGTTCGATTTCGACAATCAAATCATTTTACAATAGATTTTTTTGTTCTACTTAAATCATTTACCAAGATAAAACTTGTTCAAATAATTGTAGCTCAATTTGTGTACACTGTATGCATATTATACGCTCTAAAATTATACACATACTTATTTCAAATTCGCAGGAAGAAACATCGTTACAAGGATATCTTCGTGGCAATCATGAATCGTCAATTTTTTTACAGAATCAAGAGGTAATTTGTAAACGAAAGTTATTTTGATAATGCAATATATAGATTTGATCAAAGCGAAAGTAAACGAACAAATACAAATTTATACATATCATAATAATTATAAACCATTAACCGGTAGTTGCATGTTGAATGACAATTTTTCATCGGACGGTGAAATACTGCGAACACTTTATATATTACAATGATAATTCATTAATTTTTGAAATTGTCTTTTCTTCTCGAAGAAATAATGTAACTTTTTTAGTCATGAAATATCCAAACGCTATTCACCATTGTCAGTCTTGACTTTTTTTCACTAAAGTATTTCAGCCACACGAAAATCGTCGAAACGAAGCAACCTTTCCTTTATTAATCGATCACAATAGAAACTATTTTGAGGTGAACGAAATTTCAACATCCTGTATCACTTTAAAAATGTTTCTAAAAAATATACAATAACTTTTGATATAAATATCTCGTTGATTACATGTATTGTTTAATAATAGATACAACCTACTAAAGTGAAAGAGTGACAAGTTTCTTTGAAAATTGCTTGCGAAGTTATTTATAAAAAAACGCTTCAAATGACAATAGTAATAAAAGTAATACTACAAATATAATTAATGATAATAGGAAATAATATTCCATTAAACAATTTCCGTAATGCATTATTACAAAATCAGTTTTAAACCTACATAAGTTATTTATTCAAAGGTCAATCAAAGCAACTTTGGTTTCATTCACGATGAAACGATTAAAGGTGTATTCTAAAATACAATAATTGATATTAAAATAATCACCATATATGTCGACATATTTTTGGTGCAAGGTATCATGATAAAAAAGTTATTAACACGGATCAACGAGGCATTTAATTGTGATAATGAAAGTAATATATAATACTAATAATAAAATAATAATAATTATAATAGTAATAATAATAAAATAATAATTATTACAATAATAATAGTAATAATAATACGAGCGAGCATAAAGCACGAAATGTCGCTTATTTAAAAATAGTTTAACATTACAAGTAGCCACAAGGAAACCAAAGCTTGCAGTGACTTATTGTAAGGAGGAAGGAAGCAAAAAGGATAAAGAAAAAAGTCAACAAAAGAGAAAAGATTGAAATTTCCAATGGATATCTAGTAAACTAGTAACAAAACATTTTTTTTTCATTTGACCAAAGTAAATGAAAAAAAAAAAAAAAAAAAAAATATCTATAGAAATACATTAAAGCATCACGGTGACTATGCGAATCACATTCTCTTTGTTTCCTTTCGTTTTGATAATGGATAAATTGACTTAATTTCTCTCTCATTCTCGCTTTCTTAATAAACGACTACTTGTATAATGTCAAGCAGATTAAACGCTTTCCATTTCAGTTGTACGACTAGCTGAGGCCTGTTTATTAGATGTAAAAAGCGACATTATAAAAAGTCACTTGATATCACCATATTTATTTTTTTCTATTCTCACATTCATTCATTCGTTAACATTTGTTTCGCATTCAAACTCATCACACTCGATTTTTTTCACAAGTGTACTAATAGAAAAAGGCCTCTATACCCAGTTTTACACAGTTAACATTAGCTACAAGTAATTCAATTATTCGCAATTCAGTGCCTTGGGCCACATTTATCATTACACGGTGGTACATATTTGACACTTGGCTATACACAAAAAAGCTGCTTCCGAATATTATTACACGTCGTAACAATAATGTCAATAATCATTTCTTTTCATATTAAAATATGTATGTAAAATATATATATATAATCGCATGACTTAAATTTTTCTCAGTAAATCACATCAACAGACAAAATTACTACAAGAAGGAAGCAGTCGATGGCAGATAAACAACTTCAAAATATTTTGAAATTACTTTGAAATTATTCTAACAAAAGAATCGTTAAAATGAATAATTTCTCGCAATTTATTAATAACAACTCATAAAGAAGGATAATAAATAATGATACAAAAAATTAAAGAGTCCTTCTCTTTTGGTTGTTAACATACTATTGAAATGCGCAGCATTTTTCATCTCCAAAATAGTCGAAGAAACATTTTTTAAAATTATTGGATAAAAATTCAGCATACCATTAGAGAAATATACACATATATCGAGTTAAGATGCCTTTATCTCGAAGGCTCACACATACACAATTGCAACACATGCATGCTAAAATACAGACAGTCAGACGGACAGTCATACGTAACAGACAGACAAACATACAAACTGATACATTGATGAAATAGATTTAGTCAGGCTGCGAGCTAGGAGCATTAGCCAGTTGCTGCGAGTCGGTGGTAATGCTGTACTGCTGCTGAGGTTCGCCAGGTGGTGTTCCATCATTGGAGCTACTGCCAAGCTGGGGTGTCGCGGGTGTTGCGGGCTGCATCTGCGGTGTTGTACCCGCTGTCTGGGGCGCGTAGATCAGTCGGTAGCCTGTGGGTAGGAAAAAGCTGCCGTGCGGTGCGTAACTAAAAGCCTGCAACGGCGGTGGCTCGTGATACTGAATGAAGCCGCTCGAGCTTGCCGAGCTCCCGGCTATCGCGCTTGTGACTAGAGTGCCCGCCGAGCTTCCCTAAATTACCAATTACAATATTAATAATATATATCTTATATTTTAACTTAATAATGAGTATAATAAGGCTGTAATAATAAGAACTTTAGCTGCTCACCTGTGTTGTGGCATCCGGCAATGTTGCAGGGCCAAACTGATACTGCGGTTGCCCGAGGATTTGTGTCGTGGGGCCGTTGGTCGTGGTGACCATCCCCAGATCCGACATCTCATTCGCAGCCGAGATGCTCTGGAGATTATCCGAAGGCACTATTGGCACTGGTATGACGTAAGCATGCGGAATAGCCGATCCGGCGCTCTGCGCCGGCTGTTTTAGCTTTTGTGTCGCAAGCCGCAGCGTTTCCTCCGTATCCGGAGAATAGCTCAGCTTACGTTGTATCGGTGTCTGCGTCGCTGGACTGAACATTATATAATCTTCCAACCCTGGTACCCTCGATTGCCCTAAAATATCAAGAGCATGTTTTGTCAATATTATCTAACGATTAGTTGGATTTCCTATAATCATAAGTAATAAGTACACTACCTGTTATGGTGTGGTACAGTAAAGGATGATGCTGATGAAATGCACTAGCTTGTTGCTGCTGTTGAATTAATAGTTGTAACTGATGTTGTTGGAAACGCTCCAGTTCTTCCCGATGTCTTTTTTGTAACGTTTCTAATTCCATTGTTTGTCTACAAAAGTACAAATGTTAAGTATTGCAAAGTTAATCAATTAGGTATTGTTACAATTGAAGGAAAACTGTTTACCTCTTTATAAGAAGTTGATACTCCTCACTAGGTGTCAAGTGTTGAAAACCTTTCTTCCTTCTCATACTGCTATTGACATATATTAAAATTTAAATCATATTCAAAAGAAAGAGTTTCATATTTTTTCAATTTACCTCATTAACCGCAACATTATTTGGCAAAGTATTTTGCATAGGTGGAACAGATCCTTCTCGACTATGAATGATTTGCATTTGTGTTGTACCTATTACTAAATCATAATTTTATTTATATTATTACGTCAAGGTAAAAAAGATCATGTAAATTTGGTAATTAATATACTTGAATGTTCATCAGCGTGATGTGAAACAACACCAGTCCTATTTTCTAAATTTTTCGCATCTTCAGAATTTTGATTTTGTGACGATGCTATTTCGCTTGCAGGTGGTCCAGCCACTTTTGAAACCATGAACCTTGAAATCTTTCTTACAGGTTGATTGAGAGTAATACGCTATTAATTAGAAAATGTAATAGTTAAGATTAATATTGAATTAGATAAAGTGGAATATTTCAAATCGAAAAATAAATCAACCTCAGCATTAACCGCAGAAGAATCTTGATTCTCGTACTGAGAAGTTTCCATATTAGAAAGTGGAGTAACAACGCTTGGCGCAACAGTAGCTACTGGTACACTACTAATTGGTAAAGCAGTAGGCAGTAACGTTTGAGTCTGTTGCTGATAAGGCTGATTCTGGCTCGGAACAGAGTAAATTGCTGTCACTGGCGCAGTAACTACAGTATTATTCTGTGCTGAGGCAGCCACTAAATTCGGACATTTCTGATGAATTTTGGCGAGTTCGTGCTCAAGCTCTTGGAGTCGAGAGCTTGGCCTCTGAGTGCGGAACTTGGCGCTTTCTTTGCTGGGACTAGACATTTCCGTTGCTGATTGGCTGCCCGCAGTTTGTAAAGGACCATCAAACTCTGGATTCTAAATATTGTATGAATATTCAAAATTAAATTTCATCTTCAGTCTTTTTTAGTATTAATAATGGAAATATTAAAATAGAAAATGTCTTACGCTTTGCGACTGGTCGATTGCTGCCCCTGTCGTGTAATTATCGATCCCACTACTGTTTTCTCCAACAAAAACAGATTGACCAGAATGTATCGTAGACTGAGGAGAAAGCGGAGCCTGCAAAGAATGCAATGAATTTTATAACATAAGCTTTTCTTTATATGAAAAAATGTATAATGAACTGAAATATACCAATGGCTGAAAAGAGGTCGCTGGTATGCCAGGCATGGTACCCAGTTTTTGTTGCAAAGTGTACATATGCATATCTTGTATATTTGGTTGTTGACCGTGAGGGGTTGCTGGATGGCTTATTGGTGGTGTACTCACGTTCAACGATTCTGATGGTTGACTAGTTAATTGTACCAACTTTTGTTGTAAATCGGCGATCGTCTGAGGACCGCCAACAGTATTTTCCGTTGGCTTATCTAAAGAGTTTTGTTGACTGAGCTTGCGGTGCTGTTCCCGTGCCTGTTTTTGTTGATAATCAGTGGACTCTGTGTGATCTGCATCATGACTGGAGTAATCATTTTCCGAAGAAAGCATTTGGCAGTCAGAGCTTGTACGCCTTTTTTAAAAAGCATTGAGGATTTAGTACATTTTTTTTATTTCAGATTTATATTTAAAAAACGGTTCTTAAACATTTACCGGCTTATGTTGCATTCAGATCCAACGTCAGCTTCAGCTTTTGTTGTGGCCTGTTTTTGTTCAGGAAGCTTTACTTGCAAATTGTGATGTTGATCGATCATAACAGCATGATCAATGGGATCTACAATGCTTTGCTGAAGAGGTTGCTGTTGTTGCTGTATTTGTGGCTGGGGCGGCATTTGAATAGGCATGACGTGTTGTAAAGTTGCTTGACTTTGAATAACATGTACATGTTGAATTGGCTGAAGCTGAATGATATTTTGTCCCGGTAAAGTCCCATAAGACGGAACAACCCACTGTCCTTGTATGGTACCATGAGAAGGCATATTATGTTGTTGATTGTGAAGAAGTTGTGATTGAATTTGTGATTCAATGGACTGTTGAATACTGGCTTGCGAAACTGCTTGCATCAAACCTTGTTGCTGCATTACGGGAGTTTGAGTTGGAATGTTTGACGAAAAATTCGGCTGCGTTTGTACAATCTAAGAATAAAATTTTCATCTTAAAAAGCAAATATTATGTAAAGTAAGATTGGATAATAATTAATCAAAAACTTAAAATAAAAGGAATAAGCGTTAAGAACAAAAAGACGAATTTAAAAATAACAAAATAAAAATAAAGAAAAAGAAAAAATATATTTATCCTTACGTATTATTCTTAGGAAAAGATATTGCTCTTTTCTTGACAAACAACGCTTATCTCAGTTAAAAAAATATCGAAAATTACCCAAACATTATTTCCTAGATGGTGCAACTTTCTTATTACCTGTTGCACGTTTTGCTGTACTTGCTGCTGGATGTGCAGATTTTGCAGACACGTTTCTGGTTGAATTGGCTGGAAATACTGCTCTGAATGTAAAGCTGGTTGAATAACTGCAGGGTTTTGCACTGGTTCGTGACTCTGAGTCACCGCATGAGCACTTTTTGACTTTGGATTTGATAGGATGTTCGCTAAATTCTGCGCAAGATCTGGTAGAGTTGATGATACTTCCTTAGCTTTCACTTTTGGCGCTGTTTCTGTTACAGATGTCTGCGTTGAGAGTTGACTATTAGAAGATGGCAAAAGTCCCGGGATGGCTGCATGTACAGTATTGTGAAGGGCTTGTTGTGCTTGCTGAGATAAATCAACGTTTCCATTAGTTCCTGTTGTCAAGACACCATTAACTATATTGTCTTGTTGTAATTGCTGGTGCTGTGGCAGATTAGAATATTGTTGAGACGGTTGTTGCTGTAGTTGTTGTTGAACATGTTGGTTTGCCATGCTTGATAGTTTTCTGTCATCTGTTATTGTTGATTCTGATGGTTGCGAATCATTTGAAATATTAGAATTATTTGATATATTAGAAATCCTTCGATTTCTTTCATCCAAATTAGATTGCTGAATATGTGGTATTGAATTCTGAATGTTGATATGCTGTTGAGTTTGTTGCAGCTTTAATCAAAGTTATATATATAAATAAATATTTTAAGGATCGATACATTCGGCTACTAGAGAAAATAATGAAAAATATTTCAAACCTGTTGCATTTGGGCTTGTGGAATTTCTTGCTGCGCTTGAGTAACAACCTGCTGTTGAATTATTCGTTGATTTTGTACAACTACTGGAACTGCCATTACGTTTTGTAGATTTTGTTGAATGTCAGTATTAGGTATAGCATTATGAATTTGCTGTTGGTTTTGTAAAGTGAGTTCGGTTTCGTTCAAAACAGGTTGTTGAATCTGAGCAGGGTAGTTCACGGCAGCAGTATGAGTAGAAACCTGTTGCGCTTTCGAGTGAGAAGTGTCAATTTGAGTTGTTCCAGAATTTTGAAGAACAGCCATAGATTGGAACGGTTTTTGATGATGAAGCCCAGCATGTTGGGCCTATTGATACAAAAATAATAGCATTTGATGTTGGATGCATAATATTTGATTTAATATAATGATGATATTCATTACCAGTCCAGTATCAATTTCTTCTGTAGATATTTTAGTACCCGGTACATTTTCAATTGCATTCGTGTTTTCTTCTGATTCAGTAGCTCCAACGATTTCTTGTTTCATTGTAACAGAAGGTTGTTCTACAACTTGATGTTGTACAGTTGTTTCCCCTTCTGTTACAACGGATTTTTGTTCAATTACAGGACTGACTAGAAAACGGGAAATTTTTCTCATGGGTGGCGCTGCCAATTTCTTAGGTTCAGAATTTTCAGATTCATTTGTCTTCTTTGCTTCATTTTGAGATTCTGATATATTTTGACTACTTTCAATGTTTTCCTTGTATTCTGTGGTATAAGAAAGAGTTGTTAAATTATAATTTGGCAATTAATATAATAAAACATTGATAATACAGATTTTTTTTTAAATAGTTTACCCGAAGAACCTGAGATTTGATTTTTCTGTGTTTTTTCCTCGGATTCGTAAGTTGTTTCACCGGAAGGCAAGTCTATAGATGCTCCTGACTCGAATTTGACATCTTGATCTTGATAATTTGACTCAGTGAATGATGCTACTGTAGAACCCGGGACAATAGTTTCTTGATTATCCAGTATGTCGATGGTATTTGTTGGTGTTAAAGTATCAGTATTTTGAGTTGAAGTTGATGAGCGCCTCGATGCTTCCGCCGATTCTGAGCTCGGATGTACTTGAACATCTGTAGTTGTCGGTGGAGCTTGATTTCTATCTGATAATGCGGCGTTTGTAATGCTCGTGATTATTTGTTCTATGGGCAAAATAGTCGTTGGTGTTGATGTATTAGAAGTTTCATCTCTCTGAAAGAATAAAAAATCATTTCGAGTTACTTTTTGAATTACAACAAAAGATACAGTTTTAGACTACACGGCATTGTAAGTTAACAAACAAATTGGAAAGCAAGTTTTGGAAACAAATAAAATATTTTTGTAAATTTATTGCTCTTACAACACATTAATTGCAGACATCAAGCTAGTAATGCAATATGTGATTCTATTCACATACGAATTTGTTTGTTTATATATTAAAATATGTTTTATTTATAAACCTTTTATTCGAATACACAATGATGAAATGACACTGAGTAAACAAATCACTTATATTTAAGCTTATAAGCTCAATTAAACAAAGTTTCAAACCAATCATTCAGAGGTAATACGGAAATTCTGTATAGTGCAATGAAAAAACTTTACAAAACGTGGAAACACTAAAAAATAATATTTTTATCACTCTGTTCTTGGTCCTATTAAAAAATTGAAAATATGAAATAAAAACATGTTAAATTATCAACAAATAACATGCACACATCATCTTGAACAGCTTCAAGGACACTGAAACAAATTAAAAACTTAAATCTAAATGGTCTATCAATGACATCAAACTGCTACCTGGAATTAATTGAAACCTCATACTAATCGGATACTGAAAATGTAAGATAATAACAAATACGCCGCTTTGTTATTTGACGATCATAAACATGTGGTGCTAAGAAAATAAATTATTAAGAATAAAAACTATAAAATAATAAAGTAGTAAAAGAGTAAGTACGAAAACTGTAAAGAAAAAGTGAATAGAGATAGAGAGGAAAGGAATAAACTCACCGAACGGTGCCTACGATGAACTTTGTACGAGGATCGGTGGCTGCTTTGGCGAGTTAGCGAGCCATGTCTGACCTGCTGCGTCCAAAATCACGGCAAATGTATATACGATTTTTCTTTTTTTACATTCATTTACCAATAAGTAGATTTTTACAAAACCAAGAATGCCCAAGATTATTGTAGTTCTCAGGTTTTAATACAATGTTTAATAAAAAATAGAGGTTTTTGTTTCGTAACATTATTAAGAAATATAAAGAAAATACTGTTTTACCTTCGACATGTCAAGACTGTGATCACGTTCTCGAGGCCTGCGACTCGTTACTGGACTGCCGCCTGCAGATTGATCAGGTGGCCCGTGAGCGACTAAAGGTAGATTCAAAGATGGATCGAGCCGCAATTGTTTGACTATATCTTCAATGAGTTCGATGAAAGTTTCTCTCTGAGATTGAGGTAACAGATTTTCTGCCACCTGCATCAAATAACACATATCAAATTAATAGAATTATGAACTAGTAAAAAATTTATATAGCAGATTATAAAAAAAAAATATCTTAATTACCAAGTTATTGGCTATATCAGTTGGAACCATTTCGTCACGGTCAAATTTGAAAGTTACTGTCTTTTGTTTGCTAGTGTCTAGTTGGCATTCTACCGATATAGCCTGTCCTTCTACATTGCTAACTGATAGAACTGTCAATTTTATTCCTGGCTTTTTCCTTTTTGTCCCTGTTCTTTTAATTTTACTTTTCTCCGTCGTCGTTGTAGTCGTTGTTACAGAAGTTGTATTATCCGGGACTTCGCATAAATTGCTAAAATATGCAATAACGTGAGTGTCATGGTATATTTAGAGTAACAAATGATAAATAATATAAATATATTTACCTATCCCCACTTATAGGTGGAGTACTAGAATTTATAACAGTATCTTGAGACTGATGTATTTTAGAAAAGTCTAATGATACTGAGCTAGAGGCTTCTAAGGATTCAAGTTTCACAGATGTATCAATATTTTGGAAATTCTGTGATAGAGTTGGCAATTGTTGCATCTGTTGTTGTTGAGGTGGTAATTGCTCTTGGAGCTGCTGCTGAACAGTTTGCTGTTGTATTTGCTGTTGTATTTGCTGTTGGGATTGCTGTTGCATTGGCTGCTGCTGAACAGTTTGCTGTTGTATTTGTTGTTGTGGTTGCTGTTGCATTGGCTGCTGCTGAACAGTTTGCTGTTGTATTTGTTGTTGGGGTTGCTGTTGCATTGACTGCTGCTGTGGTTGTTGCTGTTGTAGATGTGGCTGTTGTACAAGAGGCAGTTGTTGTTGTATAGATGCTTGTTGAGACATTTGTGATAAAACCTGTTGCTGCGGAATTGTTTGTTGAGTTTGTTGAATAATTGGCTGAGGTTGAGCAACCGATGTCTGTATTTGTTGTGGAATTGACTGCTGTTGCTGTACAATGGATTGTTGTTGCGGCATAACTTGAGGTATCACTTGCTGTTGTGGCATAGTTTGCTGATGCGCTTGCAGGGGTTGTGGTTGTTGATGTGGTTGAATCGTTTGCTGCATTTGTTGTTGTGGAATGGGTTGTTGTTGAGTTTGCATAATAGACTGTTGCTGTACTATAGGCTGCGGCTGTACTAAAGACTGCTGCTGCATTGGTTGTTGTTGTTGTGTTGCAGCGCTGGTTGCTTGCGATACAATATTTAAATTTTGTTGAATTGAACCAGATGAAGATACAACATTAGTACCCTGCGCATACTGCATTTGCACTCTCATGTTTTGCTGCGTTTGGGATTGATGAGTTCCGTTTGAAATCAATGTTGGTGCAGTTTGAATGTTTGAAGGAATGGTCGATCCCTAAAAGGTATTAATATTAATTAATATACAAAAATATAGATTAATATATTGAATATATAATGTTCAAAATAGGACTTTGAATAAAAATATACCTGTAGATTTTGAACAGTAGGTGCTACTGTAGAAACGTTTTGAACATTCGCAACTTGCTGTGATAATGAAACTTGCACTTGCATAGGTTGAATATATCCAATAGATGTCGCAACAGCATTATTACCACTTTGTGGAGCATATACTTGTTGAGATTGCTGGTTTGGTAAGACGTCAATATGTCCACCAGTAGAATTAGTCGAATATCCGTGAAAAATGGGTTGAGATACATTTTGCGGGAAAATTTGTGAATTTTGATACGCTGGCATAGTAGCAGCCCCTTGATGATAAAATTGTTGTCCTTGCATATTCGATACAGTCGTTGCATTAGAGACCGGATTTTGATGAATTTGTTGAACATGTTGAACCTGCAGAAAAATGCAAATATTAATAAGAGATAAACCTATTTATTTAAAAAAAGTTTCGTTTATTCATACCTGCGTTTGAGTGTATTGTATAGTTTGCTGTATTTGGGGTATTTGCATCTGCTGAGGAGGATGAGCTAATTGTGAAGCTATTCCCATCTGGTTTAGATGCATGTATTGTTGTTGTAACTGTTGTTGAGTTACTTGAGGGAAAGGGGCTTGAGTTGGTACAGCCTGTGGCGTTGAACACTGAGAAGAATTAGCGCTCATTGTTTGCGATACTTGTGTAATTTGCTGATATTGTTGCTGTTGTTGATATTGAACCTGCTGCTGTTGCTGTTGATTCATTTGTTGAATTTGTTGAGCTTGTTGAGGTTGTATAACTGGCGTCTGTTGTTGAATTAGAGGTTGTTGCTGTACTAATTGTACAGGTTGAGGTTGCAAGTTATGTTGTATCTGGACTGTATTTTGCACCTGCTGGATACTTATTCCAGCTTGTACCTGTTGAGCTTGTTGTTGTTGTTGTTGTTGTTGTTGTTGTTGCTGCTGCTGCTGTTGAGCCTGTAGTTGTTGTTGTTGTTGTTGTTGCTGCTGTTGAGCCTGTAGTTGTTGCATTAATAATTGATTTTGTAGAATGCTTTCATTGGTCTCTGCATCTAGTCTATCTTTCTCCTCTTTTAACTTGCGTTCCTCCCTTTCCCTTTTTAAGCCTGCAATCTGCGACTTCAGCATTTTTGCTACTGCTTTGGCATCTTCTTCTAAAATAAGGCTAGATTTCGCCATTTCTGATGCCACTTCTTCTGCATTATCACCCTCAATATCAAAATCAAATTGTATTGCTTCGTTCTCTTTATGCTTATTACTTCTTTTCTTTGGATCAAGAACACGAAGTCTAAATTCAACACGCGATAAGTCTGCTTCTACGACTGCTGTATCACGAGAGACCATTTCTAATTTGAGTCCTACGTCGTCTGCGAAAAACTCATGATTTAGTAGATCTTTTACCAACGGTCTCTCCTCCTTTTTTAAGCGTATACACATTTCTATTATTTCCCGAACCTCCGGATTTTCCACTTTATCATAACTTTGTGGCTTCACACCCTATAATGTAATATAATTTTTGTAAATAATTTATTTACGAATATTATTTAAATTTTCATTTTGAACAGCTTACTTACCGATACAACCCTTTTATAGATCTGTGCAGGACCTGTACATTCTGAGTATGGATATTCGCTAGTAGCCATCTCTAGCATGCACATTCCAAAAGCATACACATCTACAGATTCATCGTAATGTTCTTCATACATCTCTGGAGCCATAAACTCAGGTGTACCGATAACACTTTTGGCGAAACTGCGATTTTTTAGTGTAGCGAGACCGAGATCGCCGATTTTTACACTACCGGTAGTCCCCGTGATGAAAATGTTATCGCATTTCAAATCACGATGAATAATCGGAGGTGACCGTGAATGAAGAAACGCAAGTCCTTTTAAAATTTGCCGACACCAAGATTTCAAAACTTTAGGATTTATTTTCTTGAATCTCCGTAAATACCTTTATTAGAAAATATGTTAGTACCTAGTATATAGCACATTTTTAACTTATATATAAAATAACTAAAAATAATTACGTTTTTAAAGTGCCCGAAGTCATTAGCTCTGTAACTAAAACAATATATTTTCGTCTAGTAAGTGTCACTTCCCAATAGTCATAAAATCTAACTATGTTCGGGTGCTGTAAGCCTTTTAGCATTTCAGCTTCTTCCCTAAATCTCAGTCTTTCCATTTTATTTAGCTTTTTCTCCTGTAAAGTACATATTTTAAATTTAGACAAGGGTTCAACGGTTATTACAATCAAAGGTAAAAATTATTACCTGTAATTCACACCAAGCAACAGCCACACCAGTTTGTGTATCTAAACCTCTATAAACAGTTTTAAAACTTCCACGACCTATCTCTTCTTCAAATTTCAGAAACCTTTGATCCGGAGATATTCCTACTGCTTTTTCTTCATCGTCATCGTCTTCAATTGTTTGAACCTTAACTTTCATTAACAAATTTCTCACTTCATCCATTCCCATAGTTTTTTGTGCTAATTTCTCGTCTGTTTTAAAATTTTCGTCAAGCAATGGTCCTATGAATCCTTCCACCGTTTCCTCCTGAGTCGTTTCTTTTTGGCTACTTTCTTCGGATTTGGATACATCTTTGACATCCTCCTCTATCGTTATTTCTGGGGGTATCGGTGGAACCTTACCTAATTTGCTCAGAGATTCGTGAAGTGCCTGAGTTGCAACAATATCACTTATACTTGTACCATTATCATCCTCGTCGTAAATAGTTACTTCTTCTTCCTCTGTAGTATTCTGACATTCTTCACGAAATTCTTTGTTTTCCAGATCCATCGATTCTCCCATTACGTTTGAAGTTGTGAATCTCGAATTTTTCATTTGCTTAAGAGTTGCACTTTCACAATTGTCTTTCGTTGTTTTACTCTCATCTACGGCTTTCTCACTTTTACTCGAATCCATCGTTTCAGTCGATACTTTTTTTCGTCTAGACTCTGCACTAATTGATTTTTTTGATGTCGACGGTGTACTACTTTCATTCACATCCCTAGGTAGTAAAAGTTTATAA
The DNA here is from genome assembly GCA_018906985.1 of Apocrypta bakeri. Taxonomy (NCBI): domain Eukaryota; kingdom Metazoa; phylum Arthropoda; class Insecta; order Hymenoptera; family Pteromalidae; genus Apocrypta; species Apocrypta bakeri. Next base: position 4,332,684 of record JACCIA010000003.1, read on the forward strand.
ATATATGCTCAAAAATGGTTAGTATACAAAAATATGAGTAGGCAAATTTATAAATAATTTCTTTGAATTTTCACCTTTGATAATTTTGTTCACCACGTGACATTTCTAGAATGACATCAGGATTTTTTTGAGTACTGTTCTCAACTGAATTATCTTGCTTAAAATTTGATCTTCTATTGGCACTACCCTTAGAATCGAAGTTAACTAGAGAGTAAACAGAGGTTTTCCGTTTATTTTCGCGAACGTTTATAGTTTCGTCCACATTTGGCTTTTTCCTATGTGAGACGGGGGCGTCAAAACTATGTATTATATCTTCGGTTGAGGTCCTCCCGTCCCGTGGATCCGATAATAACTTGCGGCTACCATCGTTATCCTCTTTCAACTCGGGACTTGCCGAGTGCATAGTTTTTTCTGCAGTCTTTTCCTCTTTACTTACTTTTCTAGGATTCCCTTTTCCCATTGGTGTGGAAGGCAAACTAATACCTAAAAGTATAACATTTTTTTCTTATTATTTCTCTCTCACCATAGTGATGGTGGATAACAAGGTTAAAAAAACGCCTCCTCTTACCCGACACTCTTGAAAGACTTTCTGTAGCCGTGATTGCTTCTTCTGCATCGCTGAAATTGTTTTGTTCATGGTCGAAAGATGACACCGAAGAAGATTTTTCAATAGGATCCAGGAGATTTTTTTGCTTCGCGGATTGCGAGTTCGAAGAGATTCCGTTTTTCGTTATCGATGGCGTCGGCGGTGGCGATGATTGTGAGTCATGCTCCGTTCGATTCGACCTCAACTAACAGAGTAATTGCAATAATTGAAGATCAACAGGAAAGAAGTTTTATTATCTAAATTGAAGGCATCTAAACAAACCTTCCGATCCGTCGAGTTGCCCAAGCTGTTATTGACTTGCGAATTAATAGTGACTTTTCTTCCCCGACGCCCGTGACCTTTTTGGGACGTGACTACCCCGCAAGGCGATGGACTGTCTTGTGGGGCTAAGTGGTGGCCCAGACCAAGGCTACTTTGACTGCTACTCCCTGAATTTGAGGCCAATTTTGGGCACAATCCAGAAAGACCAACACTGCCGGCAGTTCCTCCGGATGGTCGCTGTCTGCTGGTCTCATACCTAGAAAGCGGTAGACCAGTGTTTTATTGCACCAAATGCGACAGCGACATTTTAGTGACAACATCTTATTTAGCTGAAATGCCAATGCAACTTATACATTCATAATGATTACTAAGATTCTGCAAGAGATTTGACGAACAATTTTAAAGGTTAGAATCATTTGATTAATTGTAAGGAAGCATTAGTTAAAAATCAAATCCAGATAGATTCATGATGCTTTTTCAAATTAAAAAAAAAAGCTAATATAGATCAGATATAATTATTTATAGTTACAGAAGAATGCAATGATAATGTAAAAAGCGTGATTTTGATACGGACATCATTATACCTGTCCTGCCTACAATGGCCTGAAGGAAAAAGTCCCCGCACTGCGTTGCCTATAGCTGCTCTCTTTTTTGCCTCCTTTTCCCTATCTCTGTGCCCGCTACTACCAGAGCTATGTCTCGCTTGATTATCTTGCCTAGTAGCTTTATCCTAAAAAGTTTATATATTTTCATTCATTTACTGCATAAAGTAATACCTGTAACTCTATAATCTCCAAGTAAACAGCTTTTTTATATCTTCAGTGAAGTTTCTATTGAAAGCTGTGAATATGTGTTCAAAATAAGCAACTAAGAGTCAAGCAGCACTTGCCTTTATGCCAATTAATTTAATGAAACCAGGATTGCTATTTGTTGGAACTGGACTAAGATCACAGCGAATTCTTCTGTGGGATCTCTCCACAACAACGACAGGGGTCTCTTCTTCAAGTTGTAACTGTTGTCCACCACTAATGGAGAAGGGTTGGGTGCGTGTGAGTAAAATATCTTCAGTATTGTGTTGCTGATTGCTGCTCACCAGCCTCAGTGATTTGTTCTCATTGCAGCATCTCGGCATTGCACGTGCGTGAGTCTAGCATTTGTTAGCAGTGATGTTAAAAAATGAACGTATGTCAATACTAGCAAAACAAATTTTTATGAAATCAATTATATTTACCTTAGTTCCGCTTCAGGGCAGCGACTAGTTATGTTCAGCAAAATATTTTTACTTGAAATCTCAAACCAACAAGCAAGGATTGTTCTAATTCATATGGTGGCTGACAGGATTTGAACTTTTTTTTCTTGCCGTTTGATTCAGTGCATAACATTCCTAATTTTGTCTACTTTATCCTTGTAATCTATCAGTAATGGAAAAACTCACAATATAAAATATTTTTTTGTACATCTGAAAAAGAGAACGATCAGTGTTACAGAACAAACTAATAGCAACTAAATGTCCTAGACTTTGAAACTATATTTACCAAAGATAATAAAACCATTTGGCTCAACACTGGTTCAGCTGTTCACAATTGCTGGCTATGACACTATAATCTCAGTGTTTGCTTATATACCGTGAATCTTTGAGTATCAATGAAACATCTTCAGCAAACTGTCTCCAGTTCAACAGCTGCAAAAGACAATTACCTCCTTTTAGCATCGTGCTCTTGTCAACTGAACTTCAAATTGATCTTCTCTAAAGAAGTCACGCAACAGCTGCATGTACACACAGATGTATCCATTCATAACTCATGCAAAGCAGACTGTTTTTCCGCGTTTATAAATCTAAGTTTATCGACAAGATCTGCTATCGAGAAAAAAATGCAGAGAAACTGCGTCTTCCCTGCGATACAATAAATTCACGCAAAGGGCGCTCGCTATCAGTATTTCTAAGGCTGCTTTTCGAGAGAGAGAGAGAGAGAGAGAGATAGCGAGAAAGGAGAGTGTGAGTGAGTGAGTCAGGGACGACGGAATCGACAAAGTAAGAGAGGGCTAATATTATTGCAGCAGGTGACCACTGTCGGGCGTCAGAGAGTAGTGCGTGTGTAGTCTCTCGTTGTTTATGTCAGTTTCGCGTGCGCGTAGATGTGTGCGCGCGCGAACACGTACTTATACTTATCTAAGTAGGTACTTACGCACTCTACGTATATACTGGCATGTAGAAAACCAATGGAGGAAAGAGGAGAGAGTAGAGAGGAGAGAGGAGTGCAAGAGAGAAAAGGAGAACACTAAATGTACAGGCACATTCATTTTAGAAATTTCGAACTCATATTCCGGAATGGGTGAACAGACGGTGGCGGAGGAAACTACATTTCCTCGACGACGAGCAAAACTCCGAGCGCAATACATGTGCAATGCGCACACTAACACACGCTACATTTCCATCTCTCACACTCTCACACACACACTCTCTCTCTCTCTCTCTCTCTCGTTAACTATACATGCAGTTATGTACCAGTATATACTAACCACTCCGCAGTAGAATATTATTATGTCAAAGATTAAACGCAGAGAGACAGATGCACCTTGCGATAATAGAAACTGGACGGTGAACTTGTATAGGTGTACATTTATCGGCTAGATAGATATGTGTGTATATATCTACATGCAGTACGAGAAGTGGGAACTAAGAGGGGAAGAGGAAGACAGAGTAAGAGAGAGACGGAGAAACTACCTAAATGCGAGGGAGGGAGTGCGCGACAAGTCGGCGACGGACAGCAAAGAGAAAGAGAGAGAGACAGATATATACATATATACGTGCTCACAGTTTTCTATGTCTATCTCTCGCTCTATCTCTCTCTTCACTTCTTCCTCGCCACATCCCCCGATGAATGATCCTCTCGTCGCGAAAAAGAGAACACAACGTCAATCGCGTCCGCAGAATGAGCGCCCAAAGCGACTATGCACATGAGACATATACGCATGCACTCGCACATACTCAGACGTGTATATAATAATATAATGTACTCGGGCTACTCGGAGACACACGACACACGTATATACACACACACGCAGACAAGTGGACGATGATGACGAGAGGCGGTGCAGACACGCAGCTCTCGCGGATTCTCTCACTCACTCTTTCTCTCTCTCTCTCTCTCTCTCTCTCTCTCTCTCTATCTCTCGAGGACGAGCTGCTGCTGCTACTGTTGCTGTTAACTTACACTCGTCTCTCGTATCGGTCTATAGCCTCTTCTTCTACGGCCTGCGGCACTATTCTATGTTACACGTAGCGTTTAACACGCGCGTTAACAATCGCACGGCCGCCAGGAAAATAGCCTCGTGCCGTCGTTCGACTACACCCAAGTATTCACCATTTTTCTACTGCGAAAAATACAAGGTATGTACACCGAGGAAGAGTGAGAGAGACAGAAAGGGAGAACACGATGGGCCGCGATCGAAGCGCTACCTAGTTGATAATGTGGAATTTAAATTCGTGTTGGTAAAGAAGATATCTACGCTTCTTCGATTCAATTTTCTACTCGAGATATCAAGCTATTATTGTTATAAGTGCTTATTTAGGCCTACGTTCTTTTTTAATTCCTAATGCTTTTATATATGGCGTAACCGTAAATGCGTACAACATTTTAATATTGTACGGCTGTTGTACGTTGACGTGGATATCGGTAAGATAGAGAAAGCAATTTTTTATTTCATACGATACAGTTTAGATACAGATATACCTACAGTGTATGCAATTTTGAGAACCGTACGATTTTTGATATTGTGGACTTAATATGGCAGCAGATTTGTTTTCATTTTCTCAATTGATTTATCATTTTTTATTTCTATAGCTGCAATCCAGTCATTACACCGTTTCATTATAGTTCAACGTATTGACTTTTTGTTATGACTCTTATAATTAATATATACAAACATTTATTTTTATTCTTTTATAGATATTATACGTTAGTTTATTAATAAATTGAATTTGAATGTGAAAACAGTGAACTTCGACTGAAAAGTCTCTGTACATTAGAACCGCTCGACTAGAAATCAGGTATTGAAATTCTATTGATCATCATATATACAAATACATTGAATTTCAATAAAATAATTAATATAAGTAAATTATGGACTCTACTCGTATGGATATATTTGAAATAAATTCTATAATTTAGTTAGAGCGACTAGGTTAAAAAAATAATCTGCTTATTATTTGATTATGTGAAGTAAGATGAGAAAATATTTTATTTAAATAAATCGTCCTGTAGGTGTAGAATGTGAATAGGTAATAGAGTTTTTCTCTTGCAAAAGGGGCGTTATATGCGCAGCCAGTTAATGAATCATACCTAGCAACAAAAGCCGCGAGCCGTGAGCCGTGAGCCGTGAGCCGTGAGCCGTGAGCCGTGATCCGCCTGTCTGCGCTTTCAAGCATCGCATATATACACATCTATATCTATAGTCTGTAGTATATATAGTATAGTTCGCTGCTCACGAAGTCACGACTCACGAGCAAAGCAAACAGCCGCAGTAACCAGTAACGCAGCGTATTCAGTAAGCCTCCCTGTTCCTTGTCTCCGCGGCAGCAGACTCCACAGTTCCACACTCCACTGCCGCGGCCGCCGCCGCATATATACCGCATACGCGCACATTATGTATCTTATAACACACGCGTATACAAGATATATCGCATATCAGTCCCTAAAAAAATGATTCTCTCTCGCAGTCTTACCAACAGCCGATGTACCACTGTTTTTGCCAAATATACGTAACGCGAGTGTGTATGCCAGTGTTTGTTTGATCGCTGAAGCGAGTCAAGCGAGTCTGCGAGTGTCGCTATCAGTCGTGTATCTCAAGAGAGTTGAAAGTTTTATGAGCGATAAGCATCGAGCACCAGGTGACCAGTACAACCCACAGGAAGATGTCAAGAAGCTTACGTTGCAACTGCATGACGTTCCTTTGGCGACGATAACATGAGAAGTAGTGGCCAGTCGATTGACAAGAAGAGTCGACGATAAGAACGTCATCGCTCGAATTTAATATAAATGTGCAAGTATTACAGTTACAACATCTTTCGTTATTCATTCGCAGTTGTTTTTACGCCGCACTAGAGTAAGGTAAATGTGTCATTGATTTCAAGAGGGAGTGATAATTGAAAGTTTTTCTTTTTCTACTATTATAGAGCCATGGAAAATCACACGGAATATACGTCCAGCAATTATTCGCTTCCGACTTCAACCCTCTCGACAATTCTGTCAATAAATAATATCACGGCTAATCTGCCGATTGATTTGACGAGTCACTTTTACAATGACACCACCACCGTTGGAAGCACAACTACTAGCACGACCACTCAAGCTTACATTACTTCCAGTCGAGTGGAGAATGTGACTCAACAGTCGTGGAATATTACAAAAGTTGGGAATACTTTGCCCAAGACGGCTACTACTGCTGGTAGTAGCTTGTGCACAACAACCGTTGCTACAACTACGACTGAGGACAACTTTGATGAATTTGGTCCACCCGAAGGTGTTGAATATATTTTTGTGCCACTTGGTGTTATGCTATTCGTTATAGTTCTTTCAGCTGTGGTAAGATACTTGGTTGTATTTACTTGTGAACATTAAAATGGTTCTATAATCAAGATTTGATGTTTGATAGGTGATAATTATATCAAGAAGACGTAAAATGGAAAGACTTCGGCACAGGCTTATGCCTTTGTATAATTTTGATCCTGGTGAAGAAGGAGAAGATGACTGGGAAACAGAATTGCTCGATGAGGGCTTCAGCAGCCGGCAGAGACGAGTTAGTAATTCTATAGCCACTTGAGCATAAGACACGACATTCTGAATAACAAAGGCTTAATTAATACAGCAAGGATACCAGTCTATGGATAACGATGATAATGCTGACCTTTTTAGTACACCACACTCGCAAAATCTTGGATAACCCTTTGATGTTAAGCTCTTTTTATGATATTTTATAAACTGATTGCATGTGCTACAGATGAAAACATTTGTAAAAAAGATTTATCTTAGTAAATATAGGTGAGTTATCTGGAATACATTTTTTGTTATCATAAATAATTATATCGCTAAAATTTGTTCAAAATTGTTTTCAGCATATAGCAGACTGGACAATCGCTGTGTGAAAAAAATTAGTAAATATTACAATACCTCTTTCAATTTGTGAAACATAATGCTTAAAGCTTACGACATTATGCTTTATGCAAAAAGTGGTATTCTACCAGATTGCTGAAGTGATTGTATATTTTCGAAATATTTACCTCATTCTATTCAAATACTCAATCACATCTGAAAGTTTATTTCATTGTACATAATACATGTATAAATAGCAGCTCTATCTCTATCTTAAATTTTAAAACAAAAATTGAACAAATCTTGCCACAATGTCTAGTGCTATTTGTAACCAAAATTCGTGTGTAGAGTAATGTTGTACTTACGGTTGTTCACCACAATCTGCAATTATAACTTGCTTTTCAGACTTCATATCTTCATTTAAAATGTATCTGTCGTAAGTCATCATTGTACTCATTATATCAAGTATTCTAATCATTTCATTATATTTATAGAATACGATTTCTACGTAATTGGTGATCATCCTTAAAATATCTGCGTAATGGTCTAGTCAATTTTTGAGTCATAAATTTATATAAAATAAGTCCAGGATATTTTAAATTCTCAATATTGTTACCTTCTAGTCGTGTATATTATTCAATTGACAAGTTGAATAAGGGATATGCGAAAAAACTTGACAGTATTTAATGATTGAATTAGATTCTTTTTTCGTGTGTACAGCATGCGAATTACATTATATAATATATAATGAAAAATCAACGAGTTTCAGTGGTTTCGTTAACCATTTCAGTGAATTGTTGATGCATTTTCAAAGCATCTTTCTATACAATTATATTATTAGTATTAGCTACTATTTCTCCAAAAATGTTATATATTACTTATAGTTCGTTGAAATTTAGATTATCCATTTGGATAAAATGTTATAATTATTTATTGGATATCTGTAAAATAAATGCAGGTATTTGGATCTTGACTGAAAATCTAGTGGCTAGTTAAAGGAATTATGCTCAACGGGTTTTAAAACAACGATTTATTAGCCGTATACTAGTCGTCAGTATTTAATATTGTTCAAATGATTTCACAACATGTAAATTTTATCATCAATGAGAAGATTGGACATAATGTAATCACAAAATATTGAATAAATACGACGTTTAGCTTTAAACACTCAAAGATAAGCAATCTAAATATAACGTACTAACTTTCTTACACTGTTTACAAATCATTGTATTATAGTGAAATAATATTTATTGTTATAGTATTAATAACATCCATCAAAACAATCTACAAAATATACGTACATGTAGGTAAATATATCGACGTCATAAAAAGTGCAAACTGGAATAAATTTACATAATCCAATGTTTGATACAAGAATTTTTTTAGGAAAGAAATTTGACGAGTACAAAAGTTATTTATAAACTGTATATACTGATTTACGCGTTTGTTTTCAGTTATTCTACATACTTATCACTGGAAAATCATTGCACAATCTATAATATTCAGTCTTAATAATATTTTCGTGAAACTTTTATAAAACGAAACGGATATGAATTGAAAGAAACATTACCCTTTTTTTATATTTTTAAGAGATTACCTTAAATGTACTAGATGGTGAAACAAAATTGTACGCTTTTCATATAACTGCACTATTAGATTTCCACACGGAATCAATCACGATATTAATTACAATTTATCATGATAAAAAATATAACCGTAAAAATAGAGTATTTAACGAAAAATTAATCTAGCCGTAGAAGGGTATTGCAGTCGTCAAATTCAACGAATAAATAAATATTGATAATAAGCGCTTGTAGTCATATTTTTGTTGTGATTTAAAATTCAAGCTTTGACCAAGTTTTTGAATGTAAAATAATTGTTTTGATTAAACATGATTTTTTGATAGTTGAATAAAACAGAAAATCCTTACTTTATTCATTTATTCTTTCTTTGGACTTTCCTCGAATATTAAAATATTTAATTTTAAAGGTTTGCAAAGGAAGAGTAAAACTGCATTAATTATTTTTATTTTGTGAATTTATTTACTTTAATACAAATTTGACACTCACTCAAATGATGTTTGCATAGAAATAGGACTTTTTTATTATTTACTTCTCATATAGTAATAAAAGAAAAAAGTTCTTTCTTGCATTCGCGACATACACAAAGCATCATCCACTGTAATAACTTTTATTTTCTTTTTTTTTTTAACTTGGCTGGACTTGACTTGCGCGAGAGTCAAGAGACAAAATGTTTCTTAAGTAATGATACAGCAAATACAGTACAGATGGAGAAAGGAGAAAGTGCACGAAATACTTTGCTCATCGCGTAAAATTAGTAAAAAACCACATTGTTGATTTTTTCCCATAAATAAAGATTCGTCCATAAATTTGCTATAATTTTTCATCGATCAATAGATTAAAATCAAACATCGTCTAGAAATTCACGACGTTGCGAAGTTTGTACTACACATAAGTAATCGATCGTGATTTCTACAATTTTTTTCTTTAATTCCGTCTTGTTCCGATACGTACATGTACTTATAATCAATAATTTGTTCATATCGGCGATCTTTCCCTGTCTAACGATAGTTTAACTTTCACAAACTGTACCGTAAGTCTAGGTTTTTTACGAGTTCTTTTTTTTCTTTCCATTAAAAAGGAGAAGAAGAGGGTCTGATTACGATATCTCGTCTGTTGGGAGGGGAAAAGGAGAGAGGGGGCGAGGGGATCTAGTTATGATTACAAAAACTTAAGTCTTAAAGGGGACATGAGTAGTGTGAGTTGTCGTCGTCGACGTCGTCGAACAAGAGAAAATAGAGAAAGGGTGTTGCGTGTGTTTAAGAATTTTCACGAGCAATAGTTTCTCTCGTTCAGTTTTCTTCTTCTTCCTCCTCCTCCTCCTGTTCGTCCTCCTCTTCACCGGTGCTCTCGGGTTTTTCTTCTACCTTCTTGGGCCGGCCACGACCACGTCCAGAAGGTTTCGCCGCGCCAGGCTATTTCAAATAAATTAAAAAAAAAATTAATAAAATTTCATCGTATATTTGAAGTTGATCAAATTGTGAAAAAAACACGAATTACCTTCTTCTTGTCGGATTTCTTTGGCCTTCCACGCCCCCTCTTCGCGGGTACCGCTGGTGCATCGTCCTCGTTGTCGGACTTGCCACCCTTGTTGTTCTTTTCCGTCGCGGATCTACCCCTCTTCTTGGTCTCCTTTACCGCGTTTTTCTCAGTCTTAGCCTGCCTGCCCCTCTTCTTCTTCTGTTCATCGACTACCGATGAATTGTCGTCCGACATGATTACTTTTCGATCCTTATCACACTGTAGATCCTGAAAAAATAATACGAGTCCCATCAATCAATTAAAAGACAATATCAAAAAATCGTTACAACCTACACTTTGCACTATACATATGACTGAAGTATAGCATCGCTAAACTTCGCGCGCGCGCGTACCTCCTGTTCTCCCGACGAGTCGATCTCTCAAAACCCCCTCCCAAAAACGTTGGAAAAAAAATAAATAACAGCGTCGGCGGGAACAGCGTAGTGGCATGGCTGCTGCGAGCATCTCGATTCGGCGAAAATCAAGAGTAGAAGGGATAGAGGGATAGAGAGATAGAGAGAGAGAGAGAGAGAGAGAGAGAGAGAGAGAGAGAGAGAGAGAGAGAGAGAGAAGAGAGAGAGAGAGAGCAGAGAGAGATGCATTAGCATTTTGACGCGGCGCGGGTGGCGTCCCCGTGAACGCGCGCGCCCTCAATCGAATCCCATCGACCTTTCCCGCCCTTTACCCGGAAATCCCAATAAATAAACAACGCTCCCTCCGAATTTTGCTATATGCATAGTACTTGCAGCAAACGTATACTTCTATACTTATATGTGTAAAAAAGCTTATCACTGATATAATAAAGATCGAGGCATCACCCGCCATTTTCAAAATGTTCATCGAGCAGAGTAAATAAGCGTCTGTAGCCGGACACGGCGCCACAACAAGCATATATAACGCGCGAAGTAATTGCGAGTACTCCTCGGACCGATGAAAAATTCATACCGATCGTTAGCTCGAATTTTTCCCGAATTTTCCACGTAGCGGAAATCGATCTGTAATGCGAAATAGCAGCGCAAACTGATCGAGAGAAATTCGCAAACGGCGGCAGCGGCTTCGGCTTGGCGACGCCGCCATGACGATAGAGAGAGACGGAGCGAGTTTTGCGCGTACAGTGGAGGCCCGGCGCGTCCTTGTATACGGTGCAAAGTCGAAAAAAACGCGACGCTATCGAGATATGTGAAAAAAATTTTCAAGGTTTCCCTTTCTCCTTCTTTTAATTGGAAAAAAATATATCTATATACATATATATATATATATGTGTGTGTGTGTGTGTGTGTCAACAGATTATGCACGGGACAAAAGATTATTGCAAAAAAATAATTATCATTCAAAATGTAAAAAAACATGAAAAAAAAAACGAAATGAATTGACAAGATTCTACAATGAAGATGAAAATTGAATGCTTGTACTCACCCTTAATTAAAATAAAGGCTCGCCTGCGGCTGCGGCTGCTGACACTGGCTGCTGCTGCTTCGGCTGCCGTGATGCGTCTGCGTACTTGGCTGTGCAACGACTGCTTGTCGTCGTCGGCGGCGATGGAGGTGGCGCGCGCGATTCTTCGCTTGTGTGGCGTGTGCGTCCTCTCTCTCTCTTTCTCTCTTTTCCCCGCGCTCTATACTCGCTCTCGCGAAAACGGACAACACGGTAGTTCCCGTGTGCGCGCGCGTCTCTCTATCTCACTCTCTCTGTCTCTCTTGTAGTATATATTAGCTTCCGCCCCTCTTCCTACTACTCCTCCAGCCATCCCCTTTCTGTCCATCTCTCTGTCTCTCTCTATATATGTATATCGTGTATAGGTATATCCGATGCATATACTATAAGCATCTATGTAGGCTCTCTCTCGCAACCCCTTGGATTTTCTATATATAGACGTTCGCTCCGCGGATCGGGACGAAAGCTTCGTATCGCAATTTTGTAAACAGACTGCGAGCGATAAGCATGCACAGGTGAAGAAAGGAATTGAAAAAAAAAAAAAAAAAAAAAAATTCGGCTTTTTTTTAAACTACTTGGATTTCAATTAGATATTAGAGATGTAATGTTTATTGTTTCGATCGATGACGTACACATGCGCACGTAGACGTGCGTTTACGTTTTGGGGAGGAACGAGAGAAGGAAGGAACGACCGTCGCGTATCGATTCTCGTGATGCGCGGCGTCGACGTTCTCTCCCCCTACTTTCTCTCTCTCCCTTTATACTCTCCTGATTCCTTTATCACAGCTCAACTTGCTCAAGACGAGAGAGAGAGAGAGAGAGAGAGAGAGAGAGAGAGAGAGAGAGAGAACGAATATAACAAGCCGTTCTAAAATTTGTGATGCTGCGCACTGTTGCCAAATCAGTGAGCAGTTTGATGATTCCTTTATTTTCCTTCTTTAAACTCTTCTTTTGGAATTGTATTATCGTGTTGTTAACGATATCTCTCTGTCACTCGAGTCGCCAGGGTTTTCTCTCATTTCGTTCCTCTCTCGAATTCGAAGAGATAATTATAATCGTGCGTGAATGCATAGCCGGTAATATGTGATTATCTTTTTCTACGTTTTTGCAACTACATATATATAGTAACAATATTCTTTTATCGTTCATCTCCGGTTTGCGTTCAAACGCTAGCGCGCGATGCAGATATATATATATATATACACACACACACATATAGCACCTGGTGGTCTCTGGCAACGTTGTAAATATTTCGAGCTTCTTTGTGTATATATTTGCACGGAGATGAGAGTAAGTACTCCAAGTACGTAAATGTGTATACGTTTATACATATATTATATACATATGTGTGTATAATGAACGAGGACGACGGGGCGAAGGGGCCGACGAGGTAGTTACGCGCGAAAACCGTTCAATTGGAGTTTATTTACGAGTATCCGACATTATTGCATAGCTTTATTACTTATTTTGTAATAATTTACATAAATCCTATCGACGCAGTTCGACTGGGAAATTATAGGGATTACGATCGGTAATGTTTATTTTCTTTTCTCGCACTTCAAAACAACATTTCCGCACATGCGCTATGGCGTCTTTTACATATATAGAATGTATATATATATATATGTATTTGTATTCTCTTTTCATATAGATATTATATAGTATACATATATTTATATATAAATATGTTAGGTACATATTATATATGTATATAGTCGAGCTTGGAACTATTGTCGTCAGACAGCGCTTCGTGTACAGAAAACCAAAACAAACGGACACTGGTGGGGAGAGTGCATTTCTTGTTTGTTGCATCTGGTCTGGTCGCACATCAGTAGTCTTATAGGATGCGTTAGACACGGTACATTTATAGTTTTCTTGTTTATTATTTTCTTTTTAAGTCTTTCGATCATTTTCAAGCATTGCTTCTGTCCTTTTGACAGGTACGTATCCTAATTGTTCAAGTATTACTTTATCATGTTTGGTATTCAGTTAACGAGAACATTTTTTAGTTTTTAGGTTATAATTTTACAAGCATCTTTTCCAAAGAATTAAATATGCAAAACGAGACTTGCAATCAAATGGAAACCCCAAAGAAAATCGTCGAGCCATTGCTGACTATTCCTAAGCCTCGATCCCAGATTTACCTTCAACAGCAGCAACAACAGCAGCATCAGCACCAGCACCAGCACCAGCAAAATAATTATGCACAACAATCTCCAATAAACGCAAACGGTACTCCAAAAACTGTACAAGCAGTTTCCAAATATGCAGAGTTGCTGCATGTGATCGGTGAACTGGGACAGCATATTCGTCCAAGCTATACTGGTCACAGGGGTTCCTCGGAAAAAATTCGTCAAGGCATTATCAGAGCTCGTGGTCTAGTCAGAGAATGCTTGATTGAGACTGAAAAAAGTGCTAGACAGTAAAGTTGATGTTTTTTAATATGGCTATTTTTTAAATTTAGTATACGAGTTTTTTTAATAATAATGCACATCAGCCAAAAACTACCTCATGAAGCACAACTTTACAGTTGTGTCATGTATACAATCTAGTTTGATATTACTTGAGACTTACCTAAGACTTGTTGTAGTTTGGAATTACACTTGAAAAAGTGTATGCATTTTTAAATCTATAATACAAAGTATTTTTGATGCAATGTCTATACGAAAGAAAACATGGACCTGATTAATTGTAAGATGCATTAAAGTCTTATATACCCAATCAGTATGTGATACACTAGCATACATGAACATACCTATTGTAAAAATGTAGAATATCAAAGAATACGAGTAAAATTATAAGAGCATTTGGTTCATAGTCTGAACCTTACTTAATCTGCAAACTTAACCAATTTCTTAATTTAATTTTCTCTTTTAACCGGAATAGATGGCTGTTTTCAGATATTTTAAAGCAAATACTGAATATTTAATCAATACTACTGTAATAAATGTAAAGTCTATTCAAATTATTTACATGTTTGTATTTATAGTCAAGAATGTGTAAACTATCAATCTTGGATAAGACTAATAGTTCATCGCCAATGTGATAAAATAACTGTTTTAATTGTTAAAATGACTAATACAAAGATTGACAAAGCCAATGTTTATAAAGACTAGTAATATACCAATTGTGCTTGCCATTAGCATTCATCTTAAATATGCACTGTATAGTAATTAAAGTATATATATATATATATATATTGTATTATGTAATATTAACTTACCATTTTAATAATAAATTTCGATCTCAAATTTACTTTATACCTTCAATTTATTTTTACTTACGTAATTATATATAATATGTACATTCTGACACTACACCAGTACTATATTTGCTACACTCGTATACAAGTGGTTTAGAGTGTATACACTGCCGATATAAACAAACTTGGAGGATCCACGTTTTGTTTTTTGAATACTGGATGTCAATGGCATGGAGACATACGAAAGTAATCAACTCCTGATAAACGCCAGAAGTTTATTCATTACTTCGCTCATAGTGAGTAATTTAAAATGATAAATTTATTTTTTTGTATCACTTTTGAGGTTACTATTCCTCGTGTGATAACACGAGTGCATTTGAATATTAAAATAAATGAAGCTCTGACTACTTGTTAAATAATTATTCTAGATTAACATTAGTTTACTTTCATGTACCTGAACTTTTAATTTAATAAAAAAATTTATACGATTTCAGTCAGGAGGTTTAGCTGGTACATTCGTTGATATTGCACTTTTTCCTATCGATACTCTTAAGACTCGTTTGCAAAGTGAACATGGATTTATACGATCTGGTGGATTCGCAAAACTTTACAAAGGCATTACTCCAGTTATACTGGGGTCAGCGCCAACAGGTACCTAGTCATACTGTTAAGAAATTTATGCATTAAGCTATCTGAAAATTAATGTTAGTTTAATTTTTTAGCTGCGTTGTTTTTTGTTACCTATGAAAGTATAAAAATGATACTAGTACAAAAAGTTCCAAAGGAATATTCTCCATTTATTCACATGGGTGCTGCTTCATTCGCAGAGACCGTATGTAACAACTTTTTATCAACTGTTTACAATATGAGTGTAGTAATAATTTTCTGTATCTGTTAGATATCGTGTCTCATAAGGGTACCGGTTGAAGTGGTTAAACAGAGAAAACAAGCGCTTCTGCCTGAACATGGAAAGTTTAATATTAGATTACTCTATAGGGGGTATTGGAGTACAGTGTTGAGAGATATGCCTTTTAGTCTTATTCAATTTCCAATCTGGGAATATTTCAAAGTTGTTTGGGCTAATTATGCTCAGAGAGACATTTTCCCAATGGAAGGTGCTATTTGTGGAGCTTTCGCTGGAAGCATAGCTGCTGCAATTACAACCCCACTTGATGTTGCCAAAACAAGAATCATGTTGTCGAATAGAAACACCATTAAATCTGGAGACTTGAAAGTATTTAAGATTTTAGGATCAGTTTATAGAACAAATGGAGTAGGAGGGTAAATATTTAAAAATCTAATATTATCATTAATCTTTTACATGTTTTAACAATACATATTATTTTAGCCTATTTGCCGGTATTGTACCAAGAGTCACATGGATTTCCATAGGTGGTTTTATTTTCTTTGGAGTCTATGAAAAGTCAAAATCACTTTTACTTGCATAACTGACTATTATAAAAATTTAATGTAATTTATTGTTTCATGTATAAATATTATCTACTGACTTATTTTATTAAATATATTTCATTAAGAAAATTTAATTGATTTAGGCTATTAAATGAATTCAATAAGTATTAAAAAATATAATTATATAAAATAGTTTTATTTTTTATAATATAAAACATATTTGCATATAAAATAAATTCTTTATCAACAATTAGGATTTACAATATTGCTGATGAGATTTTTCCATCACATATAAAATTTTTTACAAGTATAAAAAATGCAATAACATTCCATTTACGGTATAATAATTTACATAATTAAAAATGAAACAATTTGAGTACACTCTTCATAACTTTGATTTTAAACTAAGCATCAATTTTTCTAGTTTCATTGCTTTCTGAATATTGCCACTAATTTTTAGTTTACCCATCATAAAAGCAGTTGCAGGTTTTAATTTACCTAAAAGGATTGAAAATGAAAAATGATTAAATTGCAAATTTATGGTCAAATAACGAGTGATTCAAATTTTACCGGTAAACATTGCAAAGAAGTTAGATGAATCCATAGACAATGTGGCATCGGCTGGGTGACTCGGTTCTCCCTTACCAGTTGATCCTTTGTCATTTTTAAGATCTAAGTACCAAGTTCCGGCTTCCTCTCCTAATTACAAATAAAGATTTAATACACTATTTTCAAAAAGTACATAATACAATCAATATTTACCTTTTACGTTAAATTGGAAAACAGCACCTGTTTTACTGACAAGTTCAGGAGTTATATTTTTATCGATCACAGAAAATAGTTGGTCTATTTTTCCACTTCCGAATTTCGCAGGCTCTTCCTTTTTACCTTGACCACTAACAATTCTTAAGTCTGTACTATCTAGATCAATAAAGAAGTCCATCATCAAGTTATTTGCATTTGCTGTAAATAGAGGTAAGCGAAAAATTAATCATGTACATATATTTAAATTTTTTTAACTAATTGACAGAAAGAATCAAAATAATACCTGGATCACAAGCATATTGAAGAAAATCTGTAATTCCTTCTTTTTTCAATAAATCTTCGTCTATGAAAAAGTTTCCAGTGACTGATTTGCTGTCTTTACACATTATAGCATAAGCAGCATCAGCCATGATTTCTGGTTTACGACTAGTTTTACTAGCTTCTTTACCTGAAAGCATTTCTATAGCTGCGGTGTGAATTGCTGTAACAATAAAATAGATAAATCTAGTATGTTCATAAGCAAAGTATTATCAATGAATAGTTAAATTAAGTAGTTATAATATACCAGTCTTAGGCCACAATGCATTAACAGCTACACCTTCGTCTTTAAATTCTTCAGCCATACCTAATACACACATAGACATTCCATATTTTGCCATTGTATAAGCAACATGGTTTTTAAACCAGAATGGGTGCATGTTAAGAGGTGGGCTCAGATTTATTATGTGTGGATTTTTGCTTTTTACGAGGAATGGCAAACATGCTTTGGAGCTAAAAAAAAAATTAGATCATTGTATTCTAAATTAGTATAAATAAAAGAGCAGTGTTATACAAAATCATTATAAACATACACAAGAAAAGTTCCTCTGGCATTGATATTATTCATCAAATCATATCGTTTCATATCAGTACTTAAAGTACCACTCAAAGAAATTGCACTTGCATTATTCACTAGGATATCTATACCTCCAAATTTATCAATAGCACTTTTAACTGCATTATTAACTTGTGTTTCATCTCGCACATCAACGATGCATGGAAGAGCTTTACCTCCAGCCTTTTCAACTGCAAACAATTTTCCAAAAATACATTTATTATATTATTTATTAAAACCTAAAAGAATTTCAAAAGAATTAATTAAAAACTTACTTTCTTCGGCAGCAGAATAAATAGTACCAGGAAGCTTAGGGTGTGGTTCGGCAGTTTTTGCGGCAAGTATTATATTGGCACCATCCTGAGCAGCCTTAAGAGCGATACTTTTTCCAATTCCTCTTGATGCACCAGTAACAAATATGGTGCATCCAGCAAGTTTTCTATTAAATTGTATAAACGTATTTAACAATAATTATTCATCGCGAAAATAAAATTTACAAAAAATGGTTCAAAAACAAATTAAAACGTAATATTAAAAACTGCAAGTCATTGCTGAATGTATAGACATTTTTTACTTATCATCAGCGATATTATAAAAATATATTTAAAAAAATATGTTTAACCAAATCGCTCACCCTGTATTTATCATTTTTTGTCGAAATATCTATGTTGCTTTCACGAAGTGAATAATTCAACTGATTATACCAGCAAATATATAGGCTTTCTCTTATTGATAAAAAATTAGCAACTTCCAATTCTTCGAGTGTCCACTTGTCCAGCCGTCTAAGGGATCAAAGTACAAAACAGGTTATATATATACGAATGTAGTAAGGTCATTCTGTTTGAATATTCACGTACACACTCAAATATGTACAATTTGAGATATTGGCGAAACTTATTTTCCGGCTTATCTCGCTTATCAGTCTCCGAGGTCGCTAGCCTTGTAGATCATTGTTTTGCAGCAAGTAGTTGATGAATACAGTTTATATTCATATATACTTTACTCATATTTAAATTACAAATGTAAAATATACATAATATATTTAATGACGTAACGTAGTGCTACGTCCTCATAAATGCTACCAACAACGCGAAATAAATTTTAGACAATTCGTAAGAACGACAAACTGCTTTCGAATATTCTGCTCAAAGTAACAAATTTTAACGAAGTTTTATAAAAATTTTAATAATAATGTTTAATTTTTAAATTTATCTCGATGGTATAAAATGTAAAATGTAAAATGTAAAAGGACAAAATTTGATGTTGCTCAGATTGCCAAACATGAAGGGAATGGTGACAAAATTTAAATGAAAAGTATTTGCTAATATTAGCCATGTATTTTTATATCACATATGTAAAGATTGTTCAACAATAATAATATGCAGTCTTGATTCGCTGCCTTTATTCAGGTTGTATTCCATTCCAAGTTGGTTGCAACTTGAAAGAGATCGTCAGCAAGTTTTTGGAAGTTAATAGATGCTTCACAGTGTTGCAAAACATTGGAAGAAATAACTTCTTCACCGTAAAAAGCACCGGCTATTGCACCTGTCATACTTCCAATAGTGTCTGTGTCTCCACCTAAGCTTATCTGAAATAGTAAATTTGAATCTTAAGCAACTTTAAGCTCAATGCGATATAAATATTATATCATGGAACTGTTACTTACAGCATACTGAAGCGCTCTTCTAAATGGATTATCTGTACTGATTCCTTTTATTGGTTTTTGAGCTCTTAAAAAGCAAAATATCGCGGTTGGTACAGATCTTAATCCACTAATATCATTACCAAGATCTTTAATGACTTTTGCATTTATTGGATTCTCTTCACCTTCTTCTAGCAGTAACTTTTTTACCAAAGATAGTTGATTTTTGTATGGCTGAGCTTCCACAAGATCCAAACTATTGCAATATATAAAATTATTTCAAGTTGATATTTTTACAAAACTTGTAATAAGTCTGAACTTACCCTTCTTCGTCTTCTTCTACAAAATTCATTTTGTTCATAAGCTCATCTACAAACTCTATTACATTCAACTGATCTTGTGGATGCATATGCATACTTTGCTGTATTGCAATGGCTTGCAAAATTGCTCCATCTACACCTATTTTATGAGTATGCGTGAGTAATGATTGTTTTTTTGCAAATTCCCTTAAGTTACCATAGTGGTTGTAACAAAAAAGAGCAATTGGAGCAACTCTCATAGCAGCTCCATTACCAAATGATCCTTGCCCATGAAATTGTTCTCTGGCTGGCAATAGAACATCTGAAAATTTATTGCCTCTAAGTTTTTGAAATACCTGAAATGAATAATTGTAGTGCAATTAATCATAAAAACTAATAATTAAAAAAGATCCTAAAGAATTGTCAAGATAGTAATGAATTTTTATATCAGTTGGTATTAACTATTAAAATACATACTGTAACAACACCAGACCCATATCCACGATGAGGTTCTTGGTAATAACTTTTGACAAACTTCCTAGCCAAGTCCACCAAATCAAGATCTTTTTTTTCTACCAGAGATTCGGCTAGAGACAGGGTCATCGCAGAATCATCGGTATATTGTATAACTGGAGCTAAAAAAAACATTTAAAATACAGAAACAGGAATTGAAAGTTTCAAAATAGAAAAATGATAAAATACCTTTAAAATGTGGTCCTTCGAGTTTATCAAAGGACTTTTGCAGAATAAGTTTAGAACCAGAACTAAGTTTTTCATTTTCGTAAGGGCTTCCCAAACAATCACCAGAGAGAACACCGAGTATGGAACCGCGAAATTTTCTTCGAAACAAAGAAAGTTCAATCTTTGTCATATTCTAGAGTTTTTATCGGAATAAAAAAGCTTCTTTAAAAGGTAAATTCTAAGGTACAATAAATAACACTTACAACTTTCACCGCACGTTTTCGTTCTACAATCATGTGTTCAGACACAGTGTTCTTGAATATTTACAATGGGTTTGCTTCAAGTTCAAGTCACGTGGTAAAAGCCGTCAACGTATATATATATCATTAGTCAGCTGATATTTACGAAAAGCTTATATTTTATTTAGGTTAGCTTTTCCAGTAGTATGTATTCGTTTGTAAATACATATTTCTAACGTAAACAGAATTTCAATGAAAATTGTATCCTCGTGTGTTCATGGCAAATATCAAAATAATTTGATCAAAAATTACTGTGAGATGATTGTTTAATGAAACAAGCCTAAAAAATGCTGCGCACACCGTTAAAAAACAGTAAAAATGTAAATAAACCGTTTAAATCTCCTTTTGAATCTTCTGCACAGCAGAAAGATGAGAACAAAACTTGTAGTAGAACTGTTCAAGCAGATTGCAAAATACCAGATTCACCTCTGTCCACAAGGTGTGTTTTATTTTTTTAATAGTATTTATTGTAATTCACTTTTTTTGACTGAAAGTAATGTAAGTTATGTGTTAGGAGTTTTGAAGCTAAGCGGGTATTAGTGCTTGATAATGAAAAGAAGATAATAAAGAAACAAAAATTGTCGATGGATGATGAAGACAACGATGAGCTGGATGCTTCTGAATATTCAACTATAAAAAAGGATAAAAAGCTAAAAAAACAGAGAAAGGATGATCAAGTAATAACTCCTGACGTTATAACAAGATCAGATCTACTGATTCTGAAAAAAAGAATTTTTAACATACGTCAAGAGTTGGATCGTTTAAAATCTAGAGAAAGATGCTCTAAGAAGGTAATTTTTAATCACTTTTTCTTAGAGTTTAAGTAAATCATTAAAGAATATATTTATATAATTATAATGTACATTCAGCACGACCCCAAAGATTTAAGAACTTCAATAGATAGATGGAGAGCAGCTTGCCAAAATGCTTTAGAAATTGTTTGTTCAGAATTGAGAGAACGAAATGGACAAAGTTCTAAGATATCAGAGGTCTTGAAGATGTTGGGTATACCAGAAAGTATTGTTCATTATTCAGAAGCAGATGATGCATTTATTTGAATTTTAATAATAATACTTGTTTCAATTAAATTCTCTCTCTGTTATTGAAAGTTTCATTATAGTCTAGATTTAGTTAATAAACATTAATATAATTTATAAAAAAAAGATAAACATTGCTGTAAATAAATAAGTAAAAAGATTCAGCTTTTATAAACGTACATTTGTTTATTTACAGATTACAAAACTATGTACAAAAATTAATATTATTTTGCACGTTATTCTTTTGTTTAAAATAATACCAACTTTTCGCAATTTCATTAAAGAATCGATAACTTTAATCCTTGATTTATATAAAACTTATATAAGTTTTTACATGCTGTGCTTCCTTTTGTTTCCCTTTTTCTTATGTCCAGAGCTTTTTTCTTGAAAGCTTTGGTTTCCGTCATTGTCAGGAATAGCCCGTTTCTCATAGCTCTTAACAGAGAGTAAATTTTTATTAGTTTTGTTTGATTTTAAGGCATTTGACCATTCGGCTTCACTGCCTTTGATTGCGTATTGTTCGAGAGAAGTCTGCTTTAATTTTTCTAATTCTAATTTCTGTTTCTTCTTTAATTCCTTATCAGCGGCTTCCAATTCCTTTTGCATATCTGAACCATTTTGTAAATTAACTTTAATATTCTCAGACGATTCTTTAATTTCCTGAAACGCGCTTCCGACGTCGTCTTTTATTACTTCGTTGAGGTACTTTGTAGCTTTGCAGACAACGCGATTGAACAACCCAAGAACCTGAGAAGCCAAGAGTACATTGGTATCGTTGGTCGAGGCTTTGTTTAAATTTTCAACCACTTGATCCACAGTTTTGTGTTGTAGACCCAGACTTAGCAATATAGCAGATTGTACAGGTGAGAAATGTACATTTCCCATCAAATTGAGAAAGTAAAGTCGAGCTAGTGGTGAAACCAAATCCATTATCAAATGGTAATCACTCATGTTGCTGCTATACTTTTCTAATCGACCGACGTCGTACGAGGTGAAATAAGTGTCTAGGATTTGTTTCTGTATTGTTTGACTGGGTAACTTAATCGTGTTGTTCATTAGAATAGCGAGAGCTAGTGAAGGCATGTAGTCCCTAAAATATTACGAAACAACAATTAGATATAAAACAAAGAAATGTATGTTTCGCTATAGAGTGCTATCGAAATCAGTGTAAATACCTGAAAGACGACGAGAGTAATGTAATAAATCGTCGTCGGAAGTCCTTCCAATATGCTTGGAGCCAATCAGCAGAATTGTCCTGTAAGTAGGACAGCATAATACAGGAATGTTCTCCAGTAATTTCGTTGGTAGTTTGTCGCAGGTATACAGGAACAAATTTGGCGCGTTTCCAGAACTTTAGCAAAGACTCAGTTACTCCAAAAGATACACCAAGGTAGTCCAAATGTTCTGGTTTTCGTTCAGAAAGCTTTAGTAATAGCGGAGGCAATGAACTCTTAGGTTCGATCGTTTCTTCCAGTAAGTCAACCTCAGAATCTTGAACTTGCGAGACTTGAGTTTTTGCATCGGTTTCAACGTCATCAGATTCCAAACTTGGAATGCAAAGCTGATAATACTGACGAAGAAGATCCAGTGCACGACTACCATAGCCCATTCCTTGATAGTCTGGATGTGTAGCAATGCGTACAACACGAGCACCACTTAGAGATGGGAAATCTTCGTCTTGGAACTGTTGAGCTACTGTCCAGGGTATAAGATCTCCGGCAGCTCTACGACCCCTTCCAAGACCATCAGAGATAGTTGTTTTGGCAATTTTACCCTCTAAACATATCTAGAAAAAAGAATGGTATTGAGCTATTTATTTAATGCAAACTATACTTTTTGCACAGATTTTATTTTTTAAATACCTGCACAACTACTAATATCTCTGGCAATGTTTTGGTGTCAGGATTCACAGGTCCTAGAAGACAGAATAGGTGGTGAGCAGGTGCATCGGACATCATTTGCAGATCATTTGGACTGTTTTTATAATGTGAAGAAACGCAGAGTGCCATCATTCGCTGCAGGAAGATTTCTGATGCTTTGTGATAGGAAAACAGTGTATCTCTATTTATATAGTAAAGTTGACAATCGTCTGGTGTAGGACATCCAGATGACATGGAAGCAGGAACAGTTGTTGCATCTAAGCATAGCAATTCGCACAGCCATTTTTCAATGCTGTCTCCAGCCCTATATCTTATTGGTTCTTCTAACACAAGCTCTTGAAGTTCTCTTCCTATAACAGCCTTTGCCACCAAATCCTTTTCTTGTTTATTGACAGAATTAGTTTGTACTGTCTGCGTTCTAAGCTGCTGTAGAAGTTTGAGAGTTAATGAACGGCCTGTTCCCTCGTATCCATTAATTGTTGATGCCATGAAAGTTAAATACGGTCCAAGCATGGCTTTTACATGAGGCAATGGGATGGCTGCAGCTTCATCAATAACAAGCAGTTCAGCCAAGCTAAGTTTTCCCTTAGCATCGGTTGGATGAATATATTGAATTGTTTGTCTATGGTCTCTAAACACATTAACTCGGATGGTTGCTTGGTTGAATTCCGGATTTGTTGACTGGAAGAACTCGTAGTCAGTATGTTCTTGATAATTCAAGGCCTCAAATCCCTTTGCAATGAACTCAAAGACAGTTTTTAAATTTTCAGGACTTGGACTTGTTATGTATATATTGGAATAACCAAATGCAACAGCGCCAGCTATCGATAATCCAAGAGCAGCTGATTTACCACGTCCTCTTGCAGCAGTTAAAGAGATGGTTGATCTTAAAGTTTTTTCAGAAATAGCCTCTATGAATTTTAACAAAACCTTTGCCTGATCAGTAGTTTTGCAACAGTTTACAATTGCTCCTACTGGTTGAGTATCTTGTAAGCTTTTCTTCAACAAATCTAATTCAGTTGTATCAATCACCATTTTTTGGCTAGGTTTGTGATTTAAATTATGTGAAGAGATTGGCAGTACTTGTAATTGATCATCAACAACTAAGCAACGATCGCACGATGCCAAAGATAATAGAAATCTTTCATTAAATCTACAAACTACATCCTGATGAGCTTCCGTTCTAAACCTTTGATGGACATCCATATTCATAGTGTACAGTTGTTTTAATGAATTCATACTCTGCAATAGAAACACTATAATTCCTCCACCTTGAACAGTTTCCAGAGTTCTAGCCATCAAATTTGGAGTCAAAGCTTCAAAATCTTGCAAAATACACATGTCGTAAGTGCTACCCAAAATTTTGTGAGTTTCACTGTAGTAGCAGTACCTAATTTTTGTAGAAAGTATAAACAAATCAAAAGGATCGTCCTCATTGAAATTTAGCTTTCCTGATTTTGCTTTCTTCGTTATTTGCTTCATTTTTTTCTTTCTATGGCTACTAAAGCCAAGATCCTTTTTGTAACACCATAACACTGTTGGTTGAGCTTTGACAGCAGACTTAAGTAAAATATGATGCAGCAAAACCACCTGATCCTTCGCTTTTTCACCAATGACAACAAACATTGTCCGGTGTCCACGGTTAACCCCATCTTCAATAAGGGTTCTAATTCTATTGTCAATCTTCTTTCGCACCATTTTGTATGAAATTGTCAATTATCTCTATTATTAACGAGGCATCTAAAAAAAAAACATTAACAGCTTTTATTTAAAAATAATAAAAAACCTTAGATATCGAGTAAAGAAAATGATTCTAGTAGGAAAACATTTAAAAAAATTCTAAAGATATGAAACATTACAGATTAATCAGAAGATTCTATGATTATTATTCAAAAAACGAAATAAATTATCACGAGACTTTAATAACAGATTATCCGTTTGAATAAACAAATTATCGAGAAAACTACATATTTTTTCGTGACATTTCTTACCGATTCACCACGTGGATAGGATGCACTGTCTGCCGCGCTGCCGCCGCATGTCTGAAGCTTTTCGAGTTTTAATGTTGGCAGTATTGAATCGTTCGGTTGCTCAGCCTGGAGTTCTCCACGTGACGCTCGAAATTCAAACAGTCCGAGTGTTACGAGCGATAAAAAACTGGGACGAGAATCGAGGGTGAAAAGGTGCAGGCAATTAAAAAAACGTCAGCTCGAGCGTTCGCCAGTTATTATTTATTGGTAAAAAATATAATTATCATTACAGCTGCAATCACACAGAACAACGCAATATCGACATTGTGTATATCGGTATACATCTCGCTAGGCGTCGTCAAATAACGTATAAAGTCACTTATATAAAACTTAACAAAACGTCGTCGTAGTCTTCCCCCTCCCTCTTCCCAATATCGTTTTGAACACAATGCGTGATACAAGTGAATAAACATCCCTGCGCCGTACGGCTCTTGAACCAATAATAATAAAAATAATAATAATAATAATAATAATAATAATAATAATAATAATAATAATATAAGCAACCTTTCAATTGAGTATCATTAAATATTCCGGAGTCCGGCGCATTCGAGATTGTTCCGGCCGGGGCATGCCCGAGAGAGACACTTATTTTAAGTGCTTTAGCTCCATCAGAGAGAAAATGACGGTATTCCATGATTAAATAATTTCTACGACAATACTTTTTCTCAATCACATTTCATCATTGCTTGTTTAGAATACTCCAATCTCTCGCGAACTCCGTTTCAATATGCGGGTAGAGAGCTTAGTCGAAAATCTCTTGTTATACGGCTATTTATTGACTATTTTTTCATTCTTTTCATATACTTAATCGGCAGTACTGAGATACGCGGTCTGTTTTAACGTTAAACTTAGATTCGCAATACGCAATGGATAAGGATACTTTCGAAGATACAGCTCTACTTTGTTATGCGACTACGTGAACGAATTCATGAATTTCCTCGACTACTCTCTATCCTTGCACAGTGCTTGTAATAGTAGTAGTAAGTAGTACAGTACTTTTGACGACAAAAATCCAGGAAACATTAATAAAAACGACTGGATTATTGCATGAGAATGTATATATATATATTTATAATAGAGAGTCAAGTGAGAATACGTAGGAGCAGTTGGTGTCTGCTTACGCTCAACAATGTGTGGGGGTGCTCGTGTTTCGTTACTAGAAATCGAAAGAGTCTCGAATGTTCTGTATGTGGATGTGGATGTGGATGTGTGTGTGTGTGTGTGTTGTGTTTACGTTGTGTTTACGCAGTGTTTTCTCTAGTAACACGCAACATTAACAAAACGCACATGAGCGTTTTTCACCGCAACAAAATTGGCTCACAGCTCTTTTTCGGCCAACAAGATAGTCGCGCGAGAGAGTAGTAGTGTAATGCATAATAATTGTATAATGTGACGCAGCGGTAGCGCGCTTACGGCTACAATAAAGTTTCGGCTATTTACAGTTGCTTGGCGCGTAGACCGTCGCGGATCGCCCCACCGCGACCACAATGCTTCTTTGTCCCATTTCGTCTTTAGCTTTCTCATCGCCGTTTCTGTTTCTACATTATATAATCTTTCTCTGAAAAAAGTTCTAAGTCGTGGCTACGGTTAAACCGACGAATCGCCGCCGGTCCGTCTATCTCTATACATCGCGTACTCAATAACGACGATCGCTCTTTCCCTCCTCTTCTCTCTTGTTGTCGGCTAAGCGTCGAGGAAGAGACGAGAGAAACGATCGGTGGATTGCGTAGCGCGTGGAACGATGGGCGGAAGCGGCGAGCGATTCACCGCGTATTTACAATATAATATGTCGTATATGTTCGTCTTGCGCGCACAACCCAAAGCGAAGCGTACTCTCGTCCCGTTCTACAGTGCCGCAGCTAACGCGCGCGCGCGCTTATTTACAGATCCGATTGCAATGAAAAGCGAGCTGGAATGCGAAGCCACGCCTACGATTACCGAGTGCGAGTGGACGACGGCTAACGTAAATACATGCGTAATTGACCGAATGGAACGTATAAAGGGAGAACTGATTGTCGCGACCGATGTCACTACGGTATACGGAGCTTCAATAAGGTACGTGTATGTCCCTGGAGTTGCTGCTCTTCCTGCACAATCGGCAGGTGCACAAGAGACAGCAGATTCCCAATAGCACGGCGAGAGCGGCGCCGAGACCGGCACCCGCCCACCCGGTCGACCCGACGATGTCGGCGATCGAGCTGTTGGCCGGCACGCTGCCCGGTTCGACGACCTTGCCGCAGGTCTCCTTCGACTCGTCGTCGGGCTGTCGCGAGCTGGAGTTGCTCGTACCCGCGGGTTTCGGACAGTTCACCACGCCGTTGCAAAGCAGTCTCTCGGGTATGCAGCCGGCGTTGCCCGGGCACTGGAACCCGCACTCCTCGAGCTTCTGCTGGTTCAGATTGCCCGCGTGATCCCTCGGCAAGTGGTAGAGCTCGGTCCAGGCTATCTTGAACTCGGCCCTGGCCAAGGCCATCGAGCCGACGAACTGTATGCTTATGCCCGGTTGCCGTTGCTGCCCGTTGACCAACGGCTCGGCCGGGGCGATCTGGGCCGCGCTCAGGATCGGCATGTCGCGCGCGTAGCTCACGTTCTCGCCGCAGATCGCCATTATCGGATGCCGAGCGTTCGGCAAGTAGATCTCGAGCTTGCCGTCCTCGCAGCTGCGCGAGGCGAACTTGCTCTTGACGAAGTGCAGCCAGAGGTCGCGCTCCGGACTGACGCGCAACTCCCAGATGCACTTGATCGAGCGCGGGGGCTGCACGTAGCTCAGCGCCTCGTAGTGCGGAAACTCGAGCTCGCCGTCGGTCTGCGGCTCGAGGAGCGCCGGACCGCAGAGCGGACTGTGCACGAACTCGTAGCTGGCCTCGAACAGAGGGGTCGGCTGCTTGAAGTAGCTTTGAGCCGCGTGCGCCCCGTCGACGAGGAGCACCAGCTGCAGGCGTTCTCCCCTCGAGATGATCCTGACCGGAGGCTCGCTGGCCGAGAGCTTGCAACGGCACTGGCCGCGCGCGGGATCGAGGACGCCGCTCGCGCCAGCGGCCGAGACCTCCGGCTCGTGCACGATCACCCGGTCGGCACGACTGTCCCAGCACTGACCGCAGCCGGCCGAGTAGGGTTGCTCCTTGAAGTTGACCGAGCGCAGAGTCAGGATCACCCGAGCGTAGAGACGGCGATCGGTGACGAAAGTGTAGGTGCAGCCGAGATCCCGCGGCGGGTCGCCCGCGCGCTTGTACAGCAGCGTGTTCAGGGGCGAGCGAACGTTCCCCTCGCGATATTTCCACGCGGGGAAGAGCTCGTCGCACTCGGTGTTGGGCACGGGCTCGCCGAACCTGCTGGCGTTGAAGAAGTCGTAGTGCGCCCAGTAGTAGAGCGAGCTGCCGGAGTAGCTGCCGGTCTTGCTCTCGAAGCGCACGAAGAGGGACGACGAGCTGGAGATGAAATCGTGCTTCTCCATGGGTTTGCTGAACGTGTCGCAGAAGGTCTTGATTATGCGCGCGTCGTCGGCCCAGTCGGCGTCGTAGAGGGTCAGACTCTCGGCACAGTCGCCGTTGTACGGTTGAATGGGCGATTCGATGCGGTTCACGCGGAAACTCGGAAAATACAGTCTGGCGATCTCTCCGGGTCGACCCTTGAGAAGGTAGGTGCAGCTGGTGTGAGCCGGATACCAATGAGCCACGGACAGAAAGATGCCTTCCACCTTGGGCTGAAGACTCTCGCTGCTGAGTATCCAGTCGCAGGAGCCGTTCTTGGCACTGGCGGTGTCGACGTGACCGGGCCAGTTGCCCACGTTGAAGTGGAAGCCAGTGTTGAGCAGCGGCCCGGCCGGCGACGAAACGAACTCCACGAAGAGGTCCTTCCCTGTGCCGATGATGCTGTAAGGGAACTTTCCCATGCCGCAAAAGGTACCGATGACCGGAGCGGTCTCGTTGAGGCCGTCGTAGATCCTGATGTAGTCGTAGGGACAGTGCTCGGCCCCGGAGCTGATGGGTCGCATGGGACAGGTCATGATGTTCTCGCAGCGCTGACCGTCGATGTTGAACTCCTCGTTCTCGATATACAGCTTGATGAAGGGCAATCGAGTGCTGAGCCAATACTTGCAATGAAGAGCGCGCGGATAGATACCCGGGAAAGCTGGCGACTGTACGTAGCAAGTTTGAAGTCGGCAATCGTTGAATTTCCTCTCGCAGTAGGTACCCGGGACGATTTCACCGCGACGGTTCGGGTAGAGCTCGGGATGCTGGCCATATCGTAGATAAACTTCGAACTGCTGCTCGGCTCGAGTGTCGAAACTGAAATATGTCTGGTCGGTGAAGTTATCCGTGTGGAAGAGAACCCGTACGAACGACGTCTCCGAGATGAAGGTCTGAGGCTGTTCGCTTTCTCCGCAAAAAACCCCGAGTTCTTTACGGTTGTTAACCCCGGTTTTAGCATTACCGTCCGTTATCTGAAAGCAAAAAATAACGAAGCAGCTTTGAAGGAGTTTTTAACTATCTCTGCTACCGAAAGTGTGTTTGATTTTTTTTCCGATGCATAATTGACCCAAGTTGCCGAGAATTGAATTCTGCTGCAGCTTTGAAATTTAGATGGACTTAAATATTAAACAGTTCTTTATCCGACAAATGGATCGGTGCTTCATCGCAATAAAAAGAATGTGATAATTTCATTATAACTTATAGAAAGTTAAAAGCTCGTCGAGAAGAAATCGCAATGCTATAAGGCACACTTTTTCGCTTTTCTAATTGTAATGTCAATTTTTAGAATTTAAATCTATATTCTTGGTAAAAAGTATGGAATAATATTTACCAATAAAGAAAATCGAAAGATCAATTCGGCTGCACCCTTTGGCCATTTCACATCAATATTTCAAATGCTCGTGATAATTTAATTACGCGAAGTTCTGTTGATTGTACTTGTTAAAAACAGCTTTACATTGCATTAATCACTAAATTACACATGCATTTAAGAATGATTTATTTTTCTAAAAACACACGTTTTGCAAATATTTTCTCTCTCCGAGCATTAAATGCACAGCTTAAAATTAGCAAGACTTTTGTAAATTAATATACCAAGAGCGAAAAAACTGATAACTGAAAAAGCTCGCGTATTCGCGCGAGTAAATAAAAAATGTTTTTTTTTCTCTTTCCAACGGACTTCGCGTATTAATATTCAGCTGTACGCGAACTCATTAAATGTAATCGATTTTAATGGATAAAAAGTGAAGTAACAAACGATAATAAATGAAAAAAATAACAAAGCAAATAACAAAATACGTAACGTACATTGAAATGAAAAATTCGGGTAATCGCCGGACTCGATGCTCCATAAAGAAGTTAAAACGCGCGTCTAAACGTCCCCCTACAGTAAACAGGATTTAAAGCTTCCTCTTCGAGGAAACAAAACTACTTTCCAGAAATCCGAACGAATCAAGAGCGTAAAAAGAGAGAATCCAATCGTACCTGCATATAGCCGCCCATACAGGTGGTGGCGTTGACGAGTATTCCGACCTTGAACCTCTTGAATCTCACCCTGAGTGTATAATCCTTCGCTTTTCCCCGGAAAGCTCGGAACCGATACCAACAAGTCAACGGTTTTCCCCATGTCTCGCTCGTTACTATCGGTGATGAGACGTCCTCGTATATGTCCACCGTTTTGTTGCATCGGTCGGCTAAAATCAAATCGAACGACGACGTGTAAACGTGCGAAACGTATTTCTATATATATTACAGACATATATATTCGATGCGCTTATAAACATCAGCCAATAGGTCAATGATAGTTCAATTATCCGCTAGTCCCTGACATACGCGCGCTATTACATCTAAGAGTTGTAGCCGTGTGTATATACGTAATACTGTCCCTAACGAGATTACATCGAGCGCGCGGGCGCGCGAGGGAAGATTTCGACGCCTTGGATTATCATTTCCCGAGAGCGCAACGGCATAGATACGCCGAGGGAGAAAGGCCGTCGCGCAGAACCCAAGTTTCGAGCACTTAATCGATACTCGACCTCTTGCCGCCGTGGCTGCTGCTGCTGCTGCTGCTTTGCTGCTGCTTCTTCTTCTCGAGCTTCTTGTCCTCGTGCTTATGCTGTATGTATATATATACAGATATATATATAGATATACACATATACATTATATACCGTCTCTTTTAAATTACGCGAGTTTACGTGAGTATATATATATATATATACACGAGATCCTCCCCCGCACCTCTTTTGTTTGTCGACGTTCTTTTCCTTCCCTTTCGAAGATACGGAATTGACGGCGGACTTAATAGGCCAACGTCGACTTTTCTCGCTCTATTATATATATATGTATATTAAATTGTGTACTTGTATATGCATATCTGTATATTTATATGTATATATATACATATATATATTGTATGCAGAGTATCGCGTCTCGCTCTGTGCCGTTCGATTTTCAATTCTGGAGTTGCTGGAGACTATACGGCTGCTAGTGCTGCTGCTGCGGCGGTGGGATTGATCTGGCGGAGATTCGTTGGCTGTGTGCTCCTTTCGCCACTGCTCCAGTTGTAGCTCGCTGTATTGTATACACTATGTAGATACGAAGTCTCGCGTGCGTATTTTACATGCACTTCTGGGACACGTCGAGAGAGAGAGAGAGAGAGAGAGAGAGAGCGAGCTTGCACGCGAGGCTTTTGTCTCGTTTGGAGATCTTTGATGCGGAAGTTTGTATGCTAAGGCGTTTGTGCATACATGTATACTAGGAACGTGTATATATTATATATATATATATAATATATGATATATACACCTTCCTGACGAATCGACTCTTTTCTCATCTTCTGGTGTATATAGATAAAATTGGCCAGAATGTATCCCTCGCGAGACTCCCCAACGTTAGAGAAGAGGATCGTTTTATTCGCGTTTTATGGAATGTGCGATTCGTGCTTTTGAATTTCGAATGTGCTCCCTACGTATATATATACATACACACATGCATCGATATCGGAAGAATAAATTTTATTTCGGGCAAGTGTTCTTTTTTTCATTTTCGAATTCAATCTTACTTAAGAATGCACATACGCAAACGTATACGTTATCGGGATATAAATTTGGAAAAAAATTCAATCTTTTCGTATACATATTCAAAGGTTGGGAGACTTTTATTCGAACCGCTGAAAATAGCTATTCTAATCGAGCTCGATTAAAGTAAGAAAAGCACGCAGAGTTCTCGCGCGGCGCTCCCGAATAAAAATCCGATATAGAAGTGAAGCCGGTAAAAATGTCAAAATACCCGACTAACGACTCTCTTTTGTCTTTCGCTTTTAGATTACGAGGTCAACAACATATCTCACCGTCCCACCCTCTGTTTCGATAAGCTAACGCGCTTATAACCGACGAGCAAAGTATCATCATCGTATATATACGTATATAGTACGTATATAGTACGTATACCCTCCGCTAATCGAGCATCGAGTGTGTAATCTCTCCCCCGCGCGTGTTTTCCGCTCGTTACCCAAAGGGACTCCTCCCCGTATACACGCGTATGAAAAAGAGGAAAAGAAAAAAGAAACACGAGAGGCTCGAGAAGACGAGTCAGGCGAACAAAGAGAGGCTACGCGCGCTGCTTGAAAAACTCTCGCGCTTTTATGCGCGCCCGCTCGCTAAACACTGACACATATACGATGCAGGTACGCGTATGCAGACTCGCGTTGGAGAATCAAGCGCAACTGCGGAAACTGCGGCGGATCTTTTCGCCCGAAGCAAGCGGGTTACATCCATAGCTGGGGAGAAAGGGCACTCGCGTCGAGGAATATTCGACGGGAGCCCTGCCGCGGCACGCGAGGAACAACGCGTTGTACGGACGCGGTAGGCGAGCTCTACGTCTATTACAGGCGACGAAAGAAGCGGACCGAAAGGGCTTAACGAGCTACAAAAGAGTCTGGAAATTTCTTTGAAGCGCTAATGAAAGCTCGCGCTTCATCCTTTTTTACCTATCGATTCCTAGGATGTTTTCGAGAGACGATAAGCTCGAGAGGATCCTCCTCTATTAACGCGTTCTTTTTCACGCCCAGCTTCCGGGAGCTCGTCGGCTCGTTGCTGTCTCTATTGAATAACGAGCAGGTGATCACGCGCTTTCTTTTCACTCGATATCTTCTTTGCATAATACACGAAGATTGATACACCCCGCGCGGATACGGATCTGTCCGGGCGAGATGTTCTGCTCATCCGAGCAAGATTAATTGGACATTCGGATGTGCGTCTGTATATGTATATATATGTCTAGGTAGATAATCACATCTATATCTATATGCACGCGGACACTCGTATAATTAACGAAAGCAACGCGTCTCTTCCAGTACGTTAGATCCGACTGCGGCAGAGTTATATATACAGTTATATGCGTATAGGTATTAGCGGTACACGGGATCGATATAGGTTGAAGCTCAATGTGTAC
The DNA here is from genome assembly GCA_018906985.1 of Apocrypta bakeri. Taxonomy (NCBI): domain Eukaryota; kingdom Metazoa; phylum Arthropoda; class Insecta; order Hymenoptera; family Pteromalidae; genus Apocrypta; species Apocrypta bakeri. Next base: position 4,366,727 of record JACCIA010000003.1, read on the forward strand.
GGCGATGTACGTGTACTGCGGTGTCGGAAGCACGTGTATACGAGCGTATTCATCGACGCGAGCGGGCTCTTCGAAATGGATGAATTTCGACCGAATGCATTCAAGATCAAAAGCTCGCTGCGGACTTTTTACGCGATATTGGAGAGTGCGCTCGCCGCGATCTATGCGTGCGCAGCGGGAGCGAGAGAGAGAGAGAGAGAGAGAGAGACAGAGGAGGCAGGAAAACAAAGACGGAAGTGCAGCTTGTACAGGCGGCTATTTGCATAATCCGGACCGATGCGCGCTGCTGCGGATGTTACCGTGAAATGAGCTACAAGTATATGTATGTATGTATACGAACGCGAGAGTCTATATATATACATGTATATACATGTATATTGTATATACACAGTCTGATGGAGTTTAGTCGGGAATTTATCGTCTTCTCTACATATATATACATATATATATATATATATATATATATATATATATATATATACACATGTATATGTATACGTACAGACGCGCTCACGCGCGCGCGCTCATTCTTCGGATTTACTCGAGGTGTGCAAATACGATTTTCGTTGTGGTCGACGTTACCGTTTCATTTTATACGCGATATATACCCTAATGTTTCTCGCGTGTACATTTGCACCTTTGCGAAAGACTACGTCAATCTTAATGAGAATCCCCAATTGGACCTCATGAAGATTGATATTCTCTCGCCGCGAATACATTGCCGACGTTGATCGAGTATATGCCAAATTCAAACTCGCGGACACGACTAACGACCAGCGAGAAAGTCAGAGAGCTCGGGTATAAATTTCTAGTAAGACAGTAATGAGATCCGCCACGAGCATATTTAACGCGCAATCCGTCGACGTTCAAATATAATCAAACCACTGCACTTACCACTTTTATATGTGTGTGTGTGTGTGTGTGTGTGTGTGTGTGCGTGTAATTGCAATGAACGTTCATTCCACCACCTCCTACATGCAAATACACCGGAGCTTGGGGGTGGCTTTTTTTCGAGCCGGGAAAAAATTGAATAGTTAATTGGTCGGGCCATTTTACGCGCGCTTACGTAACTAAGTTCTCTACCGCGTAATTGTAAAAGTATAGGGAAGTTCAAGCGTGAACGAATTTCGTACGGCTGGAGCAGAGTAATAATGCAAATAGACTCGTCGAAGTGTGCGCTCTGCTTCTCTTCTGGGAATTAAGACCGAGAGAGCGCGATCATTATTATTATTATCATTATTATTATTATTATTATTATTATTATTATTATTTTGCAGCCGCGCGAATATCTCTGTATGTATGTATATAGACAAATATATATATAAACGTTATTGGTAGAAGCGCGCGCGCGCGCGCACACACGTACACCGCGAGAAGAAAATTAACATCTCATATTTATTCATTAGTTCAGTGACTCTGGAGGGACATAAACGAGTAGAGAATTCCGTGTCTCCTCGAAATTAAAAGAATAAAAAAAATTTCCGAGTAATACGGTATATTCTCTTTCTTTCTCATCTCTGTCCGTGCGAGAGATATACGCACACCCGTAGGATTTAAAGGAGGAGTTGAAAAGTAGTAAAGTAGCAGGGGTGGGGGGGGGGATAGCGGGGGGTAGCAGGGGGTGAGAGGAACGAATAACTGCCAGTGGTGAAGAAACTTTGCAAGGCATTATCGGCCGATCGTCAAAACTTTTGAATCCCACACCTACACATGCACATACTACTCCACTACTCTATCTTACCGCTCTGCTCATGTATACGCATATACACACATGTACACGATACGCGTATACATCATTTGGAGGAATTTCCGTCGAGCAACTAATCGGGGTTAAAATTAGCAGACGACTCACACTTGCGAACAGCGGCAGGACTCGGTGTAGCTAAAACAAGCAGTAGAAGAGCGCCGGCTAAGAGTAGACAGCAACGACGCGTCTCAGCCATGTTATTATCCCACTCAGTCAACGTTCTTCCTCATCAGCATCCGAGCGATGCGCGCCACTGTAAGAGACGATTAAAAAAAAAATAAAAAACAGTTAAAATCGAGTGTCATCTAAATTTACACACTTATAGACTGCCTGCTTCGGTAAATAAAACTCTCTATCTCCTGATTGGCGACCGAGTTTTTGCACGCCGAGGAATTTAAAATCGACGTCTGACCTATCGCGGATATCTACTACTCGTGCGCTGAGAGAGAGGGAGAGCTTCGTAAAATATCGCGCACGTGATGTGGAAGGGAGACGTTTTTCCTCTTGGACGGAGACAAAGGAGAGCACGTAACAATCGCGTTATGAAGAGGTTGTAAAAAATAGGACGGGCTCCTTGAGTTCGTTAATTAAGACGAGGGGACACGCTGGAAATTTTAATTTCGCGCGCTCTCGGTATGGACATCGATATATATATATATATATATATATAAATGATAGCAAGAGAGAAGAGAGAGAGAGAGAGAGAGAGAGAACAAAGGAAGCTGCGAGGATATACAACGAAACATCGCGGAAGCGTCAATTCCCTTAGGATATCGTACGCGTCGCGCAATGTGTCTGAAAATTTAATCGAGAGAACGTGTAACAATTATCACGGGACACGCGCCACCGTCGAATTTGACACTCGCGCGTTGTACATCTACGCGCAGAGAGGAGAGAAGAGGTCAGAGGCGGGGGATTATTTGCACTGGTCGCGGAGCAGGATTAATAGTTGGCGATGGCGCGACCGAAAATTCAATCCGATTATAGAGGATGACGGTAATTGCGCGGTTGCTCTATCTTTCCGCGTGCACGCGCGCGTTATTCTTTCCCCCCGTAACGCCACGCACACGACGAACTGGCTCTCGTCGCGACGCGTCTCCGAAATCCGAAATTCCGTCCTTTGACCCAAATTCCGCTCGCGTCGAAACACACGCTCGCACGAACATCCCTCTCTTACGTAAACGTAAATCGGTAATGAAAGAAACTCACCGACAGCTGCGGACGTCAGACTAGGCTCCCGCAGTCATTGTACTCGTGTACGCAGATATGTGGGATTGAGCGTATCCTCGCCGCGAGCATAAATCCGTAATCTCATGTATATATACATAGACGACTGGGGAAGAAAGAAAACAGAGCGAGTAGCTCGGAGCAGCAGCTGCCTCCGACTGGTCGCGGCAGCGGCAGCAGCGGCAGCGGCAGCGGCTCTCTCCAGTCGGGAGGGAGGCCACTGGCGCCGCCGCCGGTCGAAACCTGCGCAAGCTCTCTTCCAGTCTATATACATGTATATAACGAGTACTCCAATGCCGCATCGTCGACCCCCACTATTCGCACACATCACGGCTGGATTTTTTCTCCGGGTACGAGGGAATTCCTGGATTTTTTTCTCTCTCTCTCTCTCTCTCTCTCCCTCTTACTCTCGGTCGACGCGCTCGCGGGCTGGTTGCGCTTTCTTTTTACCTCTCGACTTATTATTTCGTCGATGATGTGTATATATAGCTCGCGCAGGTTTCCACCTATACACACACACACACACACACACACACACACACACACCTATATGTATATATATATATTTTTTTTATATGGGTTAATTGGCTGCCGTCCGTCTATTCCTGAAAATACATAGACAGCGGGTTGTTCTCTGCAATAGTAGTTTTCGATTGTGTGTACATTCGTGTGCATATATACTCGCCGATACATACAAATGCACTCCCTATACACATCGTGTCTGGTCAGTCAAGAGAGTATACCGACGGTAGTTAGACGCTAATTTCCGGTTTGCTCGACATTTGTTGGAAACTTAGTTCAGGGTTTCTATATGCTGTATATATAGATGTATGTATATATACACACACACTTAGCAGCAGCAGCTGCCGCTTCAACAGACGAAGAAGTTTTATGCAAACCGCAGCGCGCGGCAGCTGCTTCCAGCGATTTATAATTACACGCGTGTCCGTAATCAAGTACAGTTCCACGGTATTCAATATGCTCGTGAAATTTTCCCTTTAACAGACGTAAAATATCTATAGACGCGCGCACACGCTTATGCACGCGCTTATGCACACGCGCACACACATTTATATATATATACATATAAAACTTGCAAGTGAAAGAGAGTAGATAGAGGAGAGCGAGGAGAGCGAGGAGAGTGAGGAAGCAATATAAAGGATCTTTATGCGCCGCGCGTCCTCATGAAATATTCATGCATACACGCGCGTCGTCTCTTCATTCGCGCGCGAACTGCATCGCTCTATATGGATTATTAATTATTCGTAAAATGTCTGAATGATTGTCTATATATGTATATACGCATACGAGAAAGAGAAGAGAAAGGGGAACAAAGAGACGAAAGAGAAGCGAGTGTTTATTTAATGAGGATGTGGGCAATGTGTCTCTCTCCCCCTTTTTCAATCTTTCAATCGCTCTTTTATTGTCTGCTATAGGCTTCTGTACATATACGCACATACGCACACACACACACACACACACACACACAAATACATATGTATTTACCGTTTGTTTGTTTGTTTTCTTTCTTTTCATTCGCGGCAGCGAGAGGTCAACTCAGCTACTGTCCTAAATGAAGATTTCACCTATGAACAAAGCTTTTTTTCTCTCTCGTTCATTCCATTCACTCTGATCAGCGATTTGCAATTAGCAAAGTAGCAGGAGGGAAAGCTACGATTTTCCCTCGCACTTTTTGTTTCTATCAGTGGATGCGTATTAGTGTGTGTGTGTGTGTGTGTGTGTGGGACTGTAATAACGCAGCTTTAGACTCGACATCCGGTCTCTCTTTCGAAAAGTCTCTCTCTCACTCTCTCTCAGTCTCACACTCTGGCAGTAACTAATTGCGACTAGCAATTTGTCACGTAGACAAATGGCGTCGGCTGCTTCTCGTGGCAGCGATGGCTATGTATATACGTATACATACACCATCTACTCTCTCTCTCTCTCTCTCACTCTCTTTCTCTTTTTCGTCGGAACGACTGCAGCGGAATAAGTATAAGGTTAATAAAAATAATCCAGCCGAATTTCAAACAGCACTTTGTATTCCCGGCTCTGCGGTGTATAAATCTGAAGACAGAGACACTCACCGCGGTAATTATCCCTCGTTATAGGGATTTAATTATCATAACGACTGTGTGCGAGTATGTGTGTGTACAGAGGAAACGTGAATTTCCCGGGGAAAGGCATTAAAGTCCTTGCGGTATAGACTATAAATTAGAAGCGGTGAAAGGAGTATAGCAGAACTCTGTAGATATATATATATATATATATATATATGTGTGTGTGTGTGTGTGTGTGTGTGTATGTGCGGGTGTGTGTGTGTATAATATATATACCTATAAAAATAGAAGGGTATGAAAAGACTGTCGATAAAGATCAAAGAGAATGAAAAAAGGGGTAATAATCGAAGGAAGAAAAGACCTGGCTTCGAAGAGTTATATCGTACTGAAATATATATGTATATGCATGTAGAAATGTGTACGAAGCTTGCGCGTGTACAAGAGATCGTTGCTTATCGGTCGTGCGCCGTACTATACGACTAGTTTACCACTTAAAGTAGTTAGCGCTCGAAGGATTGCCGTTGTGCAGGGATTGGCCGTAGATAGATTCTAAACGTTTACACGAATGCTGTATTGTAAGAACATTCTCTCTCTATATTAAAATGTATTTTCAACAAAAGAGATTTTGTTCCGGATTTTATTTCCAAATGAATATTATACGCGCAGAAAAAAAGTTGAACAGCGAGATATAATTCTTTCGTGTAATTAAATCAAATTTGATCCACTCTATTATGAGCGCAGAAGTAATATTAATTCAGCGGAGTGTAAATAAAGTAACGCAAATACATATATACAACAATTAATTAACTAGCTTAAAATAAATATTCTACCTTTACAAAGGAGAGAACCAAACATGCATCACGAGATCTCATCTAATTGAATTCTCACCGTTGATATATATCCCAGCCAGAAAAGTTGATCAATTCTCATAAATCTTCACTCAAGCTAATATACACGAAAACAAAGTTCCTCGCGAACGAGAAACCTTATTCCATCGAATGAAAGCAAAAAAAAAAAAAAAAAAAATAATAAAGTAAAGTAAAAGAATAAAAAGAAATCCCACCACAGAGAGCGCGCGCATTTCTAATCCATTACACACTTTCATTCGGTGATCTTTTCCGAACTCGCGCAAACACGAAGACTTCGACTCTCTGTGGTTGGGTAAATGCATTTTTCCTCGACTATTCAAAAGCGCGTCGAGAGAAAAGCCATTTTGCCGCAGCTTTCATTAATGAAAACACGCGCTCGCGACTCCCGCAAAGAGGAAGAGAGAAGAGAGAGAGAGAGAGAGAGAGAAAAGGCTGAAATGGAATCGTAGTTGCGTTCTCGGCTTGAAAGAACTGCCACAGCGCGTCTTTATAACAAGCGCGGAGAGGGTCAACGGTCTTTTCGTCTCGTGGATATGTAATAATGCGTGTCTATAAGTCGGTATCTAGAGGTATGCTGTATGTCTGACCGTATATCTGCATAACTATAAAAAGAGAACGATTGAAAATTATATTGTCGAGTAAAATTTAATGAATGCAGAACTGTATTATACAGCCATCAAGTCAGCGTAAACAGTGCAGATTTAATTAAAACAGCTGTGTGTGCACACCGGGAAATTGCAATTTTATTGAGTTTACCGCGTCAAATTTCGTGTCGGCTATATAGAGTAAAAAAACACAATATACTCCTAGAAAGTGAGAGAAAGCAATTTTGATGGAAAAAACATCGAAAAAAAACGTCGATATACATATATATATATATAAGTATAATACGTAAGTTTACTGGGTAGAAGCGACGACTCCACGCGAAACAATCGGGTACGACCGTTCGTCATTGTAGCTTGCGTTATCCATTAAGACAAGTCACTAACCAGTGTGAGCACACGCACACGTACACCAAGAGAGTAATTTTTTTAATTAAAAACTTTGTCGAGAGCACAGACTTCCTCGTCGTAAATGAATTATTTTTCTCTATTTACATGCTCAGCAGCGTCGAACTTTCCGGCGCGTATACTCAAAATAATTATTATGGATGAGAACGAGGCTCGATATTTTTCTACTTAATAGATATATACGAGGCATTCTCTGACAAATTCACCGAACACAAATATATTTTTCAACATTTTTAAACTGTAATATCTACCTTCGTGAATTTTTTTACATTTTTTTTCATCGAGTTTTTCATTTGAAGTCGATTTTCAAAAAATTCTAATTTCTCAGGGAAGCATTTGTCACTAAAAACACAAAAGGCATTTTCCTTGTAAAATAAGTCCAATTTTGCAAAAAAAAATACTAATAAACGTGTAAATATAAATCATAATAATCTCCTGAGTCTTCATAGTCGTGAAATTCAGTTTTGAGAAAGTTTGATGACGAGTTTTAACGTGAAAAAATTCAGAAGATGTCTTCGATGAATACACAAGTGTTCCCACGAAGATTAGATGTTGGGAATGAAGCTCCATTTCTAGCTAGGAATAAAGCTATCTAGCAATTTCCCTAATATTTATAATAAAATATATGTTCACCTCATATGTTATGGCATAAAGTGCACTGAATACACTAATAAATCTCTTGTACTAACAGGCTATAACTTACTGGACTAACCCAGGCTGAGGATGAAGCAAACTTATCAAGCACTTCACTCGTAACAAATAGTTAGTGATCTCATAACAATAGCAGCAAAGTTCATCGTTGAAAGTCATTTAAGTCTTTTGGGACTATTAAAAATACAACTTCATCTCTACGTTTAGACCTTAATAGACACTATTATAATAGTGTAAGGCATTTTCATCAATTTTTTCATCTTCATAACCCCGATTGAATCTTTTCAAAACTTAATATGAGGATTTGGATAAATTTCAACGTAGGACTTTGGTCTTATTGTTTTGAGATAGTGAAGTGGTTGATAAGTTTGGTTCATCCTCAACCTGGACTAACTTACACAAGTCTTAATAGTGTATTCGGTACAGTTTAAGACATTACGTATGAAGTGAACACATATTTCGTGAATTTTTTCACGTTGAAACTCATCATCAAATCTTCTCGAAATTACTTACAAAATTGTTTTACTAGTATTTTATTTATAAAATTTGACTTATTTTACAAGAAAAATGCCAACTTTGACATACTGTAACTTGGAAAACCTTGATGAAAAAAATCTAAAAAAATTCATGAAGGTAGATACAGCGACAATTTATAGTTCAAAAATGTTAAAAAAAAAATTTTTTGTTCGGTCAATCTATCAAAGAATGACTCATATATATATAGAAAGAGGGAGAGAGATTTTTTAAGAACTTTTGACAAAGGCAAAAAAAGGACCTCTATACTGCAGCAGACATAGCTATTTTTCAGGGTAGAAAGAGAGAAAGAGAAAGAGAGGAAAGTCGAATCGATTCGCCACTTGCCGTTTGAGCTGCGCGCTCTCTTTCATCCCCTCTTTTTCTTTCGGCGCCGGTGGTGAGCTTTTCTGGTGCTATTATTTTCCAGCTTTCTTGCGAACAGAGTTTGTTTTTTTTCCTTTATTTTTTTTCGTGGGAGGTAGTGATTGGGACGGCTCAGCTGTTGCTCTTTTGCTTTGAGAGCTTGTTCTCTTTTCCTCACCTGTTACACTGTGGGGACGATGAGTTGGTTTGGAATTTTTCTTCTCCTTTTTTTAATGGTCGGATAATGCGGTAGGGATATTTCGATTTTTTTTTAACGATAAAGGGTTTGTAATTAAGGCTTGCATCATTGTCGTGAAAATTTCCTTTGCGAGAGTAGCACAGGTGAAAATTGAAATTTGATGTAGATAAATTTACTTTATTTTGAAATATTGTTGTTGTTCGCTTCGATCGGTCAATGTCCAAAGATGACTAGTGGAATGTGGTCATAGCGGACTATTTTTACAGAGATTGATTTTCAGTTAAAAATTGAAAGTGTATCGGAAAATTCTTTCTAGCCGTCAGGTCGTATGAATCATTGTTAAATTCTGTATGTAAATCGTGACCTGTTAAACATTTATTGTTTCAACTGAACAAAAGAATGAAAAACTACTTCTCTTACCATAAAAAAGTTAAAAACTGTTAGCATTGTAAAGCCAGTTTTAAAACCTGCCATTGTTCGAAAAAATTCACTTCGCACAAAGCGCAATAGTACGATATTCCCGAAAACCTTATACTACGGCTCATCATACTTTTACGAGAACAAAAAGATTATACGGTGCGCAGTTGCGGCAATTAATGTTTCTTTTTAACTTTTAGTTAAATAAAAAGAATTGTTTAAGCGCAACGTACGAATTTGTATACGAATTGTCGGGACAAAGGTATGTATACGCAATGTAGGTCCAACATAAATATGAAAATTGGAATATAGCTGCCGACGTCTCGTGCACGCACGGTACGCGACGAAGGAATTTCAATTTCCCGTCGTGAGTTTTCCTTATCCGATAAACAGATTATACTATCGGCACGTCCTTCTTTCGAAAAAACAAAAAAAAAAACAACTGCGCCAAAAGATTTTTCGGTTCCAATGTTCCATATAGATGTACGGGTTACGTGCGACATTCCAATCGCCGCTGGGAATAAAAAAAATAATGGCAATTATCCCGCAGTCCAAAGACAAAATCCAATCAAAAGGGTAGATTGCCAGTTCATACAAGAATCTATTGCCAAGAATATCCGGCCAGTCGAGAGGTACAGTAATGAAATACACAGAAGTCGAGAATCGATCGGTCCCCGGGAATTCATTGAATTCAACGATCGCTATAGAGCTGTAAATCGAATTCTGTGAATTCCTCCTATCTCTATATATAGGATGCCGAGACAATGTGTTTGTATGAAATATACACATATACTGGAGAAACGAGCGATTTGCGCCAATTGAAAAATCCAATTGTTTTTGCGCAGAGCTTCTAGACTTATACAAGCTATTTTTCGCAAGGTGGAAAATTCGAGCTGCTCCACTGTAGCGCGGACCGCAAATAAATCCTGATAATCGATGCAGCCAACGTCGACGTTGTGGTTTAATTCCTAAAGGACGGCGACGTTGTTTGTTTAACTTGTTACAAGAGTATACACCCCTTGGAGCTTATATGTATATGTATATCTATATATATAGATATAATTTAATTATTTTAACGGTGTGCATTTAAGAGAAAGAAAACAACCTCGAGAACGTTCAATAAATTTTATTAGCGACAAGTAAGTGACGTGTGTGTGTTTGTTTTTGCTTTTTTCCTTCTATGTACTAGTGGAAAAAATGAAGAATTACAGAGGAGTGATGTCGAACAGAGACGCTTTCTAGACCAGAATCAAATCGATTACCATGCAGAAATCTAAATATATTTTTCATTTTCCCCTCGGCGTGACGCATGCCTCCGCCCGAAAGCCTGTTTCAAAATGATCCGTTACTATTAATATAGTAATATATTATATAACTTCCGCTGTTCTGTTTCTTTTATTTTTCTATTACCATTACTATTATTATCATTATTATTACTCTCCACGGCACTTCTTTGCTAACGCAGTGCTCACACGTCAATGTTGATTATTTTTTCCGGCTATTTAAATTTGTTCAATTATATGCCTCTCGCAGAGAGTTTGCCTCGCGTAATTTTTTTTTACAAAATATCAGAGGATCTCGTTTACATGCACATATCCTCTGTCGAAGAACAGCAAAACGATCGATTCGCGGTACTGTTGCTTTCTTTCGGTTACAGTCGAAGTCTTGGTTGCGACATTCGAAAGGAAATAAAACAAAGAGCAAAAGAAAGTCAACAACCGCGTTTCGATCCACTTCACGTGTTCGGACTTATTGTACGCTCACAATTATTATCGATTTCCGCCTATCGCAAAAGATATCAATCACAATTGGTCGAGTACTCGATTAATACTTGCGCGCTTAGATCGATATACAAAACACACGTTATTTCATACTTCGTCCACGAGTTTTTCGTCGTGTATCTATGGCTTTCAACGATGCGACTATTGTTCTCACGTTTTTTACCCTCTCCCCCAGCCCTCCAAATACAAATACACGCACACACGTGTCGTCGAATTTGACCTGTGTTTCATTCTTGTTTGTTTTTCTGTATTTTCTCCCGTACACTTTTTCTGTTCATGTTCAATAATACAACATCGTCGATTGAAAAAAATTGTTTTTTAGAAACCATATCTAGTAGAACATTAAGATGCAAGAAATACTGTTCCGAGCGGTTTAACAAGTGAATTCATGAATACTCTATTGATTTATGTACACAATACAATAAATTCAGATGCAAAAGCATACATAAGACGAGACTTGATTTACTATTATTTTTTTTCTTTTCTTTCGTTGTGGACTAAGAGACATCATATATGTGTATAATTATACTTGACAATTATATAACTGCGCGCGCGCGAAAATTGTTTCAACCGATATCGGAGCGGCCGATTGATTAGTATTATCATCGTCATCGTCGTTATCGTCGATTAATCTCTCAATTTTTACTCGCTTACAGGCGACTTTTTATTCATTCTTAATGTTAAAAATAGAGATCGCTTGACGCATTATATAATTTTTTTTGTTTATTTCTTTGTCTTTTATCGCACAATTTCTCGCATCACCCAGACGTAATATTTATATATAATTTAATCAGACACATTCAAGCACGTCTCATCGTCGCTTCTCACCCTTTGCTCTGCTTTCTCCGTAGCTTTCTCAAAAACTACTAAGATTCTAGGTATCGTTCTGTCGATTAGCTTCTGTCATTTCTGAATTTAATGAGGTATCACGTCATTCAGGATATCATCAAGTGGACAAGCTAACTACTATAACTTTTACGGATATCGGTAAATATCTATGTGTGTGTGTGTAATATATGTATATATCACTTTCTCACTTTCCTTTTCTTTTTCGTAAGAAAAAAATTAGGAAAATATGTATGTGAGCGCATAAACGAATAAAAATGAATCCTTAATTGGCATGTTAATTTTTAAATTGTCAAAGTTTAATCAATGCTAGAAGTGAGGTCGCCGAGCAAGTCGCTTGGAATCTCTTTCAAATGCGTTTTTTTTTAATCTAAAAAAATAATTTTTTCGTCGTCTCACATCTACGATATTTTGATATAAATCCTTAAGTAAAGTTACTTTGGTTAAACCCACGTGCACGTATCGTCTCCTTCATAGAGTTCAAATAGATTCAAGAGGTGAAGTTTATATAATATGTCAACTTGTAAGGACGCTTTCTTTAAACAACCATACTTATAGTCTAATAGACGAATTCGGAACGAATAAACTCAGGTTTTTTTTCTAGTCGAATATCACGATTCTTCATTTATTTGTTGTAAGTTTTGTCTTTTTTACACAAATCTTTAAGAACTCCACCAAAAGTTGTCGATTATCGCTTAGAAAAAAGGACGTGAATCCAGAAGACTAAAGTCTCCTCCTATCTTTCAACATAATATTTATAATATATATATATATATTTTATATATATAATATATTTATGCATATTTTGTTTATACGAATACGTGTAATGCTAATGTGTACACCTTTAGAACTATATGCTTATAGTACATTTATCTTTCCAATAAGTTCGTTAACGAACAAATGTCATAAGGAGGACTTTGGTGCGAAATTATATAAGCTCAGGCTCGGAAAAGGGATAATCCTGACTGACGTTCCGTACTCTAACAATTCTAATCAATATCACTTTTTTCATTTATTAATATATTCATTAAGCTATATATCTCTCTTTTGCTCCTCTGCCTTTTGTTCTTTCTTCCTATAATGTTTCGCTCTCATTCTCTCACTCTTCCGCGCACACATGCGATATTACTCGTACTACTCACGCTTTGTTATAAAAAAAAGAACTTTGCGTTGTCAAAGCAAAACCAAAACGCATACTACGATGGCTAAGTGAAACCAGATTGCGAAGCGAAGAGTCTTAAAAAAAGCCATAAAAACGAAAAAGAGAAAAGTTTTGAGATGTATAAGAGTTAAGACTTTTAATGCTAATATAACAATTAAGACCTTTATCATAGACTATGTTTGTTCTATTTTCTGCATAGGGCATTTAAAGGTTATTGCTAAAATTTACAAATTTGTCCTTGTTATTTTAGTTCACTGTATTTAACTCTATCTCTATGATTTCTGAAGAATGCTGTAGCTATTCGACATTTTGTTCTCTTAAGTTTCAAAGGATATTGTAACTCTTATTAGAATTGCCGTCATAAGCCCGTAAAAGACGTAGATAAGTATATTTTGATCATCTAACATTGTACGCTTGTTTATAAAGCATATATAATATATATATACATCAATTTTTTCAAGAATTTTGCATACGATTGCAATTCCTTTTGACAGGAAATCTCAGGTCATCTAGTCACTTTGTAATATTGATCGATTCTAAGACTTGGACAAGTACATGTTACACATTTGACTGAAATGTATCTTTTTGGTACAAATATAGTGAATTACTCTTACACTTTTACTCTCCCATTTTCTCGAGCTCGCATGTTTGAACAGGCACGTTATGATAGTATTGGCCAGAAAAATACCTGGTACGATTCTTATTATCATCGGGATCTCGCTTTTCTAATTAAAAAGTTTGTTAAACAAAAAATCTGACTTTTTTTTAAATGAATTTCTTCGCGTTGGAAAAATAAAATAGATTTCGAACCAAATCGTAAAAATTCAAAATTCACTTCAGCAGTAGGCGAAGTCAATTAAAAATCAATTCAATAAGAAAGGCTGCTTTTAAAGCGCCAGAACAACTATTAAATCATTTTTTCTCTCTCAAATAAATATAACTTTTTTCTGCATGTTTTTTCTCTTACATCGTCTCTTTTGTCACCAAAGATTTTTTCTCTCTTTTTTTCTCTACCTTTTATAGTTAATATCGCTGATCCGGTGACGCTACACAATATTGAAACGATCCACTGAAAGCTAAGAGTCGCGCGAACATATACTTCTTTTTCGGACATTGGACCGCTCAAAACTTTTGTCTTATTTTTTTCATCATTTTCTCATATTCTCTTGCTCTCTCGCACTTTCTCTATCTCACACTTTCTGTCTCCCGAAGCAGTAGATTGATATTGATGCACCGACGACGCGATGCGTTGAGCGGGAAACTATGTAAGGATGAATACGGACAAGAGCGTTTTGGCGACTTTAAGTGAATGCGAATAAAACAGCGTTATCCTACATACAAAAGAAAATGAAAGGTTTTTGAAGTGGCTAGCGCATGCTACGCAAATTCGGATGTTCTTCAATGATCGTCGGCTTCGTGTATACGTTGACGCTTCGCTTGAAGCGGCTGTTGTTGCTGCATCTCAGGTGGTTCGGGACTCTCGACGATAGCCAGTGGTGCTGGAGAGCCCGGCGAACTATCTGGCTCTTCGTGAGCTCTTTTGCCCACCCCAACGCCTGCGTCAGGACCGATAAAGTTTCCACTAGAAGCATCACAATTCGTTAACGATTTAGCTCCAGACTTTTAATTCAATTTTCTTCGTAAACAATAACCTTACTTATACGTCAACTTACCTGTAATTATAACTTGTTTGTACAATAACGGGAGCTGGACTATATTGGCCAGCTGGAGATAAAGCGTGCTCTTCGGAAACGTTTCCAGGCAGCAAATACTTTTCTGCAAACATTTGATCAGAAACTAGTATTTCCGACGTTCAAAGTGAAATCAGTGATGTTCTACAGAGCTAGATGATGCAAAAGCGTGGTGAATTGCGAGTACGATTTGTCTTACCTTCTCGGTTGGAGTCACTATTAACGCCGTTGGTGACGACAGTGATCAAGCGCGATTTGTGCGAGGTTGGTACTGATGATACGTATGGATGACCAGGAGAACCTGGTGCCGATTGACTATTTAACTGACCGGCTGGAGAAGATACCGAACTGTCTGGATACGATTCCGGTCCAGGGGAGCCTTCTCTACTCAGGCACTCAGGCGTCATCAAGCCACTGATGCCAACGTGCGAAGGAGACGCTGGTGCACTTCTGTTAAATTTAAGTTACGACTCTTAGCGATGCAGATGACACGAATCGATGATTATCAATGAGCAAAGAAAAAGCTTACCTCGATGACAAACCAAAGGGAGCCCGAAAGCAAGGCACACCGCGCTGTCTTCTTCGTCTAAATGCTTGTTCGATGAGCTTGGCTTCTGACTGAGGATCTATTCTCCAGAACGATCCTTTGCCCGGCTCTTCTTGACTTCTCGGCACTTTGATGAAGTAACGATTCAGCGACAAATTATGCCTGATCGAGTTCTGCCAACCTTTGTCGGCCGTTCTGTAGTAAGGATAATTTTTTGTTATATAAGAATAAATCCCAGACAATGTCAATTGCTTGTCAGGTGCTGAAGCTATTGCTTGAACGATGAGCTGAGCATAGGAGTAAGGCGGTTTCGAGTCGTCCTTTGGAGGACTATAATGTGGTGCGGCTGCATTACCATTAGCTGTAATCAAACGAATCGATTATAATCTTGGCAAGGTGGATAATGTGTTTGGAAGAACAACCAATTAAAACTTACCACCGGTAGCAGCACCTGCAGCACCACCGCCACCTCCACCTCCTCCTCCTCCTCCACCAGCACTTCCGCTACTTCTGTATCGCGGTTCTGTACCAGGTTCTGGACTCATCTGTCTGCTCGAACTCTGCGCAGCGTCGTGCCTTTCGATAGCCGTATTCTGGGGATCACTAGCAACTGCAGCCGCGTAGACCGCGACCATCTGCAGATCTGCGGATATGTTTCTCCGTCCTTGTCCAGAGCGTGGACTCGCCGGGCACGAATTGGCTGCACTTATGGTACCAGTTGGCGACGGGAAGGGACTGCTGTAGCCGGTGTCTGGTATGTTTATTCTCAGAGGTGGCAACGGTGCCCTCTGCTTTGGTGGCGAAGCCATTCTTACAGTGCTTTGCTCCTGCTCATCCACCAGCGATTGAAACACGAGCCTTATGTTTGTACTTGGAAATCTGAATGTGCATCTATAAAGCAAGAACGTCGATTCAGACTTGTTTTACAATTTATCTTTTATCAAATAACTTAAAGCTACTTACGTCTTTGGCAGCTGAAAGGCAGCAGCACCCTTACGTTGGAAAACCCCATCGACGAAGACACCATTCTTTCCATTGCAGGTCATAAAAAAGTAGGGATGATCGTAATAAATTTCTAGATGCCTCCTGGAGATGAAACTGGAGTGACCCATGTTGACGTCCACTTCACCCTTGCTGCTGTTCCGTCCAATAGTGATACGTCTCTGTCGTACCATGTATTCAAACTCTCTGCCTTCGAGCCTGGCAATCGGTGCTCCCTTTGCCTCGAGATTCCACTGCATTTTAGAAGGGCTAGCCGGTGCAGATTTGAGAGCCAGCAATGCCCAT
This sequence comes from Apocrypta bakeri, assembly GCA_018906985.1. Classification (NCBI taxonomy): domain Eukaryota; kingdom Metazoa; phylum Arthropoda; class Insecta; order Hymenoptera; family Pteromalidae; genus Apocrypta; species Apocrypta bakeri. The sequence continues at coordinate 4,383,100 of JACCIA010000003.1, forward strand.
GCATCGCTCTCCTGTGTTCTAGTGTAGGTTGACATAGCTGCTGCTCCTCGAGTGTTGTTGTAGTTCAGCTTGTTCGCTCTACAACTCTGTCAAGAGTGAGAGAATGCTCACTTCCAGGAGATCACGCACACATACACACTCATACACGCAAAGACACAGAGAGAAAACACAGCACTTGGTTGAGCCAACCTCAGTAACAATAGCAGCACATGCAGCAGGCTCTTGTGTACATACGTGCGCGTGTGTATCTGCTATGTAATATCTCTCTCCGTCGTCGTCGTCGTCGTCGCGCCGTCCGCGTAATATGGCCGGCCTCCGTCGTGTTTTTTTTCTCTCTCTTTCTCTCTCTCTCACTCTATTCTCTCCCTCGCCGCCGCTGAGTAGCTTCTCGCGTCCGCCTGCAAGAGAGAACAAGGGCCGAGGATGAGCCTGGCGGTCGCCACGAAATTCCCGAATCTTACTGTACTGTGCTGTTCCGATTCGTAAATGTGCGTGCGCGCGCGTGTGTGTGTGTATGAGTATGTGTATGCGTGTACGTATGTGCTCTCTCCCTCTCTCTCACTCTCTCTACACCTACCTATATATGTGTATATGTACAAGATGTACGTCTCTCGTCTCGCTCTTTCTCGCGTTCGCGCGTGTGTATCCCGCGAGAGAGTTCGATAATAATGCAAGTGCGAGCGCGAGGAAGAAAGATGGAGCAGCCGTAGAGCCTACTGCGAGAGAGACAGAGCGAGTACGTGGCTCACACGACTATAATATATACATGTACTCGTTGCACGCGCGTATGTGTCCGTTTCTCTCTCTCTCTCTCTCTCTCTCTCTCTCTCTCTCTTTCTCCCTCTCTCTTTCTCTTTCTCTTTTTCGTTTAATCTATCTAACTATAATATATTTATCCTCGTAGCATTTACATATACACACATACATAGTGGCAGGTATTCGCAGACGAGTAATGGTAAAAGAAAAATATCCACTTACTTTGGTTGTCTGACGAAACACGAGGTTCTCGAATCGCTGCTTTGCTTTCCTATACTAAAAGTTCGCCCTGGAGACGGTTGAACAACACGCCGTGTTGATGTTGTTGCGGTAGCTAAGTTCAGTACTAATGTTATATCCAACGCCGTGTAGCTGTGTACTACTCCCTCACTCTTCGTCGTCTACTCACCAGCTCCGCTCTCCTACTTGTTTACCCACAAAACACACACACGACGTGCGCGAGGCAACAGCAGCAGCAGCAGCAGCAGCAGCAGCAGCAGCAGCAGCAGTAGTAACGAAACGTGGGTGGCTACCACGTGACAGACCGTGTAGCAGCGCGTGCTGGCGCAACGTTCGAACTTCGGTCCATCGACTCTTGTATATTATTATGCTCTTCTGCGTTAAAAATTAGTTCTCTCGAATATTCTTCTTTAATGTTTATGCCCGACAAGGTTAGATTATAAGTTGATAAACTTTTTCGCTTCTCTCTCGACGCGTCGCGCACACGTACACATCCGACAAAGCGTGCACTGCAGAATTCTCGCTACGAGCGAAAGACCGTATGTGTCGGAAATATGTATATACTCTACAGTCTGAGATTTTGAGGTTAGGTTAGGAGCCGTTCACTTCCTGGTAAAATCGGAGCATCTTCGGGGACATGACAGTGAGTGCGCGTGTTTACGCTACGCGCAGCTGTAAACACGCCGCGACTTACATGTATATATATGATGTGCCTCGGCTATAAGCGACTATACCTACTAACTATATTATAAATTAAATGAAAGGGAGGGGGAACTCGCGTGTTTTGTCGTCAATCCGGTGCGTGTGTATAGAGAATAGAGGGGCTATGTATAGGATATTTCTACGCGCGAGAGTAGTTGGAAACGATTGAATTGTTTGAAAATAATAAACGAGGACGATGGAGTAACAAATTTTCTTCGGTATTTCAGTCTCGGCGTAGATCTCGTCGAGGATATTTGATAGGTCGAGTATAATGTGGCCGCTTGACGACACGCCGCTGCCGGAGCCCAGCGCGGAAAAGGGGAGCGGAAGTAGAGGACGTTCGCGACGTTTACAAACACAAACAGTCGCTGTCCTTGTCTATAGTCCGCGCGCTTTGGTTCTGCTCTTCTACCGCGTACCGCGTCGCTTGATGATGTCAATTAGCTCGCGTATACACATATAGAATCTAGAGGTATTTTAAAACTTACTTTTCGCGTCCTTTCTATGTTTCACTGCTCAACTATGTATTCCTCTTGTAGCACAATCATTTTAAACAATATCTTACCTTGCCAAACGGATTTTCTATTTTCGCGAATTTATCAAAGATGCATTTTTCTATTTTTTATTTCATTCGACTAATTGTGACGAATAATTCCTAAGCGTCGTATATCAATAACATATCGCATTTAAAAACTTTCCTTTCTTTCATCGATTCTAAAGTGTGCTTTATTTACGTACAGAATTTCAAAACTTCGAATTATTTTTAGAACCGAAGAAGTTGAATCATCTAAATGAATGTGTGAAAGGTTAAAGTTAGGTTGGTACTTATAGAAATTGCAGACCGACATGCCTTCAATAATGGGAGCGGGTCGGAATTCATATATTTAGTATAGCAAAGAAAACAAGCTTTTATAACATTCTATTATCTATCTTGAGTATGTTTGCATTTCAACTATATTTTAAACTAATAAATTTATGATTTATTACTGGAAATAGGGTCGTTATGACGTATTTTTAACAGATATTCTCGCATAAAATAAGAGCACAGGTATTTTGAATTGGCACATGATTCATACCAACTTAAAATTTCTATTTTAGCTGCATGTATAAAATTCAGCGTGGCCACTGTCGGTCGTATCGCGCGTAACGACAACGCCAAGCGAGTGAACAACCAACAACATGACATAAGAAAAAAATATATATATAGTATACAGCTACGCATGCGCAAACGCTGCCCGCAATACACGCGCGCTTCCGTAACCATAACCTCGCGTTCCTGTTGAGGCAGGCATGGCAGAATATTTAAAAACGATTTTATAAATGTTCTATTCTATTTGATTCTTTGTAATTCAATCTACGTTATGATTTAATTAGATGCTTCTGACTGGATTCTATTGTGCAACTGAAATATACTTTAACAATCTAGCCCATCGAACTATTATTGATCGAAAAACACCTTTCTAGCATCTAATATTTATTGTGATCCAATTGTGATAAATGTAAAGCTAACTCTCTTGAAAATTAATGAAAAGTCGCTGCTGAATGCCGTGATTTATTTCTTTAAAAACATCGCTGTTATATAGTTGTAACTTTTCTTTTTCAGCATAAAACTCAAAATATAATTAGGATTGACGTATATATAATATATGCTTTATGACCGTTTCAAAGCATTGTTTTAACATACGTATTGACGTATACATATATGTTGGAAAAGATCCACGCAAGAGAAAACGTATAAGCGGATAGATGATTACATTGCTATGAAAATACTTTGAATTAAAAATAGTGCGTTATACGTTAATAATATATCATTGGCCCTGAAAAGGGCCGATTACAGAAATTGGTCAAGAATTAAAAAAAAGTCGAGAGAAAAATTAAGCACGTTCTCCACGAATTCGTCTTGCTAGTTGGATATCCTTAGGCATAATGGTAACACGTTTAGCGTGGATTGCGCAAAGGTTAGTGTCTTCAAACAGACCGACCAGGTAAGCTTCGCTTGCTTCTTGAAGAGCCATGACGGCCGAGCTTTGGAAACGCAAATCGGTCTTGAAGTCCTGAGCGATCTCACGAACGAGACGCTGGAAGGGCAGTTTGCGGATCAGGAGCTCAGTGCTCTTCTGGTAACGACGGATTTCACGGAGGGCGACGGTTCCGGGCCTGTAACGGTGAGGCTTCTTCACTCCTCCGGTGGCTGGGGCACTCTTACGAGCGGCCTTGGTGGCCAGCTGCTTACGCGGAGCCTTTCCTCCGGTTGACTTACGAGCGGTCTGCTTGGTACGTGCCATTGTAAAGTAACTTCGCAACGTTCAAACTGATGAAACGAAAATAATTTTCTCCTTGAAAGGAACCCTTGTATTTATATGGTCTCAAAACGCAACTGTTTGAAAATATCCAGTGGAAGGGGAAGTACAGGCACATTAAGGTTAACAACACGTATTTATTATGAAGATGGAGGGGGAAATTCGGCAGCTGGTCTATAAAAGGGGGACGGATTACCACCCTTGAAATCAGTTTGCTTTTTAACTTCGCCTTTAATACACCTCAATAACTACAACATGACTGGACGTGGAAAGGGAGGAAAGGGGTTGGGAAAAGGAGGAGCAAAGCGTCATCGTAAAGTCCTACGTGATAATATCCAAGGAATTACCAAGCCTGCCATTCGTCGTCTGGCCAGACGCGGTGGTGTCAAACGTATCTCCGGTTTGATCTACGAGGAAACTCGTGGAGTTCTTAAGGTTTTCCTTGAGAATGTAATCCGTGACGCTGTAACATACACTGAGCACGCCAAAAGAAAAACAGTCACTGCCATGGACGTCGTCTATGCGCTAAAGAGACAAGGACGTACCCTTTACGGTTTCGGCGGTTAATCAGTAAGTATGTCTGTTTTATACGAATATACTTTTATACAACAATCGGCCCTTTTCAGGGCCACCAAATTTTCAAACGTCAGAATACATCTAATAATTCAAACACTTTATTAGTAAAAAATGTTATAATATTATAATATATTTTATAAAGTATACGTAATTTAAAAATCATGAATACACATGTTATCTATAATTAGTACCTATTGAGTAAAACGTTTTTCTCAAAAATATACTGACTAAAGAATGTTCTTCATGAGTATATTTAAACGTTGAAAATAATGTTGAATAGCAGTAGGGCTGCCACAAGACTTCATATTTAACTTAGATTTAAAAAAATTCTTTTCATTTGAAAAATTGTAGCCTTTAACACATTGCTACTTACTACTATGCCACCAGTTACATAAATGAACTTCTTATACATAGTTTTTGTTTTACAACGACAAGTTGTTAGATAGTTTTAATACGCACTTCCTGTTACTTAGATTAAATTTTGTATTTACATTTTATACCGTTATATTATTTTAACATATATGAATTTTTTTTAAATTACAATAGTTTACGTTGTTTACGTACACTTATAAATCCACTTATATCCGCTATCGTTCTCAGTATTTTATTTTCTATGATTTCTAGGATTTTAATTTTTTTCTATATCTATTTTTCCATTCTGAAACATCGTTATCGACTTTTATTTTATTTTTAAGTACCGATATCACGGCTTCTACGGCACAAAATTCGAGTTTTTAATCCATAATGCGAGTTGAGCGAATAATAAATTTTTGCGTTTTATCATTAGTAAGTAATAGCAAACAAATAATAAATGCAAATTTATAACAAATTTGTATTTATCACTTCTAGTATTTTAGTTTGAATAACATATATTATTTTTGTATGCTTCTGTCTCGTCAATTGTGCGGTCATTTACGAAATTATGAATTAAGACTTAATATTCACATCGGTGTATTTTTTGCGACCATTATTTTATTATAGTAAATTATTATGGCCAAATATTGTTCAATAAGTTTTCAATACTTTATATTTGTTTGATCATGCATTATTACACTTAACATTTGTAACACAGCTGTTATCATTTTCAAAAGTCATGAAGACTGTGTTTTAGCATTTAAGGATATATGTTTTAATAATAAGCAACCAGTTATCTTATCTAATAATTATTCGTGTTAACCTGTGGTTATAATCGAGTCTATTTACAAACTGTAATTAGAATTTGACTTCTTGTCGAGTCAAAAACTTGCGCTCACTTCCAGAAGAATGAAGAACTGAAAAAAGTAATAAAATTACTATATTTTTCAGATTTTTTTCCATGATAATTTTCAAAGTATGCAACTGAGGAAAAAAGCAAGTACTACTAAAATTGTTCACACATAAATTATGTGTAAGATAGAAACAAATTCGAGTTCGTAAATGAAAAATTTTCATTGAAAATTGATCTAGAGCTAGAGCGTTAAAATGAAAAACTGCAAGAATTGTCAGATACTTAGTTTGCAAATAATTTATTAATCAAAGATTCCATTCTTTTTAACGCTGTGCTGTAAAGTAATGCAAATCGAAATCACAATAGCTGTGACACAATAATTAATTTACTATAGCCCGAAATCGCATTACTATTTTGCATTAACATGTAATATGTAAAGTTATGCATCAAATTTGGTGCTGATTATGGAACTTTCATATGCTATCGTTGCTTTATAAATGTTTATTTATTTAACAATATTTTGATCGATTTTGTCGAATTGAAAAATGTGTCTCTATAAACTATTTCTGGATGGATTTTGATTGTTTTCATACAAATATAAATTCCATTAAACAATTATGTGGTTACTGGTTTTTATTATCAATTTTCATGCGAATTAAATAGCAAACTGCTGTTAATCGATGCATCCAAATGAGCTTAGATTTTTCCTGAAGTTTGCACAGGGTTTTGACGCAGCGGTAAGCCAAGTTCTTATTCTAAATAACATTTCCGATCATAATAGAAAAATACTCTTTTCAAGAAATATCTAAAGTTAGTCCATTTCGGGTCTAATTCTCCTGGTCTACTTCTAAATAGTAAACACTCAAGAAATCCAGGTAAATATCTAATATATAGAATTAGTCGGAGTCAACATCTTCGGAACAACCATCATTTCCACCGAACTACAACCGTAGAAGTTGCTAGTGAAGGAGTTCGACAAAATATTTAGTGTTAGTAACAAAACTGCGATATTAGGTGATTTAAATACCGAACATAAAGACTGGAACTGTGATTGCATTAATCTGAGTGAAAGTTTGCTAAATCAGTATTTTAAAAATATTATAAAATTTTAAAAACACCAAAACTGTTTAGTCTCTGGCCATTTGCATCATACTCAGTTTGAAAAAAATACCATTACACAAAGAAATCCTAGCTGCTTAAAGTATAAAAACGCTGATTGGGAACTGTTCCGATAGAGTGTAAACAAAAACGTGTCTGCCAATCCAAAAATACAAACGACTAACCAGATAGGTCACTAGCTATGCCGTTAAAACACTTAAAAATGTAATTTGCGCAATTAAGATAGACGTTCCCACAACAACTATTTCCAATGACGGTAAAGAGATTAGCACAGAAATTAAAGATCGGAAATATAAGAAATACGTTAAAAAAATATACATAACACAATTAACGGGAGATTATAACAAAAATATTAAAAAAAAAAAACAGGTACTTTCGAAGCCATTTTAATGATATATTAATAAGTCCTTCCGTTCAATATCAATAAATACAAATTAAAATGATGTATGTACAACAAATTATAATATGTTCTTAGACTACAACAAAGTAGCAAGGAAAAATATTATGAGATCGAGTGAAAGAGGTAGCTCTATTCATCTATTCGCCAGCGACGAGTAGAAGATAATCGCAAATCAATAATTTAGAACGTGGCGAGAAAATATTAGAAAATTGTAGTAATCGATTATTCGAAAGATAATCAGAAATATCGATGACTTGAATCCTTAAAAAATTAATTCTGCTATTATTTATTATTATGTTAATAACAAGATAAATGATAACATTTTAGAAGATACGCATATTATACTTACGTTATACAGTAATAATATTTTCAAAGGAGACTCTAATATACTCAATTACAAAAAGCAGATCGGGAGCTACTTTAGAAAAAGGAAATAATAACATATCCGTTAGCACAAAAATACACGCAGTCAATGGGCTAGATACCGAAGTCAAATGTAATGATTAGTGACATTAAAATCTATTCTACTGCGAATCATTCTAAATACAGCAAACAGATTAGCTTAAAAATAAAATTCAAGATCAAGAATTCAAGATCAGACTGCAGCAAGTATGACAGCAACGGAGACCCATGCCTGGAGACCCTATATATTGTATTTCTTTTATAAAACACTACCGCCTCTTTGTATATTTGAATAAATGAACTAATCGGAAATATACCATATTTAAATCAATAATTTACGTTGATTTAAAAAATAAAAGTTACAGAAACGTACAACCAATATTGATTGATAGTGCGTATGACGATTCGTTTTGTGTTTCATTAATAAAACCTCGAGACAGTCAAAGCAGAAAAAAGTGATCTCTTCGAGACTTGTATGCTTGGCGGAAGATCTTTCAAATTTGTTGGTTTTCATGCGGTAGTACAGGTCAAAGAGTAGAGCAAAGAATTAGACATGTAAATTCTTGAACTCTGCGATCGATCTTTTATGCTCTTGATCTAATAGTTAATCAGATTCATTCGTTCGAATTCTGAGTGAACATTTCAAAATAATACTATTTTGTGATGGGCGAAAAAATAGTTATGGTTATGGAACGTCAACAATCAGACGTATTTTTGTGTGATTTTCGGCCAAACTCTAGTCAATAAGTACTTTCCTGTTTTTCAAAAGAACGTACGTCGAAATTTTCTAAACGGTTAGAACGCAAATTCAATCCTGAAGCGATAGTTGATAGTTATAAAAGGGTATATGCGTTGTACAGAAACAAAATACCTCAGTTGCTGTTTAACCTTGGAGGTAGAAAAACATATATCCGCAAGTCTATCTCGCACTTGTTACGTTAGGAAATCGTGTTTATTTTCATAACGATAACAAATGCTATTCAAAAGATCGAAGACATAATTTGTAAAAAAAGGATGATATGCTATTCAGATATACAAAACATTGATGATCTACCAAATCGAGGCTATGAACGAAAAAAAAATCAATTCTAATGAACATTTTAATAGTTATGACACGTGTTTCTTAATGTAGGATAATTCTACTATATTATTTCCTTTAATAATCGATTTATTCGTAAATTATGTTCGGCGGACAATTCTTGGAAATGGGTTTTTCTAAAATTGCATCTAAGGAATGAATCGAGATAAAGACATGCTTAATTAATCAGTGAAATCGGCAATCAATTTTAATAGTTAAACTCATAACCTAATCTAAAATAACTGATCGATATTAAAAGAAATATAGGTGAAATCCATGAACTGTACATTCAAATTGTCAAAATATAGGTTTACAGTCTCTTTCTATACGTATGGCTAAAGAATTCATGTACTGTGCATCCTAAATCCTTAGTCGATGAGTACTGCATATGAAATTTCAAATTCAATTTAATTGTAATTATCTAATATGTAATAGATAAAAACAAAAGTAATTTTTCATATATACAGTAACGTGTCTATATTAAATATATTTCACGTGTGAACATGATATATATAGTATATAATGATAATTAATAATTCATAGTTTGGTATTACGTTTAAAAATATTTAGTGGCCCTGAAAAGGGCCGATTGTACAAAGTTGTCAAGCAGAGATTAGGTTAAATTTATTTGGAGCTGGTGTATTTAGTGACGGCTTTGGTACCTTCACTAACAGCGTGCTTAGCCAGCTCACCAGGCAGAAGAAGCCTGACAGCGGTTTGGATCTCCCGAGATGTAATGGTCGATCTCTTGTTGTAATGAGCCAGACGCGAAGCTTCAGCAGCAATGCGCTCGAAAATGTCGTTGACGAAGCTGTTCATGATGCTCATGGCCTTACTGGAGACACCAGTGTCAGGGTGGACCTGCTTCAACACCTTGTAGATGTAGATAGCATAACTTTCCTTCCTCCTCTTCTTGTGCTTCTTCTTGTCACCCTTGGTGATGTTCTTTACGGCCTTGCCGGCTTTCTTGACTGCCTTTCCGCTTGCTTTAGGTGCCATTACAAAATGTCTTTCAGCACAGAGGAGAAAACTGAATGATGCGGAGACCGGTTTGAAGCGCAGCTATTAACTTGACGAAGGAAGCTGCTCCGAACCAATGAGGTAGCGCTCTCCCCACTCCATCGATGCCGAGCGTATAGATTGGTTCGGCGTAACGCCACTAGACTACACAAAACTCAGACATTTTTGTCGAACGCTATCAGATCGTGTACGGTCGTCTCTTACTCACGTTTAATTCCATTCAATTGAAACATGTCTGGACGCGGCAAAGGTGGTGGCAAGATCAAGGGAAAGTCAAAGACTCGCTCCAACAGAGCTGGACTCCAGTTCCCCGTCGGACGTATTCACCGTCTGTTGAGGAAAGGAAACTACGCCGAGCGCGTCGGTGCCGGTGCTCCGGTTTACCTGGCCGCCGTCATGGAGTACTTGGCTGCTGAGGTTCTCGAGTTGGCAGGTAACGCTGCTCGTGACAATAAGAAAACTAGGATCATTCCTCGTCACCTTCAATTGGCCATCCGTAACGATGAAGAATTGAACAAACTTCTCTCTGGAGTCACGATTGCCCAGGGTGGTGTCTTGCCCAACATCCAGGCTGTGCTCCTCCCCAAGAAAACTGAGAAGAGCTCTTAAATATTTCAATTCAACCTTATTTCTCAACAATCGGCCCTTTTCAGGGCCACCATATTTTTTAAACGTTATAACTGACTATATTTTTGTATATAATATACATTCAATTGACTACAGAATTGATAACAAATATTAAACTAACACATTACGAATGATTTTTCGCGGCGAACTAAACACATCATCAGTCTACTATAATAACAATTACAATTGTATTATACGAATGGATATAATATTCTGCATCGGTCATGATATACATTTTTAAGTAACTACTTGTTAGGAATAAGTATCTACTTTAGTAATAAATTTATAAAAAATGCATTCATTACTTTTACGTGTTTTGACACTTAACGTATCAGTGTTATGAAAATAACGATTAATATAGATAATATACTATAATTTAATTACAGATTCATTGAAATACTTATGCCGTTCTTAAATTTCATAATATAACGATATTAATTAGAATAGGTATAGCATCAAAAACTTTTTTATATATTGTAACGTCACAAAAGTTGCAGTGAAATACATTCACCGAAGCGGCGTATGTATCACCCATATTCAAAACATCTCTGCAAAGGAACGCTTTTTTTTTTTTTTTTTGTTGTGGACGACCACTGGGAGGTTTAAATCTTCTAAAGACACCCTCCCGAAGGGCGCACATGGCGATGGGAGCCGTTCGGATGGGTAGTGTCGGATTCTTACCGACTAAACACTCCTCCCGTGTGAGGGGTACCAGGCCAAACGGCCTCTAACCCCAAGAATGGAAAGGTGAGGGTGAAGAGGAGAAGGTGAAGGTAGAGGAAGGGGGGAGGGTGGCGGTGGAGAGCTGGGTAGCTCCCTCCAACACCAGCATGACGGAAATCATGCTGCTGGGACGGAAATCGGCTCCCATCGCCGCCGAAAGGCGGCGACTCCAGAGAGATTAGTTGGTTTGTTGAGAAACCAACGAGTTCTTCCTCGACTGAGGGAGGAGGACTTTGAGTGTCCATGTTAGTTAGTTAGTACGTCTAGGATGCCCTGAGAAGGGCAGGTTGGAATAAGGGGAAGCCCTGAGCGGGCGGGGTGGTTTGAGTTGAGTATGGAGATGTCCTGAGAAGGACAGAATGAGGTAGAGAACGCCCAGATAGGGCGGTTTGTTTTTTGGAGTATGTTTGTCCTGAGAAGGACAGGTTTATGAGAAGGATCGCCCTGATGGGGCGGTTTTTGGGATAAGGATGGATAGTCCTGAGAAGGACAGATTATTAGGAAATTGCCCTTAGAAGGGCAGGTAGGTGTTGCTCTTTCGAGGGATGAAGGATGAATGATGATTGATGTCAAAAACTTTTTTTTTTTTTTTTTTTTTTTTTTTTTTGTGGACGACCACTGGGAGGTTTAAATCTTCTAAAGACACCCTCCCGAGGGGCGCACATCGCCGCCGAAAGGCGGCGATGGGAGCCGATCGGATGGGTAGTGTCGGGTTTTTACCGACTAAACACTCCTCCCAGGTGAGGGGTACCAGGCCAAATGGCCTCTAGCCCCAAGAAAAGGAAGAATACGGGGGTGAGAGGGAAAAAATAGTTAGGGGAGGGGAGTGATAGAGAGAAAGAGGGGGGGGGGGTTGGAATTGGAATTGGGTGGAGAGCTGGGCAGCTCCCGCAGTACGCATTAGAAGCGAGGCATGAAAAAGACCTGTGTTAGGCCTGGCACAATTTGCAGGGCCTGGTTACTAGGTCGAAGGATTTAGGATTATAGTTGAGGAGGGCTTTTACCCCTGAGTTGGGGTGGTTTGCCAGGGAGTTGTGGAGGGTGGTCGCGCGTTCGGCGGCAGTGATAGAGAGGGGGGATAAGCCTGTTTCGCGGAGGATTTGGGCGTTTCGAATGAACCAGGGGTAGTCTAAGGAAGCACGGAGGAGTTTCATGAAAGTGCCCTGGAGGAGTTTCAGTCTGCCAGGGCGGGCTGTGCCCCAAATGGGGATGGCGTAGGTGGCTATACTAAGAATGATGGCTTTAAAGGTACGTAGCTTGGTAGCGGAAGAAACTTTCTTGTTTGAGAAGAAGGGCTTTAGGTGGATGAAAGCGCCGTTTATTTTATTGCGGGTGGCTTGGATGTGTGGGCGCCAGGTGAGTTTAGAGTCGAACGTGACACCCAGGTATTTGACGGAAATGGACGAGTGAAGGATGAGGGGGCTGATTTTAAAGTATCAGCGAAGGATTTAGGAGTAGTGTTGCGGCGGATGAGAGGGGCCGGGGTCGGTTTGACTGTAGGCAGAGAGGGGGGGATGTTGGTTATGGAGGTTTGGGTCAGATTGTTGTTGGGGGAGGATTTTGGGGCTTTAGGGCAGCCTCGGTAGGTAGCGCGGTGGTCGCCTTGGCAATTGCCGCAGCGAGGTTTGGCGTTGGGGGAGTCCTTTCTTGGACAACTCGCGGTGTGATGATCTTTGGCGCAGAAAGCGCAGACCCAGATCGCGTGGCAGTAATTTCCCGTGTGGCCATAGCGCATGCAGCGTTTGCATTGGGGGGTGAATTTAGATTTGTTCTTGGGCTCGACCTTGATAGATAGGCCGCCAAGAGTGCGGAGATCGAAAATGGTTTTAGCTTTGGGGTGGGAGGGGTCGAGATGAACAGCAATGAGGGGCCAGATCTTCTCTCCTCTTCTCATTCTGTGGATTTTCTTAACCGGAAATTTCCGGCTAAGCTCCTCAAAGAGAGAATCATCAGAGAGGGCCTGGTTAACTCCCCTGATGACAACTACCAGGAGGCGGTCTTCTGGCAGTTGGTGGGTGGAGTACTCTAGATCTTTAGCATCTAGACGCGAGGTGAGATTTCGAAAGTCTGAAACTGATTCAGGGTAGATGCGGATACCCGATGGGGTGTTGACTGCGCGGCGGTAGTGTATGTCGTGCTTTGACAAGGTAGCTTGGATACGCGGCCAAAGATTTAGATCGCGTATGATGATCGGAGGGGGAGGTCGTGAGGCGACCGTTTCGTCCTCTGACATTGCGGAGTCAGAGTCTGAGGCGGATAGGGGTTGGGGGGAGGAAGGAGCTGCGCGGAGCCGCTTCTTTTTATTTTTGGCTGTTAGCCAAGGCTCGTTGCTTTCGTCGTTGGAGAAGTCTGAAGGAGACGGGGGTGATGCACGTTTTTGGTGCGGGGTAGGAGAGGATAATGCTGGCAGGTTGGGCGGGAGAGGAGAGGCAGCGGAGGGGGGGCGAGAGGATTGAGAGGGAGGCGCAGATGATACTGCGGAAGGAGGAGGAGTGGTTTTGAGGAAAATTTGAGGGTGAGACGCGGTTGAAGCTGCGGGGGAAGTGGGGATGGCTTTATGTGAATTTAGAGCGTTTTGGGCCTCAAGTACGGCGATGCGGTCTCGAAGAGTGGCTATGATGCTCAAAGCCTGGCTGAGGGTAGATATTTCCGTCATGTTGGAGTTGGGGGAGGGGGCATGCAGGGGGCCGGGCCCCATGATTGGTATGAGAAGAATGTAAGTGAATACTCTTGCGAGGGACTTACCGGATTGAAGAAAGGAAACTCGGACAGGGCAGGAGGTGCTGGTGATGACAGGAAAGGAGTCGGGCAGAGCCGCAGGTGTGGATTGTGGCGTTGACCGGGCGGAAAGAGAGTAGCGGGTGTTCCATCCGCGGCATCGGAGACAGGAAGGAGGAGGCGAGGTGCCACTAATCCGTGTGGCGTTGCCCTAAGAAGGGCAGTTGGAGCGAGTGTGCAGTAAGAGAGGAGAGAGAAATGCGACCGTCCGAAGCGGAGGTCAAGCGAAGAGTGATGAGCGTGAGCGATCGTTTTTTTTTTTTTTTTTTTTTTTTTTTTTTGGAGTCGAGGAGGGGAAATCTTCAAAAGACACCCAGGGGGATGGGTAGTGTCGGATTCACCTGTAGGTGCCTACCGACTAAAACCACCTCCTCGAAGGTTACCAACCCGGAGGTTATAAACCGTATGGAAGAAGCTTGTGAGGTCGGGAATTACTAGAGAGGCTAGTGAATTACTGTGCGCTAAAGCGAAGCATGTGAATATATGGGATGTATTTTTAGGTTATTTAAGGGACTAAGGAACAAGGGCGGCGGGTTCTATCGCCGGGTTTGGCTGAGATAGTGGATAAGGTCTGGATGGTAGGGTTATCATGTGTAGTGCATGATATTCTTAGGTTTTTCGCGTAGGTGGTGGCGGCTTCGTGGAGTGTTGGAAGACCAGTTTCTTTGAGGATTTGCTGGTTTCGAATGAACCATGGGATGTTTAGTGAGTTTCGGAGGAGTTTCATGTAAAGACTATTTAGTTTGGGTAGACCAATGGCTGTACCCCAGATGGGGATAGCGTAAGTGCAGATGCTTCTGATGATGGCATTGAATGTTCGAATTTTTGTTGTGGCGGAGATATTTTTCCTTGTGAGAAAGGGTTTTAAGGCTACAAAGGCTCCTAGTGCTTTGTTTCTTACTGATGTGATTTGATTTGTCCACCTAAGTTTTCTGTCGAAGATCACTCCAAGGTATTTGGCTGAGTTGCTCCAGGGGATTTTGTGCCCGTTTACTATAAGGTTGTCTGGGGGTATGTTACGGTGTGAAAAGAAGATTGCTTCTGATTTGGTTTCGTTGAGGTTGAAGCCCCATTTGTGATACCAACTCAGGAGTTGAGGTATGAATTTGTTCATTACCGTGGAGCAGTGTGTTTTTGTTTTTCCGGTGTAAAGAAGGGCTGTGTCGTCTGCGTATTGGGCTATTGTTATTTTATTGTTGCTGGGCATGTCGTGACAGTAGAAGTTGAATAGTGCAGGTGAGAGCTTGGAGCCTTGGGGGACTCCCGCCGTGACTGGTCTGGATGTTGTTAGCGTGTCTTGGATTCGAACTTTGAGCCTGCGGTTTGTAAGGAAAGATTTTATTAGTCCGATCAGATAGTGTGGACAGTCTTGGGTTATGAGCTTGTAGAGGAGCCCGTCGTGCCAGACTCTGTCAAAGGCTTGTTTAGCGTCTAGTAGGAGCATGGATGTGTGTCTTCTTTTATTGAGATTTCCGGCTATGTACTCTGCTACTCGCATTAGCTGGTGTCCTGTGCCATGGCGTTGACGGAAGCCGTGTTGGAAGTCCGGGATGATTTTCTTGTTCTGTAGGAAAGTGTTGAATCTGCTGAGAATTATGGATTCTGCAACTTTGCTAAGTGTACAAAGTAGACTGATAGGGCGGTAGCTGGAGGCTTTGTTGAGTGGTTTGCCTGGTTTGGGGAGGCAGACGATCGTGGCCGTTTTCCATGCTTCGGGAAAATGTTTGAGCCTCATCATTGCATTTATGATGTTGCAGAGAGCTGTGATGTGTATTCGGGGGAGACATTTTAGCACAGCGTTGGAGATTCCGTCGTCGCCGGGCGCTTTGTTCCTGTTGAGGTGTTTGATGATGAGCGCGATCTCTTGGGGGGTAGCTGGGTGGAAGTCCGTGTTTGTTGGAGTGAAGTTGTGTACTGTTTCTGTTGTGGAAAGATGGGATTTGGTGAATTTATCCTTTATTGGGAAGGGTGAGCATTGCTCTTGTAGAGAGTCGGCTAGTATGTTGGCCTTGTCTGCGTTGGAGGAGAAGGACCTTCCGTTGTGTGAGAGCGGGGGAGAGTATACTTTTCTTTTTCGAAGTGATTTGATGACTTTCCACACGCGTTTGGGATTTGTTTCGGCCTCTGTGATATATTTGTTGAATTTTTCTTCTTTGTGTGCTTGAAGTGCTGTATGTAGGGAGCGTTTGACCTCATTGAGTTTAGGTTGAGTAAGAGTGTTTTGGGTCCTTTGTATTTTCTTTCGGAGGGAGTTTTTCTCTTTGATGAGATTTAGAATGTTTTTAGGGAGTTGTTTGTGTGTGCTGTTGAGTGGAATGGATTTGGTTGCAGAGCGGACTTTGTCTTGGAGCTCTTGGGTTAGGGATAGTATTGCAAGGTCTATATCGTTCGCGGAACTTATGTTTTGACATTTGAAAGTGGAAGTCTCTAGCAGATATTTTAGCGTAAGCCAGTCTGTTTGTTCAGTTGTGGGGGTGATTGTTTCTGGAGTGAATGGAATTTCCAGGAGGACGGGATTGTGGTCTGAGTTGAGAAGCACCTCAGACCAGGGGTCTTTTTCGAGGGTGATATTATTGGTGATGAAGATGTCCAGGATGTCGGGTGATTTGTGTGGGACACCGGGAAAATGGGTTGGTTCCAGGGGGGCTTCAACGGAGAAGTTATGGTGTTGAAGTAGTCGTAATAGGGATGAGCCTTTTCGGTTATTTTTGTGGCATCCCCAGGTTCGGTGTTTTGCGTTGAAATCTCCTGCAATGATTGTGGGGGTTTTGTGATCGAGAAGATGGGGGATTTCAGTAAGGTTGTTTATGTTCGGAGGAGAGTAGCAGGTTATGACTTTAAGGGTTCTCTTGTTGTGTGAGATTTCTACGCCGCATACCTCTAAGGAGGGGACGGGAGTACTGATTATTTTGTGCCTGATTGAATTGTGTACAAGAGTGGCTACTCCGCCTGCGCTGGAGTTTGGACGATCCACTCTATGTGTTGTATAACCAGGTATGTATAAGGACTTTTCAGGTTGTAGGTGAGTTTCCGTGATGCATACTAAGTCGATTTTCCTTTCTTCAAGAATCTGTGTGAGAAGAAGGACTTTGTTTCTCTTTGAGGCGAGAATACCGTTGGCATTCCATGATAGGATAGTGATTTTCCCAGTGTTAGAAGGATTGAGGTTGGTGGAGATAGGTGGTGACTTGGGAGAGGAAGGAACGAAAAAGCTGGTTTAATACCGAGCTTATTTCAGGGTTAAGGTTACAATTGGAGTTTTCTGAGGGGACGGGTCTAGGGCCTTTGACAATGTTGGCGTATGTATGTTGTGTGTTTAATTGGGGGATTGCGGGAGTAGTTGGTCTTGATTGTCTTTGTATGGGTGTAGCGGCGGCTCTCGAGGAGGGGCGAGAGTTTGGGTTGCTGGGTGGATTTCTCAGGGTTGGAGCTGGTAGCGGTTTTTGTGTGTTGAGGGAGGCTTGGTGGGTTTTTGTTGAGTTTGGTTGGAGTTTAGGTGGAGACTGAGGAGCTTTTGGGCATCCTCGATAAGTGGCTCTGTGTGGCCCGTTGCAGTTTATGCAGGTTGGGGATTTTTTCGGGTTGTCCTTTATAGGGCAGGTGGGCGTTGCGTGTGGTTTGGCGCAGAAGGCGCAGGCCCATGTGGCGCGGCAATAGTTGGCCGTGTGTTTGAATTTTTGGCAGCGACGGCATTGTGCTATTATGGTAGATTTCCTTTTGGGTTCTACTGATATGTTGAGTCCTCCTATGTATTGTAAATTGAAGATGGATTTGGCCATTGGTGCTTTGGCGTCTAGGTGGACGGCTACTAGTGGCCATATTCTGTCTCCCTTACGCATGCGGAAGACAGATTTTACTGGTAATTTTTTTCTCTCGAGCTCGGATTTAATATCTTCGCTGGAGATAGTTTCAAGTACGCCGCGGATAATTACGATCAGGTCCTTATCCTGACGTACTTGGTTTGTGGTGAAAGGAATATTTTCGCCGTCTAATTTCGCGGTAACGTAACGGAAGTCTTTTACTGATTTAAGGTATATCCTTATTGATTCGGAAGTATTTATAGCACGACGATAATCAATGTCTTCGGCTTGAAGAAATTTTTGTAGGGCAGGCCATTTGTCTTTTTGCTTGACGCAGATTGGGGGAGGGTGGCCGGAAGATTCGGATTCTGAGTCAGAGTCGAGGTCGGAATCGGACTGGGAATCAGACGATGATTCGATGATGAGGTTCTGTCTGGGTCTCTTTGTTTTTCTTTGTGGAGAATTTACTTGAGGGTGATTGGTGGTGTGTGTTGGTTTTTGAGTGTGATTTTGTGATTGGATTTGTGTTTGGGTTTTTGCTGCCGTGGGAGCGGAGATGTGTTTTTGAAGCAATGCGGTAAGCTCAGCTATCCTGGCGTTTAATTTGTTGTTTAAGCGTTTTTGCTCATTTTTGGTCTCTTCAATGAGACGGATTATTTCCTTTTTATCAGGGAGTTGAGTTGGGGTAGTGACGGGAGAGGGGTCTGTGGAGTTGACCAGGTTGTCAGTCTCCATGAGAGATGGGTTTTGTGTGTTTTGGGTGTTTTCTATGGTTTGAGATAGTTCGGGGTGTGAATAGTTATGATGAAAGGCCATTACTGGAATAATGGGGTCCTGAGAAGGACCGTTTGTACGTTGGAGAGGATGCAGGCAAGGCTGCGGCGAGGAATTGTGAGTTTGTCCTACGGGTATAGAAGAGGTCATTCGACGAACGTTCTGGTTAGAGAGACGGACGAGGAATGGTGTGGTGTGTGAGCGATCGTCTATCGATCAGTCCCTTTAAACGCTTTATGCGCCAACCTGATGATGAGTTACGTATTCTGTCATGTCGCCGACTAGCGGCAGGAGGCCGAACTTGCAATTAGCGACGGCGGCAGGCGGCGATGGGAGCCGTTCGGATGGGTAGTGTCGGATTCTTACCGACTAAACACTCCTCCCATGTGAGGGGCACCAGGCCAAACGGCCTCTAACCCCAAGAATGGAAAGGTGAGGGTGAAGGTAGAGGAAGGGGGAGGGTGGCGGTGGAGAGCTGGGTAGCTCCCACAATACGCATCAAGTGCGAAGCGTGAAAGACACCCAAAAAATTTAGTCCTGGCCCAGTTTGCAGGGCCTGGTTACCAGGTCGTAGGATTTGGGGTGGAAATTTAGGAGGGCTTTTACCCCGGGGTTGGGGTGGTCGGCCAGGGTTTTACGAAGGGAGACCGCTCGTTCAGCGGCTGTGATGGATAGGGGGGAAAGGTTTGTTTCGCGGAGGATTTGTGTGTTGCGAATAAACCAAGGATAGTCTAGGGAGGCACGTAGGAGTTTCATGAAGGTGCCCTGGAGGAGTTTTAGTCTATCGGGACGGGCTGTGCCCCAGATAGGGATGGCGTAGGTAGTGATGCTGAGGATGATGGCTTTAAAGGTTCTGAGTTTGGTGATGGAGGAAACTTTTTTGTTGGAGAAAAAGAGTTTTAGATTGATGAAAGCACCTTTGATTTTGTTGCGGGTGGCTAGGATGTGGGGTCGCCAGGTGAGTTTGGGGTCGAAGGTGACACCCAGGTACTTAACGGAGGATTTCCATGGGATGGAGAGTTCACCAACTCTGATGGGAGGGGGGAGTTTTCGTTTACGGGAGAAGAAGATGGCTTCGTACTTGGATTTATTTATGGAGAGGCGGTTTTGGCGGTACCATGTAAGGAGGTTAGGAAGGAAGAGGTTGATATGTCTGGAGCAGGTGGATTTTTGGCAGGAGGTGTTTAGTAGGGCTATGTCGTCTGCGTAGAGGGCGGTGGTGATTCGGTTGTGGGTGGGGAGGTCGCTACAAAAGATGTTGAATAATAGCGGGGCTGGTTTGGAGCCTTGGGGGACTCCAGCGGAGATAGGGTAAGGTTTGGAGATCGCGTTGCCCGTTTTGACACGGATGGTGCGATTGGAGAGGTAGGATTGGAAGGTGGCTATTAGGTAGTGTGGAAACTGGAGGGTGATTAGTTTGTGAATGAGTCCGTCGTGCCAGACTCTGTCGAAGGCTTGTTGTACATCTAGGAGTAGCATGGCAGTGTACCATCTTTTGTTCTAGCTGTTGGAGAGGAGTTCTGAGACACGTAGGAGTTGGTGGGTTGTGGCATGCTGGGGGCGAAAACCGTGTTGGCAGTCTGGAAGGATGTTATGTGAGGAGGTATGGACGGCAAGACGTTTGAGGAGGTCGCTCTCGACTACTTTGCTTAGGGCGCTTAGTAGGCTAATAGGTCTGTAGCTGGAAGGGGAAGAGAGAGGTTTGCCTGGCTTGGGCAAACAGATGACTGTAGCCTCTTTCCAGGCGGGAGGAAAGTAATGGAGGCGCATGACGGCATTTGCTATGTTGCAAATGGCGGTGATGTGTTTGCGCGGGAGGATTTTGAGGACAGAGTTTGTGATTCCGTCTTTGCCAGGGGCCTTTCGGTTTTTGAGGGAGCGTACGATGGTGGAAATCTCGGAGTGGTAGTGAGCAACGGAGAAGGGAGTGGCCTCTGGGGTTTGTGGAGCGGCAGCCCCAGGCGGTGTTTTTGGCGTTGAAATCGCCGGCCACGACCGTGGGGAGGTTTGAGGAGAAGAGTTTTCCTAGTGAAGTTAGTTTGCTAGGAGAGTTAGGGGGGTAGTAAACGGAAAAGATTCGTAGGGAGCTGTTTGCGAGAGTTGCCTCAATGCCGACAGCTTCCTCGATGGAGGGATCAGAGTGGATGGCTTTGTGGCGGAGGGAGGAGTGAATTAGGATAGCTACTCCACCTCCGTGGGAGTCGCGGTCTTTGCGGTAGATTGAGAAACCGGGAATGAAGATTTTGGAGGAAGGGGAGAGGTAGGTCTCGGTGATGCATGCGATTAATATGTTTTTGGAGGAGAGGAGGTCTTGGAGTTCAAGGATTTTGTTACGGATGCCGCAGGCATTCCAATTTAGTAGGAGAAGGGGTTGGTTGTTAGGGATATTAGCCATTTATGGAAGGGTTGAAGTGGATGAGAACGGCTAGGAGTGCGTTGGTGAGGGAGGTAATGGGATCAGCGTCTTTTAAGGGAGGTGGAGAGGAGGTTGGGGGGGCAGGAGTGGGTGATTTGAGGAGATCAGCGTAGGTTTTGTGAGGGGCGGAGTGATGGAAGGAACGGGGAGGAGGGTGGGATGGATGATCCGATGAGCGAGTAGTGTGAGATGAGGATGTGGAAGTTGGTTTGAGGGTAGGAGTGGAAGGGGATGAGGATTTTGGTGCTTTGGGGCAACCTCGGTATGTGGCGCGGTGGTCACCTAGGCAGTTGCTGCAGCGAGGTTTGGTGTTCGGCAAGTCTTTTTTAGGACAGGTGGAGGTGAGGTGGTCTTTTGCGCAGAAGGCGCAGACCCATTTCGCGTGACAATAGTTAGCTGTGTGCCCGAATTTCATACAGCGTCTACATTGGGGAGTGATTTTATTTTTCCTTTTGGGCTCGACCTTGATAGCAAGGCCGCCCAGGGTGCGGAGGTTAAAAATATTTTTCGCGTTTGGATGCGAGGGATCTAAGTGTACCGCGACGAGGGGCCAGATCTTTTCTCCCTTCCTCATGCGGTGGATTTGCTTAACCGGGAAATTCCGGTTAAGCTCTTGAAGGAGGGATTCGTCCGAGATGGCTTGGTTGACTCCGCGGATTATGACGACCAGTTGCCTGTCTTCAGGAAGTTGGTGGGTTGAATATTCTATTTCGTTTGATTCAAGTCGGGCGGTAAGATCGCGGAAGTCGGGAACCGAGGCGGGGTATATCCGGATATCAGCGGGGGTGTTGACAGCGCGACGATACTTAATGTCGTAGTTTGCCATGGTGACCTGAAGACGGGGCCAGAGGTTTAGGTCCCGGATGAGTATGGGTGGAGGAGGGCGGGAGGAGGAGGTTTCTTCCTCTTCTTCTGAGCTGGAGGGCACAGAGTCAGAGTCAGAAAGGGCGAGCGGAGAGGATGGTGCGGTGCGACGTTGTCTTTTTTTGCTGTGTTTGACCACAGTGAAATTTTCGTCGTTGGAGGAGCTGGCTGGTGAGGGAGGGGAGCTTCTTTTAGGTCCTGATGACAGAGCAGGAGGGGGGAGGGGGGAGGCCGAGGAGGGTGGCCGTGAGTGGAGAGAAGGTGGGAGAGGAGAGGCAGTAGAGGTGTTGTTTCGGAGGAGGTCAGCGACTTGAGCTTCTAGGCGGGCGTTCCGTTCCCGGAGTTCATTGATAATAGAGTACAGATGAGCGATAGAGGGCTCAGCTGTGGGGGGTATGAGTTGAGAATGTTCCATGATGCCTTAAGGGCGAAGGATAGTAAGAGAGTGAAAGAGTAAGTGGTAAAAGGTAAGGACTAACCTAGGAAAGACACTAACCTAGAAGAGTGTGTTGGTCCGGAGAGGTGAGGGAAGACCTTGTGGGTGGCGCCTCAGGATCTTCTATTGGATGTGGATTGGCTGGAGACCGGTTGGAAGGAGGAATGGGCAGCGGTGGGGGCTGCTGTGACGTCCCGGCGGGGTAGAGTGGGGAGCCGTCCCCACTCTGGAGTGTAGGTGGCGATGCCCTGAGAAGGGCAGTTTTGCTTCAGAAAGCTGCACTGCGATTGCACTGCTCGAGGAGAGAGCGGCGACCGTCCAGAGCGGAGGTCAATGACTTAATGATACTCCTCTGTGCTGACAGACATTTTGCAATGGCACCTAAAGCAAGCGGAAAGGTAGTTAAGAAAGCCGGCAAGGCCGTAAAGATGTTCTTCCATCACCAAGGGTGACAAGAAGAAGCATAAGAAAAGGAGGAAGGTTTTTTTTTTTGGGGGGTCAAGGAGGGGAAATCTTCTAAAAGACACCCAGCGAGGTGGGTAGTGTCGGATTCACCTTACGGTGCCTACCGACTAAAACCCCTCCCCATTGGTTGCCAACCCATAGGGTTATGAACCATTTGTTGAAAAGGAGACAATGGGCGGCGGAGAGCGGTGGCCGGCACAGGTGTGCCTGGCACTTGCGCCTTCGGCGAAGCACGGAGTTAAATGGGTGGGAGGGTTACAGGGAGCGGGTTAGTAGACAGGGTCTTCTAACACGGTCCGAGGGTTTAGGGCGGCAGTCTGCGAGTTTTTTGATGCTCGGGTTGTTGTGGATTGTGAGGGAAGTGTTGAGGTTTTTTGCATATTTAGATGCTGCTTCAAGGAGGGTGGAGGAGTTGGATTCTGATAGTATCTGATGGTTACGGATATACTAGGGGATGTTGAGAGCTGAGCGAAATAGGCGCATATATGTGCCTTGGAGTCTGTTAATTCTTTTGGGGAGTGCAGAGCCCCAAATTGGGATTGCGTATGTGTAGATGCTGCGGATGATGGCGTTAAAAGCCCGGATTTTGGTTTGGTTGGAGATTGTAGGATTTCTAAAAAAGGGACGGAGGGAGGAAAAGGCACCGAAGGCCTTGTTTTTGATGGAGTCAATCTGTTTTTGCCAGGCGAGCTTTTTATCGAAGACAACACCTAGGTATTTCTGCGGCGGGAGAATAAGATTGAGACTGATTTGGTCTCGTTTATTAAGGCGTTCCATTTATGATACCACTTAACAACTTCAGGAGTGAATTTGTTAAGTTGGAATGTGCAGTGCCTAATGCATTTGGAGGAGTAGATAAGTGCAGTGTCATCTGCGTATTGTGCTATGGTGATGTTGTTTTTGGTAGGATAGTGATGATAGAAGATGTTGAACAGGGCTGGAGAGATTCTGGAGCCCAGAGGAACACCAGCTGTGATGGGTCTGGGAGAGGAGATGTCTTTACCTACCCGGATTCTGATGCATCGGTTTTCAAGGTATGCTTTGACGATACTGATGAGGTAGTGTGGATATTGGAGTTGGATGAGCTTGTATAGGAGCCTTTTGTGCCAGACTCTGTCGAACGCCTGCTTAACATCCAACAAGAGCATGCTGGAGTGCTTGCCGTTGTTACGGTTATTAGTCAGTCGTTCGGAGACCCGGAGAAGTTGATGAATGGTGCTATGTTTCTTGCGGAAGCCGTGTTGGAAGTTGGGGATTATGTTGTGGGAAGCTGTGAAGTCGTCCAGACGTGAGCGGATGACTTGTTCAGCGATTTTGCTGAGGGATGAGAGGAGACTGATGGGGCGTTAGCTAGAGGGAGAGGAAAGGGGTTTTCCTGGTTTTGGGAGAAGGATTATTATCGCTTCTTTCCAGGATGGGGGATAGTAGCTGTGGTGTAACATAGCGTTGACTATGTTACAGATTGCCACGATGTAGATGTGGAGTAGGATCTTAAGTAGACCATTACCAATGCCGTCAAGCCCGACGGCTTTTCTGGTTCTGAAGGATTGAATTATTAGGGAGATCTCTTTAGGATTGGTGTGAAGGAAGGAATTGTCGGTAAATGTGAAATTGTCGACCAGTTGATGAACTTTGGAGTGGAATTCCTAGTGTTCAGGGCGGGATGGGAGTGGGGAACACTGTTTCTCTAAGGAGTCAGCAAAGATTGCAGCTTTGTCTAAATCCAGAGAAAAGTGTTGATTGTAAATGATTAGAGGAGGGGGTGGGTTTTTCTGTTGCGAAGGGATTGTATAACCTTCCAGCAGCTTTTAGGATATGTTTCTGCCTCTGAGATATATTTCTCGAGGTGAGCGGAGTTTGCTTCAATGATGGCAGCTTTCACCTTCTTTTGATAGAGGTTTAGCTTGGAACGGAGGTCACGGGATCTGAGGGATTGGTAGAGCTCACGTATTCGGTTTTTTGTTTTGATGAGGGAAAGTGTGTCTTTGGGAAGGGTGTTGTTTGTGGATGTGAGAGGTTTTAAGGTGGTGGAGGCTGCGACGGCTTCTGTAATATTGTTGCTCAACAGGTGGACTGCTGAGTCAATGTCTGCAGAAACTGCAGACATCGCCTACATTGCGGGATATTGGGAATTTTTCGTTTGGCCTCTACTTGGATTTTAAGGCCACCGAGTGTTTGGAGGTTGAATATGGATTTGGAGAAAGGGGAGGTCGGGTCAAGGTGGACGGCTATTAAAGGCCAGACTTTATCCCTTTTTTTCATTCGATGTACGCGTTTTACTGCTGGAATTTTAGTGGATAGTTCGGACAGGAGGGATTCGGCAGGAAAAGATTCGTTAACTCCCCTGATCACTACTATGAGCTCTTTGTCTTGTTGGAGCTGATTTGTAGTGTAGGGGATGTTTTTAGAATCGAGTTTACGGGTGAGGGTGCGGAAATCGTCAACTGACTCCGGGTATACCATGACGGCGGAGGAGGTGTTGCGGGCTTGGCGGAAATGGATATCTTCGGATTTCATGGCCTCGTAGATGCGGGGCCATAGTTCTTTCTGGAGGATACAGATAGGAGGGGGTCTGTGGTTAGGTTCGTTGGTGAAGGAGGAGTCGTCGGAGCATTCCGAGATGGAGCTGCAGCTTTCCGATTTTTGCAGTTGGCGTGTAGGTGAGTATGTGGTTTGAGATGAGTGTTTGTTGGAGGAGAGGAGTTGGGATTTGTAGAGAGTTTCCGTTTGACTCCAGTGGTTATTTGCTGGGGAACGGAAGAGGATTCACAAGGAGTATGGGAGGACGGGAGGGTTTGAGGGTTAGCGGAGGAGTTGCAAGAATTTTTGCGGCTAAGGATATCTATAGTTTTCTTCATGTGAAGCATCTCTCGTCGTAGTGAGATAATGATGCTCACCAGGTGGCTGGGACTGAGGCCAGCAAACTCGTCTGCTGGGGGGACAGGAGAGGATTGGGTCTCCATGGCTACCGTGAGGTTGTCCATGGGGAGAAGGTGACGTCCGGGAGGACTAGAAGGATTTGGTGAGTATAGATGTATGAGCGCCCAGTATTCTCACTGGAACCCGTGAGACAACACTACTCAAGTATTCTGTAAGTATAACATTAATTCGTCTACCAAAGGTCCCGAGGATTAACGCTACGGCAGATACTGGGAACCCGCCTAGCGAATTGAATGAATTTCATTCTATTCGAAACCCTTATAAGTACTAAATACTACGCTAATTCAGCCATTCATTCTTATTCAAATAAAGAAAGCATATACTTCATATGTGCTTTAACCTATATTCTAGTGTTTTTATTTATGACACCTTTTCACTTTTTCTGCCAAGCTCCTCCTGCTGTCCTTGATTAGTTCTCGCTAACGTCTTGTGAAAGCAATTAGTGAGAACGATCAAGCAATAAATAAAAAGAACTCGCAATATATATATATATATATATATATATATTAGGGTGACAGCGCCTGCATCAACGTTGAAAAATCCAAAAAGTTAATATTTAAACGAACGAACAGGTGCAAATTTCGTCGAAAATGCTGGTTTTTTGAGTTCATTATAGGTAACTTCTACTACTTGTTGAGCTACAAAATTTTAACGCAATATCCTTATATCCTTGTAGAATCGATTTAAAAAAATTTCCAACAAATTTTAATTCTATCATTGTCAAATATCTAAATGATTGAGGAGTGTTAAGTTTAAAAATTAGGTGAAAGTAGTAAATTTTTTCAAGGGTTAAGCTGACTTGATACTTTAATGGCCCTTATACCCGTGCAAAGAAACTCCAACACATGGTATCGGTATGCCTCTCTCTTCCCCAGGTACATTGTCGCAACTCTGTGTTTTCTTTTTCATAATTACAAAGCATAATTTTAAACAATTTTATTTGCAAAAATTGTTAACCTTTTGTGTATTTTTAGTATTATTAAATGTTTCTGTATTTTTTAAATTTTGTAAATTTTTATTAGTTCATACTATGGAATTTTTCATAAAATTATCTGTTGTTGAATTTGAACGATGAAAACCAAAGCATTTTTTATTTACTGGAAAAGTAAATCGTCTGTAATATTATCAGCCTAAGATAATTTTATCCAATTTTTTTCATTCAAGTTTTATTAGAATCAGTATTTTATAGATTATAAAATTGTAGAATATATTTATGAAAGCAAATTTATTTCATAATATTTAATTTTAAATATCGATAGTAGAATTTTTTCTATAACCGCATGACCCGAAACGGTTCATCCGCCTTAAACCCTCAGTAAACTCTGACAGGTTGACCCTACCATAAAAATAGGTAAGGATATTTATGAGCAGTACCTTCGATACTAACGTTCGCATTATCATGTGGGATTGCTCATTAAGTTTTTCAGGCATTCTCCTTCTCTAGGTCACAAATATTAAGAAAACTTTAAACGCTCAGCGATAACGTTAAAAATTGGCTATATTTTGCGGGGTCCGCATTTTGGATTTTTTAACGTTGATGCAGGCGCTGTCACCCTAATATATATATATATATATATGAATAAGTCATTTATGACGGTCGCCCGTCATAAACAAGACGAGGCCCGCTAGCCTCAAGCGTGCCGCGGATACAGCGTAAGCCGCGCTATGTATTGCGAGTTCTTTTCTTATTTCCAATAGAATAAGTGTTGATCGTGCCTAGTTCAATGCGTTGCAATTCATTAACGAGGTTAGATCAAGGACAGCAGGAGGATCTTTGCAGGAAGAGTAAGAAGGTGCATTAAATAAACATTAGAATTAGGTCAAAATACGTGTTACGTGTTTTATTTATTAGTTCAAATATAAACTGGTAAGCATTTAAGTACAATTTGTTTACGTGTGTTTTCCCGAAGGTATACGGGACACGAGCAATTTCTGAGAAGAATACTACTAAACACTCTAACGTAAACTAATTCATTCGAATTAGTTTACGTTAGAGTGTTTAGTAGTATTTTCCGGAAAAAGTCCGTGTTATGGGAATTTTAGTCTTGCATAGAAACTAGGTCAATCGAGTACATTATTTATACAATTTTCCACGAAGGTAAGTTGGCACGCGCGTGATTTCTGAGAAAATGACGCGCATAAGGGCCAATACCGAACTCGTGAATGTGTGACGTACACTCGAAAGAACAAGTGTTAAATTGAATTGTCGTATTTCCGCGAAGGGCGCGTGTATAATATTACGCTGCCGGCGTACTATTAGACACGATTAAAACCGGTCAAAAATAATTAAATCAACGAACGAGGAGCTAATAAGTACTATTTATGAGTTAGTAATTAATCTGGTTCCTTGCTTTCCTACACGACAACCCATGTACTACTGGCTACGCCAGGTCCATGGGACAAAGGGAACCTGCCCTTTGTCTTTTACGTGTGTAAGTTTACAAGGAAATTGTTACGCGAGGTCAAAAGCAGACGTGAAGTTCGCTTCCCAGTTTCTGCCGAAGCGTTAATCCTGGGGACCTACGATGAGACGAATTATTACATACTTACAGAGTACTTGGGCGTGTAGTCTCACTGGATTCAGTGAGAATACGGGTGCTCGGCTTCACGTTGAGGAGTTAATTGTTTTAGTCTTGTCAGTTAGGAAGTCGAAATATAAGTGTCGCATGGAGATGCGGCACTTTACCTGCTAGGTGCGTAAAAGAAAACGGCGGCTCGAAATTGCGGCCGCAACTCAAAAGACTAATTTCGGTTTAAACGCGGGTAAATCACGCGTCGTTTGAACCTCGTGACCAGGGTAAGTCCCGCCCACGGGGTGGGCCGTCTTACCTAATTGGTTGCGTGTTATACATTCCTAAAAAAAAACATCTCCGAGGAATTTTCCACTCGGGTCAGTGTCAACAGGCACTGACTTTGAGTTCATCTTCGGAGAGATGTTTTTTTTTGTTTCAGGCGTACATACACCTCTATGAACATGAGTATCGCTATGCAACTTGTGACGTTGCAGTATATTGTGCATGTAGGAGCCGCGAGGAGCAGCCGATGGGACCGCCGGACAGGTGAGTGGTGGGGGGAAGAAGGAGAAACAGAGAGAGAACGCGAGAGTTGCCCCTTTGATGACAAATTAGTATAGCTCGTGCGCTTTTGTAAGAGAGATACCTCAAGTGACACTGACGAAAAACCCACGAAACCCTAGTAAAAGACCGCGACCTCCCGCATATCTCTCCACACCAATCCTAAAGAAATATCCCTAATAATAAAATCCCTCAAAACCAGAAAAGCCGTCGGTCTTGACGGCATAGGTAATGGGATTCTTAAAATCCTACCCCGCATCTACATCGTGTCAATCTGTAAGATAGTCAACGCTATGTTACGCCACAGCCACTATCCCCCATCCTGGAAAGAAGCTGTTGTAATCCTTCTCCCAAAACCAGGAAAACCCCTTTCCTCTCCCTCAAGCTACCGCCCTATCAGTCTCCTCTCACCCCACAGTAAAATTGCTGAACAAGTGATCCGCTCACGGCTGGACGACTGACGAACAACTTTAACAACGGCAAGCACTTCAGCATGCTCTTGTCGGATGTTAAGCAGGCATTTGACAGAGTTTGGCACAAAACAAACCTTTTCGGGTCATGCGGTTATAGAAAAAATTCTACTACCGATTTTTAAAATTAAATATTATAAAATAAATTTGATTTCATAAAAATATTCTCAATTTTATTATCAATAAAATACTGATTCTAATAAAACTTCATTGAAAAAAATCGGATAAAATTATCTTAGACTAATAATTTTCTTTTCCAGTAAATAAAAATTGCTTTGGTTTTCATCGTTCAAATTCAACAACAGATGATTTTATGAAGAATTCCATAGTATGTAATAATAAAAATTTACAAAATTTGAAAAATACAGATTCATTTAATAATACTAAAAATACACAAAATGTTTAAGAGAATAAGTAAATTACATCTGGTTTTTTCATTTATGTGGTATTATTAAAATCATTATTATGAATAATACATCAATAATAAATAGCAGCGCTCGTTGCTTTTAAATAATTTTAGCTTCGACTGAAAACATTTCTGGACAAAATAAAAGATATACGAATACGAATTAGCTCGAAACCCAAGTACCTAAACGAGCTCACTATATAGTACATTTCACTGTACAAGATTTTCAGAGATTTTCAAGGCCTTTTCAATTTACTTCGCCGAGTATACTAAATATCATAAATCAATCATTTTTGTCCTTAATCGTATTTGTTTGTAATATTCCGGTAAAAATATTTCGAATTTCCTGCCCAGCCGAACTTCCTTCCTTCAAACCAGTAAGTCCCTCGCAAGAGTACACACATATATATACTTACGCCACCTAATATCAACCATGGCGTGCATCACCCCCTTCGCTAATCGACTCTTCAAATGACGAGAGCGCTGACCCCTGGTTAATCGCCAAAAACAAAAAGAAGCGACTCCGCGCAGCACCTTCTTCTCCTCAACTCCTATCCGCCTCAGACTCTGACTCCGCAATGTCAGAGAATGAATCGGTCGCCTCACGACCTCCCCCCCCAATCTTCATACGCGATCTCAATCTTTGGCCGCGAATCCAAGCCACAATGTTCAATCACGACATTAATTATCGCCGCGCAGTTAATACTTCATCGGGTATCCGGATCTACCCAGAATCGGTAACAGACTTCCGCAACCTCACCTCACGTCTAGATGCCAAAGATCTAGAATACTCCACCCACCAACTGCCAGAAGATCGTTTTCTGGTAGTTGTCATCCGCGGTGTAAACCAGGTCCTCTCTGACGACGCTCTCTTCGAGGAGCTTAGCCGGAAATTTCCGGCTAAGAAAATCCACAGGATGAGAAAAGGAGAGAAGATCCCAAAGCCAAATCCATCTTCGAACTCCGCACCCTTGGGGGTCTCTCCATCAAGGTCGAGCCCAAGAGGAAATGGAAGTTCACCCCCCAATGCAAACGCTGCATGCGTTTCGGCCACACGGCCAACTACTGCCATGCGATCTGGGTTTGCGCCTTCTGCGCCAAAAATCACCACACCGCGAGTTGTTCAAAAAAGGACTCCCCCAGCGCCAAACCTCGCTGCGGCAACTGCCAAGGCGAACACCGCGCCACATATCGAGGCTGCCCCAAGGCCCCAAAATCCCCCCTCCCCCTAGCAACAATCCAAACCCAATCTCCAAAACCAACGTCTCTCTCCACAATCCCCGTAGACGTCACTTCCTTTACCAACATACTACTAGCTATCCTCGCCCAACTCAACCCCAAACTAAATGGCTAAAAACCTCAATAACTCCCTTCCTCTGCTCAACTGGAATGCTTGTGGCATTCGTTCAAAAATTCTTGAACTACAAGATTTCCTCATCTCCCAAAAAATCTTGATAGCCTGTATCACTGAAAACCACCGTTCTCCATCTTCGAAAATTTACATCCCAGGATTTGTAAGTTATAGCAAAGTTCGGGACTCCCACGGAGGTGGTGTAGCCGTCTTGGCTCACTCCTCCCTCCGCCATAGAGGTAACTCTTGCCAACAATTCCCTTCCCATAGTCTCGGTCTACTGTCCCCCAATCTCGACCAAGAAACTATCCTCCCTGACTCCCACAGTCGTGGCCGGCGATTTCAACGCAAAAAACACCGCATGGGGTTGCCGTTCCACAAATCCTAGAGGCCACTCTCTTCTCCAGCGCTCATTGCGCAATAATTTCTCAACTGAAGCACCCTCTGAACCTTCACACTAACCTCAATGCCCCACACACAACCCCGAAATCCTCGACCTTTTCCTCACCAAAAATACAAACTCTACCACCAATCCCACAGTGTTCTTTCAACTATCCTCCGATCATCTACCAGTCACTATTAACATTTCCACTACCTACCCTATATCCCCCAGGAAATAAAATCTATAGACTGGCTCCATCTCAAATTCCTTCTAGAAACCTCCACCTTCAAATGCCAACCAATGAAATATACCCTAGATATCGACTCTGTCGTAGCTAACTTGACAACGGATATCCTAAAAACCTCTTCCTTAGCCACTCACATTACCAACGCCAGCGCACGCGAGAACCGCCTCGCCCACATCGGATCCTTGATTCAAAACAAAAACTCCACTCGCAATAAATGGCAACGCTCCAGAGACCCAGCTTCCAAAACCATGCTAAACCGCTTACAAAGAAAGCTCAGGGAGACGCTCCGCGACTTCCAAGTGGTCAAAATACTCCGTAACCGCAAACCTCAACTTCCTCCCTTGTTCAAAACGGCGTAAAACTCCATCTCGATGAAGAAAAAACCGAACTCCTTGCTTCCACCTTTTCCAACCAATGCTCGCCTCTCCTGAGCGACCCCGCTGACGTCACTCTCCACAACTCCATCACAAGGACGGTGAACAACTTTCTCCCAACAGACGAAAATTTCCATCCCACCTCCCCTTCCGAGATAGCCTCCATTCTTCGCTCCCTCAAAAACCGTAAAGCCCCCGGCAGAGACGGTGTCACAAACAACATCCTTAAGATTCTTCCGCGCAAGTACATCACCGCTAATTGCAACATAACCAATGCTATCATGCGCCTCCAATACTTCCCTTCCGCCTGGAAAGAGGCAACAGTTATCTGCATTCCAAAGCCAGGCGAACCCCTCTCCTCTCCTTCCAGCTACCTTTCAAATCGCACCATCCGTGTAGAATTGGGAGACGCGATCTCCAAACCTCATCCTATCTCCGCTGGAGTCCCGAAAGGCTCAAAGCCCGCCCGCTGCTCTTCAAAATCTACTGTAACGAACTTCCAACCCACAACCGCATCACCACTGCCCTCCTATACGCCGACGATATTGCCCTCATAAACACATCCTACCAAATAGACACTTGCTCCAAACACATCAACCGCTTCTATTCCAATCTTCTTACATGGTACCGTCCACACCGCCTATCTATAATAAATCCAAATCCGAAGCCATCTTCTTCTCTCGGAAACGCAAACCCTCCCCTCCTATCAGAATCGGCGAACATACCATCCCACGGAAATCCTCCGTTAAATACCTGGGTGTTACCTTCGACTCCAAACTTACCTTTTATACACTGTGACGTGGTTTTTACCCCCCGGTGGGGTTTGTCGCTACGTCGACTTATTCCCCACGTGCTCGGCCTTCCGGGCCTAGCTCAATGTACTCCGTCGGCGACGGACCGCGGAGAGGGTCGGGGTCTGCCGAGCTCGTGAGCTTCTCGTAGACGAGGGGGGCAGCTAGGAGTTAGGATGCAGGAGGCGGAAGTTAAGGATGAGAGATGGACGATCAAGTGTTCCGTTCAGGACTGCGGCACATTCGCCTTGTCCTCCTTTATTCATGCGTCTTTCTTTTAATTACACGCCTCCCTGAGGCCGCCGCGTTTCTGGACGCTTCGCCGTGCGCGTCAGCGGTCGCTCGCGCTTATTTCGGTCGCGAGA
Source organism: Apocrypta bakeri (assembly GCA_018906985.1). NCBI lineage: Eukaryota > Metazoa > Arthropoda > Insecta > Hymenoptera > Pteromalidae > Apocrypta > Apocrypta bakeri. The sequence goes on from JACCIA010000003.1 coordinate 4,416,183, forward strand.
GAGAGAAAAAGAAAGAGTATTAACTCGCTCACCGGTTAAGATTCGCTACGTCGCCTAGCGGCCGTGCTCTCCCTTTCCGTGGTGGCCGTCGTGATCGTCTCCAGTTGCGTCGCCCTGGTTGCCGGCGGTGGTTGGCTGCTTCGCCCTCTGCGACGGGTCGGCAGGAGTCAGCCGCTCGCCGGGAGTCCCTCGGTGCTTGGGCCTGGGATAGCCCGCACTCGCTCGCTCCGTCACTGGGGATCGGAGGGGACGTCCGCTCGAATCCCTATCTAGTCGGGAAGAGAGAGTGTTTCGACACTCTCCTCTCCTATTTTTACGCTTTTCTCCTATTTCGGGGATTCTTTCCCCGCTATCCTTTTCTCTTCCCTCTCTCTCTCTGTACTTTATTTCGCCGTTTATAATTTGCGGCTTCGCGCGCGGCCCCTGCCGCTTCAATATGTCACTCACTGTACATATTCACGTGCGCGTGTGAGTGACGCGCTTGTGTGCGCTGGGCGTTCTCGAACGCCTTGTCGCAACACAAACGGCCCTTTTCAGCGCCAACAAAATTTTATGAGCAATGTTGGTTTCCGATTTCTTTAACGTTATTACAGGAATATTGACCTTACTCAGAGGTAGTTTTAATAGCTTCGCGAATCGCTTCGTTATAAAATGCGCTTGAGCGCCACTATCAAGTAAAACGCACGCGGTGTGTTGTTTGTTATACTTGTCGACAAAATAGATTTTTGCCCTGGCTAATAATACCTGCTCTGGGCAGCTAACTTGCATATTATTCACCGCGCTTGAATTGACCTCATATTCATCAGCATTTTTTTGACGTTCAAAATGTAGGCCCGTGTGATGTTTTTATTGCATTTCTTGCAAGGTCTGCTAGTGCATTTTTCTGTCGCGTGATTTTTGCGTAAACAGTTAAAACACAAACGTTCTTCCTTTACAAACTCAAATCTTTTGGATTGTTGGAGTTCCTTGAATTTTTCACACGCGTAGATTTTATGATTTTTTTTGCGGTAATGACAATAATCTTCGTTGGCCGTAACCGCTAGAATGTTTCGTTTTTGGCTAACTTGTGAGTTCTTATAACCCACAGACTGAGTCGAATGATTTTATATCACGGTAGCTTCTAGTATTTGAACTCGCCTTTCAAAAATTCAAAAAAGTTAGTTTATATGATGGGTTATTCTATCTAATTTGCTGGTAATGCAGTATACGATTATCGCATCCCAACTATCAATGGTGATTCCTAGTGATTTTAGGACTCGCATATTCGTATTTATGTTATCAAGCATTTGCCTTAATAGAATGTAATTTTCCTTTGCTACCGTCAGAAATTCTAATAGATGTTTTAAGTGATTTTGTACTATAAGACGTTTATTATCGTACCGCTCTACCAAAAGGGTCCATGCTATAGTGTAATTATTTTAAGTCGTTTCTAACGCTTGGATTACCGACGCGGCTTCTCCTTTAACGTATGATCGTAAATAGTAAAATTTTTCAATCATCGCAATGTGAAGCACCTCCACAAGTTGTAGTTACCGTCGAATGTAGGAAGATCCATTTTCGGCATTCTCATATTGTTTGATTCGCTCGTATTTTCCCAAATAATCGTTACGTCAGCATTCATATCTTCTCTCGGTTTATTTTCGCATGAGAATTTGCTTGCATCTCTATTGATTTTGTAGAATTTTTCTTCGAATTCATAGCGATACCGATCATGCTCAACTAGAATATCTTTATTGCTTTCTAGACAATTTCGTCAAAGTTGTCTAGGGCGTTCTCGATCGCGTTACATCGAAACAATACGCCGTCGTATTCATCACTATTCGCGTTTTTTTTTTAATGTTTCGAATGTAGTAAGCTTTCTTTTTAAATTCGCACGTTTAACTTTTAGTTTCGCGATCTCAGCTATGTTTTAGTGAAAAAGGGGAATGCAGGGAAAATGATCAGTGAAGCAAAATTGGAGCTTACCTTTAGACGTCTCGATGGTGCTTGATGATGAGATGTTGGATTGATATCCTTTCTCCTGCTGGACCTTCAGATTATTCCAATCAGATTGTATAGATTTTGTAGATTTCTCTTGATGACGGTTGTTGGAGGCCTTCCCGATGATTGGCGTTTTAATTCATCTCCAAACATGTTGATCCTTCTGATCAAATGCACTTTTAACTACTTTTCGTTAGAGTGTAATACGATAGATCCTGTGATGTATTCACTTGTTTGTTGTTTATCCACACGCGCACTTATATATTAAGTACTTGTATATCTTTAAGAGTGCGTTAGAAAATTATTACAACGAGCACTTCGTCTTTAATTCCGTGTGAATTGTTAGTTTTGTTCAATGTTTACACGAATCGAGCGCGTTTTGTCATCGAGGATGCGTTGAAGTTTGGACGGATGTGAGGAAGGGTAGGCAGGAATGCGAATATTTATTGGATAATTTGGGGAGAGGGCGTTTTGAAGGACCAATGATGAGGAATATGGTTTATAATTGAGAGAAAAGTAGTGGACTAGGAAAGGCGCGGACTAAGCGGGGAAAACTAATAGTTAAAATGTAATTTGCTTGGGGAAACACTGAGACATTAGGAAAACACTGAAATAGACGAATTTTTATGCGCATCGGCTAATAAATTTTATAGCTGGGGCAATTTGGAAGGTCTCAGTCGAAGCGCACATGTTATTAAGATGCTTCAAGTAAGGATGTGTATTTAGCATGAGTATAAATACGGGCACTATTATTTACTTTCTTAACAGTAGACAAAAAGAAAATATACAAAATATATGCAGCATAAAACTATACGTCGTTTTGGACTTAACAAAGTTAGTTAAATGAATTAGTATATGAACACTATTTTATAGAAATACCATGTTCATTCACTTTCTAATAATAAAGCAATTTGCACATATGGTTATGTTACATGTATCGTTGCAAAAACTAGGCTGTAAACATTCATAGGACGTAGTAAAAATAGATAAATCGATTTGTTTGCTCATAACATTTAAATGTTGTGGTGGCCCTGAAAAGGGCCGGTTGTTGTAAAATATATAAATGACGAATTGGGTATTTAACCACCGAAACCGTAAAGGGTACGTCCCTGTCTCTTGAGTGCATAGACGACGTCCATGGCGGTGACGGTCTTCCTCTTGGCGTGCTCGGTGTAGGTTACAGCGTCACGAATGACATTCTCAAGGAAGACCTTGAGAACTCCACGGGTCTCCTCGTAGATCAGACCGGAGATACGCTTGACACCACCACGTCTAGCCAGACGACGGATGGCGGGCTTGGTAATACCCTGGATGTTATCACGCAAAACCTTACGATGACGCTTTGCTCCTCCCTTTCCCAATCCCTTTCCTCCCTTACCACGTCCGGTCATCTTGTATCAAAAAGAAGGAAGTACTGAAGTCAACGACAAACAGCAAACTGATATTTTCGTTGCAGGAAAACGGCCTTTTTATCATGTGGCCGAAGCGGAGTCCCCTCCACAATTGCGACAGCTGCTCTTTGGATACTCCACCGAGCGAGCGTACCGCCCTCCCCGATTCTTTGAGCCAATCACATTGAAGCAGCTGCGTTCGAAACGACACAAATACGGTGAAACAAAATTTTCGAAATTATTTCGTTCTGATCCTTCTAACAGTACGAAGTTTCAACAGCAATGGCACGTACTAAGCAAACCGCTCGTAAGTCGACCGGAGGAAAGGCTCCACGTAAACAGTTGGCCACCAAGGCTGCTCGTAAGAGTGCCCCAGCCACCGGAGGAGTGAAGAAGCCTCACCGTTACAGGCCAGGAACCGTCGCTCTTCGTGAAATCCGTCGTTACCAGAAGAGCACTGAGCTTCTGATCCGCAAACTGCCCTTCCAGCGTCTCGTTCGTGAGATCGCTCAGGACTTCAAGACCGACTTGCGTTTCCAGAGCTCAGCCGTCATGGCTCTCCAGGAAGCCAGCGAAGCCTACTTGGTTGGTCTTTTCGAAGACACAAACCTTTGCGCCATCCATGCTAAACGTGTTACCATCATGCCCAAGGATATCCAGCTAGCCAGACGTATCCGTGGAGAGCGTGCTTAAATTTTTATTTCTTTAAACAATCGGCCCTTTTTAGGGCCAACAAAAAAGTTTTACGTATAAACAAAAATTTCTTTTTCAATACGTCTACTACAATTTATTATTATGATCTATGTTATATAGAACTTACGTGTCTTTTTCAGAAAATTGAAACTGCTGCAAGAATTTATTATTAAAATCTATTAATAGTTGTGGCCTTTACTCTATTCTGGCTGCAAACGTTTTTGCGTGGTTTTATCAACTACTATAGCAAGGAAGGCAGTATTATATACTATTTATTTGCTTATCCGTTTTCAATGATCATTTTGAAATATTAATTCCAAATAAGCAATTATTAAAAGTTCAAGAAAGCTTCTTGTGTTACGTTTCAATTCTATTTAGCTTGTAAACATGTAGTTTGTTACTATTTTATGTATTGTCATAGCCGCAAAAGTACATTGAATTGTTTATATCAATTTATTAGTAATTATACACTAGTTTTTTCTCAATGTAATCGAAATATTTCTTTGTTATGCATTCCTACAATGGAATAATTGCACAAATTAACAATACATACTGTAGCTTATATAGGTATAAAAGAAGGAAGGATAACTAGGATGTATAAGTTTGAATTTACATATCACACATACGTATATAAAAATGTTTGGTATTACGTTTAAAAATATTGATGGCCCTGAAAAGGGCCGTTTGTTATAGAAATGGATGAGCCCTAAAAAGGACTGATTACGAAATTTACTTCTTTGCTGCAGCAGCTTTAGGTTTAGCTGCCTTTGGTGCCGCGGCCTTCTTTGGCTTGGGCGCTTTAGGTTTGGCAGCAGCTGGGGCCTTTCCGGACTTCTTAGCCTTTGCTGGAGACTTAACAGCCTTGACGGGTTTGGCTGCTTTTGGCTTGGCGGCAGCCTTGGGCTTCTTGACAGCAGCGGGTTTCTTGGCCGCGACTTTCTTCTCACCCGCTGGCTTCTTAGCAGCTGGTTTTTTAGCTGTAACTTTCTTCTCACCCGCTGGTTTCTTTACCTCTGGCTTCTTAGCGGCTGATTTCTTAACTGTTGGCTTCTTGACAGCCTTCTTTTCACCCTCGGCCTTGCCAGCGAGCTTGAAACGGCCGGAGGCTCCAGATCCCTTGGTCTGGACGATCGCTTTCTTCTCGACAGCGGACTTCAGGTACTTCCTGATAAAAGTGGACTGCTTGTCAACGTCGCATTTGTAAGTGGCAGCGATGTACTTCTTGATCGCCTGAAGGGACGATCCTTTCCGGTCTTTCAAAGCCGTAATGGCAGCCAAGACCATCTCAGCCGCTGGTGGGTGAGTGCGGGGCTTGGCCGGCTTCTTAGCTGCAGCAGCAGCTTTCTTGGCAGCTGGAGCTTTTTTAGGCGCGGCTGCCGCTGGTGCAGCCGGTGCGGTTTCCACTACTGCGTCGCTCATGATGATTCGACAAAAATCTAGTAGTTGCCTCTGGAATGGTTCGAAACGGAATAATACTTCGCTTACCTACTGGTTCGCCTTTTATATCGTGAGCGCGGACGTCGGAGAGAGCCCGTTAAGCCGAAGCCGAGAGTTCTATAGTATGTAGCTCATCATTTTGGTCACTCGTTTAATAAATTTTCGAGTTTTCATTGTTATAAAAGTAAATTAAATAATTTTTAAACTTTGGAATAAATAGTCCAGGTATCGTATTTGGAAATATAACCAATACATTCGATTTTCATAACCAGGACACATAAATAAGTCAATTTTTCCTAAGATATCTATTTTTCAAACAGTGACATTTTACTACATTAATGACTGTAATTATTATAATAATCTTTCAACGACATATCGTACAATTTTATACTATAGCATAATAGTTTACTTAGCCCTGTACATCAGATTTTCTTTTAATTTTTATTAAAAACGCTTAATATGTCTCATATTTATATATGAAGATAAAAGATTCGTTACAATAAACACGAAGCACAGGAGTCTTACAGAATACAACGGTGATAATTTTTGAAAATATTGTAGAATTAATAAAATTAACAAATTGTTGGATGATATCATGATGTACCAATAATTTACATAATTAGAGTTTAAAGTTTCCATTATTGGACCTATCAATGCATTTATTACATATTGACTATTATTACATTTGTACCACAATAAAAATTATATTTATATATATATATATATCGGTATAAATATTGTATTCATGATAATAATCAATATTGAATTACAACGAAAATACTCAATTTTTTTTATTTAAAAAATGATTTCTAATTACCGTAGAAAAATATTGAATCTATTCATGATTCATTTATTGTATATACTATAGGCACAAATACAAAAAGCCAATTATTAATATTTAAAAATTTTAGAAAATGCACGGGATTATTCATTACATATAATAGCGTCAGGGAGTCACAAACCGTCGGTGCACGCGAGGAAGCATTTAATCTCCAGTAACTCGAAGTTTGTCACGTTAATTTATACGTACAGGAGTTAAAAGAAATACAAATTTTGAAGTAAATGATTGTTAAAGCAATCATGTTATGTATATGTACACATAGCAACTATTTTTATTTTAAAATAAATTTAATGTAAATATACTTATTGATTCTAAAACTGAAATTCGTGGAGTATCAATAAATATCTAAAGAAATAAAAGTAATTCTGTACTTAATAATTGTAAATTACATTTACAATACACTTCAAGCAAGATTCAATTTGTATACACCAATTAACTTTGTACTAATAGAAATGTTATCGAAGACGATATATTATTTTTATTCGAAAAAATATTCATAACAAATATTTCATTAAAAAAATCATATACAATTTTATTTTCAATGTATATGTATAATAGTGATTGCAAGAAGTTGTCTACATAATATATATATGTATATTTCAATCATAAATTATCAATTAAGCATACAAAAAATTAAATAAATTATAAAATGCGACGGTGTGAGTTGCAGCCGAATAGAGCTGTTAGCTCACTCAGCCCTCAAAGGTAGTGAGAGAGGGAGGGGGAAGATGCTCGGACGACTGTCGAGCCTCGACTGAGGACCGATCTTAGTTTGGAGGTCCGAGCGGTGACGTCACGTGAATTAGATGCGCGTGGGGGAATAGTACCGCGTTATCCGTCTCTCTCTAGCTACTGGATGGTTATGGGTTACGCATGCGTGCGTAGAGTTCATTAGCGCGTCGAATATATGCGAAATATGGATTTCGACTATTCGCGCGCTTATGACTCTGTATTGGGGTATCGGTGTGAGACAAACAAGCGTCTCGGAAAAGCCGTTGGCAAAGAGACGCTAGTTTTACTCTGTACTTACAGCTGTCTATACTGTAAAGTATTTCACGAGTAAAGTGAAAAGGTAATCTTTTGAATTGGGTTAATTCAAGGCTCATCAAAAGCCAAGGGTGAGTGCAGCGAGACTGCAGCCGAAACCACGATCAGCAGCCGTAGCAGCAGGACATCTCCGTTGTTTTTTATAGTGCAATATACCTCTGTTAAAGTGAAAATCCTTGTGTTTGAGTTTTATTTCGCGCGAACCTTCTTTGATACAGCTTGTGTGTGTGACCGCGAAGTCGCTCAGTTCTGCAGTCCAAGGACTCTTCAGCGAGAAGTAACCAGGGTGGAGTTTAGTATTTGTCGACGTGCGTAGGACCAGGCTGGTGGGCAGCCAAATACAACGTCACGAAAATTAATTCAAATGTACAAATATAAAAGCTTAATAAAGAAAAAATATTTATATCCGTAGCGTTTAAAAATATTGTTAGCCTTACTTGGAGTCAAGTAAGGAAAAATGGAGTTGAAAAGATAAGATAAAGGTGGTGTTGACAAATAATGTTAAATCTAAATAAGAAGCTAGATAAGACCAAATAATTAATGTATACGGTCACTAGAATGAGAAAAGGATCTTTAATGTTTTAACTACTTGAACTGTACTATATAACCATCCAGTACAATATAAATTGTATACACAATACTTATGTGTTCTGTAAATAATCTTGATATCAATTTGGATACTTAAATATGAACTATGTATGCATTAACTATATTTAAACAATGCAGGAACAATGTTGATTGGTATTACATATGTTCATTGACTTTAAATAGCTCAATACCAGAGAAAGAAAAATAGTTTTTAACGTTTAAAAAATATGATGGCCCTGAAAAGGGCCGATTGTATGAATATAATTTTCAATTGAAATATTTAAGAGCTCTTCTCGGTTTTCTTGGGTAGGAGCACAGCCTGGATGTTGGGCAAGACACCACCCTGGGCAATCGTGACTCCAGAGAGAAGTTTGTTCAATTCTTCATCGTTACGGATGGCCAACTGAAGGTGACGAGGAATGATAAAGCAAGCGGAAAGGTAGTTAAGAAAGCCGGCAAGGCCGTAAAGATGTTCTTCCATCACCAAGGGTGACAAGAAGAAGCATAAGAAAAGGAGGAAGGTTTTTTTTTTTGGGGGGTCAAGGAGGGGAAATCTTCTAGAAGACACCCAGCGAGCTGGGTAGTGTCGGATTCACCATATGGTGCCTACCGACTAAAACCCCTCCCCGTCGGTTGCCAACCCGTGGGGTTATAAACCGGATGAAGAAAGAGCGGCGGAGTTGGATGGCCAGCATGAAGATGACTGGCACTTGCGCTGGAAGCGAAACATAGGAATATGAGGTTAGGGAGAGCGGGTGAGGAGGCAGGGTCTTCTGACTCGGTCTGTCCTCTTGGAGTGGTAATCTGCGAGAGTTTTGATGCTTGGGTTACCGTGAGTTGATAAGGAGGAGCGGAGGTTTCTGGCGTGTGTGGAGGCTGTTTCGAGGAGAGTAGAGGAATTGATTTCAGAGAGGATTTGACGGTTTCTGATGAACCAGGGAATGTTGAGGGCTGAACGGAGGAGGCGCATATATGTGCCCTGGAGTTTGTTAATGCGTTTGGGGAGGGTGGAGCCCCAGATTGGGATTGCGTAGGTGCATATGCTGCGGATGATGGCGTGGAAAGTCCGGAGTTTTGTGTTGTTAGATATTGAGGGGTTTCTGAAGAAGGGGCGAAGGGAGCAGTAGGCTCCAATGGCCTTGTTTTTAATTGAGTCTATGTGTTTTTGCCAGGTGAGTTTTTTGTCGAAGATGACGCCTAGATATTTGGCTGACGAACTCCATTTGACTTGGTGTCTGTCTACGACAATCCTGGAGCTTGGGTTTCTGCGGCGGGAGAAGAAAATAGAGACCGATTTGGTTTCGTTGATGGAGGAGTTCCACTTATGATACCAATTGACCACTTCGGGGGTAAATTTGTTGAGTTGTGAAGTGCAGTGTGAAATGTATTTAGAAGAGTAGAGGAGGGCAGTGTCGTCTGCGTATTGTGCGATGGATATATTTCTTTTGGTGGGATAATCATAACAGAAGATGTTGAACAAGGTTGGAGAGATTCTGGAACCTTGAGGAACACCCGCTGTTATAGGTTTGGGAGAGGACAGGTCTTTGCCTACCCGGATGCGGATGGTTCGGTTTTCTAGGTAGGATTTAACTATGCCAATGAGGTATGGTGGAAATTTGAGTTGAATAAGTTTGAAGAGGAGGCCTTTGTGCCAGACTCTGTCGAAAGCCTGTTTTACATCTAGCAGGAGCATGCTAGTGTGTTTGCCAATGTTAAGGCTGTTTGCTAGGCGATCAGAGACGCGCAGGAGTTGGTGAGTGGTGCTGTGATTCCTGCGGAAGCCGTGTTGGAAGTTAGGGAGGATATTGTGACTGGCTGTGAATTCATCCAGTCTTGAGCGGATTACTTGCTCAGCAATTTTGCTGAGGGAGGAGAGGAGGCTGATAGGACGGTAGCTGGAAGGAGAGGAAAGGGGTTTACCTGGTTTCGGGAGAAGGATAACTACAGCTTCTTTCCAGGATGGAGGGTAGTAGCTGTGGCGTAACATGGCGTTTATGATGTTGCAGATGGCAACGATGAAGATGCGGGGAAGGATTTTGATGACGCCATTGCCGATGCCGTCAGGGCCGGTGGCTTTTCTGGGTTTGAGGATTTTGATAATACGGGCAATTTCTTTAGGAGTTGTGTGAGGGAAGGAGCGGTCGGAGATTGAGAACTCATCCACTGTCTTGAGGACCTTAGCGTGGAAGGCCGCGTGTTCTAGCCGGGAGGGGAGTGGGGAGCACTGTTCTTCAAGAGAGTCAGCGAAGATTTCGGCCTTTTCTGAGTCTAGAGAGAAGTGTTGATTGTTTTTTATTAGTGGGGGGAGGTGGGATTTTCTATTGCGGAGGGATCTTATTACCTTCCAGCAGCTTTTTGGGTATATTTCGGCTTCAGCAATGTATTTATTGAGGTGCGAGGAGTTGTTTTTTTGGATGGCTTTTTTGATTTTCTTTTGCAGGAGGTTGAGTTGTGTGTGAAGGATGGGCGTCCTGTGGGTTTGCCATTTCCTGCGTGTTTGGTTCTTTTTCTTGATGAGGGTTAGGATTTCTTTGGGAAGGGAAGTGTTTTTGTTTGGAGGTGGATTGAATGAGGTAGAGTCAGTGATGGCTACAGAAATGACGTTGCTCAACTGATGAATTGCTGAGTCAATATCGTCTGTGTTTTTAATAGTGGGGCATTTGAACGAGGAGCTTTCCAGGAGGTACCTGAGGTGAAGGTAGTTGATGTGAGAAATGGATGGTGGAGGGGAGGTATGGGAGGTGAATGGGATCCTCAGTAGTACTGGATTATGGTCTGAGCTGAGGTCGGGAAGAGTCCATGGGTCGGAGTCGAGGTGGATATTTTTTGTGAGGAAGAGATCTAGGATGTCAGGAGAGTTACCGGATTGGGGAAAGTGGGTGGGGGAGGATGGTGCTTCTACTTCGAAGTTGTGGCGTAGGGATGATCTTCGAAGAGCGTTTCCTTTAGAATTGTTGGAGAGACAGCCCCACTGTTTGTTTTTAGCGTTAAAATCGCCAGCGACAATGGTAGGGGAGTCGGAGTTGAGGAGCAGGTGAATGTTATTGATGTTGTTTACATCGGTGGGGGGGGAGTAGAGAGAGAATATGCGGAGATGAGAGGAGCCGTTTTCTAATTTGATGCCGATGGCTTCACCGTCGAAAAGCGGAGTGGAGCTGATGGGAGAGTGTCGGATGGAACTGAGGACCAGAATGGCCACCCCCCCGCCTTTGGCGTTGAGGCGATCTTTTCTGTAGGAGATGTAGTTGGGGATGTTGAGTTTTTTGTTTTGGTTGAGGTGTGTTTCGGTTATACATGCGACATGTATATTGTTTTCGAGAAGGAATTGGGAGAGTTCTGATTGACGATCGGGGGAACAGATGCTACAGGCATTCCATGTAGCGATGAGGAGGGGTTTTTTAGAAGGAGGAGGCGATGGAGAAGAGGAATTCTTGGAAGGCTTGCTGGAGAGCTTGGAGTTTTGGGTTTTGTTCCCAGTTTGTCTTTTTAGAGTGGTGTTTTGTGGAGGGGGTGTTAGGATTATGGATGGGGTGGGTTGCTTGGGGGATCTGGGGGAAGAGAAATGGTTGGGGGGAACGAAATGTCTGAGAGGGAGGTAGGTTGGGTGGTGAGGATTTAGGTCTGGTAACGCTTGCGTAGGTGGCTTTAGCGGGTGGTTGTGTTGATGGTTGGCTGGTTTTAGGAGCCGGGTTTGGGTAGGAAGGTGAAGGGTTGAAGGGGGTTTTTTCTTTTGGAATGGGGTGGCTTTTTCTTTTCGGGAAATTTGGACAACCGCCATATGTTGCACGATGGGGACCTGAGCAGTTGGCGCAGCAGGGAGAGATGTCTGGTTTGTCCTTTAAGGTGCAGGCGGTAGTGGCGTGTTTGCGACTACAGAATGCACAACGCCAAGGAGCATGACAGTAGTTAGCTGTGTGATAGAACTGTAGGCATCGTCTACATTGAGGAATGGAGGAGTTTTTATGTTTAGCCTCGATTTTGACTTTGAGGCGGTTGATGGAGTCGAGGGAGAAGATAGTTTTGGAGGTAGGAGAGGAAGGATCGAGGTACACCATGATTAAAGGCCACGTTTTGTCGCCTTTCTTCATGCGGTGGATCCTCTTAACGCCAGGGATCTTGTTTGTGAGTTCTCTGAGGATATTCTCCTCGGGGAGGGTTTCAGGCACTCCCCTGATCACTACTACAAGATCTTTGTCTTCCTGGAGTTGATTGGTGGTGTAAGGGATTTTATTATTATCCAGGATTTTGGTGATAGAGCGGAAGTCGGTAGTGGTGAGAGGATAAACCATGATGGATTTGTGGAGTTGTGAGCCTTGCGGAACCGAATGTCTTCGGAGTCCAAGGTCTCAAGGAGACGGGGCCAGGTTTCTTTACGGAGGATGCTGATAGGGGGGGGGACTACGGGATTTGGGTTCTTCTATTGAAGAGTCGTCTTCGGAGAGGTCGGAGAGTGAGCTAGTGCTCGGAGCTCTACGTAAGGGGGCTGGGATAGGTATGGGTACTGGAGGAATTGTGCAAGGATTACAGGGAGGGGTGAGGGAGATATGGGAGGAATGAATGGTTGGGTCTACCAGGCATTTGCGTTTAATGCCGGTAGTGATATTTTGAGCTGAGTTGGCTACGATTGAGGATTGTGGTGGTGCGGGGGATGAGGAGAGTAAGACGGAGATTGTTTGGTTTAAGTTATCGACTATTTGTCGTTGTTGGGCTAGATCCTGTCTCAGTTCACGGATAAGGCCGATTAGTTGGTTTGTTGAGAAACCAACGAGTTCTTCCTCGACTGAGGGAGGAGGACTTTGAGTGTCCATGTTAGTTAGTTAGTACGTCTAGGATGCCCTGAGAAGGGCAGGTTGGAATAAGGGGAAGCCCTGAGCGGGCGGGGTGGTTTGAGTTGAGTATGGAGATGTCCTGAGAAGGACAGAATGAGGTAGAGAACGCCCAGATAGGGCGGTTTGTTTTTTGGAGTATGTTTGTCCTGAGAAGGACAGGTTTATGAGAAGGATCGCCCTGATGGGGCGGTTTTTGGGATAAGGATGGATAGTCCTGAGAAGGACAGATTATTAGGAAATTGCCCTTAGAAGGGCAGGTAGGTGTTGCTCTTTCGAGGGATGAAGGATGAATGATGATTGATGTCAAAAACTTTTTTTTTTTTTTTTTTTTTTTTTTTTTTGTGGACGACCACTGGGAGGTTTAAATCTTCTAAAGACACCCTCCCGAGGGGCGCACATCGCCGCCGGCAGGCGGCGATGGGAGCCGTTCGGATGAGTAGTGTCGGATTCTTACCGACTAAACACTCCTCCCGTGTGAGGGGTACCAGGCCAAATGGCCTCTAACCCCAAGAAGGAAAGGTGAGGGTGAAGAGGATAGAGAGGGTGAAGGTAGAGGAAGGGGGGAAGGAGGCGGTGGGGAGCTGGGTAGCTCCCACAATACGCATCAAGTGCGAAGCGTGAAAGACACCCAAAAATTTAGTCCTGGCCCAGTTTGCAGGGCCTGGTTACCAGGTCGTAGGATTTGGGGTGGAAGTTTAGGAGGGCTTTTACCCCGGGGTTGGGGTGGTTGGCCAGGGTTTTACGAAGGGAGACCGCTCGTTCAGCGGCTGTGATGGATAGGGGGGAAAGGTTTGTTTCGCGGAGGATTTGGGAGTTGCGAATGAACCAGGGATAGTCTAGGGAGGCACGTAGGAGTTTCATGAAGGTGCCCTGGAGGAGTTTTATTCTATCGGGGCGGGCAGTGCCCCAGATAGGGATGGCGTAGGTAGTGATGCTGAGGATGATGGCTTTAAAGGTTCTGAGTTTGGTGATGGAGGAGACTTAGGATGTGGGGTCGCCAGGTGAGTTTGGGGTCGAAGGTGACACCCAGGTACTTAACGGAGGATTTCCATGGGATGGAGAGTTCACCAACTCTGATGGGAGGGGGGAGTTTTCGTTTACGGGAGAAGAATATGGCTTCGGACTTGGATTTATTTATGGAGAGGCGGTTTTGGCGGTACCATGTAAGGAGTTTAGGAAGGAAGAGGTTGATATGTCTGGAGCAGGTGGATTTTTGGCAGGAGGTGTTTAATAGGGCTATGTCGTCTGCGTAGAGGGCGGTGGTGATTCGGTTGTGGGTGGGGAGGTCTCTACAAAAGATGTTGAATAATAGCGGGGCTGGTTTGGAGCCTTGGGGGACTCCAGCGGAGATAGGGTAAGGTTTGGAGATCGCGTTGCCCGTTTTGACACGGATGGTGCGATTGGAGAGATAGGATTGGAAGGTGGCTATTAGGTAGTGTGGAAACTGGAGGGTGATTAGTTTTTGAATGAGTCCGTCGTGCCAGACTCTGTCGAAGGCTTGTTGCACATCTAGGAGTAGCATGGCAGTGTACCATCTTTTGTTGTAGCTGTTGGAGAGGAGTTCAGAGACACGTAGGAGTTGGTGGGTTGTGGCATGCTGGGGGCGAAAACCGTGTTGGCAGTCTGGAAGGATGTTATGTGAGGAGGTATGGGCGGCAAGACGTTTGAGGAGGACGCTCTCGACTACTTTGCTTAGGGCGCTTAGTAGGCTAATAGGTCTGTAGCTGGAAGGGGAAGAGAGAGGTTTGCCTGGCTTGGGCAAACAGATGACTGTAGCCTCTTTCCAGGCGGGAGGAAAGTAATGGAGGCGCATGATGGCATTTGCTATGTTGCAAATGGCAGTGATGTGTTTGCGCGGGAGGATTTTGAGGACTGAGTTTGTAATCCCGTCTTTGCCCGGGGCCTTTCGGTTTTTGAGGGAGCGTAGGATGGTGGATATTTCGGAGGGGGAGGTGTGATGGAAGGATTGGTCGGTTGGGAGAAAGTTTTTTACAACTTCGGAGATAGAGTTGTGGAGCCCGACATCTGCAGGATCGCTTTGGAGAGGGGAGCATTGGTTTGAGAAGGAGGAGGCAAGGATGTCGGCTTTGTCTTCGTCTAGGTGAATTTTTACGCCGTTATAGACGAGGGGGGGAAGTTGGGGTTTGCGGTTGCGGAGTTTTTTTGACCACCTTCCAAGCGCTCTTGGGATGTTCTTCGGCTTCCTCGATAAACTTGTTAAAGGTTTTATTTTGGAAGTCGCGAAGCGTTTCCTTGAGCTGTCTTTGAAGGCGGTTTAGGGTAGTTTTGGTGGCTGGATCGCGAGTGCGTTGCCAGCGTTTGCGGGTGGTGTTTTTGTTGTGGATTAGGGTGCGGATATGTGTGGGAAGGTTGTCCCGTGAGCGGACGGGGGTGGAGCGAGTGGCTAGTGAGGAGGAATTAAGGATGTCTGAGGTGAGATCGAGTACGGCAGAGTCAATGTCCTGGGTGTTTTTCAGGGATTTGCATTTAAGAGAGGAGGTTTCGAGAAGGAATTTGAGGTGGAGCCAGTCTATGGTTTGGATTTCTTGGGGGGTGGGAGAGTGGGAGATGGAGATGTCTAGTATGACTGGAAGGTGATAGGAAGAGAGTTGAACGGAGACAATGGCACCAGTTATGGAGTTGGTGTTTTTGGTGAGGAAGAGGTCTAGGATTTCGGGATTGTGAGAGGGGCAATGTGGGTAGTGAGAGGGTTCAGTGGGTGGTTCAATTAAGAAGTTGTTGCGTAGTGAGCAACGGAGAAGGGAGTGGCCTCTGGGGTTTGTGGAGCGGCAGCCCCAGGCGGTGTTTTTGGCGTTGAAATCGCCGGCCACGACCGTGGGGAGGTTTGAGGAGAAGAGTTTTCCTAGTGAAGTTAGTTTGCTAGGAGAGTTAGGGGGGTAGTAAACGGAAAAGATTCGTAGGGAGCTGTTTGCGAGAGTTGCCTCAATGCCGACAGCTTCCTCGATGGAGGGATCAGAGTGGATGGCTTTGTGGCGGAGGGAGGAGTGAATTAGGATAGCCACTCCACCTCCGTGGGAGTCGCGGTCTTTGCGGTAGATTGAGAAACCGGGAATGAAGATTTTGGAGGAAGGGGAGAGGTAGGTCTCGGTGATGCATGCGATTAATATGTTTTTGGAGGAGAGGAGGTCTTGGAGTTCAAGGATTTTGTTACGGATGCCGCAGGCATTCCAATTTAGTAGGAGAAGGGGTTGGTTGTTAGGGATATTAGCCATTTATGGAAGGGTTGAATTGGATGAGAACGGCTAGGAGTGCCTTGGTGAGGGAGGTAATGGGATCGGTGTCTTTTAAGGGAGGTGGAGAGGAGGTTGGGGGGGCAGGAGCGGGTGATTTGAGGAGATCAGCGTAGGTTTTGTGAGGGGCGGAGTGATGGAAAGAAGGGGGAGGAGGGTGGGAAGGATGATCCGATGAGCGAGTGGTGTGAGATGAGGATGTGGAAGTTGGTTTGGGGGTAGGAGTGGAAGGGGATAAGGATTTTGGTGCTTTGGGGCAACCTCGGTATGTGGCGCGGTGGTCACCTAGGCAGTTGCTGCAGCGAGGTTTGGTGTTCGGCAGGTCTTTTTTTGGACAGGTGGAGGTGAGGTGGTCTTTTGCGCAGAAGGCGCAGACCCATTTCGCGTGACAATAGTTAGCTGTGTGCCCGAATTTCATACAGCGTCTACATTGGGGAGTGATTTTATTTTTCCTTTTGGGCTCGACCTTGATAGCAAGGCCGCCCAGGGTGCGGAGGTTAAAAATGTTTTTCGCGTTTGGATGCGAGGGATCTAAGTGTACCGCGACGAGGGGCCAGATCTTTTCACCGTTCCTCATGCGGTGGATTTGCTTAACCGGGAAATTCCGGTTAAGCTCTTGAAGGAGGGATTCGTCCGAGATGGCTTGGTTGACGCCGCGGATTATAACGACCAGTTGCCTGTCTTCAGGGAGTTGGTGGGTTGAGTATTCTATCTCGTTTGATTCCAGTCGGGCGGTAAGATCGCGGAAATCGGGAACCGAGGAGGGGTATATCCGGATACCAGCGGGGGTGTTGACAGCGCGACGATATTTAATGTCGTGGTTTGCCATGGTGACCTGAAGACGGGGCCAGAGGTTTAGGTCCCGGATGAGTATGGGTGGAGGAGGGCGGGAGGAGGAGGTTTCTTCCTCTTCTTCTGAGCTGGAGGGCACAGAGTCAGAGTCAGAAAGGGCGAGTGGAGAGGATGGTGCGGTGCGACGTTGTCTTTTCTTACTGTGCTTGACCACAGTGAAGTTTTCGTCGTTAGAGGAGTTGGCTGGTGAGGGATAGGAACTTCTTTTTGGTCCAGATGACGGAGCAGGAGGGGGAAGGGGGGAGGCCGAGGAGGGTGGCCGTGAGTGGAGAGAAGGTGGGAGAGGAGATGGTGGGAGAGGAGAGGCAGTAGCGGAGTTATTTCGGAGAAGCTCAGCGACTTTAGCTTCTAGGCGTGCGTTACGTTCCCGGAGTTCGTTTATGATAGCGTACAGCTGAGCGACAGAGGGCTCAGCTGAGGGGGGTATAATTGGAGAGTATTCCATGATGCCTTAAGGGCGAAGGATAATAAGAGAGTGAAAGAGTAGTGGAGAAAGGTAAGGACACTAACCTGGGAGAGGGTGTTGGCCCGGAGAGGTGAGGGAAGACCATGTGGATGGCGCCTCAGGATCTTTTTGGATGAGGATTGGCTGGAGACCGGTTGGAAGGAGGAAAGGGCAGCGGTGGGGCTGCAGTGACGTCCCGGCGGGGTAGAGTGGGGAGCCGTCCCCACTCTGGAGTGTAGGTGGCAGTGCCCTGAGAAGGGCAGTTTTGCTTAAGAAAGCTGCACTGCGATTGCACTGCTCGAGGAGAGAGCGGCGACCGTCCAGAGCGGAGGTCAATGACCTAATGATCTGATCAAATGATGATGTCAAAAACTTTTAAATGCCATATATATATACTCTGCTGGCGTTTTGTGGAACCAATCTATGAGCTCAAAAGCCGCAAGAGGAGGGTACAGCGCTCGCTTATTGGTTCGGCGCGCTTACGTTTCAGGAGTCACAAGCTGCAGACAAAGACGGCCACCACGTTAGCTTACCCTCGTTGTATTGAATACTATCTCGCTATGGCACCCAAAGCAAGTGGAAAGGCAGTGAAGAAAGCCGACAAGGCCGTCAAGAACATCACCAAGGGTGACAAGAAGAAGCACAAGAAGAGGAGGAAGGAAAGTTACGCTATCTACATCTACAAGGTGTTGAAGCAGGTTCACCCTGACACTGGAGTCTCCAGTAAGGCCATGAGCATCATGAACAGCTTCGTCAACGACATCTTCGAGCGTATCGCTGCTGAGGCTTCCCGTTTGGCTCACTACAACAAGAGATCTACCATTACATCCCGGGAGGTCCAAACTGCTGTCAGGCTTCTCTTGCCTGGTGAACTTGCCAAGCACGCTGTCAGTGAAGGTACGAAAGCCGTCACCAAGTACACTAGCTCTAAGTAAATTCTACCCTATGACTAATTTTCACCAACCGGCCCTTTTCAGGGCCATCAAAAATTAAAAACGTATCAACAAATATTTTAAAACATTTATTTTTGTATTATTATATTCAATACATGATTATATTATATCAATCATGATTACGCAATATGGTACATAATAAATATCTCTGATAAGCTTAACGTTAATGCATTCATTTAGGAGGTATTCAGTGTTTATGTAAATGTACAAAAACTATTTGGTTTGGTGTTTACATCTAATTTATTAACCATATCTAATGATAAGTGAATTTACCATCGGTATATAGGCGATTCAAGGTATTATTGTTATATGGTATATGACTTAAAAGATAATGTCTATCTAGAGCGCAAGAAGTACTTGTATCGTGTACATATCTTTATGTAGTTTTATTTACAAATGTAGATAATAAAATCGGGTTGTTTAGGACTTAATTAATCAGAATAAATACGTGATTTTTTAAAGGTTTTAATCTTTCAGAATTTGACTTGAAGCATTTGACGTAGCATTACTAGGGGTATACTGTACATAGGTGTTTCGTATTTCAACCGACTATGTATTACAAAATACGTATTATTTTTAGAAACCGAATTTATCATTTAAACAACAAATGAATGATTTTTAAAAATCCTGATGTGGCATTATTCAATTATGGAGTATGTGTATTTAAAAACAACTAATTCAAAACAAAAAATTAGTCTTCAAATTACAATGCTCTGGATATCAGAAGATGAAACAAAAATGTACAATTGTTGACACTTTTCGTTTTTACCGCATTAATTGTTTATATTTGTTTTCTATCATTATATTATACTTATAATAAAGACAGCTAGTTTTTATAATATAATACATATTTAATTTACAATTAGTTACATTATGTTTGTTGTATATGACCATCAACAAAAATATATAATAAAAGGAGTGTTATGAATAAATAACATAAAGCCAAAAGTGCTCTTTACTACAATCATTTATTCAACACCATTTAAGGATGTTAATTAACAATGCAATAAAACGTATTAATGGACTAGTAAAAGACTTTTAAAAGTTCGAAACGGTCAAGATCAATAAAAAAGTTCGAACGACAATAAAACATTAAAATGTTGTAATGTTGTCACATTATACGCCATTGTTGTCAATTAAAAGTTTGCAAATTGCATTGATTGTAAATAAATACTTATTATAAAAAATAAAGATAATCTAATATTACATTGTCAATAACAGTTTTATACGAGTAAATAGTGAACCACGTTTAAGAGATTTTTTGGCCCTGAAAAGGGCCGATTGGATGAAGGTATAAAAAATTATTTAGGCACGTTCTCCACGAATACGTCTGGCCAATTGGATATCCTTGGGCATGATGGTAACACGCTTGGCGTGGATGGCGCAAAGGTTGGTGTCTTCGAAAAGACCAACCAAGTAGGCTTCACTGGCTTCCTGAAGAGCCATGACGGCTGAGCTCTGGAAACGCAAATCGGTCTTAAAGTCTTGAGCGATCTCACGAACGAGACGCTGGAAAGGCAGTTTGCGGATCAGAAGCTCAGTGCTCTTCTGGTAACGACGGATTTCACGGAGGGCGACGGTTCCGGGCCTGTAACGGTGAGGCTTCTTCACTCCTCCGGTGGCTGGGGCACTCTTACGAGCAGCCTTGGTGGCCAGCTGCTTACGCGGAGCCTTTCCTCCGGTTGACTTGCGAGCAGTTTGCTTGGTACGTGCCATTGCTATTGAAACTTCGTAACGTTCGAAATGACAAAGCGAAATGATAATTTTTTACATCTTGCAGCTATATTTGTATGCTTCCAGAGTGTAGTTGCTTCGAAGCGATTGGTGGAGAAAATTGTAGAAGGGGAGCATCCGCCAAGCCAGTATTCAATAGTCGGATGTCGTTTGGCAGGGAAGGGGAATCTCTTCGGTTCAGTATCCAACCTGCAACGGTCGGTAAATAGTGGAGGGGACTCCTCTTCAGCCAGATTATAAAAGGGGAGACGTTCCGCAACGAAAGCATCAGTTTGCTGTTTGCTATTGAATTCAGCACTTCTTTCTTGAATTCAACATGACCGGACGTGGAAAGGGAGGAAAGGGATTGGGAAAAGGAGGAGCAAAGCGTCATCGTAAGGTGTTGCGTGATAACATCCAGGGTATTACCAAGCCCGCCATTCGTCGTCTGGCTAGACGTGGTGGTGTCAAGCGTATCTCCGGTCTGATCTACGAGGAGACCCGTGGAGTTCTTAAGGTCTTCCTTGAGAACGTCATCCGTGACGCTGTAACCTACACCGAGCACGCCAAGAGGAAGACCGTCACCGCCATGGACGTTGTCTATGCTCTCAAGAGACAAGGACGTACCCTTTACGGTTTCGGTGGTTAAATACCCAATCCGTCATTTATATATTTTACAACAATCGGCCCTTTTCAGGGCCACCAAAACATTTAAATGTTATGGGCAAACAAATCGATTTATCTATTTTTACTACGTCCTATGAATGTTTACAGCCTAGTTTTTGCAACGATACATGTAACATAACCATATGCCATATTTCCTTTTTGTCTAGTGTTAAGAAAGTAAATAATAGTGCCCGTATTTGTACTCATGCTAAATACACATCCTTACTTGAAGCATCTTGATAACATGTGCGCTTCGACTGAGACCTTCCATATTGCCCCAGCTATAAAATTTATTAGCCGATGTGCATAAAAATTCGTCTATTTCAGTGTTTTTCCAAGCAAATTACATTTTGACTATTGGTTTTCTCGCTTAGTCCGCGCCTTTCCTAGTCCACTACTTCTCTCTCAATCATAAACCATATTCCTTATCATTGGTCCATCAAAATCGCCCTCGATGCGAAAATCATCCAATAAGAACAAAAATTCATTCCTGCCTACCCCTCCTTACATCATTTCAAAACTCGACGCACTCTCGGGGACAGAGTGCACTAGAATAATTTTCAGATTCTAAGTAACCACCGGGCAAGCAACAAATCTTGTATATTAAGCAAGTCATGTATGTTGTATTTGGAACTGAAATATAAGTGCAAATAATACAATTTTTTACGCGTGTTTTTATTTTAAATAGTTATAACGAATTAATTTTCGTTGTAACACCAGATCGTCGACTACAATGTCCGACGACTGAACAAACTTATTGCTTTCATAGTCACTAAATAAGTTAATTATATACTAGTAAACTAAAATAACTAATAAAATGTAATTAACAAGTAAATGCTAACTAATAAGTGGATTCTTGTTATTTGCTATAGCTCGAAACCTTGCACTGTTAACCTAGTTTTAATAGCTGTGATAAATATTCTTAGCCTCTAAGGAATTTGTTATTTCAAAATTAATCTTATAAATACTTGCAATTATACCAACCGTTTTAAAAATGCAATTTAAAATTTGCAAATCTTGTCATAAATTTTGTTATCAGAAGAAATGATGTATAAATATTTAAATCGGTATAAAATGTTCGCAACGTATAAATTATTTGGTGGCCCTGAAAAGGGCCGATTGTACAAAATTGTCAAGCAGAGATTAGATTAAATTTATTTGGAGCTGGTGTATTTAGTGACGGCTTTGGTACCTTCACTAACAGCGTGCTTAGCCAGCTCACCAGGCAGAAGAAGCCTGACAGCGGTTTGGATCTCCCGGGATGTAATGGTCGATCTCTTGTTGTAATGAGCCAGACGCGAAGCTTCAGCAGCAATGCGCTCGAAAATGTCGTTGACAAAGCTGTTCATGATGCTCATGGCCTTACTGGAGACACCAGTGTCAGGGTGGACCTGCTTCAACACCTTGTAGATGTAGATAGCATAACTTTCCTTCCTCCTTTTCTTATGCTTCTTCTTGTCACCCTTGGTGATATTCTTTACGGCCTTGCCGGCTTTCTTGACTGCCTTTCCGCTTGCTTTAGGTGCCATTACAAAATGTCTTTCAGCACAGAGGAGAAAACTGAATGATGCGGAGACCGGTTTGAAGCGCAGCTATTAACTTGACGAAGGAAGCTGCTCCGAACCAATGAGGTAGCGCTCTCCCCACTCCATCGATGCCGAGCGTATAGATTGGTTCGGCGTAACGCCACTAGACTACACAAAACTCAGACATTTTTGTCGAACGCTATCAGATCGTGTACGGTCGTCTCTTACTCACGTTTAATTCCATTCAATTGAAACATGTCTGGACGCGGCAAAGGTGGTGGTAAGATCAAGGGAAAGTCAAAGACTCGTTCCAACAGGGCTGGACTCCAGTTTCCCGTTGGACGTATCCATCGTCTGTTGAGGAAAGGAAATTACGCCGAACGTGTTGGTGCCGGTGCTCCGGTTTACCTAGCCGCCGTCATGGAGTACTTGGCTGCTGAAGTTCTCGAGTTGGCAGGTAACGCTGCTCGTGACAATAAGAAAACTAGGATCATTCCTCGTCACCTTCAGTTGGCCATCCGTAACGATGAAGAATTGAACAAACTTCTCTCTGGAGTCACGATTGCCCAGGGTGGTGTCTTGCCCAACATCCAGGCTGTGCTCCTACCCAAAAAAACCGAGAAGAGCTCTTAAATATTTTAATTAAATCTTGTATCGCAATGATCGGCCCTTTTCAGGGCCACCATATCTTTCAAACGTTATGAATAATACTATTTTTGTTGGAATACACCAGTAATGGGTACAGGAATAGATCCTACACTACAGTACACAGAGAAAAAATTACACTAAAAAAGGAGCGTCTTACTATCTTGTCTACCAGCATATTTATTGAATCTCAACTAATGAAAACTAAAATTGTACAAAATATAAAGTTTTGAAATCTAAACAACGTCAAGGTAGAGCAAACCAAGTTTTTCAAGAAAATGTAGTAAATGAGTATCTATTTGTAGCTGTTGTAACATCCAGCAAATTTTATTATCGACAACATCAGCAGCAACAATACCAAGATATAACTACGAAGAACAACACCAGTTAACAAGTCATCTTCAGCCAACATTAGACCATAGGATAAATTTACGAATTAGTATTATAAGAAAGAATTCCACAATCATAATCAGATAGTATCTCAAATCAATCAATCAACAAATTAGAATTAATTATAACTAAATGTAAATTATTAATAATACAATTCACTTACATATTTCAATAAGTGATATAGAATTATTAATAATAATTAAGAATGTTAAAATTATTATTAAGCAATTGTATTTATTTCTACAAGACGATCAAGAAATTGTAACGTTGACATTTTTAAACTGACCTAAAGACTTCCGCAATGTAAGCATTTGCTTGCAATTTCAAATTCCAAATCCTATTAATGTCTTTTTAAATGCTCATGGTCCGGAGAAATGCAACCTTGCTTTCATAAACCTTACCTTGCATTTTTTTACAATTTTTGTTTACGTTGTCACTTGTGAACAGCGTATAAATAGTGCCGTTCGGTTCGGTTAAAAAGAGTCGGAGTCAGAGTCGGAGTCAGAGTCGGGAGAGTCGAGAGGGAGAGAGGAGGAGTCAAAGAAAAGTTAAAGACAGACCAAGAAGTCAAACAGTCCAAGCAGTCCAATAAATTCAATAAGCAATTCAATAAACAATTAAAAAAAGGGTTTAATAAAGGTTAAAGTTAAATTAAAAGCAAATTTAAAAAATTATATTCAAACTGAACCAAAGCCAGAGTTCTAATAAGCAATAAAAATGTCAACTATTACAACTTCAAAAGTAAGTAAACATAACATATACTATTTAATGAAATTCTAATCAAACACTAATAAGTAAAAATAAATCAAAGAGTATATAATTTAAGGAATTAAATATAATTCTTTTGTTTTTTCCTATTTCTAACCATTAACTCATTTTCCTATCTTTCCAAATAAAAGACAGTGAGAACCATAAATAATTCTATACTCTGTCCCCTGGACCGTTGATCCGATTGGAAGAGTCAGTAGAAATTCTATGGCAATCTATGAAATTTATACATTCCTTTAATAACAAACTTTCCACTTTTGTCGTTTACCATAAATAGAAACTGCATTGAATTCTATATGAATGTATGTAGTTCTCTGTTACATGAAACACAAAATTCCTCATAATCATATCTTTTCCCTAGCTATACGATCGAAAGATTGTGGCTAAAAAACGAGAAAATTATCTATACAATTTTGTCAATCCTGTCTAGGACGTGACACTGTCGATAAAGAATCTTAGGAAACAACATGTGTTAGTTTCGAAAAAAATCAAGACAAAAACATTTGGCTAATCGATTCAGGAGCATCGAGCCATCTGTGTAAATCCGCAGGAATGTTTTTAGAGATCGACAAAAGAAATAAAGGAAATACAATACTTGAAGCAGAAGGGAATGATTGGGAATTTCAAAAAATAGACTCTCTGAAATTATTAAAGACAAAATTACAGAAGAAAACAATGAAAAATGGAAAAATAAATTAAGTAAATTATCACCAAATGATAGCTCGTTGTGGAGAATGACAAAATTTTTTACAAAGAAAAGTATGGAAAATAAAATACCGACATTGCACGGACTCAATGGTTTAACTCATAGTGATAAGGGTAAAGCCCAAGTTTTACAGACATTTGAAAAAGTGCATCATTTAACTGAAAATATAGGTGACAAAGAAACCATGAAGGAAGTCAAAAAAATAAATGAAAATATCAAAAAACAAACAACAAATTCTGATGAAATAAAGTATATTACTATAAAAGCAATTAAAACAGCGCTTAAAAAAGTTAATCTTACCTTTCACAACAATGGAAACAAGCAGTAGTATTACCTTTCCTCAAACCAGGCAAAGATAAACTATTTCCGCAAAACTATAGTCCTATAAGCTTATTACCTACACTAAGCAAACTATTTGAAAAACTATTACTTAACTGAGTCCTAGAACTCGAAAAAACTAATTGTAATTTAATACCAGAACAATTCGGATTCCGACAAAAACATAGTACTGCACAACAGCTAGCGAGAATCACAAACCGTCTCAGCAACAGATTTAACACGAATACAGCCATACTGCTACTGGATATTGAGAAAACCTTTGATACAGTCTGGCAGAAAGGACTAATATACAAACTATTCAATTACAAATTACCAAATTATCTACTTAAAATTCTAATATCATACTTAAATAATAGAACATTTAAAATAAGTATTCCAATGAATTTCCGATAGCAGCAGGGGTGCCACAAGGGTTCATTCTGGGCCCACTATTCCTTTACTACATAAACGATGTACCGCGTCAAGGAAAAACACACATAGCAATGTTTGCAGACGATATAGCAATCACCTCACAATCGTGGAGGAGAAATTATGCAATAAAATACCTCCAAGAAAACGTACAAATAATAGAAAATTATTATTATAAGTGGAAAATAAAAATAAATGCGAATAAAAACGAACTAATAATCTTTAGCAAAAAAAGAAGACAGGAAAAAACAAACGATAAAATTATATTCAACAAAGTTGAAATAATGGAACAAAAACAAGCAAAGTATTTAGGGAGTCATTTTAGATAGGAATATGAACTTTACTAGCCACATTAAAAATATAAGAATATAAGAATCCATGTCGACCCCACCCACCCAAACGCCAAATCCATTTTCGATCTCCGTACTCTGGGCGGCCTCTCCATCAAGGTCGAACCAAAAAGGAAATCCAAAGTCACACCCTAATGCAGGCGCTGCATGCGTTTCAGCCACACGGCCAATTATTGCCACGCGAAATCAGTCTGCGTCTTCTGCGCCAAAGACCACCACGATGCGAGTTATCCAAACCCTGTGGTGTTACGTCGTTGACGATAACTTATTTATTCCTCCATTTTGAACTATATAGTTCTGGACGGAGTCGCTTCCTAATAGTAATATTAAACAATAAATGCTGACAATTTACAGGACCCACCCAAACTAATGAAGATTTAACTTTCAGTGTAGTTCAAAAGCCCAGCAATATCTGCCGTGCAGTCAACCTTGCACCTTCCATTAAAAATTCTCCCTTGTATACTGAATTTCTTTTCGGCACGTTCGAAATCCGAAAGAAACCCAGCGTACCCCAACCCAGAAATATTTTATGAAACATTTACGATTGCGTACTTACTTGTGGTATTCGTTGATTCAAAATAATTAATCGTTTTTTTATATATTGTTGTTGTTTATTATGATTTTCACGTACAGCCTGCTTGATTAGCTATACAAAATAATTTATATTTTATTTTCCTATGGGCACAACCTCCTTGGTTGAGACCAGAACTTAAAGTTTTTTATTTTGTTATTATTAGTCTACAACCTCTTTGGTTGAGAATAAAACAGAATTTTTGACGTAGTGATTAGTCCACAACCTCCTTGGTTGAGACTCGGTACAGAACTTTTTTTCAATCTCCGTTTTTCCTACCCTTGACCTCCCCGATTTATACTTTTATAAGGCCCACCCACACTAGCCCAAGTTCAGCGTCCTCTTTTTTGGACGTCGACCTATAGCGAGTTTTTCCTATAGATTTGTTCCTGCCTCTTTCATTTTCTTCCTGCCTTCCGCTACTCCCTCTCTAGTAGTGCCGCGATTTTCCCCTCGGTGGCGCTCGCTTATTTTTGAAATTATGACAATGCGTTTTTATTAATATTTCTGATTATTTTATTGCTTAAGTAATTTTTTGTTCTTTTTGTTTTATTCCTCTTATAATTACGCTTCGAAATTTTTTAAATATAACTATGATTAGTATTATAAACCTATTTTTCCTATTTATAATAATCTATGCTGCCAGAAGGTTTGTAGTAGAATAAATATATGATAGGAAGTAACAGGGCCGACACCAAATGTTTCCGCAGGCGAGCATTGGTGCTGGACCTAAAAAAATTGAGTCTGTAGAGGATAGTGTGCACTCGCTTGCAGACGTAGCAGACATGCGAGGCCCAGTTTAGTCTACAGTCAAGCACCACGCCCAAACTACGCACCTCGGACGAGAAATCGACCCTGACACCATTTATATGTAAATAAGTTGTAGCATAAGATGGAAGTAGATTTACATAAAAGGTGCTGCCAAAGACAATCGCCTTGGTTTTGGAAACATTCAGCCTCAGCCAGTTCTCCTCAGCCCAGTTTCTAATCCTCTCAGCAGTAGCAGTCATCCTGGCAGAACAGGCATCAAGCTCTTCGAGGCGACATTGGCTGTAAATTTGCAGGTCATCCACATAGATTATGTGTGATGTGTCAGGATCAAAGCATTATTGAATGTCATTGATGTAAAGGGAAAAGAGTAACGGTCCTAGGACAGAGCTCTGAGGAACCCCAGTATTAAGAGAAAGAAATGAAGATCTCCTTCCCGATTCATCAATGACTGCTTGCCTTCTTTGGTTGAGTCTATCTGTGAGATAGGATGCAAGCCAGCGAATGACCTGCTTAGATAAGCGGAAGAGAGGTAGCTTTCTAAGGAGCTTGGCGTGACACAGTGTGTCAAACGCTTTGCTAAAATCAAAAAGAAGTAGTAGTGTCACCCTCTTTCTGTCCATTCCAAGCCTAATGTCATCAGTAAGTTTGATGAGAGCAGACTGTGTACTATGTCCAGTGCGAAAGCCGGCTTGTAATGGGTCAAGGAGAAGTCGGGATTCCAAAAATTGCTGGAGGGCCTGGAATTTGGGATTGGGTTGGGCATTGCTGCAAGGGGTGAGGGGTGAAGGTGAGGCTTGCGTGGAGTGAGGCGTTTGAGGATGCGGAAGGTTGGGAGGAGAGGATTTGGGACTGACAATGTTAGCGTAGGTGCGTCTTGGTTGATTGGTTTTTGGTGGTACGGGAGGGGAATTTGAAGGAGCATGTTGGGGAGGGAGGTAGGAAGGAGGGAGAGAGGGAATCTTAGGTTGAGGAGAGGATTTAGTGGGCTTATTTTTTGGTGCTTTAGGGCAGCCTCGGTATGTGGCGCGGTGGTTCACCTAGGCAATTGCTGCAGCGAGGTTTGGTGTTTGGGGAGTCTTTTTTAGGGCAAGTGGAGGTAAGTGGTCTTTTGCGCAGAAGGCGCAGACCCATTTCGCGCGACAATAGTTAGCTGTGTGCCCGAACTTCATACAGCGTCTACATTGGGGGGTGATTTTATTTTTCCTCTTGGGTTCGACCTTTGATGGCAAGGCCGCCCAGGGTGCGAGGTTGAAAATGTTTTTCGCGTTTGGATGCGAGGGTTCTAGGTGTACCGCGATGAGGGGCCAGATCTTTTCTCCCTTCCTCATGCGGTGGATTTGCTTAACCGGAAAATTCCGGTTAAGCTCTTGAAGAAGGGATTCGTCCGAGAGGGCTTGGTTGACCACGCGGATTATGACGACAAGTTGTCTGTCTTCAGGAAGTTGATGAGTTGAGTACTCGATTTCTTTGGTTTCGAGTCGGGCGGTAAGATCGCGGAAGTCAGGGACCGAGGCGGGGTATATCCGGATACCAGCGGGGGTGTTAACAGCGCGACGATACTTGATATCGTGGTTTGCCATGGTGACCTGTAGACGGGGCCAGAGGTTTAGGTCCCGGATGAGTATAGGTGGAGGAGGGCGGGAGGAGGAGGTTTCTTCCTCCTCTTCTGAGCTGGAGGGTACAGAATCAGAGTCAGAAAGGGCGAGCGGAGACGAGGGTGCGGTGCGACGTTGTCTTTTTTTGCTGTGTTTGACCACAGTGAAATTTTCGTCGTTGGAGGAGCTGGCTGGTGAGGGGGGGAGCTTCTTTTAGGACCTGATGACGGAGCAGGAGGGAGGTGGGGGGAGGCCGAGGAGGGTGGCAGTGAGTGGAGAGAAGGTGGGAGAGGAGAGGCAGTAGAGGTGTTGTTTCGGAGGAGCTCTGCAACTTGAGCTTCTAGGCGGGCGTTACGTTCCCGGAGTTCATTAAGAATAGAGTACAGCTGAGCGATAGAGGGCTCAGCTGTAAGGGGTATAAGTTGGGAATGTTCCATGATGCTTTAAGGGCGAAGGATAGTAAGAGAGTAATAGAGTAAGTTGTAAATGATAAGTACACTTACCTAGGAGAGGGTGTTGTCCGGAGAGGTAGAGGGAGGATCTTGTGGGTGGCGCCTCAGGATCTTCTACTGGATGTGGATTGGCTGGAGACCGGTTGGAAGGAGGAAAGGGCAGCGGTGGGGGCTGCTGAGACGTCCCGGCGGGGTGGAGTGGGGAGCCGTCCCCACTCTGGAGTGTAGGTGGCGGTGCCCTGAGAAGGGCAGTTTTGCTTCAGAACGCTGCACTGCAATTGCACTGCTCAAGGAGAGAGCGATGACCGTCCAGAGCGGAGGTCAATGACCTAATGATGCGATCGATCGTTTTTTTTTTTTTTTTTTTTTTGTGGCTGGCCACTGGGAGGTTGAAATCTTCAAAAGACACCCTCCCGAAGGGCGCACATCGCCGCCTTTCGGCGGCGATGGGAGCCGATCGAATGGGTAGTGTCGGGTTTTTACCGACTAAACACTCCTCCCAGGTGAGGGGTACCAGGCCAAATGGCCTCTAGCCCCAAGAAAAGGAAGAATACGGGGGGTGAGAGGGAAAAATAGTTAGGGGTGGGTGTGATAGAGAGAAAAGAGGGGGGGGGGGGTTGGGTGGAGAGCTGGGCAGCTCCCGCAGTACGCATTAGAGGCGAGGCATGAAAAAGACCTGTATTAGACCTGGCACAATTTGCAGGGCCTGGTTACTAGGTCGAAGGATTTAGGATTATAGTTGAGGAGGGCTTTTACCCCTGAGTTGGGGTGGTTTGCCAGGGAGTTGTGGAGGGTGATCGCGCGTTCGGCGGCAGTGATAGAGAGGGGGGATAAGCCTGTTTCGCGGAGGATTTGGGCGTTTCGAATGAATCAGGGGTAGTCTAAGGAAGCACGGAGGAGTTTCATGAAAGTGCCCTGGAGGAGTTTCAGTCTGCCAGGGCAGGCTGTGCCCCAAATGGGCATGGCGTAGGTGGCTATGTTGAGAATGATGGCTTTAAAGGTACGTAGCTTGGTAGCGGAAGAAACTTTCTTGTTTGAGAAGAAGGGCTTTAGGTGGATGAAAGCGCCGTTTATTTTATTGCGGGTGGCTTGGATGTGTGGGCGCCAGGTGAGTTTAGAGTCGAACGTGACACCCAGGTATTTGACGGAGGATTTCCAAGGGATGTAGAGTTCACCAACCCTGATAGGAGGAGGGAATCTGCGTTTGCGGGAAAAGAAAATGGCTTCTGACTTGGTCTTGTTTATGGAGAGGCGGTTTTGACGGTACCATGTGAGGAGATTTGGAAGGAAATTGGTTAATATGCTTGGAGCAAGTGTTTATTTGACATGAAGTATTTATTAGGGCGATGTCGTCGGCGTAAAGGGCGGTGGTGATACGGTTGTGGGAGGGGAGGTCGCTGCAGTATATGTTAAAGAGTAGTGGGGCGGGTTTGGAGCCTTGCAGGACTCCCGCGGAAATAGGGTGAGGTGCAGAGATAGCGTTGCCCATTTTGACACGGATTGTGCGGTTGGAAAGGTAGGATTGGAAAGTGCCTATTAGGTAGTGGGGGAATTTGAGGGTAATAAGTTTGTGGATGAGTCCGTCGTGCCAGACTCTGTCGAACGCTTGTTGTACGTCCAAGAGCAGCATGGCAGAGGACCATCTTTTGTTGAAGCTATTGCTAAGGAGTTCGGTTACACGTAGGAGTTGGTGGGATGTGGCGTGTTGGGGGCGGAAACCGTGCTGGCAGTCTGGGAGGATGTTTTGTGAGGTGGTGTGAGTGGCGAAGGCGTTTGAGGAGGACACTTTCAACTACTTTGCTTAGAGCGCTTAGTAAGCTGATAGGTCTGTAGCTGGAAGGGGAAGAGAGGGGTTTGCCTGGCTTGGGCAGACAGATAACTGTTGCTTCTTTCCAGGCGGAGGGATAGTATTGGAGGCGCATGATGGCGTTTGCAATGTTGCAAATAGCGGTGATTTGTTTACGCGGGAGGATTTTTAGGACGTTGTTAGTGATACCGTCTTTGCCGGGGGCTTTGCGGTTTTTCAGGGAGCGTAAGATGGTGGTTATCTCGGAGGGGGAGGTAGGTTGGAAGGTATCGGCTGTCGGGAGGAAGTTTTTAACCGACTCTGTAATGGTGTTGTGGAGTGAGATATCTGCAGGGTCGCTTTGGAGAGGAGAACATTGGGCGGAGAAGGAAGAGGCAAGGAGTTCGGCTTTGTCTTCATCTAGGTGAAGTTTTACGCTATTGTGGACGAG
The DNA here is from genome assembly GCA_018906985.1 of Apocrypta bakeri. NCBI lineage: Eukaryota > Metazoa > Arthropoda > Insecta > Hymenoptera > Pteromalidae > Apocrypta > Apocrypta bakeri. Next base: position 4,447,627 of record JACCIA010000003.1, read on the forward strand.
AGCGGGAAGTTGAGGTTGGCGGTTATGAAGCTTTTTGATCACTTTCCAGGCAGTTTTGGGATATTCTTCGGCTTCTTCGATAAACTTATTAAAAGTTTTATTTTGGAAGTCGCGAAGGGTTTCCTTGAGTTGCTTTTGCAAGTGGTTTAGTCTTGTTTTGAGTGCTGGCTCGCGGGTGCGTTGCCAGCATTTTCGTGTGGAGTTTTTGTCTTTGATTAAGGAGCGGATGTGAGTGGGGAGGTGGTCTCGTGTTTGGGCGGGGGAGTAGTGAGTGGCTAGGGAAGTGGATAACAGGATGTCTGCGGTTAGGTTGGTTACGGCGGAGTCTATGTCTTGAGGGTGTTTCAGAGTTTGACATTTGAAGGTGGATGTTTCTAGGAGGTATTTTAGGTGGAGCCAGTCTATGGATTTGGTTTCCTGGGGGGTGAAGGAGTAGGTGGTGGAAATGTCAAGGGTGACTGGTAGGTGGTCAGAGGAGAGTTGACAGGAGACAGTGGGACCTGAGATGGTGTTTATGTTTTTGGTGAGGAAAAGGTCAAGGATTTCAGGGTTGTGCGTGGGACATTGTGGATAGTGAGAGGGTTCGGTAGGTGGGTCAATAGAGAAATTGTTGCGAAGTGAGCAACGGAGAAGAGAGTGGCCTCTGGGGTTTGTGGAGCGGCAGCCCCACGCGGAGTTTTTGGCGTTGAAGTCGCCTGCAATGACGGTGGGTGTGTTTGAGGAGAAGAATTTGCCTAGGGCGGATAGTGTGTTGGATGAGTTAGGAGGACAGTAGATGGAGAAGATTCGAAGGGCACTATTAGCAAGAGATATCTCTATGCCGACAGCTTCTTCGAGGGTGGGGTCAGAGTGGATTGCTTTGTGGTGGAGGGAGGAGTGGACTAGAATGGCTACTCCACCGACGTGAGAGTCCCGATCTTTGCGATAGATCGCAAATCCAGGGATGAAGATTTTGGAGGAGGGGGAGAGGTGGGTTTCAGTGATGCATGCGATTAGGATATTTTGGGAGGAGAGGAAATCTCGGAGTTCTAGGAGTTTGTTGCGGATGCCACAGGCATTCCAATTGAGCAGGAGAAGAGGAGGCGAGGAGAGGGGGGGTTGGTTTTTAGGGGTTATAGCCATTAAAGGAAGGGTTGATTTGTGCGAGGATGGCTAAGAGTACATTTGTGAGGGAGCTGATGGCCTCAGGGTTATTCATGAGGGGAGGAGAGGGTAGTTGCGAGGCAGGAGTGGGTACTTTGAGGAGGTCGGCGTAAGATTTGTGAGTAGAGGGATGCTGGTGGGAGGGGGGAGGATGATGGGGTGGTTGAGTCGAGGAGCGACTAGGGATTGCTACTGCTGGTTTGGAGGTGGGGGAGGTTGGAGAGGGTGTTTTTGGGGCTTTCGGGCAGCCTCGATATGTGGCGCGGTGTTCGCCTTGGCAATTGCCGCAGCGAGGTTTGGCGCTGGGGGAGTCCTTTTTTGGACAGCTCGCGGTGTGGTGATCTTTGGCGCAGAAGGCGCAAACCCAGATCGCGTGGCAGTAATTGGCCGTGTGGCCGAAGCGCATGCAGCGTTTGCATTGGGGGGTGATTTTAGATTTTCTTTTTGGCTCGACCTTGATGGAGAGGCCACCAAGGGTGCGGAGTTCGACGATAGAATTTGCTTGGGGGTGGGAGGGATCAAGGTGAACAGCGATGTTTGGCCAGACCTTCTCTCCTTTTCTCATTCGGTGAATTTTCTTAACCGGAAATTTCCGGCTAAGTTCTTCAAAGAGAGAGTCATCAGAGAGGGCCTGGTTTACGCCCCGGATGACTACTACCAGAAGACGGTCTTCTGGCAGTTGGTGAGTGGAGTACTCTAGATCCTTGGCAGTCTAGACGTGAGGTGAGGTTTCGGAAATCGTTTACTGTTTCAGGGTAGATTCGGATACCCGATGGAGTATTTACCGCGCGGCGATAGTTAATGTCGTGCTTTGCCATTGTGGTTTGAATTCGCGGCCAGAGATTGAGATCGCGAATGAAGATTGGGGGGGGAGGTCGTGAGGCGACCGATTCGTCCTCTGACATTGCGGAGTCAGAGTCGGAGGCGGATAGAGGTTGGGGAGAATAAGGTGCTGCGCGGAGTCGCTTCTTTTTATTTTTGGCTGTTTGCCATGGGATAGAGCACTCATCATTTGACGAGTCGATTGGAGAAGGAGTCAATGCACCTTTCTGGTGCGGGGTAGGAGAGGATATTGAAGGTAGGTTTGGCGGGAGAGGAGAGGCAGCTGAGGGGGGGGGCGAGAAAGTTGAGAGAGAGGCGCAGTTGTGACTGCGGAGGAAGATGGGGTGGCTATATTAATGCTTTGAGAGGGAGGCGCGGTTGAAGCTGCGGAAGAAGAAGAGGGGATGGCTCTATGAAGAATTTGAGCGTTCTGAGCTTCGAGGGTAGCAATGCGGTCGCGAAGAGTGGCTATGAGGCTCAGAGCCTGGCTGAGGGTAGAGATTTCCGTCATGCTGGTGTTGGAGGGGGGGCATGCAGGGGGCCGGGCCCCATGGTTGATATGAGAAAAGGAAAGTAAGTGAGTACTCTTGCGAGGGACTTACCGGAATGAAGAAAGGAAGATCGGGCAGGACGGGAGGTGCAGGTGGTGACAGGAAAGGAGTTGGGCCAGTCCTCGGGTGTGGAGTGTGGTGTTGACCGGGTGTGAAGAGAGTAGCGGGTGTACCATCCGCGGCATCAGAGGCAGGAAGGAGGAGGCGAGGTGCCACTATTCCGTGTGGCGTTGCCCTAAGAAGGGCAGTTGGAGTGAGTGTGTAGTAATAGCGAAGAGAGAAGAGCGACCGTCCGGAGCGGAGGTCAAGCGAAGAGTGAGCGATCGTCTATCGATCAGTCCCTTTATACGCTTTATGCGCCAACCTGATGATGAGTTACGTATTCTGTCATGTCGCCGACTAGCGGCAGGAGGCCGAACTTGCAATTAGCGACGGCGGCAGGCGGCGATGGGAGCCGTTCGGATGGGTAGTGTCGGATTCTTACCGACTAAACACTCCTCCCATGTGAGGGGCACCAGGCCAAATGGCCTCTAACCCCAAGAATGGAAAGGTGAGGGTGAAGGTAGAGGAAGGGGGAGGGTGGCGGTGGAGAGCTGGGTAGCTCCCACAATACGCATCAAGTGTGAAGCGTGAAAGACACCCAAAAAATTTAGTCCTGGCCCAGTTTGCAGGGCCTGGTTACCAGGTCGTAGGATTTGGGGTGGAAATTTAGGAGGGCTTTTACCCCGGGGTTGGGGTGGTCGGCCAGGGTTTTACGAAGGGAGACCGCTCGTTCAGCGGCTGTGATGGATAGGGGGGAAAGGTTTGTTTCGCGGAGGATTTGGAAGTTGCGAATGAACCAGGGATAGTCTAGGGAGGCACGTAGGAGTTTCATGAAGGTGCCCTGGAGGAGTTTTATTCTATCGGGGCGGGCAGTGCCCCAGATAGGGATGGCGTAGGTAGTGATGCTGAGGATGATGGCTTTAAAGGTTCTGAGTTTGGTGATGGAGGAGACTTTTTTGTTGGAGAAGAAGGGTTTTAGATTGATGAAGGCACCTTTGATTTTGTTGCGGGTGGCTAGGATGTGGGGTCGCCAGGTGAGTTTGGGGTCGAAGGTAACACCCAGGTATTTGACGGAGGATTTCCATGGGATGGAGAGTTCACCAACTCTGATGGGAGGGGGGAGTTTTCGTTTACGGGAGAAGAAGATGGCTTCGGACTTGGATTTATTTATGGAGAGGCGATTTTGGCGGTACCATGTAAGGAGGTTAGGAAGGAAGTGGTTGATATGTCTGGAGCAGGTGGATTTTTGACAGGAGGTGTTTATTAGGGCTATGTCGTGGGGGTGGGATGGATGATCCGATGAGCGAGTGGTGTGAGTTGAGGATGTGGAAGTTGGTTTGGGGGTAGGAGTGGAAGGGGATGAGGATTTTGGTGCTTTGGGGCAACCTCGGTATGTGGCGCGGTGGTCACCTAGGCAGTTGCTGCAGCGAGGTTTGGTGTTTGGCAAGTCTTTTTTAGGACAGGTGGAGGTGAGGTGGTTTTTTGCGCAGAAGGCGCAGACCCATTTCGCGTGACAATAGTTTGCTGTGTGCCCGAATTTCATACAGCGTCTACATTGGGGAGTGACTTTATTTTTCCTTTTGGGCTCGACCTTGATAGCAAGGCCACCCAGGGTGCGGAGGTTAAAAATATTTTTCGCGTTTGGATGCGAGGGATCTAAGTGTACCGCGACGAGGGGCCAGATCTTTTCTCCCTTCCTCATGCGGTGGCTTTGCTTAACCGGGAAATTCCGGTTGAGCTCTTGAAGGAGGGATTCGTCCGAGATGACTTGGTTGACGCCGCGGATTATGACGACCAGTTGTCTGTCTTCAGGGAGTTGGTGGGTTGAATATTCTATTTCGTTTGATTCGAGTCGGGCGGTGAGATCGCGGAAGTCGGGAACCGAGGCGGGGTATATCCGGATACTAGCGGGGGTGTTGACAGCGCGACGATACTTAATGTCGTGATTTGCCTTGGTGACCTGAAGACGGGGCCAGAGGTTTAGGTCCCGGATGAGTATGGGTGGAGGAGGGCGGGAGGAGGAGGTTTCTTCCTCTTCTTCTGAGCTGGAGGGCACAGAGTCGGAGTCAGAAAAGGCGAGTGGAGAGGATGGTGCGGTGCGACGTTGTCTTTTCTTGCTGTGCTTGACCACAGTGAAATTTTCGTCGTTAGAGGAGCTGGCTGGTGAGGGAGGGGAGTTTCTTTTTGGTCCAGATGACGGAGCAGGAGGGGGGAGGGGGGAGGCCGAGGAGGGTGGCCGTGAGTGGAGAGAAGGTGGGAGAGGAGATGGTGGGAGAGAGAGGCAGTAGCGGAGTTGTTTCGTAGGAGCTCAGCGACTTGAGCTTCTAGGCGGGCGTTACGTTCCCGGAGATCGTTGATGATAGAGTACAGCTGAGCGATAGAGGGCTCAGCTGTGGGGGGTATAATTGGAGAGTGATCCATGATGCCTTAAGGGCGAAGGATAGTAAGAGAGTGAAAGAGTGAGTGGTGAAAGGTGAGGACACTAACCTGAGAGAGGGTGTTGGCCCGGAGAGGTGAGGGAAGACCTTGTGGATGGCGCCTCAGGATCTTCTATTGGATGAGGATTGGCTGGAGACCGGTTGGAAGGAGGAAAGGGCAGCGGTGGGGGCTGCAGTGACGTCCCGGCGGGGTAGAGTAAGGAGCCGTCCCCCCTCTGGAGTGTAGGTGGTGGTGCCCTGAGAAGGGCAGATTTGCTTTAGAAAGCTGCACTGCGACTGCACTGCTCGAGGAGGGAGCGGTGACCGTCCAGAGCGGAGGTCAATGACCTAATGGAGATCGATCGTCCAACGATCAGTCCTTTTATACGCTTTATGAGCCAACCTGATGATGCTTTGCGTATTCTGGCACGTCGCCACCTAGCGGCGGACGGCAGAACTTGCAACTAGCGATGGTGGCACTGGCGCTTGGCGTACAGCGTCGTGTTGCCGATCGATAGGCGACCATCTCTAGCGCGAGTGAGTCGCATATGTTGTAGAACTGATAGTGTGAGTAAGAGATAACGATTACATGAGAATTTTACCATATTTTTAGTCATTTTTATCTATATTATCTTACATTATATTAAAGAAAATATTTCTTAAAGTAGTAAATCTTATTTTAAATATTATGATTCATAAAATTTATTAAGCGTATAACAATTTTTGAACGTTGTTTTGTAGTATTTTCTGTACATATAATATTAAATGAACAGAATCGAATGAAAAAGGTTCAAATTTCTAGGCTGCCCCTCCTTTACTGACGAATATAGTAAATTTTGTTAGTCTCCGTGTACGATTCATAGACAAATTAAGAAAATACTTTACTAAAAAAAAGTATAAATGAAACTCAAAAACTGTTAATTGTTGAAGAAGCACATCGAAGTACGGCAAATATATGGTTGAAAACCTTCGTCCAATATTTAATTAATTACCATCAATTTAAAAATTAATTTATAAAAAGTACGTACGAGATCGAAATAAAAATAAAGTACCAAATATATTTGTTTAAATAGTAGTAGGATCAAAAACTATGATAGTCAAAAGACAGATTAAGTTACCCTTAAAAATAAACGAAGAAACACATGAAACAATAGATATTTGGAAAGGCGTTTGCGTGCATATGGCACAGGTAGGGTGCTATCCAAAAACCCAGAGGACATCTTTTAGGTGCCCGCACAATACACGAGTCGTGTATAGGCATATCTAAAGGGGTGTTCAAGTGAGCCTGTGCCAAAGTTGCAAGTGTTACACCCTGTATGTAGCGAATGGTCTCACTGTATGGCCAATTTGCGCGAATGCTGACATGGATATGCATATGTTACACTCGTTTGGGTTTTCCATGAGGACACATTGAGAATCTGATTGCGATCTGATACAAGTCGCAGTAGGATGCCTTGTAACCATCAGTATCACGAGGAACAACGTCAATACAATAGTTACAGCCACCACGTGACGCAATTTTACTGATGTTACGGCATCACGGGCAAAATACAAGCCTGGGTTGGCTGCGAGGATGTTATACCCGGCCTCAATATCTTGGGTTTCATTATTATAATTGTTCAAACTCATGATTGCATTGGTAAGAAGGGTGTGGCCTGCTCCGACACAGGGGCTAGTATAATGCAATTCCCGTTCCGGTCTTGGTATATATGCGGGAATTATCATCCGCAACACCAAAGTATGCCTATACCACTGTGACAAGTCACTGCCCTAACCACTTTCCCTGTTGCCTTTCGGCCCCCGGATACGGCGAAACCCGGATTGTCAATCACCACGCCTCTTGCGGAGGCAGAGATCTCCCCGGAGTAACAACGCCGCATATAGTTGTCGCGCTGTATGTTGGACTACAGCGAGCCAGCGAACTGGGTGGAGTCGACCAACTCTCCACTTAAACAATAGATTATCCTTTGAGATTATAGTAAGCACGGACTGGCTAGATTTACATTGCGGGTTTATAGGAGTTTGTGGCTATTACCGTAAGTTCAATGAAATGCCTATGCTGTTGCACCATCATGAGAAATCTTAGTAAAAGTACGGCGTGGACATGAACAAGCGAACATGAAGTTACTTTTCAACACATGAAAAATTGTTTTGTAAAATCGGTGACTCTTTACGATTACATACCCGACAAACGTTTTAAATTACAATGCGATGCGAGCGACTTTGGGATTTTTAGAGTATTATATCAGATTGATAACGATGAGGAGCCGCGAATAATATCTCTCGTAAGTAGGGTATTAACAAGACCGGACTTACAACATGTGAAACAAGATATACGAATGCAGAAAAAGAATTACTCGCTATAATCTATTCAGTTTTAAAATTTATAATGTATTTAGTTGGTGCTGAGTTTGACACATGAACAGCTTATAACTCACTCACCTTTTTATTAACGGCACCGTTTTATACTGTACGATTGACGCAATGACTATTATGCCTAGTACTATATCTCAACTATGCTATGATAATTCGAATAAGTTTTAGCTTATATTACGTCATAATTTACCATTCACAAACAGTTTTATCCTGCCGAAAGATATTATATATTGAAAGATATTATATAGTGTGTGTGTGATTTAGAAATGGAAATAGAAATTTGACTCAGTTTTTGGTTTTAAACTACATTGTAGTTTAAACTCAGAAAGTTAAGTTAGACTATTTCAAGAAAGTTCGGATAACTAGTGAACGTTGTGACAGAGCTTCCCATCGCTTATAAAGGAAAACGTGCCCTATGCTCGCTATGCTTTTTTTATTTTCGTTGAGGTGGGAGCTACTTTCCCTTATCTTAATTTGTAAACATACAAAAACAAACATTCAGAAATATACAAAGGGTGTTGACTTATTATAAGTAAATTATTTCTTAGGTTGAGTACAATTGTGGTTAATTACTTATATAAATAACAATTAGTCTAAATATTATTTGTAATTAATAATTGTCGGTATGTATATTTATGTATTAATGTTATTGTTTGTAATTATTTGTTTGTTATATTAACTATTGGAAATGGGTATATTAAATAAAACAAAAACTCAGAATATTTCAATTAAAGAATTTATTCTGAGCTGACAGCAAGAAAGGGTACGTCTGAACACTAGAAAGAGCAGGTAAGCACTAAGGGTTAGTAAGAATATTGTAAAGTATAGAATACATCGGATGCCTTTTCTACATAAAATACAATGATTATTTCAATACTATAAGTACCTGCATGCTGCAGACGTTTAGAGTCTTCGTAAACACAACGCTCAAGCGATGTGTCACATCCGGCACCATAGCGAACCTGAACCGTCCACTATCATAAAGTAATAAAAGTGAGAGAAGAACCTTTTTCTAAAACTCCAGCTCAATACATACATCAAGATTTAGTTTTTGAAATAATAACTAGTTATTCTATCATTAACTTAATTATTTTTGTATTGGTAGTATTGATTCCGATTGTTTAAGGTGTGTGTATGTATTTTTTTATGCTAATTTGACATATTAATTAATATTTAAAAATAATGGTAGGAAGAATAATTATATGTATGCATATATATATATATATATATATATATATATTGCAACGTCACAAATGTTGCATTGAGATATATACACCGTGAAGCGTTGCATGTATCACCTATATTAGTATCACCTCTGCGAAGGAATACTCACAGTCAGTGTATGTTTACACTGACCAGAGCGGAATATTCCGTCGCTTAATTTTTTTTATACCGTCATTTACAGACGACCAATTAGGTAATACAATCCACCTGGAGGGCGGGACTTATCCCTGTCGCGATGCTCTAACGACGCGCGATTTACAAGCGTTTATACCAAATTTGGTCTATTGCGCTGCGGTAGAAAAATCGAGCCGCCTTTTTCCGTTCACCCCACAGGCAACGTGTCGCATAAAGATGCGACACTTATCTCTGGAACTCACACCACTGAAGATTACTACTAATTCTGATCCACTCATCAAAGAGCTGAGCAGCCCGTATTCCCACAGGAACTTGCGAGACTACGATATTCAAGTAACGTTGTAAGTATAATATGAATTCGCATTCTAAAGGTCCCCAGGATTAACGCTTTCGGCAGAAAGTGGGAAGCGGATTTTTAATCCGCTTATTAACCTCGCGTAACTATCTTCTTCGAGCACTCTGGGTGTAAAATACAAATGACAGGTTCCCTTTGTCCCATGGACCTAGTATAGGCAGAAGTACGTGGGTTTCCTCACAGTACGAGAAGAAGCATGTCGCGAATTACTAACATTTACTTCTATTACTTGTCGTCCGTCTATGTTGAGTCCAGTGTTTTAAATTCAGTATTTAATCGTGCCTAATAGTACGCGTTTCCGTGTAAAATTCTGCATACGTACTTCAAGGAAATACCTCAAAACAATCGGTTGTACAACCTCCGACAGATTTCGATAACGTCACAACGATAATAAATAAACAACACGTTAATATGTTCGAATCTAAATAACTAATTTTTTAAATCACTCCATGCGCGACTACCTATTAAAGGAAGAATCAAGCGAAACATGCGCCCTGCGCAAGCATCTTACCAAATGCCGGAACATTATCGGTTTAATTGACACTGGAAGCCGAATCACGTGTATGAATGAATCACTCTACAATGAGCACATTATACACTTCCGTGAATTACCTACACTCCCAGTAGTGGACTTTTGTGTGGTGGGTTTTACTGGCGAAAAATGTGCAAAATTAAAGAGACGGATGCATGCTCAATTCAAATTCAAGCAAATATAAATCGATTTCAATATACTGATTATACCTAAGCTAATGGGTCAATGCATTTTGGGTGTGGATTTCTTGAGTATACACAAAGTAAGATAGATTTAGATAACAAATTAATTCAAATAACTGACCCTAAACTATACCGATACTAAAATAAATGAGCAAATAAAATTCCACGAATCAAATGTTAACAAAACTGAACGGAAAGGAATATCCAGATGAATCATTATCTGAGAAACAAATTGATTTTTAAAAACCGGTTTCTCCGGTATACTTAAACTATGGGGTTAAGAGCAGTGACTGTGAAATACTAATGGATTCTGAAATAAATAATAAAATTGGCTTAATTCCAAACCTTTCTAAAGAAGAAAGGACTAAATTCGCTTTACTAATATCTGAACACAGGGAGATATTTCGTAAGGTACTCGGGCACTTCAATTCGTATGAATATAAATTACGTGTCAAAGATTTCACACTGTTTTGTAGGAAATCGAGGCCAGCTGAAATGTAACTTCGAAGAATCTTGAGAAAAGAAATTAATCTTATGTTGCAACTTGGCATTATTGAACGATCAGATTCAATGTATCTGAGTTCATTAGTGCCTGTTTTAAAAAAAGATGGCTTTGTCCGTGTTTGCCTAGGTGCTATTCAATTGAATAAGCAATTATTTCCTGATCATGACGGTCCACATGCTGCCGTATGTGGCGCGGTGTGGGCCTGAGCAGTTGGCGCAGCAGGGAGAGACGTCGGGTTTGTCCTTGGTTGTGCAGGCTGTAGTGGCGTGTTTGCAACTACAGAAGGCACAACGCCAAGGAGCATGGCAGTAGATCGCTGTGTGGAAGAATTGGAGACAGCATCTACATTGAGGGATAGAGGAGTTTTTGTGTTTGGCCTCAATTTTTACTTTGAGACGGTTAATGGTCTCGAGGCTAAAAATTGATTTGGAGGAAGGCGAGGAAGGGTCGAGGTATACCATGATTAAAGGCCAGGTTTTGTCGCCTTTCCTCATGCGGTGGATTCGTTTGACACCAGGGATCTTGTTTGTAAGCTCTCTGAGGATATTCTCCTCCAGGAGAGTTTCTGTCACTCCCTTGATTACTACTACAAGATCCTTGTCTTCTTGGAGTTGGTTGGTAGTGTAAGGGATTTTGTTAGTGTCAAGGATTTTGGTGATGGAGCGGAAGTCGTTTGTTAAGAGAGGGTATACCATTATGGAGTTGGTGGAATTGTGGGCCTTGCGAAACCGAATGTCTTCGGAGTCCAAGGTCTCGATGAGACGGGGCCATATGTCCTTGCGGAGGATGCAGATAGGGGGAGGACTTCGGGTTTTTACTTCTTCGATGGAGGAATCGTCCTCAGATAGCTCTGAGAGCGAGCTGGAGCTTGTAGTTCTGTGTAATGGTGCCGGGATGGGTGTGGGCACTGGTGGGGTTGTATTGGGTTTTTTGGACGGGGTGGGGGATTTTGAGTGGGGTGTGTGGTGGGATCTGTTAGGCATTTCCGTTTAATGCCGATCGTTATTTGTTGAGCTTTGTTGGCTTCAACTGCAGAGGATTGTGGTGCGGGAGGGGGAGAGGTGATTAGAGCGGTAATAGTTTGGCTGAGGTTATCAATGGTTTTCCTCTGTTGGGCCAAATCTTGTCTTAGCTCGCAGATTAGGCGGATTAATTGGTGTGCTGAGAAACGAGCGAGCTCCTCCTCTACGGAGGGAGGGGAACTGTGGATTTCCATGTCCCCGCTCTCTCACCCCCCCTCAACTCCCTTAGACGTTACTTCCTTCACCAATATACTCCTAGCTATCCTAGCCCAACTCAACCCCAAACTAAATGGCTAATAACCTCGCCAACTCCCTTCCTATTCTCAACTGGAATGTCTGTGGTATTCGATCCAAAACTCTCGAACGTCATGATTTCCTCATCTCCCAAAAAATCCTGATAGCCTGCATCACAGAAACTCACCTTTCTTCCTCCTCAAAAATCTACTTCCCATAACGCCAAATCTCCCAAATCTCCCTTCAATCAAACAATCCTCTAGCTTCTACCTCCCACTCAACTGCATCAGCAGACTCCAAAACGGAGCACCAACTCCAAATGAACTCTGGCATTAAACGTAAATGCCTCCCTACTCCACCCACTACCACCGCTCCTCAACAATCCTCCGCAACCTCCATCCTTCCTACCCCCCTACCTCCCGCCCCACGGCCTTCACCCTCCCCCACAACACCGCCTATCCTCACCCCACGATGACGCTGCTAGCTCATCCTCTCTCTCCGAGTGCTCTGACACCGAGACCTCCATGGATTCTCCTAATCGTAGCCCCCCACCAATTTGCATCCTGCGCAAAGACCTCTGGCCTCGCATCCTTGATGCGATGAAGTCTGACGACATCCGATTCCGCCAAGCATGTAACCCCCTATTCAAAGGGGAAGTCATTGGCATCGAAACGGGTTATGGTGCCTCTCGTCTCCGCAAATAAACTGTGGGGCTGCCTCTCGAATAACACCAAGGGAAAGGCTCTTCGTAGACTTTCCCTTCGTCACAACATCGAGGTGGAAGCCCCCCCCCCCCCACTCCCACTCACTTCCCAAACTCTGGAAATACTCCAGACATCCTCGATCTCTTCCTCACCAAAAAAATCCACCTTGACTCTGACCCCTGGATCCTGCACGCCCTCAGCTCAGACCACAACCCGGTACTCCTTAGAGTTCCTTCCTCCCCCCACCTCTCTCCTCCCCCTGCCAAACCCTCCATCGACTTCCTACACCTTAGATACCTTCTCGAAACCTCTTCCTTCAGATGCCCAAACATCAGCAACTCAGCGGATATTGACTCAGCAATCCTTCTGCTGAGTAATTGCATCTCAGATGCCGTCTCCGCCTCTACCTTTCTCAAACCAGCCCCACACAAAAACATCCCCCTTCCCAAAGAGGTCCTATCCCTCATCAAAACCAAAAACCATATTCGCAAACTTTGGCAATCCCGCAGATCCCACAACCTCCGCTCTAAACTCAACCATCTCCAAAAGGAAGTTAAAGCAGCTATCCAAGCGACAAACTCCTCCCTCTTCAACCGTTACATCTCCGAGGCCAAACATTCATCCCAAAAAACAAAAACCGCTTCCTCACTGTATCCTCCGTAAAGAGCTATGGCCCCGCATTTACGAGGCCATGAAATCCGAAGACATCCGTTTCCGCCAAGCCCGCAACACCTCCTCCGCCGTCATGGTATACTGAGTCAGTAGACGACTTCCGAACTCTTACCAGAAAACTCGACTCCAAAAACATCCCCTACACTCCAAATCAGCTCCAACAAGACAAGGAGCTCACAGTAGTGAGGGGAGTTAACAAATCCCTCCCTGAAGAATCCCTCTTCTCCGAACTATCAACAAAAATCCCAGCAGAAAAACGCGTACATCGCATGAAAAAAGGCGATAAAGTATGGCCTTTAATAGTCGTCCACCTTGACCCGACCTCCCCTTCCTCCAAATCCATATTCAACCTCCAAACACTCGGTGGCTTCAAAATCTAAGTAGAGGCTAAACAAAAAAATCCTAATATCCCGCAATGTTGGCGATGTCTGCAGTTCTTCCACACTGCAAACTATTGCCACGCCCCCTGGCTGAAAGGCTCAGCTAGTGAATGGTGGGAATACGCGCAAAATAACGTTGCGCACGTCCGAGAATTTCAAGATCGTTTTCTTCGCAGATTTTGGAGCTCGGATGCTCAAATTAGTCTCAGAAGAGCTCTCATGTACGGGTACTACGGGTACTACACTTCGCAATCGGGATTAACACGGATCGAATACGTAGTCCGTTTGTACAATAATGTACAAACATTATCAGACCCTCCGGATGAACGTGAATCCATTGAATGTCTGTCGCGGCAGTTTGACCAAACGGTCCACCTGACAGTGTTGTCGCAAGGCGTCACTACTCTGGATCAATTCATTACTTTACTCGATTCACTCGATAATGTCGGGCTTCTTAACAACCAATATCAACGAAATAATCGTCTAAATGATACTCCACGAGAGTCCGGTAACTCCTCACCCTCGGTTCTGAATACAGAATTAAACAAAAGGCTCGATATAACGCCACCTACTCCATATGAGTACAATAGAAAACACCTAAATAAATCTGATGTGCAGACACGCGTTCCGAATATTTCGCCAGTACATCATAACACTCAATACAGTCGGGATCGCGATGTTAAGTTTAAGCAAAATCTGAGTCAGTTGGATTCCAATCTGGAATACGACGATTATGGCACGGAAAATCAGTAAAACGAATAGGCGCTGTGGAGTTAGCCTCGGTTTCGGAACCACGTACCATTTCCGATAACTCTACAATGGACATGAAAACGGAACATTGACTTACACCAACATTTTAATGAACTGTATTACTAAATATTTACCCACCCTCTGTATTTGTTTTTTTACATAGCTAAAAAATAAACAAATAAATATACAATAAATAAAACCCAGTTCAGTACGCCTATACATTGCTCCCACTGACTATGTCTCCTATCCCATGTATTTTCGAAATAAACAGATAGTTATATTTCTCTCAATATATATATATATATATATATATATAAACAATGGTAGGAAGAATAATTATATTTGTAATTATATATATATATATAATTATTCCTTAATAGCCGTACACCTTGACCCCCGCATCACCATCCTCGAAGAAAATATTTATAATAATGTAGTTATAATTTATACTTATTTTAACAATAGAACTTATTTTAATCATTAAAGACAGTTTTACATTAAATTTGAAAGGTCTAACTTTTGCAAAAGTCCCTCAGATAGCTTAAACTGTTAATAACTAAAAAAATAGTAAATAATATTTAAAATAAGATTTACTACTTTAAGAAATATTTTCTAATATATAATATAAGATAATATAGATAAAAATGACTATACCTTCCCTACAAAAATATCGCATAATTCTCATGTAGTCGTTTTCTCTTAATCACACTAATCTGTTCTACCACCTATGCGACTCACTCGCGCTAGAGTTGGTCGCCTATCGATCGGCAACACACTCTACGCCAAACGCCAGTGCCGCCGTCGCTAATTGCAAGTTCGGCCTTCTGCCGCTAGTCGGCGACATGACAGAATACGTAACTCATCATCAGGTTGGCGCATAAAGCGTATAAAGGGACTGATCGATAGACGATCGCTCACCATCTCTCATCACTCGCTCACTGACCTCCTCACTGGACGGTCGCACTCCGCTCGTCTTAGCTCAGTGCAGAACGAGGTTACATCTGCCCTTCTCAGGGCATCCTCTTTCCAACGTGGGGACTATCCCCCTTCACACATCCATCCTTACACACATTCATCTATACTCACCAAATCTTTCTAGTCCTCCCGGACGTCACCTTCTCCCCATGGACAACCTCACGGTAGCCATGGAGACCCAATCCTCTCCAGTCCCCCCAGCAGACGAGTTTGCTGGTCTCAGCCCCAGCCACCTGGTGAGCATCATTATCTCACTTCGTCGAGAGATGCTTCACATGAAGAATACCATAGACATCCTTAGCCGTAAAAATTCCTGCAACTCCTCCGCTAATCCTCAAACCCTCCCATCCTCCCATACTCCTTGTGAATCCTCTTCCGGTCCCCAGCAAATTACCACTGGAGTCAAACGGAAACTCCCTACAAATTCCAACTCCTCTCCTCCAAACTCCCACAAACACTCATCACAAACCACATCCTCACCTACACTGCAAAAATCGAAAAGCTGCAGCTCCATCTCGGAATGCTCCGACGACTCCTCCTTTACCATAGAACCTAACCATAGGCCCCCTCCTATCTGTATCCTCCGGAAAGAATTATGGCCCCGCATCTACGAGGCCATGAAATCCGAAGATATACATTTCCGCCAAGCCCGCAACACCTCCTCCGCCGTCATGGTATACCCGGAGTCAGTTGACGATTTCCGCACCCTCACCCGTAAACTCGATTCTAAAAACATCCCCTACACTACAAATCAGCTCCAACAAGACAAAGAGCTCATAGTAGTGATCAGGGGAGTTAACGAATCTCTTCCAGACGAATCCCTCCTGTCCGAACTATCCACTAAAATTCCTGCGGTTAAACGCATACATCGCATGAGAAAAGGCGATAAAATCTGGCCGTTAATAGCCGTCCACCTCGACCCATCCTCCCCCTCATCCAAATCTATCTTCAACCTCCAAACACTCGGAGGCCTCAAAATCCAAGTAGAGGCCAAACGGAAAAACCCCAACATCCCGCAGTGCAGGCGATGTTTGCAGTTTTTCCACACCGCAAACTATTGCCACGCTCCCTGGCGCTGCGCTTTCTGCGGCCATAAACACGCCACAACCGCCTGCACCACAAAAAACACTCCTAACACCTCTCCCTGTTGCGCTAACTGCGCAGGTCCTCACCGTGCAACATACGGCGGTTGCCCTAAAGTTCCCAAAAGGAAAAACCCATCTCATCCAAAAGAGAAATCCATCCAAAAAACTACCCAATCCCACACAAATCCTACACCGCATCCTAATCACATCCAGGAAAAAACACCTTCAAACCAAAAACCCAGCTACGCCAGCATTGTAAGACCAAAATCCTCCCCCCCTAACCTACCTCACTACCAGTCACATCCCACTCCACAAACTACCACCCCACCCTCTGCTCCAGACCATAAAAAGAACTGCACACAAGGGAACCCATCACTTGAGACCCTACAACAGTTTTTTCTCGCCTCATTCCACAGCACCTTCCAAAGTGCATTCCAGGCCTGCTTCCAATCCATCACCCCTCACCTCATCCCACTCCTCAAACAATAAATCCCTACTAATAACCACTTGGAACGCCTGCAGCCTCTGCACCGCGGCTCAACAATCCGAACTCTCCCACTTCCTAAACACTAATCAAATACAAGTTGCCTGCATCACCGAAACCCACCTCAACCATGACAAAAATCTATTCATCCCAAACTACATCGCATACAGGAAAGACCGCCTCAACTCCCAGGGAGGAGGGGTGGCCATCCTCGTGCATCACTCCATCCGCCACATCCCAATTAGCGCCAACTCGCTAGTCAACAGCGAGATCATCGGCATCCAAGCTGAAAATGGTGCCTCCCAACTCCGCATCTTCTCGTTCTACTCTCCTCCCAATATCAATAATATAAAAAATCTCCACCTCCTCTTCGATACAAACATCCCCACCATTGTCGCTGGCGATCTAAATGCCAAAAACAAATCGTGGGGATGTCTCTCAAATAACGCAAAGGGTAACTCCCTCCGGAGATTATCCCTGCGTTACAATATCGAGATAGAGGCTCCTTCCTCTCCTACGCACTTTCCTCCCTCCGGAAAGACTCCCGACATACTAGACCTCTTCCTCACCAAAAACATTCACCTGGTATCCGACCCCTGGACACTAAACGCCCTCAGCTCCGACCACAACCCAGTCCTTCTGAATATCTCAGCCTCTCCTCGACTCCTACCTCTCCCTTCCAAACCTTGCATCGACTTCCTACACCTCAAATACACCCTTGAAACCTCCTCATTCAAATGTCCAAAAATCAACTGCACAGCCGACATTGACTCAGCAGTGCAACTGCTGAGCAACAATATTACAGAAGCCGTCGCAGCCTCCACCATTCATAAACCTCTCACACCCAAAAACAACTCCCTTCCTAAAGATACACTTTCCCTCATCCAAACCAAAAACCGAATCCGGAAGCTCTTCCAATCCCTCAGAACCCGTGACCTCCGTTCCAAGCTAAACCTCTATCAAAAGAAGGTGAAAGCTGCTATCACTGAAACAAACTCCGCCCGCTTCGAGAAATATATCTCAGAAGCGGAAACATATCCTAAAAGCTGCTGGAAGGTGATAAAATCCCTTCGCAACAGAAAAACCCATCCCCCTCCTCTAATCATTAACAACCAACACTACTCTCTGGATTCAGACAAAGCTGAAATCTTTGCAGACTCCTTAGAGAAACAGTGTTCCCCACTCACATCCCGCCCTGAGCACTTGGAATTCCACTCCAAAGTCCATCAAGTGGTCGACAACTTCACAATTACTGACAAATCCTTCCTCCACACCAATCCTAAAGAAATCTCCCAAATAATCCAATCTCTCAAAACCAGAAAAGCCGTCGGGCTTGACGGCATAGGTAATGGGGTACTTAAAATCCTACCCCACATCTACATCGTAGCAATCTGTAACATAGTCAACGCTATGTTACGCCACTGCTACTATCCTCCATCCTGGAAAGAAGCGGTAATAATCCTTCTCCCAAAACCTGGAAAACCCCTTTCCTCTCCCTCTAGCTACCGCCCCATCAGTCTCCTCTCATCTCTCAGCAAAATCGCTGAGCAAGTCATACGCTCACGACTAGACGACTTCACAGCTTCCCACAACATAATCCCCAACTTCCAACACGGCTTCCGCAAGAAGCATAGCACCATTCACCAACTTCTCCGGGTGTCCGAACGGCTGACTAACAACCGTAATAACGGCAAGCACTCCAGCATGCTCTTATTGGATGTTAAGCAGGCGTTCGACAGAGTCTGGCACAAAGGGCTCCTATACAAACTCATCCAACTCCAATATCCTCACTACCTCATCGGCATCGTCAAAGCTTACCTTGAAAACCGGATCATCAGAATCCGGGTAGGCAAAGACATCTCCTCTCCCAGACCCATCACAGCTGGTGTTCCTCAGGGCTCCAGAATCTCTCCAGCACTATTCAACATCTTCTGCCACGACTATCCTACCAAAAGCAACATCACCATAGCCCAATACGCAGATGACACTGCACTTATCTATTCCTCCAAATGCATTAGTCACTGCACATCCCAACTTAACAAATTCACTCCCGAAGTTGTTAAGTGGTATCCACAAATGGAATGCCTCAATAAACGAGACCAAATCGGTCTCAATTTTCTTCTCCCGCCGCAGAAATCCCAGTGCCAGACTTATCGTAGACAACCATCACGTTAAGTGGAGTTCCTCCGCCAAATACCTAGGGGTTGTTTTTGATAAAAAGCTCACTTGGCAAAAACACATTGACTCCACCAAAAACAAGGCCTTCGGTGCCTTCTCCTCCCTCCGTCCCTTTTTCAGAAATCCTTCAATCTCCAACCAAACCAAAATCCGGGCTTTCAACGCCATTATCCGCAGCATCTGCACATATGCAATCCCTATTTGGGGCTCTGCACTCCCCAAAAGAATCAACAAACTCCAAGGCACATACATGCGCCTATTTCGCTCCGCTCTCAACATCCCCTGGTATATCCGCAACCATCAGATATTATCAGAATCCAACTCCTCCACCCTCCTCGAAGCTGCATCTAAACATGCAAAAAACCTCCACACTTCCCTAACAATCCACTCCAACCCCAGCATCAGAAAACTCGCTGACTGCCGCCCTAAACCCTCGGACCGTGTTAGAAGACCCTGTCTCCTAACCCGCTCCCCGTAACCCTTCCATTTAAATTTTCGTGCTTCGCCCAAGGCGCAAGTGCCAGGCACACCTGTGCCGGCCACCGCTCTCCGCCGCCCATTGTCTCCTTTTCAACAAATGGTTCATAACCCCATGGGTTGGCAACCAACGGGGAGGGGTTTTAGTCCGTAGGCACCGTAAGGTGAATCCGACACTACCCAGCTCGCTGGGTGTCTTTTAGAAGATTTCCCCTCCTCGGCCCTTCAAAAAAAAAAAAAAAAAAAAAAACGATCGCTCACCATCAGCTCATTCACTCGACCTCCGTACTGGACGGTCGCCTCTCTCTCAGCTCTCTCTCTCTGCTAAAAACAAGTGATATCAATCTGCCCTTCTTAGGGCATCACTGCTCACTAGAGCTCTCTAGTGCGCTTGCACTGGTGCCGCCGCCCTCCATCCATCCTAACCAAGGCCACCTACTATAACCGTCAACTTCTTACCTGACGACCTCACCTCGCTTCACCAACCCTTGGGACACGACTCATCCTTAAAGGTGAGTCCGCTCCTTCTTACTTTTTACTTTAATTTATTTTTCTTCTTTAATTCTCTCTATTCTTCTTCTTCTTTTATTCTCCTATTCTTTCTTCTCTACATTTTCCCTCATCTTTTATTTCTCCTCCTTCTTCTTCTCTTTCCCCCCTCTCTCTTCTCCCCCCTATCTCTTCCCCTTCCGTCTATTTTTCTCTATCTACAGGATAAAATAAATTAAAATATATTACCCCTATCTCAACCCATCAGGGGCACATGAGTAGATTCACCCCTATAAAACTCTACTCTCTCCACTACTTCTATTAATACATCACCATCCCTTTGCAATGGACCCGTCAATCCAAATGGATTTTCAACTATCCTCCCCCCATGCAAACGAATTCTCCGGTCTGTCGACCAATCAACTCATAGACATAATCATGTCGCTCCGCCGCACAGTGGAGTCCCTCCAACAGCAAATAAACCTACCTACAAGCAACCCTCTAACCTCTCCTATCCCCCACCCACCTGCATCAGCAAAACCTAACATGGAGCTTCAACTCCAGCCCATCTCCGGCATTAAACGCAAATGCCTCCCTGCTCCCTCCTCTGCCTCTGCTCCTCAACCAACCACCGCTACCCTCACACCCCCTAACCCCCTGTCTCTCACCCCCACGGCTTTCACCCCTCCCTCACAAAAACGTCAGCAGTCATCCCAAGATGACAATGATAGCTCCTCCTCCCTCTCTGAGTGCTCTGACACCGAGACCTCCACCCACGATACTCCCGAACGTAGTCCCCCACCAATATGCATTCTCCGCAAAGACCTTTGGCCTCGCATCCTTGATGCAATGAAAGCGGATGATATCCGTTTCCGCAAGGCCCGCAACACCTCCACTGCCGTCATGGTCTTCCCGAGTCCGTAAGCGATTTCCGCGCCCTAGCTAACAAACTTGACACTAAAAAAGATCCCCTACACCACAAACCAGCTCCAACAAGACAAGGAACTGATAGTGGTGATAAGGGGAGTTACCGAAGTTGTCTCCGAGGAAGACATCCTCAAGGAGCTCTCCCTGAAAATCCCCTCAATCAAGCGAGTCCATCGCATGAAGAAAGGGGAGGTCATTTGGCCCCTTGTCGCAGTTCACCTTGACCCCTCCTCCCCTTCCTCTAATACCATCTTCGATATTCAGACCATCGCTGGCCTCAAGGTCCAAGTTGAGGCTAAGCGAAAAAACCACAACATCCCTCAATGTAGGCGTTGCCTACAATTCTTTCACACCGCAAATTACTGCCACGCTCCTTGGCGCTGCGCGTTCTGCGGCCTCAAACACGCCACCACAGCCTGCACAACAAAGGATAAGGCTAATACCGTGCCCTCCTGTGCCAACTGCTCCGGCTCTCATCGAGCTACTTATGGTGGCTGCCCTAAAGCCCCTAAAAATAAGCCCTCCAAAACCACTTCTCACACTAAGAGTCCATCTCCCCCTCCCCCCATTCAACCACTACTACGTGCTCCCACAAACCCCCCCCCCGCTCCACCAAAAACCACTCATACCAGACGCACCTACGCCAACGTGGTCAGACCCAAATCTTCTCCTCCCAACCTCCCGCACCCACAAAAGTCTTGCTCCCCGCAAGCCTCACCTCCACCCCCCCCTTCCTGCAGCAATACTCAAGTCAACCCCAAATTTCAGGCCATTCAACAGCTTTTTCTCGACTTCCTCCAAACCATTGCCCCCCTCATCACCCAATAAAGATTCCCTCCTTATCACCACATGGAACGCCTGCAGTCTCTGCTCCCCTGTCCAACAAGCAGAACTCTCCCAATTTCTCAATTCAAATAACATTCACGTGGCATGCATCACTGAAACTCGTCTCAATTCAAACAAAAAATTATACATCCCTAATTACATCTCCTACAGACGCGACCGTCCTGACTCTCAAGGTGGCGGTGTGGCCATTCTAATTCATCGCACCATACGTCACTCCCCTATCAGCTGTAACCCCCTTTTCAACGGGGAAGTCATAGGCATCGAAACGGGACTCGGTACCTCTCGTCTTCGCATTTTCTCGTTTTACTCCCCTCCCCAGATTAATAACCTAAGCAACCTCTATCTCCTCTTCGACACAGACTCCCCTACCATTGTCGCTGGCGATCTCAACGCCAAGAATAAACTGTGGGGCTGCCGCTCGAATAACACCAAGGGAAATACTCTTCGTAGATTATCCCTGCGTCACAACATCGAGGTGGAAGCCCCCCTCTCTCCCACTCATTTTCCAAACTCTGGGAATACTCCAGATATTCTCGATCTTTTCCTCACCAAAAAAGTATACCTGGAATCTGACCCCTGGACCCTGAACGCTCTCAGTTCAGACCACAACCCGGTACTTCTTAGAGTCCCATGCTCTCCACACATCTCCCCCCCCCCCTACCAAACCCTCCATTGACTATCTACACCTTAGATATCTTCTCGAAACCTCTTCCTTCAGATGCCCCAATATCAGCAATTCAGCGGATATTGAATCAGCAATTCTTCTGCTGAATAAGAGCATCTCTGACGCTGTCTCCGCTTCTACCACCTTTAAACCAACCACACAAAGAAACATCCCCCTGCCCAAGGAGGTGTTATCTCTAATCAAAACCAAAAACCACACCCGCAAACTTTGGCAATCCCTTAGGTCACAAAACCTCCGATCTAAGCTAAACAAACTTCAAAAGAAAGTTAAAGCCGCAATCCAAGAGGCTAACTCCTCGCTCTTCAACCGCTTCATCTCCGAAGCCGAATCCCACCCCAAAAGTTGCTGGAAGGTAATAAAATCCCTCCGCAACAGAAAAACCCACCTTCCCCCCCTTTTAAAAGACAACACCCTCTTCTCACTTGACGCCGAAAAAGCTGACATTTTCGCTGACTCACTAAAAAGTCAATGCTCCCCCTTTCCCCCCCAACTCAAACACGCAAACTTTCACGAGTCAATCTCCCACACAGTTGAAACATTTTCCATCACCGACACATCGTTCCAACACACTAGCCCGGAGGAAATCTCCAACATAATTAAATCCCTTAAAACCAAAAAAGCCTCAGGCCCAGACGGTATAGGCAACGGGGTCCTGAAAACCCTTCCCCGAATCTTCATCGTGGCAATTTGCAACATTGTTAACGCAATGATGCGCCACAGCTATTTCCCCACAATTTGGAAAGAGGCCACGGTAATCCTCCTACCAAAGCCCGGGAAGCCCCTCTCCTCCCCCTCCAGCTATCGCCCCATTAGCCTCCTTTCTTCTGTCAGCAAAATCGCTGAACAAGTCATTCGGTCGAGACTAGACGACTTCACCTCGGCAAACAACATTCTCCCCAACTTCCAACATGGGTTCCGTAAACATCACGGCACAGCCCATCAACTCCTCAGAGTCTCCGAACTCATCTCCAACGGCCTGAATAACGGCAAACATTCTAGTATGCTCCTACTGGATGTTAAACAGGCATTCGATAGAGTCTGGCACATAGGCCTGCTCTACAAACTCATCAACCTCAACTTTCCCCACTATCTCATCGGCATCATCAAATCCTACCTGGATAACAGATCCATCCGTGTCCGAGTAGGTAAAGAACTTTCCTCCCCCAGACATATCACCGCTGGCGTCCCTCAAGGCTCTAAAATCTCCCCAGCCCTATTCAACATCTTCTGCCACGACTACCCCACTAAACGTAACATCACCATTGCCCAATATGCAGATGATACCGCCCTCATATACTCATCCAAGTGCATAAGCCACTGTACCTCCCAATTAAATAAATTCACCCCGGAAGTAGTAGACTGGTACCACAAATGGAATGCCTCCATCAACGAGACTAAATCAGTATCTATCTTTTTCTCGCGCCGCAGGTGCCCTAAATCCAGACTGGTAGTTAATGATCACCAAGTCAAATGGAGCACTTCTGCCAAATATTTGGGTGTCATTTTTGACAAAAAACTCACTTGGCAGAGGCACATTGACTCGGTGAGAAATAAAGCCATCGGAGCCTTTACTGCCCTTCGCCCCTTCTTCAGAAACCCCTCAGTTTCCAACAGGACCAAAGCCCGAGCCTTTAATGCCATTATTCGCAGTATCTGCACCTACGCAATCCCCATCTGGGGCGCTGCTCTCCCCAAACGCATGAATAAGCTTCAAGGCACATACATGCGTCTCTTCCGCTCTGCCCTCAACATCCCCTGGTTTATACGTAACCAACAAATACTAGCCGAATCCGGCACCTCCACTCTACTAGAAGCAGCTATCAAGCATGCTAATAACCTCCGCTCCTCTGTATCAGCCCACGATAACCCTAGTATCCAAGCGTTAGCTTCCTATCGCTCCAAACCCTCCGATCGTGTTAGAAGGCCATGCCTTCTAATTCGTTCCCCCTAACCTTTCCCCTACTCCGTGTTTCGCTTCGGCGTAAGTGTCAGCCACTGACGCTGGCCCCAATTTTCGCCCCTTTTTCATCTTATTAGGTTTATAACCCATCGGGTTGGCAACCACCGGGGAGGGGTTTTAGTCGGTAGGCACCGCCAGGTGAATCCGACACTACCCAGCTAGCTGGGTGTCTTTTGAAGATTTCCCCTCCTCGACCCTTCAAACAAAAAAAAAAAAAAAAAAAAAAAACGATCGCTCACCCTCTTCACCCGACCTCCGTTCTGGACGGTCGCTTCTCTTTCCTCACAAAGTACACTCAAAGTGCAATCAAACTGCCCTTCTCAGGGCAACTCTCGCTTTCGCTCTCTTGAGCTCTCAGTGCCTCACTCCAGGAACCGCTTCCTTCCTCATCCCACTCCAGGGCCACCTACGTCACCCGACGTCCTCGATCCCGACGACCTCTTCCTGCTCCACCATCTCCTGCGAAGCAACTCATCTTCAAGGTGAGTCTTTTTCCTTTTACTCTTTCCTTATTTTCATTTTATTTCCATATCTTCACTATCTATTCTCTTCCCTTCCTTTTCTCTCTCTTCTCTCTCCTTCTCACTCCTTCCTCCTTCTCCCTCTCCCCCATTCTTACTCCTCCTTCCTCTCTCCCCCCCCTACTCTCACTTTTCACTCCAACATTTCACATACTTCATTCATTCGCAACCCTCACCCCCTCATCATCACACCAGGAGTGCGCGTGCAGGCTCACCCCTGCACTAGCACTACCTTTCCCTCTCCTCATTCCACAATCACCACCTTCCTTCCGCAATGGATTCCTCTCTCCCTATGGACATCCAACTCTCCCATCACCATGAGGATGATCTCTCCGGTCTCTCGACCAAACACCTCGTGGAAATAATCCTGTCCCTCCGCAGCACCATTGAATCTCTCCAAATCCAAATCTCCCAAATCTCCCACCTTCCAAATAGTACTCTTTCCTCT
Source organism: Apocrypta bakeri (assembly GCA_018906985.1). Lineage (NCBI taxonomy): Eukaryota > Metazoa > Arthropoda > Insecta > Hymenoptera > Pteromalidae > Apocrypta > Apocrypta bakeri. The sequence goes on from JACCIA010000003.1 coordinate 4,472,748, forward strand.
AACTCCCAACCAACTGCATCGGCAGGTCCCAATGCCGAGCATCAACTCCAACTCAACTCCGCACAACACCGGATATCTCACCACTAGTGCGCGCAGTCCTCCTTCTCTCTCTTGAACTGAACCTCCACGATCCCTGGTGATCAGGAGGCCTGCATCACGAGATGAATAAATCATTCCGCAGCATCCCTCGAGACCAGGAGCTGATCCCATTCTGATCGTGGTGATCAGGGGAGTAACAGAATCCCTCACCGAGGAAGACATCCTCAAGGAACTTTCCCTTAAAATCCCCTCAATCAAGCGAGTCCATCGCATGAGGAAAGGGGAGATCATCTGTCCCCTTATCGCCGTCCACCTAGACCCCTCTCATCCTAACGCGAAAAACATTTTCAACTTCCGCACCCTGGGCGGCCTTGCCATCAAGGTCGAACCCAAGAGGAAAAATAAAATCACCCTCCAATGTACACGCTGTATGAAGTTCGGGCACACAGCAAACTATTGTCGCGCGAAATGGGTCTGCGCCTTCTGCGCAAAAGACCACCTCACCTCCACCTGTCCCAAAAAAGACTCCCCAAACACCAAGCCTCGCTGCAGCAACTGCCTGGCTGTTCAGGCTTGGGCAGGATGTGAGAGTTTTTGCAGGAAATAAGTCGGGCCAGTCCTCAGGTGTGGTTATGGTGGTGACCGGGTGGAGAGAATTGCGTGAACAGTAAATTATTCGTAACATTTAATAGCCGAAAAAGTAACAATTTTGTAGTACTTATATAATTATGTTATAACTAACTGCTTAATAATTTGCTTCAACGTTAAAAGATATTTGGTGGCCCTGAAAAGGACCGATTGTTTACAATTGTTAAGCAAATATTTGGTCAAATTTACTTGGAGCTGGTGTATTTAGTGACGGCTTTGGTACCTTCACTAACAGCGTGCTTAGCCAGCTCACCAGGTAGAAGAAGCCTGACAGCGGTTTGGATCTCCCGGGATGTAATGGTCGATCTCTTGTTGTAATGAGCCAGACGCGAAGCTTCAGCAGCAATGCGCTCGAAAATGTCGTTGACGAAGCTGTTCATGATGCTCATGGCCTTACTGGAGACACCAGTGTCAGGGTGGACCTGCTTCAACACCTTGTAGATGTAGATAGCATAACTTTCCTTCCTCCTCTTCTTGTGCTTCTTCTTGTCACCCTTGGTGATGTTCTTTACGGCCTTGCCGGCTTTCTTGACTGCCTTTCCGCTTGCTTTAGGTGCCATTGCAAAATGTCTTTCAGCACAGAGGAGTAAACTGAATGATGCGGAGATCGGTTTGAAGCGCAGCTATTAACTCGACGAAGGAAGCTGCTCCGAACCAATGAGGTAGCGCTCTCCCCACTCCATCGATGCCGAGCGTATAGATTGGTTCGGCTTAACGCCACTAGACTACACAAAACACAGGCATTTTTGTCGTACGCTATCAGATCGTGTACGGTCGTCTGTTACTCACGTTTAATTCCATTCAATTGAAACATGTCTGGACGCGGCAAAGGTGGTGGCAAGATCAAGGGAAAGTCAAAGACTCGCTCCAACAGAGCTGGACTCCAGTTCCCCGTCGGACGTATTCACCGTCTGTTGAGGAAAGGAAACTACGCCGAGCGCGTCGGTGCCGGTGCTCCGGTTTACCTGGCCGCCGTCATGGAGTACTTGGCTGCTGAGGTTCTCGAGTTGGCAGGTAACGCTGCTCGTGACAATAAGAAAACTAGGATCATTCCTCGTCACCTTCAGTTGGCCATCCGTAACGATGAAGAATTGAACAAACTTCTCTCTGGAGTCACGATTGCCCAGGGTGGTGTCTTGCCCAACATCCAGGCTGTGCTCCTACCCAAGAAAACTGAGAAGAGCTCTTAAATATTTCAATTCGTTCTTACATTTCCATAATCGGCCCTTTTCAGGGCCACCATATCTTTCAAACGTTATGAATAATACTATTTTTTATATATTTCATAAAATCATTAATAACTTAATTTTTCTGTAAAGTCAAGAAATTAAAACCTATTTCAAAACAATCCACTTTTCGAGACAACTTTTCATCAACTATGCGATCATATATTTTTCACATTGAGCTCTACCTGGATCATTATTCTAGTACAATTATCAATTTGGAAATAAAATCATTATTAATAATAAATTGTGTTTGCTATTCTTAATCTATAAACAATTATTTTTTATTTTATTCAAATCAATAAATCCTTTTTGTTCATCCTTCAAAAATAATCCCTAAATTCTTACGAATTCTATTCCATCAAGACTGTAAGTTAAACTTTTGATTATTCAAAATAATGATCAAGAAAACAAACTATTTAGAAATATCCGATATATAATTTAAAATATAACATAAGATATTTTAAAGTGTTTGGCTGATTTTACAATAAAGTAATGTGATGCTCATTTTAGTTTATTTCCACAACATTCTTTCCTGTATGTATTTATTGTTTTGATTTGGTTCTAGACATATGATTTTGCCAAAGCTAGTTATTTGACTATTATGCTTCAATTACAATCCTATATTTATCATATCATTACACATATATAGTATTTATTATCAATATGTTTGTTTATAATTATAAATGTGTATATGGCAAATATTTAATTGTTATTATACTTTTTATAATCAATCAGTTTTATTTTTATACAATATGTATTGAATACTTAGATATTATGCTATTTTAATATTATAATTAAACTAGTCAAATAATTATTGACAACATTTTATATACATAATTGTCAGCGCAACATATTACACAAAAATTATTTTGAATTATGACTATGTCTACTTATTTTGAATTTTGAATATAAGCAATACACTATCAAGTTTTAAAACAAAACTAAGATACCAAGGTTCTTCGTTATTTCTTCTCAGGTAAAAATATTAAATGAAAATATTGAAATTATGACCTTAAATATGTATAGTTATATCGAATCATTTGTTAAAAATGTTATCATATTTTCAAAACCGTAACTATATTAACTAAAATGTTTGTTAAATAAGAATTGTTAAACTGATCAATTATATTGATTCAATTAATTATCCAAATAAAAAATACATATGCAATTTCGAATAAATTACAATAACGGATCATAACGGTTACAGGAACAATATCAAATCCCGTCATAAAACAACCGATTCGAATAAATACGAATTAAATTTGAATAGCCTTTTGCGAATAGAGTTAGTAAGTAATTTGTAATGTTATTTGTAAATGTTTATTCATAATTGATTCGAATCTTCGAACAAAAATTATACTTTTATTATATATATATTATAAGTTGAGAAAAATGATGGTCACTATTTCGAAATGGACGAATGGCGTAGGATTAAGCACCGTCATAAATGGTCATATGAACATCTGCCAGTTTGTCAGTTACTCTTTTTATTATACATAATACGCGTTCATTGACTCATTGTGAAAATAAGGAAGACTTCAGATGTCAGTTAGGAAGAGAAATGTAAATATTTATATCAGTGAAACTGTAGATTTTCAAGACGGAAATATATTAGTGCATTGGCATTAGTAAACGTCTAATACGAAGTAGGTACAGCTGAAATTCGATCAAATTTACTTAAACTGCGTTGAGAAGGTACGTTTTTTATATTTCAAAATTATCTACAATTTATTCTCTTTTATTTATATTTTTTATGATTTATTCATTTTATTCTTCAATATAATTGCTACTATCGACTTTTCATTCATTTCCAGTGATTTCTATATTCATATAAAGATCAAGCAACAAATGAGACAACAAACAAAATAACACTTTAGTTATCAAGTACAAACAATATAATAAATATGTCCGCGTTAACAAATGTTTAATTTGCTTTGTTAATATAAGAGCTCTTAGTTTCACAATAATTAGTAAATGTAGTAGAAATTCATAGAAATGTAAAATATTTTAAAATCTGTTTTTAGGTTATAATTTTAATTGTATACGTTATTTCTTTTATAAACTACAGAATTAGATTTTTGGTAAAAACTTCAGGCAACAGTAACAAGATCAATTTTGAGTTTTTAATTTATACATTAATTAATTATTGTTTTTAGGTTTTCTTACGATCATGACTGATAGGCTTCAAAGATGTACAATACTTGCATCGTTCTTTGTCTCCTTATTTTGTGGAAGTTTAGTGTGTACCTCATTGGTTACAAATCATTGGATTGAATCAAAACCTTGGCGAGATAAAAATCCTTTAGACAGCTCTGGTCGTGTATTTTTTGGACTTTTGCATGGAAAAAAGGAGCTCAATGTAGCATTTGGTTTACGACCATACGATATAACAAGTATAATATATTTTTTTAATTAACTGGTTTTGATATTTGAATTACTTATAAAATTATTTACAGTGGTAAATAATCATATTATTAACAGTTTCAGAAATGATTAATAAAAATCCAGAGTTAATGTCGTGGAGCCTTTGGTGTGCTACTCTAGCATCAACTTCATTTGCTCTGTTATTTGCAGGATTGTCAGGATTTTTAGCTATTACCAATTCTGTTACTACTCCTTCAATCAAAATATTTGCCCTTCCGGGTATTTATTTAACAAATATAAGTGCATGTAAGTTCATAAGATTTATTTAATCAATTTAAATAAAAAGAACCGCTAATGATTCATTTATTACTTTTTCAGTTATCATGTGTGTAATTAGTGTTTCTACATGGTTAACACAATTTTACATTAAGTTATACAATAATGTATTGCCAAAGGAAGATTTGGAAAATTATTGGAAGAGTATAGGAGCCACCTCATTGGGTTATTCTTTCTGGTGAATAAATACAAATTCTTTCAAAATGTTCAATGCTAGTATAACATTCAACATTCATTTACATTATTAAAAATTTTTTTTTATTATTTCTCAGGCTTGTTATTGTTGCTGGTATATGTCACCTTATTAACGTTCTTTTAATAAAGTGGAGCACAACTCGAACTGTCAAGCAACATGAGAACCCATTCAGTTCTTTAGAAGAAAAATCTGTTGGTGCCATAATGCTCTACTAAATACGCAAGAAAATTTTAATCATAATTAGATCTGAAAGATCCGTCCACTTCTCTGTCCAATTGTTGAGCTTCACTTATTCTTGCCAACACACTATTGTGCATTAAACTCCAATGAAAAATGTAAAAGAGGTTGATTTAAACAATGAGTGAATATAGTTAGGAAAACCTTGTATCTAGTAATAATTTTATTTCATAATGCATAAGTATGATACTGTAATTTTGAACTATACATTCCAGGTTAGTCAGAAAATACTTTTTTAGAATAATTTTTATAAATATTTACTATACTATTCATTGACTGAATATTGACGTTTGTTAAGTAAAATTTTTCTCGAATAGTAAAATATTGATTTAATTAAGGTTCAAAAATATATGCATTCCATTTTAAATTAAACTACAATAATGTATTTTTAGATATTTGTATTAATCTGCCACAATTTGTATATGTACAAAAAGTATATAATTTTTTACAATAAAGCTTTTTTTATATTAAGAATTATTCAAAGAGTTTTTTTTAAATCAAATACAGACAGAGAAAATGTAATCTCAGTGACTTGGATTGGCCGATACTTGTGTATGTACTGCATTACATGTTATATACTTGCCATGTGATTCTAACCTAACCTTAGTTACCTTTCTTATCTAAACTGAGTTCGGCAATTTTATCGCGTTTATAATCCTTGTTATATTTTTAACAAAATCTTAATTATTCTGTAAAACAACTGATCAAAAAGTAGCATTGATCTGTGGTATTTTATTTTTTAAATACTTTTTTTGTCTCTTGTGTTTTAATATACTGTATCTCATTTTCATAAAATAATTTTTCACTGTAATTTTGATACTTATTTATTTTAAATATGAATAATGAAAATAAAAGTAGTTCTGAAAATAATCCTGTTAACACTGTTAACACTGATACCGACTGGGAGTACAATGATTTATATCCTGAAAGAAGAGGAGCTAAACGTGAAAGATCATGGCTTAAAACAATGATCGGTATTGAGGGCAAAGAAGAATTAGCAAAAATGAAGTGTGAAAGAAATGTGTACTGGTGTTTAAGGAATAGTAAGTCAAATAAATAATTGTAACTAAGCAGTTTTTAAAGTATTTTATAAAATATTTATATTTAAAGAATCATACAAAGGTAGACTGAAAAAAAACTAAAGCCTTGTATAAATTTCTTTGATCAAATTAAAGAGAAAATGTAATTTTATGAATCATTTTAAATATAATTTAATTGTTATCTATGCCTTAAAAATCTGTATTTCAAATTTTTATTCTTAATATTTTCTATTCTACACTATTTCAGGTCCACTTGTGAAAATAATGCTAGGAGCTTTAAAACACTCTGGTTGGTAAGTTTCAAAGTACAAAATCATTTTATTTTAATAGCTATTTCATAAAATAAATTTGAATTTAATGATATTTTGTTTTATTTTAGTGAATTCGATTTTCGAAGACATGTTTCATGTGAAATATGCGATTCTAAAGTTAGTGGTGGATATGACCCAATGCTCAATCAGGTAATTTTTTCAAACGCAAAAGATGATATTTTAATTTTATTGATTGCATTGTTGATTGCTTTGTTTTATGTATCAGGTTATTATATGTCAAAATGTTACCAAAAGAAAAGGTTACACGCAAGCAGTCTTGACACATGAATTGATTCATATGTTTGATTATTGTAAAAATGATATAGATTTTGGAAATATACATCATTTAGCCTGTACTGAAGTACGAGCAGCTAATTTAGCACATTGCAGTTTCTTGAGTGCATGGACCTACGGAACTGCTTCTCCAAGAAATATAAAAGAACGTCATAGGGTAATGCATACAAATAATAACTGACATATCTAAAATATTCATTAATGTATCTAGTAAGAAATGTTCTATATTAAAATATTCATATTTTAGGAATGTGTTCGACAAAAGGCTCTTACATCATTATTAGCCTTAAAAAATGTTACTAAAGATGAAGCTCTAGCAGCTATTGATAAAGTATTTCCAAAATGTTATAATGATTTGGAACCTATTGGAAGACGATGTAGAAGAAATTCACCAGACTTTGGCTTAGCATTAGCTGAGGCACCTCTATATGGTTATGAATATAGAATATAAATTATAAACATGAAAGTCTGTACATATATTTGTATATTGTATTAAATAGTAGATAACATTGTTGAAAAAAATATTTTAAAATAAAATTAAAGTTTAACTTCTTTTATGCTTTACACTTTAGACGTATAACATTTATAATTATTTCTCTTTAAAGTAACTTATTTTTTTCAATACAATAGAAAGCTATATTTTTATTTATTTAGGATTTCCTTAAATAATAACACTAGCGTAATATTATCTTATAAAATATTATTATTATTAGGAATTATAAAATATGAAAGGCTAATTATACAGCATTGGCTACATTTGGTGATCCCACAACGTCTATGACATCACTTTTAACTTCTTGTTCAGTTTTTGGCTGCAACGATGGTGGTATGACCAGTGTCTGTAAATAATTTTTTGTTAATTACCATGAGTAGAAATATTTGTACACGTGATTAATTTTTTTACACTAAGAAAGGAGTATTTAGAAATATATTCATATTAAATATATTCATACCTTTCCGGGTGCAAGAGCTTCATATTGATGCCTTAATGATTGCAGCTCATAATCACAAGTTGCTAGAGCCCCCTTTAATTCATAATGTAAAACAATATCACTTCGAAGCTCATTAAATTGTTGACATATTTTTTCTGTTGGTGGAGGATTCAAATCTGAAAATTTTATTAAATTTATAAACATGATTACAAATAAGTTTAATACAATATTAATTGCAAATAAGCTAATAATCTATTTACCAAGTTTCATGTCGCATAAAGTTTGTTCAATTCCTTTCAATTTCTTTTGTCCTAAGCTACTGGGCAATTTAATTCTTTGAGAACGTAACGATACTCCACTATTTTTGAAGTCAGGAAATTTAATTCCTGTTGGCTCTGTAACTTGAAGTTTTATTACCTGCAAATCAAATGAGTAATTTTTTAAATATTAAGAAGTTATTACTGTAATTTTATTTTTTTATATCAGTCTGCTAAATTACTTATCATATGAAAATACTTACAGCAGATGAATCTGCTTTCACTTTATGCCTGGTTGAACTACTACTTTTTTTAGAAGATTTCTTTTCATTCTTCCTAGGATCTGCTTGATCAGCTGCAGTTATTAATTTTTGTAAGTCTTGTGTCTTTCGATCTCTTTCTCTTTTACGTTGTTCTATCTTTCTCAATTCTGCTAGAAGCATCTGTTCTTCTTCAATTTGTTCGGGAGTTCTTTCAAATAACTTTTTAAGCTGTTCTTTTCTCCGCCGTTCATGCTCAAAGTCAAAAGTATACGCCTTTTCATGTTGCTGTTTGGCTTTGCTTAGCGCACCACAAACTTGATAATACCTACATAAGAGAATTGGTTAATGTGTGTCTGATAAGAATACAATTAAATGAAAATAACATAAATATACCTGTTTTTTAAATCTTCAACTGTCCTTACAGGATATTTTTTATTATCCCATCTGTCGTGTACTACAATGAATCGCAAATCAAACCGTCGACAAAGATCAAACAAATGATCTGTTTCGGCTCTTGTCCAACCACTTGTAACCAAATTTTGTGTATACTCTGTGTTTGTATAGGTAGGAATAGGAATTTTTTTGTTGAATTTAGCAAATGGGTATTCTTTTCCTGCATCAGCTACACGTCTCCAATGATGAAAGACTGCCTCGTCTGTTCTTGCCGGATTTGTGAACGGAGTCCATTTCCAAGATCGTACTTTTTTCATACCAAGTTTAGCTTTCATCTGTTTATATCCTTTACCAGTGTCGGTTGGAAACAGTGGTGGAACATCATTGTTATCCTTGCAAAGAAGCGCAAATACTTCTCGATGCATTCCTTCAGGTCTTTTTGGTACTTTATAATCATATTTCTTTTTTATTCGTTTGTCACCGGCAATAATGGATTCTTTAGTGAGTTCATTTGCAGTTGGAGCTTCTATATCCAAAATATCTCTTACATCCGTCATGACTTTAACCGTTTATATTAAACTTGTATAATTACTTAGTATCAGGTTATAGTTTTGCCGACGTGCGAAAAAATACTGCTTCATTAACACTTTGTTAATTGAACAAATATTTTCGTGCTCATAACTAAATTAATGTGTTTATTTATTTGAAGCAAAAGTATTTTATATTTTTATACTTATTCGTCGTTGGTATTTTGTCCTTTTAATGTTATGAATCTAGACTTGATTAAGACTCACTGCATATGTCTACTATTGTAACTTTTAACCTATTCTCGTCCGAATAACAATAACAAAATGTATATACACATCAACCAGTATTAGATATAATACGAGAATTACCATTCCGTATTCCGTGGTTCGCGTCCAAAACGGATTCGTTACCTCTAGCGACATCTTCAGTTGTTCTATAGCGGGAAAATTCAGATTGCTATGGAACGTCAGGAGCATGGAGTATAGAGAAAATTCATGAGATATTGGAAGCTGTTGGAAGTCACGACCAATTTTCCCATTTTTTGGATGTTCATTAAGTAAAAAAAAGTACGGAGCTTATGCAACTCTTATACGGTCTATGTGCACACCAGATGACACTGCAGCCAGAACCGGCGTCTTCGCATTTGGATCGGATCATCGCAAATATGTAGTATATTTGTAGAGTAGAAATTTGAACAGCACTCCTTGATTAAACTCTCAGATTAACGGACGGATGGTCTAATATTTGACATTATTTCCGACTTGCGTTCATAATTTGCGTTTGTAGCTTAATTATTATTGCGAATTATGCAGATTATATATTAGCAATGGCTCAAAGGAGATCTGCCAATTATCACTGAACGTTGACTAAAAAATGAAGTGAGATCATAATAATTATAAGAGTTATACTATAAACCGAATAATTTACTCGGACGTAAAGAAATTCTATCTATAAAATTGAAAAAGTCCACTAAAAGCTTCCCTGGAAATTTGGTGCGGTCTTCACGAGATGTGGCAACATTGCATGCGGGCGAAAGGCGGAACTGTGAACAGCAACGATTTACGATTATACTTCATGCTATAGGTCTGTACTGTATAGTCTCACTGTATTAAGTCTAAGAGATAGAATTGAGAGCAGATGCAGTTGAGGTTGAGTAGTGAGTGTCTAGTGCGTCTAATGGTCTGTCTGTCACCGTCTTGAGCCGCTCAACTACTTCAGTGACTCATAGCCAGGTGTTAACTACTCCGATTATTACGATACTGCGAATACTCCGATTACTTATACATACAAACAGAATTAAACCAGCAGACAGCATGTCAGACACTTCGTGCTAAACGCAGGTAGAGTAAAGATGACTAAACACACTTATCACTGTACTACTTAATGCTATATTTTATAAACATTTATTTATATCCTCATTTTACGCTGGACTACTAATTTTTTTCATTAATCAACTTCAAAGAGATACCGATCATTTGTATTATTGTCTTGATTCGGGATTTTATTTTTCGATTCTGAGTGGATGCGTACATGGGCATTTTTTTCATTACGGTTATCCGTTTTCTTCGAATGAATGCTCATTTAGGCCACAGACGACTGCAAGTAGCTGTAGAGTACCTACACACACATTTATATATATATATATATATATATATATACTGAATCGTAGACCGTATGTATAATAGGTACTCTCGTGTCTCTTGTAAGTATTTTGAGGATCGAACGACACGGTTTTACAAGATTTGACGGTTAGTTATACATATATATATGTATTACGCGTGTGCCTATTGTTTTACAAAGCCGTACTAGCTCATTAGCATTACCATGAGTAGATAGTGTCAATGAGTCGGTGGCCCGCAAGTGCGGGAGAGAAAGAGAGTATATCCTTAACTAAGAATGTATAGCTTTTCAATGCTATTAAAAAAAGATGTTAGTACTGATGAATAGTTTTCATTCGGCCTTTGTTAATCACAAATAAATTTTCAAGTTTATAGGTTACTTTAATTATAAAAGTGTATTAATCAAACATTTGAGATTTAATACAGTAATAAAAATAGACGAACAAAGCAGTGAACGATATACTCTCTTTCCCTCTCTCCCACTGTATTACTTTGCACTCTGAATACTCACTTTTATCGTATTTATCCAAATTATTAGAAAGTATTAAGGTTACATTTTCTTAATCATCATCTGTCTGTATTACGTGTTATAATTTTTTTTCTATTTTTACTTATAATAATTATTATTTTTAGTTCAACAAATATTTTTACTTCGCAATCTATTTCGGCAAGGAATACATCAATATGGACTTTCGTTTTGACATCAATAAACTTTTACCAAAAAGGATTAATAAAATTACACATACTCTTATTCCTGAAGGCTTTAGAGGAGATCGCAGAGAATTCAAGTAAATATAGTTTACATTGAAAAATTCATTTTAATATTATTATTTAATATCCAACTGGAATAACAATTTAAACGATATTTTATTTGATTATTTAAATGAACTTTACATTTTTAGTGAATGTCAAAGATTACTCACAAGAATACTTGATGATATGGGTGAGGCCTCAGCTAAGGCTCAAGGACTTAACAAGACTATTACCAGTGCTCTAAAATTGAGAGACACAGATCATATTATCTACCTTATGGTGGAGCATGAAGGAAATAAGTAAATACTAGTTACTATATTACTAACTTTTTAATGCTTAAAATATTTAAAAATCTGTTGGAGAATTTTATTATTCATTTATTTAATATACAATTCATTTTTTTAGGGGTCTTGGGAGTGTTGTTGGGCTTTTAAAAACTGGTTCCAAAATGCTATTTATGTTTGATGAAAATGGTCTTCATTATCAAGTAAAACCACGATGTATATTAGACTTTTACGTTCATGAATCACGACAACGTATGGGATTAGGAATGGAATTGTATCAGCATATGCTGATGGTTAGTAAATGTCAATATAAATAATTATTCAATAACAATAATACTAGTTCTAGATAAAGATCAAGAAAATTTTCTTCAATTATATTACATTATCAAATACCTTCTAGGAAGAGCAATTGAAACCACTGAAATTAGCAATAGATCGACCATCTGATAAATTTTTATCTTTCCTCATGAAGCATTATGGATTAACAACAATCATACCTCAAAATAACAAGTTTGTTGTATTTAAAGGTTTTTTCAATGATGGTTAGTATTTTTATATACGAATGATAAATAATGATGAGTGGCATAAAAGTCATATGTTTTTTATTGCAGAAATAGAGGATTCACAAAACAGCATAAAAAATAATACAGCTTCACCTAGTAGACAAACTGTGGATGGTCGAAATCATTCAAATCTCTCAGATGTTCAATCACCCAGAAACCATAGGTAACATTTACTAAATCGATTATTGTATATTAATGTGGTAATTAATCTTTTTTTCACTACAGTTGTACTTTAATCTTTAAAAGCCTACTTAATCGAATGTTTAAAAAAATTTATTTTTTTCAATGCTATACTCATATTTACTTACCACTTAACAATATGCTAATTGATTGCTTTTATTTTTTTAAAAATCAAGCATTAATGGGACGCCTGCACCGCGCAGCTCTTATGGCAGATATGCCGCGTCCCGTCCACCATGTTCTATGGCTACTGTAAGTTACAATAAGCACTGAATATTAATCTAATAACAATAATAATATTGATGGAAGTAATTAATTTACCTGTAAATGATACCATTCATTTAAAAAGTATTGTTATTTTTTAATAATGAATAAAATTGATGAATGTAACAAAAAATTATTAGTTAGTGAAACTATTTCATTAATGCTGTATTTTGAATAAATTTTGTTTTAGATAATACATAGTGCTGCAACTGAACAACCAACAAATACAAAGTATGTAACATAAATATAATATGTATATTTATTTACTAATGTAAATGTTAGATTGCAATTTTTAATAGTGGCAAAGATTTAAATAGATTTACATATTTACTTTGTTGAATTTATTAAATTAAATTAGTTTATGATCCTTTAAATAATCATATTCTTATGTGTTCGTAATTAAAAAAATCTATTTTAATCTTCACTGTCGTTATATTATAAAAGAGCCATTGCATTTTAGTCAAAACATCTTTGTTTTATTAAGTTCAATGTATTAAGTACAACTTACAGTGTTTGTACCTTGTAATTTAAATCAAGTATTATTGCACTTTTTGCATTTCTTACACATACTTATGCTTAAAAGTGTACACGAATAGCTATTTGATTAATATGAAAACTCAATGAAGTCGTTTTTTGTCGCAATATACGTTTACTTATACACATATCTATGAATGCAAGCAAATGTATTTAGTTGTAATAAATAGTTCTTCACTTACACTGGCATGGATATAATGTATAACTTGATCATTCTAATATAATGTAAAGAATAGCGTGTAATTTTTTATTTTTATTATTAGTAATGCTTTTATTATTATATTATTTTTTAGGTAATAATGAAAAGTGAGCGGCATGCAATAAACTGATCATTATTTCTGGTTAGGCGGCGAATACACACTTCTTAATAAAATTAAGATGTCCAGTTTTTTAGCCTCATAAATAATGATAAATGTTAGCTATGTGTACAAACATTGCGCGGCGTATACTTTAGCCTTACAATGAAAGTTTTACGTTTGCACATATGTCATCTATTATTTACAGAGACATACAAAAAAGCAATAATTACTTATTTTATAACTTTTTTACGCGGTTTAAAAAGAGTAGTAACAAATTTATTATTATATCAGAGCATTAATATATTAATATATACGTAAATTGTAATAATAATGATAATATCACGAGCTACTTAAGTTTACCAAGGAGTAGTTACTGTGTGAATTTTATAATATTTAAAAAAAAATCATTATAGTAAAGAAAACGTATTTCTAACATGTAAATGATATCGAACCAAGCTTAAATAATTATGATTAGAATTTTTGATACGTATATTATTTATAGATTTGGTGCGCAAGAATATCTTGCTTTAGTGCATATACCAATTCGTCGTTTATGCCTGTGCTATTTATTTGGAACGCACACCTTTCTATGTGATAATTTCAAACTATTTTCTTATTGAATATTATTTGTTCAATGTACACTTTTGTATGCTTTGAAACTTTTATATCATCTCTTACCAATTATAAGTCGTGCTAAGTTTTTTGTACTATCTATAATTATAAACAAGATCACGTGTTGCACGATGCCTGCTATGTGTAATGTATGACAGCTAGCTGTTCATTATAGTTTTATTTTCATTTCAACGCACAACAAATGAAGTTTAACGATAATTAACATTAAAAATGGTTTAATTGGCTAAAATTGATAGTTTTGTAACTATTAATTATATGCATAATTGGTGATTCAAATGCCTAACGGTATATTTAAATCTATCCATAAAGCTCGTTAGGTACATTTATTTTAAATCCGAAATAAGACGACTTACAAATACTCAATTAACACTTGTTATAAACTCTTTAAAGTTGTAATGAGAAATAGTGATGAATTCATTTGTTTTCAAGAAATAATATTTGTGATAAAAAGAAATTAGTGTACTTACGTTTGGGGGACCATAAATCATGAAGGCCTAATATGGTCTCCATTGATATTGTTTTTAATTATAAAAAATGAATCGTTCTATGTAAGTTATTTTTCACGTTCTAAGTAAGTTATATTTCTCCATTTTTTATATTTACGTTTTCATCGTTAAGTCGATAAGTTTGTCAATTATTTTAAGACACGCAGCTTTAGTCATTGTGCAATTAATGTTTCCGCAAATGTGCTTTAATTTATAATCACCATTAAATATATTTATACACACATTTATTTATTTATTTATTTATTTAATATAAAATTAATTATGTTTCATTATTTTCACGTGTAATGTAACCTAAGAATATTTATTAAACTGTATTTACATACAAAGAATGGTTTCTTCTTTACTTCAATTTCACAACAATAAGACATTTTATTTCTAATGTTATGTAAACTAGTATTGCCTGGTATTTTTAACGAAAATTATATTTTATAATAAATAAACGTATTGCCGCATGCCTTTTTCGTCGTATGCCAACCTTCTCGTTCAAGTATGTGCATTTTTTAATGTTTCCTTGCATTACATAGCATTGTTAGCATATCCAAGTTCGACTATTTGAAATTCTCGATGTTAAAGAACTCTCAATTTTCAGTGAATTTTTGTCCTAACCGTTTACAATGAGCTTGTTTTAATTTAATTTATCTATTATTCTATAGAATATAAAACGAAGGAAAAAATGATTATCTCGTCTGTGAATGCTAGAAACATAAATTATACACAGAATAATAACATTAAAACAATTTTCATTAGATCGGCATTGAGAATGTTTCCACAAGAACGGCCAGATTCAGTGAGTTTCAGTAATTACGAGAAGGAAGCAAAGGAAACTACGGAGATCGAAGAAGTGAACGATAGCGTAACAATAGAATCAATGGTAGAAGAGATAAACTTAAACGGGGAGAACGATACTGAAACTGTCGTTTCCCAGCCCGAGGATGTTGCGGAAAATGTAAAAGACGAAGTCGATATAGAGACAGCAGAGATAGCGACAGATGCAAATGATAATGATAAAGTCGATAACGCAGCTTCGGTGGCAGGCTCCGATGAAACGAACGTCGGTGACGAAAATCAGCTAACTGGTGCTGGTCACTTAGATCTTAAATTTTATCATTCCCCGTTGTGGTAAAAACGCTTCACGAGTTGCTCAATTTTGATGTTTTAAATGTATTGAATTTCAGTAAAAGCGTACAACTGAGATTTATTCATTAGTTAAGAATGTGTCGAGAGAGCAGTTTTTACGCGTGTATTCGTCACAGCATTTCATTTGCAAGTCGTTTTATTACTCGTTAAAGCTATCAAGACATAACTGACTTATTTATATGATTGTTACGAAACTTTTTGTTAAAGTTCAAGTTCAAGTTTAATGCTTATTCTACAATTTGTTAGTTTGTATTTTCAATTCTAATGTTTTATATCCGTTTCGATATATACGAATCGTATACATTTGCAAAAACTAACGCGTGTGCCATTACCTAGAACCGACGGACATTTTACACACTTTAATGAATAAACATCAAGAACATATATCTCTGACATCGTTTTTTTTTTTTTTTTGATAAAAAATAGCTAAGCATGCAGATGCAAAATACATAAAAATTAATTTCAGATAATCCGATAGTATTTAAGGATGACAGCGGTGGTAATCGATACAGTTTCGAACGATTTCGACTAAATAGCAACACGATTAGTCAATTTTCTAGATTTCTATGAATACTCTGCGTATGACGGCTAGGACAAGTTCAGTTTAACGAAGCTTATAACGCTTATTCCTGACGAAAATTCGAATGTATTCACTCGGACTTATTCGGCTTGATTCGGGAGATCGATTTCTGAAAGATGATACTGATTTCAATATAACGGCTATAACTGCGCGATATTGTACGCATGCATTATTATTAAATATCTCGTAGATAAACCAGTGGAATATTCGAATCTAATAAAGGATATTCCAATGTAACGATTAAAATACAAAATTACATTATCGCCGCACGCAAAGTGGGATTTAATAACGAAACGAAAGTTTATAAACATTTGTAATACTTGCGCCTTTTACTATATAAGAGTACGGATAAAATTGCCATTTACGGGTAAACGTTTCGACGCTAATGCCAATGTTCTTTGCGTATGAAAGCAAACGAGAGCGAAAGAGAGATCACATTGTTTATCGCCGATTTTTATAAACCTTTTAACAATCCTAATAATTATGCGCATTCTTTTTTATAACGAGTTTCGAGTATAATTTTTACGATATTTTCTCCAATATTTAACAAACTTTTGTTTACTAATGTATTGCTTTCCAAAGATTATTATATTGTATGGTTGATACTCTTCGCACATATTCTTCCACGCTTTAAAACAAATATAAACAAATTCAAATATACGTTGCAGATTAAGGTACGAAGTACGCGTAGAGTACGATAATATATATATATATATATATATATATATATATTATCGTATATATATTTATATGTTCTCAATGTGTTTCCATTGTGCCCTGTGAAGACGTTTTACGAAATAACGCAAGGTGTCGAAATAATAACAATACTTGTTTATCGCACGACGAGCATCGATCCGAAGATTCGTCTTCTTCGATATTCATATACACATTCGATATTCGTGTATTACGAAGCATAAATGTATTTAGTTAATGATCGGTTGAATGACGACACGTGTACGTATATAAAAACATAAACGTTATTCTTACGGTTCAGTTTAGCTTCTATTGAAGAAGATATCATTAATCGTTAGCCTATATATCGTTGTTTCGTTACATCTCTGTATACGTTGCATACAATCCCCAAGTGTAAGTTTGTTTAAAACGTAGAGGATGGAAAATAAATAAATAAAGAAACAAAAGGAAAAGGCAAGATTTTTATTTGAACGAACAGCCAACAATAATCGAACGCGCTCCCAGCCACGGTGTATAATTGACAAACCAGATGCATTATCCGGTTGACATGGATTTCTTACCCCGTCTCCGATATATGCGAGCGCCAGTGCCCGCGGAAAAATAGACGGAGAGAGAGAAAAAAAAAAGCTCGCGTGCTGAGTAACGGCACTCGAAGTATAGTTGTAAAGACATTTTGGGATGAGCAGTGGCATAAGCAGTCATCGGTAGCGGCGGAATCCTATATATGTAGGCTCTCGAAGTAATAATGCCTTATATATGTATGTCGTTGGGCAATAAATAGCGTCACAAACGAGCCGATCAAAGTTGAAAATAAATATACATATAGGAAACGATCGAGCGCTTTGCGCAGTAATTGGGCGCGTAATTGATATTTAATTATACGCGTAAACGATGATCAACCGACGAGCTATATACAGACGAATAAAGTTCCGAGTAATTGTAACGGGCCTGTGAATACAAGAATGTCCGTGTACATATACATACATACATATGTATTAAAAAAAAAAAAAAAAAAAAAAAAAGTCGAATTTGGGGGCAGTTCAACCGAGCGCAAATCCTTCCTCGTAATATTCCACAAAAGTGCCAGGTGTGTATACATGCGCATCGAGAGAGAGAGAGAGAGGGGGAGAACAAATTTATATGCTCCGCATAGAATCTGCTCGGCGCGCGACAGTCCTATGAATCGCTTCATTATGTAGCGCGTAAGTCGCGGGTCAAGCTCGTTGAACTCGAATGTACGTGTAATATGCGAATAATTCGTTCGAACCTACGTATATTTTACGCCTCGCTAATGTAGAAAGAATTGCTTCTCTCGTAGTTGTGGATACACGTATCTATGTATATGTATATATATATATATGGGTGATTCCCTGACAGATTCGCGATAAAAAGGCGGTTTTCTTTCTAAATTAATTTTAATTGCTCTTCAACGCTTTGTCTACTTTGCGAACTTTTTCGGACTTCTTTCACGAGCAGTTTTTCCGAATTTTTCACGTTTTATATCCATTTTCAATAACTATAGAAATTTCAACGAATTTCTTCTTGGTAAAAGTTGGCGAATTTGCAAAATTTTAAAAAAGATATTGTCGAGGTAATGTGTACAAGTCACGATACCATTGTAAATTATCCAAGATCTAACATTTTAAAAAGGTTTGATCTTTGCAAACGCATGCATGAAAATAAATTGTCTTGACGAGAATTAAAGTCGAATTATCTCATAAAATACTTGAAATGCCTGTTTTATACAAATAATCACGACTTTGACTGGCATCGTCAAATTGACAAGAAGGTACAGCTTGGATTCTGGGGAAAAAAATAAAAATTTGTTGGCCGGTTAATCTGTTATCGCAGTTGCACTCATATAGGTAAACATAAAATTCGGCTAATAGCTTATCGCGTGATAATCATCCGGAAATCGTAAATACACAAGTATACTATCGGTGATAGTAATTTGATCGCGGTGTTCATCGAACGGCAAAAAAGTTGC
This sequence comes from Apocrypta bakeri, assembly GCA_018906985.1. Classification (NCBI taxonomy): domain Eukaryota; kingdom Metazoa; phylum Arthropoda; class Insecta; order Hymenoptera; family Pteromalidae; genus Apocrypta; species Apocrypta bakeri. The sequence goes on from JACCIA010000003.1 coordinate 4,491,844, forward strand.
AAGTTACAAAATTAGGCGGCGCACATCTCGAATGCTCGAGCGGATCGAGGCTAACAAGTGCACCGCTTGATCTCCTTATGTACATTATATATGTGTGTGTATATATATATATATTGAGAGAGAGAGAGAGAGAGAGACTGGAAGAGACTCTCTCGTATATAGAGAGTGGAGGACAATTATTACATATTTGGAATACGAAGAAGCGGCAACTCGTGTATACGAGTTCGCGAGCGTCAGAGAGTAGGAGACGCGATTTCCTTCGCCGCGGTATAGCAGTCAGTCGCGCTAACAGGTATATACCGATCAGTCGTCGGTGACGCGCGAGTATATCGAGACGTCTCGGGCTATTTTTATTCGCCATGAGTTCGTCGAAGCTGTTCGACGTCGAGTAAAACGATGATCCTGGTCGGTTTGATTGTGCTGCTGGCGCAACGACTCGCGCTCGTCCGAAGCATGGGGAACACGAGGACGCACCAGGAGTCGAGCGACGTATACCTGAGAAACGTCGTCAATGAATTGCAATTACTCAACGGTATCGCTTCGTCCGATGATTCGCGTCTACCCTCGTCTACACCCGCTGCTCGACTCGATTATCAACAGCAGCAGCAGCAGCAGCAGCAGCAGCAGCAGGTGGCGAGCATCCCTCAGAATTATAAACTACCTGCTCCGCCTCATCTTCAGGTATACGTGTGATTATTTCTGCTTTTTTTTCCCCCCCGTTTTTATGGATAACTGTTTTTCGTTTTGCGCGTGCTGTACGAATGAGTTCTGTCATCTATTTTGACGAGTCGCGTGTTTGATACCCGTTGCCGTTAGCATTATTACAGTTATTATACATGTCTTGTAATTCTAGACCACATACGTTGGGGCTTACTTTGTGTGAAAAGTGTTTTAACGTTAAAATAAAAAGTAAGAATGAAATAAAGTGTTTCGGCTCAATGACTGACTGACTGACTGACTGACCCGAGGCTGTATGAGTTATGAACAGTTATCGTGGGTGGATTTTCCACTTTCGACGCGGAAAGAAAAATTTGAAATATGCGAGTTCCTTCTGAATGTAGGATAAAGTCATTTTTGAACGTGAAATTTCTTTGGTATACATTTCACGTAAAAACTGTAAACAGATGTAAAATTGTTATGGGAAAATAATTACAATTATTATTGAATAATGAGTAAATTTTACCATTTCTACGCCGAAAGAAATGATTCATCGACTGGAAAGTCTGATCTCTTTGAGCAGGACTTAGACTAATTTAAAAGGGAAAATTCCACGCAGCGCACGCTTACTGTAAAACCTGTAGCCATGTGCAAAAATTCAGCAGGAAGTGTATTATCATTATTCATTGATTTGCAAAAATTTAGCCGAGATGCGATACAGCTCGATACCAGCGAAATCTACATAAATGGAACGAGCAACTTCATTGACGCGATGCGACATTTCCTCGTGATTAATTATCATATATCGCACGGTTAATTGATTTCTAAAAGAGTTCGCTCGAAATGCTTCATTACGCAGGTACCTTCAAAGAACGTCCCCTACGAACAGCACCATCGAGATGAAAGAGCACCGTCGCGAAAACCACTCTTATTGGGATTTACCGCTGCGGAATTGGCTGCCATGTACAAAAAAGCAATCGAACACGGTGTCGCATTGAAGTACAATTCACTGGTTAACACGATCAACAATCACGTCCCGAAGATATTCGGCAATCCATACGATCAGAGTCATCATCATCATCATCATCATGCGGAAGAGAGTCCACCTTTGACCGTCACCCCGGAGACCAAATACGCTTACTACTTTTATCCACTTCAATCATTTCGTCACGAGTTGACGGAACCTCATGGCTACCATTCAGCAGTACGTATATATTCTGAATAATAAACTGATTTTCATGTTCTATCGGTTGTGAACGAACATTTCACGCTCGTCTTTTGTCTTATTTTGCTCACCAGCCGAATATAAATTATAACTCGGTGCCGACGGAGAGCACGAAGAAGGAGACTGGTTCGATGAACCCCATACTCGTGGGGATAAGCAGCTTCCTAGGCATGGCTCTATTTTTCATGCTCAGTCTCTTCTTCTATCCTAGATTTATGCATTTTATGCATTTTCCTTTCCTCGCACAGACCAGGGGGTTTAACGACGAATTAACGAATATCGCTCATTTCGTTAACGAAGCTATTGATTACTACAATAACTATGCGAAAATGGTAAATTGGATTTTCATTTTTTAGCTTTATTTTCACGCTCGTCTAACGTATTTAAATATTGATATGCTTTTTTTTTACTTTTAGAAACGAAAGAAGTTCCAGCTCCAGCGTAAATCGTAGCCTCTCTCGATACTAGTCTCATTTCAATTTTTACGCAGAATATATACAGGTCATTTAAATAATGAATAATCGAAGAAAAATGTTTGCATACTAGTAATCAGTATCCAGTTTTATTGATACAACTCTTCCAGGTTCTGTATAATTTGCTGTATATGTATATATAAATTTTTATTTACAAAGAGTCGAGAAGCCGTTCAAGATCCGATCCGCTGTCTTCGTCAGTCAGATGCTCGCAGTCCGATTATAAATAGCGCATACAATAGAATAAAGCTTAGAGAAATTAAACAAGCGTGTAACAATGAACTTGACAGACGCTAGAATTATCTTTTAAAAAATTTCTCTTACACTTAAAATCACGCTAACAATGGCGTAAGCCGGGTATAAAAGTAATATGTATATAAATATATGTATACGTGTGTATAAAAAAAAACTACTGACGATTCGAGTTACGTTTTTTTTTTTAATTTACAATGAATTTCACTTTCTCAACTTTATGTAATACGATAAAACAAAAAATGATAATATTTATCATATCATATCACGAATGAATGAATTATGACTTCGGTGAAACATTGACTAGAAAAATAAAATAAAAATAGCAGCGATTAGAAAATAAGACAGATCATTTCTCATGCATTATCTCAAGTACTACTCAGTAATGTATAATACAATAAAATTAATGTAATAATATATATTATAATTAAAATATAATAGCAAAGTATAATCATTGCTTTATGGCATGAAGAAGGTAATAGAGATTTTAGTTATAAAATAATACGTGTTAATAGCAATTCCTTTACCCTAAACGTTTGTAAAATTTGAGACTATTTTGTATTTCCTGTTTTCCGTTACAAATTCAATTACCTAATGGTTCTATTCAATGATGTTTTTGTATAAGAAATGGTATAAAAAATTATTGTTTCTCAATCGATAAGAGCCGATTCATAGCCAGACAAAAATACGTGACCAATAATGGGCTCAATACGCGAAGAAGGCTTAGCGTTTTCCAACGTAAACTTTCTTCGACTAAATGTCACAATGTAAGTTGTTCAGTAAAGTACGTCAGTCTTTCCGTAGGAAATATTTGCTTTTACGTACGCTGGTATGCACTAATATAAATATGTATATATTAACTTTCGTACGTTAGCGCACATCAAGTCAAGGTTCCTCATACAATGTCCCTTTATCTAATATAAAATTATGTATTTCCTTTACACGCGCACGCTTTTTCTTAATGCTTATACAAGGTGATTATCATTCGGTATTTAACTAATTGATAATAATATTGAGTAAAAATCTAAAATTTACGCCGTTTACGTCAGTACTAAAATTACATAGAATCGATGAATATTCGTCATATGAGCTTTTACAAAATCTTTAGCTGTTTAAAAATATTCATGATAAAACTTTGGGTATTTTCAAAGTTCGTATTTCTTATAAAAAACATTTAGAAATATAAATACAATATTTCTCATTCGTTTTGTCACGCAAGATTCTTTTATCAGTATAAAACTTAACGATTCAATAGTTGAGATTTTAATAAAAAAAACTATTATAGAAAATAGTATTCAAAAATGATTTCCTTCGAAAAAATGTGCATATGTATGAGCGACATAAAAGGTATTCCGCTACTTATATTTAGTTGAATAATTTTTATATTCAAGTCTCATACCTGCGGATAAAATGATTCGCTTTCAAGGAAATATTAGTTAAAAATACGCGAGAAAAAGATTGGGATCTGTTGAGCTTTACTTTACTCACAAAGCACCGGTTTGCAACGAAAATCTACTCGTGCGATCCAGAATCAATTTACTTGAAAATCTTGATTGTAAAACATCTTAGCTGCTGCCGATTCATTAATGTATCCTCTTTAAGAATCTGTTTCATTTTCTTCCGCGAGATTATGCAAATCTAGATAATTAACGATTCCGCGGTGTAGAAATTCATATTGGGCCTGAAAAAGTTTACGATCGTTTTATGATATAAATTAGAAAACGAAATAAAAGAAAATGTAATATAATACTTTGAATTTATACTCACATATGTGCTTATCATGCCGTGCCTCTGTGATCTTAATTTTTTAACTGTTGTGAAAATATCAATCCTTTTCTCAATACGCAGCTGTTGCACTAGAATGCTCAAAGCTACAAACATAGAACTTCTGTCTGAGCCGTGATTGCAATGAACTACAAGTGGTCCAGTTGACTCTGTATTATTAGTTTGGGTTTGGTCAATCAGCTCGATTATACCTCTCGTAACTTCTGGTACTTCACCTTCCACCGTCGGCCATCCATGATACTGATACTGTGTAACTACAATATTTTCGTCGACCTTTGTGTTAGATACACACAATTCTCGGCGTGTAAAATAAGGACAACTCTCACTTTGAATATATCGAACACGAATGTGATCATAAGAGATTTCGTCGTCTGGCCAATAACGCGGACACTTGCGTGGCCCTTCAGCTAACTGGAATTAATAATCTACGTTAGAAATTTGAAATTGAAACATTAGCGTAACAAATTTTTCGTGTGCTTACGTCTGAAAGCATTACTATTGTTGATATACATTGTTCAGAAATCATTCTCCAAAAATCAGCTATTGTAGGTTCTAGAGGGTCTTGCGTTATAATGAAAGATTCCGAATTGTCATAGCCTTCAATGAAAGAGGCATTTATGTAAGTTGAATGTTCTTTTCCAGGTATTGGTGTCAAAATGACACGATTTCTATCGTACGGTATGACTAGCTCACTCCTATTCTTGTTCCTGTTTTCTTCTCCACCTCCTACTGAGAAGGATTTTCGATCTTCTAATACTGCGCTGATTTTCTATTAATCAAAAATAATTATAATATATAAATATTTAAAAACTTGATTGGTTTGAATAATATTTGTGATAAATTAAAAAAATATATATACTAACATCGTATTCTTCCTCCAAGCGACATTTCTCTTTACCATTTTCTCTTTGTCGAAGTTTTTCAACAGAAGCTTTTAGTTGGGGAGCTGCTATTTCTGTATCACCATACTGACCCATTTCCATCAAAGCTCGATAAATAAATATGTATTGCTTTAATGACTGGACTAAAAAGTTTCTCTGATGTCTCAAGTCACAGACAGTATTAAAAATCGATACTTGTCCTTCATCAGCCAATTGCTGCATCAATGAATCCAATGCAACCAATGTTCCAGTTCTCCCAACTCCTGCGCTGCAGTGAACGAGTATGGGTCCCTTTTCTAAAGAGTATGCCTCGTTTACTCTTTTTACAAACCTCAGAATTGCATGAGGATGTTCTGGAGCCATAAAGTCTTTCCAAACTAAGAAGTGATACTGTATAATTTTCCTCGTATCTCGTTCGCCCGTTCGAGTCATTTTTAATTCTCTTACAACGTAATCCGAGAATTGATATTCTCCTACGTGTTCAACAGTTATATCGCCAAAATTTTTGGTTTCACTCTTGTCCGGCCAGTATTTAGCACACTTTGTTTTTGAATATTCTTCCAAATTCGTGAGCATAAGAACTAATTCAAGATGTTGTTCCCAAATCATTCTCCAATAATCGCAAACGGTGTTTTCCATAGGACCTTGAGCGCAAATAAATTTCTTACGCTCTTTGTATCCTAGTACAAAGTTGGCATTTATGTAATCAGAACCGCAAATTCCATCCATCTGAGCAAGACGGACACGTGTTTGGTCGTAGCATTTAATGTCTGGATAACGATTTTTGTAAATGTTTTCTCGAGCTTCAGATGCTCTCGTTGTACGGTCGGTAAATCGATCAGGTAAAAGTTCAAATTCGTGTTGAAATCCATAATCGGAATCTCTATGGCGTTCTAAATAAGATTGTAGTAGTTCACCTTTTGGAATTGGAGGCATATCTGGTGGAGTTGCAGCAACCAGCTGATGTCTACCTCTTAAACTTTGACACAAATGCCTGGAAATTAAACTTACCAGTTAAAATAAAAAGATTAATAAAGTGGTCAAACAATGAAATTAAATCGCATTAAAACTCACCTAAAACTATTTCTTAATGTTATGATTTCTTCTCCGCGTTGCTGTACTCGCTTGGAATAACGATGCAAGACGCACAGTGTAATGAGAAGAATAATAATGATTAAGATCAGAACAAGTGATATTTGTAGGATAACTCCAAGTGTTGTCATATCTTCGACAATCACTAACTTTGGATCAACGCCTCCGAATAGAAGAGGCAAATAACTGCTATATGCAGGTAGGAGCTGATCCTCACTGCCTCCATAAACTGTAATTCATGAAATGTACGTTAATTAGACATTACCTGAAAAATTCTTGATTCATTATTTTATTCATTATTTTCATTTACCTATGACTTCAATGAATGCAGTGTAGTTTGCTTTTTCATCTAAAAAGCCATCAAATGGTACAAGTATATTCTCAAAATCATCTTTTACAGAAACTATGTCTTCTCGTTTTTTTCTTAAACTATTTTCTGTTTGGTTAATAGAATTAGTAGACATGGTGGTTGACGTAGAATTGTCCAATTTAATGTCATCAAGTGATTTAGTTGGAGATGTTTCTGGTAGTTCTGTTGTGCTGCTATTCGTATATACAACAGTTGGCGCCGGGCTCTGCCAAGAAAAAGATAAATTTAAAAGTTAAAAACATGCGATGCTTGTAAGTAAAATCTGAACGAATAAAAATAACTGCTGACCTCTGGAATAAAATTTAATAACGTTGGTATAGGTTTTTGCTTTAATCCAATACAACGTTCGCAGGCGGTACTTGTGTTGTGTGCTTCCCCATCGCCAATAAATATTTCAGGAGGTAAATGGTTACTATCAAACATTTCTGCAAGATATGCTCCTCCTAACGGAGATGAGTAAACATATTGATATGAAAATACAGAAATTTCCTCGGGTGAAGGCAGATCAGCCAGGATTTTCTGAGGAGCAAGTTTCACGACAAATATTCTATAGCAACAAATAGGCCCGTTTCTTTCTGAGATTCTTGGCATGTAAACTTTAAATAATTGTTTTTCTTGACTTTCAATTTTATGCCAAGATCTGGCATTCAAATTTTCACGTTCCGGTACGGTGACAGGCATTGTACAATTATCTACTGCTTCTGCACCATAAAATCGTTGACGCGTTTGACAAGATACACGAACCTGAAATGTGAAATTTTTTGTTATATGCAATGTAAACAAAATTGATATATATAAATAATATGGGTATGAACGTACAGTATAATTAGTATTTGGTGGTAGATGGGTTTTGTGAAAATTTTTATGTTGAAAATCGACATGTTCCACAAAAGGTCTTAGAGTCTCAGTCTTCATTCGTCCACTCTCATCCTTGTAGGTAGCTTTACCATTTATTTCTATTTTATACTGTATTATTATACTGTTAGGTTTCTCTGGTGGCTCCCAATTTACATACATATGACTTGTTCTACTGATGTTGTCAAAACGACAGGACACAGAGAGATTTTTCGGTGCACTTGGTACTAAGGAAAAACAATTATAATTACTTTTTATCCGATTACATAAAATAAGATTGATAAGATTGAAAAAAAACTAACATCCATCTAAAGTTTCAGCTTCGAATTCTTTACTCCAATTCCCACACTTTAGTGTATATTCATTGCAAGCTTTGATTTTAAATTTGTAAGATTTTGCTGGTTCCAGGTGTTCAAATAAGTACAGCTGAATTGGCTGAATTCGTGCTAGCTGATTTGGCTGGACTGGAACCATAGCTTCTCTAGTTTCGTTTTTATGGCTTGCTACGACAATGTAATAATGAATATGCTCTTTTAGCTCTGGAGGTGGATTATTCCAAGCTATTGTTACTGTGCTCGATGTCATTCCATTGACATTTAAATTTGGTATGAATACAGGATCTAGAGATGACAATTAACATTATAATACAATGAAAACATAATAATTTGTAAGAAGTTTTTGGTTATTTAAAAATACCTTTTTCCAGTGTTTTAATCCATCTTGGATCTATTTGCACGTGTGATTTCCCAACTTTGTTTTTGGCACTAATTCCTATTCGATAAGTAGCTCCTTTATCCAAACCCTTTAAAACAAAACTGGAATTTCCGCCATTAATTAATTCGCTGTTATATTTCCAAGAGTCAGTTCCATTTTCCATATACTGTATAAAGTAAGTTTCAATGGGTTCATTGCCATTGTTCACAGTCCAATTTAAAAAAATGCTTCCAGCACCAACAGTCTTTAGAAAGTCAATACTAATTAGAGGAACGTCAACAACGAACAGGTGTCTCTTAGCTGTGACAGAACCATAATAATCTTGAGTCTGACATGTGTAAGTACCATTATCCTTGCGAGTAGTACTTTTAAAAGAAAGAGTCAACTCATAATGGGTCTCGTTTCTTTGCTGTAGATGAGTCAGATTCTTAAGACGCTCAGTACTATCAGAATCATTGCTTTTTATCCAAACAAAGTCAGAGAGCGGATCACCATAAAAGTGACAAGTCAAGTTTACCGCATTGAGGGCATTGGTTCTACTGTGTTGACTAGGAACAACTCTAGCTGGTTCTAAAAAAGAATAGTAAAGATAAGATACTGTCAAGAGGAAATGCAAAGAAAAACAAGAATGTAATAATAAACATACCTATAACTCTTATGTGAGCTGTTTTATTGACAAGCCCAGCAGAAGTAACCGCATGACAAGTGTAATTTCCACTGTCTTGTCTTGTCGCAGTTTTTAAATCGAACCTGTTAACGTACTCGGACTCCGTGACAGAGCTGACATTCTGTCCATTGAACGTCCACCAGACTATGGAAGTTGGCTCGAGGGATTTGCAAAGGAAGTAGGGTGTACTGCCAGCTTCGATGACTTCTGAGCCCTGGGAAACAGTGATCTCCAGGAGCTTACCATTAGGCCCTGCATTTTCCGACTCTGTGACAGTTGAAAGAAAAATGAGCATTCGGAATGATCCTTGTGTACGGGGATGCTCAAGGGTGGGGTTGGGTATGCGCAACTCGATGTCGTTCTCGGAGCTAGCTATGTAATACACATCGAGAATATTAATAATAATTGAGCGTATACTCACTGTTGTCGTTACTGTCAGCGGTGGCAAGCAGCAGACTCGAGCAGATCGCGACGAGAAGGATGCCGAGGTAATGCCGCATGATTTTCGCGCGTACTTTGTCACTCTATTATTATTCGCTCGCTCGCTCGCTCGCTTTCTCGTCAGGAGAATGAAGTGGATGTCCTTTCGCGTTGGCGTCGTCTCTCCGAGAAAACGATGCTGGCCAGCATTCAGCCGGTCTTCTTTTCTTCTTCCGAGCGCGTTGACGCCGCGAACGCTCAACTCGCCCTGCCCTCGCTCGACGGCAGCATCGTGGCTAGCTCGATAATCCGCGCACAACTATAAGCTCGATCTAAGTACTCCCGGTTTTATTCCTCGAAGCACTTCTCTCTCTCTCTCGCTCTCTCGCTCTCTCGCACTTCGCTCTCGCACACAGTCCGAGCGATGCTCTTGTTGGTTGTAAGAAGCGTCGCCTGTGTATCTCTCAATGGCTTCAAGTGTATATGCGAGGCGACGTTATATGCCCTGCGCTTTTTTTTCTCTCTCCTTTGGGTTTTCGGCGATTCCGGTCGGTCTATCTACTGCGGGGGCCTATAGAGTAGGCTCGGTGGGGGGAGGTCGCCGCCGCTTGTATTTCTCCGTCTCTCTCTTTAGCGCGGGGGCTGGGGCTGGGAAAGTTGCCGGTTCGAGCGGTAGATGGAGCTAAGTTGCGGAGTCTGGCAAAGAGAGAGAGAGAGTTGAATATACGGCGGCGCAACGGCGCCTGTGTTCATCGGATAGTGGGGTATAGCTAGTGTAGTACTGTACATATTACGGTCGTATAATACATTATACACGCGTCTCGAACACGGTTATACGCGCAGCTCAAAGTGTTCCGTAACGTCGACTCTCTCGGCAGGCTCGGCAGAGCTGCATCTCTATACTCGAACACTATACAGGAAGGTTAGTCATAGCTGGACTGTCTGATACTTCGCTGGACGACAGTGTTAGAAGAACAGTGCGACCGACGATGATCGGTAGTATTTTCAATTCGAGCGCAAGCGTGCAACTAACGAAAACCGAGACTTGTTGAACGAACCACTGAGAGAACGAGACAGAGACTGCAGGCCGTTAGGTGAAAGACGCTTAGCCGCGAATGTACGCGCGCATATCTGTCGGAGACAGTGAGGTTATGTTGTTACTGCATCTTTTCACACAACAGTGATCACAAGGTAAGTCATATAAGTAGTCGTAATCGCTCGTTAATAGTCGTTAGCAAACTGTTTACTCAACGTTTGCTTACATTCATTCAACATTTCGGGGAAAACATTGAGTCACTCGCTGTGCACGAGCGCTGCGAGTGATGAGTGCAACCTGCGAGCGTCCGACTACCTGTTGTCATTCCGGCGCTCGCGAAGATTCAAGTCGGTCCCTTGCACTCTCTTGTGCGCGACAGTGCAAGTGCGCAAGGAGTGGCCCATTGCTGCAATAGATCAGTGCGAAACCCAAGGAGAGAGAGGAAGAGAGAGAGAGAGAGAGAGAGAGAGAGATTAGAAAAGAAGCACCAGCAGTAGACTGTGCTGTAGTGCCGAGCGAGAGAGTCTCTTGAGTAGTTTGGAGGGGGAGCATGAGAAACTCGTTCGTACATTCCCCTTCCCCCTACTACGACTACTCTGCGTGACAGCAGGAGCAGCAGCAGCAGCAACGACGACGACAATGATGCAGGCGAAGGGAGATTGCGTCTTGTTGCTGTGCCTGTGGGCCCACAGACGCGCGCGCTAGTTCTCTCTCTCTCTCTCTCTCTCTCTCTCTCTCTCTCACTTGCTCGCTCGTTCGCTCGCTCGCTCTATCCCCCTTCTCTCATTCTGTCTCTTTCTCTGTCTCCCCCCTCCCCCTGTTTAACGAACGGCATTTGCCGTCTCTGCACATACTCTGGAAAGCAGAGCCGGAGAGAGAGGAAAAGAGCCTCGACGGCTTTAGTGAGGCACGCGCTATCGCGTTCGTTGCTCGCGCGTAAGTACGCTTTGCGCACGCTCGTGATACACGTAAATACGTAGGCATATACTGTTGTTTCGTTCTTTCACCTACTACTACAAGACCGATCGAGGCCCCGTTTGCGTAAGTCGCTTTTCTTTTTCGTTCTTTTTTTTTTTATTTAATTTTAACTGTTCCCTTTTCTTTTTGTCCACGCGATTTCGTTATAAGTGCTTTAATTGCTATTGTGTACGCAGTATAAATACACATATAACTGCAAGACTAATACGCATGTATATTTAATAATTGCCTTATCGTTTGCAGAGTATGACAGGCTAACTGGATTTCCCATATCCGAGCAATAGATGCGGAGATACGAAGTGAGAAGAAGCGAGAGGCACAGAGCCGAGCGGTATTCAACAAGTAGGCAAGTGTGCAGCTCTCTGTCGTCGGAGTGCTGGTTGAGACAAGTGAGATGAGAGTAGGATGCCAGCGGGCGACTGCAGGAGGTGGAGACGACGTAGTGCGGACGAGGAAAGGACGAGGAGCGGCGGCTCTAGCGCGGCTGCTTCCCAACTGAACTGGCGGCTTACTCTGCAGTGGATTTCGGAGGCTGTATGGAGGCAGGGGGGCTTTTGCCCCGCCAGCCCCAGCAAGGCCCCCCTGGCTCCATTTCCGGTCCACCCCCACACGCAAACCTCAACTTAGCTCTGCAACAGCAGCAGCAGCAGCAGCAGCAATCGCCCGGCCAGGTGCAACTGCACCAGGATCTTGCTCCGCAGCTCTGTCAGCAGCAGCAGCAACAACAACAACAGCAACACCTTCACCATCAACATCAGCTTCACCTGCAACAGCAGCAACAGCAACAGCTGCAACAAATGGGTCAGGCACCTGGGATGGGTGAAGTACTGCCGGCGAAGCGACAAGCCGTAGTGGATCGGCTACGCCGTCGAATCGAACTCTACCGGAAGCGACAGGACGAGCTCGTACCGAAGTTCGATCAGACCTTTCACGGCTTCTGCGAGCAGAACACCCAGGACACGCAAGTGCTGAAACAACGCTTTTTGGACAGCAAGGCCAAACGCCAGGCTAAAAAAACTGACAAGAAGCAGAACGACAACCTTAGTCTGTCCAGCATTCATGTGGTGAGTCAAACTCTTCGTTCTCTTATCTCTCGCTCTCGGCCGATGTGTGTATACCGTCATTTCTTCATAACACACAGTCGTGGCCGTCGTCGACTCTTGATGCCTTTATAGCGAACCTAATCTACTGAACTACATTATAAACATCCGAACGATTCGTCACCGTTCTCGTCGATTTCACCATGTACGCAACGAATCCGCAATAAAAAAATTTTTTTTTCTTCGTACATCGTTGATACGACAAATCGATCGAATAAACAAACCTGTCGAAAAAAGCGAGACATTTCGAAGAATATGATACAAGTTACTCGAATAGTTATTGAAAATCGAAGGAAAGAAAGAAAGGAAGGAAGGAAGGAAGGAAACGGAAAAAAGAAAGAATGAATGAATGTATAAGAATGACAGGAAGGAAGGAAGCAAGACGGGAGGAAGAGGGAACTTTTAAAATTGCTCTCATCGTCTTTGAATGTTTGAGCCAACATTATCGGCAGCCGGCAACCGCCAGCAGCATCCAATATGTGCATATGTGTCTGTATGTGTACATATATACACCTATTTTTTCTCAGGTTTAAGAGTAGGTAAGAGAGCGCGGGTGCGCTGTTGCCACCTCCTCCCTCTCTCTCGCTCACTCTCCTGGTCTTTATTCTTTGGAGCCTGTTACACTGAATCTCTTTCTCTGTCTCTCTTTCTCTGTCTCTCTTTCTCCCTCACTCTCTGCGTTTCTTTCACCACTCGGGCTCTCCTTCCTACTCTAGAACCGCAATCGAAAGTTCTGACATGCTTTTTTCGGATCCAGCTGAGCGCACTAATCAGTGATTCTCAATCGCTTTTCAATTCCACTCTCTTCTTTTTTCCTGTTCCGGTAGTCCAAAACGTTGTTTTTTCCTTTGGGGTCTCGTATCATCCCTTCGATTTGATTATCCGAGTGTTTTACACGCTCGAGCGTGACGTAGATATTGTGGCACGCGCGCGTTGTAAGATGCGTCACGCGCTTCTGTTCTGCGCTCTCTCTCTCTATCTCTCCCTCTCTCCCACTCTTGCCTCGAGCCGCTCTTTTGTTATTGCGTGTTTGTAAAATCACGTTTTAATATATCGATTCAAGGAGTTTTCAGCTCAAGTTAATTTCATTCGATTACTCAATTTTTTTAATTCGTCGAAAGATCGCCTCGTTTAACGATGAGCAATTACAGTTACGCGCTCAAGTATATATATATAATGTCGAAAATAAATCGGGACGCGCATTCAAGACACAAAGAAGGAAATCTAAAAAGAAAAACAAAAAATACAATAGATTATCTGATTAAAGTGAATTGTATTTCGAGCCGTCCGGAGAATTTGGAAAATTCCTTACACGTGGACGAGCGAGATCGAATTCTCGAGCGCGCGCAAGGCATACATAAGTTAAAAGCGTTAAAAAGAATGAACGGAAGGTGTTGTAGTGGGCTATCGCGAGAGGAAACAAATCGAATAAACGGCGCGCGCAGGGCTGAAAATCTCGAGAGCCAACCGCTTAGGCAGTTATAATGTATACAGCGTAAGCGAGAGAGCGGGTGAGCGCGCGCGAGCGACTCGCGTGACGGAACGACGACGATGACGACGACGACGGAAGAAAAGTAGCATGAAAGTGGGAGAATGCCTTTCTTCCCCCACTTTGCCGTTCATTGTTCATGCGGCATCGCACAGTGTACATACAGCTCTGGTATATAGGTGTAGAACGGAACAACTCGACGGCAGCGGCAGGCAACAGCAGCAGCGGCGGTGCAGCTGACAACTGATGTGCGCGAGGCTGGCAGTACACGCCCCTCGATACTAATCGGACTACAAACATTTCTTTACACAGAAGCGCTGCGCGCGCGCCAGACTCTCTTTCTCTCTCTCTCTCTACAGTATACACACGGCTGGTATGCACTATACATATGCTACAGTGACGCTCAGCTACGCTCGCGCGACTCTCTTTTCTCTCTTCTGCTGTTGCTGCAGCCGTTTACTACTTGCGGCCTCTGCGCCAATGACGCCGCATACGTGATTTTCAAGATTTTTCGTTCAATATTGATTTTACAGGTTATCGATTTGTGTATAGCACAGTTATCGCATTATAGAACGATTCGACAACAATTCGTGAACTCGAAAGCGCGCGCGCGAGAGAGAGAGAGAGAAAGAGAGGGATTCGTATAGAACACGCAAACTCGACCTGCAAAATCCCTGTTCTCGTTTGCTATATAATTCGTCTATTCGTATTACAAATCCGCGGTTAGATCCCCCAACCCAATAATTACCGACGGTCGGTAATTTTTTTCTTTTCGAATCGAGCCTTCTGCGCACCATACTTAAATCCCCCAAGGATACTTAACAGCAAAACCATCAATTCCTCAATTTCTCAACATAATTCCAACTCTGACGAAATTACAATATTCAACGATCCGTATTTCCAAAACAGCGACGTCTTCGCGAAAAAGCCAAGCGAAATCGCTCCAACTCTTATAATAAACAGATAAGATGCATATGTATGTGTACAAAAGTCAGAAGAGTGAGAGAGAAGGAGAGAGAGAGAGAGAGAGAGAGAGAGAGAGAGAGAGTGTATAATGAGTCGCAGCGGTAGCACAGTGTCACACCGGTGTACGTGCGCAGCGTTGCTTCTTACGCCAGCAGTAGTAGCGGCAGTGGGATCGATAGCCCAGGAGGCCAAACAGTAAACAGTCGGTTGGTCAGGACGAACTGGTGGGGCCTCTCTCTTTCTCTCTCTTGCCACCGCCAGTCTTGCTATATAGCGCGAAATGGAGCCGCCGCCGCACACCTGCAAGCCCCCTTCCGCGCCTAGAATCAATACTCTTCTCTCTGCACTGCTCTCTATCTATCTATCTCTCTCTCTCTCTCTCTCTCTCTCTCTCTCTCTCTCTCTTTCAATCTGTATTTCTCTCTTTCTCGTTCTCTTTCTCTCCCTCTTCCATACGCGCAGTAGTCTCTTAATGGGCCAATGTGTCTCCGATGTATATATTATCTTATCCGATTAACTCGCCGGTGCTTTTTTGGATTTGACGGAGAAAAGAGCAGCTACGTAGCTTTGCGATCAATACCTTCGCGTTCATCGTCATCTCGGAAGGTGAACGTGTGTCTGCGCGCGCGCGCGCGCGCGTGTGTGTGTGTGTGTATGTATAATATATATATACGTATGCATGCACACACAAGTAGACGTTTACAACATGTACGTATACAAATATGTGATTTTGGAGAAGTAGCAGGAGAGGAGAACGATGATAAGCCAGAATCAATGCGGTTGTTGTACGATTTCCCTCGTACAATGCGCATGTATAGCGATAGAGTTTCATCGGAATGCGCTCTCTCTCTGTCTGTCTTATATAGCTTAGCGCGCTACGAGATTGGCGCAGGCCACGTATGTATATATATGGCACACGAGTATAATTTGCAAGTGTGGCTTTATTCAGCCGAGGATAATGGCGACTCTCTGCAGCTGTTGTACGTTAGGTTTGCGTGTATATTCGTACCTATATACGCACACGCACACGCACACACGCACACACACAAACATACATCGAGAATCGCTCGTGAGTCGTGCATCGTAGAGATAATCGTGCACACGCGTATAACAGACACACTTGCGTATACGTGTATATGTATATATATAGGTGTATATATAGGTGCATAAATATATGCATGTAATATCTATCGAACAAACCTGCGCATACGGTCTATATAGGTACATGACACTTGCGCGAACGTCATATAGTAGCTCGAAATGACGATGCCTCGGGAAGAATAATATAATCACGAGAGTAGCAGCCGCCTATTTAAGCATTCGCGTTTTCGCAGGGAGTAGGTGGTATGTTATGTATATATACGCGTATACAGACAGACACGGACGGACACAGTCGTACACAGACGTACGCAGACGTGCACAAAGCTATATACATACGGATACGTATACACGCAAGTTATATACATTCTGCTGTGCGCAACGAGTCGCGCGCTGCACAAGTGGGAGGAAAAGCTGCGCGCGCGCACCAGTGACACTCTCGTCAGCAGCGGCGGCTGCTGCTGCTCCCGTAGACTCGTCACCGAGTTAGTTCCTCGGCAACCTCGCTTGTGTGCAAACGAGATCTTTCTCTCTCTTTCTTACATACTGTCTTTCACTCGCTCGCTCACCTCTTTCGAGTTTTTTTTCTCCATACCTATATATATATATATCTACACACTCGTATATATACGTACATATATACATATATATTTATATATTTATATACGCACACTCGCCGTATCTACATATATATTATATATACTCTCTTTATAGAGCACGTTCGAGTGCTGCGGAAAGACCATCTGCCGCGCGCAGCTTTTATATATACACAGACACGCATATACGATATATAATATAACACAACTCGAAGACCGCAGATGCCACTCGGTTCGACTGTCTCCTCACCCCTATCCTTATCCCTGACTCCTCGAATAGTATCGCTAATTGTCGAGTTCTCCAAAGAAAGAATCCGCAAGAAGGACTTTGTATAAATGACTCTCTATAAATATCGAGATATATCTATACCTATAAGAAGCGGCGATAATCGTTAGGATACGATCGATGAGATAGAGAGAATTGATAGTACATTATATATAGCAACCATGAAGAAGCAGAAGATAAACGTACGCGGCGCCTTCCGCCACAGGACGATCCGCAAAATAATCGAGCGCAAAAAAGCACGACTGGAAGAGCAACGACCATAAAGCGGCTAGTTGATGCGCGCGCCCGCGCGCTTTCTCTCTCTCTCTCTCTCTCTCTCTCTCTCTCTCTCTTTCTCTCGCTCTCTGTCGCTCTTTTTCTCTATTTATCTCTTTCTCTCTTAAATATATACACACACTCTCTGTCTCTCTCGCTCGCTCTCTCATACCTGTCTGTGCATCGAAATTTCGAAGTATCGAGTCACGGATACGTTATACATAGCAAAACAGTATATATTCTATGCATGTATTGCAAGAGCACGGAGACACGGACGGACGCGCGATGACGATGACATAAAATATAGTGCGATGATGTGAGAGATGTGTCGTAATCGCGATCGCGAGAGATATTTATTCGGCGCTATGAGGAGTAGTGATCAAGTGCGCGCTGAATTAAAATAGTGTGGAAAAATGCTGGAAATGCTGGCGGCCTCTTGTCCAGGGAAAGGAGCTTGAGAGCTGCTCTCTGCGCGCCGTGTGCTGCGGAGGGAAAGCATCTGCCCGCCTCACGCCTTTCTATGTCCTTTTACCTCTTTCTCCTTCGCGCTCTCTTTTTCCATCGTCTACTATACATCGCTACCCTTATTGCTCTCCCCTCCTCCCGCCCCTTCCTCAATACCGACCGATTTTTATACTCTCTTCGAGCTGACTAGCGCGGATTTTCTTCTGGAATGATGGTATGTCCTACAGAGATTTCAATTACATTTCTTCTTCTTTTCTTTATGTTTCCTTTATTTTGCCTTTTTTTGCCTTTTTTTGCCTTTTTTTGCCTTTATTTTGCCATTACTTTTCTCTATAATAAGAACGATTTTTTTTTCGATATTTCTGTCTCTCTTACTGTTTCTTGCGCGGTTAAACCGACAAACTCGATAACGCACTGGCACCGTATTTATCTCCTAAATCCCTAGTGTTAATATTCGCTTGCGCTCGAGTCTGCGAGTATCGATTGAACAGAGGTAACCTGTCTCTCTCTCTCTCTCTCTCTCTCTCTCTCTCTCTCTCTCTCGCTCGCTCCCTCTCTCTCTCTCTCTCTATCTCTATATATATCACACTACTGCATAGGTTGTTTAAAAAAATCTTCCGCAGAATATTCGAGTGATATCACTCGACACTCCAGTGTATTATATACATTGAAAAACATTTTCTTCTTTTTTTTTCTAAGATATCAAACCTGTTATTACTTTCCAGCAGTCGATAATGGAGATACTCAACTTTTATCTTGGCAATTATAAGCGACGGGCTATTGTTTATTTACAAAACAAACGATTTCCAACACGTATTCGTCTTTTGAATTACTCTTTAGTAAACAGATTCACTATATTTATCGCTTAGAATCTTCAAGCTCACTCGAGGCACTCGAGTATCTTCAAGAGAGATAGAGAGAGAGAGAGACTGTTTCTGTCTGTACAGACAGAGATACAGAGAGAGAGAGAGAGAGAGAGAGGGAGAGATAAATAATTTGTTAATACGTCTCAGTATGTACTTATATAGTGCATATGCATCGACAGTCGCAGCAGCAGCACCACCAGACGGCAGGAAGAGTGTATAGCACATACACATAGCCTGAGCTCATGGACAATAGATATCCGCCTAAGCTAACGGCATCCTACCTCTTGCCCGTTCATTCGCTCAATTACAGAGAGGCAAAGCATCCGCAGTGCGCTCGCTCTCTCTCTCTCTCTCTCTTTCTCTCTCTCTCCCTTCCTTCTTTGCGTTTTCTTTCTAGGCTCCTTGCATTCTTCGCTGCCGCGGTACAATATTCCGTTGCACCGTCAGAACGGCTTACCGTTCTATAGCTTTGCTCAGCCGTGTATATGTTATACTTATCTTGGGTTAATTTTCTAATCTAATTTGAGAGGGATACAATGCGCGTCGATCGATCGATCGGTTTTTGAGCACGTAGGATGAAAAAACTTGTGTTTTTTTTTATCGCAGTATTGACTTACCGTCCATTAAACATCGCTGCGCTTGGTATACGCGTAAATATCTTATCTTTGTAATTAACATTTTCAAGTGCAAAGACGACTCGGCATGTATGCTTGTTTATACTCGCTGAATATATAATATTATGCGTTGAAAATCGAGCTGTAGTTAGGTATACGCTATTGATGAAACTATAAATGTCAACGTGATATATATATTTAGCTTATATATCGGCCGTAAACTACTTTTAATCTCCAAGTAAGAAAGAGAGAGACAGCGAGAGAGAGAGAAGGAGATTCTCGAAACTCCTTTTCGAGCAAAGGAAAGCAGAAAAATCAATACCCACGAAGGTTTTTAAACGCCCGAGAAGAACGAACGTAACGCGCTCGAACTTATATACAAGGGATTTTTGGGCCACGCGTTTGGAAAGAAAGGAGAGAAGAAACCTCGCTCTCCCTCTCCTTCACTTTCTCCCTTTTTCGAAACTCCAGATAAAAATAGCCCATACGTATGCGCGTAAGTGCATCGGAGCTCGATGTACGCTCCGTGTCGCGTCGTAAATTCTATAGCGAGCTTTTTAACCATACGCGAGCGTCTTCGCCTGAAAAAAGAATCCAAGACTAATAATACTAAAGGAGCAAAAATATTACTTCAACTGTTTGCAGCAGCAGAAATTTTTGAAGCGAAGTGCCGATGAATTGGAGGGCACACCCGGCGGTGGAGACGGTGCTTTCGGCGAGCCAGCGGTGAAGCTTCAGTGCACCCAATCCTCGAGCAGTTCGATCTCGCATCACAGCCATTCGCAGCATCAGTCGAGCAACGCGAGCTCGGTCAATCCCGGCTCGAATAGCAATGCAGGTCCAGCCGGTCCACAAACCGCTAACTCGGCTACAGCTTCAGCTCAAGGTTTGTCGCTGCTTATTTTCTTTCTTTTCATTCATTTTATACACGATAAGTTTCTTTTTCTTCGTCGTCGTACGAAATTCGGCTTCTTGCGTAACGACGCCCGCGATTTGAAACTCTTTCGTACTGATGTAAGATCGACAGAGATGACGTCACCGTCTTACGCGATATCGAGGCGAGAGGAAATGTGTTTTAATGCTCGACTTTCGCTGTACAGCTGGTGGCAATGGCGCGGGTAACGCCAATTCCGGCAACGCCGGTCCAACCGAGGCACTTACCAAATTCTCCGTGGAGATCGTTCAGCAGTTGGAGTTCACCACGTCGGCGGCCAACTCCCAAGCTCAGCAGATCTCGACGAACGTCACGGTCAAGGCTCTGACCAATGCCTCGGTCAAGAGCGATCTCGTCAACGCGAGCGCATCGCCTAAAAGCGAGCCTGGCTCCGCGTCGGCGAACCTCAACAATCCGACTCAACAGCAGCAGCAGCAGCAGCAACAGCAGCAGCAGCAACAGCAGCAACAGGCGCAGCAACAACCGCCGAGCGGTGGACCTGGTTCGGTACCCTCGGCGGCTGCGTCCGCGGATATAATCAGCAGCCTCGTTGAGTGCAAGCAAGAGCCCGACAATGACTTCGATCTCGAGCAGTGCGCTGCCGCTCTCGAGAAGGATCCCTGCTTCCCGGGTTTCGTTGTCGACTTCATGGGCGATGAAGCCGCCGACGACGATGCCTTCAAGGACCTCATTTCCGAGATTTCGGACTTCCATCCACAGATGGACTTTATCAAGGATCTTGACTTTGAGGATAAGCACCTCAAGGGTCCCAACAACCTGCACATCAAACTCGAGGACGATAAGGAACAGGCTCACGCTGCCATGCATGCCGCTCAACAGCAGCAGCAACAGCAGCAGCAACAGCAACAGCAGCAGCAGCAGCAGCAGCAGCAACATCAACAGCAGCAACAGCATCAGTATTCGCCGGCATCGGCTGCCTCGCGAATGACTTACGGCGGTGGCACTCTCGATTTTAAATCGGAGCTAAGTCCAGCGGCACAGACGCTCAAGCAAATGGCTGAGCAGCATCAGCACAAAACTCAGCACATGGGCATTCCTGGACCTTTCAATACCTCGGCAGCTGCTGCGGCAGCGGCTGCCGCGGCCGCCGCTGCTGCTGCAGCCAGGAACCCGAACGCGCGCTCGCCTTACCCAGAGTTCACAGCTCAATTCGCTGGTGGACCCTCGGATTACTTAGGTAGTCCTGGTTCGCAGTCCAATGTACCCTACCACAAGAACAACGGCGCTGCTTTCCAAAGTCAGCAGCAGCAACAGCAACAGCAACAGCAACAACAACAGCAACAACAATCGGATATGTTTAGTCAGCAGCAACAACAGCAACAGCAGCAACAAGCTCAGTTCGATATGGGTAAAGCTAGGGGACAACCAGGAAGTGCTAAGGCTCAAGCGAATATTCTAGGAGCATCCGGACCTGGTTATAAGCAGCAGTATTCGCCTTACGGAAGTCCCGGATCAATGCCGAATCATGGTAGTCCTGGATATTCGCTGCCAACGAGACTCTCACAGGGTGCTGGTCAGGGACCAAGTCCTCAAGGGAACTTCAGCAATTCGACGCCGCCAAGACCGCCCTCTGGACCCGGTGCCTCGATTATACAGATCAATCAGGCTCAGCAACTTCATATAAACAATCCTACTCATCAAATACAGGTGAGTTTCTGTTATTTTACTATTCATATCTGCGACATAATAATATAACGATGTCTGTAAAACTAAAAAAATAGATTAACTTGAAATTGGAGTTGCGTCTTCGTTATAGTAGTCTTCTTTAAATTTCGACGCTAATAACTACTCGCTCTTTCTTTTTTTAACAAAGAAACGTGATTACCGTTAGAATCGTAGCGATTTGTAGAGCTGGAGTTTATTTGCTGTTTCTAAGACATCTTATTCGAAGAAATACAAATGTTAGTGGTTAACGCACGAGCATTCTCTTGATCTTGGTATTTCTCTGCTTTTGTCGTGGTCTCCATTCTGAGCTCTAGTGTCACGGTCGAGTTAAAATTAGCAAGTCAGCCAGATTCGTGCAGTCCGCCGAGTAGTTGGCTAACTCAGTCAGCCATCGGTAACGCATACACTGTCTGAACACGACGTAGCCATTTTTTGCGAGCCAAACAAATGCCATAAATAATGAACCTAAATTCAAATGACGACCATCTTATTGGAATTGGAATTCTAACGAATATTCGATAGAAATCAAGATAACACGATGCTCGTCATATTTCAATTATATATACTGAGAGTTTTAAGAAGCTAAATTGTGACACGACTCCATTATAAGTTTATGGAGCCAACCTGCTTTCGTTACTGCTTTAGTATAGAAGACAGTTTGAGCCTGCTTCTGGCGCTTGCAAAATACAAGAAGAGAAAAGAGAATCGATCGTGTCGAGAGGCCGAGAGTAGACGCGTATAGCAGCGCTATGCCAACGTTGTCGTCTGCGCAGCTTTCGAGCTGACTCGACATCAGCGCGCGTTCGTTCAAAATCCTTTTTAGCTTGAACTTATATTAATTAGTAAACCAATTAATTAATGGACATCGATTATCGACACTTTAACGTGAACTTTTATTCTTTCAAATCTATGACTGTTTGCTGTTTTCATCGTTATTCTATTTTTATTTCTATTGTTTCGATTAAAGGTTTCTGCTGGGCAGCATATGCAGCTTACAAGCGAAGTGAAAGCTGGCAATGTGTCCGTAGCCGCTCAACAGGGTATGTACTTCAACCAACAGCAACAACAATCGCAGCAACAACAACAGCAACAGCAATCACAGTCGCAGCAACAGCAACAACCGCAGCAGCAACCGCAGCAAGGCGTGCCCGGCAATCAAAATGAGGCTTATTGTACGGTTTCCCAATCCCAAACGATAAACTTTACTCAGCAGAGTCTCAGACAACGAGCCGCTGCAGCTTCGGCTGCTGGACCTGTACCTACTGCTGCTTCAGCGGCAGGTCCTCAGCAGCAACAGTCCCGTGCCCATCCGGGTCAACAGCCTGGAGGGGCGACTGTTCAAGTTCCTCAACAGCAGCAAGTACCGGGCTCCCAAGTATCTGAGCAACACGTTAAATTGCTCCAGCAACAGCAGCAACAACAACAGATGCTGCGAGCTCAGGTAAGAGATTGCAAAATATTTTCAAAAGCATCGGATTCGATTCTTATAAATGATTTTATCGCACGTTGTCTGGTTTTCTAATAGGCTATGCAACATCAGCACCAACACCAACAACAGCAACAGCACCAGCATCCGCATCAACAACAGCACCAGCAGTTACCAAATGTAATGGGCGGTGGAATTGTACGCCCTCCACCGCCGGAATACAAAGCTGCTCAGGCTCAACTTATGCATACTAATATTAACATGGGACAGCAACAAGCGAGGTTCGCAAATGCCGCTTCCATGCGTAGAGTTACGCAACAGCCTATGCCTCCATCAGGTAATTAAAATTAGTTTGTCTTGATAATTCGAGTAAATTAAATATTTATTTAGTTATGATTATTTAAAATGCATGATTTCTATGATTAGGACCAATGATGAGGCCCCAAATGGCGCAGCAAACGGCAATGCACGCACCTACAAATACGATGTACGTGGGTGGTGGAGGACTTGGAGTCGGTGCTGGTGTAGGCGTTGGTATGAATCCCGGCCCTACAGGAGCTGTTGGTGGAACTATGAGTGCAATTGGTGGTATGCACCAAATGCAACAGAGACTCGGATATCCACGAACCAATAACCAGCGGCCGCCAAATATTAGCGTTGGACCACCCGATAATCTCGGTAATGGAATGCCTAATCGCGCTACTGCTCAAAATTGGCAACAAATCTTTATGCAGCAGCAACAGCAACATCATCAAGGTACATATAGAATTGTGATTTCGAGATAAATTATCTATTATTATGTATCTATTAAACGTGAGAATTATAAAATAATTGTATTTTAAGGTGGCTTCATGGGAGGAGGAGGTGGCATTCAGATGAATGCTGCGCAAATGCAGCACCAGCAACTCTTGCGCTCTCAAAGCGGTGGAGTTATGAGTGCTGCTGGAATGACGAATACTGCTTTGCAGCAACAAATTGTTGCGTCGCAGCAGCATCAGCAACAACAGCAAACCAACAATCAAATGGGAATGCAATTGCAAATGTCACAAACGCAATCAGTTAATTCAGTCGTTGTTTCTTCAGGTATGTATCCAAATACAAACTTTTTCAACAGTAATAGGTTTAATTTAATGATTCGTTAATATCACAAATAATTTACTTAATTTCGCAGGCTCACCTATGCATTCACATCAACAATTTGGTGCTGGTAGTCCAGGGACGCGTGGTCCATTGCAAACCCATGTTCCTCAACAGCAACAGCAACAGCAACAACCAACAGATCCATCGGTAACTGCAAACGATTTAGGTTTTGATTTTCTGGATAATTTGCAGACCAGTGACACGTCAAGTTTTAATCCTCAAGAATTGTTGAATTCGCTCGATTCCGGTTTTAATTTAGATTCGATTCTCTAAACATTATTCGCCTTTTCTTTCATGCCTGATAAGTTTTACGCGTCAGCGTATACTCATCAAACTGTAAGTCACAAAAAAGGAGATCAAAATATATTGAAACCTTTGGATAGTGACTGTTATGGAGGTGCTAATGAGGAACCACTCACAACTATATGCAATATGTTCGAAAGTCTATTCAAACACCAATTGAATAAATAACAGGGAGTGGAAGCGTGAGTGCTCCGGTCGACGGGCCTAAATTATTGGCAGCTTTGACGAGCACTCGAAAAAAGCTGGAATCGACCTATTCGTTATTGCAAATAGTTCATCACAAATGTATATGCAATTAGCGGCTAGTGTATTTAAAAATGATGCAGTTATATTAATTTAAGTAAATACGTCAATTAGGCAAGGTTGAGAAAAAGTTAAACCGCTATGAATAGTCAAAAATTTACCAGGACTGAACGGATAATTTATTAGATAAAAGTGACGAGCATAGCGAGTACTTGTAAATAAATGTATGTATAGTGTGTTTATGTACATGAGAGTGAATGTGATTGTATGATCTGATTCTTTTTTTATTTAAAAGTAATTTTGTACAGAAGTGGCCCATGCATAATTGCAAACGCCCAAAAACTTCGGATTCGCAGTTCGTCATAGTTCATTCTTAGACTAAGCTAACTCTCCTCTATAAATTGTTTCGCACAAAGAAATATAATTCATTTTATGCCACTCTAGCCTCAAAATCATAACTTCAATATGATTGATCGGTTTTTCGTAGTATAAAATGCAGTTTGACACTGATGTGTAAGAAGGTTTTTACTTTATAAGGCATTTTTCGCACTAGCGAAGCCAGTGGGTAAGATGTTACATAAGGTAAATAATCACTTTCCACACCCGTGTCGAATTGGATTATTTTTGAATTCAATTACTAACATAGAATAGAAACAATTGTTACGATATTTTTATTGTAATTGAACTTAGAAATTATTATTAATTTGTTACTTTATAGGAGAGTTCGCAGTTTGCTCATCTTCCATTTAGTGATACATTCCAAATAAAAGAAATTTCCCGCTATACTCAAACGTAAAATCACTAAACTGTAAACAAACATTTTATCAACACTTTTTTAAATGACAGGTTATGGGTGGGGAGGTCAGTCGCATATTATTTTTCACTAAAATAAAAATTATGAGTTAAATTTCAAATTGATAATCCAACTATGGTGCTTGGACTTGCATAAAAATATAATCATATTAAATCAGAGAAACAACATAATTAATTTTTTAAAATTAAATACATTTCAATCGTGTTATAATGATTAGTTATTACTGCGCTAATGTTATAAACACTTTTAAATTCTATTGATTAAACAAAATTTCGTTTTCATTATTATATTATTGGGACCAACAAAGAAAAACATAAATTACAAGAAAAAACTTCGGTAAGATTTTTTGCATTTTTGTTAGAATCTTGTACATATGGTGATGGGTCGTTGTGTCCAAACGAAAAAAAAGCAGTTTTAGAACGTTGTGTATAGTAATTTTCAATTTTATATCAATATTAGTATCGTTGGGAGACAGATTTAAAACGTTTAGGAAGAAGCAATATTGTCTCGTACATCATAGTACACGATAACAAGAGTAAAGGCTTGTTAAGAAAAATAAAATGATATGAGTTAGCTTCGATCAACATGTGCGTAATCATAAGTAATCAGTCAATGATTTAAATCATCAGCCTTATACATAATAAGCGCCAGTACGTAATTTACTGAAATCAAACAATTTCTAACATAAGTAGTTTACAAGCAGCACAGTGAAATCCTGTCGACAAATGTAATTATAAATATATAAATATATAGATATAAATATATTTAAAAAAAGTAAAAGAAAAGGAAGATCTCTCTAAGAGTAGTAGATATAAAAGTATTGAATTGTAATAATATGAAAAAATAAGGGGATTTAAAATTTTATTATTATTATTCTTTTATTTTTATGAAAATAATATAAAATTGTGCTACTTAAATACATATTTTATTGAAATGTATTGCAATGATAAAAATACACTCACAATCTATTTTTGTTGTTGTAATACTGTATGTATTAGAGATGAATAATTAAAACGCTGAAAATGAAATAATTGTAGTAAGTATGTAATGCTTCCTAATGTTGTAATACGATATGGAATAGTTAACTTTTACAATACCGATGTTAACCGCAAATACGTTTTTATATACAAATTTAACGGGGTCACTGTGCCGCTTGTGTTTTACTCATTTTCGTTTACATACTTTATACTGTTAATTATTCGTGTGCTTTATTCCGAATGCAACACGTTTGCATCGAATTAAGGACCAACAAATAAAATGAAAAATCGTTTTTTACGTAGCCTAATTTTATATTAAAAATAAACTATACGCAAATTGTCCGAATTGTTTTGAAATGTTTGTAAAATAAACAACGACTTGAATTTTATCAAGAGATTTACATACGGACATTGGGCGCCTACAAAAATGAGTATTAGAGTTTATCATTTGAATAGATAAATTTTGTTCGCAATGAATCGTAAAACAAAATTAATGAAATATAGCTAATTTATCAAAACTAGGGAAATTCAGCTAAAGCTTTTATTACAAATTTTAAAACTGTATCTTGTAATTATGGAATTTAAGCGAAGACGATCGGCAGATATGAAGGATTATAATGATTATTATGTGTTGATGAAACACACACTTATACACTTGCACACACTTTCTACGAAGGTACGAGAGACAAGACATTTTTTCATGTCTTTGTATATTTTTATGCAATGTTGTAGAATAATATTGTTTTAAATATATTATACAAATAACTTGATAATAAACAAATTTATATGCCATATTCTAGTGTAACAGTTTACTTATTTACCTTATTCCACGTGCCACTGACTGTACTCCTGTACAACACTTTGTGGTCATCCTAAATTTCAAAATGATCGATACTATCATTGAAGTTGAAATCTACACGAATAATTGTTGGATTAAATCAGCTTTAAATAGTTTTATGAAACAAGAATTAGAGGATTCGGCATCTTTCATTTTTTCACGTCCAATATAATGATGTAAAAAAGAGAAATGAAAAAAAAACATATACGTATAAAATATTTTATATTCGTTTAAAGACTTTTACAAGTACAATTACAATAAATCGATTTACGAAGTCTAGCCTAAAATTAACCTAGTAAATTTATATTTATACACGGGTTTAAAAAAGGAGTCGACGCAACCCTTGAGTTAATATTTACACAAGATATCATCGATGATATGTAGTATTACAATTAAATCTTTGGTTTATGAGCGAATGACAGAGCTTTGATCAAGGAGAAATGTGGGCAATGACTCTGAGCAAAATTTGTACAAGACAGCTTTTGCCAGTAAATTAAACTTTAAACATCCTCTTCGATTCTGCATCTGTCCAAATTATACTAATACAATAAAAGAGAGAGTAGGTCAGAATTTTAGTTGAACAAAGTTGTATCGACCGAAAACTCCATTGAATTCGGCTCGAAAAACAGCGCAGATAGCGCTGGAAATAGTTTTGGATGAATTAGTTTAGATAAACTGTCCTAATCTCTCAGCTAGCGAAATAAGTAATAATAAATATAAAATAAATACATATGCGCATAAAATGGTAATTATGAAGTCTGTACAATGCTTTTGGCGTGATAGAGATAGATACTACTCTCTACATCTAACGAGTATTATCGATATTATCGAAGCTGTTGTTTGCAGTGTTCCTTTCTTTGGAGCAGCAGCTCAGCCGAGGCAATGGCCATCCACTGGTTGGAATCCGACCTGTACCAAGTCAGTCCAAGCGAATACCTGCCATTGAGATTCGCGTGCTGACAGTGACTGAACCACCAACCTCCGTGATAGTTAGCCGAACAGTCGGTGGAGCTGATATCCATGTCACGATCCTTAGCGCTGAAGGCCATGTTGTTCTGGTAGGACATGGCATCGGTGGCGTTACCCGAGTAACCGGACACCTTGAGTCTGTAGCCACTGTCCTCGCTGCCGACATCGAAGTCCTCGTAATTGGCGACCCAGTGGTTGTCTTCGATGTCGGTCATTCGGATGGTGAGTCTGGTGCAGTTACCGCGACTGAGTCGATGGAGGGCCTCGTTACCGGCCCAGAACTCAGCGAGCGGTGATCCGAAGCCTCGGGCGTACTCGTCCCAGCTGCGGTCGAAGTCGAGGCTACCGTCGGTCCTACGGGCCACGAGGATCCACCCACCACGGCGACAGGCAGCGAGCATCGGTGCGCCAGGCCCGGGAGCCAGCAGACTCAGACCCTCGCGAGCATCCGCGCAGCCACTGGGCAGTCCGTCCACCATGAGTCGGTACTCGTCCTGGACGTGTACCAGCTCGCGACCGAGTCGCTCGATGCTGCTGTTGCAAGCTGGTGCGACGCTCGCGGACTCGAGGTGCTCGATGGCCGCCTGTTGGGCCTCGCTCTTCTCCTGGAGCTTCGAGGCGCTAACGGAGAGCGCCTGGACGGCTCGTTTCAGGCTGGCCAATTCCTCGCGTCCGACGCTGAGTTCGGCAGCTTGTCTCGCGGCTCCGACCTCCAATTGCCCGATCGAGCGAACGGCCTTGGTCTGATTAGCCGTCAGCGTCTGGAACATCGACTCGCTCTTGCCGGCCAGTTGGCGGTTCGCCGAGCTGACATCGCTCAGCCTGGTCTCGACGAGCTCGAGGCGTCCGGCGAGTCTGGCACCGGAACCAATGGCGGCACGAGCCACCTCCAACAGGTCTCCGCGTTTACGCGATATCAAGCCCATCTTGTTTTCCAGCTTTTTCAGTCGATCGTCCAGCTTGTGATGCGCCAATTTGACCGATGCGCGATGGGACGACGCACCGTGTCGTTCGCTGATGCACCCGGTCTCGCATCTGAACGAGAGGGATTTGAGCTCGAGCTGTAGATTGTTCATCTGGAAGCAGGCGAGAAGAGAAACTTTTTTATTAGATGGCTTTTTATTAACGAGAGACGATAAAGGCTTTGTAAAAATAGAAGCGAGAATAGTCGAGAGAACGATCGATAAAGTCTCTGGACCAGCAACTGATCGTGTGTGTATCGAGAGAGTGCCAGCATCAACGCACGGCTGATGCTGGCTGGCACTTTATTGTTACGGTTCGATTTTTACGCTTCGCATAGCGCGAATTCTTTCGTATTTTTTATTTCATAACGTCGTTGAGAAAACTTGGCCATATAAGTTAAGGGTATAAAGCGTCTTTTTAGAATTTAAATAAGGAAACAATGAAAACTATATTAAAATGAATTTGTTCTAAATTAACATTTTAATTTAATTTTAAGTAGATTCCGTCTGTATTTAAGACTATTATAATATCTCGACAATTATCCACTACAAAATTACCAACGTCTCGATTTAACGATCCAACATTTTGGGAGGATACTTTAAAAACCTGTTATTTCGATGTAAATACCGAGATTTGAAATTGAACATTTAGAAGTAATTAATTACACGAAACGGGTTATATAAAAATTCTGCGGAAACTTTAACGTCTTTTGATCGAATCACGAAGGATTACAATTATCGAGTTTTATATAGCACAGAACAAACGTCAATTCACAAAAGAAATATCATTTGATTATCGCCGTATTTATTGTCGAATGTTTAAATTGCGCAGACCTGCATTAAGTCCACTTAAAGCCTGTATATACAAGGATTATTTAACACTCGATCGAGCGCACCGAATGTAATGAAATACATCTGCGCGATTACATCGGAATTTGGGAAAAAATGCCGATAATTAACCAGTCCAAAGCGCAGCCTGAAATTCCATCCAAATTGAACTTTATGCCGTGTACTCGTACAAGTATCCAAGAAGAAGACACGAGAGGAAAAAAAACGTGCCCATGCTCGATCAAGCGGTGCTGAATAAATATATATTCCTATATGTACGTACGCGCACTCACACATGTGCGTGCATTTGGGTTAAAGGACGAGTCTCCCCTCGCGTGTATATATTAGCTGTCCAATGTCGCCCATTGGCGAGTTGGCAAAAAAGAAAGTGCGCGAGCCGAAGCGACGAGCGCCAGGTGCGCGCCGAGCCCTACTCTTTTTTTTTCCTGCCAAGGCTATCGCAACCGCCCCTGCGTGCAACGGCCTCGTGAACATAATAATGCATTCGAACCGATATTCCCTCGAAAGCGTTTTCTCGTATTTTATTTCTCTTTATTCTCGCGATTACGCGCGATTCCGCTATGTATATACGTACGCGACGATTTTCATCGCTATCGAATAAACGGGATGCGGAGAGAAAATCGCTAGCGATGCATAGACGAGCTGTAAGAACGGATCGAACCGCGAAATAAATAGTCGGCGATTTAACGAGATCGATGGAGCGACGTGCGTATATTTAGAACGGTAGACCAGCTCGTGGTCCATCCTACGGAATATCCGGATAAGAAAAAAGAAGAGCCTCATTTTTTATTTCTTCGACGCTCACCGCGCGCAGATGCGCGACCGAGAGGGTGTGGGCCGCACGCAGCTGTCTTCCCCCACCCTTTCATTCAGCTTCTTTACAACAGCCGGCATTCGATGCTTACATATACGTATAAATGTATACACCTATATACTTAAATACACGAATACAGAATACTAGAGAGTCGCGTACCTGATCCGTGAGATCGGCGCAGGTGTCGCTCGTTTGGAGGCTGCTTCTTTCCTTGCCAGCGACAATGTCCAGCCTCAAAGTGGTAAGTCCAGCCTCGAGTTTGGTGGTTCTCGTGGCGAGCTCGCGAATTGTCCGGTCGATCCCGGAGACATCGGTCCTGAGCAGTTGGATACCCGAAC
Organism: Apocrypta bakeri; assembly: GCA_018906985.1. Classification (NCBI taxonomy): domain Eukaryota; kingdom Metazoa; phylum Arthropoda; class Insecta; order Hymenoptera; family Pteromalidae; genus Apocrypta; species Apocrypta bakeri. Next base: position 4,523,277 of record JACCIA010000003.1, read on the forward strand.
TCAATCGAGATCGCTCGGCCAATTCCTCGGAGGTGTTGCGAGCTCGTAGTACCTGGTTGAGTTCGGTGCGCAGCTCGTTAACCGCCGAGCCCAACCACCGGACGCGCAATCGCTCGTTCTTCATCTCGTTTCCGGCTGGTAATTTCGATGACTTTTCGCCGCTTGCGCGTTGTTCCGAGGCTATGCTGGTCAACTCCTTTCTGCACAGAAAAATTCAGAGCGTTACTTAGAGGGAGTGAAGAAAATAATATTTTTAACCGAGGGCTTGCGCGTATATATATACGTATATATATATATGTGCTATAGGAGCGACCGGCTGTGTAATGCGAGTTACATTGTGCGTGTGCATGAAGCGCGACGGAGCGTCGTCTCGAATGTAATATATTGTATGATGTTACAGTACTAGCGCGGGTGTGCGTTACGATATAGGGGTGTGTAGCAAGAGATTGAGTTACTTGAATATTCCGTCTCTGGATAATTAGCGTAGTTAAGATTCCTCGAAAAAAATGACCGCATACTTGCATACTTTTCGCGGTACGAGTTTAGAAATAATGTAGATGCGATTTTTTGAAATTTCAACTGTTCCGGATGCAATACAATGTATTTTAATGTACGTATCCTAAGTGTTATCTATAGATACAGTTAATGGTATTATTTATTGGCGGTTAAATTATCGTCTGTTACTGTAACGTTGCACATTTGACGATTTGCGTACTCAACAGTATCGTCCGTTGAAAGATCGCGGAAAAATTTCTATAAATATAGTAAATAAAAAAAAATTGGAATAAAAATCCAAGGGATACCCACCTCAGCTGTTTAATCTCGTTCCTAAGCACAACGAGCTCAGTGTTCTTTTCGATCGATTCTTTTAAGCTCTGCTCCAAGGCATCGTAGTCCTGCTGCCGGTGTAACAACAACGCGCTCACTTGCTCCTGGAGTAGTTTCACGGTACCGGCTAGATCCTCGTCCTCTCCCCGAGCGCATCCCACCGTAGCCGCGAGTACGATCAGCGCGAACTTGAACATCTTCATTTTTGGCTGCGTTCCGCGAAATAATAATTGGCCGAGAAACCAAAGTGAAAAGTGTAAACGAGAAGAAAATATCGATACATGCGAAGATACGCGTATTGAGTAGTCGTTTGCAATGTAGGTATGGGTACAGGTAAGCGCGCGAGCAGCGCGGCTCGTCAACTGAAGGCTCGTGCGCGAAGGGCCGAGGCTTTTTATAGTCTCTCTTTCGGTCGGCCGGTGGCAGCTGCTGCTACTCTTGGCGCACGCCAGTCGCACACACCTATATATATACCTACGTCTATATAGATATACAGGTAAAAGTAAAGCAACGAAATTACGTCCGCGAGTGAGCAGGTGTTCCACGAGGCGCGCGCGCGCCTGCTGCACTCCTTTGACCTGCGGCTGCTCGAGAGGGAGAGGTAGACTGGCACACGCCGATCTGCCTCTTATTTCTTTATTTTCTGAGGAGAGAGAGAGAGAGAGAGAGCTCTTTTTAGGCGTACGCCTCTTCGCTCACGGCGTTTTCTTTTATTTTTCGACGGAGAGATCGATTAGACACTGCTGCTGCTGCTGCTGCTGCTGTTGCTGTTACTGCTGCTGCTGTGGCTGCTGCCGGGGTGTATGTACATTTGCACATGTATGCGTATAGGGACCACGAGGCGGATGTTGTATGGGCATTTATATATGTATATATGTGCGAGGGGGAACATTTGGTTGAAACACACGTTGCCGGAGATTATGGAATGGATATCATTTTGTTTAAGGAGAAGTTCCAGTGATGCATTTTTATTTCAAGAAAATAATCGATTTTTTCATTTTCTCACATTATAGATTTTCTATAACAAATTTATGGTTAATCAGTTATTCAAGAGAACTCTTAGTTTTTGCAAAGTTACTTTGCATACGTTACTTATGCATTGACCGAGTAGCGATTTTAGTCACAAAGAGACTAAATCTTAGAAAATCTATTTCATCAAGCTATGTGTATACGAGATTGCGTCGATTTTAAAAAAATCTCGAAAACATTGTGCGAACGCGCAGTCGTTTGTTTGACTATTCGGAAATATAGTAATAAAAATAAAGATATAAATTCAAACTCTTTCACGCAGCCATATTTTTTCAACTGGTTTACTCTTTTCCGCAAGGGAGACTTTTACGAATCCCTTGTGTTTTCGCTCATAGATATTTATATCTTTTGATAAAATATGAGATGGAACAGTCCAAAAATTGCATATATCATGCGTAAAATTAAATTATTAATACACTCGAATTCAGCATAGCGTGAAATCGCGCATGTGTTTTATGACTTACCGATGATATATGAGATTACAAATTAGAGGAACACTTTATCGTGCATTAGGAATGTATACACTGAATGTTGCACTTGATTAGCGGAAAATGCCTCGCGCAAGTTGTCTGCGTCTGTTCACGAAGTTTGTACACACGCACACGTTAATTAATAAATTAATTAATCCATTTACATCAATTTATATCTCTGAGTACACAATAATGGACGAAACGTTACGCAATACAGTTATCAAAGCGCCGGAAACTGTTATTCAGTGAATGTATGAAAAAGAGATTTAACCGAGTTCTCGTGAATTCAATATAATATAATCTGTCGCGTACAGAGAAATCTATTTTTTCCTATGATATATTTAGCCGCCTTTTCATTCAAATTTCAAAAGAGTTAAATATTAATGTTCGATAGATTGTCTTTGTCGTTTACGCGAAAAAAGCATATCTTCCATAATTATTCAAAATCCTTATTCAATATTATTGTAAATATTTAACAGCATCTTTACACGTACGCTCGTTGTACATTCGCGAGTAAAATCGTAAAAAACCTTCGCGCAAAAAATTTATTTCGCATCGCTCAACGGCGAGCAGCACACACACACACGCGCGCACACGCACACACGCACATTATAATGGAGATTTCAACAATGCAGGTGCGTTCGTGGATTTACGAGCAATGAAAATAGCGAGATTGGCAAATTTGCCGAAAAAATAAAATGTAATGAAGTGCAGTGCAAACAATGGTATCGTTTAAAATACACTGTACACAAAATATCGAGATATTTCTGGAAATCATAAAATGCCGGGTATGGAGAAAAAAAAATCTACGTATAGCAAACAAATTTCACTCATTCACTCATAATCAGCGGTGCCTTCAAACTTCGTTTATTCCAATTAATATTATATTTTTAACTAATGTAGACGCTGTAATATCAATGTTTAATAAACAACGCAGATACATAATGAGCATTAATGAATTATTCAATAACAAAGCGAATGAGCGAATAAGTATAGATTTAAATACGTATGATAATTTATAAATAATTTATAATCACTCGCGAAATATGTACATAGAAGAAAAGTTGATAATAAGGCATTTGGGCACAGCGACTGTAAAATAAAATCTTAATTATTTGATCGCAACGTGCGCGCTTGATCATTTCGAGGATCATCTCTCCAGATTCGTGTTTGTCGAGAAAAGTTGAGCCGATCCGATGCGGAATGGCCTTGTTACAAAAGCGCCAGGTGAGACTCGAGAGGCACGACTGCTGGACTATACACGAATTCATATATACGTATATAGAACTGTATATACCGCGCTTCGGAGTTCGGACAGACGGCGTTTTGTTATATACATATCTACCTATATATATATGCACGGTCCCCGCCGGCTTACCGACCTCGACGTATAGTCATCGTACAACGTTGCCGACGGTGTACGTAACGCAAAGGCTGCAAAGGTTATCCGCTGTATTTTGTTTCACAACTCTGTAACTCTGACTATATGCGATTGCGAGTATAACAACGTTTATACGACGGTATTAGCTGGACTTTTAACGTCGGTCGAAAATTTAAGTCCGCCAGTTGGAGTTGAAACATTGATGCCCGAGGTACGTTTCATATTTCTTCATTAATAAGGACATTTTTGATGTTCGGCTTGCAACGCTTTTATTTTAGTCGCTGCAAAAGTGAGCAGTTTATTTTCGTTATCCGGTGTTATACTTGAGCTATTTCTTTCTTTGTGTGGGAGAGTCCCATTTTATCTATTCGTATAAGAGCAGTAAACAACATTGATTATTATTATCGTTCAATGACTGCTGATTGTTATTCATTTTTTCACAAAACAGACTTTTTGCTTGCAGCATCGCAATCCTTTTGCTGGTTTAGTTTGGAATTAAATAAGCAAAGATAGCTGAAAATGAAAATATTTTTGGCGTTCACAATATTTATCGGAGTCATTCATTTTGGAGCATCATGGCGTAGTTTTATGCGAGGAAGAAGTAAAAATGGAAATCTGGGTGAACCCGTTTGGTCAGAGGGTGTAGAGGCACCGGAGGAACAATGGTTTACTCAAACTCTAGATCACTTTACACCGGCAGACGGACGTACATGGAAACAGGTTTGATCATTAATGATGTTGCTTAATTTTAGTTACCAATACCGATGATGAATCTTTTCATTTCATTGCTTTTTTTCTTTAGAGATATTTTGCTAGCAATGCATATTATAAAAATGAAGGTCCTATTTTTCTCATGATTGGTGGAGAAGGTCCAGCTAATGGAAAATGGCTAGTAGAAGGACAAATGGTTGAATATGCCAAGCAATTTGGAGCCTTGTGCTTTTTATTAGAGCATCGTTATTATGGAAATAGTCATCCAACGCCGTATGTAGATAATTGATACTTGAAACTCAATCTATTATTGCAAAAATAAATCCTTTTCTAAATGAAATTATTTTGTTTATGCTCAGAGATTTAAGCGTTAAGAATCTGGTCTACTTGAGTTCTGAGCAAGCTTTAGCTGACGTTGCTTACTTTATACAAGGGATGCGAGTAGCCTACAAGCTACCAGCCAAGTCAAGATTTATTGTATTTGGTGGTTCCTACTCGGGTTCTTTGGCTGCCTGGATGCGCTTCAAATATCCTCACCTTGTTCATGGTGCTATGTCTGCTAGTGGGCCATTACTTGCACAGATTGATTTCCAACGTAAGCAAATTCATATTTTTTCATTCGATATAATCATTTAGGTATTTCATTCAACGAAATTGTTAATTATAATAATTTACTCTGTTAATATGGTAGAATATTTCATTGTGGTTGAAGAATCTCTCAAAACGCACTCTCAAGCTTGTGTTGATGCGATTGCAGCTGCTACTCGACAGGTGCATATAATGCTGCATCATCTAATCGGTCAGCAAGGATTAGAAAAACTGTTCAAGTGAGAGTATGTCATTAAAAAATACTTTAAATAGAATTACTTGCTTTAATTTCGAAATATTTTTAGGTTTTGTAGTCCAATTGACAATGGAAAAACGTCTCAAAAGGATATCGCCAATCTGTACGAGACTTTGGCTGGTAATTTTGCTGATGTTGTACAGTACAATAAAGACAATCGTAATGGAAGTTCCATTACAATAGATACAGTATGTGATATATTAGTTGATGAAAAACAGGGAGTTCCTGTAAATAGACTAGCTGCAGTTAACAATCTGCTCCTTGAAAAGAACAATGAAAAATGCTTAGATTACAAATACGATAAGATGATTTCTGAACTCAGAAATATTTCATGGGCCGAGCAGAAAAATCCTGGAGGTATTTATACATTCACTTTATGTATACACGATTGTTTTGTATGTTATATTGTTTTATACAATTTGACATCTATTTTACATTAGGTCGGCAATGGACATACCAAACATGTACAGAATTTGGTTTCTTCCAAACATCTACAGCGCGGCCTAATTTATTTAGTGAAACTTTTCCTGTCGATTTCTTCATCCAACAATGTGCTGATATATTCGGCCCAAGGTACACGAGTAAAATTAATGATGCCTTCAATCAATATCGTTGAAAAGTTAAAAAATTGTAAATCCATGAGTCAGAACATTATCTGCGAAAAAAAATTTAATGTCAAGCACGTTTATAAAATACGATTATAAAATATCATATCTAAAATTCCAACAAGGAATATTGAATATTGAATGTTACCTTCCAGATTTTTACACACACTGGAATCGGGTGTAAAACGTACGAATACTATATACGGAGCACTGGATTTGTCAAACGTAGTATCAAATGTCGTATTCGTTCACGGTAGTATTGACCCTTGGCATGCACTTGGTATAACCAAGTCGTCGAATCCCAACGCTCCTGCTATTTATATTAACGGTAAATAATTATATTCGAATTTTATATTGTCTTTGACTTGGTGATTAACCACGATTCTTTGCATGCAGGTACTGCTCATTGTGCTAATGAGTACCCCCCTTCCAAAAATGATCTTCCTCAACTTGTTGAAGCAAGAAAACAGGTTGGGCAATATATCAGTCAGTGGCTTGCACAAAAGTAATTTATCAAAAATGATGGATGATGCAGACTTTTAAGACTAGATTATAAGGGTTAATTGAATTGTGATTCTAAACTCTAATAATATAATATACAATTACACAATTATTTTGCCTTGTATGGTTTTTTTACTGAATTTCAAAATAAATTCTAAATTTTGAAAGTGTGTGGATCATTTATTAATCATTTATTACTATTTTTTAGTGTGTAGATAAACTATTAGAAAAAAACTATTAAAAATAAATTTAAGAAATGTCATTTTGAACATACATTTATATGAATTTCAATTCTTAATGGCATTGTACTGTTTCGAATGATATACGGGTGATTGACGTATATCAAATTTACTCGCTAATCAATAATGTCGCGCATAAAGTATTTACATACATGTGTATAAGATGCATTGGCGGTTTATTATTTAATGCGGTAATCTTTTTATGCAATAAAAGCACTCGATGTTTTTAAAATATGTATTTTAATTATGTTATCGTATTAATCTAATTTTCCATATTAACGATGACTTTGAAAAGAAAATAAATTTCTAAATTACTGAGCTTTCGCTTATAAAATGATAAGTTATCTACTGATTGTAACAACGGTTAATTGGCGATTTAAAAGACATAATAGGCTGATAATAATTAGCGAAACTTAATGTTTAAATGGTTAACCATATTAATATATTAATATTAATCGCGTTCTATATAACTAATACAAAAGTACACGTGAAAGCCACTGCGACGGTTTATATTCGATTAGCACAGAGTATAATTATTCAATATCGACTTCACTCAATTGCAGGGTATCAATTCCCCTTTAAACGATGAACGGTATCGACGAGTCGATCATTTATGAGTGTTAAAAGCAAACGAATCATTGATAGAACTCATTAATACGTAACATAGGCTATTGACCTAAAAACTGTTCGATGACGCGTCGTAATTAAATATTTGTTTTAAAAAAAAAAGTATCATGCTAGAAATGCGTGATTTTATGGTACGAGAATCTAGGTCAACTTGTAATTAAATTGTTGATTTAATGGATAATTTTTTTTTTTTTATATTATCCCCATGATAATTGCACGAACGCTAATTTGGGACCGCTAATCTCAATAATGCACTGTCCATAGGAATCTCTAAAAGTTGTCTCTTTGGATCCGATAAGATTTGACGCTCGCTATATAGATAAGAGATAAGATTCATAAGAATGTAATAAACGAAAAGGTAAAACAGAGTTCATTTTGCGTAGAGTAAATATTCCGAATACATCAATGCTGTCGTTCGGTAATCATTATGAAATTCTTTCTAATATTGTCGATACTTCTAACGTTCAGTACTGGCAGTTTGGCATGGCTCGGGTTTGGAAAACGAAGATCGCTGTACAGTCATACGAATCGTATGAAAAACAGTGATGTGTGCGAAGAAAAATGGATCACCCAGTGGCTGGACCACTACGATTCAACGTCGATGAAGACATGGCAGCAGGTTAGTTGTTTGAAAGTAAAAAAAAACCAAAAGAACAGCACAACACCATACGCTAAATTGGCATTGACAGCGTTACTTCGTGAACGATCAGTTCTACGCGAGAGGTGGGCCAATTTTTCTGATGGTCAGCGGTGAACAGGTGGCTCAACCGGCATGGATCGAAGATGGTGCCAGTTTGGAGACTTACCTGGCAAGGAAATTCCATGCGAAGGTATTCTTTTTAGAGCATCGATATTACGGAAAAAGTCGACCTACCAAGTAAGTACACAAAGTCGATTTTACGAAATTTCGCTTGTTTAGATTCTGTTGGTCAATTGAACATTTAAATTTCGCCGCACAATACAGTCACAGAGAGATCCAATTCTGTAGGTTTTCATACAAAATTTTAATAATATCAATACATAACGCTGAGATTTTTCTTCAACGTATTATGAAATTATCTACTGTCAATAAAAATACAATTTTACATTACAATACATTTCTACAATACATTTTAAACTCGTAGAAAAAGAATGAGCTTTTTCGTCTGCTATACAACTGTGGCGCGAAATTTGAAATAAAGAGGTTCATAAAAAGTGCTGAATTATTGATGAAAATGTATCTTAATCCAAACTTCAATAGGGATCTAAGTACAGAAAATCTAGCATTTTTAAGTACGAATCAGGCACTGGCAGATACGGCCTATTTCATTGAGCAAATGCATCGATTGTACAATTTACCCTATTCGTCCAAGTGGATTTTATTTGGCGCGTCGTATGCCGGTTCTTTGGTATCGTGGATGCGCTCCGAGTATTCTCATTTGGTTCACGGGGCTGTAGCTAATAGCGCACCTTTATACGCAGAAGTCGATTTCAAAGGTCTGTTCAAATTATACATTTTTCTCTCGCGTTATTATCATACCTATAAATATATACAGTTGACCTTGTAACTGTTGTGTATTCAATCCACAAAATAATCGCTAATATTTGAGCGTACGCGGTATCTCTATCGCTTATATAATATAACGATAACATTTGTGTTTTTGCAGACTTTTACATTGTCGTTGAGAATTCGCTGATGAAACACTCGCCGAACTGCGTTGATGTTTTAAGACAGGCTTATAAAAGTGTCGATAGGATGATTCGTGATAAGGCCGATCGGTGTAAACTGGAGGAAATTTTTAAGTACGTATATCGCCGGTATGTTTTGCACATATTGAATGATGAAATGTTTGAATGTTAATTCATCATTAGTATTATTATACATTACGAGTGAATCGATTGACTCAGTTGGTACGGTATCGGGCTAGTGATCGAAAGATTCGCAGTTTCAACCTGATTTCGCGATATTGGGGCACACGGCTTTGTTTACACAAGTGTCAATAATGTCCAAGTACTTCTGAGTTAGCGAAAAAGGTGTTTAATAGAAAAAATAATTGTTATTAATAAATGACCCGTTAAACAAATTTTCGTTCTTATAACGTTAAAAAATACCTTCGATTAGACTTCAATTTAGATCGAGTGCTTTTTGTTCTTCTCAAAGTATTTTTTGGTTTCTTAGATAAAATCAGAAAAAGATTTAACCAAAGTATGTGCGTACGCTAGTTTTGATAGAATTGACAAGGAAACATTTTTATCCAACCGATGGTATAGGGTTTATTCCCCTTTCAAGATTCTCTACAGTGGCGTAATAACGACTGACAATGCGTAGCTGTTTAACTCTTGTAAATTTTGTTGTAGCGTATGCGGTAACCATTTCGAAGAAAACTCTGTGATACACGATATTATTAATTTTTACGAAGGAATCATCGACATCACATCCGAAGTTGTATTCAACAATGATACCTATAAACTAACGATCGAGAAAGCTTGCGATGTCTTAGAAGACGAAGAAAACGGTAACCCTTTGACGAGGTTAGCTCTAGTCAACAATTTACTCCTCAAAGAAAGAAACGAACACTGCCTGTCCTTACCTAAGTATAAAGATACCATTAAACAGTTGAAGCAAACTTCATGGCCAGACGAAGACCAGTTGGGTATATAATCGTATACGTACATGTTTGAATATCGAATTAATTTTAGAACCGATATGTTTGCACTTACGTATCTGTCATTCAGATCGACGATGGATTTATCAGGTGTGCACGGAATTCGGTTGGTTTCAAACTACCAGTGGCAGACCTTTTGATATTCCAATTTCTGCTATACCCGTTGACTTGTACATAGAATTGTGCACCGATACCTTTGGAGCAGGGTTCGAGTTCATATTTCTTTCTTCTTTAAAATTAATACATTTCGTCGAGGAAGATTACAATTTGTTATTATTTTTTTATAGTTATGAAAAAATGCTATATCTGGGCGTACGGAGTACCAACATACAATTCGGTGGGTTGCACATAACCAATTGGGCTACGAATATTGCTTTCGTTCATGGTAGCAACGATCCATGGCATGCTGCTGGTGTTATTAATTCTACTAACTCTAGGTCTCCCGTTATTTATGTGGAAGGTGAGTTATTCGTACAACAATGTTAGAATTAAAAGCTCGTTCGTAGGTGATTCGTATAGGTGTTATATGGATGCTGTGAATTTCAGGTGCTGGTCACTGTCCTCTCATACATCCCCCAACAACGAACGATAATCCTCCTATAGCAGAGGGAAAGAAAAAAATAGAAAACCTTGTGAAATTGTGGTTGCGTTATAAGTGATATCTTTGTTTCTTTGGATGAGCCTTTTTTACGTATTTCATTAATTCATCAACGAACATCAGTATATCATTGCACATTTTAATTACTCTATCAGTTTATAATTAATAAACGGTATCATAAAAACATCATATCATATTTTTACGTATATGACGTTACGGCAAAGTTGAAAGATATTGCCATAAAAGATAAACCAGTTTTCATTATTTATAAAATAAACATTTTTTTCTTACTTTTGGCTGTAACTCTTGTCGTCTAATTGTTTGGATGAACTCGTCAACTGCGTTGACTGACGAATTAGCTTAAAAGAAAATAACAGATAGACAAAACATTAACCGTTATCTTATTTATTTCTTAAACATTTATAATTTATATATACCTATACCTTACATCTGAGTGAGTAAGTACATATGTATATATGCGGAGCAAAAGTAAATGCTCATCGGACCTAAGGAAATTAATATAAGTGAACTGCCGATAATGGCACTACCATGTACAATTTACGAGAAGGTCTCTTTTTACAAAATATATAATGTGTGATTATCGAAAATATCTATATTGAAGACTTATTGTCCTAACAGTATATTTGCGCGACACATAATATGCGACGAATTTAATAATGACACGACAGTCGATGTATAATAATTTCATAATTAATCGATCAATGCAATAAAATAATTGTAAATGCATATAGAGCGATGCTCGCTAAAACTTAAGCGCGCGAAATCTTTAAAAGTTATTATTAGCTTCTCTTATACTAGGTAATTTTGTCTTTTGAATGGATAGCGTCGGCCTTTCCTTGACACTTGGATACGCGTATACAATTCATATCAAGCTCAAAGCTGGAGAACATTTTTTTTTTTTCTGAAATTGCACAAGGGAAGGCCAAAGTACCCATCGTATACAATTTTTAAAATTCGTTGTACGATACGTTGTCGCAACTAATAGTCGCATACAAACAGAATATGTCGTAAGTCTTAGAATCTAAAATTACAAAGAATCTACGAATACCATGCAGAATAACATGTAGGTTGATGTCAAAAAAAAAAAAAAAAATAATAATTAATTCAAGTCCAGAGACGTAATAATCAGCATTGTCAACATATCGGGTGTAACAAATACATAACAATTAAAAGACTATAAAATACATTTAACATTTTTTAAATATATGTGTATATAGAGGACGACGATTCCATTCATTAATCGTTTAACGCTTTTTATTGAAAATTAATATATATATGACTATATTTTTGGTTTTTTGAAAGGGTCGCCGTGAAAATAATATACATTTTCATTGATAGTAGAAAGCGTCTAATCTTATCTCGAATCCTCGACTTGTCGGACGTAATGATGCGTGCATTTTTCTTTATGTATAAAAGTCGTTTTATCCCCGAGCATTTGCGTGATCTCGTATTTATGCACAGTCTATGATTGGATCGAATAAGTTAATGCACAATGCACTAAATGCAACGTTTCGTTAAATTCTTTGCACGTCCTACTACGTAGCGTTCGAGCTGGGTTTTGAATCGTATTTTCTTTCATGTACATATATATATAATATTTTACTTTGTCTGTATATAACATATATATATTATTTATGCAGAGGTATCATAAGAAAAACTCTCTCTTACATATGTATTATTATACTCTGTGCTTTTTGGCATGTCGATCGACCAGTCGCGTCCAGCGTGTAATAATAGTATATATGTATACTATATATATATGTTAATTGTCTGCATGCACGAGTATTTATGCGAGAAAGAGTAATAAGGTATAAGATAAAATTCTTCAACACGGGATGAATTAAAATTGTTCTAAGTTTCAGAGAAAGTGGAGGTGAGTGAACAAGTAGTTGAGTATTTACATGAAACACGCATATTATATTATATGTACAGCTAACCGCTGCATTCTTACAAGGCGATGCGAAAGTCTTGATTCTCGACAATAATGATTGTTCGAGTTAAGTTGGTGTTTTTCTTTGAATTTCGAATATTTCATCAGACTTTCACACCCCCCAATCTCGCAAGAAGAAGAAAAAAATTCCACGCGACGAACGACCAAATCGAAACAAAAAAATTCAAAAAGTTATACACAGCGAAGAGTCTGAAAAACGCGATCGCTTGTACTTGCTTGATTATACTCACACGTACGATCGCTAGTGTATATATATAACAAAGTAAGCGATCGCGTCGCTGCGTATATATCTATATAAATACACGATCGTCAAAGCTCAGTATCTGTGATGAGACTGAGTTTGATAAGCCGATGAATGATGATGGTGATGGTGATGATGATGTCTCTTCTTGTCAGGATTGGCCGATCCGTTGCTCTTGTTGCTGTAAGCGGCGACGTCGCTGACGACGAGCTCGGAACCGTCTCGTTCCATGTTGGCGCTGCCGTTGCGGTAATTGTCCCGGTAGCCAGGTTCGTCGAGGGTTTCCTTGCGTCTCAGGGGTGCGTGATTCGACCCTGCAGTCGACGAACCGATTTTACGACCGGTTGCGGATTCGTGAAGATTTTCCCAAGCTTGACGATAATAGCGGTTGAGACCACCTCGACTAGCCGACGAGCCGCTATCGAAGCTCGCAACGGTGTTACAGTCAGGCGATGCTCGATGCCGGTAGTGCTTTCCGCCCCGGCTTCTATTCCTGTAACGTTAGACAGAGGAGTGTCGGTTATTGGCACGTGATGAGGGTTACTCTATTCGTTCATTTATTTATTTAATTGCTTTGTTTTGCCTTTTCTTTTCGCTTCCCATTTTTTACGTATATAAGCGTTATGCATATGTTGTTCTAGGCAGTTTAACGCCTCAGAGAGTCCAGATTTGGTGCGCTATAGATTACAATTGCTTGTGTGACTATTTTGATCGAGGTTCGCGGGTGCGATGTGGTGTTCTGGAATTACGTGTGCGATTTATATATTTCTATAGATATTAGAAGAAGATACGAACGCGTGTGATACAGTATAGAGGCGGTGCTGGTACATTCGATACGTATAATATACTATTAGCACGTTTGAACGTGGTGCAAATACTACATAATGAATCGTGCGACGGCTGTATTAAGGCCCATTATGCAAGTCACAAAATGACGTTTACCTTGACTAGCTTTATTTTTCTTATTACATTTGACGGCTGCGCGAGGGTGGCGCATTTCGTGGTTTTTAGTGGCGACGTCATTCATTCGACAAACTCTATACACTCACACGCTCTCGAATTCTCATTTTTTCTTTTATTAATCATTTCGATTTGTTTTACTAGAAAAATATATATATAGTTACAATTCGATTCCTATGCAATCGAAGGGTATATCATTAGTGTACGAATTGAGCCAAAGCGAATTCTTTGAAATTCCAGTACACTCTGCTATATTAGATAAATGCAGGCGAGTATATATCGGTAAAAAAGATATGTATACGTATATCTCAAGTAGGAACTATAAAAATTACCCGTTGATATTAGTCACGTTTCCGTATATAGTATATAGGCGCGTGTGATTTCACGAATACAAAAAGAATGGCACAGACAAACAAAAATCGAATAAGCATTTTTATGGCGCGTTAGTTTATACAATAAAACAAAATAGAGTTTTTACGAGCGTCTGTTTGAGCGGTTGGAAATTCAATCGTCGAGGCAAGCTTTCGGTGACTTTTTTCGTCACAAGACTATTATTTTACAAATCACTGAAAGCTTAGCTTGAACAAAAAATAGAACAAATATAAGTGCTTTACGCAAGGTATGGCTCAGCGTTAGATAAAACAAAAAAGACATATAAAATCATCGGTAACTTTAGTAGTTGACGCGCATTGGGTTATTTATGACACGTTTTAGTCTACGAAGAAACATATAGACAAGAGGTGCAAGTATAATAAGAAAGTGATCAAAATGAACACATAGATGAGGTGCTCAGCCAGACAGACAGACACACGTAGAATTGAAGATAGAAGAAAGATCACAAGGAAGGATTGGAAAAGTATCCAGCACGATGGGCCGCCGACAGGCTAAACGAGGGGTAGGGATGATGATCGTGGGGATGGCGGCGAGCCGTAAGATCGCGTCGGCCCAGGTGCTGATCGGGGAAGGGCAGCGCGAGGAGCGTGTACCAACGCGAGGGTACAGAGTCAGGCCTTAGACCAGCAGTGCTGACCGAGCTGCCGCCGCCGCCAACCTCGGCACCGCCACCCCCGCGACCGAACGCAGCAGTCGTACAGCTACGTCGACCGTAAGCGTCGAAACCGACGCCGCCGCCTCCGAAGTTGCCGAATCCGCCGATGCCTCCTCTGCTTCTGGCTCTGCAACCGCCTCGGATGCCGCTGCTGCCGCCGCTGCTGTGCCGTTATCCACACACACATACATGTTACACTATTTTTTTTCTTTTTCTTTTTTTTTACAGGCGATTATACTATGGATGTACCAATGCTAAAGCCAGCATCTTTTTACTTTAGCAGAGGTACGAGTGCAGTACGCTGCTATGTAAGCGCACGAGGTTTGTGAGTATACTTTCCTGAGGGGTTCGAGTGTACGAAAGGAGGCTCGAAGGGATGCATGGCCACACGCACACACTTGATGGCTTTTCAATCTTTTTTTTTACGCGCCCACCCCCGACACAGCCTAAGCGACTTGAGTTATCGCGCGTAATGTCGGGTTGCTGCGACTACTGACCTTCGAATGAGAATGACGACGGTGGTGATGACAGCGGCGAGGAAGACAAATCCACCGAAGACTCCCAGAGCGATGACGGCACCAAGGTTCAGTTTGGCTTGGTGAGCGCCTGGTTGATCGGCTCGATTTATTCTGTAGGGACCGTTTGGCTCGGGCACGCCAGCTCCAATCTCGGTATGCGCGTTGTCGACTCCACTTCCCGAGATTTCGTTATCCTAAAATCAAGGCAATGGTTGTCCATGTGTATCATTGCTTAAGAGGGGAACTTCGACGCATTGGAGGATCTTATCGTATTCATACCTGAGGATGATCGTTAACTACGGGGTTTTTGTGCGCATGGGTTGTTCTCTCGGTTGTGCTCGATGCCGGTCTCTGGAGTCCGATACTTGGCCTCTTCTGGATTGTCTCCTGAACAGTAGCTGGTTGTTCGTGTCTTTTGTGGGTTGAGGTGATCACTCGATTAGCTGTCGTTGTCGAAGTCGGCGAAGATGTGCTGCTTGTTGTGACTGGTACGGAGCTCGTTGTGCGTATGCGAGTCGGTAGGAAGGGTCGACCGCGAGTGTTCGATGGTCGAACTGTAGGTTTCGGTGTTACGGCTACTGTGACTTGTGTATCCTCTGTGAATCGAGTGAAAATGATCGCGGTTCGTTAAGTTATTTGCGATTTGTATTATTTTTATAGGCGGTAAAAGTGTATTCATATATAGTGTATTACCAGTACAGCTTGGCGGCGTTCTGTCGTAAGATCCACTTGGTAAACAGAGGATCTGTCTGTTACCGGTGAGTCGGAAGCCCTTGTCACAGGTGTAGGTAACTATGCTGCCAACGTATAGACTTCTGTTGGTTTCATTTTTCGCGAGCTTCTGGCTCGTCACGTCTTCTATATCAATCTCGTCAATTTGGATCTCGCTGTGAGCAACTACAGCCGGAGGGTCGCACTTAATGGGTTCGCAACGTGGTGGCGGTCCGTTCCAACGTTCGTCGATGTCGCACGTCAGTCTCGCTCGACCTGTCGGGCAAGTTAACGAGTTGTCGGTTTAGAGCAATGATTATATACATTACAATTATTCAAATAAAGCTTCGTTTTTTCCTTACCAGTCATCTCGAAGCCCTCTTCGCAGGTGTAGAGCACTTGACTGAGGTAATTGACCGTGTTATTGATCAAGGTGTATCCTCCATGCTTGATATTCGCGGGGTATCCACACTCGATGCCTGTTGGTGGACAAATATATTTTTAAAATTTCTCTCGTAAGTATAAAGTATAACGACGTACACGCGTAATGAGAGCGTAAGAAGAAGGAACGATCGCTCACTTTTGCAGACAGGTGGAAACTCGTTGTAGAATCCGGTGTCGAGACAGGTACGGCTTGAGGGTCCAATTAGGAGACTGCCAGTGTCGCAGGTGTATTCAACGCTGGTACCGACTTGGTAATTGCGCACTGACGACTCCTTGTCCGTGTTACTTGGCAGAGTTACGCTCATCGTCGAATTGGGTGGTTGTTCCGGGCGTCCACAAGCGCGTGGCTCTTAAAAAATAAACAAAAAATCGGTAAAAAATCGATCAATAAATCGACTCGTCGAGTCAAAGGAAAAACACTCGACTTACGATGCTGGCAAATATAGTTGAGCGGAACGGAGCAGGGTGTATCGGACCACAGCCATCCGCGGCTACCATCGTATCTTGCACAGTCCTCCTCGGTACCCTGAGGCAAACTCCAGAACGACACGGATATTTCATCTCCACTACCGGTCCATCTCCACACAGTCCTATCCTTGGGATCCCTCACAGCTCCCATCCAGTATTGGCTAGAGGTATCGCTCCTGTGACGTCTCCACAGTTCCCACGAGATGAATCCCTGGAGCGCAGGGTTGCTCTCGTCGACTAGACTACCACCGCGGGCTCTACAGAACGCCAGCGAGTCCCGGAAGTTCTTTGGCTGACGATTGTAGAAGATGTAACACTTGCCGTTGTAGGTCGCGGTCGAGCCGGGTGGCTGGTCCCGGAACTGAGGGCATCGCTCGATCGGTAGCGCTTGATCGGTGTAGACGAAAGCCTCGCACAAGGAGAGTTGGACCGGCGTTGGCGTCGTTCCAGAAGCCTCCAAGTGAACCGATACGAAAGCACCGGGCATCGGTGGGTTGCACGGCAAGAAGAGCGGTTGACCCTCCTCGAGAGGACCCGTAAACCTGTTGCAGATCGGATTGGTACCGAGGTCGGGACGATTGTTGCCGACACGGACTACTATGGTACCAGGTAAGCCGTCACCTGTGAAGCAATCGATTGGAACTCGTTACTCGACTGCGTGGATGAACGTTAGATTCCGAGTGGTTTTCAACTCTAGATTTTGAATCCAGTCCTTTTTTCTCCGGCTCGGAGTACGCGCGCACGTGAGCATTGTGAGTTAATCTCTTATAGAGAACCGCAGAGAAGCAGCAGCGACCCACTTGGCATGTCAGCTGTGACCGAGCGTGTCGGGCATTTCTGTTTTTCCTTTTTCAATTATTTCAAACTAGTAAGCAGTATTATTCTTGCCATTTATAAAAAAACTGTATATCTCAAGATTCTTGAAATGGATCTCTATAGCCTGTAGAAAGCGTCTCGTATTTACTTTTGTACGAGTTTTGAGTGCAACAAATCATTATTGCTCCGAATTAATCAACATCGAATGCGGTTTCTAATCGATTAAATTTTCCTTTAACGCGAAATTAATTCTTCGATAGTCTCGTGCAGTTACCTTTTATGAGACCAAGTTCGTTGCCTTTAATATCTGCCTTTCGTCGAATTATTTTTTTATTAAAGTAAAGTGATAAGTGAAATAGCAAGAGCTACAACGCTAAAAAAATCACATAATAAGCGATAACTTTACGCTAAGTGAACAGCAAATCTAATAGACAAGCAAATATTCGGTAAGAAGAAAATAAATTCCCATGTAAACTGATACTAAATAATAAATGACGTAACTATATTTATTTATCGGTTTCAAAGAAATGATCGCGTGGTTGCGGGGGAAAAAAAGAAAGTCCGCGGGCGCATTATGCAATAGCTTTATCACCGAAATAAACAAAAGTACCAGAGCGACTGTCATCTAGCCGGTCTAACAACGTATAATACGCGGTGAAAAAAAATAATTGGATGCCCAGAGGACACTGTATATACAGACCGTCGACTTTTACGACATACATATATACAGTTTTAAAGGACTCGGAGCTCGTTCTGTTTCTTTTTTTTTCGTGTATCATTATGCTTCAATTTTCCGCGGAGGATCGTTATTATTCGTATTCGGAGAGCATAATTGGTCTCGTGTCACGCTAACAAAATTTATCCGTACTCTCGCTTTTTCTGCTTTCGTTTTCTTTCGCTCATTTAAATGCCAAATTTACCGCAAACTCGCGCTATACATATATATGATTCGACGTATATATTATATTACTTTCAGGCGCGATTTGTGTTGTTTTATTATTTCACGCGATCCGCACACCGAATACATTTCGTCAAATATGCATATAAACCGCAAAAAGTCAGATGGATAGATGCGCTCGCATAAAGCTGATGGAAAGTCGAGACTTATCTCGAGAGATTTATTGATATTCATAGACAATGAAGACCCGCCCATGGAGATGTATAATAAGAATTTAATATGCAAGCATAATAAAAATCGAGATTTATGTATTGTGAAAATTAAAATATTCCTCGCGAACGCGCGAGCTCGCGAGCTCGCGAGAGAGTGAAAACGTTCGCTGAAATTTCACTCTCGCTATCGACGACGATTTTCCCCTCTCTATATTATCCCCATGCATAAAAGCCCACAAAACGTAGATAAAAATATGAGAAGTATCGGCCGGTGAGTTTATGTTAGAAATCGGCAGTTGTCGAGAAAAGAGGAAAAGGAAAACATAATGTTTCTCGTGTCGGTTGCGCCCGACAGCTCGACAGACCTATCGACGGAAAGGGAGAGAGGAGTGCAGAGAGGGGGGAGGGGAAGCAAAGGTAATTACAGAAAAATCCTGACCGCGGTCATAAAACTGGAAACTGCGCGCATAGCGCGGTGCGGGCTCTCTTTTCGCGCGCGCGCCGGCCCGGCGCATAAAACGACCGACGATTCACGACGCGGAACGTTCAAAAACTCAAGCGCGTTCTATCAGTCGTCGAATCATTAAATCAGTCTTGCGATGTAGACTCATAAAACTCGTGGCGCGAATGACGTTACTTCATTTCTTTCATTCTTGAGCTCGAATCGCTCTTTTTCTCTATGTACAAGTACGCTACACGTGCAGGTGTACGTATATGTATAAGAAATTCGTGAAATCGACCAAGACTTACCGCAGCAAGACTTTCCAAAGTCCAGTCTGACTAGTTGCACCATGTACGGCTCGAGAAGATTCACGTACCACCAGGGCCTCGTCTCGGGGGTTGTCAATGTACACGTCTGGGGTGTGTAGCTCTGAGCACTGCTGCCGTCGACGGCCAATTGTGGGATACCGCTGTCGGCGCGACTGGATTGCATTGGTGCTTTTCCAGCTGCCACGTTCAGTACTGCAAGCACAAAGAGGATAAATTACTTTAATTGCTCGAAATGTATAATCGCGCCCTCGAGCCGAGCGTCGTTATGCCGTATAATTGCGCGCGGAAGGATTTTTTCTTTAATTGCTCGAGACATTGTTGCCTCTCTCTATCTGCGAACGTGTCTGCATGAAAAAGTACATATACATATAGACACCTAGACGTATATGCATCCGAGATACAGCGCGTGCACATAAGCACGGAGGTGTAACAAGTGTGGCTCACACGCGCGCGCGAGCAATGAGCACAGCGAGAGAACGCAATGAGCTCGTCGCGAAGCCCTTGCGGTAGTTTGTCGGATACCGTAACGCGAAAATGTTATTGCCCGCGTGCATCGGGCTCCTGCAGCTGTTCTCTACACGCTATATATGTAGCATTGTGTATAATGCGTATGTGCCTGCGTGCGTCTGCGATGTATACACTTTGCACACGTGAAGAAAAGGAAGTCGCGCGTGCGCTACTCAACATTAGCTTACCTGATGACTGGCACGCGGCTAACTATATGTATATACTTTGAAAATTGGACTGCCCACGAAATGCTACACCAACTCTACGCACCGCAGATATTTAGTGAATGTACGAGTAACGCGTATACTGTATACGTCTATACGTATACTGTACCGATTTGTATAAGTAGAGCTCGCTTATAATAGTTGTTAACGAGTGTTGTTACCACGGAATGTAAAGAAGTAATTTCATAATTTCAAGTGTCTTTCTTTTCTTTTTTTTTCTTTTAAATTTTACCCGTAAGTAAGCCGAGTTGCCACTCGAACAAATGAGAGTCCGATTTACGCGTACACTTTTTTCCTCCACTTATTTTTAGCGGTAAGTATGTTTTTTTTTCTTTTAACGAATCTTCTGAAGGCTTTCGCATTTTGGATTATCATAAGAACAACCCATTCTTTTCAGACTAATCAGAAGCTCGCATCTCTTGGCTAAAGTATCGGACGAGATCTCGAAGGTGCTTTTAAACATCGCGCGCTTTTTTGAATAAGCGCACTTGCCGCAACGCCACGTGCCAGCAGCGCATATCCACAGTGTCATGAAGAAATATGGCATCTAAATCATATATTTATCACCTCGTATAACTTGGAGAATTTCCTTTTTCCTAACGTGTAATTACTCAATCGAGCGGCAACCTGCGAGTATCAGTCAAATATCACGGGAACGCTTTTAAAAATCTCGAAGCCACGATAAGCTGGGCGCGAGGTGAGCGTATTTTTTTCTCTGGCTGTTTGCACGCGTTAACATTTTTTCGATATCTCGCATACGCACTCACATGTATATATATATATTTTAGAAAGTAGCCGCTGCAGGAAAGGTATGAAAATTGTCAGCTGCAGTCGTGAAAGCTTGGCAAATCGAGTCAAGGTAAATACTATATAATCCCCTTTGGCGAATACGGACCGCGAAAGAAAAGATCTTCAGCCACTTAAAAAAAAACTGGTAGTCGGTGCTGTAGAGAAAGCTCTTATTGGAAGAGAACGAACGACCTGACGGACCGAGTGCGTGAAACGTAAGGCGTTCCTCTATATACATCTGTATATATATCTGTATATATGTCTGTATATATATCTGTATTGATGACGAAATTGATGAAAAAAGTGCACGTTCAGGGTACCTCGAATCGTAAACTTTTTTTAATGTCAGAGGTTTCCGGACCAATTGTATATTGTTCTCCAGGTTTAAAGGTGATAAACACGCGTGAACTGTAAAAACGGTAACTCGCGACTGTGGTGTATTTTTTCGGTTATTATTTATTTTTTGCCTTTTAAAAATGTAGCTTTGTTTAAATGAAAAGTAATGTAGAACAAACTTAAAAAGGTGTTTATTAAAATTATCCAATTTTGTTGTTTATGTTAATAATTATCTGGCAAGATATAAATATGTATTGTTAAAATATTAAAATTGCGTAGAAAAAGACCTTGAATTTGAGGTTGAAGATTTTTTCCTGAAAACTGCGAGTACCCGTAAATAGAATATGAATAAAAAAAATGTTCATAATAGATTTCAGTATTCTTGAATTGTAAGTTGAAATTATTGGGTTTATTATTCCATAGCAAAAGAAAATATTAAGACCACATCAAATATAATGGTAGATAACTTTTCTTTTTATTGTTCGTGCATATTTTCAATATAAAATGTAATTGATTCCAAGAGAGCTATTAAAAAAATTTCTATTTCAGGATTCGCAAAAAGTGTCTCTTCGCCGATTAATGACACATACAAGTTTTCAAATCCTCGACGAAATCGCCCATTTTTTGTACCGTTACATTCGTAATTGGCAGCTCTAAATTTCCAACCTTGCAGTCTATACCGAGAACGATTTCACGTATAATCAATGGATATATACAACCCCAATCACCTTACTTACAAAATTCGCCAAAATTATAACCGCGGCACGGATTCCTATATCGGCTTTCACGTCGGTAGACACCGATCCACGTGCGAAACTACGACATCTAAATTCACGAGCATTAGGCGCAATATAGCGTATATATAGACAAGCAACCGTTAGCTTACGGAGCGTCGTTTAAAGCACTCAGACGAGTCGGTCGCCGCAGATATTTCCATCCCGCGCTCTGTTTCCTTCATCCCTCTCTCTCTCTCTGTCTCCCTCTCTCTCTATATCTCAAATGCGCGACTAATTTTCCGGGCTTACTTGATGCGCGCGCGATCTTAACGCTCGAGACGGAGACTGTAATACATGCTCAGCTCGATCGTCCAGCCGTTGCGTTTTAACCTACATATAGTGCAGGTTTACTGTTGGATTACATAGAGACAATCGTGTACTTCCATTATTCTCTCATGAGTTTTCAGATTTTTCCCGATTCACTTCTAACTGTGATAGTACAGGCCGTAAGTAGGCGTGCGAGAGAGCCAAATACGACGCTCGACGATTCTCCTCTCACTCTCGTATACAGTCGTATATATACACTTCGACCTACTTCCGGTCGTGACTCCGTCGTCCGAAAAGTTCGTGTCTCCCGCGGCTCATGGCGTATACCTATAGAGCATACCTACAGGTATAGAAGGTACAAAAGAGCGCGCGCTCGCTTCGCTCTTCACTTTTCAATGAAGCGCCGGAGCGAGTGTACAGCGAGAAACGATAAAAGAGGTTTCTAGACCAGGACGAGGCGAAGAAAGGACAAGAGATTATTATACTTGGCGCGAGTTACGCTATTGTGTATAGGAAAGCGCGCGACGACCGTTCTTTCTTTCATTCATTATCTTGATCAGCTCCGTTGTTGTCGATGCGTCGTTCGAACGTATCCCCCGGCAACTATATTACGCATTATGAATTTCAAATGACTTTGCCGCGCCAAAGCTATAGGATTCTTATACAGATATATACGTGCGCGTACATAGCGAAGTTTGCGCTCTGCGGCTATGCGCAAGTCAATGTCTGCATATACGAGCTCGATGAATCGGAAGAATGTTTTGCACACGCGCGCGCGCGACTGTGAGAACGTTTCCAGAGTCAATGAGTAGAGATTGTGTGCGTATAATATATACTCGCGCACGTGCCAGATCTGCGGGAGAAAACTGTACGAGTGGAAAATTTGCCGAGAGAGATGTCGGCTCGATCTCTGTTCTATAGCATCCGTGCCGATCATAATTACCGTGGGAAGGTTTACCGTAACTCACGACTTATGTTTATATATGCGTTTATCATGCATAGTTATAAATATTTATTAAGGCGCGATAAGTCGTCGGTCATATGATGCGTGCGCTATATGCTGTAAAGAGTTATATACACACGCACACCCGCACAAAAGTATACAATATTATGAGCGTTACGTTGGAAATTCTTTGATAATGATTCGCGACGCGTGCGACGATTTTATTTTATTCTCGTGCACAGAGAGTACACAGTGGCCGAACAATCAAAGACGCCGTGTACGCGTCTTTCAGATACCGATCGAGATGGGAAAAGACGGGGGACGCGATTGAAAAATCGCTTGCATCCGCTCATCGACGACTCTCTCCATAGAAATGTCTATACGTATATACATCCTCGTTGCATTCGTGCATGCGCGAGTGTACTAATCGAGCCGATAGAATGAATGCTAGGAATTCGTTTCTCTCTATATATATTATCGTCGCAATAATCCGCCTGTATACACACCTTGCGCTGGATTTTTGTCCTACATAGCGACATACAACCTCGAATAACATTTGAATTTCGCGCATTCTCTATGACCAATCGAGTATAATCTATGTGGTGTGTTAACAGGCCCAACGACCATTTCTTCCTCTTTTTAAAAGTGCTAACGCGCGCGCGCGAAAGACAGAGAGAGAGAGAGAGAAGAGGAAACGATTTCTTTCATTTATATTCTAGTCTGAGCTGAAAGCTAATAGAGGCAAAACATAGTATATGCCTATGGACTATCGTGAACATGATTTTCTGCTCATAAGTTCAAACCGAAGCTCCTCGAGATTGCGCGAGTTGTAGATTACTGCGGTTCACGATTAACAGACCGCGACGCGCTTCTCTTTGGTTCCCACAACGAGCATCAAGTGGAACTGCCTTACAACCTACTGTGCAACGTTCATTTAAACACATTTTGATTCTTTGTGTCTGTATGTACACACAGTGTCAGGTATACATACTTCTACAGATACGAAGTGCTCCAGTCTGTAGATAATATGTATTAGATACTTATAAATATACAAGGACGTCATAGTATTTTTCTGTCCAACGACAATTGGCCTTGTTATACTTTCCTATCGGTCGTAATCATTGATTCACCGGATACCGATCTCAGGTACTGTATAGCGCCTACTGTACGTGTATAGACATTGGAACGCATAGATTGATCTTTTTCTTGGACTTTTTTATCCTCATCCTTCGTCCGCAGCGACTTGTGAGTTTTCTTTTTATCGCGCACATCATTAGAATATTACAGCAACGCCAGCGTGAGAAAAGAAATCCATTTGACAAGAGAAGCCAAGTGGGCCGGTCTTATAGAAAGTGTTCTCGGGCGATAATTGCATCGGGTGACGATCGACTCAGAAGTCGTTAGCGAGGTGATCTATATTTTTTGCCCGGTCCAACGTGGAGATTCGTTTTCCAGCAGTTGTTTCCAATCTACTTGTCGCAACGACAAAGAACTTTTTTTTATTGTGTAATACAGCTCCTAAAGACCTAAATATATAGTTTAACGTCTTTCTCGCGAGAGATTTATATCGCTATTCGCAAGCTCGCGAACACGTATTATATACAGATATAAACCGCACGCGATAAATCTTGTTGTCACGGCTTTTAATATACATCTGCCTTTAATTCGCGTTCGTGCGCGAGCATAGACCGGGGGTATACGTCCTGAATTTGTTCTTTCTTTCCGCAATCACAGAGTCGTTCAACCATACCGACCCATTTACTTCACTCGAAACGCCCTCTCAGGAATTCGTCGAAAGATACCTATATACAAATTACAAGCAACCGCATATCCTCGAGGCTTACGCCTATACGCCTGTATAAGCGATCACTCCGCATTCTTCGAATTATACGTTCCGACTAAAAAGGAAGAAGAATAATAAAAAAAACTACACCTCAAGCTTTTCGACTCCAAAGAACTGACCTAGATTCGTCTGCGCGAACAGCTCCGTAAAGCCTCGCCGGTGTCCTTGACCGCGAGAAAGAGACAAGAAGCATACCGCGTCAGGTAAGAAGCACCAGCAGTAACAGCAGTAACAGCAGTAACAGCAGTAACAGCAGCAGCAGCAGCAGTTTACCGAAGATGGTATCGGGACGAAAGAGAAGAGATGGAAGAAGCCGGCCATGCATGTAGCTATACGCGCGCTCGCCGTACGATTACAGAGCGCGCGCTCCGGCGACTCCGGTCTTCAGTGAGCGTGGCATCGAGTACCGTTAGAACGCGGGGCTCATCACGATGATGAACCTGCCGAGAGCGCGCCCGTATACACCTTTCTCTGAGGCGTTTCCTTCTTTTTCACTGACTGCGCCTTGACTCGCCGACGATGAATTTTCGAATGGGTAGTCCATCGGATAAGGGACTCATTTTCTCTTTGATTAAAACAAATCTGTGTGTGTTTGGATTGCGCGCAGGACTGATGTGCGGGCATTGATATCTCTTTTATTTCCCGTTCTCAAAAAGGAGAATCTTTGCGATTGGAATTTTCGAACTTTCGGATAATTTCAAAGACTATATTTATTTCTTTTATTGCGAGTTTTTAAATCTATAAATTATTCCGATGCGAAATAATATTAGCCATAAATTCAGCATAGAAATTACTATCGGAGAAAAATTTTCCTTGGCCTACTATTATTGGCATACTATTCGGAGTGTAAGAAGTCTTTGGATTCGTGATTCATTTGACATTTTGAGGAAGAGGTGTAAAGTTGTGGTTATTAAAAAAAAAATTGATGGCCTATATTGCTGAATGAATGGCATTTTGCTATATAATTCACGGCTTACAATTTTCTATCTAACTGTTATTAATTTTTATAATAAAAAAGAACTTAATAGTTATTGCACCGGGTAAAATATATTCGGAATAACGTAGGCTACTTTTACCTTTTCCATTTAAATTAATTGTTTTTAATTTCAAATATATTTCGTACATCAAGGGGTTTCATGTTCAAACAATATACTAAACATTTCATATCGTAATCGAACTCGTTACTCATAAGATTTTGTCCACGCACAGCGCGGGCTCGCGCTCGCGCGTCGGTATAAACTATACGGATTGCAGAAATTCAAGTCGGAATGAGAAACGTTAGTTGCGCAGCTGTCGGATAATTTGAATAGAAACGCAGGAAATTCCGCGGGAGGCATTGTTCTCGTGACGGTTGCAAGCTACGCGCTTCATTGGCTCTAGCCACATATAAGTGCATCGCACTGTCCTGAATCATTAATCTATGAATGTATGTATGTAATCCATACAACCATAATGTATTCTAAATACCTTGTGACATATATAATGACATAATATGTCGATCAACTCACCGCAGAAAGGTACACCTTCGGGAGACCAGGTGCCGTCTTCTTGACATTGACGTCTGGCAGGTCCTAGAAGCTCGAAGCCACGTTCACATGAATAAGTAGCTACGGTACCAGTCGCTAGGCTCGATCGAGGCGACGATAAGGGACCGTCTTCCTCATCGATCACGTCCTGGATCGATGGTCCACTGAATCTGACACTGCTGTGAGCTGGTGCGCCTGGGTAGCCACAGAAGCCCTCGCCGACCACTGAAACAGGAGGGAGATTATGAAATTTTTGTATATGATTTTGTTTTCTTTCTGTAGAGTTGCGCACGCACGCTCGAGTACAGAGTTCGAAAAAATCCTTGAAAAAAATTATTCGAGACGATCCCAACCGTTTCTTCATGACATAGCTCAGGCGCGCTCTTGCAAAACTCTTTTCTCTTATTGCACGTATATAATAATGGTTTCTCCCGTTTCCTGCGCGATCAGTCGTCCCAACGTATACGAAGGAAGCGCGCATCGTGCCGATGATAATCCGCCCTCGCCTCTGCGTGTATATAATAAGTGTACACGAGTGCGCATTTTAACGAGCGACGCAGTAAGCCGATATCTTCGCGTGGTATAGGGACACTTGTATACCGAGGAGTATACAACATATTTTTTGTGTGTAGGCTTATACAGATACCGATTGCAATGCGCGCCTAATCTCACTCGACTTCCGGTAAGGAGCGGATCCTTATTGGCAAATAGCCGGACATTCGAACGCAATCAAACTTGATGCCTTTCTCTGATTCTTCTATGGTTCGTGTATATTCACGCGAAAAACTGGAAGATCAACGAGAAAAAAAAACTCGTCGGGGATCTGTCGTAACCGATTTATGTTCGCCAACGTAATCGAGTCGCGCGCAGTTGTCGCACTCCGTGCGTAAGAATAGTGACGATGGTAACGAAAGGACGTAATCTCGAGAACTGGTGGCTTAAAACTTAAATACAATTTAGAATGCGTTCACTCGAGAAGTTTCCAAGAAATAATATCCGGATCTACGAAAAATTGTTGTTCTCTGTGTTGTTGGTTGAGCAGCTACGCGATATTCCTATCGGGTACCAGCGATCTAAGTAGGACGCGCGGCGTTTATTAAGTGAATCTAGGTGAGCACGCATGCACGGGCGAGAGAATACGAGATTCACAAAGTGAACTCCCGAGCATAAACATAATACAAGCTCTCGGTATTTACGTTTGACCGACTGACTGACTAAAGGAGAACCGAAACTCAAGGTGCTCGTCGTATACGATGTTAACGAAGCCGTGAGAAAAATATCATCGGTACTTGCGACATGACTTTCGGCCTCTTTCAAGTGTCCGAATGCAGAGACGTACATTAGAGACTCATCGATGTGTCTAGCGAATTGTACGACGCTTCTTCGATTGGGTCATACATGACACGTGTGCACATATATATATAATAGTATACCTTTTGTCCTCCTATGTACATACGTTTTGAACTTTCACTTGTAACGCATGAAATTGTATTTCAAAATAAATCGTATACGCATAGCTGTCCCTTGTAAAACACACAATGAACGATCCGATGGGCAATTTGCATAATATCGTGTACCAGAGAGGCGCGTACGTCAACGTCTTTATCTCATCCATCATATTGACCTGTGCCCTTACGTATGATATTCAAATTACCTGACATTAATACTACTCGCATATAATAATAAAGAGTGCGTTCGTTATATACGGACGTATAACCGGTCGCGGTTTGCGCGCAGCCTTGGAGGCGCAGTAAAACTTCAATTTTATACTCGTCCAACTTTGAACACCGCTATGCGTTTTGGATTCAGGAACGGTTTTTTACTTGGTCAGTGGGACGGACTCAGTCGCGGTAGTCGCGCGCGTTCCGGCGCATTTGGGCCGAGCTCAGCTCCTCGTACAAGGAGGCGTCGTTTGAACGCTGCCGCGCATTGGGAACATGTGCGTCTCTTTTTTTACGTATAAATGTCTTGGTATGTATATGAGAAATCACCGACTTTCTCATATAATCGTTTATTTCGGAACGAAATATCTGGTTTGGAATTTTGGTGCGACGATCGACGAGACGAGTTTTCTCACAGCGAAGATTAAAACCGACAATTTGTGGGTTTTACAGGCAACCGAATAAGGCGCAAAAAAATTCATTATCCCGAACGAATACTAAGAAAAAAAATAACGAACAAATTGTTAAATAAACTGCGACGCGCTAATAGCCCAGTAAACTTACTTTTTTCTCCTCGGGAGTTCGCTCACCCTGCGCTAATTAATCACCTGCTGTATAAATGCGATACGCATATTGTCTGGCCGCAATCGAAATAGACCGAAAATCAGTGGAAGCGAAATAGCTGCTGATACGCGAGGTTGTATGATTATACGAATCGTTTCCACGTCCGGTGGGTGCGTTAGTCTATTGCAACCAAGATACGCAGACTCAGCGGAAGCCAAGGAAGTGCCGATAGAATATTCATACGTGACGCTTGGTAAATAGTAATTGTGCTCGCGCAGCTCACGCATAATTAAAAGGAACTTTTTTTTATTATACGACACAAGCGAAAGAGGCAACTCTCGAGCGATGATACTACGCTGAGAAATATACGGAATAATTTTGTGTCACAGTCATTACATCCCGTAATTGGTCATTAACGTTTATTCTCTCCATTTCGGACAATGCGCTTCGACGTTAAAAATGTTTAAGTGTCTCTTAATTTTCGAAATTTCTCCCTCTGTTTCTCTAGGGACATAATTTCCAAAGCAATTTTCACTCGTTTGTAGTATGCGCGTAGTTATAATGCGCTCTATTCCAAAAGAGAATATTGTATATTGCGTTAGCGTATTTAACACTCGTTAAAGGAGTTGAGTACAATCTCTATAGTCTTCGCGTACGACTTTAACAAGATGAGCTCTTAAATTATCGTCTCTTTCGCTCTTTCTTCTATCATTTCATACGTATGCGTGTAATACATGTAACACGTATAGATATTATCCGCCTTAACGGAAAAATATAACGTCAGTCAACGACCCACGAAGGAACGTTTTCGTGTTTCTCTAACTCCAGCCTACGAATTAACACAGTGTACATATACTATAGATATACGTAACACCTGCGGATTCCCGCCGAAATATTATACTTTTCAAAGCTATCTTATATACCATCTTTGCGCTCATCCACCTGCATACATACAATTATTATCTCGCCCAGAATAATAATTGTTCGTTACGTGACGATGCAACCCGCGCGCACATGTAATATATTCGTGGCTGCATCATCACCACCGTACACATGCACACATAAACGTTAATAATTTAGCTCCTGATTAAAGTTGAGCAACCAAATTTTTTTTCTCTTTCTAAACACCAAAATTGAAAATCGCTAAGAGAAAGAGTGAGAGACACAAAGAGAGAGAGAGAGAGAGAGAGAGACAGAAACGTGCGTAATAGAACATACGATGAACTGCTTCTCGCGTGGGCACGTAACGGTCGCCGCATGTGCTGCAAAGCACCGGCATAGACCCGTTAAAAATATATCTCTCTCTCTTTCTCTCTTTCTTTCTCCTATACGAGTCGGTATAAGCAGGTTGAAGCGAGACGCACCTTGCGAGGCTAGAGCAGCCTGCAGCAGCAGTAGCAGCAGTAATCTCAGCTCCATATTCTTCTTTCTCTCTCTTTCGACGCACAATTTTCTTTCCTATTCAAGCGGCGCACTGTTTATTTACCCTCTTCGTGTACGATGTACGATACAGGGTAAATTAAAAATAAAGAAAAACCACCTGTTTCTCGTCCGTTATTTCTCGCACCGATTCATAATTCCCGCCGAAGGAGTCTATGCGTTATCTTGAAAAAAAAAAAACAAAAAAAATAACCAGAAGCACTTGTTCGGTGAACTTTCGTCGCGTATCTGAGGCAAATTCGTAACGGAGAACCGAAGAGGTTTACAGGCTGAGAGGAAGAGACAATGCGCGCGTGCGCGTGTGCGTGCGCGCGAAGCGTATCGTGACTGTCGTCCTCGAAGACTGCCGCCACCGCCGTGGCACCGCCTGCAGGAAGTCATCCAGTTGTTGCTGCTTTCTTCTCCTTCTCCTTCGACTTCCCTTTCCCTACTTGCGTTTTACCCAGCGCTCTTCGCGAGAGTGTGTATCTGGATGTATATATATATATATATAATGTGTGTGTATATACAGCGGCGAAGCACACGCTATATCGCATTGACGACGACGCCCCTCCACCTGCTGCTGCTGTTGCTTTTGCGGCTTGCCAAGTGCCGCGCGGAGAAATTGATGTCAAGTGAACCTGGCAAATTCGAGTTTTGCTCTCGAGAAGCTGCGGAGAGACCACTGTTTTTTTATTAATCTTTTTTTGTATATTTGGGCCCTTTTTCTTTTTTATTACATCTCTAAGGAATGCTCGCTGCGGATTATGGCGCTTCGGAATGACGAGGAGGATTGCAATCGGTATTTTAATTCGAATTCGTGGTGACTGGGTTAGATTTAAAATTATTTTTCATCCGCTATATATTCTCTCTCTATGTACGTGGTCGCATATTGTGAAGTTGATACTTTTTCTAAAGAATAATTAAGCCATTAAATGCGTCATTTCTGACTTGGAATATTGACCATTATTTGGCAAATCGACAGTGAACTTTTCTGCCAGGGATATTAAAGTTGATTTTGCACTGTTTTATGTACTCACCGCAGTTTTGCGAGCCAATTGGTGTAAACTCTAAAATCTAATTGGGCTTAAAAAGTTTTGTTTTTAGTGTAACACTCAGGTGTAGCACTCTAGTGTAGACTCTCAGGTTATTAGAATTCACAAACGGCAAGCTAAAATGTATACATATGTAGCATAAACTTTTTAAACACATCATAAATAATATCCTGTACATATGTACTACTGAAAAGGAAACTTTTAAGCCTAATTAGACTTTACAGATTACACCGCTTCGCGCAAGTTGCGACAAGTGTTAGAACATAGGTATAAACTCAGTTTTAATGTATTTCGCTATATCCATTGTGAATTTTATACGAATATATCTACTTATACAAACTTTTCGCGTTAAATTATAATCGTCTAAAGCCTCAAAATAGATTAAGTTTCTTCTAACTAACTAAACTGGATAGAGTCAGAGTGCAGCATATCTGAAATTTTCCAAGGATGAGATGAAACGTCTGTAGGATGTGATGAAACGTACATTTGAACGGTCTGGATGCCGAAGTGTTGATTTATTAAGGTTGTTCGTGACAAATTACCTACACTGTTAGGGCATTAACAAAAATTAACATAATAGTAAATATTGATCGTTCAGAGTGACTAAAACTAATTTTAGTACATAAGACTAAAGCAAACATTACTAATATAACTAGTAATACGAATTTAATGCTTGTCTTATACGAGAATATTTGTCATTATATTTTGTAAAAACTACATGAATTTTACTAACGAATTTGCTATGCTGACATGAACCAATTGCGAACTGGAGATAAATCAAAGATATATACGCTTGACGTTTTTCCGCAATATTTAAATCTCGAATAAACAAGGAATAAAAAGTCCGCAGCTCTTTTTCACCAGGAATAATCGACGGCACTGTAAGCTGCAGCTAAAGACGCGAGGAAGTAAATATGATAGAGAATTTCTTCACCTACGGCTAAAGTCTGAATTATATCCCGTAAAACAAAGCAATCTCGAGCAATTACGGGGAGGAAAATTCAGACAATCTGGAAAATTATTCAAAAACAAATATACACAGATACACGGACGAAAAATATATTTTACACAGCGAATCGAAAGGATTTGCGCGCAAAAAAGTGTAAGCGCAAGTAAAAGTGTACCGAAATTAAAATAGCGGAAGTGGATGAATCAGCCTCAACCGTCACTCCCCTGAGGCTATGCTACAACTACTATTACTGCTCTTCGTTCATTGGAAATTTAGTTTTATTTTGAGTTTACAACGGCGGTATACTTTATACTCAGAGGCGGTTTACTTTCTCGGGGAAAATCTATGCCGCTTAAGAGAAGAGCAACAATGAGAGAATGTGTATATACAAAGCGATACGTCGACGAACGAACAGGACATACGGGAAATTCCCAGCATTCGTAACGTGATTGCGACGGGATGTAAGGGGGCGTGAAAGAAAGCTACGTGTCTGCGATTAATCCATCGCTCTATGGATTTTCAAAGAAGAAGAGACACTCGCTTATCTTTCCCTGTGTGCCATCTCATTGTGTCGCGTAGAAAATTCGAATTTCGAGAACGTCATGTAATGACGAACAAAAGAAAAAGGCGACACGCAATTCTTTTCTTACGAGTAAACGATATGTACCTGTCGTTCGAAGAGAGTGAGATTCGCCGTTCATTGCGTAAGGTCGCACTCGTTTCAATGCGGACTTTTAGATAAGTGTCCCGTATGTATATACACATAGCTGTGTGCGAGAGTAGTGTGTATGTATGTCGCTCGTGCATGCAGCATGAATGTACGAGAAAAAACTAACACAAGCTGCATCGAGCTTCGAAAAAGAAAGTGGCACTTGTGCGCGTAAATACCTTGAACGTGTATAGGTTTATATGTATAATATATCTCGCAATTGGCTTGCGGAACTCGATGAAGTGCGCGCGCATGTTTGGACTTCAGTGATCCTACAGCGTGTAATAGCTGCAGCTCTTTTTCCTCTTCTGTCGTTTGTGGCTTGTATAACAAATGGGAGAATCGTGCTCTAGACGTAAGAGTAACGCGTTAAATTAAAAACAGCTACCGGTTTCACGGTATACACTGCACATGTATATCGTAGATGTATGAACGAAAAAGTCTTCCGCGTGCGTATACAGTGGGATTTCTCGTGGAGATTATATGGATTGCAAAAAAAACTCGCACTGATTGTGCTTTGAGAACTTTGACGATCGAAAGAACGACAAACATTTTTACGTTTTCCTACGTGTCATGACAATTGCCTCGTGTATACGTACGAACCCATTGTTAATGTCGGCAAAGTATTTTCGCCTGATTTCGACTCGAATTAAGTAAGAGATTACGTAATTTCTTTTTGAGATTTTTAGAACTTTCACAGTAAAGGTCGCAAAAAAGAATATGGATTATTTCTTACGTGGATAAGAAGAAGTGAGGTCCATATCGTTTTTCCGAGTAACTGTTTGCGAATTTGAAATATTTTCAAGTTGTTATAACTATTTTGCAATATTTGTGTTCGAAATAATTCATAAATACCATCTGCACATATATAGCTCTCAAAATTGTATCAATTTGAGAGCGTCGAAAAAATCGACAGCCATAACGTTGCCTACTTAAATGTTTTAACTTTCATAATTTAGTGTTCTCGATTTATAGCCAATTCGATTTAATAGTCCCGTTTAATTTTGTTTTCAAGATTGAAAAACGAATTTACAATTGAATCTTGAACGAAATCGTAGTATCGTTTGAAATGGCTAGGGAAGATTTCTCTCGTTTATACATCGATACACCGTTGGCAACCGATGCAATTCTTTTTCTTCGTCTAATAACCGAGTATTAGCATCCAACCAGGCGTTGAAATCTTCGATCGCGAGTTTAGTTCAAATTCTCTGTCCAATCGCTAAGCGCAAAACGGTAAACCTGGTATTCAAAACTATATAGACGTATAATATATATAAGTGTATATACCGCACAGAAGCATTCGTCATATAACTAGCTCCCTCCTTACCAATAAACCCCAAGAATCGCAGCTACATATATCGAGATGAGGAATTCCGCGGGTTCGTTAACCCGCGAAAGCTGTAATAATCCTCGGCATCCGGAACCGCACTCGATTCGGCTAGTCCTGATTTCAAATATACCCGCGCTGCAGAATAGCGTGCGCTCGGAAAATTGATTCGACGATTAGTTTGTTGTGTATCCATATACCTATACTTACACGTAAATATTCCATAGAATTCTCTTCACTCTTGACCAGCGCTTGGGTTCTCAGAGCGCGCGCGGCATAGCAGAGAAAAGAGCGACTCGCGCGCGACTTCCTGACCCACATACCGCGGTGACAGGCGGACTCGGTGCGCATACTCGCGCTCTCAGGAGGGAAAAAGAAAGCGGAAAGTCGTATGCGTATATAAGTATTCCTGCGCGCGCGCGTATAAGTCTGTGCATATATACATACAAATATAAATATATATACGTATTGTATTGTATTGATAATATACATCCACTGTGATACAGTAATGCAGCTTTGAACAGCAACCGTGGATTTTAAATATTCTATGATGAGATACACAGTCCCCCATATATCTGCGCGTGATCTTCGGCACTGACAGCTTCTTTAAGACGCGAGATGGGCGCGCTCGAGGTTTTGAAACGTCTATACACGCGTCTCACCGTCGCTCTTCGCGTTATCTTCTTTCTTTTTTTCGTGGAAATACGTTATATAGAGCGAAAGGAACTCGTTGCCGAAAAATGTTGTCGGGGTTCGAAAGTGTATTATGATCTCACGTGTCTATTTTGTATTTAGGTATAGTTGACTCATTGAGGGAAGAACAGTTATATTATAGAATTTTGAATGAGTCGGCGAGTGGCGTGACCCAAAACTCGCGCTGAGCTGCTACGCGAGTTTTCAACTTTGACCGAGATCCTTGTCTTTCGAAAAGACTCACTGAGAGGCAAAAATGTGGAAAATAATTGAGGAATGCATTAGTTATCTACGTGTTCATCGCTCGCCTAAAATCACATTAGTGCGCGCGTCTACTTTGACATAATTATGTATGTATATATATATATATACACGAGGGCTCGACAGATTTATCCTATGTCTGTGTTATAAATTTTTTCTTCGGTAAAAACTCCTCCGAGTACACTAAGCATGATGCTTAGTATACTCATATAGTATATATTACAATTCGAAAAATGAAGACGTGCTCATAAATTACCTTTCCACGTTTTTAATTACCTCGTGGTTCTCAAATGAACTGTCTATCCGTCCTGTTCGTGTATAATTTTCATATAAATTTGAAAAATCTACGAAAGTAATAATAATCCTCGTTGGATTATCAGGAAACGAAATCCGCAACATCTCGCACCGCGACGGCCTTTCCATTACTGTGCATCTCGTCATCTCGCTCGTCGCACGTCAAAATATTATACGGTAATGACCGCGACCGCAAATTCATCTCGCCGAAATGACCTCTCGTAATTGGAGAAACTCGAGGAAAAAATACAACGCGAGATGTATATATAATAAGCAACAATGGGCCTGGGAACCCGCGTAATTTTCAAATAGCGTTTACAAATCACTTGCGTTTAAATGAACCGAGTAAAAGTGTGAATTATCAAGCACCTACATTGCACAGTATATACATAGCTGTTTCGTTTTAGAGAACTATTATACGTATAGGTTTCGTTTGAACGTATCTTTTGTATAAAACACATAGAAACCGATGATTCGAGGGTTTGAGAGCAAAAAAGCAAAAAAGGATACGTATGTATAAAGCTTCTTGAATTTATTAGTCACGCGGCCGCTCACCTTTATAGAAAACAGTTCGACGACCTTGCGTAGTAGATTGCGAGCCATTACGCGTCATCGGTATATAGCCGCGGAATAAGGAATACGCATATTGAGTGTATATATACGCGAACAGGTATACCTGTAACGTATACGTATACCTATATACCTACAGTAGACGTCCGCGCTTTGGGCTTCAAGAGAGATTCCTCGAAAATAACCGCATAACCGAGAAGCTACTTTCTCTTCTCTCTCGCGCAGTCGCGCTCCTTCGTGGTTTAGTAGTGTATAGGTGTGTACGTATATAGACCTCCGCGTATGCGCCTGTAAGCCTGTATAAGTGTATACAGGTATACTGGCGCGTAAACATACACATTGACACTCGCACACTGACTCATGCGAGCATCTTTTTTCCCTTTAGAAACTTTGTGGAATACGTGTATACATGGGCGCGACCGAACGTTTTGCGGAGAAAGTGAATGAACACGAAAGATCGCGTCGTCTACCTCGAGAGATCGCTGGGACGTCTTCTCTTTCTTGCTCTTTCACTGACTATACACTATACATATCTGTGTGTGTGTGTGTGCGCGAGTGTGTATGTTGCAAGCGTATGTTCACATTACGCACGCGAGAATTGCCAAATGAAGTGCTTCGCCGTTTCTCGAGGCTCTTTGATGCAGCGATGTTTGCGTAGAACTACGGGAGTGCGCGTGCATGTAATTATTATGATAGTATAGTCGCTTTAAAAACCGTGTGGCACATTCGTGAAAGTATGCGTTTACTTTAATGCCCGTATATTGTTGTTGTAATAAATTTCCTAAATAATGAAGTTATACTTTCTTAGCTCCGTGACCAGTTCTAATTCAATTATACGAAAAATTGCATCCATGCGTTCGCGCACTTATTATGCTAATACCGCGAGGAAAAAACAAGAGACGATGAGCTTTCTATATAAATTAATTTTGCCATTCTCCTTTCGACGAGACGTTGCGAGAAGGGAGGGGGCAGTAAGCAAGTTTTCTTCGATGTACGTATATGCATAATGCGTACGGCATCATTGAGTTCACCATGAAAAGTTTTTGGTTACGCACCTAGCTACATTTGAAAGAGAGACGCGATACAGAGACGCGACAATTTTGTTCTCACGCATCGACAATGACGTTGTTGTCTATTATATGTGTGTTGTAGCCATCATACGTAACTCGTCTATCAGGCACAACTTAGAATCTATCGACTCCTCGCGCGTTCTTGCGTTGCCGATATGTATACGTCCTGCGCAAGACGCATTCTTTAATGAAATTCGTGTTTGCACGATTCATCGAAGTTGAGGCTGATGCCTTTGAGAATCTCTCCGTTATAGCGCGCAACGAAACTTTCATGTTGACGAGCGCGACGTGCTACATTCCTCGGAACATTATCTTTCTCTCTCTTTCTCTTTCTTTCTTTCTCTCTTAGCA
Organism: Apocrypta bakeri; assembly: GCA_018906985.1. Lineage (NCBI taxonomy): Eukaryota > Metazoa > Arthropoda > Insecta > Hymenoptera > Pteromalidae > Apocrypta > Apocrypta bakeri. The sequence goes on from JACCIA010000003.1 coordinate 4,560,948, forward strand.
GCAGCTCGATCATCGATTCGCACACGATTGGTTCATTTAGCATAGAGTGAAAACTCTCGTGTCTCGTCCTCGTCGTCGTCGAGGCCGCGAATATAGCCTGCGTATACCGTTTCTGCCCCACATCCAAGAAGCGCATATGTATTACACACATATTACACACATACACGTAAACGCTCGTGTATCGGTTCATTGTGGATGTAGATAACTATATCTATATACAGCGGAAGATTTTTTTCACTGGACTTTTCTGGCCTTGTCCGCGCGGGCTATGTGAAAACGAAAATGTTATGGTTTTTTGTTCATCGAAACCGGTTGAAAAGGAAACAGAATTGCCGGCGATCGTTAAACCTTTATATTCGAAAATATTTTTCGGAAATATTTATAGTTCATGCGTGGTGGAAGTTGATGAATATTAACTATGCGTAAGTGTGACGTTTTTGAGGTCACGAGAACAATAAGAGATAGATCGGTGTACGTAAGGATTTAGTGTGTACACACTTATGTGTGTATAAGTGTTACAAAGCTTATTGTTGTACTACTGTGAGTGATTGTTATGTGATTTATGTGAAAGGGATACTGTGAAATTGATTAAAATAAATTCTTATAAAACTACATAGATGCGCCGTTATATTCATTGTTCTGCATTGCATCTCTATCATAACTTTAAAATGAGCTTGTAACTAATTCATAACTGAACATATAGTTACGTGCCGAGCATGACGGATATTACGAATAGTTAAAAATTACATTTTTTAATCTAATTCATACCGATATTTGCATAAATTTGTTAGGATCGCTTCCTCGCTTTACAATCTATGCAAATCAGCCTCATCGCATACCTCCTATTTCGGTAAGTCAAAATTCTCACATGGCTAAAGCGTTCGTTTACTTATTTTCATATTATAATGAACTGATTAAAAATCGCTTTTGTATATTGTAATAAACTGAATTTTCAAGTAGTAATGATATTTTCTAAAAATAAGTTTGGCTTACTTATGGATGAATTGACGTGTTGGCAAATAGTTGGATCGATGATCGATGATAAATTGTAGATACGAGAAAGAGATTTGGTGTGTACAGATGGTGAAGGAGTGCGCAACGACTATATCGGATTTTGACAGCACGAAAACCAGCTCAGTCAGGTGCACATTACCATTAAACTGCGAAAAATAGTTAACGTTAATTAATGAATCTCTGTTTTTGTATAATGAACAAAATGAAATAACGTTACCAAATGCAAATAATGACATTTCCTCTTGCCTTATCACTTGATTGTGGTAAAATGACTGAATCGATGCATTAAAACTACGAATCACCGTATTAACACTTTGGCGAGTCTTGGTGGTCTCCGCGACATAATTGCCGGTGAAAGTTCTCATAAGGCGTATTCAGTCGTCTCATAAGTAGTACTCGGTAGTTTTCCGAAACTTGCATTTTTTAAAACGTACATTCTCATATTTGTACATGAGAAACGAATGTTTGCATTGTTATGAAAAGGAAAACAGAAACGGATGAACGATCGGTTTATCATAGCAAGAAAAATATCCTGTATACAACAGGATATCTCGATGTTCGACGGATAAAACGTATTGTCTGAAATTGCAGAATCCCAGGATTGTCCCCATACGGTGTAAATCGTTAGCGAAGATTTATCCGCTTTTGCTTTCACCACTACAGCTCGCATAAAATTTATAATTGGCGGTATTATATCGAACGAAATCCGAACGATTCTTATAATGTTCTGCAGTTGTTGCAATTACGATTAATAAATGTGCGGAGTTGGGATCTTTTTTATTATCCGCCTAGTACTCGATATCGGCCGTTACCGTAACGTAAAAATCATCGTTGTGGTTTTGACGATCAAAGCGCGTGCCCGTTTATAGGTACGGGAATTTTGGTAGCGTTCAAATAATGCAAGGAATATTAATATCAGAGCATAATTCAACGTGAAAGAATGTGTGTCAAGGTAATATAGATCAATGACCGTTTTTCTATTAATGACAATAACAGTCATGCGCATATTTGAGTATTAAATATATATATATACGCATTGTTTTAATAGTACTCGGTACAATTCTACTTTAAAATAACAATTATCAACTTGTTTATCTATTCAATTATTGTTTATCCAAACTTAATACTAATAGATTGCGTTAAGACACTTAAAGTTGATAATCAGCAAAACATTCGTTGAATAAAAATGTAAGTATAATGAAGTCGTAAAATGACGAAATAACTAGTTTACAAGATTAGAATGATCTCGATTGTATATTGTACTAGTTAAAATATGTGTTCAAACATTTGTATTCAAGAATCCTTTCTTGCTTGTCTCCAACCGCATACCGATGTCAAACACAACTTGATTGGAAATTTGAATTTGAAAAAAAACATGATTCATTTTTTATTTTCTCCAAAATCTAATCGATCACTCTACTTTCACCTTCTTATAATCTTAATTTGGTATGCTCTAAAACCTCATCAGACGTAGAAAATTAACAAATATAAAACAAAGTTTTCGCCTTTCACAAGTAGCTTGGAATAAATTATTAGATCGTATTTATGATAATTAGTGTGTAGGTAGTTTTACCGCGTATGAACGAGCGCCATCTCATCGATGAAAACAGGAGGTCGTTTCTCGAGTGGGTCATGAGAAAGATCGGGTCGAGGTTTCTTTTATCCCGCTCACTACTTTGATGGTATGGCGAGTTTTGCTTTTACCAACAGTTGCACTCTTGCTGAAATACCGACAAATATTCAAGAGATAACCTGCATTTCCTGTATGTGGTCATTATCATTTCTAATTTTCCTGTGCAAGTAAACCTGTGAAATATTTCAATAAAAATTATTAAAAATATAGAATTATATATTCGTGGTATATCGTTTAACCTTTAAAATGGCGATCCATAATGTAATTTTTTATTTAAAAAAAGTAAACAATCGTTAAATCAATATTTAATATCAATATATTTTATTTACATAATATAACAAATTATTTTCTCTCGTTTTTTTATTCATATACAAACAATAAATATAATAGATAATAAATGTTTGTACAATGTATAATTGAAAAAATTTTAAAAACCATTAATTGCATGATTATGGCATTGTGTTGCATGCTTCGAAATTCAACCTGTATACAGGAAGAATTTTGTAAGTTGCGATAAATATATGCAAATAGTTGTAAAATATTGTGTACATCGTGTTATAAGTATTAATTACAGCGAGAGATTCTATTTTTGTTTATGCATCATTTGCTATAATAAAAAATTCATTTTGAGCTCCATACGAATTAACATGCTGATAAAACAATGCGTGATATTATTTTATGCTATACAGATTTGTTTCTTTAATATCTTTGTCGGCATCGAATAGTAATACTTTTGATTACTTCTTGCATAAAATACACGTTCGTTTTGTTCTATTTTCGCTTTAAAAAAATATTATTAAAAATATAATATCAAATTTGTCTAATATCGTGAATATGGTCTTAACTCACAGACATTATTTTAATTAATATTTGATTATATGTAGATATGTAGATCACACGTTTTGTTCAGCGTTCGGATTGTATACATTCTATACATTTAATTGCTAAGTTGCTACAAACTATAAGTCATGACAATATTTCATTCTTTCATATTAATTTTTGCATACTTATAATACACATATAAATATGTTTTTGATTTATATTGAAATATTAAACAAAATTACTGAGATAGTTTTGCGGAATATTATGGAAAACCATCAAAATGCAATTATTCACCTAAATATACGGTAAAATCTGTATAATATATTTTATTGTCATTGTTTCATTCTCTTCATAATCTGCTATGAGATGTAACTCTTCAATTAACTATGATTAACTATGATTAACTATGATTAACTATGATATATAATGCGTCGTAACCAATCTTAGAATAAAACTCTTTTGCCTCAAGTAGAATCTTGGGAAAGCATGCGCTGCAAATAAAATTACTTTTGAAAACCATATAAATTGGCATAAAAAAATTCATTGATAGACCTAACCTTTTTCGTCTCTATATAAACAATAATTATTATATTTTAAAGAAATTTTCCTAAGTCAGTAGTGTCGAGTCTCTGTATTTATACTTGGAAATTCAAGCCGATCCTCGCCATGCCGAATCGAAACCACAAGCTCCATCTGAATCAGAGTCGTTCTGCTGCTGCTGACGATGATCCTTTTGAATGGAACCTGCGCTGATGCCACTGCTGAGGGTCTGGGCGAGAAGTCCACCGGTCGTTAGTACAGATACCGAGGCTGGTCGTCGGCCGGTTGTTGTACTCTTGCCTAAAGGTGTTGGTGTGCTTGGTTGGCTAGCTGTTTGTTGCAGTTGGCTGTTGGAACGACTGGAGGTAAAATCTGTAGCTCGACGACTCCGACGCTTCTTGATTGGCGCATATTTGGGTGGCGGCATCATTTTGTCCGCCTAGAAATGTAATACGTTATATTAAATCATTGGATTTAAGCAAGTCATGTCCATCTAACACAAATGTATGAAATATTAAGTAAACGATTAGAAGAACTAACCGGTAAATTATCGGCAGAACCCCAAGTTTTATGGATCTTCTCGTTATTGTTGCTTGAGGCGTTAGTTGTTACTCCCAGGAATTGGCTGAAAGCCTCCGTCGTTCGCTTCACGCGCACGTTCAACGAGCCAATACGTAGGAAACCAAGATCTTTCTCTGCGTATTCAAGAACATTGTTAATTGCATCATTTTTATTTTAAGTTATATTACGTAGCTACATATAATATCGACAAAATTAGAAACAAATGATACGTGGTAATTATACGTGAACATTTATTAGAGGTGATTGTTTTCTCACTCATTACTTTTCACAGCACATTAATGTTAAATTAGAAAATTAATATAAAAAAAATATTTGGAATCATTTCAAAATGAGTGTGCCTCAGTCGAGGTCGTTTCAGAAAGAGAAGCGGCAATGTTAATAAGATAAAAGTAGAGAAAATCAAATACACGTTCCCATGTGAATTTCGACGACTTTGTTTTAAAGATAAGCACACAATGAAGGTAAAATATTAGCAAAAGCATTTTTCAATCGTTTGACGAATAATCATTGTACAACGTCGACAATCCAAAAAATAGAAGACCCAAATTCTAGCGAGTGACCACCGCGAGACATAGAATGCGCAGTAGTTTTGCATGATTTCATCTCCCGATGAATCCCTTCAACTATCCTTACCTGCATGCTTTTTCCTTGCTTTTATTTCTGAAAGAAAAAATACATAGATATTATACGACGAGCACTAGACATATTTTACAAATACGAGTTTAATTCATATAACAAATAATATTAAGCGAAAGCATTTGTGCGATTAGTTTTTATAAAGTATACCTTCGCTTTGTCATTTTCGGAAAGCCTTATAATCTTTATATTCTTGTACGTTCTCTGTATACATTGTGTTATTGGCTAGAAAATTTACAAAGCGGAGGTAGTGTAATTTATAAATAACACATTTGAAAGTAGGATATCGTTCATACATTGACCGAGTCGTATACAATGCTCTGGCATGTAGGTGTATTAGAACGATAATTCAATATTATTCAGTAATTGTTATTCACTGCATCTATTTCTAATGTTAGTATGAACTAGCAACAAAATGCGTGTTAATTAATTTTCAAACTGTTTTTTTCTAAGATCACGTTTACGCGAAGCACGAACTTTCACAAAACTAATAGAATACGTTACATTATCTATACATAACATGGACCGTGAGCCTCGGAAAACATAATCCTAGCATATATAATAGTTAACAATAAACGACAAGCTATATAATTAAATAAAAAAATATATCCATCGCCGAGTAACGAAAATGGGCCGTTCCGAAGCGCCAAGAGGCTAGATCTCGGCGCGCGATAAAAAATATAAATAAGAGCATAAACATTAAAAAATGGAATATGAATGCCCCAAGTAATTCCGCGAGCACAGCTCGTTAACACCTCATTTATATGCAAATCGGCCTCTTTATTTTCTAATGAATTAAGATTACAAGCTCGTAAAAAAGTGGAGAGCATTCTTCCGAAGCACGAGAGGCTACTTTTGCTTTTTTCTCTCATTTTTTTCCCTCTTATTATTTCGACGTGGACGTTATAATGCATATACGAGAGACAATCGCCGCGGAAATGCGTTGACGTCGCTTGTCTGAATCGGCTGTTCTTGTTATGCGATTCCGAGTCGAGCGAGTAATTAGCTATTACATGGAAGTGTGTATACCTGTATGTATATATACGTATAAGTAGAGGGGAAAAAAGTCGAGTTAACAAAGCGTCAACACTTGTTTGTATAACTCGTCGTTATGCGTAGGAAGAAAGCCGACGTCGGGCCGACGCCGGGCCGACGGGAAACTCGGCGCTGTCGAAACGCGCTGGAAGAATTTTCCTTACGAGAACAATTCATTTTGTTGTTTCGATATTGAAGAGACGACTCGTCGTCTTGAAATACATATGTAATGCATAACTCCATAGAAAAATCAGCTTTTCTCAGACCTATCCGCGAATACGTAGATCGCGTGTACGAGTATGCATAGCAAACATCAAACTTCAACGCTTCGATCTCTCTCGCATTCGACAACTTTCTTTTCCTTACCATTGATGCCCTCCCTCCACTCAATGTAATTTTCTAGTCTCGCGTAACGACACGCAGTTGCATTATGTGCAAATATCTCCGTATAGTACTCTCTCGCGATGCATCCCATCAAGAATGAGACGCATAGATGGTTGCTGCTTGGAAGTTTGGGAAAAAGTCGCGATTCGGGCTTAGTCCTTTGTGCGCCTGTATTTATACGTACAGCGTGATATCTACACACGGTGAAATCGCGTGAGCGCACGTGCGAAGATTTTTATCGGTGGATTAATCATGGGGGAAACGTCGAAACGAACGTGAAATGGGAGGCGTTGCTTTGTATACTTTGACGTTCTGTGTGATTTTTTAATTGGGTTATACGAAAATCGAAACTTCGTTTAGACAGTAGGTCTGGTCTACAAATCAAAGCCATCAGAGTGAGTTTGAGCAGTAAGGTTTTCATCGGGTTACGGTCAAACGAGTTAGTTGCTAATTCGAATCAGTGTATATTAAGGAGTAAGGGGCTATTAGTGTTGAACATTCATTTTTAATACACAGATATACGTGCGTGAAGTAATACTACGAGTTACCGGTTGCTTGCCAAGTTAGTTTCCGCTACAGACTAGTGGCGAGAGAGAAGTGAATTCAGTAGTCACGAACTCTTTTTAACTTCATTCAATTCCAACACGTTTTCAAACACATAGATTTAAGCGATTCGTTCGAGTCTACTTATACGGATGGCCATTGTTTAACGTGACAAGCAACGTCGATATATGAGCGTCATGTTCGAGAAACTATGAAATTCCTCATCGCTCTTCAACGCTGCTCACGCCTACACTGAGCCATAGTCCATCCCTTTCTCTCTCGCACTTTTCGATTATTAACCAAGGTCTTACGAAATACACGCATGTTCTACACTCTTATATTTTTGGTTTAAAGCTTTGTCTAGCTTTTAGGGTGTATAGGTGTGTGGATAGTCGAGGTAGACGCGCTCTCCGCGTCGGACAACAACTTGCCTGAGCGCGATGCTGGCAGCTAGTCTCCCTATAACAGAAGGAAATAGTTCCAGAAGCCCGATACTCACCAATTGCGAGTTGTGTGTATTATAATGTTGTGCGTAATCTATCCCGATACTTAAGTGTTTTTTTTCAATTGACCATTCTAATGCTATATATTATGTGAATTGTACATTTTATTTCTACATCAAGTTGGATGTAGCCTTTTTGTGAGTTCGATCTAATTAATGTGCACAGAATATTGTATATTTGTAATGGATTTTAAAGATTAATAGATATTTCTTTCGTATGGATTTTGAAAATTTTTAAAAATGGTTACATCCAGCTCATCTACGAAGGCGAATAACAATCAAGAAAATGACTAAACGGCAAAAAAGTTTTACTGAATTTAAGATAATTTTTTACTAAAATTTTTTTTTGTAAAAGAAAATATTTCCTCCAATTGAACACAAAAATTAGATAAGAATTTAATAGATTGAAATATGAATTACTGATATTTATTGAGCCATTTTGAAAAAATCAAGAAGTGTATCTATTTAAATGTTAAATGAAACAATAACTTAGTAAAAAGTTGTTTTAAATCTATAATTTTCTGTTTCATTTATAAAAATATTGTCTCAAATAAAATGCATATTTTTTCATTCAAATAAATGCACGTTTATAATCGAATAAATATTTTCATAGGACTGACAAAAATAGTCGTTTCTTGGAGTGAAATAAATTATTTTGTGATTTAAAATTTTTTTCTTTTAGTGCAGTAGTATAAATAATTAACAATTTCGACTATTTTCTTGTAATATTATTCATACTATACAGAAGAAGAAAATAAGCAAATATTAACAGTAAAGCAAAGATGAAAAAGAGTTTTAGATAAAAGAGTGTATCCTTGTACACGTATCTACACTTTCTACCATTAAAAACTGTTTCTAAAAAACCAATCCCTTTAAACATTTACTACTAGTAGATCTAAGAAAAAGCTTTGTAGAACCATGCAAATAAATTGTTTTTCAATGTTCGATCAAATCCCAAATGTACTGTCGGTATCGCTATAATCTTGAAGATATAATTTTTTTACTGAATAAGTCATAGGGTAAGACGATCTAATTTATAAGTAGATTTGAAAATAAGTAAAGGTACGAGGGGAAGAAGTAATTTTTCTCGAATGAATTTCAGCATTTTTCTACTTAAAACAGCTTAAAAGTAATGACTAACTGAACAAAATTTATATGGTTCATAAAGAAATGGAATCGTTTTCGAAAGCGGACGGAAACGCAAAAAATAACTCGTAAAATTATATGTCTGGAAAATTCAACATCGCCATATATTATATGGACGCCATAAAAAGTCGCGTAATACGCTTCATAAGCGCGATCGTACAATTCGTTTGCGTGATACTTACTGCGCATCGTGTCCTGACTAACCGCAGCCTTCTGAGAAATTGAGTATTGGCGTGGCTTTTTCCCACTGTAATCGCGAATATCTTGATTGGCTCCTGTAAGGACGTGAAAAAAACTATTAGTTCATTAATGCAAATAAGTATTTAACGAAAAGTTTACCGAACGCGCAAATTAGTTATAGTTCGACTTCGTAGTATAAGACGTTAACAAATTTGAAGTACAAAAACGAAAGTTTCTTTTGTCATTTTATGAAGCTTACTCCGTCATATGCATATCGCTCGTATCATTTTCTGTCCCCCTAAAAACATATATAGGATATCGAAAGCAAATCAAGCTATAACCGACGAAGTGTCCCGCGTAGGATAATGGCGCGTTATCGTGCCTCGTCTCGTCTAATCTACGACAAACAGGCACACGCGCACGGCTTTGAAGTCACCGCTTTCGGAAGTTTGCTACTATAGGGCCGGGACTTGTTTGCCCAACGGAGATTGAACCTCGCCTTTATGCGTTTGATGACTTTGGGGATGATGGTGATGATGTTGGGTGTAGACGTAGAGTCACATCAATGTTGTACGTTAAAAGGTTGCTGTCTAATTCCAATTTTTATTAATCTTACCATAAACTTGGACTAGTAAGTTGAAAATATTCTCGTGGTCGAACTGCAAAGCGATGTGAAGTGGCGTGTAACCCTATGCAACAAAGTTTACAATTAAAAAAAATATTTACCTTCCATTATACGTCAACAAGCACTGTACCAATCGATTAACCAAGTTCCGTTTACTCTGCACCTCTTCCGTCTCTATCAATGAAACTAGATCAATCTAACGAAAGCGGAAGCAGTAGCGCGAAGAAAAATCCTCATACGAGCAATCATCGACGTTACAAAGACAATGAAGGCAGATTGATACAGTCTCTTACTCTTTCTCTCTCACTCGACTTTCATTGTATCACCTCGAGCGTGCGAACGCGCGGTATTTCCTGCGCATCGCGTGCAGCTCTTATATACGTCTGTTTATCGGACGCAAGAGATGGATAGACGGACGGGCTAACCGGCAGTTCGCGCGCTCGCGGCTTTCATCCGGCGGATCATACCTCGACGTTCTAATAAGCCGCGGAGGCGGAGGTGAGAGAAAGACGGAAACGAAACGGATCTTGTTATTAATTGCTGCCGGCGCTAAAACTTTCAAGTGGATCTTTCAGTTTATTCGCCAGGAATTACATTTTAGCTTACTTCACGTACTTTTTTAACATTTTTTTATTTATTAAGTATTTTAATTATTCGTATTAATCGTGATTAGCTCGGAAGAATGGAGAAATATTTATTTTTAACAAAATTTGGCTTAGAAACTTTAATTATAAACTGAATTGTCTACCAAAAATAATTTTAAACGCGCACTAATTTTTTGCTCTTGGCACCTACCTACCGTACCCAGTCGACCCCAAGATATCATCTCGACTATAATACAGCGAACCTGTCGAATTCCAGAGCTTAGCATCGACCACGTCAACAGCCTTCAAAAACCTCTCAGGCACTTTTCGATTGCGATCGAATCCACGTTTCGGATTAGCCCAACAGCTGCCAACGCCCGAATCCACCTGCTCTATATATCCTATGCATATATGCACCTTTGATTTCCGCGAGCGAAAGTAGTTTATTACGTATGAAAAATTGTGAGCGTATATGTTATGACGAAATTGTAATGGAGACCGATGAGTCTTAACGACTTTTTAATGGTAGTTTTTGTGGAATATTTTTACAACTGTTTTTTGGGCATTCTTGTGTGATAAATCGTTTTTCTTAAAAAATATAATCAACAACGAAAATAGTATTTATCCCGATGTAAAGAGAAACTTCACGGTTTCATCAAAATTCACATAAATTCTAGTATAAAATAACAACCCTTTTCTATTGAATCCATAAATTTTTGAAAAAAACGTGCGTCAATACAGCCTGTCCGAAAGGATCTCGATTCAATTTTAAAGTACCAAACCCCACTAAATCGCCCTCGCACAACTCGCAACTGATATAAACCATCCCTACTTCACAAGCAGCTACTTTTAATAACGGGAGAATCACATTCGACGACGAGACATTATACATCTTGACTACACCCCGCTTTTCCTTTCTCTCTCTTTCGCATATCGAATCGCGAATTCTCCGTCACCGCCTGCGATTTCGCGCTCCGACAAATTGACACTCGGTGTCGCTCTTTCATTTCGTAGTGCGTATATGCACCCTTTCTTCATAGTCTCGCGTTAGCGCCTCAATTTATTTCGCTTTAAAGTTCGGTCGGCGGACCCCTTTTTGGCACAAGTCAGACTGGGGGTGAAACGTTTACGAGCACGTGTGGTAAGTGTATATATTTTAAAGTCGATGTATGTGTACATCCTTTGAGTTAACTTATTTTTTTATAGTGAAAGTGAAGTATTTTGTATGACCTCATTGTTTATGAATTTACTTTACTTTATTAGTTTGTTGTTGAAGTACGTATTTAATCATTAGAAGGAATTCGACGGCAACAATTGAAATACTTTTAAAATCAATCGTTTTCTTTTGAAATTCCTCACTGGAGTTCAATATACTACTAATATTATTGCTTGTTTTAAATCTCATTATTTTAAAGTAATCTACTTTTTCTATGCAATTCACAGTTTCTAAAGAAAAAAACTTACGTAGATATAAGAAAAATTGCTTTCTACTCATAAATACAGCTCTTACCTATTGCTTATTAGGTAATGGGTCCTAACCCATTAGCTTCAAAATTTCACAGTGTATTTAAAAAATTGTTCAAGTTGTACGTATATTTTAAAATTTTCTCAGCCTAGTTCTCGATCTTCGACATTCGCTAAAAATACTCTTCGTCCAAGAGCAATATTCTTCCTGAAAGTTGGAGAAATATCCGAACGATACGGTCCCTCACATGATTTAGCGGCTCGTAAAGACGGCGCGAAGTCGCACACACGTGTACGCATACGTCGATGTAAGGAAAAGTATTAAAATTGAAAAGTCCCGCGCCGCCGCTGCCGCCGCCGCCACTTGATATACGCGCGCGATATTGGTGTGGCCGGCAGCTGTCCCCGAACGAAGGATCTTGATATACAGCTCGTCTTCTTCCAGCAATGCTGTAAAATATCCTTGCTCCCTTTTTTTTCTTTAAAGTTTAATTCAATCCTAGAGATATTAAAGGCTATTTATTTGAGGGGGGATGCGCGTAGAGAATTTATACGCGAGAACAGCAGGTTATTTGATTTTTTCGGGAATAATGGGTAGTACGAAGAGTGGATTTTTTAAAGAACTAGTGAATTTTATAACGTAGATAAATCATATCTTGTGTTAGGGGGAAAACATAATGAAATAGCTAAATATAACAATTGACGGCTGGTCATATCTGACTCATACTACTTGTGTTGTATATTTCGCTCCTCGTTGTACAACAAATTATTTGCTCAGAAATTTACGCAATTGCGACTGAATACACGGTACGTTCCGATTCTTACTTCGGATAAGCATCTTGTCGATAAGATCTTTGCGCGATGGAACACATTAAGGCGTCGATCTCGCGAAATCGCTTCGTTGCGAAACAGAAAAATTTAGGAAATACAGCGGTATTTGTGGAATGCATTGTCGTGACCGCAAATTACCAGACGAAGAAATGCACTTGCGCCTCGGCACTTTTATCCACGGCAGAATGTTGGAAGTTAAGGATGCACAAGAGAAAGATCTCTTTGATACCGAGGCAGCGATATTTATCGCTATAGCTTTTGTTTTATTTGAAAGAATACTTTCACTATTCTTCCTTCTCGAAGTATAAATAATATCGAAGAATTATATAAGATGAATATACACGTACAATTGTATAATTGTATATCTATAATAACGTACAAGATGTCAAGTGTCGTCTCCTCACGGAGCCTGCACAAAAGGTAAGAAAAAAAGTCTGGAAAATTAGAGCGAGATATAGAGATAACGAGAACAATAGCCATATATTCAAAAGCCCGGCGAAGCTGGAAGAGCCGCAACAAAAAGCCGAAGAAAGAGACAAAGAGAGAAGAGACTGCAGCGGTGGCGGGCGCTCTGGGGCTCTCATGTAAATCGGCTAATTCCGCGCGGTACATTAATTATCTCGTTACGTACGCGGCTCGCGCACGCGCCCCGATGTCGCCATTGGAGTATATATAAGCGGCAGAGCGCTAGAGAGGGAGAGAAAAAGGCCCTTCGCATTCCTTGTAGCCAATTATCGGAACAGAGAAAAAGAGAGCGCGAGCGCCCCGTCGCCGCCACCGCCGCCCGCTTTCTGTCGTCTCTTAAGTATACGTGCGGCGCGTCGAGAGAATGTGCAAGATTTTCTCTTTGTAGCTTAGCTCAATGAATGCTCGACGTAGAGAATGAACTTTTTTTCTCAAGTTTGATTGGACCGCTTGAATATAAACAACAGCTTCGAGATCTTTGCTCTGGTATGTTTCCATGAAATTATCTTAACGACCGTGAATTTGAAACAAAAGATACTGTTTAAAGATCATTTAAAGTATCAGAATAGCGACTTATCTGTAAATTATTTTTACAAGAATCGTCGAAAAATTACAGCTCTTCATCTGAAATCTCGCTAAGACCTCCAGTCGAGGGGACCACCCCATCTTTTAAGTCGCGACAATCGCATTCGCGTCGGTGTCCTCAGAAGCAGGAAGAAGAACTACCACCACCACCACCAGAAGAAGAAGACGAAGAGGCAAGCAAGTGAGAGGTGTATACGTGAGAGGTATATGGTACATAAAAGATCCCTACTACCGGCGTAGATGGAAGGAAGACTGTACGCGCGAGAGAGCGGAAGGTGCCGCGGCGTCGACAGCTCGGCTCCGATTACAGCTCGCAAAACAAATGAGCTGCCGGGAGACAAACGAACCCCGCGTAGGATGGTCGGCTTGTCACCGCTCGGACGTTCTCTCTGTCTCTTCTTTTTTCTCCGTTTCTGTCCTTTTTAAGGAGCTGCCTTTTTAACGGAACAGACAAGAAGGCAGGGGGAGCTTGAAATTGGGAGAGAGACGCTGAAAAATTAGGAAGCCGGCATGCGGCGTATCGAGAGAAAGAAGGATGATGATAGAACTTAGTGAATGGGCCTAACGGCGGATGAATCGATCTTCGAGTCAAGAGACTCGAAAAAGAGCTACATTAAAAAATGCCGCGAGTGGTCCAGGAAGTGCGACTTGAGTGCTTCGTCGACCTTTTCAAAAGCTACGCAAGATTTTCATTTGAATCTTAGCGCAAATGGCGAAACAAAGATGTCTTCAGGATTCGCGTAGGAATTTCGTTCTGTACATATAACTCTTGCATACTTATATGTACATCCCCCTTTGCTCGCATTCTCTTCTTCTCTGTACATATATACATTTAGACCCGCAGCGGCGGAGCGACGGAAGAAAAGGGTCGACCTTACGGTGTTTGTCGCGGGGCCGCTAACGAGCACACGGGGCTGCGCGGGCTTATATAAGCTCTTACGCTCGTCGCGAGTATAAAACGCCGGACCACACACATTCGATCCTATCGCACTGGCCTCGTTTTGCGTATAAACGTGTGTGTGCGGGACCGCTGATGTCCTTATCGAGTAGCTGCCCGAGAAGGAGCTGTATCTAGGCATCTCAGGGCCTTTGAGCTTCGCCGTTTCGGCTCGCGAGATGGAAGCGTTCCTATGTGTACACTCGATCACGACTAAAGGATTTTATTCGGAAATCGCTCTATGTATATTATACATACACACACACAGATAGGATGGACGGATGTGGTTTATATATATATATATATATATGTGAGAAATTGTGCCGATGTATATGGAACTGCAGTTCAATTAGTGCGATCGGGGAGGTTGGGTATGTAGTCGGTGCACACAATTAAGACAGCATCGGTAATTAGTCAGAGATCATCGCTGAGAGATCGGAGAGATGATTTCGATTTGCTCCGCGGATCTTCAGAAGGATACGGAGGGTTATAGCTGCTTGTCGCGAGAATGTGAATTTTCTTTCTCTTCCATGAATGGATTGAAGAAACTTCTTATTCGACGATGCTTATTGACGTATTGGTTACAAGTTCAAGATGAAATATAGAGAATATGCTACATGGAAATTGGAAATCAAGACTTACCCCGTTCTGCGAGAGGTGACCAGATGATGTCGTTGACGTAAAGATAACAGATAAAATAAATTAATTATCTTTTCGGTGATATTATACATTTTTTTAGTTAACAACTCACCGAGGTCTCATTGACACTTTTGATCCAGTCTTTGCAGGTACCAGCGACCAGTTTCACGATGTTTTCATCCCCGTGTTTGGCTCCCCAATGCAACGCCGTCTAAACATACAAGAAAATTCACTCGTTGGTTGCATATAAAGTGGAGTGTCCAAAAAAAACTTCATGGCAACTAGCGAGAAAATGATCAAGTCAGTAATAGACACGACATCAAACACGCGAAAAATCTGCAGGAAATCAAGGCAAACAACACGTGTGCCAACACGACTCGAACATCCCGAAATACCAAACAACATTTTTACATCGGTCGTCGCGCGTTTGTAAAACAGTCAGCTTTTCTTTTCTTTCTTATGGTATATATACGCGCGCGAATCCGGGCGACGAAAGAAATCTCGTCGTCTCGACGGAAGCAGTTCGCGCCATTCGACTATCGTCGACGTCGACACGACAAGAGCAGCTGTTCTGGGCCGACACGTATTTTCGGCAAAAGAGAGAGTCTACGCTCGCGCGATGAATGGACGACTACGACGACGGACGCGGGGGTTAATCCCGCGTTCCGTGAATCGGACTCGACAAGACGGAATTAAAGTTGTCTGGATTTTCGCGCTTGAGATGGATAAGAGCGAGGATTTACGTTTGCAAGTCTTTTTTCAGAAAGAGTTCATTGAAAGTCTCCAAGAGGAGTTTGTGAATGGTAATACTGTCCCAATAAAGATTATTGGGATACTTATATTTCTCCCAGCTAAAATATCTAAAATTATCAGATAAATTTTTGTATGTATGATACAAAGCGATGCATTCTCGAAAGCGTGTAATGAAGTAAAGCCATTTCCAAATCCAACACCTCATCCGCAGTGAATTCCCTTGAAACAAATCTTACATCCTCAACTCCTTATCCATTATCGAATCCGCAAAGTCTCCGAGGTTAAAGTCTCCATCTCGAGCTCAAGAGAACGAACGGGGCGGTGTATAGTAGCAGTATCTGCACAATCCTCTCTGCTGCTCGCGATGCTCGCTCGTGATACAGATATCTCCCGGAGTCTCGCGGTGGAATTTGCGTTGAATTAGCGTATAATCGCCGGTCCCGATCAGCGGAATCCGGCTGCTCTTTCTTTCTCTCTCTCTCTCTTTCCCTCATGGCTTACACGTGTCCCCGCGCGAACGCAATATTTAGTGCGAGCTCCCGTGGGATTCTTCCGCGCGCTCCAAATTTTTCCCGAGGATTCCGGTGTTGCTGTAAAGGTACTTTCTTGCGTCGCTACCGCGCGCAACTTGACCTTATAAAGGAAAAGACTTTTTGTGCACGGTCACTACACTGGGAATATTTCGAATTTTTCTTTAATTTCCAACAGTACTCTAAGCTCCCTTGCTATTACTATGGGTTATTAATTAATCAAACAAACGTTCTCTCTCTCAATGCGTTAATTAAGAGCCCAGAAACATTTGGAACTCAACGGTAGAACTTACAGCGTCATCGTGCGCATAGAAAATAAAAATACCAAAGCATCTCTACGGCAATTCAATGTACAAATTCCCAAACACAAACAGCGTCGGCTTCGTAAGCGCATACATTATTAAATATAGGTATAAGCCAGCCTCCCGCTGATTGTGCAAAACAAAGCGTCCAGACGCGGTTTACGCTCTACAAATAAAGAAATAAGAAGTCGGCTATAGAATATAGGTATATATACACGGTGAGTCGAGGGCTCAAGGCAGAAAAAGACATTCCTGCACAGGTGATTCCCGGCGTGCCGGCTTTTTCTGTTCGCGCGCGGTAAATTGATTAAAAGGCTATGCTGTGTGTGCGTACCGGCGACGACGCGGCCCAAGTCCTTTTTTGCCTCTGCTCGGTTGGTTCTTAGAAGGAAACGGGCACGTGTCTTCCTTTGAGGACGTTGGATAGTTACAGAAGGGAAACCCGTACTTCGGTGGGTGGAAGTGCACTTTCAAGCCAACACCTTCGAAGGTATTGCCATCTCTTTATATACCGAGGTATTTTTGTTAATGACTATATACAGTTGAGATTATAACATAGAGATGCTAACCGAAAAATGTTAAAATGACAATTTTTTACATTGAAGTGAGCGAAATGTTCTACGAACGGTTTTTATTATTATAATGCTAAAAGTCTGACGAATTCTTAAGTAAATATTCATTTTTATTCAAGCCCATTGTCGTAATTTCAAACTCAAACCAAAGTACAACATACGCCAGTGCACATTCGCGGAGAAAATAAGAAAATTACGTATACGAACAACAGTAGCAAGCTCCGAAAGCCAAAAACAAGCTTTCCTCTCTCTCTCTCTCTCTCTTCTGGTGCAAAGAGCAGAAAAGAAAAACCGCGCTGGAAACAGTGCGTTCCTGCAAAGGCGCGAGGAGTTAGAGAAAGGCAGCAGCATAGCTCGTATTAACGCTACGCGGCAGCAGCCGTCGGATAAATCATAAAGCAGCGAGGCGTATACGCGTATACGTATGCTAATGACACGTCCCGCATCCTGTTCCGCCGCCCTCTTACCCCTTTTCTCTCTCTCGTTCTGGCGAAAATTTTCCTTCCGCGTGTGTCTGCGTATTAGCCGGACCTGCTGTTGCAATCCCAAGCGCCATTCTTTTGTTCGTTAGTGTATACACTACGGCGCGCGCGTGGAAAGCCGAAAATAAAAAAGTAATTATGCGCGTCGAGAGGAGAAACATTCCGCGAACGTTGCAGCTTTCGGTACGTGTGCCTCGATGCGCTGAGATAATTGCGTGGCAGAGAAGAAAGGTGTGTGTGCTGTGCGATTCTAATTAGAAGAGGCGAACTTTTATGAAATCCTTGGTACTAGAGATGGTGTGAGTTTACGCGAATTGGTGCGCTTGTTACTGAATTTTTTTCCACCCCCCTCCTTTATTTCGAGCTTTTACTGGTATGCGTTTTTTCAGGTAAGTCCGCTTTTCATTAATTGTTAATATTCCATTTTCCGCTTCTTTTCATAACATATTCCTGACATTACGTAGAATATGTACTGGCGGAAATGTAAGCAGGCATTAAACGTCGGGAGTTTCTTTTATTTTCATCGTGAGACAATCGAATATCCTCGAGAGCATCTTAACGATTGCATCGAAACTCCGAGCGGCACGATTGTAGCTAATAGAGAAAATCAGTAAAACACAATGAAAAAATTAACGATACATCTCGTAAGTACAAGTTGGTCTACAAGCAAAAAAAATGAATGAAAGAACCTCGCATTCACTCATCTCCTCGCACAGAAATTCAATTGCCGACGCACATGCGGTCTATGCGGCAAAACAACAGCGGCATTTCACCGCCCACCTGCGATCAGCTGTTCCTGATATCCACAATACTATCTCGATCGCTCATCTCCGTCAGATTGAAATACACGAACCGCCCCGTCGTGTACGCTTCCTCGTTTACGGAAAAAGCTACGCGCGTCGCTGGCCGCCAACGAGCTGTGACTGACGCCCCCGCTTTATACGTACACATATAGTATATTGAAGTAGTACATATCGACATATCGTGCGCTCTCCGACACTCGTTTTACGCGCAATATATAGATCTATATATAGGTCTATATATAGATCTAGATATGAATCGGAAGAAAGAAAGGTAAGTGTAACACACTCGTTTCCGGCTTCGCATATACGCGGCTCGATTAATTTCTACGATTGGAACTGTGCTAATGAGGGAGGGAGAGAGAAGAACCACATAGCAAAAAGCTTCGATTGTCATCGTGACGTATAGCTAGTGGTGCGGATATAACTCTCGTCGGACGAAGTGCAGAGATTAATCAAGTGGGATTCGACTGTTTCGCGGGGTTTATATTGTAGTGTGCGCGTGCATTTAGACGAAAGCTGCTTTTTGCGTGGGAGGCCGCAGTTGGTACACCGGCGGCTTTCCAGTATCGACTAGATCTAATCGGGATAATTAGCGTAAATGGATCGGAATGTTGACAGATGTGTACGTGTGCGTGTATTCATTTATAATACATATATGTATAGGTTGCGACCGCATTCGATAAATGCCAACGTTACGCATGTTCTTGATTTGTTCAACGTCGTCGTCAATTTTATTATGCTGTTTGGAGTGTAGATGGTAATTTTAAGAAGATATTTGTTGGAACAATATTGAAAAGTATTTTCTTGAACTATAAGTCCCATGATGTTTGAAGCACCGCGAGAGGAAGCGCGTAAGTGACATCCGCCGGCATCTCGTTCACGCCAGACTCGAGGGAGGCTCGGCAATTAGGCGACTTTCTGAACGCGAGTGCGAATGCAAATCGAGCTGCGGCATGTGCAGAGAAGGAGGGAGAGGCAGGTGGCTTCGCCGAGCCGCGACGCCAGACAAGACATTGCCATCAGTCGGCCATTAGCCCGTCACTCGCCGTCGTGATTCGTATGTGCTCTCTCTCTCTACTTGTGGGATGTAATGTAGCAACGCATAGTACGAGTTTATTATTTGCTTAAGAGGTACTTAGCGATGCTTACGTAAAAACGTACATTGCTTTGTTTCGTTCACTCTTTTATAGACTATACTTTCAAGTCTATTCTCGTAGTGGAAACGACAGGATTTGGTTTCAGCAGATGCACATCAAAATAAACATGACAACATTTTGAAAATCACGTTGCTTCCTTTTCGTCGTGGTCACTCAGATTTACAATATTTTCTATACGAATACGCCTCAGCTCGTTGACAATGGCGGTTATCGTAAATTCACCGTCTAATTTTCGATTGAAGTACATAGCATAAATAAAAATATCGCACGTATATATATAGTGAATCTTTTGCATCTAATCGATATAAAGGTAACACTTCGATCATGGCCTCAGCCGATCAGTGTCTATATATGTATATATAATGCAGAACAGTAGCTCAGCAGCAAAGGGCTGAAACCGGTAAGCCGCTTTCGGGAAAGCGAGCTAGCTATAGCCCCCGGCGAATCTCCCTCCCTCTAGAATGAGAAAGAGGATCGCGCAGGCTGAGCAGAACAGGAGCGGGAGGACAGGGCGATTAGGTAAACCCCGGATTAGTTGGACGCCAGTGCTGGATTCGCTCGGACAGCTATACTCTCCTTCTCACTCCCTCTCTCGTGCAGTCTCTTGTTTTCTGATTAACTATCTCTTACTCTGGCTTTTGGTTATCCCTTACTGCTTATATATACTTCTTTTTTACCCGTTGTCTCCGTCGCTTTTCTATTTTCACGTTCACACCCTCTAAACCTACACTCGTATGTGCAATTAGTTTTTTTTCATTCCAATATTTCTCCCGTGAAAAGACTGATGCTTTATTCAAATTTAAAGTTGTTTCATTCATAAAATATATATTTTGTTTACCAAGATTAACGAATAAATTTTTTATCCACACGACTATAAATCCACGCATCTCCTGTTCATTGTCTCTTTCCAGTTGACTGTGCAAAGCTACTAGTACTCTATAGCAGGGGAATAGGACAGCACAAGGGAAGTTCGATCTCGTCGTCCACTAATAATGCCCTGGTCCTCTGATTTACATGATTGGATCGGCGTTGCGAAATTGAAACTGGCCGTCCGGCTCTTGTACCGAAATGGAGATTCCAGAGTACGAGGACGAGTACGAGGACGATTCCTTGCAGACGAGGAATTACCGTCGTCGCTGTTTCTCGCTCCGCCGAAGGCAGTCGACTGGATGAGTATTCGATGCAATGACCATCGTCTCGCGGATCTCTCACTGGGATTTGGATTATAGGCTGATATGTGTGCTCAACTGCACGACCACTCGGGATTTGGGATTGTTAGCTGTAGCCGATATTGAGTATAATGCTTATTCGACGTTTGATGTGGAGCGAGCTGCTTGTTTATGTAGCGACTTATTTAACGAGTTGATAATGCATTTTATTTTATTCAGTTAAAAAGAGGAAAGTTAGTTCAAAATAATTGATACACTTTTCGACTTTTGAATAATAGTAAACTTAATTATATTTAGGACAATTTTCTTAGTCAAAAGTTATGGTTTTAAAATGTACTTAACCTGTGGAAAACAACCTGAATGAATACGCGATTAAAGAAAGTATAGGTAAATTAAGATTATCGAGAGCCGGAGAAGAGCTGCTTTAGAACAGAAGAGTATAGAGAATAGATTCTCTTTGCCACATCCCTATCTTCGTCCATCTGTCGTTCTCTCTCTTTCTCTCGCCGCCGGTCAAGCAGACACGCGAGAGAGAGAGAGAGAGAGAGAGAGAGAGAGAGAGAGAGAGAGAGAGAGAGAGAGAGAGGCAGAGATTAGTATGCTCGTATCTGCATGCCGCAAGATCGTATCGCCGCGGAGCCCTTTGTGGGCTTTTTGTTTGCGCTCGCGCATACGTATTTATGCGAGCGTCTCGCTCCTTTTTCTTCTTCTCCTCCTCCTTCTTCTTCTTCTTCTTTTACCTCCTGTAGACGCTCTCGCTTTATAAAAGATTTGTTTTATGCAAACGGACGTTTTTCGCAAGAGGAAGCCAACACTTTATTATACTCGACTTGCGAGGGGATAAATATTACGATATTAATATCGAATTTATCGACTTCGACAGCCGGAGCTTTTGCTTTCTCTCTCGCTCTTTCGCGCCGCGCGAGATCTTCCTTTCCGCTCGTTTTTTTTCCTCTTTCCGAAAAAGAGAAAGATGCATATACGCGTGGACGAATATCAATTACTTCCGTTGATTTTCGAAGCGGGATTTATGCGCAGTCGATCGCGAAGATACGATAAAGTTACCACGCGCACACATATATAAAAGTCTCGAGGTATTTCAGCGGCGGCGGGACCTATATGCGGGATTAAAGCGCAGAGCTTGTGTCTTTTTGCGAATATACGAGTGTCTCGAGGATTATCGGCGATCACTTGTTACTGAGACATACGGAGAGATTATCGTTATTTATTCCGTCGGTTTGGCAAGCAATGATGATATTCGATGTTGGCTCGATGAATTATGCAGGTACGTCGTTGTTTTTTCCTGTTCTACGACTGCTAGTTTGATCATTAAATTATCTAACGATGAAAAAGTTATCTCAAAGCAGACGGACTCGTTAGAAATTACACGAGAAGAAAACGTTAAGGAAACAAAAGACGAGCCACCCCCGCAGTAAGAGAAAAATGCAAAACAAACCGCTTACAATGCGAGTGGACACGAAACAGATGAAAACAAAAGTAAACCACGTCTACACGCATATACGTTACACAGTTATACGTAGAAGTAAGACAAGCAGTGCGGCGACGCGAGGGAAGGAGGAAGTCGGAACTTGACCGGTTGTCCCCAGTGACGTCGTGGCCCTAATCCCCACTGTGCACCAATTACCTCGTCCATTGGGCTCCGGCGCGGCTCATGCAAATTGGATTTCGGTCGCGCGAGCGCGCACTGACAGGGACCATTGTGCTCGCGTTTTCGCCGAGAAAACGCGCTCGATCGAACACATAAAGCGACACGAGGTTCTCTGCATAATGCCGAGGTACATCTACCTGTGTTGGTTCTTTGAGAATGGTTCAGTGCTATACGTTGAATTGTGGATACTGTACACATTATTATAATTTTCGTATCTACTTAAGAGACTCATTTGTAATACGAAGCTTGCACGAGATGTCTCCGCCTTCAAAATAAAACCTGGAAACTAATATAATGCAGAGAGTTTACTCATAATTTTCGATTAGCTCTGTATCTACTTGCGACTCTTGTGCATGAAAAGGTTAACATCTAGCACGTTCTTGTATTTAGTAGACATCGATATATTTCAATCAACAATCACTCCTTACGAATTTTAGTAATCTACTCGATTTCTATTTAATATACGTCTTCCAGTAGTGGATTGGTGCGTATGCTCTTCCACGAAAACTCTGATCGATTTTTTTCGCAGATAAAGGGGCACGACAGCTTGGAAATGCAAATTACTAAATTAAATGTTTATAACAATGTAATTATAATTAATCTTATTCTAATAATAGGAGACAGTTTTACTTTCAATTTGAAAGATATTGCTTTTCTACAAGTCCTTTCGATAGCTATTTACAACAGAAAGTAGAAAATTCACTCACTGTAGTATTCAAAGTCAATCAATGGATAAATTAAACTCAAAAATGGTAGTTAAACCCTTTGTAGTCCTTTCAATATCAATGTAGGGATTTAAAATTAAATGTACAAAAAAATATTAAAAATAATAAACTGGGTTGCTAACCAAATATTGAAAAATAGTTCAAAATTATTCAAAATCCCTACATTCATACTGAGAGGAGTTTTCAAAGAGTTTAACTACCAATTTTGAGCTTATTTTATCTATCGGTTGACTTTGAATCCTACGGTGAATGATTTTTCAACTTTCTATTGTAACTAACTATCCAAGGGACTTATAGAAGAGCAAGACCTTTCAAATTGAAGGCGAAACTATATTCTCTAATTTAAAAAATGTAGATTATAACTGCATGGTTATAAATATTTTAAATTTTGAATTTACTAATTTCCATTTTCAAGGTGTGTTGCCCCCTTAAAGACGTGGAAGGATTGACTTTCAATTTGATTTTCCACTCAAAACAGGAATAAAGTTCCAATAATAATACTATTTCGTGGTTGGCAGAAAATATTGTGTATGCAACTTTGAAGTACGTGACGTTAGTCAATTAAACGATGAAATATCCTTTATTCTACTCAATAGCCTTACATCGAGACTCGTACAAGAGGAAATTTGCATTCCATCAATAGCTCAAAAAAATTCATCTGACGGACACAGTCTACCGCTTATGTATCGACATTTAAATCGCCATTAAATCTTTAACAAGCCTTTCGGGAAAAAAGACAGTCACAGATTCCCCCGGCCGTCGGCATATCAATTACTCGTGAGAGCTCCAATAAAAATTTGTACCGCGCATACTCGTCTCGCTCCTATAGGGTGCATTTGAAATTCAAAGCGCGTCAGGCGCGTCATCTACTGTCCAAAAAGCTCGATATAGCCGCATTGGCATGTATAACTACATACTCATACTACACATTCGAAATGTATGGAAACTCACAAAAGGAGCTGACGCACAACCAAAAACATCCGGACAATCGATCTATTCAAGCTTGAACACGAATCGATCGGTTTTGCCTTGCACTGCGTTCTGGAAAGCTAAGCACGTACAGCTATTATATGCGCGAAGGCTTCGGCTAATCAGCAATCCGCGCGTCTCGCTCTCCTTTACAGCGAGACGAGGAGCTATGCGTCCGACGATCTGTAAAATTGGAATACGTATACAGGCGCTGTAGGTGATTGGACTTTATTTGTAGGCGAAACGATACCTCGGAATGACATACTTAGCGCGAGGCGTGACGCCTTGTCTCGAGATTTCGCGGAGATGAATTTTAATCCGGACAGACGCGCAAGTTTGTCATTAGACTTTCATTTCATTGAGAAAAATCACTTTGTTCCACTTTGAGAGTCAAATCACCGTTACGTAAACGCACGGCACGCGCGAAAAATAATCTTTACAACGATCAGACCGTATAAGGGTGAAGGCACGCACATTATCAATCCAGTTTCTCTTTCAGGTCGCGCCATAAAGTCATCGACTGTATGCAACCTCGATGAGCAAAGGGAAATAAAGACAATTCGAAGCCTGGGGCGTTTTATAGGCTCATTTGGCGGCACGCAGCTGCTCGGATTTCCCGTGTGCTTCCTTTTTTCTGTTCCTCGTTTAGACCCGAACGCTGAGCGCGAAAGCTGTGCAATTGCGTTATAAGCGTTGAATGTGGACTCTGTGGTTAGACCAGAACTTTCGCATGGCTCAACTTTACGGATGTAGTATATGGCGACTGGTTATTAATACACAGATATAGTCGAACATTATTGTACAGCTTTCGCCGATACCCCTCTGAATTCGCACCAAAAAATCATATCAAACCCTAATTATATCCGCACAGGAAAATCTCTCCCCGTGCACACGCGTACATATACATATGTATCTTTGCCGCTACTAAACAGTGGCATCGCATACCCTCTTGCGTACCTGACGTGCATGCATGTACACACGTATATGGTTCGGTATATATACAAGGGCTAATACGGTGTGCGCGGGTGATGCACGAACTACGCAGCATTGCGGCTGTGGAGCGGCCAACCGCACGCCAGATGCCCACATGCGCACGTATATGCGGCTCAGCAAAAATCCGTGCGGTATACATAGACAATACACGTAGTCCGGAGGTATACGTCCTTGCCACAACGTAACCGCTCCTGTTGCCAGCGTTACTACTATACAGTTGTGCGATGTGTATATAGTCGTTTGAATTAATGTTCGATATGGAGGTGCTAGAGTGGAAATGAGTACAAGTTTTTTTTGGGACGAGGTCGCGGCGGGAGATGCCTATAATATTGATCATTTGTGAAGCCAGGCTACAACTTGAGGATATTTAATTTTAAATATGTAAGCGATTCAATTTTTCGTTTTGATTTGCGAACTATGCATGGGAAGTTACGCTAATTGAAACGTTAGAATTTAATGTAAGAGCTTATTTGCAGGTACTCGCGGCAGAGAAGAAACAAGAGCTTAGAATCCGGGCACTATTCAATTAAGAAAAATTTCTCGTTTCGAGCAAAGTGGTAACCATCATTTATACCACCGACAATATCTGTGATTACCGTAATTCATCGTAATAATCCTGGCATTAAAACAAACCCCGAGCACATCTCCACCCATTTAACTTACTTCGGACTTCATCTCTCTCTTTCTTCTTCTCCTCCCCCTACCTCCTCCTTCTCTTCCTCTTCCTCTCATTCGATCTTCCGAGAAAATCAATTTACCCCTATCCCTTAGTTCGCCTAATTTCGCAGCAGGCGCTTGCGCGCTAAACGAGTTCATTAAAAGACTCGAGTCTAAAAAGGCCCCCTAACCGCGTCACGTACGGAAGTTTACGTCGATCGGCTTTTGTGTATAACTCGTTCATCGCTTGCGATCTCGCGAGAAGCCAATTACACTTATATACATCGAGCCGACGAAAGTACCGAGATACGCCGCGTAATGACCGTAATCGAAAACCGCTTTCGAGAGATAGGGATATGTGCGAGAGCCTTTACTTAGCGCGGATATTGGATTGAGAAATCCATTGTTTTTTCGTACGCTGACCGGGAAAATGGTTTAATTTTGCGTAACGTCTCGAATACACCATAGCGAAAGTGAGGGAGAAAGAGAGAAAGAGAGCTTAATGCTGCCAATTTTCATTTATAAACCTCGTGCCGACACTCATTTTTTTCAGCGCGCAAAGTGGTGCGATACGTTCAAAGGGACGACTATGCCTGCTAGAGGCCGCGATGCGTAGCGTGATTTTATGTTGTTTATAATTGGGTACTTATGTAATAAATTTATTTTTAATGAATTATCGGGGAAGGTTGGATTGCACCATTTGCCGTGTGATGAATCGAAGTTATTAACTTTATGATTTTCTTGAAATGAGCTGCAGCTGCACGACTTCTACGAAACAATTATTTGAATATATATTTATCTCCATTGAAATATTCAAATATATTTAAATAAAAAGTAGTGCCTGCTGTTACATACTCAGATAAGTATCTGTGATACTGATCTTTTCGCACTACTGTGCTAGTAATCCCGATGGCACGTTTAATTACTCACGGTAGATAAAAATTGTCCTACGTGTCCGCTTATTATTCTCTAATAATAAGCACAAATATTGGACGATAGTCACTAGCCTCTTTCACTTTGGTTATAAAAAACTGCTCTCAAAAGCAGCGATACCATCAAGAAAACCAATCAGTCGACTTAACGATATTAATTGCAATTTTTTAATGTACTTACATACTGCAGATTTCAGGATAATAAGAGTTTGTCCAGCGTCAGCGTTGATGAGCATAGAGACCACCGCCCATGAAACAAATTTAATGCAAATTAGATGCGATTATTTCGAGTAGATGGTGGGGATATATCTATACACATGATAATGATAGCTCGCGCGCAAACTAACGTCGCGCGTATAGCGAGCGTATTTGCATAAACTGGAAGAAACGGATTCGTGAATTATGCTGGGAACTTTTTATACGCGACGGGCTTTTAAGTGATTATATATTGCTACTGTTTTACAACCGTGTCGATCGCTTTTCAATGGCTATTCCTGTAATAACTCCACGCAAATTGGCCTTTCACTCTATATATATATACATACATATACATATATATATGTATAATATAATACGTATAGTGAAAAGAAAAACTGTTTCATCGTTCTCGATATATATAATTATTATTATTTGCATTGGCATGCGTAATACGAGTATAGTGGCCGCAAAGTTTTTCGTTCACATAGAGATATGCAATTACATCGAATTCTCCGGTTAATATTTATTCCTCGACAATCGCACACATACATACACGTACATACAACTCGCACGAACTATGTAAATTTCCAGAACAATAGCCCTCGTTTTAATTCCAAGTCGGTAAGGTGTATCGTGCACTTAATAACGAAAAAGTATATAAAACACAAGTCGCAACAAGTCCGAAACATTTAAGATCACGTCAAAACGAGCCAGCAAAGTGTACACACATACACGCACATACGCTTATATACATCTACATACTTACATACATACATATATATATATATATATATATATACACATATATATATATATACATATATATATACATATATATATAAATATGTATATGTATGTATCAACTCAAAGGACGAAGAAAAGAATAATAAAACAAGACGAAGCGAAGCAGAAATATACAACGTGTAAAACTCCCCCTTAATTCGAGTACATCCACCCGACTTAATAACGCGCTGGAAAATCGCGAGGAAATCTGAAAGTCAAAGCAGGCTGTCCAGTAGTTGTATGTGCACACACACATATATAGGTATATATACAACGCATATTCGCTCTTTCTCTAACCCTCTCTGTCGCTTCTTTTTCACGACGGTAACGGGAAGTTTCTGTGTGTATGTGTGTGTATGTGTATGTATAAATGAGTAAGCGCGCGAAGTGATCCGTCATGATCAAAGCAACGGCACCTGTGATTTAATTGTCACCGACGAGAGGCGTGTACGAGATGGAGAAAAGTGGCATGAAATGAAAGTTGGAACGCTTTGGTCACGGAATACGTTTGTCTGTGTGTATGTGTATACCAGTATTAAACGATAAAAATCGCTGTAATTATATTGCTTTAAGAACATTATCTTCGACTATACTCGCATAGCTTATTTGTTTTTCAAAGTAAAAGTTGCCCTCTCTTTCTCTCTCCCTGTTTTGATCCGATTTTATGACATACTTTCTTCAACGCGAACCACGTTTAATTATTTGATTGCGCGTATATTGTCGTGCTACTCTTTTCATTGTAGAAAATTTACGAGACATTTTGATATTTAGTTTTGCTAAACCTTCTGATCAATTATCCATGGAAAAACAACAGCGATAACAGTAATTATCCAAGCTAATAAGGCTTATAACAATAAGATCGACAATTGATTATAGCAGGGGTAAACATTTTTTTCTTGCGCCATATTCTATACATATAAGTGGCGTTGAGAGCGTGTAATAATTCTTTTTTTCCGAAACGCGAACGCGAACGCGATGTGTTATGTGTATAATAATACACGCATATCCATCTCTGACCTCGTGTCTCTGCCAGCGGAGGCAATTACTGAAAGTGTCGTGTGCGACGATACTACAACGCGTGTCGTGAACAAAAGTCGAAAAATTGAAGGATGAAAGTGGCGCTTTCAACGAAAGTTTTACGATCGATTTGCATTAAATTTTATGTACCTTATGTTGATCTCGAGTCAATCTCGACAATTTCTGATGTGTTATATGCCGTAAGGCTTGTACATACTTAAAACACGTGTTTTTGTATACACGCATAAGTATCGACGCGTCACCACTTATATGTTCTCCGAAACTCGCCCTATACGAAAAACGAAGAAAAAAGTGTGAGAAAGCGCAAAAGACTGAGTGAAAGAGAGAAAGGTATAGATATATGTATATATCGGCGCACGCAAGCCTGAAAATCCAAGACTGGAGGTTCGGTACCAGTGTTTTCATGGGTTTTGTATAATTTGACATGTTGTCGTACACGTTATTATTCAGATAGATCTTGTAGATATGCGAGTTAGCGTATATACGTACGCACTACGCGCATATGCGTATATATACATAACCCTTCAAACCGATATTATGCTTTCTTTCCCTAGTACCTCGTCGCTGTCAGTTTACTTTTTACCTCGTCTACAATACGCGTGTGTATCCACGCGCACGGCATTTCCTTTTTTCTAGCTATTTTATTTTACTTCATTTCATTTTGCTGGTAGCATAGCCTACTTTTTTACGACACGCGGAACATGCGTACACTGCGCTACTCCGAGTACTACAGATGTATCGGATAATACGTTTATATAAAGCTACATCGAGCATAAATTTGTAAAGACACCTTTTTCAGGCTGTATTTATTCGATAGTTACTAGTAGGCGTAGTTTATTCGACAGAACTAAAATAACTGTTTTGGAAATATTCAGGCATCATTTAGTTTAAGCAAAAGTACAATTAGTCGAAATGTTCTTCGAAATTGTCATTTTGTAGAAAGCGCGTACGGTATAAATCCCGGAATACAGCTCGACCTGTCGGTGACACCGAAAAATTCGTTGAAATAATCCAGCCGCTCATTTAAACTGCACATAACGCGTTATATCCCGCAGCATATGCAGGCAGTATAGTATGAATATAGCAGCTACAAGTGCGCAACGAATATGTATAGGCACCTACGAGTTTCGAGTAATTTTTATATACTCCGCGCGTCAGTGTGAGGATCAGCCCGCGTGTTTTGGAGTTGAGAAGCTCGAGTGCAACAGCGGCCGGCTGTAGTGCGTTTTACTGTTATCGCGCTGTGGGATTTTGGCCAAATGCACGCGCGCATACGGACTTTATTCCGACCGTGTAAAATTCGAAACAATGAAAAACTTTTCGCTTTTTTTCCTCGTCCTCTCGATTTTTTCTCTCTACTAGTTCAGCGCCTCGATTATAGTCTTCTACATAAAAAACTAGTGCGTTTGGAACTAGATCGATGAGCGAATGTGTCGGAATCATGTATGTTGGAAATCGTTAGATTCATTCAGTTAGTAATTGTCGAATAAAGATGCTACGATACAAATAATCAGGATCTTCTCATACTCGACGTGGGACTAAGTTCCCGACGTGGCGCCGGTGTCTACGGGGAAATCATCGGCAACTCGAGTAAAAACATAAATTAAAATACATTAGACGAACCGTAGGAGAAGCGCGCTATCCATCATAGGACCTATGACAGCCGCCGGTTTGAAGATTATGCCGCGTCACCGGCCGATATTATAATCGCGCGTCGGAGGCTCGCTTTTACTCGCTCTTTTTCTGCTTCGTTTGTGATCGCGTCGAGGCTATTGTTTTCTTTACTGCGAGAATGGAATTTATATTTACATGAGTTTTCTAGCGAAGAAACGAACCGAAGTGTTTCTTTATTGATTTTCCGAGATAAATCGACTTTTATCTTCGTCAAGGTGATGAGAATTCTTGACCGAGGTGTGGATTACGTAGTAAGATTAGATGAACAATTTTTGGTGTTTGCTGTTGGATGAAAGCGACTAGAGATATTTCTTGCAGCCACTGCTCAAGATATACGGAGATATTCTATTTCAGTTGTGCAAGAAACAATGACTATTTGCAAACCGTAATATTAATTTTACATAATATTCTTTACATAATTTGCAAATACGTAGAAATTAAATAACATCTCTAATAGCAAGTCTAATAACTATAAGCTCATTTAAGCAATAAAAAAAGAGAATTAAAAACAAACAAGTATACTGGAGACTGGGAACTAAAATTAAACCAATATGTAAAACCAGCCTAATTAAATCCGGACTAAATACAAAGCGAACTACACAACTGCACATACACAAGAGAGGGAGAGAGATGTACACATAAATTTCGTGAAAAACGAGAAAGAAAATACACATCGACTGGCGCGCCAACGGGAGAAAAGTGGCCCGCGTCGGTGCATAAAATGCTCGTAAAGCAGCGTTTAGCGCGCGCTTATACGCGCAAAATTGCTGTAATCCCCCCGCTGCTGCTGCTGCTGCTGCTGTCGACGAGGACGCGACGACAGAGCTATATTCTCTTTCTTTCTCTCTTGCACGCCAGCCGATTTACATAGTGATTTGCATAATGCTTATAATTCGAGTAATTATCCCCGGGAAATATACACAATTTAATATAATAGTGGACGAGCTTAGCGGGATGGGTTCACCTCTAAATGGTTGGCTTCTCCTTTTAACATTAGATCATTCAATGCAATAGGAGAAAGTGGATTTTTCGCATGTCATTCATACACTTCGGAAAAATAAGAAGGAAGCGTAAAAAACACAACTGACCTAATAATAATAATAAATAGCGATGCTTGGAGAAAGGTGCACTTTGCAAATTTGTTTAAATATAAATAAAGTTAAATGAACTGTAATAAGAAAAAAATGAGAAAGTGAAAGATCCGTCGGCGTGATAGACCAGCGGCGAGCAGGTGCACAGTGAACTATGCCAAGGGTGTTTTATCTCGATGACCTTCGCGCTTTATGATGCGCCGAAAAATGTTCGTACGTTCCAAAATCCCTTAGTTTCTCTCTGTTGTTGTAACTTTTTCTCGAGTCTACTAAAATTTTGAATGCGATTTTCGATTAGCGACTGGAAAGAGCGAGGTGCGCAAGATCAAAAGAGAAAATAAAAAGTTTGATGGCGAAAGTAAAAAAAGGGGAATGAAACAAACACGGTTTATTATACATGCACTATGTGAGTCTCGTTAATTCCAGTCACTTAGCAAAGCGTTCAATTGATGCGTATCTCCCGCATCCATTTTCATTCATACAATCGTAAAAATCGAAACAGAGTTTGTTATAATTAAAAAAGGAACGCGAGAAGAAAAAAAATCGAAGAAAACCACCGCGCACGCTCGTAAAATTAAACTTTCAGTCATCATCGACTGCAGTCTGCACCTGCCTCTGACTATCGCGAGCTGCAATCTCATATTTGTGTGCATACACGTACACACGTGCGTGCATGCCCGCGCGCACAGACAAACGTTCCAAGGGAAAAAAAAATAATATTTTCTCCCGACTTGGCAATATTTCGCGTGTCGCCGGCGCATCTTATCGCTGCTTGTACTTTATAATGCACGCGCCGCTCACCTTTAAATCGTCGCGGCACTTAACGCACGCGCCTTTATTTACATAATATTTCAGATGAGTATCGCGAGAACGAGAGGATGAGTTCGAGCGAAGAAGAAAATTTCGATTGCAAATCGCCGAGACTCGATACCTAAATAATGCGAGATTTTTTTCAGAGGGACGATTACTTCGAAGAGGAAAAATTAAATTTAAAAGGATATTATAGCGTAGCATTAAGAATCATACTTTTACGACAGTACAAGTTGGTTTATTAAAATTGTATCTGTCTAGTTGAGACGAAATGACACATTAGTACATAAACGCGATGAAGTTGAATAGATGAGCGTATGCAGCGCTTATTATAAAAGAATTAGACTCGTCATATTATCATGTCTAATTAGTTGGCGCGGCACAATAATTATGATGCGCACACAGATAAAGCGTGTAAAATATAAGCAAGGGAAATCTAAGGAATTATGAAATACTCTCTTTTGTTCATCGCGGAAGAATTCATTGAATAACAATGTTTGTTCCTCTTTTGTAAGAACTTTCAGCGCCAAGTTAATATGTGTGATTCCCGTTATTTCTATGCATGTATTACATAAGATTCAATTGCACTAGTTAATTAGTAAGTTGATTAGGAGAGAGAGAAATATTTTCTTTAACTATTATTTCGTTGTTGATGAAGCTTTCAAAAATATATTGTTAGACTATTAATTTATTAGTTTTATAAAATATATATCGATTACTCTATTCATCAATATGAATGTAGCGTTAATAGGCGTGAAAGTCAAATAATAGATTGAAAAGAGTTTTGTCAAATATTCTTTATTTAGTTTCATCAAAGTGTTTCGGTCTGTGTTTATATCCATGCGATATCATTATAAAGGACATTTTATTACGTATAGTTTAAGATCATTTTTCCTAATACGATTACTCTGCCCATAGACTTTCATACATTCCATCATAAATGTTGATAATATATAATTTTACAAATAATAAATTCAAAAATCATAAGAGCGTCAGAAATTCACTGGTTCAAACTTTTATCACCAGTGCTCAATCACCTAAAGCATGTACGTACACGACGTGTCATCGCGTCTGCTATTTACATTTCTAATTTATACATTTCTCAGATCTCTTTTTCCTTCACCCTCGTTAACTCGCTGCTCTACTGCCGCTTTTTGTGTATTGCAAAAACGCGATAAGGACACGAAAATCGCGTGCACAGACCACGCGAAGATCAGATTAAGGACTGCTCGTTCGAGGCGTTTCTTTCTCTGGATTCCTTTTTTTGCGAGTGCGAAGAGAGAAAGAAGGGGACGCGCGCTCGCGCACAAGAATTCTTTTTTTATTATCCATTGATATCGTTTTATTAGGCTGTTACGTTTTTATTAAGCTCGTTTGTTAGCTGCTCTTGTTGAAGGCATTCCAGTCGCAAAGGAATTCTGTGTTGATTGTTATTTTTGAACCCGATATTCACGAATACCATTTTTTTGAGAGTTTGTTAATTAATCGTATGATCGGTATGCATACACATTCTTTGTTTTCTTATTTACGGTGACATGCAAGTTAACGCGTACTCAATGTACAGAATGTATGATTTACGTGATATTTTATACAGGATAACAGAATGTACAATTTTCAAGGATATTTCAAATGATGCATATATAAATTTTTGAGCTTACCAATTCCCCGACACATATTTAAGCTAGTAGGGGTATCTTTAAATTTATTGGTTTATGATTTTATGGCTAAGGATTAGTCAGTAATGTTAGGAGGAAATTTCCTATAATTGGAGCACGAAAAGGTTCTCTCCTATTGGACATCTGACTGAGCAGTCCAGGTATTAGAGCACTAGTGACACCTGGTGGTTCATTATTAGACGCAATCATGATAGTTGACTGTAACAGATTTAAATAGTACTTGCACGACATTCGACAGTGTTCAGTTGAATACTGGGAGTGCTTTGAGAAACATCTACGTTACAGAAAAATATTTGTGTCAAAAGAGATAGTCCCTAGTTATTCATAAGGAAGATGGCTACTTTATATCCTGTGAGACTGAACTACAACGATTTACATATGCCTTCATCTAATATATTATATATCTTCGATATCGCAAACGCCACGAAGATGTATTTTGATATAACGTTGGCATTTCAGAATGTATCTAAACTAAAGGAGGCCATTGAGAAGAAGTACAAAATTCGTGCAGCTCATCAGATCTTACTAATGAACGGCGGTGGAAGCCTTGAACCCGATGTCCAGATCTCGTCTTACTCAACAGGTACCGAAAGGAATCCTGTCTATTTATTTAATACACAGATTCATGATGGAAGTCCAACATCTTTAACTCCACCATCGTCCTTGAATGACTATAACGAGCCACATCTTTGTGAATTACAACGTCAAGTTATTGAGTCGGGAAATATGCAGAATACCTATTCGTCTTTCGTTGCGCGAGTGAATATTGCTGAAAAGTTTTACTCGATTGCACTTCTACAAACACAGGCCTGTGAAAGTTTGGTTAGAGATCAGCATTTTCAACAACAAGGCTGGCAAGCTATTATTGTGCATTTGGAAAATGTTGTTAGTACATGTCAAATCAATGCCGATGTACTCGCAAAAAATTTTGACACTTACATGGCTGATCATCAGGACCATTTAAATATTCTGAAAGATTTGGATCAAGTCACTGAAGTTCTTGAAAGGATCCCAATCTTATCAGCACTACGAGGAAAGTGTTTTGATGCATCAAGTTTGTTGGCAGACGATTCCATGAATTTGAGTGATCACAGTTTCGAAGAGCGCCTCACTCTTTTGAATTGGATATCTGGTGAGAGGCTGAAGAACTTTGCTGAACAATGTGTAGCGAGGACTAAAACGTTTGGACAATCGCACCATGAGTGCCTTAAAGCTAGAGTTTGATACAGTGATAGAAGCAGCGAGTGAACAAAATTTGAGAGAAATAAAACGGGTCTGCGAAAGACTATATTTGCTCGAGCAGATGAGATGTCAAATGAGAATGTTTCTGAAAGAACAGTCTAATCTTTTACAAAGATTTCACGATGATAAATATAAAGATTTATCTTTAAAGGGCGAGGGAACCATTTCCGACATGACCCTGCAACATCATGACTGGCTGTTGCTAATGCTAAATAACTACAACTCGATGCGTGATATTTGGCAGCACTGTGTCAAGGCTAAGGAAAAGCTTTATGTGAGCATTCAACGTAGACTTTTGCGAGTGATCGAGGTGAAAAAGAAAATCGTTGAGGTTGATACTAAACTCATTACATACAACGATAGTTTAACAAGGCTTTGTAAAGAGTTAGAGATTTTAAGACAAGTTCGCCTCACCCCATCAATTTACGTAAGTGCGGTCGTCGAAGTCATACGGAGAAAAAACTTTTCGCAGACTTTCTTGACTTGGTCAAACGAGCTTGTGAGCCAAATGCAGACTTTACACAATCAAGAGTTGGATAGAAGAAAGGAATTTCAAAGAAAATTTGATGGACATTTTTTGAACGAACTTTTTTCTGGACTTGAAGATGTTCCACCGGCATTTGCTACAGAGGTACCGCCTCGATTTGA
Source organism: Apocrypta bakeri (assembly GCA_018906985.1). Lineage (NCBI taxonomy): Eukaryota > Metazoa > Arthropoda > Insecta > Hymenoptera > Pteromalidae > Apocrypta > Apocrypta bakeri. The sequence goes on from JACCIA010000003.1 coordinate 4,596,968, forward strand.
CGATAGACTGCCTAATTTGACAATGGAAGATCTGAGTACTTTGAAAACTCAGTTGCCGGACTTGGATCTCAGTTTCACGTTGCCCAATTTGAATACCACTGCATCTTTCTTTTTTACAAACGATATAGAAGGAAACGATGAATTTGAAAATACGGGATGCAAGCCGTTAAATAATTTGAATACTATTATTGAGCCTGGACATACGAAGTCATTCCTCCAAAAACACAATTCTTTGATGAACTCGTTTCTTGTAGAGACTAAAAAAGATGAAACGATGAACAACGAATATAATATTACAAATGTTATTCAAAGCTTTGATGAATCATTAAAGATAAGAACTAGAACACTATGCGAAGAAAAACAAGTACTTCGAGTCGTAAATAAATTCGAACTGTTAGATTTCAATAACCTGCTGCAAACTCGAGAAGAAAAAGTCAAAAGTCTCGAGTCTCTTATTGCAGAGAAAGAAGCTGAATCGAAGAGCGATCACTTGCTCTATGCGATGAAACAAAAACTCAAGTTTGAACAAGATAATATGAAGAAATTGCAATCGATATACAAAAATATTGAATCGAAGAAGAACCAGGCAAAGGAGTACCAGGAGAAGCTAGCAAAAGAAGCCAAAGAAGTAAAAATGCTGGAGTCTATGTTTAAATTTACTTTAGATAAATATGAAAATACCTGTAAAGAATTGTACGACGATACGTCGATATTAATGTAATCTTTATTTGCATGTAAATAGTTTTGATATTGGAAAATAAAATTTTAATTTACGTACAGAAAAATGTCATTTATTTATTCCATATACAGCGCTCGATATTATAAATAAGCTGAAGCAAATCTCATTTATTATCTGTGAATTTCATCTCCTTTACGACCACAAAGAGACGTCAATGACCAATATCTATTTAGCCTTATTATCAAAACCATCAGCGTTAAAACAAAAATATCGTAACACACTCACCCACACTAGCGACGACAGTAATGAGTGACTCATTGCTATTTAAATGAAAACAACATTCAATTATCGAAACGTGAACGAGCCACTTTGCGCGGTGTAAACTTCATCGGCCGCAGGTAACGCGGTCGCGCGTCAGCATGAATCGGCTGAAGGGGCCATCGATATGTGGCTATATGCGTCCGCTGAGCAACGGTAAAACGAGCCGAGATAAAGATAAGAAGCGAGAGATGAGAAAAAAAGAAAATCGAACGTTTTGAAAGAGTAGAGGATGATGATCGAAACGATTAAAACAAAATCGAGGCCTAATGAAAATTGAAAAGCTTTTGTTATCTTGAATGAGTGGTGCGTAATAACTTAGCACATATCTTTTGTTACAACTATAACAATGGCAGTGTAGTACGAAGATTATACAATATATGAATAATTTTGTAGCAGCAAACATATAACTTCTAATGTAATTTCAGTCGATCGTAGCTAAATACCTCGATTAAAATATTCAAATCAGACGCGACAAATTGTGCCAAACCCAGAAAAGAAAAAGAAATTCAATTCCCGACAAAGGTATTTCTCCTCATCACGATCCAAGCAAAAAAGCAAAAACCATCGCACTAGCAGTAACACACCTATTCATCCGGCGCACACGCCATCAGCTCACGCGAGAGGGAGAGCGACCACAGCCGACAGAAATATCATATCCCATCCAGACGACTCCGCGGCCATCGGTCTCGCGGCACAGAAAGTGCCAGCGGAAGTGACAGGACATTCGCTCTCAGGTTGAAAAAAAAATCTCGAACAAACGCGCTCGAAATCACGCAGAGCTCTCTTTCTCGCAGTGACGTCTCTATAACGCTCGCGCCACGTAGGCGTGCGTCGCGGGGGTCCCAGACGCCGCCGCAGGCGTCCATTGTCTCGTGAGGCCCCCGAAAATGTAAAAATCCAGCGCCCCGTCGCGGTCGCGCCTGGATTAATGATAACTCCGAGTCGCGGGAATGGATTGCTGGGCGACTTATTTGGCGGGAGGTTTGGATTTGCTTTCTTTTTTTATAAGTTTTGCCCGAGAGGTAATGGATTGTGGAGGACTTTCTTGGGAATAGCGCGTGATTTAGTCGCCGATGGAATATCGCGTAGATCCGCGGGGTGTGGTGTGTAACTGTGTATATATGTGTGTATTCGGGAGTTATTGATACTCGCTATACAAATGATTCTTAATTGATGATGTCAGTTTCGCGTAATGTCCGAGGTTCGCGTTATATTAGTGCGGGATGATAAACCTGCTTGGTGCATTGATTGATATAACGTTTCATTGATAAATGAATATTGCGTTACAGTTTGTATGCACAGACTCATTATTCGAGAATCACATTTCTCGGGATAGAATATAAGTCACTCGAACTGTCGTAATTGTATAATGCGAGACATAAACGTCCGCCATCAAGCCGTCAATCAGTGCCGAGTATTTAAACTTATATTTTATGTACCTCAAGAATTTTTCTTCGAATAATAACGAACCGAGTGAAAGTAATGCATGCCGTGTACATGACTTAATTAATATCAGTGCTAGCGCGCGAAACGAGTAAAACGAGCGAATTGTGAGACGAGCAATAGTGTAGACTGTTATATCTCGAGCGCAATAAAGAGGACTTTGTCGTCGAAAGAGAAGCGAGCTACACTCGAGTCCTGCATAAAAAGCTGCTCTTTACGACTCTATTGGGCGTCGACAGCGAAAGAGACTACCTATATGTGAGCATAGAGGACAGTCTTATTACGCGCTCGACTAAAGTCACGAGGTTGTACAGTACACTTTGAGACTCTTGGCACAAGGACCATTTTCAACGTTGTTCGCTTATGCAGAGATAAGTGTGCCTCGGATTTACAAGCTCAGCTCCCTGCCGATATTTTTCACCTCCATTCAAATAGATTTATGTTTTTTGTTTCTCGCTAAACTTGCAAATGAATTCGTTCGAGTGCAGAATTTCCAGGTCAAATCGTACGAATAAAGTTTAAAAAACAAAAAACAATACTCACGCCCTGCAGTCGAGAGATGGCGGCGTCGATGGCGACAAGGTGGACAGCAACGGCAGCAGTCGTAGGTCGTTGTAGAAAACGCGATGCGGACATGCAACACAAAGCGGGTTCGTATAAGGGGAAAAGGGTGCAAGAGACATTCGGGATATCCGCGTCTAAATCCGTCCGCCCACGACCGTTGAACTCGTGCGAACCTTGCGTTTGTTAAACGTTAAAGGTATATAGGCACTAGCTGCAGCCGTCGGGAAGCGGGGACTCGATCGCGGCTCGTCTCGGTCGTGTACAGTACTTACGGAAGATGGATCCTGCAACAGAAAGGAGAAATACAAGTGTTTAGTTTCCTGTGCTCGTTTATTTCATGGAGGAGGTTCACTGAATTTCAATTGGCCTTTTAAAATGATTCTGAAAATTTAGATCAAAATTACAACTCTAATGTTTATCGTTCATTTATACCATTATTTATATAAATATTGTAATACATTTATAACTACTAATTAGATATGTATAATTATTTGTATGATAACTTAGATAAAGAAACGTTTATTTCGCTTAATGAGTGATTTCACCAGATTGATTTACACAAAGTATTTCTGTTTTCCATAACTGCTACTGCTAATAATACCTTAACAAACTAGTCGTAATGTCATGTCTGTGCAACTTTTTGTATCGATCGAAACGAAACATTGTAATTCAAAAGTCAGTCGCTCGTTTCCCGGATGTATACAACACTTATCTTGCTTCGATGTTAAAATGCCAGCTTCTCACGTCATCTGCAGAAACACGCATTAACCAGAAATTCAAATTAAAGAAAGCAGCAGCAGCAGCAGCAGCAGCAGCAGCAGTAGTAGCAGTCGAGTATGAGCGCAGCAGGTATATCGAAGACTCATTTCGAGTTCTGGCAGCTGCGATTATACCCGTCGCAATTACGATCGTCGCAGAGTACGTACACAGCAAGAGTTTGCGTGAGCGCGAAATTACAAAATGTAAGCGCTCTTTTCAATATATCTTAACAGACTCTCTTTCTCGATTTCGTGTGACGTTGCTGCTGTTGCTGTCGAGTTATTAAGTCGGCGCGCATAATTAGGCTCGGTGCGTAATTCCATTGGGTTTTTTTCATTCACGTGCGAGTGTCTTGATCTGCGTGTCGTTTTTCAAGATACTTTGTAATGACAGTAACGCGATGTGAGAGATCAGCCGTATGGTATTGCTTGAAAATTGTTGCAGTGATTGTTCGCAAAATTGTCCGACACATGTGATACACGAGCTTTTGAGGAGAAAAGAGAGAGGAGAGGATTAATGAAATGTTTGTGATGAATGAGTTTAGCCATGTCGATGCGGAATACGCTGTTTCTTTTGGCGTCGTCAACTTTCACATGATGAGTTATTATTTTATTGTGGTATACATACCGCTTGCATATATGTGTGCCATTGGATTACTGTCGTTCGTGTATTAATTATTCCGTTACTTTTAAACTGTTTTCATCTGGCACAATATATTTTACCTTAATGATATACTTCCATAATTATCTGAAGTATGTAAAATATATGTCTTTAGTAAAATATCTTACGCACGAGTACTGGATATGTAAGGAATTTGTATTTTTTGTTATATAATTATTACAATTTGTACCTACGGCAAAAAATCTGAGAAACTACTCGTGAAAGTAAAAAACCTCACCACAACTAAGAGGTAATATGCAACGATTTGTTATTCATGACTCGAGTTCAGCGCATATAGGAACGGAGATTACGTTTAATTCATCCACCCTTTGCTCGACGGCATAAATATAGATGTTCTGTTTAAAAAGCCATTTTCGCATTTTTTGCATAATGCGTAATGATTCGATGGTCAAATTTGATCTTGACTACCGGGCAGTAGCTTACCAAGCTATGTAGAGAATTTGGCGAATTTACATTTTTATGAGGAATTTACGAGCGGTGACGCTGTTTACTTGCTATTAAGTGCATTATGCATCGAGACATAAAAAGATGACAATTACTATCGATATAAAGTAATTGGACATTATGGGTCCATCTTAAGATTTTTTCAAGTTTCGACGATGCTTCATAGCGTGGAGACATTAAAGTAATGCGTTTTCGGATTGTTTTGAATAATTCGTAATTTCATCGCCTAATTTATTACGTGTCCACATACACTAATAACAGTACACGAATATTGTTATTTTTAAAAACTCACTATCGAGTTGATCAGCAAAAAGTATACTTGGAAAAATAAAAATTCCGTTTCCGCGACATACATTTAAATTGTCGTCGCATCGTAATTCAATATATGGTTCTCTCGCCACATTACAATCCTAATGCTCTCGCAATTATTAAGTCAGCTCATGGCAAATTGATCGATTATACGTGGATATATAATTCATAAATTCCGACGTCATGTCGCGACGAATTATAATTTCATTAATCCCAAAAAAGTGGTTATAGACCGTTCGCGATATTCCGTTCGCGCAACAAAAAGCGATAATCGATCAGAATTGCCGAAGACGAGCTTTTCTGAAAAAGCCGCGTGGGTTAATATGCATTTTATTCTTCTTCTTCTGTTTTGGTTGTTCTTGATGATCGGCGACGACCTGTCACGATCGTGGTTCACACAGGAAACATTATTATAACCGCGATTATCCACGCCGAGTGGATCGACAGGATGAAGATATTAAAAAAGCGGGAAAGTAGAACGAATTCTCTGAAAGTATCATTAATTTTTAAATTATTCTTTCAAGGTTGACTGGAGCCGCCGTGTATGATTACGGTTAAAAAATCATAAAAAAAGACGCGAAGCTTTCAAATGCGAATTAATAGTAAAAAGTGAATAATTCCCAGATTAAATTGGAGCAATGCGAAAAATGCAAACTGAAAAATGATCGTTCATTCAAGATGAGTGAAGTTGCCGATAAATTCATCATCATCATCATTCGAGAATCGAACATTTTCCATGAATCTGGAAAAAACGGCAAAGAACAGCACTACCGACCGCGCGATTCATTCTCCATTAGAGCATCAAAGAAAACGGCAGATCACAAGCATCATCGGCAATCGGTCCAATTACCCCGCTTTACGAGCCTTGCAAACTCCCGCGCGCTCGAGCCGCAAAGCTTCTGGGCCGCCGACGGAAGCATCTCTCGAGGCTCAAGCAAGCGCGTCGGGACTACTCTCTTCTTCCGTGACTCAAACCGCAGCAGAGGCTTACCGCCACGCAATTACGCCTTGATATTGATTACCATTATATCGTTATTATTATTATTGGCTAGGATTTTTGCAAGCCCACGACCCGCGACCCCTCGCCATCTCATTACCGGTCGTGATTGCAAGTGCTTGTAGTAGGAGTAGTCAGACGTGTTTGAAGATTTAATTTAGCCGAGGATCGTTGAACGGATGTGCGTCGAGTAATTTCGTATCCATCGATATGGTACAGGTGCTGGCAACGTTCTTTCTTTTGGATTGCCTGCTACTGGCAATCATCGGTTTCAGCGCTTTTCGAATGATCAATATTTTTAGATTTAATGTGCAATTAGTAGAAACTAATAGTTATCGCAGATAAATCACTGCGAAATCGTTTTATGTGCACAATCTCCGATGTGCTGTAACAAAATGAAAGCAACCTCTGGCTGTTCCAGTTTTATGGAATCGTAATTCATATTATAAGCGCGTTTTATCTAAAATGAATAAACAACGAGAAAAAAGTGTTAGTCACATACACCGGATTAAGAAAATCATAGCTGTAATTACATAAAGCATTCACTCATGTCTCCCGAGACTACGTTTCTCAACAGTATATACACATAAATCTGCGTTAAATACCGCAACGTTAAATAAACGCCGTTTAATTATACAAGTGCACGAACAAGCGTGAAAAAAAAATCCACCACCACTACTGCAAATTCACACAGCACTGTGCACAAGCACGTAACACCTGTATAGCCTCATTCGACTGTCGAGACTTTCAGTCCGTCGGACTGCATAAAAAAGCTGCAACTATATAAATATATAGATATGTGTGTATATATCTCATATGCATCAAGAGATACGCTATATCTCTTTCTTATACAATATTAAAGAGTATCCGCGGAAAAAGAGATCAAGAAAGAAAAAGGGGAATAGACAGACGGACGGTAAGGGCGCGAGAGGGAGTCTACACGCGGCTCTTTTACGACTCGCACAGCTCTTTACGATCCAACCGTTATAATCGTGAAAAACGGAAGAAGAACAAGAAGAAGAAGAAGAAGAAGGTCGAGGAGGACGAGGAGGGGGGTAGAAAGAATAAAAAGGGGGCGCCGCTCTTTTCTCGATGCGGAATTTACATTTTTCGATCCGACGCGCGTACTGCATGGGAAAACGGCGCGTATTATAAATTGTAATTTCACCGCGCGCAGAACGCGAGGAAATTACGCGATCGTTGGGAATTTTTCTGCGATACGGGAGCTTCTGCCTGTTTTTTTTTCCTGTTATTTTTATACAGCTTAAATGTATATACATACAAATTTAAATACATACACAGACAAATTTATAAGAATAGTCGAGAATTATCAAAGATTAAGAGAGTGAAAGTCTTGAGATTACAAATGTTTAAATAGGTGAGTCAGATTACCGAAGGATATGCAATGTACAAACGTTTACGATAGAGCTACTGCTTATGTAAATTAACCGACGAGGAAGCATCCTGTTTTGCGTGGAAAAACATCTTTTCCGTATTATAAGCGCCTTTTCTGCCTTGTTTGTACTATTATTACTATTCGTGCTTCCTTAGATTTGATGTTGTAAAAAGTAGCTAGGCTAGACAATATTTATGAATGCACATATTTTGACGATTAAAAATAAGTAGCATTGTTTGTTAAATTTTATAAAATCACATAATGCTTAATTTTTTATCTTATCAAGCTGGTCCGAGGCACTGTGTGAATCGAATCGATTAAATATTCAATCAATCGCGTCAACCCCCTATCAGAAAAAAGACTCCCCGAAAGCGCCATAAAACCACTCCCTAAGAAGAAGACATTAACCAAAAACCTCTCGTATAAAAAAGCCATCAACCTTTCTTAAAAAAAAAGAAAAAATAAAGAGACATACTCCTCCCCTTCGCCAAATCATCGTCGCTGCACTTGCGCAATCCCAGCAACTCTATAATAATACCTCTACACGGACTGGCGACAGATGCGCGACTATATAATATATATACATAATAGGGGGGTTGAAAGCGCGGAATCATCGTCGTCCCATTTCCGAAAATCGCGGCTCGCGTATGTGAGCTATATTCTCTCTTTCTCTCTCACGCGCGCGCGCAGTTGGCGCTGAGTGTTGTATATGTATATATGGGCGTGTTTGCGATGGGCCTAATAAATTGTTTGTCGTAATTAAATGAGCTCCGAGGGTGTAGCCTGTTTATGGTCGGAGGAAATCGGGTTGGGAGCTTGAGATAAAGATAAATATCGCGTAGCATTACCGGGGCGATAGCGCCGCAGCAGTAGCCAAATTTGCTCTTGAGGAGTGTATATAGAGTGAGAGAGAAAGAGGGGTTGTATACGTGTGGGCAAGCCGGAAAGATGAGGGTGGAATATAGGGTGCGAATTAATGGAGATGCTCGGTGATTGAAAAGTATTGGCTGAATGAGTGGCGCGTGAATTAATTTGGGAAGGGTCCGAGTTGATTGAGCTGTTTTCTTATCTTTAGGATCTTTGAAAGACGCTTGTTTTATCTTCGTCGCTGTAATTAATTTGAAAAGCATTTTTTTCAGTCTCGCGCATAATTTATTTAATTAGTTTATCGAGATTCTAATTATATTCATACCTTAACTCGATTATAAGTGTATACGATAATGAAAGATTTATACATTATTATCGAATTAAAAATCTCGTACAAATCCAACGGTCATCTCGTAGTGCAGATCGAGTAGCGCTATTGATAAAGAAGAGGGCAGGGGGCAGCTTCGAATCGCCTGTATCAGCATCTCTCTCTCTCTCTCTCTCTCTTTGCAACACATTGCCCCCCACCTCCAGCGGAGGAATAAAGACGAACGGCCCACGGATGGGCAGAGCGCTATCTGCGCGAGTGGAACAGAAACACGGTGCCACGACAGCCCCTGACAAATGACGGCCCGAGCCCGCCCCTTCTCTCTCTCGCTTTCTCTCTCTCTCGCCCCCGCAAACAACCCGCACGAATGAACCCATCGCGCCGCTCATAATTAAGCGCCGGACGACCGGCGGAATTGCCTCGATCGGACTGTGCATGTGTGCCATGTACCGAGAGAGATAGCAAAAGAGCGAGAGAGAGAGAGGAAAAACTTATGGTAACTAGATTTTTTAGACGCATGAGTTTTAATAAATTTGAACGGTGAAATAGGGCTGCGAGTAATTGATTGTGACTGGTTGACGCTCGATTGGATATTTGAGCTGAGCTGCGTGACTTTTTTCAAGGGCGATAGAATATGGTTTTTTTTAAGTACAGTTAATTTGTAATGGATACACACGAAGGTGTAAGTAAAACAAAGCGTTGATCGAGTGAAACTATCGAAACCAAATTATAACGGATCACCAAATCGATTCAATACACTCATGTTAATCACCCGACCAAAGCGACAGCGCAATAAACAGTATATGTTCGTTACGTTAAGTCATACGCGCTCCAACTGATTGCATTCAAATTGCTCGCACGTACACGCACCTCGCGGATAACTTCTCTCCCCATATAACCACTGCTTCTGCCCTTTAACCGGCTCGTTCGAAAGCAAAAATAAGCAGCAGCAACGACTTGGCTACTTTATGGATCAGCGTTTAATTCCTGCGATAAGACAGGCGCTGATTTATTAATTTCAACTACCTGGATGTTTTATGCACGGTGCAGCTTCCCTTTTTCCTCGCTCCCCTTCTCTCGCTCTCTCTCTCTCTCTCTCTCCCGCAATTTGCCTCCGAAACCAAGAGAAAGAAAAAAAACGACGCACGCGCTCGCGATAATTTTCAATTTACACTATCGATTAATCAAGCATGACACGAGATATGCAACAGACCGAGAGAAAAAACCGACTCGTCGCGACAAAACGAACGACCTTCCTCTTTATCAAACTTTTAAACGAGATAAAAAAATAGCATTTAAAATAAACAAACCCGAGGGACCAAAAAAAAAGTAAAACACAAGCGAATTTGTTTTTCCCTCTGTGTTTTTTTTTCTTTCTCTCTCGCTCTCTCTCTTGTTCCTCGACGTTTTATTTTATTTCGAGAATACAAATTTCACGGCTCATTCGCGCACTTCACCGTGTAAAGCGTTTTAACCGGCTTTCGCGCGATTTTTCAAGCCCAACCCCCACAGCCCGGGAAATGGATTTGACAGAAGGCTTTACTGCGAGAGTAGTGCTACTTTGTATTTTATTTTGCGGCATCGCGCGCATTGGACACGGACGTTAACAGCACTCGTTGTAATGCTTTATAATGCTCTTTCGACTCGGCCAGTGAATGAGAGACCCTATAAACTGAATCTGTCTCATTTTCAGGTCTGCCCGGCTGGCGCACGCTTGTCTGCGTGTATTGCAGTATATACCTATACATGTAGGAAAGGTTGACGACGTCTCGCTATAATGGGGAATGAGGATTTTTGGTGATTTCGAGCGTAGGAGATTTTTTTGGTTAATATCTGTTACAGTGGATGAAATTGCAAGTTACTTTCTAGGCGGTTTTCGAATTCATTCACACTTCCCGTTTTTATGGTATCACATATTATTTGTTAATATATTGTTTTCAAGATAAAAAATAATCTTCTTCTATTTAAATAATTCGAAGAATTTACACCGAGCGACGAAACAGGTTCTCTGTTTGTTCTTGTTTATTTTTTACTCTTTATTCTTTTTCGAGTTTGCGGTAAAATATTATAGCAGCCAGTAACGTCACACTTTGTCAAGGTGAAGCGTGGGGATCGCTGTTGCAGTGTCGTTTATTTTACTCTAGGACTATTTCGCTCTGTTCAAGGGTAAGGATCGAGATTTATGACTGTGCACTCGTGAAAACAGCTCTCTAATTTAAATTATGCTTTAAACAGTTAAATAACAAAATCCACGCGTTATCGTCATTCCATTATATTCTTTTACTTACCGGCGAGGTATCAAGTATACACGTAAATTTCTCTCGATTTCACTGATCAATTACACGAATCCTCCCATTACGGACTAAGGAACGCGGAAAAATCTCTCAGTCTCGTCCGCAGATGGAAAGAAAAAAGAGAGCCAACAACTTTGCGCAATGGACCCGTACACGCGCCTCTCTTTCTTTCTCTCCGATGGCGGTGTGCGCATCTTTTATTCATCCGACAGAGTGGAGCCGTAATTTGAATTGAATGGGATTTATAAATTATTTCAAATTATAGTCGCGATGCACGGGCCGCACGCCGAAGAGAACGAAGTAGATTTCTCGGCAGCGCGCGCGACGAGCGCGTTTCCAGACTCTCTTTTGCGCGACCGAGTGCGGGTATTTAGAAAAGAGAGAGTTGCGGCAGGTGTATTTATCCAACTATATAGGCAGGGGGATACTTTACGCCGTCACATTATATATATTGATATAAATAATAGATGCTTTTACGAATAAATTTTTCTGCGCATTTCATTGAGAAATATTATACATGAGTGGAATTGATTCCCTCTTTTAGCGCGGCAATACCTAATAAAAAGAGCCGGAATCAAATGTCCACCTGCAACTTTTTATTGCAATACTTGCTTGGGGGATTTCTCTAAGACGTTTTTGAACTTCGATTACGATGTACGTAATAAGTATTCATTTCCTTTTATACCATCATATTTGAATGATTTTTATGCAGTCGTAGAATAATTTGTGATCGTAAGAGAATCTGAAAGAATGATTGTTATCTATCGCTAATAAGAATAACAGTACTTAAGACTCATACCTGATCGAAGTAAGCTTCGAAGAAAAACAAGCAAAGTCACCGTGCGTCTGTATACATATTAACAGGCATACAACGCGTTGACTGCAAAAACGAGTAACATTATCGCCAAAGGCTACACTTCCGAAAAAGATTTTTAGATCCTTGTCTCTCATCGAAACCATCGCTCGTCGCGCAATTTCACTCTTCTGCCAGAGGCCTCGATCGAATTATAAAAGTCCCGCTATGCACATCTTCACTGACGACAAACAACAAAAGCTCGAGAGACGATCATAATAATGACGGCAACGACGACGAAAGTAGTCGACGTCGCACGTCGTAAATATGGTAATGGCTCCCTTCTCCCTTAACCCCCAGTCAATGCGATAGAACGAGAGACGGGGAGAAAGAGAGAGAGAGAGAGAGTGAGAGAGCAGTGCATTAACGTTTATAATAAAGCCGCTGGCTAGGCCTATTATATGCATTATATGCATGCATAAGAGAGAGAATGGAATTAGGAGAATCATTTGTTAGGCGAGCTGTCCGTCCCAGCTGATGCGAGCTGCACAAAGACACACCTCCTCCGCTAGCCCTTTTGCAGTCTACTGCGATTCTAAATGGAACATACAAGGCTTCGACGTGCTTTATGGGCGACTTTTAGGCGGACGCGATTCTAGGATTTCGGAAAATAGCCGGATACAATCGGCGCTATTCTCCACCGTGTTATTAATTTAAATTTCCTGTGCTTTTTAAACAGGTATATATTTGAAATATATATCCTTTTATATATATGTGTACAAGTACGTATATATATAAAAACTATGGAATACTAAATTGATGCTTGTTCTAATTTAAATTCTTATTTTTTATAATTCAAAGCACTTTATCCAAACTGTTCAGAAATAAGTTCAAAGTGTCGATTTATTGATCGATGCTGATTGTTTCTTCCGATTCTCCTCGTCCTTTCTTCTTTATCACGGACTCGCTTTACACTGGTTTCTCTGCAGTAAACTGAAATACTAGCTCCTGTGTTTGTCAAATTGCAAGGATTGCCATTTCCGTCTCGCTCGGTTACTTCGAGTAATTAATTCTCTACGGACTATCCCCTCTTCGGCGAAATTAATTCATTTGTCCGGATTCTTATAAGGAAAGCAAGATTCAAAGAAATCTATCCAGAAATGGAGTTTGGATTTCAATAATTTATACGACCCAGAGAAATTCCAGGAAAAAATAATATTTCGATAATATGTAGTCCAACAGGTTATATGCCAGATATAGGTAGCCAGAATCAAAGTGAAGCTTATTACGATTTTATGAAGGATAATCGTTTTTAAAATTACAATTTCGTCAAATGTATGAATCAATGTAATGCCCTGAAATATATTTTTATTCGACGAACACTGGCTCATAAATATACATTTGCTTTATACAATAAGATATTACAGAGTGAAAGTAGATTTTCACCCGGACAGACACAATAACGTCCGCAGCAATGCGAGACTCACGCATATTATTTTGAAAACAAAAAGGCAATGATCATAAAATGCATTTATACCAGGTGAAACACACCCAACGAGACAGAGGCATTCGTAAGTAAAAGTACAGCCGAGCGTCTTCTCTTGATATTGATTGCGGTACTTAGGTCGACATGTGTCGCGATACTTATCGCAGCATTATACGCGTGCATAACCGGCATCACGCATGCATATATAAACGCGAGACGACGCCTCAAAGGGCCACGTACCTGTTATAGGCGCCCATCCGGAGCTTCCTCGTTCTTTACATCTGCAGCCAGCTTTCTTCATCAAGCACGATTGCGCCAGGAAGATGCAGTCGCGGGATAAGAATAAGAAATACCAAGCTATCCGATAATACACGCATCGCGCGCGGAAATGTTATGTATGTACGTGCGTTTGTGTGAGAGAGGTATGTGAGTTTATCAATAATACTTGTATGGCACAGGTGAATAAATAATAATAATACAATAATGTGTCGATTGACCGATTCAGTACATTCTCCTCTCTACGACTAAGACTGCATTTTATAAACTGAAAAATGCTTATTTTATTCCGATGCGATTTATCTTTCCCTTGTAGAAGAATGATTTTTCGCTCCATAGCCAGCATTTTTTTTTCAAATTTAAATCGAGTGAGGATAAACAAACGATTTACTTGCGATACCGTGATAAATTCACTTTTGCTATTAAAACTAGAAAGATTATAAACCCATTTTGTCGCCCATATGAACTTAATAAAGATTTTCGTTACAAGAAGCATACTCGGTACCGGTAGTTTTGCTATTCTAGCACAAATATTTTTAAGCTTCTTTAATTTAAAATAATATCATGCATGATAAGATGTATAAAAATGCAATAAGAATAGAAAAGATAAAAATTATTGTAAAAAATAAACTAATCCTAAGTTTTTCATTATAAAATTTTAAAGTAAATTACGCTAAAAATGACATAAGGCCATAACTGAAGAACCTGCAACAAGTAGCATCATCTCCAGTAAGCGCCTCTAACAGAGCACAATACTTCATTATGCTCTTCTCGACGGTACGTATACCAGCGCGTCTTTCTCCGTCCTCCTCTACAGCCACAAAGCAGCCAGAGGCGCCCGCAGATTTTGCCGAAGGGTTTGCAGCATGCGCGCGCTTCATCTCCCGCCGCAGAGGAACCGCCAATTAGCTCGAAATAATGAGCCCGGCTGCCGTGGCTTTTGTTTCGTTTCTTTTTTCAGTACCGCGTCGCTGCGGTAGCGCATACAGCCCCAAGCTGCTAGAGTTTCATCTCTTTATTAATAAGTTGATCGTCGATGTTGAGAGTTATATTAGCGAAGCAGAGGCGGCGAGCAATGTTCGGCGAGCGATGTTCGGCGAGCGATGTTCGACGAGCGATGTTCGGCCTGCGGCTAGACGAGGTGACTTCGTTCTCTAGCTTTTCGGTGAGTCTCTACGGCTACCGGTGTATCTTATATATTATACATAACGTATAAGGAGACTACTTGTACAAATTTTCAATGGATGAAGGTTATATTATACTTTTTTTATATACGCGGTTATTCGTTGCGGAAATTAATTAATGCAGACGCCCCATGTCGCTTGCGATCGCATTGTTCCATTGTCTTGGAATTAAAACAGTGTTTTATTCATATATTATATTTGAAAAAAATCCCTGCGTACTTTTATCAGTGGTACTGTAATTTAAAAAATTTAGCGTATGCAACGGGCATGCATCAGGTTCTGTAAAATAAAAACTCAAGTGTCGACGCGGCAAAAAGCGATAACGAGCATCGCGAATCGGCAATCAGAATGAAATATAATCGGAATTGTATTTATTACGAGCGCGCGTAAAATCGTTTGCTCCGGCTCAACTGCTGCTATTCCACGATCGAGATAAATCCAAGTGCCAAATCCCCTCTCGCGCTTATATACTAGCTATATATACCTACAATACGTAAGAACTCGTACATATATATATATATACATATAGGTGCGCAGATGCTCGTGTATATCAACTACGATATAGGTATACCGAAGAATCTAGAGAAAGAGAGAGAGAGAGAGAGAGAGAGAAAATCGCGGCATGTCGCAAAATAAAGAAGACAGTGAACATGTGTGCTATACGCGATATATCGAGCCGCTCATACCGTATCCCTGGCTCGCGTATGAGTACATACGTGAATGAGCATGCGAGCATAAAAAGCTGCAGCATCAGGAGGTGGAGGATATGTGAAGAGAGGTAGAAAAGGAGAGAAAGAGAGAGAGAGAAGCTGCTCCGGGGGATCCGCGGCGGCGCTGCGGGCAAAAAGTAAACAGCGCGATCGGGTGAGAACGATTCAATCAGGAGCCACATAAATCTTTTCCCTGTGGACATTCACGAGACTTTCTGCTCTTTCTCTCTCTTATTCGCGATTCACCGCCGCCGTGTGCGCCGTTTTTCTACGGCGGCCGAATTATGGTCGCTGTTTCCGACGGAGAACTAGTCGTCGTTATTCTTTTATTTTCATCACAACACTCATCGTTTTGTTGGGCTTTCTTCTATCTCTCTCTCTCTGTCTCTCTCTTTGTGTCGGCAGACTACCACTTTTTTTGGATTAATTTAATTTATACTTTGGGTGTACAATAGAATATTGCAATAGAATATTGCGCAAAAGATTGCGTGTTATACTGGAAAGACGTTAATTCAATAAATAGATTCAGACGTTGGATAAATATCTCGTTGTTAAATGATAATTGACATAGATTAAACAAAAGCGTATTTCTTAAGTAAATATTATTATGCTATTAATATACCGTAATTACCTTTTATACGCCCCCTAATGTAGGTAACCTTGTTCTTAAATTTTTAATTTTACGTGAATTCTATTCGGTTAACTCAGAACAACCCTTGAAAACTGACCATATAATAATCGCTCAATATCAATCTTGAAAAACCATATTGGCCATAATTCCTTCTCATAAAAACAGCTTTATCAGCTAATAAAGTAGCAGCAAACGCGCGGCCTATTAATTATGCATCGTGCGGCGCGCGCTTGTTCACACTGGCTCACGATCGTGACCGTATAGCGATATACACGCCGGCATTCCTTCGGCGGCTTCTTCTTCTTTCGATCGAGGACGACGACGTCCACTCTTGATCGGTCGAGACCTCACGTGAAGATTGGGACAAAAAATCGAAAGAGCAACAGAGCGAGAGAGAGAGAGAGAGAGAGAGAGAAAGAGAGCTGGACCGCGGGAAAAGAGGGAGAGATAAAGAGATGAGGTATGTGCCTTGCGGAGGGCTTTGGTTATACGGAAGGCAACGTCTCTGTCTGTAGCGGCGGTCAGGAACTTGTGATTTAGAGGAGAGCAGAGACGTCGGCGATTTAGAACGCGAATCGATGATGAAGTGGAGTGACCTCTTAAGGTGATTTTGTATGCTGTATCATGGAAAGATTTGCGTATAACGCACAAAGCTTATACTATCGTATTTCTTTATTCGATTTCGGATTATTTCATGAAGAAGTATTAATGTCTTGATCTCTAGATAGTTTTATTGTGACTTCAGATTATTTACATCTTCGGGTTGCTTGAAATACTTAAGCTTTTGACAATTTAAATATTTTTATTCGAAATATACTCATCTCCTTTCTTTTGGCAAGACAAACAGCACGATTTTATGACGATTCTCTGAGCATTTACCGTTAAACTTTACAGTGTAGTAAATAAGCCGAGTTTTGACGACGCACATCTTTTTTTTCTTCCGAGGTACAATAAATATCAGGCGAGTCGGATGCTATGTAAAAATTTATGCTTTATTTTCGTCGTCGCGCGTCGCCTAATTTCACAGGAAGTCAAACATCGTGTCGTTACGAGACTCTCTAAGAGAGAAAAATGCCGCGGATAATTTAGAGCTTTTATCAAACGAACGAACGACTCTCTCTCTCTCTCTCTCTCTCTCTTTCTTTGGCATCACGATTTTAAAGCCAACTTCTGTCGCGCTGACGTTTTAATGTTGCGCGTCTTGCTTTTTAAATTCTTATTTTGACTCTCGCGCGCTTTTTGACGTAATTTTTAGTGATCCAAAAATAGAGGCTGCTGAATAGAGTGCGAAAAATGTTCTCTATAGATTGCTAACCAAGTATTCTTATGCTGCGTGAACATTTTATATCTACATTTTTTGTTTAATAAACATATGTCAATTGTATAATAATAATAATAATAATAGCATATTGTAAAAAACTAGCATGTTTCGATGAAATAAAAAGAATTGGAATGAATCGTTATTCAGTAATAGAAATCGCACCAAAAAGCTACAGCTTTCTAACCAATAGCAAACACAGCAATTATTCAGCCACTCTTCCAGCCCAACGAATATCTGCTTTTCATTCCTGCGGTATAAGGCTAATGCTTTGCCCAACTTCTCTCTCTCCCTCTTTCACTCTCTCCTCTTTCCACTAAATAAACGAGGCTTTCGCGCCGATATATTACTCCGGGGGGCAGCTAGCTGCGACGCTATATCTGTCTCTCGTTGCTCTCCCCGGAATGATGAACTGCAGCCGCTGCACTTCGTCTTCCCGGGTGTAGCGCGTGAAAATAGGACCTCCACGCTGCATGTGGAAGGGGATGAATCGCTCGTGGATGTTTTGACATCGGCATCGCGCTAATCGCTCTTTCCACTTCGGGTAACGAAGTGGGCTTGTCTCGGGAGTTTACTTTTTTTTATGGAAGGGGAAAAGAGGGAGAGAGCCATTATACGGCAGCTTCGCAGAACACGCGTCTAATTGTCGCAGGAACTTGCTATGCGGTGATGGGGGTTTTTTTTTATAAAGAAAAAGAAAATTTTCGTCAGAAGAGGTTGTGGTTATTTACGCGAGAGAAGCCGAGAGGAGAAGATTGGGGGATGCAAAGATGGGAAAGATTCGCGAATAAATTTGTTGTCGCAGTTCTGAATCTAGTTCTCGTGTAATTGACGTTCTGTTTTCATTTTTCCTCTGGGGATTTTTTAAGGCGACACACGCGACTTTAAGTTCCAAGGACAACTTTATTTTTATTCGATTATATTGCAGCAATAGTCCGAGAAACAACAACGTCATGAAAATTTCATTTATATACGAAGTATTATTAATTTAAGGGGATTCTATTGCAGAAGATGCATTGCTGCCAAAGTGGATTGCGAATTAAGTCGAGGGAGGATACAGAGGATTTCAAGCTTTTCCAAGTTTCCGAGTTCTACTGTTCGAGATTAACTTAGCTGATGTAATAACGTTTAATAGTAGTTTTAAGCAGTTAAGCGAGGCCAACTAAGAAAAAAAATGAACTTTCGATTTTTAACTCAATGAACGAACTGCGATATCACTTACAAATTAATTACCATGCAAGAAATAGAAATCTAATTTTACCGCACTATTATATCAAAAATAGATCAGCATCCATTCACTGACTCATATATAATCCGTTAAGCTCCCTTAATCGATAACCAAATGCTCAAAAGAGATATTTATTTTCATAGAGATATATTTGCACCGGCAAAAAGTACAAGACACCGAATCTCTTTACAGTGTCCAATACGCAACACATTGCACAGTGGTGACACTACGTCAGACAAGTGAAGACACGTGTAGGTCTCTCGAAAGCGACGGATATATTTATATACACCTAAGAGAACACGAAAGCGTGCATTGTCGAAAGGCACGTGCAGAGCGTGTTGCTACTCTGGCTCGATTTAAATACTTTTCTTTTTCTCTTTTCCTTGGCTGTGCACGACAGTCGTCAGTCGGAACGGCCACCCTCCAAGAATGAAACGTTGCACTTAAATTTTCCGAGGAGTAGTCATAGTATGAAAGATTTTTTGATGTTTCACTAGAAAATTTTAGAGGATTTCTTTAGACAGTTTTATGTGACAAATCGCGACGCTGATATACATCCAGCTCGAAAATATAAAATAAAGTTCTAATTCAAGTTAAACTAAGAAACATATTAAATATATTATAGTTTTAAATTGTGTGTTGGTTGTTAAAATTTATTTGTACGACCGCAAATGTTTCAAAGAAAAAGTTGAAATACACGAGCACATGGAGAAAAATCCTACCTCCACCAGAATGAATGATCGATAAAAAAGGAATATTGCATTATAATAGGAACTTCTGGTAGCAATTAGTCCCTTTCACTTCATTCATTCTACCGAGTGTTTCGCTCGTTCTCCTCGCTCTGACTCGCGAGGACTTTATAGCGCGACGTCGATGCGCGCCAGTTAATTCTGGAAACGGTTCGTCGCACCCGGGCGCATTGCAGACGAATGAATGAATAAGGGAAGGAGAGAGAAAGAGAGAAAGCATTGCCGAGTAGTCACAAAAAACGAGGAGACTCGACAATTACGCAGCAGAGAAGTAAAGTACTATTTATCTGAGATTTATGACTTGATTTTAAGAAATGAATTCTCTCATTCGTCGAGTATACACTTTTGGGTGGGCTGCAAAAATTCACGAATTTCTGAGGTCCACGACTTCGTTGGTATATATATAATATCTGGAGTAAAAAGAAAAATTGGGACTGCAATTTTTATCGATATCGATCGATTATACGTGATCCTACGTATTTGTGATGCAGAGGATTCGACAAGTAAAGCAAATGTGAAATTTCATCTTATGAATAATACATATGCGAACAATAAGATTAATAAAAATTACAAATCGAAAGAGGGTACCCATAAGTTTACGTATATAGGGAAAGAGAAAATAAAGTATATATATTGTATATTCTTTGTTTACTACATTTTGGTATTTCGTTACCAACGTCACGCGACTTATTCGATCCACTGAGTAATCGGCCGCATTAAGCATCCTGTCCTCGCTTGCGAATTTCGTGCTCTCTTTTTCAAGATGTCTTGCACGACGACTGATATAACTTTGTGATGGACGGAGTGCGATTCGCTCTATGATGGTTACATCGCCTATTCGCTGAAATGACGAGTCGGACGAGAGAAGTTTCTGGATGTATGGGGGAGGTCGTAGAGAAGTTAGACGGGGAATTTCACTTGGCGCCGAAGTGAGGACGAAGATAATGTTGCGGACATGCTTTGTAGGCGTGGAACTCCTTTATGAATCTATTTTAGGAGTTTTTCGGGGATGTAGAACCGTCGAGGAGGACACGTTTATAATATAGCCATTAACGTATATAACTTAGTTTACCTGGAATTCTGCTTATAGGTGGTTTGGTACTTACCGTACTTAATTAAATCACAAATATAATAGACAAGTAGGAATGGCTCTTACCTGAAACAGAAAATTGCAAGTTCAGATTAACAAAATGATATTGTCATACAAACTTATATATATATAAGAAGAATTAAGCCAGTATAGTGGGATTTACGAGGGATAAATATTGCACAGGTCAAGAACTGTTACTCGTGGTTAATCCTGTTTTCTTAATACACTCGAGTCTATTCATATAGCAAACAATAACGCAGCGAGACGCTCACAATCCAGCACATCAGCTCATATCAAAGTACTTCTCTCTAGCATATCAGACCTGTATGCCTACTTAAAGCGAGATCTCGCGGGCGCATTATAGAGACGCAGTAGTGGCGGAGGAGCGATGGCTTTCCCGGCTGTACATAAATTACCCAGCAGCATCTCGGAGGAGAGCTCATGCCTGAGGAAGTGAGTTATTTGCGTGAGTGAGTGATGGAACGCGCCAGCTGGGGAAAAGCCACCGTCGGATAAACAGAGGCCTCTGCAAGCACGCGCACGAGAGGTTGGAGTTAACCGATTGTAAAAATTAATGAAAAATCGCTTATACCAATTGCTCGATCAGTTCCGTATTCAAGCATTTAATTTTAGCAGATTTATAGTGTAATTCACAACTGTGCAACTCTTGTTTTCTTCTTACACTGATTATTAAATAAATAATAACAGCGAACGTGTTACTTATTATTACTATAAGCAATTATAGTAATAATAAATAAACATAAATATATTTATTTATTAGTAAATGAACGAATGAATTTACAACCTAAATTCATCTCAGTTGACGCGCGACAAATTTCTTCCTCGTATCAAGAACAACTTCCGAAAACATGGACAGTTGAATAAAAAAAATATTCAAACACGTATCCGAAAAGGAAGAAGGAATAGAAAAAAACGTCAAAGGAAACAAACACTCGTGCTACGTTGTCGTACTACTACCGTACTCGTATATGTACCACCCACTCAGTAGCGGTAGCTACTATTGACACACCTCGTCTCCACTGCAATGCGTTCCCGTCAATCAGTTAGAGAGCGTTTGCTCTCGAGATCAACATGATTTTTTAATCAGTCGCTGCAAGGGATCACGCCAGAGACAGCAGCGGTGCGCTCTAAAGTGTAGACGCTCCCTTGAGTGCTTCTCGTGAGAACTCACGTATTTCTTCCTGTTCATCCACTGGATATGAGTTTCGGGAGCACGTACCATCGAGCGAGAAAACTAATTCGATGCCTAGACGAATGCATGTTTTCTTGTAGGGTTTGGGATAGAAGAGGATTTATTTCGAGTGGCAAAGACGCGAGACAGCTTTGGACATAAATTATTTTGTTAAGATAGGTGGTGAGGACTCTCAGAAATAGTTGAATTCAGATCATCGTTATTGGACGAATTGATAGATTTATTGTTTCGTCTTTAGGTTTCAATTAAAGATACAATGTATTAATTGATATTATTTATTTTTTTGTTTTTTTTTAAAGCAGCAACCGTTTTTTTTTTGTTTATTGGTAAATTATGTTGCTGTCCAGCGAAAAACAGATGACAACAAATCACAACGAATAACGATTTAGTAAGGTTTCGATCGAGTCGTACGGAAAACTTTCTAGAAAATTTCCTGGAAAATTCCATCGAAACACCAATTACAAAGCAATTCTTCACCCACTCTAAACCCGATTTATTTGGTAACGTTTATGACTATTTGCCTTCTTATGCGGATGTGCTTGTTTATGGTGACGCCCATCTTTGTTCGGTCCACTCCTGATGCTACCAATTTTTCTTCGTATATAAACTGTTGTTAACTATTTACGCAGATCATTCACCTCAAAATTTCCGACTTGGAGACGTCGTCACCTTAGCTGTTAAGACTCTCCAATTTCTGTAACTACAGATCAAACTCGCCGATACTAGAGTTAACTATTTTTCATCGTTTTATATTTTATTCGAAATAAGTAAATAAATAAAAATGAATCAGCGAAAATACATTGCAGGGTACAATTTTCAACTCTGTAACGATTGGAGCATTCAATATGAAAAAATTATAAAAATCGGACAAGGAACGTTTGGGTAAGTCGGAACTTCATTTTTAACTTTGCGTATGTAATATTGTATAAGTTATTTTATTTTATTTACTTATCTATGCAATTCAATTTGCATAATTGTTTACAGAGAGGTATTTAAGGCTCGAGATAAGAGGAATCCAAATAAATACGTAGCGTTGAAGAGGATTCTCATGGAGAATGAAAGCGAAGGGGTAATTTTGTAAAATTTAAACAATTTCAATTGATAATTTTGAATTTATATAAAACACAGAAACAGTTTTAATATACAAAATTTATGGTTATATTATACATATTAGTTTCATAAAATTCGTAGTTTTTTAAAATTCAGAATCATTACTTTTTTTTAATATTTACTAATGTTTTTCTTTCTTATAATAAATAAAGCAACTTCTATGAAGTGTGAACGTAAAGTCAGCTAATTGATATATATTTGTGTTGCAGTTCCCAATCACAGCTATGCGGGAAATAAAAATATTACAATTGCTGAAACATGATAACGTAGTGCACTTGATTGAAATATGTCGAACAAAAGGTAATATAAACAAATCAATCAATAAAATATATTATGTACAAACGCAGCGAGATTGATTTAATTAAATTTCTTCTGATTTGCATAATTTTATGATTGTAGCTACCCCGCAAAATGGATACCGAGCTACATTTTATTTGGTCTTTGAATTTTGTGAGCATGACCTTGCCGGCGTTCTGTCTAACCGTAATGCCCTATTCCATCTCGGCGAAATTAAAGAGATAATGAGACAGCTTCTTAACGGATTGTACTACATTCACAGTAACAAGGTAGATAAATATTACGAAAAAACTTAGATTTATTCCCATAAAAGGACTTGCTCATAATGAATCACGAACAACTTTTCAGATTCTGCATCGAGATTTGAAATCGGCCAATGTCTTGATTACAAAAAAAGGTGTATTAAAGCTGGCTGATTTTGGTCTCGCAAGAGCCTTCAGCATAAATTCTAATCAGCCTAACCGATATACTACTCGAGTAGTAACACTCTGGTACAGACCACCGGAGCTTCTACTTGGTGAAAAGAATTATGGTCCAGCGATAGATTTGTGGGGAGCTGGTTGTATCATGGCAGAATTATGGACTAGGTAGTTTATCACATTAATTGATCATAAGCTGATTAAATTAATAGACTTTAATAACGAAAATTTTACATTGTTTAGAAAACCGATTCTCCGAGGAGATACAGAGCAGTCACAATTGCAGCTTATTGGAAATCTCTGCGGATCTATTTGCCCTGAAGTATGGCCTGGTGTTCAAAATCTTGAATTATATAATAAAATGCAACTGGTTCAGGGTCAGGAGAGAAAGGCAAGCACGTTTTTACCATAAGTTTGGAAACGAGTAGTCTTGAGTATTGAAAGTAATACTATAGCGAAAAAATTACTATATCTTTTTAGGTAGTTAAACAACTGGCACCTTTCATAAAAAACCGCGACGGATGTGATCTTTTGGATAAACTTTTGATCATCGACCCAAGTAAACGTATTAATGCGGATACCGCACTAGAGCATGACTTTTTCTGGACGGACCCAATGCCGTGCGATCTAGAAAATATGATGACCCAATATAATCAAAGCATGTTCGAGTTACATGCACGCAGAGGCGA
The DNA here is from genome assembly GCA_018906985.1 of Apocrypta bakeri. Lineage (NCBI taxonomy): Eukaryota > Metazoa > Arthropoda > Insecta > Hymenoptera > Pteromalidae > Apocrypta > Apocrypta bakeri. Next base: position 4,621,243 of record JACCIA010000003.1, read on the forward strand.
TGGACGGAACCAACAGTCGCAACTTGATCTTTTAGCGGTAGATTATCGCGATCGCATTTATTAGGGTAATATGTACATATTGTACACGTCTGAATCTATTACTAATTATCTATTATCTATTGTATGAGTAGACAAATGGTCGATTTTCATACAGCGAATATATTTATCTGACTTGTTATATTTTTTTAATTATACACTACAGTGCGTAAAAAGCCAGTAGAACTCAAGATAAATGCATATGATTCTGTATTAAATTTTAATGTAAAAAAGGAACAAGGAAATTATTTAACGCCGAGTACTTAATGTCTTGAGATACTAGAGATAGACTGAGAACTCTAATAACGCGTTATCTATGTTTGAACAATAAATTATTAATAGGGTTTTTTCTGGTTTAAATTCTTCATAATTATTATTATCGGCAAATGCCCGGATGATCATTTGTAGCTATCTTTTTTAGTCAATACATATATATATTTGCTACGTCTTCAATTATAAATATTCTTATTAATTAAAATGTTTGATGGTATTGTCAAGAAGAACATGAGTAGTATAGTTATGAAATTATGAATGAAACAAAAGTAAATAAAAATATTTGACAATAAGCCACTCGGTTGAGCTTAAAACTGGCGAATAAAAATAGACTTCAACATGTATTTATTTATAAGGTTATAATGTGTATACATTACGCGTGACGTTCCACTCTGAGAAAGAAGTTTATTATTACATTGCATTTATTTATGATCACAATACGTATCTAAAAATGTGTATATTTATGTATATATATTTATTTATAAGGTTATTATGTATATATCCTATGCTCGACGTAGCACATGTTTTAAAGACTGTTATTATTTCATTGTATATTTTTAAGTATATTTGTAAGTAGACACAATTTGTATATAGCGATTTCTCACTTTAAGCATTTTCAAATATATTTTTCTATTTTTCAATTTGTGCTTTTTATTTAAAAATTTATCATTTTATGCTAAAAATGTACCTAGCATCCGAATGTAAGTAAAAATAAGTAGAACATTCCTGCGTAAAATGAAGAATAAGTTTTGTCGCTTATCTTATTTCGTAATCTTCTATATTGGAGTACTTTTTGTTCTATTCCATTAAATTAAAATTCATTTTTACCATATCAAGTTCCCATCGCAAAACAAGTCTTAAATACGCAGTGATATAGATCCAAAACATCTGCATGCAGCTCTTCTTTTCGCGACCCTGTGAGGCATTTTACGAGCGACTCGGCCGATTTAATAAAACGCCACCACCACGCGAAACGAGAGGAAGTTGTTAACGAGTTGCTGCGTCTCTCTTTGACGTGACTCTAAGCCCGTCGCTGAACGTGGAGTATCGGTCGACTTTGTTGCTTCGGCCTACGAAGTATTGTGATTTACGAGGCGTTTAATTTGCGAAAAGTGCTATAGTCTTTGATTTAGCGGACGTTACTTTTATTTGAAGGAGTTATGGATTCGCTTAACGGTATATGTGCTTCATATTTTTACTGGAATACATTATTTCGTATACAGTATACTCTCAGTGATAAATGCGTTGAATAAAATTAAACGAACACTGAGAAACTTGTCGTAGGAAAATTTATTAAAAATGTAGTTCAAATTACTTTATTATGTAGTAAGAGTGGGATATACTTTAAAATAGAATTTAGAATTTCGCGTGGATTTTATTATATTTATTATAATAAAAATTATTATCTACATACTTCTTTTTACTATGTGATTAATAATATTTACAATCTAAGTATTGAAAAAATGTAACGGAGTGTAAATTGTTAGGTTACGTATTATAAGAAATTCAGAATCCGAAAATCAAATCTAAATTTTACCACATACCATAGAAATTCTGACTACAACATGCAGTAACATTGGTCTACCGATAAAGTAGATATTCTTGTTTTTTTTTAATTGCTATACCATCACAGTCAATTTTTCTAGGTCATTTAGCAAAATCCCTACACTAAATAAAAACGCGTCGCTTGTAGTTTTTTTTCTTTCTTGGCGACTATTCAATTTCGCCGCCATTCACAGTCGCGCTTTTATTGGAACAATAATGTGCTAAAATTTTGGATTTGTTAATATGTAAGGAAATTTTTAATCGAATTTTTCAGTGAAGCGAGCGTGCGATTATGCGAACAACTTGTAATGCGATAAATTATTAGTTACGGCTAGGTTAGGTAGGATTCAGCAAGTTATAATACATTATATACATAGCTTATGTATCAAATTTTACTAGTGATAATAATTTTTCTTATACATTCAGTATATCCCTCCGTTCCTAAATAATATTTTTAATAAATCTTCCTACAAGTTTCTAAGTGTAATAAAGAGAAATGTAATTATTTGGCAATGAAAAATAATAAATTTTCTAATTCTTCAACAATTCCGAAACGATATTTATCACCATCTTAGAATTCAGAGCAACTTCTTACTTTCCAAACAGCTTTGGGGTATATAAGATCCCAAGACCGTCGCGAAAGCACTAGAAGCGATTAATAACTCTGTTGTCCTCTAATACTTTGCGTCGCTTCGCGGAAATTCGCGTTTATTTACGACGATCTCTCGCTCCTCTAGTTCTACGGGTAACGGGGTCTTCTCATTAATTAGCATCGTTTCTCGCGCAGATTTTCGGCGCTGCGTATTATATATAAGGCGCGTCGCGCTGAATTAAGCGAAATAATTAGACAAATTAGGGCAGAGAGGGTGGCCCGTTTATCATTAGGATTTGGCCCTATTAATTCCTCGTTAATTCCTCCTTTCCTCGTCAAGCAAGATAAACGAGTGGCTTCGCGGACAAGGGAAAAAGAGAAATGACTTTCCTTTAGCAAGAAGAGAGGATAACTTTGAGATTGTCGAGTGCAAGTTTCGCTAGGAACAATATGTCGGGCTGTTAATTTTATTTACGATTTTTTCCCCCGGAATTATGTAACTTGAAAACATTGTGCAGTATTCGCAGACGACGAGTGTTACTGAAACTCTATAAATAAATACAGTGAACCTAATTAAGCAGAGAGCAGCTACATGAAAAGCTACAAATTCGTATAAATAAACAAAAGACGTAAGCAGATATTTTCGGGCAACGAAGGTTCTTTTTCTTTCTTTTAAGAAATCGAAGGGGATATCCTATACGGGCTCTCTTGAGTTGCCGATGCTCTCGACGGGACGTCGTGTGCTGAAGGGCCATCGTAATAGTGCTACGACGATGCTCAAGTAGCTACTCGAGAGGAAAATGGCTTAGTTCGTTGTTGCTCCGCCGCTGGAGACTCCGGACACGAGATTTTAGGCAAGGAGAGAAAAAAAAGGAGGTAACTTTTGCATGCTCAGTCATAAAGCTCAGTGCTTTCATAGCCTTCTTCAGAATTTATGTGGTTTAACTACTGTTTGGGAGGGTTACTTTGAATAATTTATTTGCAGGGAGAGGCAGGTCGCGCGTGCGCTCATATGAGGCATAAATCAAAGCGTAAAAAGGTCTTTATTGAATTTCTTTGTTTTTTTATATGCGGCGTGTCGGAAGGTTGAGGGTAGAAGGATAAAATATTTATAAGAGGAAAAGATCTGTTTATCGAAACATATGAGATTTCAGTTTCGATTCAAGAATCGTTTTACTATCAGGGAATATGAACAAAGCCAATAATTGAATTTGTAAGATACTACTGTACAATTATCAAGTTAACAATATGAGTAATTAATGTAGTATATATATATATTATAACCTCGTGATTTCGATAAATACCAATAAATAAGACAGAATCGTCCATAAAGAAAAGCTTCAAAATTATACTTTTCTTTTTGGCAAAATAAGAAAGCTCTATAATTTTTCGTCGCAATTCAATAACATGTCGCTGTTGGATCGTAAATGCTCGCCAACTGACACTTAAGACAACGTAAAAAGACGCCATGACCGCGAAAGTGAGATACTGGACCGGTGACAGGGCCTGCAACGAAGCGTTGCAGCCTCGCTTAGTCTCGGCATATCAAGATTCTAACCCACGGCTCGGAGATTCTCGGCAAGTCTTCTTCGTCGCCTTTTCGTTCCGCGAATATCTCTCTCTCGCGTTCGCGCGTTCGCGCGCTCGCGCGCTTTAGCACTTCGTGCCATTGCTGCATGTAATAATTTCCAGTTGTGGATTCTTGCACGACGACAAGCGTCTTCGCTTTATTATAACCGTTTGATGGTCTAATTTACAGCTTCACGGTTGGACGCTGTTTATGATGTGGTTACTGCGTGACTCGTCACGACTTATCTTCATTTTGCTTTTTCAGTACGACGACGGTATTTCAGCTATGACGTTGAGTTTGAGAGATATCTTAACCGCGACTTTGAAGTCTTTATCAAGTTACTTCTAGTAATATCGACGTCATTTTAAACCTCTCAATATAATGCGCGTTGAAGAAATGTTATTATTCATAAACAGCGTTTAACTTTTCAAATCTTATACTGATCACTCAGCAAGTGATCAGTAATGAATTCTTAGTATCCAATCGCCGTACCAAGTTCAAGATTTCAACATCAGCGTATTAATAGTAACGATTCTACCACCACGTTAACATACGCACAAAAAAAATCAAATGTATCACTTCCTCTCCCTCTTCCGAGAATTTCTCGCCAAAGTAGTCAATGGCGAACTCGTGTCAAGCTCAATCTCAAAAACTCTTCAGCTCCGTCTCCTCCGAGCATCTAAAATAAGTGTGTCCCTTACCCCACACTTCGCTTCTATACATATACTAGGGACTGCAGTATTAGCAGTTCGGGTCTAAGAATGAACCGGGCGTACAAGGTGGGGAAAATGCGTACGAAGGGGGTACAAAGGAGGAGATACTTCGCGAGCGAGTCCACCCATTCTCGATCGGTAGTTTGTCATACGTCACGAGGCGCGCGCGATTCCCAACACCTGCCGTCAGCGTGTCACCGTCGGTTCAACTAACCTTCTGCACGTGCTCATTTTGCTTTTTTAGTTCGAGTTAACTCTGCCGAGATGAACGTGTCGTCTTGAGAGGAAGGAGACTTAGCTTCTTGTTTTTGAACTTGCATATACTCATATTGTTGTAAATAGAGTATTAATTTAGAGCGTACTGTGCACGAATGCTTCTGAATATCGAATAGCGCGATCATTTGTTCCGTTCCCAGTTTTAAAATGGTATACCAGAGATGCTTTTATTCTAAGCCTAGATGGAAATGATACGTTGGATTGTAAAAAAGAAAAATCGAAGTAAAGATACATGGCAAAAGGGAATATGTTGACGTTTTCTAGGCGTATGCGTCTAGAATCTTGCTTTCCGGTTTTGCGTGCCAGGTAAATGAAGGCCCCATGATTCACGCGTGTGTTAAATTTAACTTTTCTTATTTTTCATGTTGAATCAGTTGCCACGTAGTATAAACAGGGGTGCTGAGAAATCAACTCTCTGTTTCCTAGAGAATGCTTGTAGCTTCTTCCAAAATACAAAGTATCATTTTTAAGATATCGCCAATTCTAAAAATAGCGATCGAGTTTGCTTAACTCAACGAAACTGAACATGCGTCTGTCGACTGGTGTAATTTATTATGCAGAGCATGTTCCTCACACCGTGAAAAACGTATTATTTAATCGTCGTAATTAATATCGCATTCTGAAAATGTATGTAAAGATTTTGAAAAAATATGAAGAAAAAACGAACATCACACTAATTGATATCTTGGCATAAAGTCAAACTTAATAAGCAGTAGACTCATGACAAACAACTAACGTTCAAATTTTGCTTTTGCATGTCTCAGCTTTTCTCTCTTTCTCTCTTTTCTGAACAAATTCATATGAAAAAGTCCGTTGACAAACGCGAGACGCGAGTGAAAGTAGCAGCGCCCCGCGGTGTCTCTTGGCGCGAATTGATCGCGCGTCCTTAAGCTCTTGATAGGCGCAATACCGGACGCGTGTTTTCGCGTTTGCGCCCTCGGAATTCCAGTGATCGCGCCACCTCGAGTAATTGAAATTTATCACTACGAGCCGAGAAAGCGATGACGACATAATACGATTGGTTCGGGGAGTGTATAAAGTCTTGGAGAAAATCAGTTGCCTTCGAGTTTATGATTTGTTTAATGGGGTGTGAAGTTTGTGGTAGAACGACTCGCAATTTCGTCGGTTTTTATGCGATTTTTATGGAAAACGTTCTGGTTAGATATTGGGTAATAGATGGCCGTCCAGTTAAATTTTTAACAAGCGTAAATAATTACGCCGATCGCGAATAAAAAAATTGCAGTAAATCAATATTTTTAGATTTCTAGTTTAACGTTATAGCTGCTCGTTATAGATATTATGTGTATAAAAACAGCTTCATAGAATGTTCATTTTTCTCAAATAATCTTTCGCCTGGCTCGTAGTACTAGCCCGTCAGAAAAAGAAGCCTAATTCCGTTCTAAACACCTGCGTCCTGCGGGTTTTTGTAAAAAAAGAAAATAAACAACGCCCGCACAACCTCCCAAAATTTGAATAATAAAATAGCACCAGCAGCGGCAGCAGCGACGCATCGTGCAATAAGAAGAGAAAAACAGGAAACAGCTCGAATCCGTTCACTGCGGCCTCTGACTAAAATGAACGAATATCTGAATAATTCGGGATTCGTGCGCGCGCCTGCAGCTGCACTGCTATATACAGCTTGCACGAGCTGCGACGCGCGTCAGAAAGGGATCGTTGAAAATTGGCAGTTGTGTCTTAATATGCATGACAATCGCAAGGGTTTCTAGTTTTTGTTTGATAATTAGAGGGATAAGTATGCCAGACCTGCTATCTTGTCAACTACCGACTTCTGCATCTGTCGAAATTGTTACATCGCAATGGTTTTGATATGCCGTTGAGCATTTCGGTTGACTAATTTAGTTAAATGAACTCGGCCCTTTTTTGAATTTTACCTTTTATATACGAGTATTCCTTTGAACTGTTTAACTTGTAACAACACGGGAAAAAGCTCAAAATCCATATGACGCAACGACGTCGTTCCCTGAGAAACAATAGGCGCGCACGTTGCGTTCTTATCAAGAACCACAACTCTTCCATCCTAACCGCCTCATAAAGTACTCCCTCCTTCTATCTCCATTTCTCCCGAATTCCCATAAAGCCTCTCAGATGGATTCCATCAAGCCTACGCAGCGACAGCCTCTGCGAAAGCAAAGCCGCATTTCTATACACTCTCATACAGACAGACACATTCATCCAGCGTCACTCTTGGGACGAGAGATGCGGCGCATGCATGTATAGGCACATATACACAAAAGCGCGAGATCACGAAAGATACAGTCGGAAAAGACTGATATCTGCGGATGTGTACGAGAGAAAGAGAGACGGAGAGAGAGAGAGCGCGTGCAGCACATAACGAGAAGAGGAAGAGGTATGCGACGTGTGCTTTACTGCGCTGCCACCAAATCGTAAATATAAAGAGGGGTAGAGAGAGCGAGAGAGGATGCAGAGAACGAACTCGAGGTATAAGTTATTATTGAAAGAGAAGTGGATATAACCGAGCGCGTGTCATTATTTTTCCAGGCGTACGTCTTTGACGGCTTGGTGATTTACGATTGCGTTTGATCGGGCAAGAGGTGGTCGATCCACTCGAGAACGTTGTTACGATCATAACCGGAACAAAAAGAGCATATTACTATATTGGACTTTTTAAGAGTACTCAATATGCATTAAATCTATTTCACTTACAAGTATAATCAATGTTTTTATCTATATATATTAATTCTACAAACCTTAAACTATTCTAAACGTAATTTACAGGTTAAACCGACGAATTCCTTTCACACATTATGGGACATTGCGCCTTAACGGTAAATATCGACGCTTGGTCTCATACCCATGTAAATCACGAAATCGCTACTTAATCTCGATTCGCGAGATCCAATATCGTCGGTTGCGCGATCGCGCGCTCTAACGGATTGCGGTCTATGTACGCGGCTGCACGAATAATTACCTCCGAGCTTCGCGATGTACATATACGCGCCGGCTGCTGCTGCTGCTGCTGCTGCTACATTGGATCGATGAGATCATGTAAATTTAACGCAAGAGAGATAGAGTAGCTGAAGATGAGAATTTTTGTGAGCTTGGGGTCACGTCGGTTCTTCAAACTATATTATGTATTTTCGAAGAGAATTTAACTTCCTAACAATCTGTTATGAATTTAGTCTTGGAATTGCACCAACGACAATTATATTTACATGAGTTTGAATAGTGTAACGCTTGAGCCTTTTTGTAATGTCGACAAAGCGGAAACCACAATAGTTGAAATAATAAAGGTATCATCGAGAGCTTTACAAAACATGAGGAAAAAAGTATGCATGTCGCGTGGGCCAAAAAGAGAGTCGAATGTTTCGAATAAGCAATGCGGGATTTCACGAGAACAGGCTTGATAAGGCAAGCGCAACGAGTATTCACAGGGTCTTTTGTATTATCGTAAGAATCGAGAGATTTTAGTGATGCGATAATAGTTGCAGAAGCGCGAAAATAGAAAAAAATACATTCGAACATTCAAAATATCGTTACATATTCCATACGATCGTTAATATTATTGAATTCGCAATTTAGTTTTTGAAAATGCATTACTGATCTTTGTACAACATGAAAGTTTAAGTCCTGAGAAAAAATCAATAAACTACACAGTTGAATTCGAAGAAACAATTACACCTCATCATCTCCGGCGAGCGCACGCATCCGAACAACATCAGCGGTCATTAAAAATGCAACTAAAAATAAGCGGCGAACTACTCGCTTCTTCGATATACCCCGTCAATTTGGTGTTCAGGATTAGCATTGCGTGCGTGCACGCGAAACCGAATGCTTGGACTCGCGCGCGCGCGCGAGTGCACTCGCAGAAAAGCGAGCGCAAAAAGAGGGGGACGATGCGAAAACGTCCTAATTGGCGGAGCCGTTGCTCGTCACAGATGTCCCCGATTGATATCATCCAGCACTTAACGATCGGTTCATATACGGATACATATGTACAACGATACGGGACGACGTTTCCACTGTCTAATATACTCACCTATTTCGCGCCATCATTTCCGCTGCCACGTAGAGTCGCGATCGGCAGAGAATTTGTAAGTTTCATGTTTATTCAGTGTATTCAAATGCCGAGTACTTCAGTACCGCAGACCGGAGCAAAAAGGGGAAAGGTGTCGCTCGCAGTCTGTTTCTTCCCTTCTTATTGTATCTCTTACTGTCCGATTCGACATTTTGTTTTGTTTCTTTTTATTTTCTCTGAAGGCACTCGCGAATGTGGCGCACTTTCGATTTTCGATATGCGCGTGTACACGCGCGGTGGAAACAAGCTTGCGAACAGATGTCTCAATTCATTTGGAAGTCTTGCGTCCCGCCGCAATTAAAGGTATTTAAGGTGCGTCCTTAATGGGATTCTAATTAAGTGCGACGACTGTAAGTAAAGGTGTATATGAATGTACACTCGCGTGTAAGACTTATGCAAGAGTCATCAGCGCGTGCCGTCATCTTTCGAGGGGGAATCTGCAAATTCTTGGGTGTTTGTACTTCGATGTTTTGCTCGTTAATTGAACAAGCTGATCTGTTGTAAAGCGGCTGTTTTCAATTTAGAGCTACGCAGCTTTTTCTCGGCCAAGCAGATTCCTTAAATATACTATTCTCTTTTTCTGAAGTTCGAGTTTTTAGGAGCAAGCCATTCTTTGATTTATAAACTCCAAGCTACGCAGCGAAACCCATCATTCGAAAGTAAAGCCTCTATAGCTGACTTAATTCCCCGGCACACTCGGCGATTAAAGCCAAACACCCCGAGACCAAGCATCGCACGGTGTTCCTCCTCTCTCTCCTCGGATTGATCGGATATCTCCGTTCCTCGGCGACTCAATTATCCGAACGACGAACTCAACGATTGGAATTACCTCGTGCTTCTCCCTCCCATAAAGCCAAATAAATTAGGGTAACGCGAGGCAGACTGCAACAGTCTGCCGATACTGGCAGTATACTGAGCATCGCGCAGCCGTCCAGCGGCTGCGAAAGAGCAGGTACGATGCAATTGTGCCCGCGCATTGTGCAGCTGCTGCACGAGTTTGGGGTTATCACTGCAGCGAATGTGCGCGCGTTGTCTCCACGTACGTTCGGTCTTATGGGGCTGGAGGGTCGTGTATATATACGAGCTGAAATGGATTAACGATGCCGCGGAGAGGAACTACGACGCAGATGCTACTCGCGCAACCATCGATGTCTTAATTAGACGATGTGTCGCCAACGGCGACTAGTGTGCACTCTATGCTGCATATATACATACCGATTGTGTTAGATGCAGTATGCTTCACGCGATCGTAAATGTGCTGAGATCAAATGTATGTGTTATTTGGACATATTGATTGAAGTTCCGTTCGTCATTTTGGAAGGATAAATAAGCGTGTTGACTGGAAGAGCATCTGTTGCGAGATTATCGGACCGCCTTCACCGGAACAAACGAAAAATATCGTATAGGTATATAATATATGGTGTATACGGTCTGCTCAAGTGGCGCCAGTAGGGACTGGCATGTTTCCACACAAATATAAAGCTAGTTCGGTCTGTAGCTTAGTTCCACGTATTCCACAGAGATATATTTTCTCCCGAAGGAGGTGATTAGTTAAACAGCTCTGTGGTGAAACGAAATAGACGAGTGCACAAGAGAAGATCAGAAAAACGTATGGAAGCGATTTATAAATTTTAAAGGAATTTCCTCTTCGAAATATCACTTCTCGAAATACAATCTTATGTTGACAGAAAGCACATTGTACACAGGACAAGAAATCTTCTAGTTAATTGTTAAAATTAAACAACTGTTTTAAGTAATATTAAAGGTGTGTACTATGCATCGTTCTATATAACTCCTTGTTTTTTTTCAAACGTGCAGCTGGGATTGTTCCAAGAGTTAACCATTCAAACACCGTCGCAGAATATTCACTTAAGCTTGAGAGCTGACATTCGTTTCATTCAAGAATCGTCACCGTTCCGAGTACTAATCTGCATAAAATCAAGGAGAGAAATCGCAGACGGCAAACGCTCTTTGTGATTCGCGCCGCAGGATACTTATATCACGGACATGCGCTCGGCACATGTTGCTCTCGCGAGTATGGCTTTTCACGCGACCAGAGCATCTATCGAACTTGCCGACAAACGACTGTCCTGAAACGCGAGCCGCCATGAAAGCTTTCCCACTTAGTGAGCCTGCGGTTCCAGGAAAATCGACGGGGGTGAATTGTATCTCGTTAACGACTTTAGAACACCGTGTTATGGGCGTTGGTAATAAAAGATACGTCCTGTTAACGTAGTTTTTTTACTTCAAATATCTGCTACTGAAGTTGTCAGTATAAGGATATTTCATTGTATGTACAGCAAGTTAATAATAATTAAAATAGATGCGGATTCCATAGCCTGATAGTCGAAAAAGAAGTACAAGAATCCACACAACTAATATGTATGTGCTCAAATCCAATTCACGACTGGTATTCTGCAGACAAAAGAATGACGCGGAAACGAGCCGACATAGGCTTTAAGAGCTTTGGAGAAAAAATTCTAAAAATTTCTTCTCTAGTGCCTATTTGAGAGCACAAAAAGAGGGGGAATTCCTTCAATTTACGAGACTGGCGCTAACAGTCTCTCAAACCTCCGGATATTCCTGTCATCCGTCGGCGGCTGTGGCGTCAGTTTGTGCCCTCCGCGTCTTGCTAATTAGAAATTCGTGCCTCTGAGCAACGAACCCTAGATGCTTGCACATAGACACAGTTTACAGCCTCGACCTCATTTTTCCCATGGTGAGTGTAGCTTCGTTTTTAGAAGGATCGTAATTCGGTCTCGTGGGTATCGAGGAATTTCCGAGAGTATCGGATCACTTGCAACTCGGAAGGGGGGATGATTAATTGACATTTTTTATCGAATCCCAATTGAATGCTATTAATTAGAGTCGTCGAGTGTTGTTAATCTCATGTATACTCCACACAAGTATCTCCATCAGTCGACGATTATTCCGAGTTATGTACACGGTCCCTAAAAAGCTCGTAAATCTAACAATCTACCGCAGCCGAGGCAACGTCGAAAGCAAGCCATTCCTCAAAAAGCGAAGAGGCCCCTCGGTACCGATATCCTTCTACACGTGTCCTTACAAACTACGCGCGTCATAGCAGCAGCAGCAGCAGCAGCAGCAACAGCAGTAGAGTCCTCTCGACCGCATTTCTATCGCTTACATACACGCGAGAGTCCGTAGTCTCTCGGCGTAAATCACCCGAGAGAAGTGTGGGCGTGTGTCCTGCTTGAGGATCACAAGAGGAGAGGGGGGATGTATCTTTTCGTTGGCGGAAACGTGGTCCTGCAGTAAACGTACTAATCATAGTAAGCCAGTGGCTTACACGTGCTACAAATTCACCGAGTGATGACGGATTGAAAGATGTCGGTGCAATACGGGAATCTGCGATAAACTGTCTTTAAAACGATTTACTGCTGACTGAAAAGGAAGCGGAATCTTGTCTCTTTAAATAAAATATGCTACCTATTCACTTTCTCTGTTATATAAAATATAATAATAACTACGAAAAATTTAATATCGACAAGATATTGATTTCAAAACTTCTAATCTATCGCACAAAATGCAGGACACACCTAGAATTGCCAATGGTATAAATCAGTGGTCGATGAAAAAGAGCAAAGAAACTTATGGCAAAATCGTATATATATATATGTGTGTGTGTGAATAATCTACGCGATGTACACGAACAACGATTCCTCTGCAGCGGCGCCGCTGTTAGGGCGCAAAATATTACAAAACACGATTTTTAATCGACTCTCACCGTAAATCTCTGATCGTTCGCTGCCGCCTCGCATAATTTCAGCGCACGATATTCTCATGCTCGTTCATGGATAGACTTGCGAAATCCGGCTCTTTCTCTCTCGGCGGTGCTGCACACGTGTATACACATACGCAGTGTCGATTCGTCGACGCGAAGTCTCCCGCTGTTTCAAAAGAGCAAGGCAGAAACTCCCATTCGCCCACGCACTCACCAAATGTCACATCACACAGGGGGTGAATCTTTGCAAGATGGACATGTGTATCGAGGGTAAGAGGTATCAATTTTTGTTTATTTTATAAAAACAATACATGGAGAACTGGAGAGTTTTTAAATTTTAGCACATTCTTTAATCAGAAGAACGCAGTGAAAGCTGTTTATTGTTGCGATTTCTTCAATTTTTCAGCAATTGCAATTATCTTTCGAGTGGACTAGCTGCTTCTCACTCAGCTCAGAAAATAAAAGAATGTTTTCGCCGAGAACCTACCTCATCCACCAACGATTAATTTCTTATCTAATTCTTAATTCCACGCCTAATGTACGAAAAAATCTGATAAAAGCCAAAGTGTGACTAAAATATAAATAAAAAGAAGAAGACGAGCAGAGGAGCGAGTGTATGTATATACGTGTGTTGAAAAAAAGAGACTAGAGGGCGAGCGAGGGAGAGAGATAAGGCGAGCGAGAAGACACACAGTTCGAGCAATAAAAAATCAACCAAACGAGAACGAGGTGAGCGAAGGAGAGACATCCGTCTCGCATTAGCATATACAACGCCGTGAGAAGAGCGCGGAACTTCTTCCCTATTTTTTTCTTTCACTCGCTCTCTCTTTCTTTCTCGACCGTCAGTAAGAAGATGCAAAAAGAGAAAGATAGAAAGAGAACGAGAGCGAGAGCGAGAGCGCGCGAGAGAGAGAGAGAGAGGAATGGGGTAGGGAAGAATCCATTGAACCTGTTTTTGTTTTAGCTCTTATGTGTACCTTCGCACCGACAGGTTCTTTTATTGCGTTGCACTTCGTTAAGATTTAGTCGGGTCATTTTAATTTTAGATAATGGAAATAATCGTTTGGTATTGAATATAGAGTTGGCTTTGGCATAGTAGTGTTAATTTGTAAACTATACACGTATCGGATGTCTGAAACATTTCACGGGATAATTTTTAAATTTTACGCCAATTAAGCTCGATCGATGATATGTAAAAGTAGATACAGTTTGTTAGAATACGAATTAATTTTTATATGCGAAAATATGGGATTATTTTTTTGTTACAAGGGCATTATTCGTATCAGAATCTAAAGACGACAGTCTAAGCTAGCCTTACGTTATGTATAACACTAATATTCTTGATAAAATTATCGCTCGACTCGTTTAGAATCCGTGCTTTAGAAATATAAAAAAAACTACTCTCGCTTAATTTCTCGAGTGTCTAAAAACCCATGTTTATTATTAAACACTCGCAGCTCACGAGTCTTCTAATCTTCTAAAGGTGAGAAATAACTGCTCTGTCAATTCACGGTGTGCTTTTAATCAAGAAACATGAAGTCAAGCGTGTTATTTTTTCTCCGTTTCTCTCATTTTGAATTCTTATGAATGAGTTTTTGTAATGCCGATCTCAAGATTTTCTGTAAGCTCTAAAATGTCGTATTTCATGTAAATACTCGCGAGAAGTAAGATGAATGAGTAAATTCCTTAAACATACTTCTTATTGAGATATAATAGAAACTTGTTTAACGCACTGGTATGAAACGTTATGCAAGAAGGATAGAAGGATGCTATTGTATGCGAATTAAGAAATAGATACTTACAAGAAAAGTACAGCTGAAAAACATTATTCCTTATAAGGGAGTTTAATCGTGGAAATAAAGTAAGCAATATTCTTAAGCAAACACTTAAAAATTTACAAAGGCTAAAAATAATATTTACGAGGCTTCTTATCTAAGGACATGACTGAAGTTAAATTAAAACACGCAATACAGTTACGGAGCCCTATTAGATTAGTCGTTTTAATCAGTAAAGACGTTAATTTTCCCAACCTATTCATATTTACACACGTTATCATTATAATAATTTTATGCTAGCTTTTCCAGTATCTTATACATAAGCTTTATTCATTGAAAGTCTTCGCTAAGAAGTAATAAATTGTACATTTCTCAAGCGTTACCACCCGTAAGTGTGTTTTGATATTACCCATTTACCCATCGAAGTATCCCATAAACCACAACAAGTGCATATATACTCTTCGCGATAAAAGTCGAAATTTCGACGGTCGTCAGCTGACACCGCCCGTGAAACCGATCCCCTCGTCAATTAATTTAATTAGTCGGGCATGAAAAAAGCGACAAAACAAACGACTCGAGGAGAAAAAAAGGCGCATTCTATAGAGTCTCGAAAAATCTTCCTTCAAAGCCCTCGAGGTAGGGAACAAGTGTACCTGCGCCGAGGATAGTCCGAAAGATGCTGAAAAGAGGAGAGAAAGACTGCAGGGGGAACCGGAAAGACGCTCGAGAGCACGGACAAGTCGTTCGTCGTCGGGCGGATATGATAAAGCATCCGATAAGGATCGCAGAGAGGATCGGCTCTCTTTCTCTCGCTTGGCCTTAACGTTCGGTGCATTCGGTCAAATTAAATCCTCCGCAGTCGAAGTATGGAGAAAGAGAGAAAGAGAGAAAGAGCGTAGTACGAGAGATAAAGAAAGAGAGAAAGCGAAGACTCGCCGCAGTTCGACTAAAGGAACTGTGAAAAAGAGCGTATTTACGAGGGTCTAACAGATGCCTCGCTGAGAAATCTGCGCCGTGGCAAAAACCTATACCTATGTATATACGCATATGTGTGCACGTGATATGTTGAACGACCTTGCTCTTTTGGAGCTGTGCAGCGTTGGCTTATCGGACAGGGACACAGGACACGAGACCGAGACCTGATAAAAAATTAATCGCAAGTGTTTGTTGTTTCTTCTATCTCTCGTTCTTTTCCTACAAACTTTCGTATACATTCAAACGTTTTCGAGTTTTAATTATTTACTGTTTTTTTCACTTCTTCCGTAAAAACGGAGAATAGACATAGTGCATCGAGAAACACGCGAACTAAGTATTTCGGCGTGTACCGTACTGCATCTAGAGGTAAGTTTGGCAAACTCTACTGACGCTAAGACAGCTAGCACGGATACAAAGTCGCGCTGTCAGGGTTGTTAAAAGTTATATTGCTCCCGGGCGCACAGGGAGAGTCGAAGAGAAAAAAAGACCCCGGCGAGGCAAAAACAATGAACGGATTTTATTGCGCGACCTTTTCCCGCCTCTTTCGTACTTTTCTTGGCGTCAACTTTGACGGACGTAAAAGTTTTCGGATGGGTTTCTCATTCGCTCTTCGGTAGTATGCGAAAGAGTTGACATTGACGTTGAATATTGAGAGACGTCATTCTGTAAGCTTCGTCGTATTTATATTAAATTCGAGGAATTGATTATTTTTTGACTTACGTATACAAACGGATGGGAGACATAATAGAGCGCGTGCGTAAATGTTTTACCTGGAACAAAAATTTAGTATTGTTTAGTGGACTACATAATGATAAAATCGTGAATTGTAAATTATTAATTTATTAAAATACATGCTGTATGGCATATCAGATTCTTTGCATATCTGCTTAATTAAAGTTAATGCAGTGTATAATGCAATGAATAATTCTGTGTTGTTTAAATACCAGAGTAAGTAAATATAATAAGTCTACACATAATTACACGCGAGTACACAGCTGCAGTATTACTATCGTCTTTGTTAAGTGTGTGTGTGCGTAAATATTTAAAATAAGCACGAAATTTTGATAATCGCAAAGAGCTAATATTACGATCTGCAAAAGCAGCAGCTGTGTTCTCGCGTTTCAGTGAAAAAACGTATCTTTGCAAATGAAGCCATTCGACTGTACAATCGTAAAGCACTAAAATCATTTACATATTACACACGCACACTCGGTTTGAGTGGCAAACCATACAAATCGAAGCAATTATATCGAGAATTATGTTTGTCGCACGATAAGCTCCAAAGGGCTCCGACAAGTGTACAGCTCGTTTGGCTGCGTGTGAAAAGCAAAAACACAGGTGGTAGCAGGGCACGCGGACTTAAAAATCGCGCCAGATAAGATTAATTTCATAAAACGCGAAGATTCTTCTCCGTCTGTCAATAAATAACCCTAATAAATACGACTCGGTCTTATCTCGAACAAGCCAAGTCGAACAGTCAACTTCATAGCGGTCTTTGCTTTTGTGTAACAAAAAAATCGTATTTCTTGTAATAATCGACCGGCTGTTCGGAGATACGGAAATTAGTCGTATGTCGAGAGGAACGAGGCAAAAAGTTCGGTAGCGTCACTGTTGAAAGCATTTCTATATATTTCGTACAACTCAGTTGAACGCCATGGATAAGGGATGTCGCGAGAGGATATTGCAAGATAGGGATGAAGGCAAGGTATAGAGCGATGCTGAACATGTGTCTTTTGGATACTTTCGCTAATAAAATGTGCAGCTGAATTAATTTCAAAATACGATAACTACAGCTTGAGAAAAAAATTAAATTGCTTAATGGACGAGGTATAAAATTTATAACATTTATAACGAAATTCTAAAAGAATGATGCAGACACGATACAGAAATAAAAATTCACACCCACGTGTAGACCATAGCGGCTGGAAAAAATATATGGTCCGTCGGGCCCGTCGACACACGAGTTCCGCAGAGACAGTGAGAAAGACAGAGATATAGAAAGAGAAAGAGAGTTTGTCCTCGACTTTTAGCCAGCTGCGGTCCCCGGCGTTTTGACAACAATTTCCACTTAGTGTCTCGGCGTGACACTCCATGTTTATCCGTTCTCTTTTTCTTTCTTTCTTCGCCGAGTGAGTTCGTCTTTAGCCTCGTTCTTGCTAGCCATAAAACCTCGGCTTGATCGCTATACGAAATTAGCTCGGTTTGGAGCTTGATGACGCTTATGGTCTTGCAATTTAGAGATATGAGATTCGACTTCGCGGACGAAACGTGAGTGTGAAATTGAAATTAAATAACGCTATTATATTGATGCGAATAATTAAATAAAAGGAACCCCGTTCGCCAGTGATATATGGCGTCAATCATCATTTTTTACGGAACGCAGCGTCGGATCATTATTTTTTTTCCACCATTCGAATAATCATCAATCATCGCTCGATCATGCGTAATCAAAAAATTAATCGACGGTCTGATGAGATTCCGTTAGCTATCATTAAAACTTCACGATTTCTAATGTGTCTCCTTATAGTCCTTGACAGCGACTAGTCAACATTGGAGAGCAAACTCTTCGATGTCATTCATGTAAGGTGTCCCATTGACTTTGGCTTCGCGTTTTATCGGATGAATGGGCGCTTCCACACTACAGCGCTATATAAATATAATGTACCCTTTCTCTCTCTTTCTCTCTCTCTCTCTCTCTCTCTCTCTCTCTCTCTCTCTCTCTCTCTCTGTCTTAGTCTCTTCCATCTCTCCAAATATCCAAACATCCAAGATGTTATCGCAGAGATGAATGTACGTAGGAGTATCTGGGCGGGGAGTGAGATCGTGATTATGAGGACGAGAGGCGCCTCTGAGGCGAAGGTGTTGACACGAGAAGGAAGCGGGTGGAAAAGGCGTTGCCATGTGGCTGGCGCTCATTCACACCTCCGCCTTTCTAATTTCCCTCCTCTGATTTGGTCCTATCGTTGTTGGAATTATTTTTGCTGCTGCTGTGAGTGACAAAATAGTGCCAAGGCCGCAATAGAAGCACTGCCACTTCTTGAATTTTCTTGATGGATGAAATGTTTTATCGAAAATATTTTCGTTGGCAAAAAATTATTCAGAGGGTGGTGTGACTAATGCAAATACTGTGTATTGATAAGCTAATTGCTGGATAATTTTGTTTTATTGCAATGTACTACAAATAAATATGTTATACTGATCGCAAAAATAATTTCCAAAAATGTTCGGGGACAATGGTCCATAAAATTTGGCCAACTTTCCACTGTCTGGTATCTCGGATACTAACCACAACCCGTAACTGTCAGTAGCATCCCTGGAGTGCAGCTTCCAACTGCCGATTTCTCACTAATCCTAGCCGCATAAAGACTACTACTTCTCTCTCTTCTCGTGGAAAGCCGCGCAACCGTAAAGAAGGAGGAGTATAGCAAGGCTCGCGACGAGAAAAACGATCGTCGCGACCAGTCGCGAGTGGAGAATGCGCCATTCCCTCAAGATCGGTAAGCGTAAGGTGCCGGGGTTGTGGGTGGGGCGAGTCAAGACCACCCAGCCGCTGTCGCGTCGGGCTTGCTTAGCATAAAGCGTGGGCGCCATTCTTTCCGTCCTTCCTCGAGTCGTTTGTTCCCCTCGCGCCAGCGACTATAGTCTTATCTCTTTCCCTCGCTGTGGTATGCTTACGGCAGGACGCTTTTTTTGCCAGTAAAACGTTGTTAAGGTTTTTTGGTCTTTAGTTGTCGGATTTGTTTGACTCTGCTTTGCGTTTAGAGGGATGTTGGCTCGACCGATTTACACGGACAATGGATGGTATTGTACACTGTGAGTTTGATGAGAACAACAAAATTTTCGTGAAAGACTTGCTTATTGCATCAATGGCTAGGTATTATGTCATTTGATTAAAAGTCCGTCTAAAAGAATTTTCATGTTTCTAATGGCTTTATGTCTCAACATTTATCGCTTTTTCTTTCGATTCTTTTCTTTCCCACAGATTCACAAAGAAGGTGGCAAAGGCGACTCCATAATTTGC
The DNA here is from genome assembly GCA_018906985.1 of Apocrypta bakeri. Classification (NCBI taxonomy): domain Eukaryota; kingdom Metazoa; phylum Arthropoda; class Insecta; order Hymenoptera; family Pteromalidae; genus Apocrypta; species Apocrypta bakeri. The sequence goes on from JACCIA010000003.1 coordinate 4,640,821, forward strand.
CTCCTCGCGAAGACAAGAACAAACGAACGCCAAGAGGGGACTGGGCCAAGACACAGTAAGAAAGAACAGGAACCCGTGTCGGCTTCTGGAAGGCGAGCCGAGCCCAGGCAATCATTAATAAACGAGGAGTCAACGTGTAAAACGATACGCCATTGTCTCATCAAACGAATTAACCTCCGAGGTTCTTGAAGCGATTTCAATGGGTAGAATTAAGCTGGAGTGTGTTCAACTTGTTTGATTATCGAAGATATAACTTAGGCAAGATGAGAGAATATATTTATTTTCGAAATGGCGAAATTCACTGAATTTATTTTGAATAATGAACTCGCTTGAATATTTTAATTGACATTTGGATGGTACAGAAATTGAAATAATGGAATAAACCATTCATTCAGGTGCTCTTGTATTTTTGTAGATAAAATGTATTCTGATATTATAATTTATTCACAATAGATTACTACATTATCGAAAAAAATCCATCGGTAGCTACCATTAGATACGACTAAATTATTAGGCAACTGAAAAGTTTAATCCTAAAATATTTCTCATGTACGTCCACAAAAATTCGTCATCTCCTGATCGATCATCTTAAAGTTTAAAAACAAATCACAGATAACAAAGAAAAAAAAACAAAACCTCAAACGAGACGATACCGGTGCGACGAGATTTCACCAGCAGATTAAAGGCCGGAGGACAAGAGGTATACCACCGCCGCAGAAACGGAAAAGAGTCGGTCAGCCGGACCACCGTGATCTTGAATTTTCACCGGAAGCCAACCTTTTGCGGCTTCATGCTTATCTCATGAATAATTCTGTGGGAGCCACTGCTACAAAACGCATGCATAAAACTAAAATGAAAATATAATATTTACGATTTGTTTAATACTCGATTTATTTAACTTAAAATTCTTACATCCCACTAATTTCAGTACAATCATTAAAGCATCCATGAGAAAATAACGAAACCTTCCCATCGATCTCACCACATCCAATGACATTCTCCTATTTTTATCTTTGACGCGTCTTTGTCATTAGGCGTTCGTGTACCCTCAATATTCTCAAACCGATAGCACATATCCACGCGCGCGCGCGCGCTTCATCATCACCGAAACCGATCGCCTCAACGAGAGGAAGTCGCGCGTCGCAACTATGCACTCGTACAACGCATTGGATCATCTTAACGACCATCGAGATAAGAGACTCTTCCTATCCCTCTCTCTCGAAATGATCTGTAAAGAAAAACCGGTGGCGCGATCGTCGATCTCCGCGCCCATTAATCAAAGGACACGGCTGCGCTAATGAACCTGCGAGAATTAAGCGCGTGTATACGCATTCGTTGGTAGACAGTATGGACTCGAGTACATGCTTCATTGAGGGGGTATAGACGACAGGTACTCTATGCTTCTTGCCCAGGGGGATATCGGAAGAAATCGCTGAGTGGGTATGTAGGAAATACTGCTACAGACGTAGAACACGAGCTCAATGAAATGTGATTGAAGATTTTCCTGCTAGCGAAGATTTTACGGGATTGAAATGTATGTGCGCGTGCATATTCGTTCTGTGCACAGCTTTGGAATCCTGCGTTCTGGTTTTAACAGAACACATGTTTGCACGAGCTTCTGATGTATCGACTTGATGACTGTCTGGATAGTTATGATACAAGGTGTCGGTGAGTTGTGACATGTGCTTTCAATGGCTTTGAGTAATGATACATTATTTATTCATGCCGTTGCATGATGTAAATTTAGATATAACATCAGCGCGATATTACGCGTACACTTATTCCTCAAGTAAATATGCAATCGTAATTTCCTACGATTCCCGATAATATCTTCAATGCTTTCAATGTAATTGTACGAATCAATTGAATCGCAATCAATCGAAAGTTTCGCAGGACGAACAAATAAAATGACGCGTCGCGGACACTCTCAATGATGATGATCCAATCCAAAGCTCTGAAAAGCCTCCAGGACTCGAAAGCTCGACAACACTTTAATCATCCATCGGAACAACGCTCGAACGCAAACAATAAATGATCCCAGGGTAAAGTCGAAACCTCATATCTGCCGATGGTTTGGTGAGCGAAAAAGCAACGTCAATAAATGCAAAAAAGCGCCGATTGGCTGAATGAGACCGCGAATGAAAAGTTGGCGTCTACCTTCGGCCAATCGGCATCGGGGCCAAAGCTCGCCCCCGCGAACGTTTTAACGAGGGCTGCAGTGTCGAGCTGCGGATTATATCTGTTCCCGCGTCGACCTCCCCCTCCCCCCTTCCCACGTCGGCGGATTTCATCGGGAGTTACGAAAAATATCAATTAAACATAAAAGCACGGGCGCGTGTCATCCGATAATGGGCGCGCCTCGAAATAATTGGGAGAGGAAGCTCGAGGCCAGAAAATATACGAATATAGCGAAGAGAGATAAAGTCGCTTGTGTTTTTGTCGTTGGATACTTTTTTTTATTCGTGAGATTTTGAGCTTCCGCCGAGGAGGAGGTTAATTTGTTCTCTTTGTGGATAATAATTGGACGTCGCTTGTTACTGGATTTTACAGTGTACGCGACGATCGTTGTTATGAGTAATGTGTTTGGTTTTGCGCGTAATTAGCGAGAATGTATTTATCATACGGTGAATTATGCAGTAGAAACCGAGAGACAAGCTCTTCGTTCTCGAGATATATTTTAATGAAGCATACAAAGGACAATACTACGTTTGAAATAAAAAAAATGCTGAAATAACTAGGATCTGCATGTTAAACTGTACAAAGTTATTCCGAGCTCCAAATAAGCTCAGCGAAATCCTAAAATCCTCGCACATCGTGAACAGCAGCATGGCAGTGCTGAGACTCAATCATCTCTCTCTTTCTTTCTCTCTACCTTGCGTGGGAGGGTCAAAGAATTACCCGCCGCTCGTAAATTCCACTTAGCTAATGCGCCTTATTTCGGGCGTGTACATTTCACTTAGCGCCGGCCGATTTCATATTTTACGAGAGAGCGAGAGCAAGAGAGAGAGAGAGAGGGAGAGAGAGAGAGAAAGAGAGAGAGAGCGAGAGAGAGAAACTTGGCGTCTCTTATTCTTTTCTTCTCTCTCGCCCTTTACCTCGCAATTACCCCGCAATAAATTACGGCGCAGTCGTAAAAACTCGAAGATCGCTTATCTCGAAAAAGAGCGCCATGCGCCGAGGTCGGCTTCGTGTACAGTTTCTTAAGCAGTTCGAGAAAAAGTTGGCAAGATGAGGATAGTCTCTCACCATTTTGGATATCGTATCCTTTGATACTGTAGATTGTTTGTTTTAAAATAGCCAATTAAAAGTATTGATAGTTTGTTCTAGCAATTATAATCTGCATTGCCTTGAAATCAGAGTAATATGTCACAAACATCGATGCATTAATAAAGACAAAATAAAATGCATTTTCGATCGACAGCCTTTCATTAATGGCGATACACGTACTTTTTCCTCTCGTTTCGACTACCAAATGACAGGTCCGTTGAATAGCCCGTAGGATCGTTCCGAAATTCAAGTCCAATTCTCTCTCTCTATTAAGTGTAGCCAGCCAGTCCGCGATTGTCACTTTTACGGCCGAAATTATACAGTGTGTATACGTAGAGCGAAAATTCGTGATATATCGATTGGTTGTACATACGTTAAAAGCCCGTCAATTCCGCAGATTAAAAGCAACTTATTGGAAGGCTCTCTCATATAACATTATTTATTTTTAACGACATTTCATTGAATCGACATTTTTAACAAAGCAGTGTACTTAAAAGCTTACTGGATCAGATTCGACAATGAATATATTGTTGAATGATTGTTGAAAACTCCTGACTTTTCGTTGACGTTACTCTCTTATCGCTTGAATTGAAAATAAATTGGATTTATTGCGCATCGAGACAGATCCGTGATATTATTGAACAGTCTTATCGCTTCTTCTCTAATCCATCACAACAACATCTCAGCACAGCATATTTATAGTATTTCTTCGTTGCAGCAAGGCTCCAGCAAATATCCAGCTCAGCTTCTTAACTATATATCTATACGCAAAGTGAGAGAGAGAGAGCAAGAGAGAGAGGGAGGGTGGGAGAGGGGGAGATCACTCTCGGGCGGGCAAGAAAGGTAAGATACCAATCTCGCTCCGGTATAACGATCGTTTAACGAGGGGGTCCCAGAGAGTTCCTTCTCTCTCTTGAGCGTGGCGCCAGGTCCGGCGCAGAGCAGCAGCAACCGTATACATTTCAGTCGCGACATCGGCGCGAGCCAACCTTCTCTCTCTTTCTCTCTCTTCTCTCTTCGCATGCGACGTCGACTATGCACCACGAAGAAAAACAATCAGCAATAAATTTTCGCGGGCCTCGATCGTGCGCCTCTCTCTCACTCGCTCTGCTGGTTATTTACGCACTGCGTTTTCTGTCCTCGCCCTGTTGCTCTCGCAGAGTTTCTCTCTCCGCACGCGGTCGTTCTCTCTCTCTCTCTCTCCCTAACTGTTTTATTTCTCTGTTTGCATCTCGAAGAGCCTGACTCGCAGGTCTGGCATTATCGCTATCAGCTGTTAAAAAGTCACTTTGAATGAGAAATATTACTCGTAATTCAGTTGCAATCACCGGATCGTTAAGAGGCGCTCTCGAGAACTCTCTGGGCTTAATAGCAGTATTAACGCGCGCCTGAAGAGTGGAAAGGAGCGAATGTCGCGCGGTTTAAAGAGAGAAAGAGAAAGAGAAAGAGAAAGAGAGAGTGAGAGAGAGAGAGAAACAGAGAAAGAAGAAAGAGAGAAGAGACACTATTGCTGGAGCCGCGATGTTGTTTTTTAGCCTCTGGTGCATCGCTTCGTATGGAGAGCTGAATAAAATAATGCGCTGACATCTGGTTTGCTGACTAAATTGAGGCATTCGAATTGGTTCGTTAGTTACGTCAAAACAATTAAACGACTTGTTAGCACGTCGAATTAAACGACTGGAAATTTATGAAGATGTATAAATATCCGCGTCTTTTACATTGTTGCAACGAGCCTGTAAATATGCACGTTTATTCTAGAGTAGCCTCGAACGAAATGTATCTATTATACTTCGAAAATCATATATGTCAGCAGGAAGTTCTCTGTCACGAATAAATCACTCCAGTAATCCACACACGCGCGCGCACACACGACTCATCGATAAACTACAAACCAAAAATAATTTTCAGATTGACAGATAGCCGTCAATTAGCAGCGACGATTCATTACCTCGCATTCTCTCTCTGTCCCAGAGACCTCCGTCAAAACTTTTCTTCGCATCCCAAAACTATACTAGCTTCTGTGGAAAAGCTATGTATAGATACCCAAACGAAGCTGTTCAAGCCCTATACTTACTTACAAAGAGGACAAGCTCTCTAGAGATAACGATCTTTCGGAAACCCGGTCATCTGCACTAGTTTTTAGAACACACATACGCATATAGGTATATATCGATGTCCTGCACCAGGACGCTAATGGCCATACGTTGGCTAATCATCGAACAAAAGAGATTATCCGAGTGTTCCAGATAAGAAGGGGCTACTTCGGACTCGCGTTTAACGAACTAAGAACGTCTGCAAATATTTTTTCGTCAAATGAGAGATAAGACGAGGATTAAAACGCTAGCTTTCGATAATTTTTGGGTCTGGTGCGCTAACAACAGGTTGAACGTTGACAGACTTTCGGTTAAGTATATGTGTTAGAGACTACTATCTTTTTTCGAGAGAAATGAAATGTATATTTAAGCTTTATCGGCTTATTATAGGCGTAGGTTAAAGTATATAATAGCGGAAATTCGACAAGAGTTGTAAAACAAGGACTATCGAAACAGAAAACAAAAGAGCTTCGTTAAAAGTATCAGAAAACATAACTTCTCTCTACTGTTTCTATCACAATCAACTAATTAAGCAACGATGAGTTTTTAAAATGAAGCCATTAAATAACATCGTGTTTGATTCGCCACTACTAATTACAATCTCCTGCACAAAAGACCGCAATCACGGACTCGCTCGCTCACTACACATCCCTATCTTTCATTGTCTGTGCGTAGAAAATTAGTCATATCGGCGGATCTTTATGACCCAATAAACTTTTCATAGCCTTCCGACAAGAGCAAAAAACAAAACACCCGCGGGAGGTGTAAATTCCCCGACGATAGTCATCGAGATAGAAAACCTGCCAGTGCATACATACTTATAAGTGTATTAACCATGAGTGCGAACCATCGCCGGTGTGTATACAGCAATTAGCCCGCGACGAAAAACGATTTGGAAGTCTCTCTTGGCTTTTTCGTACTCTATAAGGGCACACCCACTCGTCGCCGTGTACAAATGACAAAAAGTCGCCGTGCTGACACTGAAATATTAATGAGGAACTTTTGAATTCATCACTCGGCGACGAGGAGTCCAACGAGCCGTGCGCAGCTAGTTATTTTTTTTGTCTTCCTTCAGGATGGGGAATGAGAGCGAGATTTCTTCTGACCATTTTTCAAAGGCTTTTTGAGCATTTTTCGGGAACGCATTTCGAAATGAAAGAATCTTCCAGTGAAATACATTTGTTAAATAAATATAGAAAATTAAACTGCGTCATTCATTCAAATTACAATAAATGAGAAGGTACTTTTCCGTGTATATAAATTTATATTTTCTATTGCATTTTATTTACATTCTTGCGAGGCGAATTTCAAATTTACAATCGTCTTTTAGACTTGCTGAATTTTCTAACGCCCCACGCGATTTCGCCGTATGCATACCAAAAGAAGAGAAAGAGAACCTCATAAGAAATGCTGCGCAAGATTCAAGAACAAACCCGGAACAACATCTTTTCGAGATCTCTCCTAAGGGAGGTCGATTGTTTTGAGCAAGAACTTTGGTGGCCGTTATGTGTCACGAATAGTAGTCTGGGTATTCCATTGTCAGTCACTGTGAATATTAAATCCACGCGCGTTAACGAATAGCCGCTTGTAATAGTCTACTGCGTGAGGAACGTATATAATTTTAAATTTTTACTATTTGCACTTTTTACAAATTATTATTATGGTTACGTGCACCGCAATAATAATTAGATTTTAAAACAATATTCGAGCACTACTTTGATAAGTGAATTGCCGTGGCTTCGAAAAGCAATGTTCGACAAGGGTCTGTGGAAAACATTTCCATTCAAAACGGAAAACGCGAACGCAGCTCGTCCGAGCGTGCTTTACATTCTGAAATCGCGTCAATAATCAAGCTCGGGAATACAGAAGCCGGGAAAACAATGGCTTTGTTTCCTACGCGAATGGCGATACAACGGCAAAGTAAAAAAATATCTTTGCTTGAAATCGACACGCGAACTGTTTGCTTACACGCCACGGCGTTACGCGTTCGGTTTGCGCGTACGCGGCGGGATATTACAATATATAAACGTATGATTCTTTCTCTCATTCTTTCTCATATCGGTACGCAAGTTCTTCATTCTCCCGCAGTATCTGACATTTTTTCTCATAAACTAGTTTGCTCTTTCATCATAGATTGGTTAATTATCATTTTCCGGCGCGCTTCCACACAATAATACTATTTCGAAATCGCACATCTTTCTAAGTATATGTATACTTTAGTGCGCTCTGCTGGTATATAGCCTTTATTAAATAGTTGCCGTGTAAATATCCACTGTAAGCTATGTAAAAAGCTTCCGAAACGCCTACTGTCATTCCTAGTCTGCCCATCATCTCGTCGCAGATTTTATCGCGGACATTGAAATCCACGCGATTGTAGAGCAGATGCAAGAAACCTCTCCTTTGGCGCAGCTCAACAAAAACTTGACGAGTGTGAGGAGCAGTGGCAACACGTGTTTTTCCGAATCCCGGGAACGCAAGCATACACAAGTTCCATCGGGAGGACGACGAACGGCTAGACACCGGATGTTCGTACAGAGGGACATGTGGGCCTGACGCCGTCGCTGATAGCCATCGGACGTCTCGCTTGGCTAATTAGCCCCGCTGGTGACTACAGGCCCGAGTTTTCAAAGTAGAGGTGTACCTACGGTTTTATGATTGAGGCGACGTTATCTGTCTTTTCTATCGCGAGATTGTGCGGCTTTTACGAGCTGTATACGCGCAAGAGTGTATATCTGCATGTACATTCGTGAATACGATCGGGAGGTTTTTTTTGTATTCGACGTATGAAAAAATTCACTGTTCAGGAGAGTTTAATTGTAACTGGTATAAGTGAGTCTGCGCGTACGAAGCGTGTGATTTTAAAAGCTCACTTTATTCCAGACAAAACTGTTCAAACCATTAATACTAAACTTCTAGACACTTCTACTGGAATGCACGATTTTTCTGAACGACGAGTTTTAGTTTTTTCTATACCCGCCCAGCTGATGAGTCATGTCATTCTAAAAATTCAGCAGACCAGTAATAAAATCGAAACAACAATCCGTATCTCCAGACAATCTCCGTCACACATGAATTCAAAATATCCAACTTGAAAATCTCTCGCAACACTTTCCAGTCTTGAAACAAGAGCAGAGAAGGCCAGAAGTATAGGTATAGGTATAGAGTGAAAAAGAAGCGCGTAAACGCGGTTGCTGCTACGTCGGCGCCTACGTGTAAATACTTCATTGTCCTCGGGTCAGCTTGGGTTCCTCTTTTGCCAGACCAACTTACATACCTACATACACATACATACACATGGATAAGGGCGGAGCTGCAGGACGTATCCTGTGTGGAAGGTCGGGCTGTGGTATACAGAGAGTCGCGGAAAAACGATCCCGCAGCGAGATGACGCCGCGTTGGCGCCCCTTGTTTTCTCTCCCTTCTCTCTCTCTCTCTCTCTCTCTCTCTCTCTCTGTTCGGTCTTGCTCGTAAAAATCGGTTTCGGAGACTGCTTTACTTGTGGGAGTTACTACTCAGAGGAGTCTGATTTCTCTCTTGGATTTTTGGTTCGTTTTATTGCTGAATGGGTGGACCTTTTCTTTTATTTTATTTTTTACCGTCACTGTGACAGGAAACTAAATTCTTTCATTCAAGAAGACTTTTCGGAAAAGTGCTTGTTTTGAATTTTGTACTATTTATTTATGAAACACAAACATTATTAGTTAATAAACAACGAACGGTGACGCATAATATTGCACACCGCAATAATTGTGGAGAACAATGTTTTCTCCCTTTCTTTCGCATATACTTCCTCGATCGAAACGTTCCGTAATTACCAAAATCATACACGTTATTTTTCATCCGATTAAATCCGCAGTGGTCAAAAAATAAATGAGCAAGTAAGAAATCCATTATTTCGAAGGAATAAAACGAATGGAAAAAAGCTCATCCTATACCTATATATATACGCGGAGATTCCGCATCGTCGCGACTCCCGTTCTCTCCCATTCACATAAGCTCATTCATAAAGTCGGACAAGCAAACAAGCGAGACTCCGCGCGATGAAATTAAACGAGTGTCATGCATAAATCACGCGTCTCTCTCGCGCGAAGAATAAGAAAGCTGCTGCCGATGCCGGCGCTGCGCTGCCGTTACAACAGCAGCACGGGGGCGAAGATACGCGAAATAATGAGTTGTTCCAATACACGGCGAGAGGTGCTGCCGCTGATAAAGCCGAGGCACGGCCCAGTGAAAATATAACCGAGGAATAATTACGTGCATAAATCAGAGGCGTTAATATTTTCGGGGGCGGATTGGGACTGTTAGCGCGGTATAATGGAGATCTGGTGCCGCCCGTTTCGTTATACGCGAATGTATATATATATACCTCTTTATATGTGTATATATGTATATATACATATATATTAGCGCTTGTGCACCGCGAAAAGAAGTATCGCCGGTTTATAAAGCTACGAGTGGAGATTGAGACGGGCAACGCAACGTCGCGACGAAGGCCTCCTTTTTCTTTGTACACTGGCTATTGATGGCAGTTTTAAATTGAATGAGAGATTTATACTTGAATTGCGCGAGCTGGTAATTTGCGGATGTAAATATTCATATGGAATTATGTACTCTCGATTGCGTTGCGCAATTCCGAGGATGAGCTTGTATACCGTCTTTGCTGTGCTTTTATTAACTGTATCTTTGCTGTAGTTTTTTCAATTGTAGATTACATCTTAATACATTGCTCGTTTTAGTTTTGTACGAGCGAATATTTATTTCACGTAACTAAAAAGTTGTACAGTTTATGGGATGCGATTAATAGAGAAACTACTATAGGTATACGTGGTAAACGAAATTTAAAACAGTGGTTAAAAATTATAGGAACCGAAGATCGGTAGATCATTTCGATGTAACACGCCTACTTGTTAGTCCAGAGTTTACTCTCAAAGGAGAGTCCTCCAGGGCTCTTCGAACAGAGTTACGCCCGCTAATGGTAACGAACTATACTACCGTGACTTGCTGCTGTTGCTCAATGAATTCAATCCAACTTTTCAACAGTTTCAATCCATCCAGCTTTCCTTAAGTTTTACTCATAATCAAGGATAATTCTTTCAATGGATGTTGTACTGAATTTATTACGCAGTATTGACGTTGATTATTGAAAAGATACCGTAAATTTAGCGGTTCAAACTTTTCTTAAAGCTTTTCTCAATTATGAAAAATTCGGATTCGTATAGGGTGTGCACTACGAACTCTCTTTCACGAGAAACTTTTTTAAGGTCAGCTAGCGTTCACTCGTTCTAACATCGCAATCGTCCATGTACGAGCTAATCGTCAGTTAAAAGAATTGTACTGATCGAGTGTGCCATCAGCATCGGAAGCGTAATATCAAGGTGGGCGGTCTTACACTCCTTAAATCAGGCAGTCACAGCCTCCGACCCTCTCAATTCACAGCAGCAGCAACAGCAGCAACAGCTCGAGCTACCTCTTATTTGTTTGTTTAGGTTGGATAATTAGAATCCGATACAAATGGTTATTATTTATTGGTTGCTCGAGCGAAGCGGGAGGAGAGGCCATGCAATGATTGCCTCGCGTTATTAAAACCGTCGATAGCCTCGAAATAAATATGCGAGAGCCGTGAGAGAGAGAAAGAAGGAGAAGCTGCGGACGAGGGGTGACGACGTGGAAAATTTAATCGACGCGCCATTACGATAGGATCGGGCTGATATATCGAGACGCTGACTCTCGCAGTAATTTCTTCCGATGGAAAAATGTAATTTTTTTTCTCGATGCTGCTCAGTGTACCTCGCCATCGATGATAGTCAGATGTTACGCGGTTTCTTTTTCTCTCTCCAACCAGTGTCTTATTTCAATTAACTCGTGTGCGCCCGTAACTTTGATTTTTCTTGTTCTAAAAAGAATCTGGTGAAATCAGATGTAGAAAGATACAGCGTGTATCTTTCTATAATTATACGCCCGTAAATGCTTGCGTAAACTGCGGTCTATTAGTGCATTAAACGATTTGTAAAAAAACAGAAAGGTACATCGAACGATTTTCTATTCCATTATCCAAACGACAATGAAAAAGAAAAAACAATCGTCCTCTACTCCTTTCTTCCCATTCGAATTCTCAAACAAAGCCAACAAAAGCGAAGAAGCCAGTTCCTACAGCCAGTAGCAATGAATTCATCGCTTCGGCCGTAATCCATCCGAATACCATCGCGTCCCCTCAACGCCATTAATGACAATAAAGGGTATAAAGCCATCGACGTGGACTTTTTACGAGTCCGAACAATACTTCTCTGGCTACTCGAACAAAAGACCGTATATCGACGACGCCTTCAGAGCATCTTCTTAATAAAGTATAATAGGCGCGTATACGACCGGGCACACCTGACGATGGACTCCAGAATTACGCGAGTGTCGGTACGGAATAGAGGTTATCGATATGATGTGCACTGCGCCGATGTGTCTAATACTCAGTCGTAAATCAGCGACGTTTTACGAGAGGCCATTATGTGCGCCAACGACGCGAGAGCTTCTATATACGCATACGTGGATGATAGAATAATAAGTCTACTCGAATGAAGGATTTATTTTTATCCTCGTCTGATATAAGAATTTCATTGTAGGAAATTTCGCGCAGACGAACACGAGTAGCAAATACTTGATAAAAGAGCTATTCATCTATGTACTTAACAACTTCTTAACGAACGATCCACTCGAAGCAACTACAACTGCAATAACAATTCTAATCCGACGTCGAAGCAACACTTCAGCTCTCATTTCGACCTCTTGTGATCCCAAGTTTTTTCAGCCAATTCTCATCGTCGATCCTTGCCACCAATTCCCATCGCGTCTCTCGCGTACCTCCCAAGACCGAATTAGCATCCCCCAAAGCCTCGTGAAGAGGTTCCATACCTCTGCTCTTCTCCGGTTATAATAATCTATCGATGAATATGCAACGGCTCGACGGGATCCTCGAGCATCACCACGTGTGGTTCCGCACGTCTATATATACATGCGAGGCGTCTGCGGGTTAGGGTGTGGAATTGCAGAGGAGGGCGAAAGGAGCAGCCAGTAGGCATGCCAATTACTCCCTCGGTAATTAAATCAACACCGCAGTCTAATCAACGCTTGAACCCCCTCTATCCCCCCCCCTTCTTCCACCACACACACACCTCTCGTCGTCTCGCGAACGCGCATTTGGGATAAATAAATCGTAAGCGCGTCGTACTGGCTGTCTGCTATATGGAGAAGGGCTTTTCGAGACTACATGTGTGGTCGCGTGCTTTCTACGTTGCTTACAACTTACTCGTTTGCTTTGTCCCGGATGAGGCAAAGTTTTTAGGGAGTATTTCGAATTATGTACGCATAGCTTTATACAGCTTTATACAGCTGCGAAAATGTTTGTTTTCAGTAATACGTGGATTTCGTTAAATTAGCTCCATGTCATAAATAAAATTTTGACACGTGTGCACTACCAAATTTACGACAATTCTTTTAGAGATGGCGAATTGAAACAACGTAAAATTATTAATGGGAGGACGTTAAAACGGGAGGCTAAAATTGAAACGCTGTTTCCGAGTGTCAATTGAATATATACGCGTCGTTATGGAGTTCGGCAGCATAATACGGAGAGTCGCGTGAGCGTTTTTACGATCGCAATTATGGCCTTGTAAATCAAGCGGCTCAACAAATCTCAATATCCAAACAGCCTGTCATCGCTACATCAAGCCATTTCGCTCCTGCCAACGTGGAAAACCAATAAAGTCTCATGAGTGAATCGTAAAACGACCGAGTCGCGCCGATTTCCCATTGTTTTACTGCAACTGCGACTATCTTGTCTACGTTCATTTACAATATTCGAATAATAATTTCAATGTAATATATATTTCAACAAAGATTCATAATTATCAGATGATTCATTATTACAATAATATGCAAATAACATTGTACGAGAGAAACAAAATATTCTGGTCCATTAACTCTATTCGGTATAAAGTAGATTGAGATTAGTAGTAAAAGTCTTCTTCTAATATATCAGTCACATTCTAGTACAAATCGCGGCAGTTCGCCTCATATCGTTACGTGAAACACACGTTATGTCAAATCATTCTACCAATTTGTAAAACTGACAACTTGTGATAAATTTTATATTTCAATTTATAGTTCTGAGCGTGAACTTTTATATAAACTGTCTCAGAACGCAGGGGCACCGTCTCGCGCTAATTAATTCGAATCGAAAATGCTCTTACGCTTTATCGCACAATAACTTTACACTCTCGATAATGTCTGCATATAGGGCCGAATGATAAACGTCGTGGCGATTAATTACAAAAACAGCGCGCGCAAACGTTCCCAAACGGCCAACAAGCCGCACATCCGCGGTTGAAGGGGGAGCTTTTCTCTATCTCTCTTACTCTCTATCGCTCGGCGAACAAATGCCAACTGAAATTAAAAATGGAAGTGCCGGCCACTGTTTCGCGAAACAAACTCGTCAGTCGCCTGGAAAAATAGGACGTGTGCTACACGACACTGAACAGGGAGCCGAATAAAAAAAGTTTATCTGCGCGGAGAGAACCAGTCGGAAATATTGCGAGTAGAGCGTAATTACTTACAGGGGTGAAAGGGGTGTTTTCATTAGCTTTGTTTTTGGTCTTGTATCGAGGTCGCAAAAAATACGTCTGCATCTCGATGAATATTGCTAATTATATGTATAGGGATAATTAAAAATCATAGATTATTCTTAAAATATAAGTTTATAATTTTGCAATAATAATATTAGATGGTAACCAATATTATTTCACTTTTCTTACCTTAGTTCTGGCGAGACGTGGCTCCTCTGCGGCAAGTTTGGCCAGAGCCTGGTAGTCACCTTGAGCAGCTCGTACCAACCATTCGCGTGACTTTCCATCCATCAATTGCTGGTATTAGGCAAATATATTCGATAAATAATTTATAAAATCTATTATCAAGAAAGGTTTTATTGATTTATTCGATCAATAGCATTTAAACGACGCATACGTTCTGTATAGAAAACTGTAAAAGTCGTGACAATGCTGAACTTACCGAAGCAACGGAAGCTCTATCGTCTTCTTCGTGTCCCTGAAAAACAGAAGCAATATATTAAAATATAATATAATTTTGACGCAATGGAAAATAATACAAGGTATATCATAAGTAAATTTCATTGAGTTATACAACAAATGTTTATTATTTACCATTTGAAGTACACACAAATATAAAAAATAACATTGAAAGTTTTTGTTTTGAAACGTTATCGAATCGTTATTATCTACTCCAAATAATTGATAACCAACTAGACTTAAGGATTTACACGTTCGACGCGTCAAAATAGACCAGCCGTTCGCGCGTCGAGAAAATTATCTGATCTCAGTTCTGACGCTAAACGACTACTCATCCGCGTTAAACTGTTTCTATTTTCACTTGTCACGGCGCGAGTCTTCCGTAGCTAATTTCTGCCCTGAGAGCGTCATCCTTTCCCCGAAGTCCATTATCGTCATTTATTATTTCGGTGTATCGACAAAATACAAGATTTCTAATCGATGCAATCGGCGCAGTACAGGATCAATATTTTCTTGCCCCTGCGTCGTCTTTACCACACGAGGCATATGGTTGACTGACAACCCCTGCGCACGTGGAATCCCCCGTCGTGGGGTCAGGTGCTTTATTGATGCTGTGTATATCGCACTCGAAGATCGGATTGATGCTATATTGTATATTGGCTATTATTGTAGTCGTGGCCAGATGTGGAAATAGCAATAGGTTGTGTAAGTGCCTGCGGTTTCGACATTGTTTGAGGACAATGTTTCTCTTTCATCGATTAATAATAGCGTTGAGTGTTGTGGACAATTTTAATGGCTTCGAGGGAGGCTTGAGTGAAAGAAAGCATTTGACAAGAAAAACTGAATTCTCGGCATTAGTCATCAAAATTAAGATTCCATCTTAATGTCGATGCCTCATCATAACGATATGCTGTAATGTTGGTAGCATTGTACAAATGAATCTTCTGTGCCGTTTCTTTTGAAAAGGTTTGCATTGTTTTCACCAATTTTTTTATAAAAAATTGTACAGCCAGAAGGATTCTAACGCTTAAAGTCAATATTAACTTTGTGAATTAAATCGTTGTAAAGAGACAAATTAGTTTATCGGAATGCTGAATGAGCACGGAATAAAAGCGGTACATGTACTCTTTATAACAATTTTCTTAACCAAACCGTTAAAAGTATTACACACCAGGACATTTTCTATCCCATACCCCTGCAAGAACACGATCTCGCATTTAACAACGCATTTGCGTTATACTCCTGCTGACTTCCGCAGCCATATACGTGCGTTTAATTGTCGGTTCTTGCCTATGACTGCAAGGCTCGAATAGAGTGAGTTAACGATCTCAACACATTATGGATTCGAGAGAGTTTTGTGGTCGGCAATGCATTGAATTCCGTGATTCATTATTTGAAGGGGACAGAGACACGAGAGACCACGAAGCATTTATCATCCCCTTGTAATCTTCCATTAGCTCTTCACTTAACACTATTGCTTTCATATTTTATCGCAATGGAAATAGCTACGATAATCCTTAAAACAAGTAATAATTTAAACTCGCTATACAATGTATGCATCTTTTGACGAAGTCAATAAAATGTTTCGATAATCTTTAATTCCAGGTCATCCCTCTTGATTACTCGTTTCTCAACAAATTATCCAGTGTGGCGTGTCAACGTTCTAAACGCGCACTCCTCGAAATCGTCCAACTCGGTCGTTGTTCAGACAATGCTAAATTTCGTAGCGTGCCAGACTCGATTAAGGCTCAGCCGATCGAGGCGAAGCTCCGATCAACGATAGAGAGAATAAGGGAGGAGAGGAAGCTTCTGCCCCGGCGCGTGATCGATCAAGCCTCCGGCGCCTCTGTGGCGCAGAGCCGCGTCATTCTCTCGAGTGCAGTGGTGGTGCGCAAGCGGGCTTTAATTGCGATGCTGATGCCGGTGCATTAATTAATTCCCAACGACGATCTAAATTAAAATATTAATTACGGAGCTGGCACTAAAGCTCGCGCACGATATTGGTCTTGTATCGCTCTTATTGTTCTGCGCGCGTTACCTTCGTCAGAGACGCATTACGTCCTTTTTCGAATATGCATGCAAGCCTTTATTCAATCAAACGACGTAATACCCTATACCAATTTTCCAAACGAAATCTCAATCGCGTGAAAAATAAGGCGATTCCTGAATTCAAATAGCAGTCGAAACTTCAAAAATCTCGTCAACCTTATCCGATCTGCATTGCTCAAGCACCATCACCCTTGAAAAAGATCCGCGTTCAAATATTTATACTCTCCTTATCGTTTCTCAAATCTTATCTCGCGAGCGAGTGCAATCTCCTCTCGCTTCTGCTTGTCATTCTCCCTCTCTCGCGAAGACACTTTTAAGGTGGAGAAAGAAAGAGAGAAAGAGAGAGAGAGAAAGAGAGAGAGAGACAGATGGAGAGACGGAGAGAGAGAGAGAGAGAGGTACAGCAGGCAGCGATGCCATTACGATTAACTTTGCTCTTCCTCCACTACCACTACCACCACGCCTTTTTTCTTATAAGCTTATCTGATAAGGGCGCCATTATGTTTGCGCGCACGAGGCTACGCTGACTGGCTGATTCGACTCTCTTCCGTTCGAAAACGAGGCCCTCCCCGTAAGCCAACTTCTTCCTGTATAGTACAACAATAAGATTCAAGAGTTTTTGGCTCGAAAGATCGATTGATTTATTTATTTGTTCATCGAGGTGTTGAAAATTCAAAATGTCTATTAAATGTTTTTTTTTTGTAAGGCTCAATTTGATCAATAGCGACGCTGCGCGTTTACGTACCCAATTTCAATTAATAAAGTTGCAGTAAAATAAGTCACGCGAAATTAACCAGATACAGAATTGACGGTTGATGCAAAATAAGACAATGCAAAGAATACGATCATCAATATGACAGTGTCATCTTCCTTGCTCGATCTTCGCGCAAAAAAAAAGTATTCAGCGGCGTCTTACATGTGTCATCGATGCAACTTCCAATAGATCCGAAGGCGAGAAAAACAGAACTAAATTTTGTTCGTCGAGTTAGGTCAGAGTTACACGATCGAAAGGCCAGGAAAGATTAATTAATAAATCCTCGAGATTTCGAGCATCTCCAAGCGAGGCACTCGAAACAAAAGAAACGTTCGAATCGAAAAAAAAATCTGTATAAATTTCCGAAAGGCTTCGACGACTCTGCCGAACATATATGGAAGTCCCAGCACGGGAATAACAAGGCGAAAAAGTATCACGACAAGAGCGCAAAACATCGCGACCCTTATACCCCCTAACTAATCGGCATCGAGCATCTGCAAATCAATTCACAAAGCAACAAGACGTATAACGCATATCGTAACATATACATACGCGCGAAGAACTCTTATTCATCGATAGGGTGTTGCAGCAAGGAAAGCGTACACACACATACAAGCCGCCACCGCACACAAAGTATAAACGTATAATACGTCCGGCTATTTTCATAGACCGTCGACGGGGGCGGCACGTGTTGTACGCGTTCGGGCGATATGATGCCGGCGGGGGATGTACGAGAGGCAAAACATGTTCGCAGCGGCACACGAGGCCGCCTCGAGAGCTTCGCCGCGGAATTAGCTTTATTATGGCCTCGGGGGTCTCTGCCTCCCACTCCCGATATATATATATATATATATAAACATATATATATATACCTACCCCGCTGCCGGAACAAGCAGGAGCGAGAAGAGCGTCCTCTCGGCTCTACTCTCCTCGATATAAGCCCCGAACGTTAACCGAACATTTTCGCGGCGCGCCGCAACCAAGTGCTGCCGGACGATGCGGTGTACGCGTGTGTAGTAACGTGGATGAAGCCGAGAGGTATATAGCTATACGTGTATATACGGGCCGGGATGATATTAGCGCGAGAGCAAGCACTGGACCCTGGATAGCACGAGGATTTATGCGTCTTTTGGTGGTAGCAGCGTTGCTGCAGCTCCTACTGTTGGCGGGTAAATTCGAAAAGAAGATAGGGATATGGCTATATGTATATTATGTATGCGCGTACAAGAATTATATTCGCTCGGGTTGGTGTTCTCCCCTGGAACTACGACGATTGGAAGAGAGTTAGAAAACGGCTAATTCCAGATAATTTTGATGTTTAGTTTGCATATTAGCCGCGACACTCGAGCTTTAATTCGCACCAAGAGGATGGGACCGAAGTTTTCGGGATATACACGATGAGCTTGTCGGGAAGAATATAATGGAGATTTATGCAAGCTCAGGTTAGTGATGGTTTTTTGCATTACCAATTCCACGATAGTAACAAATTATACGTCTCTCCTATATTTTCTAATTCGTGAACTAGTATAAACCAGCAATTTTTTTTCAATTAATTAGAAAGTATGGGCGGAGAGAGAGAGAGAGAGAGAGAGAGAGAGAGAGAGAAAGAGGTCGCGCGCGAGCATGCCACGAAAGGGAGCGAGAGAATTTAGCATAGCTAGCTCGAGCTCGCGCTTGCAGCGAGAGATCGATTATGCGATTCTGCGGATAACGTTAGCCCTGATTTATTCCCTTAATGGGCGTTCGTGCATTCATTTCGCGCGAGCGAGCTGCCGCGCGAGGCAATTCCCGCACAGTTGGGCCTTTGCCTAGCGTAGAGCTACTGGCGCTGACAGGAAAACTCTCGCTGGGTGATTCAGCGTTCGGTTCGGCGACGCCTCCTCCGACCATCACTATCATGATGCGCCTACCTAACCAATCCCGCAGCAGCAGCAGCAGTGGCACAGGCCCGAATCGACGCTTTATATTACCATAATTAGAATGGGAGCAGTAAAACACTTCGTACGCAAGACTCGAGCGAGGCTCATTAGCTTTGACGTAATTGATTGCAGTCGATGCGTTTCCATCTCTGTCGCTCTCTCTCTCTCTCTATTCGCTCTACTCCACTCGCGATGTGCTTTGCACGTGTGTACGACGATCTTGCGGAAAAACATGGTGGGAACTTTATAGTTGCTCTATAGTTTTCAAAACAAAGGAAATGAATTCCTTTGGCAATTATAGAGGGAAGGAAAAGGAACACAAAGAAGTTCTCATAACGTAACGTTGCCCAGCTTTGAATTATCGATCCAAGACGAAAAATCAATGCTCATTCAGTTCTAGTGCACTCGAACGCGTGTACGACAAGTACAATCCATGTCGAGGCATCATCGTAAAAAACACGCCACCTTTAAATCGAACAAGCTCTCGCGAGCGCACAGCCCAACAACAACCGCATCGCATCTCTCGAATAAAGGCGAAAACCGGACAAATTAGTGATCAGCTGGATTATTAGTTCAGTGTATTATACCCTACTCTCCTCCCTTCTCCGTCTGTCTCTCTCTCTCTCTCTCTCTCTCTCTCTCTCTCTCTCTCTCTCTTTCTCTTTCTCTCGAGTACAGGCGATGATTCATACGTCGTATTTTCAGCTCACGCCCACGCGACGCGGGAATATTCGTCGCGCGTGTATTTGTCCTCTGGAATCCCTGCGGTATAGAGGACGCGCGAGCGCGACGCGATCATATCGCGCGCCAGGGGCCAATAAATTTTGCCAGAGAGATGTGTACCAATATTACGCGTGCGGAGGAGGGTGGGGTGGAATGAAGGGGAGTAGTGGTAGTTGAGCCAGGTGGGTTATAGCTGTTCGCGGGTTGACTCTTGTTATCCGATTCTCGTTCGCGGGATCTTCTTTTGTTCGGTGCGGCTTTTGTCGGAGCGAACGGGGCTACCAGACTACTCGGACGATTCGTGTAAAAATATATCGAACAAGCTTGGCGAGCGCGAAGTCAATAAAGTTGTTTTAATTTCATTTTGAGGACTTGTGAATAATTTCTAAAACCGTATTTATTCGTTGAATCGAAAGTAAATGTAGAGTCGATCATTGATGAAGATCCATTCACGAATTCTTTTTATTCTCGTGGTAACAGAAAGTTTATCACATCCTTCTTAACGTTATTAACACGGCGAACAAGCCGGTTGTGCCGAGTCACGCGTGAGAACCGATCGAGAGACCAGAACGAGAACTCGTCCTCTCGGTGCGTATATACACGTATATGTATATACATTCGAGTCAATCGGAGATGGATCAGGCAGAGCGTGGGTGTATATGAAATTTTGTTCATTTACCTTCGCGCTAACTGTGTAATACAGCGAGTACTGACTGCGGACAATCACGTGATCTCGCAGTGCTCAACATGTTACACGTAATGTTCGTCTAATAATTACAAATTGATTCGAAATTTTACACGCTGTATAATATGATTTTTGTTTTACTCTCGGACAATGAATGCCTGGTTCTATATCGATCGATTCGATCCTTGTCGAGAAAGTAAGCGTCGAAAAAATGATCGTCGATCGATTTGTCTCTCGTGATTCCAATGACTCTTAATCTTCCTACGTGATCATTGTTCCCGCAACAATCTAGAATCGCTGCGTAGAATATATATATATATACGAAATACATTCCACTTCGGATCGTTACCATTCGTCTTTAACCACAATCGCGCGCGTGCTCCTATTCATAATCCTCTCTCTCTCTCTCTCTCTCTCTCTCTCTTTCTCTCTCTCTCTCTCGTAGTCATCATCCCTCCTCTCAGGTGAGTATATGGATAATGCGCTAGTGCTCTCGCCTGCTCCCGACGATCCTCAAGCACATATAACGTTGTGTGCGAATCTCTTTACGGCTTACGCGCGTATAAGGCGGGATAAAGGCGTGAGCTGTGCCGCTGCCTGGCCGGGCCCCGATATATACCCCCGACTGCATCGCGCGCTTCCCGGGCTAATTCCGCCCTGTAATCTGTGGGTACCATCTCAATGGATTAGCATATAGATAGCAGCGCGGCGTGCGTGCGTGGCTCCTTGTTTGTGAGTTCGAGGCGCAGAGGGGGCAAGGGAGGCTAGGTGTGGGTGTGCGAGCGCGCTAGATCAGCCGTCGACAAAGACGATGATCGAAACGCGTCTATCTGCGAATACGAAACGCTGCGGTTGCTGCAGGACTGATGCGGTTATTAGCTGCGAGAACTCGATGTCGCTTGGTCGCAGAGGAAGCGTCAAACCTTGATAGGGTCTCTGATGTTTGCGGGAGTAGACTATTCAATTGCAAAGTAGCTTTATTGCCAAATTGCGAGATATTGGTAAAGGGAGGAACTCGCAACATTGTCATTCTAATTGTTATATTATTTTCACTATCTATAATTTTAAGAAGAAAATAACGGAAACCAAGAATTGTTAAACTAGGTTCAAAGGTTAAAAGTCTATCGAATGAAGATTAATCGATTTATTATGCATTCAGTTCATGTATTTGTTCTCTCTCATACATTGTACATTTAACTGTATCAATTTCAGAATTCCAAAACGGATTCTATCTGAATTGATCCACATCCTCTGATTAATGTCAAGTCAATCTTTTCGGTAAGAAGGAGAGAGAAAAAAGTCAACGACCTGCTTAATGCGACTCGGTCCCGTCTTACTGCGCCTATAGAAAAATCATCGAACGAAAAGCAGCAGCAGCATCAACAGTGGCAACAAGAGCAGCAGAACCAGGAAGGACAACGAGGAGTACTCGCGAGAGCTGTCTCCTTTCGTTTCGTCGCTGGCGCGTGAGATAGCGCGAGCAGCTCGTCGCGAGGTAATTTGTGCTCACAGCAGGCCTGAGCAAACACGCGCCACGGGTGGTGACCACGAAAAATTAAATAACCCGATGACTGGTCGCATTCTTCGCACTGCTGTCTCTCTCCTTCTCTACCCCCTCCCATTCTCTCTATCTCTCTCTCTCTCTCTGTCTTTCTCGCGAAGTATAGACTCGCGGCAAAAGGTACCGAACTACACGTGTATTTGCATACTGCTCTCGGTTACACACTGTTACACTTTGGGAAATCCCCGCGAACACGTGTCGTCGATGTGAATACGCGCAGATAGAGCTTGTCTCCGAGAGTGTCTCTAGGCGAAAATGTGGGTGGACGAGTGGCACATATAGAGATGGAACTTTTGTCAGTTGGAGTACGAGAACGAAGACACTAAATTACCATATTGAGTGGATTGTTGATTAAGATATAGCGCAACAAGTCTATGAACAAAATATATACATATATATATATTTTATATATGTGTATTTGTGTGTAGATAATGCTACGCGTTCGATAGATCTCGTTGTGGGTATATATAAAGTTGTAATACACGTTGGAGTCATGTTCTGAAAGACGCAGGAAATCGAGTTTCAAAACAACGGAGAGAACGGTTTTTACAAGGTGTAAGACATTTTGTAGCCTAGCACTAGCTCGAGACAAGCTCTAACTTTGACTTAGATCAGAACATCCGATAATGATGATGCTAAATAGATTTCTGATGACAATGCACATCACCTGCACAACCTCTTGGATATATTGTTTCAATACCTCTGGGCATACCTGTCGTTTGTTTCCTTTGTTAATAAATCTATACATGAGTCTTCACTTATACCTATACATAATAGAACTGACGTTACGACACACATACACTCGTATACTCACACACACAGGCCATTGCTAAAAAAATAAGTTTTGATCTTAAGACAATAACTTAGCGGCTTACGGTAATCCTCCCGACAATCAATTAATAAAACCAATCAACTTTAACAAAACGGCCGATCTCCGGTCAAAGCAATATACGAAAGATTACGCACTCACACGCAGTGAGCGTAAATGACGTGTGCACGCGCGCGCGCGCGAGAGAGCGAGAGGCGCCTTTCTCGCTGAACACCGTTTCTTTTTACTTTTCAAAAAGTCATCCCAAGGGAGCCGGTGAAGAGAGACAACGAGGTGC
The DNA here is from genome assembly GCA_018906985.1 of Apocrypta bakeri. NCBI lineage: Eukaryota > Metazoa > Arthropoda > Insecta > Hymenoptera > Pteromalidae > Apocrypta > Apocrypta bakeri. The sequence goes on from JACCIA010000003.1 coordinate 4,664,049, forward strand.
AGCAGAAGCAGTTCAGCAGCGGATATACACACTGTAAAATGGGCTCGGAGTAAAGAAACGACCCAGAGGGGAAAGAGAGAGAGAGAGAGAATCGAGCGCCGGCCTCCCGCGGACTTATGAATACAAATAGCCGCTCACTGCGCGACTCAGATCGCTGATAAGACCCGATTCTTACTTTGGCGTTGTGACTCCTTCCTCCCCTCTTCTTTCTCTCTTGGCATAAAGCAACGGCTGCTTCGAGAGCCAGATAAATAGATAGATATATAGATGGAGGTGGGCTGAGTTTCTGGTCGAGCGGGAGGCAGTTTAACGGAAGATCATCAGCCCGATCCCAATCGGATCGAGTTCGCAAGGACGCGAACGGGAAATAAGAGAAACTCAAGAGAGAACTCAAGAGAGAACTCAAGAGAGACAGAGAGAGCGTGGGGGGGGGGGGGAGAATGAAAAAGGGAGTTTAAGACGCTGCTGCTGAGATGCGCACGAGAATAAAATTATATTTGGTCAGAGGAATATTCAAAGATGGAGGATTTATGCTCGGCAAATATGTTAATCTTTATATATACTCGCGGTGATATCCACTCGGTTGTGTATATTCGGCTCGTTGCCCCTTAAGGAACGAGGGAACAAATCGAGTCCCTATATAAAGAATTCCTCTTCGTGACTGGTAAGACGTATGTATTATCGGGATTTATCGAGTATGTTCCTCGCGATACTGATGTATATTTTTATAAGCAGAGATTACCGAAGCTGTAGCCCCTGTCCTTGTGTTGTAAATTAATATAATTAATTTCATTATAAAATCGGTAAATAAACAAGGATCGTAAGGTAAGAGTTAATTAACCGATTTTCACACCATGTGTAAATCGACCACATATATATATGCGACTGCCTTTATTACAAAATAGCCAAAATCGCGACCTAGAAACAATCGGTAAGGAGAGCTCGACCTCGCGATAAGAATCGAATAGGCACAATGACAAATTAGGAGTAATTCGATTTAAGTCACACGAGGTGGAGGAGGAATGCCGATCGCTCGCTTGCGCCGTCGCTCAATCGGCGCTGCGGAGGATTTTATCGCTTCGGTTGATCAGTTCGACCCGCCGAGCTGAGATATCCACGCCCAGCTTTGCATTTCACGATCGGAGACACTATCGATCCTCATCTGTGGCTAATGTCGTGTAAGAACGTCCGGTCCTGTCTCCGCCGATCTATTCTACCCGGTGGTACGGAGCCCTTCCCCCCCCCCCCTCCTTACTTCAAGATGTGCGAGAAAGAGAGAGAGAGAGAGAGAGAGAGAGACAGTCTTTACGCTGGAGATCGCATCGCCTCTCGGCAAATGTAATCTTGTCTTATTAATCTCCCTTTTTTAGCAAAGTGATTTCCCTTCTTATTCGCAGTGGAGTTTGCTTCTGTTCTTTCTTTCCCTCTATACTTCATTCAATTTGAATTAAGAATACGGTCGATTGAATTGACACATTGTTTCTTTTAACTTCGATTGAAGGAATTAATTGCTTTTTTAGGGGGTGAATCTATTGCGACTACGCTACCATAACAGTCCGTAATTAATTTACAGTAATTGCTAATCACGATCGGTGACTTCACGATTTCGGTTATACCGATCATTATTCATCGCAAATTCGCGAATACACTTTCACAGACGTACGTTCAAATCGAAGATCGTATCAATCACATTTTCGCGACATGACACATCCATCGATAAATAAAATAAAAAAATAACACTCCGAATAAAGCTTATCGATAAAAGAGTACGCGATCACATATATTAGGTGTATTGATGTATACAAACGTGAAAGTGCCGTAAGCAGTTCTTGCGCTCTGCGCGAGATGTTCATTTAAGAGACGCAGTTACAGGGCGGAGCAGAAAATAACGATCCCACGAGTCACCTGAACCCAGAAATGACGCGTCTTTTCGACTGTCAGTTTGAACTGACGATCAGTCAGTTTATGACGAGAGCGCGCGAGTCGCACCGCGGGGAATCATCGTGCGAGAGAGAGATAACAATGTCGCGCGTGTGTGAGCGTGTATGAGATTGTCTGCATACCGTCCTTTTTTTAGAATGGACCTTACGCGACGTTGATTGCTCAAAGCGATCGTGTTGGGCATCGATTAGCTGGCTTATCTGATTAATGCAATAATAAATAGGATCTTACGGTGCACAGGAAATTTTCGTATACGATCGATTGCGAGAGAAAGAGAGAGAGAGAGAGCGAGCGAGAGAGAGATTTACGTTGTGACGTCGTTAGGTGAGTAATGCTAACGTAACGATGATAAATTGTTTATAAATTTCTGAAACAATCTCCGATCGCTTATCTGGAAGAACGCTGGACGTTAATTTATGTATTATGAGAATAAGAATAATCAATTATGCTAATGTAATGCGTCTTTGCTACTACGGAAACGTTCGATGGCTTTATTAGCAATAAAAAAGATAGAAACTAGAGTAAACAAGGTTGTTTACGTTCCCGCATAAGCGAAACGAATGAAAACTACTCTGCTGTGCAGTATTAGCATCAACTAGTACGTTAGCAAATAATTAATTAACTTACATCGTTTTTAACAAGCCAACAGTAGCATAACACCTTCATCAGCTCGCTAGAGCCATTCACAACGCTTCATAAACATCGTCAAAACGACGCATGCCGCGTCTGTTATACTATAGGCACAATTTAGAAAATTCTCCGACAAAACTGCATTCTGTAAAAAAGAAAAAAAACTTCCCTAGACGCACAAATTCGTTTAGTCAGCTTTACGAGCGTGACGCGACGAGTAAACAAATTCAATGCGGGAGCCGAGAGTACTTTCTGACGACGGAGACAATTCGAATAATAATAAGTTGCCTTCAATATTAAACCGTATAATGGGTTAAACGAACGTTACCTCGTTACCGAGAGCGCTTAACATCTTGTGTGCCTTCTCTCTTTCTCTTTACGATTATTATTATATTTTCATGCATATACGTTATTTCCCGTATAGCTGTGCTCGCCGCCGGGCTGATTAGAGCTAATTTCCTCTTAGCTCGACGGTATTGACGTCATATAAGTGTTTGATTTAAAAAGCTCGTTAGTATGCAAAAAGCTTCGTCAAGGGGATTTTCGCGCAACGAGATGGGTATCATGTTCCGGTGTGTGGGTTTGTTATCGGAGAGTTTAATTTTAAGTATAATAAATCGCGATATTTCTTTTATATTATATGCACACATGTGGTAATTAATTTACGAATTTTAAGTAGATTCCTATACGAGACCTCGTATTTGACGGTAATTGCTTTCTTTAATTATGTTCAAACAAACTCGATGCCATTGTTCGAAGAAATTATCTGAATTAAAATAAAAGTCCGTATGTCGTTCACATAAACGAACAAATCCAAACGAACGAAATTTTCGAAAAGGCACAAAGACTGAAAAAGATGACGCAAAGAAACTCTCGATAATCTTTGCCGACTCATGCAGTCTAGCGCGGAACGAATTAACAAAACACACGCGAGTATTATAAGTATATAAAAACCTAATGATAATTAATTCGTTACAAAGATCCCGGCGCAAGGGAACAAAACGCACGGCTCGTCCGGTGCAGTACTTATCCGGCTGCATTATTTAATTACGCAAGGCGAATTTCATCAAGGGGCGCTTTGCTTTTGTTTTTTTTTTTAGTATAAGAGCCACTGCGACTTCTCCCAGACACACTTACACGCACACACAGTGCCAAGGCTCGCTACCGTCGTCTTGGTGAACAGTATATAGTTTCCTATAAAAGCGGGACAAGATAAATCTTATCTCGGCCTAGACATCCTGCGCGAACAAAGTATCCTAATTAAAATAACAGTACGACGCGTATACGAGAGGTCTTTACTTTACTCTCTCTCTCTCTCTCTTTCTCTCTCTCATTCTCTCTCTCTCGCCGTTTGCCGCGCATTTAGTCGTTGGCGACTGCACGCCGCGTGTGGTGGGGTCACGTGCGCTCGCTATGCGCCGCCGACTATCTATTTATCTGCCAACCTGGTGCTGCTGCGGGTGTTTGTTTGACTTTTTTCGGAGGGTTTGCTCTACGTCATTCTGCGCTCGGTTGGATCTTCCTTTCTTCCTCGTGATTTCTTAGTTGCGTCAGGACAGAGTCTTCTCGTTTATTAATGGGATAAGTCATTTTTCTTTTTCTTCGGCTCGGTTATTGATTCTTTTCACTTTGTGCGGGATTATAATATGCATTCTCTGGTAGATAATTAAATATTTATTTCTCGACGAAAACTTTATGATGGAAAAGTGGATGACAATAGGATAGGATAGGATAGGATAGTATCAGAGGATCTTTTTCAAATATCATTCAAAACAATCTCAAGGTAAATGATAGTTTGAATTTTGTTGGTCAGAATGTGTTCTATAATGGTTACATGATTTGCACATTGCGATTAAACTGTACCGTAATTGTTTCTATCAAATTTAATATGAGGTCCTGACCCCCAATATCAACTCAGGATATATACGAGGGTTATCGCTAATAACGCAGATCATTACAGCAGCTTATGCTACTTAGCGGCAGGTGCCCTCGACGCACAGTTTTGAACTGTGCGTATATATATAACCGGACAGCTCGTGCGCAAGCGCGACTCTGATTAACGACCGAAATATTTCTTCTATAAACAATGATATCCCGTCGCAGCAAAGCGTTTTGCCCCGCTGGGATGAAAAATAGAAATCGGCTGGGAGCGTCTCGCGCGCGCGAGCCAGAGGCGAAAGTAGATTAGAGTCGGGAGATAAAGAGAAGTGGTCCTGCGGAGTTTAGGTCGTACATGCACGCACACGTATACACATACACTCGCACACCTATCCGCACGACTACGAAATCGGGAGCAGTCGATTGACTTTATATATACGGCCGTGTGTATTTTTTTTTATTTCTACGAAACGGTATATGGTGCAATTGAAGATGTGGTGTGGAGATAACGCGCACGAGTTTGTCTATAGAGAGTATAATCGCAGCCGCTTGTTTATTATGTGCGCTTTAAGTTTCGCGAGTTTTAATTGCCATAATGAAGTAATTGGTACACGGGTTTTCTCCTGTACTTTTTTCTGCTTTTCCTATTTGATTGCTGCACTGTTGTTATGTAGTCAGCTGTGGAAAACGTTATCGGCTCTATGACCTATTTATATGCGCAATACTACGTATTTCAGGATATCAATGATATACTACAACAGTATGTATTTATATACAAATAAATAGCGATGATTTTTTTATTTCACGAGGTAAGCCTGATTTCAATTTCGAAAATGACACGCAACTATTTAATTAATCTAGCTCACTGCATTTTTGCAAATCCACTTTATTCTTCAGTTTACTTATCGAAAATAATCTTTCTTTTCATTAATTTTCACGGTTACAAGAGATACAAGAGTAATTTAAGCATATACAGTTAATCAAATTTAAACACATCTATTAAATAAAGAATTAAATAAAAACGATATTTTATAAACGATATTTTATAATTTCGATGCATATTTTAAAATTTGGTGACTTATTTGAAACGATCGTTTATTAAACGTTTCACCTCGCGGACTCATTGTATTCTAAATAAATTCTTCGATCTACATGTATTACACGTTTGAACTGACGCGTCTTTTTCCATAGCGTCAGGTCTCTGTAGCACTGTATATTCACACATATATATAGTCACAAGGCTATACGGACGCATATATAGAAGATCAAGTTAGTAGCGTCAGCGACGAGCTTGCGCGTATAGGGCCTTGTCGGATCTTGTCGGCGGAAGGATCGTGCAAGCTGCGGCGGCCCCTTTGCCAAAGCGAGCCCCTTCCACTTCGACAAAACCCTCCTTTGCATATACATTCTGTATGATTACTTTGCGCGGTTTACACCCACCGGGGCGCCTCTTCTTCTTCGCTTTGAACTGATATTCCGCACGTCTCGCAGCGCAAACTTCGAACAAGCCTAAGTTTCGGGCTACGTCTAATGTATGCGGAACCAGACGAAATTCTCCACTGCTGCTGCAGTGATGTCGAAGACCGAGAGAGAGAGAGAGAGAGAGAGAGAGAGAGAGAGAGAGAGTTGGAGATCAGCCGCGCGAGTCTTCGACGAGATTTCGACAAGAAATTCGAGAAATTCGACGATCTTTCGTGCGAGAAACCTGGGACACGACTGCGCGAGTTCTCTCAAGTTCGACGGATACTATAATATATACATAGAACCGGAAAAGGAAATTTTCCGAGAGAATAGAGAATGGGTAAAGGCGCTATTTTCATATACATTTCAAACAATACAAATTTCCTTCAGGTTTGTATATTGTTTTGAAATCGGCGCAGTGTGCATTCACGATTAATCATATAACGCATACATATCCTTCCTCATTAATGACAAAAATAAAACGACAACTGAAACTGAAAAAAGATCGTTAACGATTTTTCTTCCTGTTCAAGGTATCATATGCTACTACCGCGATTTTATCATTATAATTTCCAATGAATAGTATCCACAACGCACTACACTGTTATAACTCCCTGTCTCTACATGCCCCTTTCCGCCGACTTTCGCGTAACATTTTCGACGCCTCGGGGTAGAACATGCGTGATCCTAATTAGCACACGAGCACTTGCCACAAGAGAGAAAGAGATGCGCTCTGTCGAATTTTGAAGGCGGTTGCAACGAGCTAATTCTACCTTCAAACGAATGCTCGAACATTATGCCAGCTGTACTCACGAGATTAACTTTTTTCTGCTTGGACAAAAAAATATGTTTATATACATTACCATAATACGTCCAATGCCAAAAGTTTCATCCAATTATGCGAATGTGTTGAAAAAAAAGTATATATTTTCAACAATATTTCGAGTATAAAATTCAATAAAATGTTGAAGCACACAATAGCTCTCTGTGATACAATTTCTGACATAGAAATAATGACACGATTATTAATCGCTTTGTCAACAATTTGAATATATACTTTCTGATTGTACATTTTAACTTCTGATAACGTATCTGTTTTATCCCATATAAGGAGCGGTACAGTTAAAAGAAGCCAAAATTAACAATACCGAGAGAAAGGAGAGTTCGATAAAGTCACGTATTGGTATTACTGCATCGTAATCAGCTACTAAGTTAGTGTGAATATAATGTTACTAAATCGAATATTACATATTCACGGTGAATAGTCGACCTTACGCATAGTGCATCTCGGGAGATTTCCAAAGGAGTATGTATATATGTTCAGTTACTAAGCTTTGACCCCTTTGTCTCTGACGCGCGGAAGTTTCAGAGAGTTTCGGCTTGTCTTTTGGGAATTCTATTAATGAACTTAGAAGACAGAAATCTATGTTCTATCTTCGTAAATTGTTAACGCGTATATTGCTTTGCTTAGAAAACTAAAGGTCTAATACCGTTGAAACGATTTGTAAATAGCACCAAAATCAAAGTACCTTAAGTAACAAAAGATACTGAAGAGTCGATCGAAAGTTACTTACTTTACTTGTTTTCTTCTTATCATATATGTACATTATAATCGTGTTATACAAACGATTTTTTATTTTCAGCATAAGAATAATGATCTATATTTTCATCTAAGAAGGCCAGACATCGCAAGCTTTCTACAATGTAACTTTAATCATAAACAAAGCGCATCTTCTTCTAAAATTAAATCGAACGTAAATAAAAAAATCCGTCAATTTGTGCATACTACATCGAGACCTATTCTAACTCGTGCAACAAGCCAGCTCTGATCGAAGTAAGACGACGAATGGACAAGAAGAAGAAAGAAAATGACCACATTACCTTATCTGAACGTTTTTTCACCGGTGGTGTCGAGGCGTTGGGCCTCGCTGGTAAATCGGTCTCGCTGGCCATCCGGTTGAAACGCTGCATTCTCTCGCGTACACTCAGCTGCTCGGCTGGTGTCAGCTGATTCGAGGTTGGCGTAGACTGATCGTCTTCCTGCATTTTTTCGATTTCACTTGTTTACTCACTCGCGACGAAAATCAACAGAGACACAGGAGAGACAAATCTGAGAGCCACCAAAAAACCCCGTGTGCGTGCAGCGATTTTTGTCAGTCACCACGCGAGATAGAGAAATCAAGACTTTCTTTATGTGTTATAATAGACGTGCGCAAAGTCAGTACGTTACCTTCGGTTAGAGCGAGCGGAGTCGAGAATAGAAAAATAGTGAATGAGGCACACTGCTACAGCGATAGCACGTCTTATCGCTGTTATATAGGTGAAAAGTGCAAAAGATAAAGATTGATCATAGAATCGCTGACATTGATATCGACCATTTCCCGCCTTGAATCGATGTGTCAGAATTGTTTTTTTTTTGTAAAGTTTCCACTTTCCATGTTAATCAGATGACTCTAATAATGGTTGATTTTTTTATTATGCTTAATCGAAGTAATTTTTTGCATTGTTTGGTCATTAGTGTTTGGAATTTGTATAAATACCAGTGTAAGCTTCAATGTTGTAGTAATTGCTGATTAATGTGCGATTTTAAATTGTGGTTAATCATCGCAAAACTCATCAATAATAATAGTCAGTTTCATAAGTTATTAGAAATATTTAAGTGTAGAATAAATAATTGAAATGATTAACTTATATAGTTTTGATATGAAAATTGACATTAGTTTCGAATTTAAGAGTTCTTTATTATCTAATCAGAATAAAAAAACATTTCTGACAAACCGACCAAGTCTTTTTGGAGGTAATAGACGAGCACTAGTGCAGTTTAGAGAAATGAGTAAACTCTGATGATCGAAAGTGCAAGAAGAAAGCCCAAGACATCAAATACACTGAACACATACAACAAACCTAACTACAAAGCCAAACCAAGATGCAATTTCTAAAGATTAACAGCGTGATAATGAAGCAATAAAATCCTATAAATTATTTTGCTACTTCACTACAAATTATCTACTCTACTACTGGTTACAACTGCTTATTTAATGAAAGACACAGAAATGAAGCAGGAACCTAGTTTTAAAATAAGGTTTTAAACCTTCATTTTAATCCTTAAGTTACTATTATAGCAATGACACATCTTTCACTAAATTCAAATTCAAATATTATAAGTTTACTGACCTTGATAGATTCTGATCCATTTCTTCCTTTCTTTGGCGCTTGTTCTTCTGCACCTTGGTTTTCTTTATTCGTAATTTTGATTTTATCCTGACTTTTACGTCTAGGTGGCACTGGAGGTGAAGTAACAGGACTACCCATGCCAATTTCTCTTTTGGGAAATCTTGATATACTGGTTGATACATTTTCTGGAGTAGTTGGTTCATTGTAAGGCACTCCGATTGGCAGACCAATTGGAGGATCTTGAGGAATACCAATGGTATTCAATCTTTTAGGAGATTCCACTGGTATTCCTAGAGGTAGACCCACTGAAGGGTCATGCGATAAACTAATAGACAATCTACTAGGTGATTCTAATGGTAAACTGAGAGGTAGGCCTACAGGTGGATCTTGATGGTATCGTCTCACTGGTGACGAAGTATTACTTATTGGAGTAAGCGGTGCCACTGGTGGAGGTCTGTATGGTGGAGGTTCTCTTAGAGGAGATGTAGGAGATGCCAAATCAGGTGTAGATATTGGAGATGTAGGAAACCCCGAAAAACTTAAAGTCGGTGAAGAAAGATCTAAATTTTGTTGTCGAAACCTTTTCCTCAGCACAAGATACTTTTCTCCCTGCAAGCAAAACAAATTCCGCTATACATTAAAAAAACGGAATCTCCAATATCATATCTTTCAAATTATAAGCGCACATTAGTCAAACACTTATTAACACTTCTTTTATTACTCTTAGATACACAAATAACTAGTGATTGTTATTCTTTTAAAAACATTAATTAGAAGCAGAAAACATCACTTAAATTGAAATCGTATGACCAATTCTATAAAAAAATTATGTATCAACTAACAGCTACAGCCACTGACAGTATTGCCACTTGTAAAAAAACGACCCACTTATTAAATCTATGATCTGGATATGAATCAGACCAATAATCTCACGTAATAGCGCGAACACAAAAACTTACGCTCGATATCTCCTGTACCTAACCTAAAAACTTAAAACTCCACAGACCCGATGCAACACAAACGAAAACATGACACTCATCACAATGTACATATTTAGATCACAAAGTAATTAAATTTTGACAGCTATCTCGCTCTCGCAAAATAAAGATCAAGTGCGCGGTAGATGCGGCAACGTCGCCTTCAAACTGTCTCGTGCAACAAGTCGCACCGTCTCTCTCTCTCTCTATATATATATATACATATGCCTATACATCTGACGACGTACGGAAGGAAATCAAGATCAACAAAAACAATACCTCCTCAGTCTTGATGGTCGCCAAAGTATTGATGTACTCCTTGAATCTGTTTCGAGCCTCCACTGAAACGAAACGAGCCGTTGAGCTCTAAGTATAATTATCGAGCGAAAAAGGGGAAAGCGTAACGGAAAATAAGTCTCGGAGAGTCACGTTTGGAGGTTGTGTTTGGCAGGATGGAAGACTTACCACGACTTTCCGGGTCGGTGAGGAACTTTTTAAAGTGTTTGACGAGATCCTGATTTCGCGCTGAGCCACCGTTGTCCAGTAGATACTTCCGGATCTCCTCCAAGGACAACTCATTGGGCGACGCCATCCTGAACGCTAGACGTTTCGTATACACACACTGACTAACCTTACTGCTATGCGCCGCAGCAGAGGGAGAAACGGACAAGCAGTTCTCGCTCAGCTGAGCGCAATATATTCTAGTATATAGATATGTATAGGATATATATAGGATATGACCACGCTCTCGCGCTATGGTTGTAGTATATACTGTATATAGGTATAGCGCACTAGGCTGTACAAATAACAGCGTTATTCCACATACTTAGACGTGAGAGCTACTTTATCGACTCGAATGCGATTCAAACTTTGCGATTATAGCTTTAGACTTTTTTAATGGCTCAATCAAATTTATCATTACATTTCCTACTACTCGTGTCGAGAGTTATGCGGATTGCTTTCATTCTATTTTCTAATGTTCCTTCAAATACGTATATAGTCACAGATAGAATCATTTGCCCTAAAGCCCTCGCGCGTTAGTACTACACACTTTTTATGACATTTTTAACAGAAATGAATATTTTTTAATATTAAAATGTAGTCTTTAATATAATTAACATTTAATGGGTATATCGAGCAATAAAAAGTAATTACAGTACATTGAGCCGAAAGGGTTCCAAGGTCAAATGCACAATTAGTATTGTACAATACGAAATGTGTCGTGTAATATCTTTATATTGATGTACTTCAATGTAAATGAATATAACTAAAATTTAGCTGAATTGTACATTAATTACGTGTACATTAATTATTAATGATCTATTAATGCTGCATTTCTAAACTATTAATACAAATGAATTTTGATCACACTTTTTTTGACTAGAGCCGAGTATTTTGAATTTCACAATACTTAAGTGAAAAAAAAATAAAAAAAAATAATAAAAAAAATCGTGTATATATGTATACAAATGCAATTAATTCACGAAATTCATTACATCTCGACGTACAGAAAATATCACCGCGAACACAAAATCGAAAGCCGAAAATAAATATGGATATTTATATCATTGAAGCATCACAGCAGCGTATGAATAACTCCTTCGTATTTATAATTCCTCGTGCAAGTTTCGCGATGTATTCCACACTCGTATACGCTTATAAGCCACGCTCGAAATTCAACTGTCGCGGTATCGGCCACTTGTCGTAGCAAAGTGCCATTAATAAATTTTCGAAATAATTAGCGCGCAGCTTTTCGACTCTCGTGAAAGACCCACGCAACTGTATATTATATATATATATATACGTATAAATGTAAGTGTGTATGAACACACAGAATCGGCCAGGGAATAACGTTGCCAACGCAGACGAACGTTAATTAAGTACATAACCTTCGCCGTCGTTCTCGTCGTCGTCGTCGTCGTCGTCGACGTCGGGTACGGGACATACACTTGGCACGCGATTACACACAAACGGGCCATTCGGTTGACCGCCTCATACACCTATTCATGTATATACTTGAAACTCTGCTCTAGCTCTCTTATGCCAAAATCGCCGTCGTGCTGCGATTTATGGATTTTAGTCTCTGAAAATTTCCTTGGTGTATGTGTGCGCGGATACATTTCGCGGAGTGGTCTGGATTTTTTACTTTTTAAAGAACATAGCTGTATGCGATTGATTGACTTTTACGAACTAATTGGAAGGCGTTAAAGTGATTTAACGTGGCCATTTCAGAAAATTTCTTCATCGAGACGTGAGCATGCATTTTTTATATACACAGATTTATCTTGGAAAATATGCGATTCGAATTTAAACTATTAACGCTTTTGCACGTCTTTTTTATTAGAATTCAGAAGGAAACGAGTACTTAGTTTCACTGATTCATTTCTGATTTATAATAATGAGCTTTTGATTTTTGTGAAACAGTTTTTTGTGTTTTTTATGTTCTAAAATTGAGATTTATGTTTTCTAATTCGGTTATCATTAATTTAATCTATTCCACCTTGTAATTAATGAATATAAAATTGGAAACTGGACGAAATGAGCTTTCTCAACTAACGATTCAGAATGCAAAAAGCCACCAGAATTTACACACGATTAAGAAAGCAATATATTATTTAAACGCGAGGAATGTAATTAGTAAAAGAAAATTATATATCAATGAATTGATGAAAGCATTTTTTTATATTGGGTATTACTGATGGTTTCGAATGAAAATTAGGATGTTTGCAGTCACGGATGTGAAAGCAGCAAAAAACCTTTTTCAGCTTATATTAATCAAGAATTTTTTATCTCCAAGTACCCAGACGTGATACGTTGAAAAAAAATCGCAAAATACAGTTACATATACTAAAAAAATATCGAAACTGGTTCACTCATTACACGCTCATACCCGCACTCGAAATATCTCGCCAACTCGATCTCCAATAATACCCCCGCATTATCCACTATTATATGTAATTGTCCCATTTAACATAGTCGAGGAGAGCTTCCACGTAGAAGAAAGAAAAAGTCGATCTTTCGTAATTTCGCTTCGTGCGAAAATTGATATTCAAAACGACTTAAAATAAAAGAAAATCACTCGAAGTAGTCTTCTCTCATGTGTATATGTGTATAGGTGTATAGACATATATGCAGAGGAACTCGTGCAAATTAACAACATGCACACATTCGCTTTCTCTGTTCGCTGTATTTTCATCTCTCCTCCCTCTGCAGGAACAGCAGCAATAGGAACAGCGGTGACGGCGGCTTCTCGTTTATGCGTTGCAGCGCACAGGGGACACGGGCGCAAACTGAACCTCACTCTATATTTATTCGACGCGTAATTACCTCGCTACCGCGATAAATTTTGGTGTTATTTACGAGGGGGCGATATTTTCCTCGAGCCGCAACGTAGTGCGCGTGTTCGTGCTCTGTACTATATGAGCGCTAAATCGCGAGGGTACATAAGTTGCCGCGAAATTCTTTCGATCTTTTGCTCCACACCAAGCGCGCTAAGGTGCGAGGGTTGACACGTTGTTTTTTCTTTATCTTAAGTACAGTCTCGACGTCGTATACAACTACGCTATGTTTATAAGGCGAAGATGAAATGCTTGATACGCTACTGCGGGCCGTTTAAAATGCCATTTTGCATTTTCAGCCGATCGTTTTCTTTATTCATACCGAGAGAAATCATTCTCTTGAATTAAAACATTTTCTTCAAATGGACGTCAGCTACCGTGGGAAAACGAGACATCTTTATCAAAAAAATTACTAATACGAATCGTTTAATTAAAAAAGTAGCATTTTAAATTCCAACTAACTTTCTTTCTTCGATTTTCTCGATGCTTATGATTTAATTTTAATATTTCTCGTGCATGCAGAGAATAGATTAATTGCAATAGATTAAATTAACCAATTAATCATAGTTTACATAATACGCTGATAAAAGTTAAGCGTAACAGCGCAAGGTACAAATGTTCATTCAAATTTGTTGCGTAAAATAAAAGACGAACAAAGATAACAACCGATGAACAAAATTGCAACGAACTTTATCTAGAAACATATCAAGCCGAGCCCAAGCAGTTGACGCAGTATACAGATAATGAAGATACCCCCCCCCCCCGTATATATATATATATATATATATATAAATATATATGTATATAGAATAAAAATACCGACGATGTAGAGAAAATTACGCAAATGCAAGGGCACCGATGTGCAGGAAGCACGGGTGCGGTGCGCCTTTGTAATTAATACTCCTTTTATCGGCGATATTCTAATGAAACGAAGGGCCTCGCATATATAATTAATGATCGGGATTGCGCGATTTTTCCATCATTGCGCGCGCGCGCGCGCGCATGAATATTTTTGCATTATTCCCAGCCATTCTACTCTTCTTTTTTTCCAAAGCAAGTTATATTATTATATAGATACGCGCAAATTATAATAGGCCGTGGATGAGCCGCGAGAGAGAGAGAATAAGTATACGTACGATCGCGTGTTATTATAAAGGAAATATAATTCAAGCGCGGAGAGATAAAGATCTTAATATTAATTTTTTCAGCGAAATTGAGATGCATAATAATGTTGTTAGAGCTTTGCCGATGTGTGTAAGAGGGTATATAGAGTGTGCAGTGTAGTTTGTGCAGTTTATGAAGTTAACAGGTATTTTGTAGTTTCTCTGCAAATCGATGTTTCGTCACTGAAGCAGGAAAACTTCTTTACATAATAATGTTCATTTGCATAACTTTATTAAGTGTAGTGCATTCATAACGTGTAATTATATTCGCAAAACAGTCGCAATAAGAAACTGCATACGACGAAATTCTTTGTACGTACATATAGGTACATAGGTAGGGAAAAAAGAAAAAAATCGCGCAAACAACGCGGGGGTTCTCTCATAGTTCGGCACAGATCAGAAGACGTCTCGTGCGCATACCTACGATAAGTGCACTCATATGCAAACGCAGACCGTAAATACGCGCAACCGTAGCCATACACTATAAGTATCGAGATGCGCGCAGAGGTAGCGAATATCTCCTTTGTCTTTTGGCCGCCGGCAACTGTTATATATATATACATACATACATTTTCTACTTATATACAATGACCCCAAGAGGGCAACCGACGAGTCTTCGTTTTTCTTTCTGGAAGCTGGGGCACAAGGTATATACGTGTAGTGCACGCGCTGGAAATCAAAGGGCTGTCGGATCGTGATCGGAAAAGAGCGATGGTATATTCACTGCAATACTCTTTGTCTTTGCTCTTTAGCGTTTGATTTGTGCTGCGATTGCACGCTTGTGTATTAAGGCTATATATATAGGGGAATGAGATTTTAGTGGAAACTATATTATGCTGCATGTTCAAACTTATACAATCGCGGAGAACATAAAAATCTCGCCACTACAGTCAGCCCTCTACCATTTTATATCGTTACATGCGTATTCTTAATTAAAACTATATTATTGCAGAAAGTTCGTTGAACCGTTTTTTCCTAGGCTGATAAATATTATTAGTCGTCGTATTTAGCTTTCCCACAACTCGTTGAATTTTTCCATAGCTCTCGCACGATCACCTTTCCGTCGGTATAACTTTGAAGTCGTCCTCCCGACTATACAACGCACGTAATATATCTCCTCCCCCGATCAACGAGTAGCCAGTACTCAAAGACTCCGTACAAGCATTACATATCACCGGGCGCGCGCATCTCTCTTTCTCTATTGCCTCGCACACATGCATATACACGCGTGTACAGGCACACTCTGAAAAGCAGCGGCGACTCAGAGAAGCTGTTCACTCCAAAGAGCTGGGCATATAATACCGCTTTCGCGAGTAATTGACAGTGAAGCGGTCTGTGTATATGCACGTGGAGAGAGTCGCCAGAAATTGAATTGGACGGCTCTACGGACGCGGGGTATGCACTGGCGTATATTGTCGAGAGCCGTATGCGTCGTCGTTGCTTTTAATTGAGTAATTAGGCATTGACGACTTTTCGAGCGATGTGTGGAATTGCCCGTTCTCTGATCGCTTTTATACCACGCTCGCACGTACGAGAGCGTTAAATTCCTGATTATTGCGAGGTGTTATTTTTGCGGTGATCGATGTCGATGGTTATTTAGCTTCGTACAGCACGAGGCTTTTTCTTTTTTTTTTTCGAAATTCCGGATTGATTCAGGCAAGTGGCTACAAATTGAGATCGAACCGTTTTCTCCAACATTATTCGGAATCCGTATACCGTAGATACAACGCCTGTGAATGCATGCATTGGAGATTGCATTTCACCTAATTTCACAACGCGTTGAATATTATTCCGATGTCACATTGGAAACGATAAATTTTTAATTCGATGTGTACAAGTGGTGCGCCAAATGCCAACGCATAATACTCTATCTTAATCCGCTGAAATAACCAAGTAATTATCTGTTGGTAAAAAACTGTCAAGTCAGAGACATTTACAGGGCAATCATGAAAACGCTCGTAAAAGCTGAGAGCCATACACACCCGTCATTACCGCCACCATCTCCGAATAAAGCGGCCTCATTAACGTTAGCCTGTCGACTAAAAGAGCGAGAGAGAAAAAACGACGACGACGACGACGACTTACGAAAATTTCCTCGCACGTGCGTATTTGCCCCGCACGTGAGCCAGCTGCACCTGTGCGGGTATATATATATACTTACTAAGGTATATATATTTGTACATACATAAACGGTAGGTATACACGTACACAGATCCAAAGAGCCGATACGTATCGGTGAAAAGTATCTAGAGGCAGCTATATACACTCGCTTCTTTTCATGCGGGATGATGCGCTGCGCAAGTCAAGTTGATGATCGTCGAGGCGACTTGTCCTGGAAGAGGAAGGTAAATGTTAAAGCGGTAAAAGGAAGGAAGCGCAAATATTGTGCGCTAAAGATCGTAAAGAGCGTGTCGCTGCTTGGATTACAGAAGAACCAAGATCATTTTTTTACCTGTGTAATGTAAAAAATAATATTTTTATCGAGACATCTATATTTTAGCGCGTGATAATGAAAGACGTACGTATGTACTAAAGTCGATTTGCCGTGTGAATCAGTTGAAAATGACCGGTCGATTTAACCTCTGAAATTTTTATCAAACTTGCGCCAGCCTTGTGTTAAATAATCGAAAACCCATAATTATAACTGGCATCCAGCAAGTTCATTAGACTTTAAATACAAATAATCCATGTGTAAAACGAAAATAGATAGCTTTAGATCAACTTCGAATTGACCCGATCGATAAATGATTAAATTATCAACATATACACGTCCAACGCGCAATCTTGAACGCGGATTACGTCAAATATGTATTTATATATTTTTTCATTCCCATTTTAATATCAATTTAATATACACCTATGACGTTGATTGCAACCGCTGAATAATAAATAATACATTTTTATCCATAGAACAAGATTTCTTTCGATCGATCCTATCATGTTCCTAAACAAGCCTCGCACTAACAGTCGTTTTGCTCATTTCTCACGCATTCGTCGCATTGATGATCTCCCCTCACAGTGTATCCTCTATACAATCCTTATATATTCTTCCTTGAGATCAAGCGTTTGGATAGGCTTGAGAACAGCTCAAATCCATTAAAAAGGATTCGCGTAATTTTTCTTATTTCCTGGAGGATCTACAGCGCGCGAGCAATTAGTCGGCTGAAGGGCCGCTGTTTGTCCCGTTCGATTTATTGGACGATCGATCGGTATCGCTGTGCGCTGATCGGCGCGACTTATTCGCGCTCGACGGAGAGAAAGAGAGAAAGAGAGAGAGAGAGAGAGAGAGAGAGAGAGAGAGAGAGAAGATGCGCCGGTTTAACCAAGGGGAATAAAGTTCGATCGAGGGGACTGTGGAGATCGCGAGTCTAGTGGAAACGAGAGAGTCGCACGGTACGATCGTCGAGAGAACTGTTGCCGTTGTTTATGCGCGAATCTTTTTATTGGATATAGTTCCTCGCGGAGTTGGATGTGAAATTATTTTCATGAGACTACCGTGGATATAGTAGTATTGATCATTTCGAAGGAATAGAGTCATATTGTAACTTAAATAACTTGATAACTTTTTTCTTAACACTAGAGTTTACATTTACTTTGTTTACCATTGCATCCAATCCCAAAATATAACCAAATTTCAATGGTAACTAAATTTTTTCTATTTATTTGAATAAGGTTCTAAGCATTTTTAACTATAATTTATTTTAACAATTCATTTAAAAATCTGTATGTTCCAATCGAAATCACGTTTGTTTACGCAGTGCAAATATTCGACAATAGTCTGAACTGACTACGAAGAAGTTTGATTAAAGTAACTAAATTTTGACATAAAAGTTGAAGTGACTTTGTGCATTTACTTGTATTTTTAAAGTATCAATTGTTTCGTCCCTTTGTCGCGTCTTTACCTAACATAACCACAACAACGGTACATACTGCATAAATTAAAAGGATTAGTCGAGAAATTGTGCAAAGTCATGCGGGTCTCGTCATCATTACAATCGCACAGAGACAAGCTCAAAGTTTTGAAGTTCAAAAAATTCGCAACGCGTTCACAGGAGGTTGAAGAGCAAAAAACTCGTTCCTGTATATATACAGCAAAAGAGCAGAGAGAGAAAATTCTTCCTCTCATTCATTCTTTCCTCCTCTTCTTCCATTCATTCTCGCTCTATCTCTCTCTATTTCCCTCCTCGATATACCAGCTCTCGTACGCGCGCGATCTCCCAGCGCGCATACTCTGCCTTGCTGTAACCCAGCAGTACACATAGCCTCTATCTCTCTCTCGCTCGCTGTCTCAGTCTCAGTCTATCTCTCTCGCTCTCTCGCTCTAACATACAGTGCACAGCAGGGAGGGAAAGAGGGCAGGTATTGGCGCCACCTCCAGTCGCACGACTAGGGCAGCCTCGTCGAACCCCACCACCAGCAGCTCCACACTCTCCATCTCGCTCTATCGTTCTTCGTAAGCACCGAGGCGAATCCTCTTCTCTCCCTCTCGCGCCTCCCTTCCAATACTCCACTCGCGCACCCACACGCGTGCACGCATGTGCACACTTACTGCAGCTCGCTCGCGTCCCTCTCTCTCTCTCGCTCTCTCTCTCTCTCTCTACCTACTGCGATGCTGCACAACTCCGCGGTTCGTCGACGATAGGAAGCCTCGTATACTCATCGCCCTTTCTCTCTCTCTCGCTCTGTCTCTATCGTGTGTTGCCGAGTGAGAGAGAGATGTATACCCACCTAGCCTAACCCCACCGGCCGAACTTCATTCCACGCCGACTGACCATCACCGACGGGCCGTCTGTCTCTCTACTCGTCGACGCGTAGTCTGCAGTACTCCAACGGCGCGAGGACGAGAGTATATCGAGCTCTAGGAGCGTTATCTGATAGACGTAGATAGAGGGGAAAAGGAGAGAGAGAGAGAGAGAGAGAGAGAAAAAAGGAGGGAGAGAGAGAGAGAGAGGTTGACCGGAGGGTTGAGCCGAGTCTCACCGAGAGATCGGTTGGGATAAGGGATCGGTCGACCAGCTGGACTTGCCGATTTCCCGCGAATTTCTGTGCATATTGCAGTATACTCAAAACTCTCGTGTGATTAATTATACCTGTGTGCAACCAATCAAGTGACTAAGCAGTACGTTTATTGAGAATCCTCCTCCAATGGACACGGGAATACAGACAAGTGATAAGTGTAATACCAATTCTATCTATAGGAAGTTTTGAACAATTTGAGACCTACGAGTTTTCGAATAAAGTGACAGTTTGTGAGAAAAAATATCGTTTGCGCCCTACCAATTGGCAGTGTGCTCGCATCAGCTCTCATTTGTCGTAAAATTAACGGACTTCAAGAGGATAGATCATGGATATGTCCGAAGACTGTTGGGTCGATCACGTGGGTCTGCTTCAAGATGTACCAGGAGCTGCGGATCAACAACACAGTCAACCGCCATCTACGACTAATGATTTTCTCATGCTGTCTCACAGCCATCATCACGAGGTTCGTTCGATCTCATTCATAAAATTTCGCCCACTAAGAGTTATGGCTTTCAAATCTGTCGTCGACTGTCAAATAGAATAGAAAGCGTGTCAATAGTTTTTTCACCCATTTATAAACCGTATATACGACCATTTGCACTGTATTATAGTACACGATAGTCCCGTATTACCGATTTATTGTCTGACCTACCATTCTAACTAGAAAAAAGTCGGCTAAAACCCAATAAGCACCGAATCAGTGAATACACTCTGACTAACTACACAGTAACAGTGCATTTACATCGATACATGCAAAATCACTCTATTTATCTATTTTTTCCGAGTGTCTGAGTGGACTCTAGGAAATATTAAAAGTGTAAAGTAGTGTTTTTGATATTCAGAAACCTAACTATCCTATAGAGACCTATAATCCAAAAAAATCCGTCCCTGCACCTGCTGGCTTGTAAAATAAATAATATATCTTTAGGTACAAAGTTGCACCTTTTGATATTCATCGCCTCATCACCCGCGCGTCGTCCTACTCTACAACTATTAACTGAAAAAAAAGCAGAACCGACATACTATAACGAGAATACTTGGAATAAGCAGAGACACGCGATAATTCTCGGCTTTTAGAAAGGAGAGCGCAGCTGTTGAAATAAAGAAGCGTAATAAATAATAAGGCGAAGAAAGGGAGAAAGAGATTCGAAGCTTGGCTGCTCGAGTCCGATTGTTTGTTTGCACAAGCAAACCGGCAATAAGAACCTAATCGTCCGAGGCGATCTCCACGACTGTGGGGGATTTAGATGTCATTATATACACTCGACTCTGCCCACGTTTTCGACGGTCTTAATTCTCAGATTCTCCTTATAAATAGAAAACAAAAGAAGTAGAGCCACCAATATCGAACTGCCTGCACCATGATTCTTACAAAAAAATATAACAATAAAAAAGCGCGAGAAAATAATGACGCCTTGCGTCTTGCGGAAGTTAAAAATGGAAAATAAACAGCTCGCAAGCGGCAACATTGTACATATCGTCCCAAGAACGATTGTTTTCCTATCTCGAAAAAGCCAATCATATCCCGCGCTCTCTTGCGAAATTGCGCTTCTCGCAACAGAGTCTTCCGTAATTCTCTTTGGATTTAGCGAGCGGAGTCTTAACAAGGCCTAGGTATATATATAGCACTCGGAACATCGGAGTTTCTTCTCTCTTTTCGGTGATGTGTGTCCGCGCTGCACCAGGCACGCGCAGCAGCCGCAGCCTGTAATCATCATACGGAAATTATAGGCATTTAGGTATCGCGCTCGAACGCTCGAGAGGCATATACGCAATCGAGAGTACGTATATATTTATATACATATAGGTTTATGATTTTGAAAAGGGCACGCGCGTGTGAAGCAGCTTTTTTTTGCTTTTTGTTTCATTATTTTCTTTATACTCGTTTGGCTTGGCAGACACGAGTGACAGTAGGAAAATTCGATATTTGGAACGAGCTTGGTGTAATAACGCTTGAATATCAATTTCCTGTCGTTGGTTTTTATATACGAGGCGATTTAACGGTCTCGGTTTTAGAAGCTGGGAAAGTGGCGAAGAACGACGCTAAAACGGCGTATGTGATAAAATGAGGAAGATTATTGGCATAGAGAAAAAAGAATCGCGGCCAACGATGTTGCGCCGGAATTGGTATACTGGTTCCCACATTACAGTCGGCGTTTTTCACTCTTAACTGTATATATAATATACCTGGGACGTGTTTTGCTCCATGTTTTCGTTTTTAATTTTGTGGATTAATTTTTGCGCTCCGATGCTGTGCACTTTGAATAAACAATAGCAACAAGGAGACACGGGGCGTGCACCGGCGATAGCGTTAATACGAGTTGTAAACGAGCAGGTGCATTTGATGATTCGAGCGCTTATTTTTTGAATGATCCAGCATTGTGTTTTCCAGAATTCACGTATTCGTGTACTTAACGCGTAATTTTGAGAATAAATAAGAGAAAATGATTATCACTGCCGAAAAAAATACGAGCACGCGTTTTATAAGTATCCCGGTGTACGTTATATGGCAACGACTTTGCCGTAAATTAAGGAATACCGTTAACCGATAATGGCACGACGTTAAAGAAATTCAATTTTCTTCTCGAATTTGCTCCTACATAATTGGCCGCGAGCCCAATGAAGTTTCTCAAATTTCGACCAAATTGAATACGATGGTATTACATCTCTCGAGTGGACATAAAATTTCGTAAATAAATAACGAGGCGTCTTGCGACTCGGAAGTGTCCGATGCTGCGCCTTTATATTTATACAGAAAACGTAACCCGTCAATGTGAACATTATGCACACGTGTAACGCAGGCGCCAAAAAAAAATTAAAACAAAATGTCTGTCCTCGCAAATCGATTTCAATGGCGACTCTCATCCTACTTATTATATTATTATTCGCCCCTTCCACCTCGTTCTAAAGGGATGCGGGTGTTTCA
Organism: Apocrypta bakeri; assembly: GCA_018906985.1. NCBI lineage: Eukaryota > Metazoa > Arthropoda > Insecta > Hymenoptera > Pteromalidae > Apocrypta > Apocrypta bakeri. The sequence goes on from JACCIA010000003.1 coordinate 4,686,556, forward strand.
CATGCTAGCGACGCACGAAAGAGCAACGTGGCCGTGCTTAGCAAGCGGCGGCGACGGAATATGCAAAGTACCCGCGAGGCTATGTTATTTTCGTCACCCTTTGAAATTCCGCTCTTTTTCATCCGTGTATATAATTGCGGGTAATGTGACGGTTTCTGTCTACTCACGCGCTCGCACGCGCTCGCACGCGCGTGTCAGCGTTTAGTGACGCGGGTCGACACCTCTCGAATACCTTTTTTCGAACTGCTGGAATAGACAAAACATTTTTACATAAATAATGAGACTAGCTTCCACCATTAATTCGATAAAACGTACAATGCAAAACCGTCACCTCCTCTGCCGACTACTCTCTTTGAAAATCCATTAAAATTATCTGCTCTAATACACCGGGATCCAAAAACATTTCCTGCCAGACAATCGTCGCCTGAAGCCGTAATTAGCGTACACGTGTCCGCGAAATTTGCTTCGCGCCAGCGGCATATACCGATATAAATTTCTCTTCTGCTCTCGGTATATATGTATACATATATATTTGTATGTATATTCGTATATACCGGCAAAACAGACATCGCGAGGAATCGAACAATACGTTGCCTTTATTTCCGATAAATAATAAAAGCATTAATTTGAATGTTACCGCTATAGCTATTGCCTAGGGGATAATGGCTGATAGGAAGGAAGCTGTAGGCGCATGCTGTTATAGCTGAGAGGGCAGGTAACACCTGCAAGCAATTTTCGTGCAGCACCGGCAGATTTGGAATTCCGCGAGGTTCCGGCTGTTGGCCCGCGTGTAAAAGCCGTCGATTATATTATATGAAATTCTATATGATATGAAGTGTACACAAGTTTTTATACGTACAAAAGTGCTTTTAAAATTCAATAAAATAATCAATATTTTGCATATCTATTGAGTAGACGCAAAAACAGTAATTACATTGATATAATAACCAATTAAAAAAGGCGTTAAAAGATCAATGACAGGTATTAAAGGACTACAAAAAGACTATTATGTTTACTATAGACTCATTAAAAATTACAAACCATAATCATGTACGAGAATTATTGGGGAAAAAAAGACCAACTCTTATTTGATACGCAACGCAAGAGCCGTTAAAAAAAAACTAATAAAAAAGGTGTCGTAATTTTTCCAGCACCTTAAGCACGCGAGAAAGCAAACATTGAGTTTCTCTGTAGCTGCAGCTACAATAGCCTCTGTTATATATAATAAGAACGAAATACATCATATATCTACACTATAGATGTATGATATATAGCAAGCGACTGGGCGCGGAAAGTGCACAGCGTGCGTGCTCGCGCGGGTTCACGTGGGCGTCTAAGACACACGCTGAGAGTTGCGAGTGTGTTTAGTATAGAGCTTCGATGTCGACGTGTCGTTCGTCATCGTTCATTTGAAGCGCGATTAATCAGACTTGATAGGCGCGAGCGCCACGTCGACTTTATCTGAGCTGTTCATCGGGATTATATAGCCCTTTGTTGAGCTTATATGAGACAGTCTCTCGATCGTTGCGTACGTATGTGTACGTATGTGTACGTATATACCTGTGCGTACGCGTATGTGTTCCTACATACAATAGAGCGAAGGAAAGGAGGTGAACGAAAAAGCAATGGAGAGAGTAAGGTGAAAACCCAAAGACCTCTTGTATTTCGTCGAGTAATTGTTTCGTCATTTTATTGTTGAGTTTAGAAGGACAAATCGAGCCTCGATATTTTTTCTTACGCGACGTAAATATCGTTACGAGCATTTGTGTAAATAGAAGATTCACTCGTGTATGGCATTAATCTTAATCTCGGGATCCTATATTCAAAGTCTATAAATCTATGACTCCGGTGGTATTCCATACTGGTTGAGCGGCTTAAAACTCACGAAATTCCGTGGTTCAGCCAAATCGCAGACGCGAATCAAATTGAACGATCGGTATTTAACGGACTCTCTTCTCTGGCAGTGCGCAGCCTTCGGTCGCGCGCGTGACTCACGTATGAGTTTCCCACGGAGGATATGGTGGGAACGCGTCGATTATTAGGTGCGTATACGAATTTTCGTATTCGCCCGGCGTAGCTCGCAGCGCGCAGATGGACTAATTCGGTGTCTTCGCTACACATACACACCTATATGCTCAGACGCATACTTTTCTTTTCTTTTCTAAGCGCAACGCATAGTTTCACGAGTCAAAAACAAGGTCGTCGCGCTTTCGTTTCAAATTGCCTGTTTATTTAAATATCAATTTTTTTTTTGCGGAAAGGCGACTATACATAAATTAAAATGAAAAATGTATTTAATTATCAGTCGGCGCCTGGATATGTGCACATATACGATTCGGAACTTTTACGATTTTCTCGACGACGCACACTATAAACGCAGTTCACGTACCGGATTCCTCGAGCATTACGTATAATATATATAAACAGGCCCGAAATTCGACTAATAAACCCTGTGAAATCAAGCCGTGAGTGTATATCCACCACTTGTTTAGTCGGGCGGCTGCGGCTAATGACACGAACGGTAATCATTTCATAAAATACCTAATTTCCCTTCCTGCAATTTCCAGTCCGTTTTACAACGGCCACATCGTGCACGGGCGCAAAAACTTCCAGAGAGAGAGAGAGAGAGATAGTCGTAAATAGTCTCTTCGGTGCCTTGTATTCTTTCCACCTCGTAAATAATGTGAGTGGTCCATACGCAATCTATCGCTATTTCTTTCGAGGGCTTATACGAAAAGGTATCGTTTTCCTCCCGTCGTACCGCACTATTGTGTCTCCAACAATACCGATATACAGCTATTTTTTGCCGATTTCGTTCAGTGTACCTGAGAGAGGAAGCATCGAGCTAGATCTTAGTACTTTTGCTGCTGATTTTTCACATGATATAACTGACCGTATTCGAGGATTTTACAGCTTTCGAGAGATCCGAGGACTAGACAATAATTAACCACTATTGTGAAGTCGATTAGGGGCTGTATTTCACTTCCGGGAGAAGCTTGTTATCGAGGCAAGTTTTCTATTTATAACTAGTTGTTGAGTTGCATCATTCAAATATCCAACACCTTACGAAGGAGCATTGGCGCCCTAACTAATTCATCAAGTAAATTCAAGAGGACGTAAATTTTGTAAAAAATGCTCGTTTATCGTCCTCGAGATTAATTCGCCGATCAGCTTCTCGGGAGCAGCTCTTCGATAAATAACGGCAATGGCGTCGTCGTTCTCGCACACGAAGAGAATGAGAGAACGAGGCAAAAAGACGTAAGAGGACGACGCGATTAAAAGAGAAAAGTTGGCCCAACGAAAATTTATTATCCGGTCTATAATTAAAGGGCGGTGTGCACCTGCCTCTAGTCGAGCGACGTGTCGCGCGCCCGCGCGAAACAGACAGAACTGCCCTCTTCAGCTTTATGCTTTACGCGGCACAACAGACGGATAACAGGCTCACGGCTTCCGGTTTTCGGATACACGGAGAAAAAAAATTCTTGCGATACAGTATGTTTTTAGGCTTAATTTAATTTGCATCGTATAATACGAAAGTATAATAGTTATACATCGTTTGCGTATAAGGCAGAGCACGAGATGTTGCCATATATAATGTTATAAATTTAGAATCAAAAAACTGCATTGAAAAAATTATCTTTCAGTTGACGAACACGAGGCGTACAGTTAACGTTTTAATAACCAGGCAATATTTCAATGACGCCGTGTAAAACCGACATTTTTATAACTTAATTTCATGATCTCGAGACTGTATAATATAAGCTTGCACGTGAGAATGAAACACGCATATTTTCAGCAACGCCGTATTCGAGTACTTTTAGTAACCGTCAAGACAATGGTGTAAAAATAATTTTATACGGGTGTATAAAATTCCGGAATTTTGTTGCTATTAATTTATTCTAATTCTTTCGTCAGTCACCACCCGACTATTCGTTATTAGCACACTGCCAAATTCCAGTTACACGCGAAATAACTTTCCGCTTTGCTAAAAGTATAGTGTACAAGGCATAATTTATTGCTTTTTAAGTTCTCAAACGAAAGAAAGAGAGATGTGCGCGCTAGAACGTCGAAATATAACAATTCTTGAATATTTTGTAATACATCTAAATTTAATTCCGAAGCTCTGCCAAAATTAGTATCACGCGATAAAACATTTACGAGTATGTGGCCAAACTATTACTTGATAGTTATTTTATTTATGAGAGTTATTTATACGAGTATTTCGGTGTATTCTTGCAAACAGCTATTTGATTGCACTGAAATTAAAATTTTCTAATTTGTACGACAAATATTTCACGAAAAATAAATAATATCTTTCTCTGTTTTAATACACATGATTCGCGTTTTAGTTCGAAAATCACGATTACACTGTACCTTGAAATCGGTTTAATATCTCGTACAGAAAAGCCTTATCTTCTTTTCTCTGCTTTCTTCGGTACATGTGCATTATCAGCTGTACAAGTCAAGGGAATAATCGAAGAAAAAGGAAGAGTCGAATATACGGCGCAACGTCACATTAATCACAAACAAATATATATTCATAAACAGTGTAAAGTATTTTCCTCTGTAAAAAATGAGATAAAAGTGAAACTCGAAAAAGCCCCTTGATATTCCCTTAGGTACATAATCGCTACTTCTTCGGAGGAATATATGCAAACGAAAAAAATGACACCTTTGTTCACTTAGAGCCACTTTCCGGGCACACGTCTTCGCTCTTTTTTCTCTCCCCGGGTGGACCCACTTGCCATATAGGTTTCACACGGTCAGGATGTGTCGCTGTACACGCACTTTTCCGCTTCCTATACGTATACGTTAGTCTCTCTTTCTCCCTCTCACTTATGCGTTTACTATACTTTTTCCCCCCTTTTCCGCACACGCACTTGTCGTTGACGTCCCTCGTATATATAGGTATAGGAGGTATATGTATAAGTATAGCGCGAGCTTCGTCGTTTTTCCTCAACGCGTGTATCGGTCGCTTACTCAAGTGGCCCTGGAGCGTACGAGAGGAGTCTATAATAAAGCTATTTGCCATAGGCAGACTTCGCTCGTTGAATTTACGCAGATCGTTGAGAAAAATGTATTGCGTAGCTGTAGAGGTCGTCGCGCGCGTATATTATAACCGAAAAACACACGTGCACATATTCAAGGCTCTTTTGGTCCTTCACTCTCGCGCACGTGACACGTGCATTAGTACACTTAGACTCGCGTATACTTACATCCGCGCGCACGCATTGCCGATCGTGAGAGAGCGAGACTCTGCGACGTTCCATCGTCGTATGTGACACGTGCGAGCGTAAAGCGTCGCTTAAACCGAGGAGCAAGTGCATGCGTTCGGAATTATAAGCGTGAAGAGGCTATACACATACATTTGGGTGTATATATATAAACGGTCAGTAGTAGCGCGCGTGCGACTGCACTTGTCTTGACGATCCCAAAAGTCGAAGAGGTGCGAGGTTTGTACAGCTAGAATATATATACCATACATATCTATAGGTTGTGTGTTTTGAATTTTACGATTTCGACGCGTGCGGGATGCAGTGTATCTTTGCGGATATACACATATATGATACGAGAGGGGAGATAAAATCGATTTTTGTTTGCTGTGTAAATATCGCTCGAGATGGCTGTGGCCTGTTTTGCATTTTTCAACGCTTTGACTTTTCAACTGGGGAGTTTGAGAAAGTGTATATATGTGTACCAGTGGATATATGTAGATGATTTTTCGTATCGAACATAAGTGCACTTTAGCTTGTATATTTTTGTCCGTGTTAAAGCTGTCGTTCGCGTAGAAAGTGAATAATAATTGTCTCGCGTGCAATAGAAAAGAGAAAAGTGAGAGATTTTTTCAAAAATACCCAATACTTTTTTTCGTTATATATATATATATATATATATATATATATCTTTATCTCGCATTGCTAAGCGTAAACAATCATATTCTACATTCGCAGATTGCAAAATATTAAAGAAGTACTATGTTTCGACACTTACGTTGTCGAAACATTATACATGTATGATCGTCACGCCAACTCTATTTTATTGTACCTGAACACAATTCGAGCAGTGACGAAGACAATAATATATATAGGGGGATGTTGTGAGTCTCGCGTCGCATTATAAATTTTGTAGCGGCATATATAGTTGATTGGCGTATAATGTGGGGTGCGATTTTAGGGGCTTGATTTCTTTTTTATTGTACACTCAGTATCGAGTATTGTCAGTTAGGAAGGGGAATTCGATCTAAAGTTTTTATTTTTTTTTTTAACTTTGAACATAAAGACAGCTAGGGTAAGAGTTTGACGCGCTATTCACTGTAACTTCATACAAAAGCTTCGAATAAAAAAAACGTGATTTATGAGTTAAAGTGAGAGGAAAACAGACGAATAATTTTGACTGATTGTAGAAAATATAAGCTCTCAAATTAAAGAGTAAAAGTATAACAAAAAAATAAGCAAAAAAAGTCTCAAAGTATATATCCGAAACAAGTGTCGGCAGCATTAACCGAAACGAGTAGCTACAAAAGTCAGCATTAACTCAGCACACGCCGGCGTAGCATCGCATATCCCCGCAGGGTGTACACGTATTCATCTCTCTGGCGCACTTAGCGCGCCCTTGCGCGCAGCCAGTCGGTAGTTTAGCCCTGCGGCCCAACTCTGTCTAGCCCCTCTATACCTATATGTACATATATATGTGTGTGTGTATATATACCTTCGTTCGTGTGTCGAGCTGCTCTAATTGAACGTGTGCGACCCTACGCGCTCGTGTACAGGTTTCGAGTCTCCTAGACTCGAAGCTGCAGAGAGAGAGAGAGAGAGAGAGAGAGAGAACTGTGTAGCGGAGGTTGGGGAGAATCTCGGGGACAAAGAAAGGAGCCACTCTAGATGTATAGAGCTCAATGGGAGGAGGATTTTACGGGATTTAGAAGATGGGATTTATGCTTGGAATTTTCAGATTTGGAAGTATAATCAATGAGAGCTAAGTTTTGTCGTTTGTACATCCAAGGTCTTTTTACGCAAGTGAGTTGTCTGACACTGTTCATTCGGGATTAAATGCGTCATTGAACTATCAAAGTTTATTCTTGATTAAATGAATTCGTTTGTTATTAAAAAAAAATGAAAAAAATTAAATTGATATGTTTGTGTAAATTTTTTAACCGTGTACAATTCTCCGTTGAACAAGCTCGCAAAAGCTCTGCCCGATCCAACTACACAGCTTCTGAAATGTATATGAAGACGCAAAGCTCCTTTCGTCGCTTCTACTTACGATATATCTACCGCGTGCAGAGCAACTCGTCGCTTCATTAGTCGGCTGCTCCTTGAACGGAGAGCAACAGTTTGCGGCCTCAGGCTCTCTTCTCTTCGTTGCGCTAATTCGACGAAGCAACCTATAGTCTCTCTTTCTCTCTCAGCTTGAGAAAACACTGGCTTGTTATATCAGAAGAGAGTTCGAAAGACTGGGTAAGCGGCGTAGCCTACGCCAGTATACGTGTATAGCGATGAAAATTTTAATGAGAGACCAGCCTTGGATTTTCTAGCTCGAGACTTTTGTTTCTAGCCGCAACTATGCAAGTTTGTTATTCTTTGTGTTATCTACTGGTAGGAAGAGTTGAATATAGAATTAATGAAATTTGTACTGATTTGTTGAGGACCGGCGAACCGACAAGAATAAAAAAAGTCCATCGCGTAGTAATTCGCTCAACGAGAAAAGTACCCCTATAGCCATAGCTATGTATATAGTATATACATAGGTAGCATATACGTACCACCATCTATCCATCGGGAAAAAAAGCCAAACGTGAACCCTCTCTATTCCAAGCTGTCGGCACTTTCCCGCTTATTCAGCAATGATTCAATTCGGATGTGCTCTTTTTACGCCCGCTCGCCGCAGGGGTGTCTGCTCTACTACCGAAAAGGGGAAGTTTACCCCGCGCACACGTATATTCCATGCACATACACATAGTCACACAGACGAAGACGTTCGACGTCAGTGATGCGGATAGCCGGGAAACAGATTGTCGGTTTCTTTCCTCCCTTTTTCTTCCGACGCGCGGTGAGAAGGCATTATGGGGTGCGAGCTAAAAGTGCCGAGTAGATCGGAGTCAACTAACCAACAAGTCGTTCTTTTAATTCCGAAAGCACTGCGCGCGAACCGAGATTTCCAGCTCCACCTACCAATCGGAGACGCTTTGCCGCAAAGCCTCATATATATATAGTCTCTCGTGATTTAGTGCGCTACGATATGCTATACCTCATTGCGACGTATACCCGGGAAATCATTCGAGAATTTCCGATAGTCGGGCGCGAGATTAGAATTGATTTTTCTTTTCATTATAATACGCGTTGAAATGTCTACATTGCAAAAAAATGTTAATGTCAGATGGACTTTGTCTCTGTGCACGCACCGCCTATTCATTATCCTAACGCTCGTGACTAAGCCCCGAATTTGACACACCGGCCACCGAAGAAGCGAGTAAGAGCGAAAGGCTCTCAGCAGCCCCTAGGCATCTTCCATTTGGCCTAATAACTGCTTTTTCCCTCAGCCGCAAGATCACAATGTTACTGATCTCCGCATATTATATAGACGACCGGTAGTTACGCGTCAAAGGACACTCATCCGATTTCATTAGCGTAGCACAGGCAAAAAAATCACCTCTCGAGGCAAAATTTCGATGCTCGTATATTTACGAGATGTATAATATAGTTTTCTTTTGCTTTTTCTTTTCGTAGCATTTACCGCGCGTGTAAGTGACGGGTACGCTGCCAGTGAATCTCACTCGACGAAGCGAATCGCGAAGTATTTCGGTATATAATGAGAATAAGCGTCTTGAAACGGCCCGTAATAGCCTCGTTTTATTAAAATTCTTAATTAGCTTTTGATAAATTGCTTTAATTATCTTCGAAAAGCGTTCTCGCGGATATTTATCAAACGCGTATACGCTTGTATATATATCTGCCGTTCGGTGTAGCGATTATCGCGCAAAAATTGAGCTATTTTTCATCACGCGTGCGTATACGTACGCAGCTATAACATTTACTTAAACACCGCTGCTACAACAGATAAAAATCGCCGCGCACTCAAAACAAACGCACCTGTTTGCGAAATTCACTCTCTCGATAAGAGCGGGAAAAAGGAACGCTTAAATACAAATACACCGCGTATATATCTCGGTAGCTCTCGATTAATTATACAGAGCTCATATTAACGCCTCCTTTTCAAATAGACGAAACTAATTACGCGCACATTAAATCAGTGCGAATATAGCGCATAGTCTATACTAATTAACATCAAAAGTCATTATAAATCTTTGGTAGAGATGAAAAACTTCTGATAACGGTTTTGCACAATCGCGCGACTTTTCAACAATTTATCGCGAAAACTTCGCCTTATAGCATACGATGCGTTATGTGCACGCTTGCGAATCATGTATATATATATCGTAGAAGAAAGAGAGAAGAAGAGTCCAGCTGCTCGTTTGCAACACGCGCGAGCTGCTCTCTCACCTGCGACGACGACTGCGACGAGCGAAACCTTTTTTTTCTTTTTCTTCTTCCCGTGTGCGTCGAGAAGCCTCTGTATATATAGGTATATGAAGAGAGAAAGAGAGACAGAGAGAGAGAGAGAGAAGTAGCGAGTGCAACGGTGAGCCTTAATTGCTTTCTGATACACTGTGCGCGCGGGATTTTTTCTCGTTCCTTCTTTCGGCTGTGGCTGTACAGGGATACGATGAGATTGCAAGGAAAGATTTTTTTAATAAACTTTTTTTTGACGGAATGGGGATTTTATAATAGATGAATTATGCATTTGTGTCTAATTACGACACGCGTTAATTGAATCGACTATTTCATCGTGTTTGTGGAAGAGGAAATTACCTCGAGTATATATATATATCGAGTTATATATCTGCATGTTTTTCATTTTATTATGCGAGATCGAATGGAAACAAGTTCATAATCATTGGAATCATATTAAATTATACAAAGTATCCTTGCTAGTTACAAAGTTTTTATTAGTGTGTATGCTAAATATTATATGAAGTGTCTCGCAACCTTCTCATAAGATAATTCGCAGAAGAAACTTTAGTTAAAAACTTTCAAAAGAAAAAGTTAGCTTTCAGCCTCATGCGCATTGAACAATGTATAACAAGCATTCGATAGAAGTTTCGAAGAAAGCCAAGATCCATTTTCGTGACGGTTTATTGCAAACTGAAATTTTCGATGTTCATTCATCCTCCACCGAGCAGTCGACAAACCTAGACGTTAATATTCAATCAGTATCCGATACGCGTTCGTTCATCTTTCAAACGCCAATTACTTTTTCACAGCCTCTGCGGCACGCGATTGCATATAACGGAAGTCAGCGCGTTGCGGTATAAAAACTTACAGTGGAGAATATTGATATATATATATATATATATATATATATATATATATATATATATATAAGCAAACGAAGAATGCATATAACTTTTTCTTCTCGACGCGATCGCGATGATGATGGATCACGACTTTGTATCAATCGGTTGGGAATGTCGACAAGAAGAACTATTGATATGCGATTCAAGAATATAAGAGAAAGAGAGAAAGAGTTTATATAATACACTATTTGTCATGCGTTTCATTCATTCGTCTTAGAAAGATTGATCGTCCGCGGAAGAAAAAAAAAATATATATATACAAACTTTTAACGTTATGTGTATATTTTTTCCAGCGATTAGCGCGGAAATTAATTCGAATCGTCGTATACGAGAATATACTCGACCCTCGATTTAAAATTAGCTCCGACGGAGCACGTCGTACGTTCGTGGAAAAAAAGTGGCCTAGTCGCTTTTGAAAAAGTCGCGCATTCGAAGAGCGAGAGAGCTGGCGAAAGAGAAAAGAGAAGAATAACAAGAGACCTGATGGAATGTCGCGAGGGCCTGAGTATGTCATCCATCAATGAGCCTGTCGACGTCGACGCACACGATTGAAATAATGACCTCGTCTCGCGCGGACGAGTCGTCCCGCCGCAACGAATTCGAACTATATATACGGAAAGGGTGTGATTGATAAGACGCTTTATGTTCTATAGATACAGCATATTATATTATGTCCCTCTCCCGAATCATCTGGTGTTGAAGTGCACCGATTCAGCTTAGAAAGGATCGACTTTGATTTCCAGCGTGTTTCCTCGTATCCTGTGTCACGAGACTACAAAATATATATACATAGTGGCTTCGCGATAAGAAATTGGATAAGAAAAGAAAGGATCTTCCCAGTTTGGAAACTTAAAGCGAAGGTTATTAGTCTTCTCAGCACTGTTAAGTCTCGTCTTATCTTCCGTGAGTACTGTGAGTAGCCACATCAATCGATCCTCGCATAGTCATAGATGCTTACGCGTATACGGGATTACGTTAATCCGCTCGATTATCAAGTGAGAGGAACAAGTGTGAAATAAATAAACTGCAAAGTATTATTGTGAAATATGCATTTGTATATGTGCTCTCGCATTCGAGCAGTCGAGTATTACGTAGATTTTTCCTGGGGTATACGTGACTTTCACTGCGCGGTTCAAGTGCTCAATTGGATTCAGCATAATTTTGACGATTTTTCGTTTTCGCAACGAGAGGAACGAATAATTTAACGGTGCGCGTGACGACGGTATATTATATTGTTGAAACTCAGATATCATTGGATTTCTTTTTTTTTCTTCGAGCAAAGGCAAAATTAATTTGTACACAGTGGGTATATTCACTTTACTTTACTGCCGCAATAAAATTATTATCTTATCGCAGTAGAGAACACGCTATAATTTGCTGCCTACTCTGATAGAGCTTTTGTTACTCGCTTTTTATTAACTCGTATATTATATTTCGACTCGTGAGTCGTACTATGTATTATATATCGTGAGAAAAATAAATTTTCATCACCACCAGTACCTAGACGTATATTCATTGAATCTGCGTACAGCACTCGGGTCGGCGACAATATTGTTGATAAGACAGTCGCAAAAGCAAGTTTTTTGTTCCTTTATATGCGTATAAATACCGAAAATGTCAGAAAGACTGTGCATCACAACCGCGACGTTTATATACTTTCCTGGCATCTCGCGAAATCGCGTACTCGCGCGAGTGCACGAGAAGAGCCAAACCCCCACGTAGACGCATCAATCCGCACACCAAAATAGAGTCTGGCCATTTTGCTCTGTCTCGCGCTAGAGACTCTGTAGTGCACCTCTCGTCATCATCTCGTATATACACACAGTCGTCAAGAGAGAAAAGGAACGTCGAATGATTAATCGGCAGAACTTTTGGGAATAGTTCTTCGCCCGACTGCTTGCGTTGGGATTAGTCACTTTTAAGTGCTGTAAGGCATTCCTCAGCGGATCTATTAATTTTTATTCGACCGAATTCAAGAATAATGAGAAAAAAGTGCACGGATACAAACGTATACATATCCTTTTTTTGCATAGACGCATCAAAGCGCGTTGTACGATATCTCATTATCCACCGTGAGTACTCGTGTGTATAGCCCCATTACAAAGCTCCTTTACACAAATCGACAATTCTCAAGCAGCTCGTGTATAAGCGCATCACACATATTGACACACACGGCCGCTAGCATCTCTCCTCGATTTTCACGTACCTTCGAGGTGAATTTACATGTCCATTGTTTATACACGAGAATTTTCCTGCGGTCACCCGCTGTGGTAATGGCGATTTCTTGTAAAGAACTTAATGATTTCCTGCGACGTATGTATGCACAAACACATACTCACATACATATACTTCACAAAGCATTTTCAGAATATCCGGCTTTGACGCGAACGCCGTTATTAGAGTGGCTTCTGAAGTATGCACTGTTGTTATATAGTTGAATAACGAAAAAGCTTATTTAACGCCGTTGTATGCAGCTGATGAGTTTCTAAACTCTTCGATGCTTATATATGCATCGCGAAGAATTCAAGCGAAAATGGACGTGATGATGATTGCTCAAGCTACCGCAGGATATGTTCGGTATTTGCATCTGTTCTTTGGTGGGCTGTCGTAACAATGTGTAGATGCGATACCGATAATAACGCAAATGGCGATAATTAGACTTGTGGCCTCGAGTTTATTAAAAAAAAAACAATATTACATTTTTAATATCGGAAATAGTACTTCAAATCGGAAATGGGGTTGATACACGATTTTTTTTGTTCCAGTAATCAATAGATTCATAAATATAAATATGTATGATGTACACGCGACGTGTAATATCTCGCGCTGATGAAGCATAAATTCGAACTCTCGAAGCGTTTACATTGCCGCGTGACGGTGCACATAGCTCTGCTCTTTTTTTACCCACAAAAGCCCAATTAAAAGATCGATGTATCGGAAAATGTGAAAAACGAGCTGTATAGGTATACGTATAGACATATATACATAGATATAATATACGCACGTGAAAGCGGTGCTGCGATTGAGATTGATTATCTCGCTAATCTTGACACTAATGAAGTCGAATAACATTTCACCGCTTATAAAAAAACTCTGTACGATCCTCGTTTTCTTATGCACTTCGACGAGCTCTTTTCGCATTCGATCGACAACTGCCTCTTTCTCGTATACGCGTATTCAAGTAGTCGTGTCTGTATGCACAACGTCCGTAAACACATACATATGCACATACACACGCACACACGGAGCTGCCTCTTTCGCGAAGATAGAGTTATAAAAATTTTTTGTCCCATGAGAGGCGACGAGGACGAGACTCTTGTGTATATATAACACGTATAATATATAACGGCGTAATTACCACGAGCTCACGCTCGACTTAACGACGCGGCGCGTATAAAAGCCGGAGGCTCGACACTTCGCGCGAGCGCGGGCGCGCGTGCATGCAGCGTCGTATATAATAGCCGGGCAGGCAAAAGTACGCGATTCCTTCGATGCGTATAGGATATATACCCTGTGTTCGCGAGGGCGCAGGAAATCATTAGTTTTAACGAGCGACTTTAGTGCGACTAAAATGCGCCCGATTTCCAATGACGCGGATTCGAAAGAAAACGAAATTACGAACGCGCTCCTGAATCGACGAGCGGTCTTTTTGAACGTACTTTTGAATTTCTTTGTAATAGAAATCATTCGGTACGCACACACACACACACATATATATATGCGTCTATTTTTACTCAGTCATTAACCTTCGACGGAACGTGACTGTGGGACACTCAGCAAACTTGTTTCAAACAAGACTACGCAATAATTACTGAAATATGTTTTAATGAGCACTACCAATACCCATCACCTGCTATTCGCTTGTATACGTATAATATTATATATACGAGACCATATGTAATTTTATAATACAGATAAGCGTCTGGAACGTTACAAGGAACTATTCTCATGGAAGTACGCGCGTGTCGCGAGTCTACAAGAGCTTAAACTTTCCCGCCGACGATAAATCATCCGAGCGTCGAAAAAATAGTATCGAAAAATCGACACCTATACCGCTGCAGTAGTCCCTCGGCTATCGGCGGATACACCTTTCGACCGAGCTTGCATATAGGTGCCGCTCGGTAATTTAACCTGCCTCCCTCATCCCGTACTCTCTCGCTCTCTTCGCGGTGGATCTGCATATTTTAGCACGAACACTTCCGTCGATCATTATCCTCTCTCTCTCCGAAGCGCGCAAGGCGCATATATAAACGCCTGCATTCGCGCCGGCTTTTTGCGGCCGGCGCGCGCGTTAATCGGCCAGATGGAGTATCATTATACACCGAATTCTTAATTCGCGCACCGTCGCGCCATTCGTCTTCATTAGAGGCTAAGGGAGAAAAGAGACCGTGTGTGTGTGTACCTGTGTATACGTGTGCATATAGGATATCAGTCAGGGAGTATTCATAGGGGGAGAGCGAGTATAGCTTCTGTTCGATTTCGATTGTCATGTGGCTATATTGGCTGTTTCTTCGGTCTCTGTGTTGCTGCATTATTTTATTTTTCGACTCGATTATTCGTTGAAACGAAATTTACTCCGAATGGCTTACAGCAGGCAAGTGTGTATAGGTGTGCCTATTTAGACAAGAGCAGGGGGGAGAGGATTAAGCCAAGGCGTATAATTTTGGGCTGCAACGCGCTTGTGTATAGCCATCGCGTGCAATGTATACTCCTTTTAAAGCCGTTCATTAAATTCGAGCGGCATTTATTTAAAAATCAGTGGACGCGTGCGATATGAATTTTTGGAATTTTTGTTTCCCATAATAAACAACGTATTCGTATCTGAATACACGTGTATTTTTAATTTCTACAAGAATTTAAATCACCTATACAGAACATGTCCACGAAAATATATGTCATTATATTTATATACGTCTGACAAGTTACGAAATTCTATAAACTATTACACAGACAAAGAAAAATCATTGGATTGTCAGGTTATAAATATTTGATTAAGTGGTACAAGATTTCAGCGCACAGTGAGTAATATAATAATAGAATTCCCAAATTCATGTCGTTCTATACTAATAATATCCCAAACCGACACATTCTGAATAAAAAAAAAATAAAAAACAAGAACGCTTTCTGAATAAAAAATAATAAAAGCTCTTACCTTATCAATATCCCACATAAAGCTGAGGTATATAGATTCCCAGTAGAAAATCATTCGTTGAAACATCGATTATAGCGTGCAGCATCCGTCGACTCATATACCTCCGGTATCGAGCCACAGATAGCCGATAACCGCATCTCGGATTCTCTAGCCGCGCATCGATTCATTTTCATTTCCTTATCGCGCGCTTATACTACCTTCCGAGAAAGTCTCACCCGTTTTATCTCTAGTTTCGCACGAAAGAGCGAGAGCGAGAGAGAGAGAGAGAGAGAGAGAGAGAGAGAGAGAGAGAGGACAGCTTTGCTATTATTCGTTTTAACGGCTATGTATACGATTCTGTCGTCTCTATACAATATGTATTCAACTATACAGCGTATGTCGTGTATAAACGTACATGCGATACTTCGCGCGATTTTGCACCTGATTGCACGCGTGGCTTCTCTGCGTACATATAATATATATGCATGTGACGAGAGATGTTTAGAAAATCATCAACCTGTACTATACTATTTTAGATTAGACGCTACTGTATCGAGAGCGCGTTTCTAGGAAAATTTCGATTTTTACAACCTGAGTCGATACCACACTTTTTCTTCAACTTAAATCAACATGATTTCGAACGACGAGTAAGCTAACGCAACTTATAGTCTTAACAGGCAAGCATATACAATCCTCTTACACCGGCGCGCGCCCTTATAATATAATAAAACTCCTCGCGCACGTTTTAGCCTCCAAGTACCACTTCGAATACGCACGTACACGCTCATTACGTGCGTATATTATACGAAAGTTAACACGTTGTTCAACAGTAGAGCTTTTCACACCGAGAGTAAAAAAGCTATTCTGAAAGCATACGTATAGCCAGAAGTATAGGAAAAGACCTCGACTGCATACTCGGGGCTTCGAAACATAAGTACGTTTTACGTAGGCGCACGTAGCTGTATATTGTTGCGACTGTGTGTATATACCTATAGATATTATGAGCGTCTCGCTGTACAGAGAATGGAAGCTTCGGTGGTACTTTTCGTCGTCGCGGGGTTTCATCGATGCCGTCCCGATGCAGAGACTGCCTTATTTTCAGACTGCGCATACATGAAGCTGAAGTATGCATATATATATATATGTATACGTATATTATTGCCTTTGATTAAACAGCGATTCCGGGAAATAAAATATTTTACTCGACATCAAATCTCAATGCATTAAATATATATACAAGGGAGAGAATGAAAGAGCCGTGTACACTGTGATATTCTGTATAAAAGGAAGAAACTTTGATAAATACCAAAGAAATTTTACGTAAGTCTCTCTATGCGTTTCTTCATTCGAAATTTTCTCAATTTTACCGCATCGTCAATTCCGTGCTCAATACAATAATCTATAGCTTTAACCTTTGATAAATGTGCGAAAGAAATCCTATTTCGCCTTGTGTTCTTATCTATACAGGAGACTCGCACGCACCGTCCCGTCAGGCATTTAAATACGCGTCATTGCCTGCGCAAAACAGGTTCCACCGAAAATTTACAAGTATCCGAAAGATAAAGGCTTAGAAGGCACAGCGTTGATAAATTTAAACGATCGCGCGATCATGAGAACCGACTGCTGCATTGATTTACATTAATTCACGATCAAAAATCAATAGCTTAATAACGCGATTGACTCCCGAAAATCCTGAACCTCTTCCGACGGTATGTACAATACTTAGGTAAACTTATTTAGTTATAAGCACGAGAAGGCGAGAGAGAAAGAGAGTGAATGAAAGAAAGTCGAGGAGGAGGATTGAAAAAGAAAAACGAAACCCTCTGAGAAAAAGAGGGAGAGAGAGAGCAGGCAGTTTATTTCGGTCGGGTTAATTAGTGTTGCCTCGCGAGTTTTACGGTTGACATTTGGCTGCTCGTTCCTCTCCTGAACAAGAAAGCTCGCGTACGCATATCTCCTTCGTTTTTTCATTCGATATGTGTATATAATACCGAGAGCCGATATACGCTCCGAAGGAAGATTTTTAATTCGAAAATCAGCATAAACATCGGAGGGTAAAGTGCTTACATATTGCGGTTTAATAACCGGAGTCGAGAGATATACAGTGGACCCGATTCAAGAGCTATTATATATACATACGCTATAGATTTATATAATTACTATCGTTTGCCAGAGAGATTGTTGACAAGTAGTATTACACTCGTTATTCACGATGCGGACTAAATCTTCATCAAAGGGTGAAACTGGTGCAAAATAAATCTATAATCGCAATACCGTTATTATAATATGCTTTAAATCATGCGGAATTTCATTTGCTCGATCAACTGAAATTGAATGAATAAAAGAAAAGAGAAAAAAACTCTAGAACCCACCAGAAGTCCAGACGAATTATAAATGCAAAGTGTGAAGAGCCGAAAAAGCGCCATCGAAATAAGAAGGCCAAAACTGCGCTTTGAACCTAGAAAAGGGGCGCCGCGTACACGTTACAAAGAAAAGAAGAAAGAACCTTACAAGCCTCCTCTCCGAGAGGACGAAGGGCCTCTCGACCGACAACACTCAATTAAATTCTGCGGCCAAAGGCGCCATAGAGCGACTATTAGTTTTTTCCTGTCGTCCATAAAAATTTTTCATGCCCGCCTTTGTCATATATATACACACATACATACAACCGTGCGAGTTTTGTATTGTGAACGCGTGCGGTATATAGCCTCGGCGCGTGAATATCACACTTTTTACGGCGCGCGTGTCGTCCTCGACGGTGCGCGCTTCTTTTATCTGCGGGGGTTATTTATGATTTTTCACTCGACTGTCTTAATTGTCGAATAAAACAGCTTATTACCGAGTCGAGAGAGCGAGAGAGAAAGAGAGACGAGGTGTAAATGTTTCGCTGATTTGACTCTGAACGACGGCATTTTCGTCATTCTCAAATTAAATCCCCGACATTCCGTCGTGTATACGATACAACGTAGTAAATCGAGATCTAGATTTCATCAACATTTTATAATCGGACTCTGGGAGTCACATCTTAGGCAGAAGAAAAAATGAATAATCAGATCTCGCAAGAGAAAAATGATAGCAATCGATAAAACTCTCGAACACGTCCTTCTTTCTTTTACTCCTTTTACTCGTAGGAACGGCACAGCGGAAATGCGAGTGCGGACGCTTTCTAGCTTTGAGTTTAGTCGGCTAACACTCCACCGTGTATGTACATATCATTAGACGTGATTTTTTCTTGCGGAAATTCCAAAGCACATTCGAATATACCTAGGTATAGATGCATTTTTTCAAAGTAGAACTCACCGACGAAACTTTCTTAAACCTTCAACCCAAAGAGCTTCCGTCGATGCCGCAATATTTTTTTCTCGATCCCGAGGACCATTTTTTCATTTCGCTCTTCCCGACAAACCTGCTTATCTTTATTCCGTCAAAATCTGAAGGATCGCTCTCTACAGGAGTCGAAATAGGATGATTTACAAGGGAGAAATGCGTAAACCTGGTGACCGAGAGAGCCAGGTTATTTTAAGGGAAATTCGGATCCCTGTGCTTTGGGAACTACGATCCTGCCTACCGATTATTATTATGGGCCTGTAAAAGGTTGAGCGTCAGGCAGTTATATTTTTTCACTGTGCTCTTGGATTGGATTTGTTCGAGGTATCCATGGCAAGGTGAAATTGACACTTTTATTGGCTATTTGTTAAGGAACGTTACGGTGAGGGAACTTTTTTTCACGCTGGTTTTCGAAGAGCTGGAAAAAAATTGCGGGCTAGTGAAGAAAGTTTATGCGCTGTGTTTATCTTGGATAGATTTTATACAAGCAAAACATTTTTCTTATTTTAAATAAAAAAAATGTTCACGATGCATTCGAGTACAATGCTCGATTTTTACGAGCAAACGTACTTGCATAGGAAATGCACGTTTTCGGAATATATCTCCCAGATACTATAAAACGCTACATTTTGCGCTGAGTATTTTCTAAAATAGAATAACTAAGTAGCAGCACTCGACTATTATTATGCGTAAGCCCATAAAAAAGTGCGACGTAAATGAACAAGTACTTATTTATACAAAGTCAATGTGTATAAGGTAAGGGATAGCGGTGTGTAAACGTACATACTAAATCTTGCTTGCTTTATTGGTATTTACGAGCTTCCTTATCTCAATAAGCGTAGAAAATACAGTGTACGCTTAGTAAATTTTGCTTTCAGGAGAAAAAAGATCGATGTATCAAATAAAAATAATTTTACATTCGGAATCATAAAAATGTATGTATATGATATATTCCATTTACCATCTCTGGCTCGCAGTAATCCAAGATTCAACATAAATGTCGCATGTACTTTCCTAGACCCGAACGCCTGAGCAATTTCTATTGGAAAATCCCCGCAATGTAGATAAATATACATAGACGAATGTATAGCGATACATTCGTCACAGGGTAACGGAGAAAACGCTCCGAGGCCTCGTTTTCCCAACTTCAGAGATAAGCGACCTTGACCGTCGAGTCTCTCTCTCTTTCCTCTCGAAGTTTTTCGTGAGCCTAATAGGCCGTGAAATTATTCGGCTGACTGTGGGACGAGCTATGGCGGCGCTTGCAGGACCGACTATGCAGAAGGAAGAGATAGAGATAGACTCTAATGAGCCGCGAGGACACAAATCCGAGCGCCGCCGGCCGTCGGACGCGTAGGTATGCGTTGTGCGAGTACGCGACGAGATCCTTCGTCTTTCGAGGGAATATATTTTTTTTCAAGGTTATTCGTGAGACGGAAAATTTTTGACATTTTGGAGACAAGTTTTTACGCTTAGGAGCTTAATATTCGATATAAGATTGTCCGTGTGTGAAAATAGTCTCGGTAACGCCGAGACAAAACTAAACGATATGTTCTTTATTTTTTGCCTAAACTCGGTCGTTACTCGTCAACGAACATCTTTGAAGGCAATTAGACGAAAAGAGAGTGGACAGGGATGAGCTGTTAAAACTTTTGAAAGCCCCATTTGTAATCCTTTGTTTCATTGTTCGAAAGTAAGGTATAAGCGGAGACAATTTTAACAAGCTTACGAAGGTTTTCGCATATTTTGCACAGCCTGTTGTCAAATGGTCACGAGCTATACCCAAAGAGATATACCCAAAGATTTAGATTATCTAAGTATCCATGACGCTCAAGATATTAGCTATATAAGTTTATCCCCGAGTATAGAAGAGTTAATCAGCCGTTAAATGATTCCATCAGACCGTTTATACCAATGAGTATTAACTTCACTTTGACTCACTGTGCGTAGCTAGAAAATCAAGCGACTCCCTGACAGAATCGGGGAAATTATACATATATACGATACTTGCCTTTTTAAAAAAGCCTACTTTTAAGTCTTGTAAAAATGCGCAAGGAACTACTTTTAAATTATGCAGTTTTAATCTCGATATTGCCTCTCTGTTGCAGGTGAGTTATGGAAAAAACGTGATTTACGAGCCTGACGAATACGTAAGTGATATTGAAAACTGATGATTTAATTTCAAAAAACTGCGTAAAAGAAAGCTTCCCAGTAGTTAGGTTATATTGTCATAGTATAGGTATACTGTATCGCGTATATAACGCACCCTTTACTGGCTTTACTTCTTTTCAGCCAAAGTCAATTTCACCGAACAACCCCATCCCAAAAGCAGAAAAAAATTCGAATCATACTTTTCAAACAGTGAAGCGACGCCTCACTCTCCTAAAAGAGCGCGTAGAACTTGGAGCGAAAGAGGGAAGGAAAAAGTGAGCTCCCGCATCGCCGTAATCCAGCCAGGGCGGGTGGCATACATGCATAAAAACTTGCAGCAGATTTATTTAAGTCCCTCGGCCTCTGTCTCCCTCACTAGGACGCGCGCAAGAGCTAGTTGACAAGAGTTCTACTCGCGTAAACACACTCGTTTCTCCGTTGTTCCATCGCGGGGCTGTTTGTAGCGACACTCACTCTTGGCCAACTATCTCTTACTCTTTTCTCCCTTACTCGGAGTCCAAGAGACGAAGACAGCGAGCCTCCCAAAACACAGCGAGCCACGTTACCCCTACGTCAAGGGGTTGCTCGGCGAAAGGGTTGCTGTCTCCCACGCTCCTTCCTCCCTATTTACTCGCGAACGAGAAGAGAAGGGAGCCGGCGGTTCGCTACCTCCCAGTGGGCGCGCCAGAGAGACTCCGCCTCCTACCAGCTCCCGAAGCATCCAACCAGAGGCCTCGGGGCCGCCCACGTGGCGCGCTCCCGCTGTTCCATTGGCGATCGCGTCGTCTGCTACGCCGTGGTGGGGAAGCCGGGGTTTCACGATTCCTCCGCCAGAGGGTTCGCTTGCTCGCGGCGCTCTCGCGCTAGAGCGAGACGGAGCTAGGGAGAGCCGAGCTCGCTGAAGTGGTGTGAGTGGAGAGAAGTCAGTCGCAGACTGGAGCGCAGGGGACGGACACCGCCGCCGCGCGCTCCGTGTGTTGTTTGTAGCACAGCTGTGGGCTCCTCGCACGGACTGATTAGGCGCCGCCGCTGCTGTTGTTTTTGTTATTCTTCTTCATTTGCTTTATATCGGGGGTCACGTATACGGCTCGCGCGTTGGATTCCGAGTCTCGATCGCGTATTGTGCGGTGCCTCTCGACAGTGCCCAAGTGGACGAACCATGAGGCAGCGGAAGAGAATCTCGTAGCTGCTGCAGCTGGCGAGAGAGAAGAGTTTTTCAAATTTCTTACTTGCGCGCCGCGAACTTTCTCCGATAGCACGGTTAATAATATATACGCCCCGCGAGTGTGTTGCAGTGTTTTACAGTGCGGCGTTTTTATTTTTCATTTTAATTATTTGCGCTTGATGCTCGTTGATCGCTGGTCTACCGTACGGGCTGTCCGCTGTACCGCTGCTGCTGCTGCTACTGCTACCGCTGGACTGAGAGATAGAGGAAGCAGCAGCTCGTTTAAGGATTACGGCCGCGTAAGGACAGAGAGATAAGTGCGAAGGAGGAAGTGTGAGCAGACAACAACATGTCGGCGTACGCGCAATTCGGATACTATCCGACGGCTTCGCAGGTAAGCTCGCCGATGAGGTTTCTCTGCGATCGATTGGCCCTTTGCGCTTATACATATATGTAACGCCACTCTTGCATGACACGTTTGCTCGTACTATCATGTATGTAGCCCGAGTCTAACGTATTTCAACTTAACTTTATGAACTTATTATCGCTTATCGCTTGTATGCGTTCACGCATTTCCAAGCGAGACCAATCGTAGCTGAACTAAACTTGACTCTAATAGGATTCCACATTAATGTAGTAGTCGAGACTCGTTCAGTGTATAGAGTAGAAAATAGTAGGCTATTATAATTAGACACTCGACTATCCTCTCTTACGATTACCTATAAGCTGCATTGAGAATCGCAGATATGTTATACCGACAAATTTGTCTATTCTCTACTCTCGATACATACCACGAGTTATCGTTCGGAATGCAGACAATCTATTTTATTTGCGATAACACGATGATCTTAAATAGTTTCCTCGATACGAGGTATAGTTCCAATCGCCGCGATTACTTTCTACTTTCAGAGCATGTGGCATGCTAAAGAGGCTCCGCATGAAACAAGTTCCCACTTTTTAACGGATGAATATTCATAGATAATCTGGTTATCCTATTTAAAGCGATATGTTGTATGTGCCGAGTAAAACTCCGATCGTTGTGAATTCATGCGTTGCTTGCTCAAAAAAAAACTTAGCTCGATCGAGCATTACGCTTCTTTTCTCAAAATTAATGCAATGTCATCGATAATCTGGTTAATTTGCATATTAAAATTAAGATTCAATGTGTACACAGTTGCCAATGAATTCAATGTAAAAACTAGTTTCTAGGTTAGGTGAGCAACAATTATCTCTTTGGATTATTCCAAATGTAAACATCGTTTCAACAAATTAGAAAAACATTATTTTATCAAGATTGCATATCCATAAATATACTCGTATCACTCGATATAGGTACCAGCACTTTCGCTGCAACCAGTCGCTGGAATAAAAGCCAGAGAGAGAAAGATCAATCTCCGGGAGAACAGCTGACTCACACGTCACACTTCTCTCTTTGCCCCTTCGCGTCCCATAACCAACCAACTGAATATCGTCAATCGCGAGAGTGAGAGAGAAAAAGAGAGAGAGAGAGAGATGCTACAGCTATATAGTCGGCGAGCGAAAAAAAAATCGTCCTCGTAAAAGCGAACGGAACGAGAGAATTGAGAAAGTGTATGAGAGACGCGAATGGTATATATCCCAACGCGTACAGGTGCACGCACTCCGTCGGCCGTCGCGCCTAATGCGGCCCGACAACGGGCTGTTATGCCCCGCGAGAGACACGTCTACTTCGAGGCCCGGCGAAGCGCGAAAATAAACGGGTCCCATCTCTGTTTTGTAAGCGGATACGCCGCGCCGGCCTTTTGTTTACTTATTTTTCTTTTCGACTCTCGCCGGTCTTATTAATATTTCGCACCTCCGAATAGAGCGAGGAAGTATATCCGCGAGGCGTGAGGAGTCAATCGGGAGAGATGAGGGTCTCTCATTTTCGGAGAAATTCGTGTCGAGGGAGTAGGCATATATATATTATACACACTCACACACACATACTAGATGCCAAAAGATATAAGTATGCCTCGTCCTCTCGATAGAGTTATTCGAAGATCGAGAGTCTGTATGTATGTGTGTGTGTGTGTGTGTGTTCAGATTTTATAGCGATTGCGTTAATCAAGTTATATATAGTCGAATGATCGGTGGAAGGATAATCTATGCGCGTGTGAGCGAGACGATCGAGTCTAGGAAGAACTTGAAAGCGAGTATATAAATAAACTATGTATATACATGAATAGTTAATTGAATCAAAGTGCAGCGGCGACGAACGAGCGAGAGAGCGAAAAAAAGTCGGAGTATGCAACATTGAAGACTAATGTATTGCGTATTTACTGCAATATAAAGATTAAACTTACACATGTCAAAATTCGTGTCAATGCAACTAATATTTATTCATGTGTGTAGGTCACACGCTGCTGCGTTCCATTTGAATATGTAAAATCATTTCAACTCCGCGCAATCGAATTAGATTGTATAAAGTAATCCGCGTATATAGCAACTGCTAAAAAAAATTAAAAGGAAGAAACGGCTCGCGTGCGCAAGAGAGAGAGAGAGAAAGAGAGGAAAAAGCCGCTAATTATCCAAGAGATACAATGTAAACAGGTAAACACCGCATTGCTAATTATCTCGTCTGTTTGTTTCTCTAGCAAGTCTATGAGAGGAAATATTTCCAATTTATTAATGTAATCAACGAAAATAAATTCGCTATTAGTAAGTAAATATCATACATATGTGTGCGTGTGTGTGTGTGTGTATATTTATACAGATGTCAATCCTTCGTTCTATTGTTCAAGATTTCGTTTCATGCGTCTCATTATGCACACGAAGATTCGCATGTAAGACACGATAGCTTAGACGCGATAAATGGCTTCAGAAAGAAGCAAACAATGTTTTTTTAAGAAGGCCGGGTGTTACTAGACATAACCTCAAACCGCAAGTCACTCGAGAAGTCCAGCCGTTTGCCTGTACATAGATGTATGTATATACATGTACATACATGTTATGTACGTAAATACAAACCCGTAACGATTTCTCTAAGACCGAAAAATTGTTACGCTAATAACATAACCATTTATTTGTCGCGTATTAAAACCGAAAGCCGCCGAAAAAAAAGAAAAAATAACGAACGCAATACAATGTAATTGACCCGAGAGGACCGTATAAATATTAATATCTCGCTTCGCGTCATAACACTTAGCAAATCACTCTCAGCGAATACAAAGTAAGTAAAAAAATGGGGCATCGATCGACACAATATACTCACACATTCAACGATTGTTTTGATCGAGACAATACCATTGTATGCCACGATTTTATTACACGCCAGACGACGTCGCCAACCGGAATATCCGATTATTTCCCACTGAAGTCGTGCGAAGTTTTCATTTAAATTCTACCGCGAATTCTTAATATCTTCTTTCCCTTCTACTTAAACATACCTCGACCAGCAGCACAAATTGTCTCCGTAATTACGATTCAGACGTTTTTCTATATTCCTTCGGATATCAAAAAGGTATAAATATATTTATAAATAAATAAATATCCTATCAACTCGTGCATATCATTAGCATAAGATCCTTTTACTTTTTCGTATTGTAATGCGATACATGCTCTCGAGGTACATTGCCGTGTGTATGTTTTCGGGAATTCAATCGGATGCGTGCGAAAGAGAAGATAGTCTCTTTCTTTCTCTTTCTTTCCCTTTCTTTCTCTTTCGCTGCGAGGAAGGTTAATTGAATTCGATGATTATTATCTGAAAGTGACAAAATATTTGAAACGGCACAGAGCGCAGCGACGGCAGTTCTCATAATTGGCCTGTCATTTATTCGAGCAAACCAATATTTCGCCTCAAGGCAGGATTAAGCTTGACTTTTGTTTGGAGACTGTAATATTTACTATGACGCTCGCGTTATATATTATCGAGAAGCAGTCATTTATCGTATAAAAATTTAATACACCAACGACGCTATAGTTTCGGTTATCTTCGTACCGGCCCATAAATAATTATTATTCTCTCGGTGCGAAAACGAGTTGCTCGATAAACATTAAATTAAATGTTAAAAAAATAAAGTAACTCGCGACTATTTCAGCGTATGCAAAAGTGAAAGAATCGACCAGCTGACTTTTTCTTTCTTCTTCAACGTAAGTACACGTATATATGCACCTACATATACCTATATCCCATACTATACACCGGGTAAAGCCAACGAGTTGGGAGAGAGAAAGGAAGAAGGGGGGAATATATGTCGTTCGCAAAAGTGCAGTATGCGAAGTGTAGCGCATGCGCTGTCTCGGGTTCCTGAGCCCATAGACAGACTATGACATGCGTACGAGGAAGTCTTACATCGGTGTGATATGAGCTACGTAATGTACGGTTTTGGCGTGATGAATAACTATGTATTTTTTATTATCAGTCTTGTCATTTATTTCAAAACAATAATGGATGCTACGACTCTAATTAGTCGTAATAAATTTTCATCGACTTGTGTTTTTCACCCTCTACACATGCAAACGTTCGGTCTCATTCGAATTTTCATATCCTTGATGTCGTCGATACTTTTTTTTCGATAGTCACGGACAGGCTATTTATATGAATACGAATTTGCATTTTTAATCGCTGCTCGTGGATGTCAATGAATGTTTAACTGTAAATTTATGTCTGCGCTTGTCGCGTGCTTTTTCGAATTATGTGCGCGGCGTTCGCTTTCTTTTCAATTTTCATTCTACAAAACCGTTACATTTCCGTAGCGTATTTTTGTCATTTAAAATTAGGCTTCGAATAGAAAGAAGGCGCATCGGAGTAGAGTTTTATAAACATCATTTATTTCAAATAACGCTCTATACAAAGTACACGAGTGTGTGTGTGTGCAAGAGCTGAAGGAGAGGACTCGCTCAGTCCTATGCAATATGCGCTGAATCCGAAACCTCGAGCTCGGCGTCGAATTTCAATTTGTTATTAACCTTCATATGGACTCGTTGCGTTTTCTCGTCGCATACATAGGCTGTATTAAATTTTTAATTTTTTTGTGCCGCTCATGGACGTTACGTTATGGCTAAACGATATTTTGAAATATTTATCCCGCAATACACAGAGCGATATTTCTTTGTAATCAGCCTCTGCCATCTAAACGAATACATTATACAGATTTGTTCTCGCGGCTCAGTAGGTGTACACATATATGTACGTGAGCAATTTTTATCGTCCCACTAATGTACGAGAACCTGACAAAGAAACGTAATTTTTCAATATCTCTCGTTGGAAGAGCCATTAAATCAGGTTAAAACATAGTATCCTCGAGATAAGCATCAATCCAGATCAGGAAGTGCCCAATCGAACGCGACTCGGCTCGTTCGTCCCAAGATGAATGAACGCAGAGCTCGCGATCGACTCGTCAACGAGACTACTCGCTCGCGTTCGATCTTCGCGGGTGACAAATTGTACGTATATACCCCCGCGCACAAATCAGACAAACATCTATAGCCGGTAATCTCTACCTGCGATCGACCGAAGAGAGAAAGACTTGTACACATACTTATGGCTGTATGCGTAGATGTACGTGTGTGTATATGTGTATACGTTAATGTATACGTATGTATACGTAGAGAAGAGTAAAAATATAAAAGCATCTCGCTTTGATTAATTGAATCTTGCAAATGCGCTTGTCTCTTCCGGTGAAAATTTTTCCTCTTAGTGTCCGAAGAAATGTAGTACGCTTAGATACACAGATCAGATGTGTGGCGCGTGATTAATTTTGTAATTACTACGATATTTTTCGTTCTCTACGATGTGTGCTATATAACTAATAACAGATGACGCAAACGTTGTTAAACTTTATCCAAAGATTCTTCAAATGTAAATAAAATGCGAAAAGAGCGTGCGCAACGTGCAATATAAGTCCAAGTTTTCATAGTGAATAATGGATTCGAGCACGCGAAATCATCGAGTACCAATATTCGCGAGAAAAAGAGCGCGTAGAGTAGAGACTATATACAGTACATACATTCACAATGAAATTCGCATTGTTGCGCGATAAGAACTCGTTATTAAAAACGTTATAACTATGTACTTAAAATTTTTGTGTACACCCGTCGAACGTGAATAATTTCGAGGGAAACTGCAGCTCGACACGCGAAACGTTGTTCGAGTCGGCGCGATAACTTTCGCGCGCATCAAATCGAAGATTTTTTTATACGAAAAATAAAAAGTAACAAATTAAAAATAAAAAATAAAAAATAAAAAATAAAAAATAAAAAATAAAAAATAAAAAAAAAGAAAAGAGAAGCGACCATCTCGCTTATCGATAATTGGCCAGCGGTCGAATTTTTGCACTATATACTCCGTACAGCCACGGTGAGAGAGACTGTCATCGTCGCACTACAACCGGTTTTTCCCTCTGTCTCTCTCTCTCTTTCTCTCGCTCTCTTTCTTTCTCTCTACCTCGATTTTCGTTCGCGCAAGTAAACCAGTTCGTACCGTGTCTCTTTTTCTCGGACGACAACGATGACGTCGAGGAGAAAGAGAGTACATCACCGACTCTTTTTCGCTGCGAGGTAGAGGCAAAGTCAAGGAGGCGCTTGATTAATTGCTGAAGTTGAGCGGCTAATGGAGCTTTTATGAGCGCTTGTTTTGGAGAAGCAGTTTCAGGTGCGCGCGAGCGAGCGCAGAGAATTAAAGTGTCGCTGTAATTGAGCGACGCGCGTTTATCTCGCGGAAACATTTTCAATTCCCGTATTTTTTGTTGTCGTCGATAGCTCTTGCGCGCAGATGATCCTTTCTCATTGATTTAATCGTACTTTCTCTAAGTGCTTTTTTACACTTGTTCAAGGTATAGGTATACCTTAATAGATAACCGACGAGAGACTCCTTCGGTGAATAAAAATAGCGCATATATCTCGATGCAAACTATTCTTCGGTTTAAAATGCGAGAAAATTAAAATAACTTGAAAGGCGCACCTCGTTAAAAATTATCGAACGTATCTCAGTATATACTTTCCCGTAAAAAAATCTCTCGGCACGAAAATTGATTCTCTCTTTCCCCTCAACGTCGCTCGTTATCGTCGTCGCGCTTTAACGTAGCGTCTCCTTTCTCTCCCTTTTTTTTCTCGATTTCTCGCACGTTCCCGCCTTAATCGCCCTCTTTCTCCTTCTTTTTCCGCCGCTTACTACTCGCGAGTTACTGCCACTTTAACGGGCTCTTTAACGCTTCAAATAGATCTCTCTTTCTCTCTTGCTCTCTCTCTCTCTCTCTCTCTTTCTTGCTCGACACACAAAAAACGCGCTACTCGTTTGACGCCGCTAAGTGCGTAAGCGAAGCACGGGGTGCGCGAGAGGAAGTCCGGGAAATTTTTAGCGATTTTCAACTTTTATGATGGGAAGTACGTGTGTATCTTTAACGAGGATCGGAAGGAAGAGTCTGAGACGAGTTTAAGTACCGCGAGAAGATGAGCTTTTAATTAAAGGCAGATGTAGTCATGCGGATGCAAGGTATTTATTGTGACAGTGTGTCTGTTGCCGTGTATACGGGTTATATTCGTGCGTTACACCGGTGATAAAAGAATACGATAAAATGTCGAAAATTTAAATGCGTTCGTGCATTGGCCCCCTCGCGCGTGTGCATCTAACGCTCGAAAAATAATCTTCCTTCTATATCTAAAGCGATGATGTTAAAACACAGCAGTTCACACTGCGCTCGTTCGAGAAGGAATGAAAAAAAATTCTCTATCGAATCATTGATATAGATATATCCCTTTAACAGGGCCTCGCCTCTACAAACGCAGATAAGACTTTTCTACGAAAACTTGCACACGCGTATCACACACGTACACAAACTAATACAACGGCGAGGTAGACACGAGTCACGACACACTGCATAGTTCTCAGACGATAGCTTATCGGCCATTTCAAAAGTCATACCGACGTGTCACACATACGTACACACTATTCCGTGGAGCATGAAATATCGTCGATTGCTCAATTAGCTAACTCGACTTTTTTATATTAACTATTTTTCTTCCCTCATTCTGTGAATCTATCGGAAGAGTACATAACATAATTACGAATAATTCCAATTACATTATACTGATGCACACTAGCTATAGAACTACGCTCTAAAGAGTAGATTATATTAGATAGTAAATTTGATTCCAAAGAGGATCTGAAGAATATAGCGATATGCATCGCAATCATCACTGCAATAAAACGCTATAAAATCCAATTTACGGAAAATTTCGTCAGCTTCGACTCCGCTTCTATCTCTCACGTATTTCGCTCAATCTCGAGGGCCTCTGTGGTAATTCTCTGAGAGGCTATATCTCTCTGAGCCGTCGGATATGCACTTTATCGATGCACCGGAGCGCCTTTACGTATAAAAAGAGACAGATTACTTGCATGATATCGTAAATATGCGTACTCGATTTTGTAAGCATAATTTTGCGAGTAATAGTTTTATCGTAACTGGAATATTTCGAGATCAGCGAACGCGATGATTGCGCAAGGGGAAACTTTTAATAATCGACCTCTTGCTTCATCTCGAGCATTTGTAAGCAAAGAGTACGTATGGCTGCTATATGTATATACCATATGTATATACAACCCTTGAGTACGTCGAAGGAAAGGAAAGGCTCGAGTGTTCGGTTCTCGATAGATCACTTTTCTACTTTGATATAATTAGTCAACTGTTGCTTTATGTGCTATGCTCTTCACCTTAGATGCTGGAATAAATTGTGCGTTATAATTCACTTCATTAAAATATTTAAGAGACTCTTAATAGGTCGATGCGTTTTCTCGTGTTTCGATCACGTAATACACGCTGCGCGATCGCGCGAATTGCCGACGGCTAAATCATCCGAGAGTGTCGAGAGACAATTTTTTTATGCTTCCCACGAGCCATAATTCTTTTCTCTTTTCAAACTGTACGCATACTCTCAAGTGTAATACGTGTACTGGGGAAAATTGAATTTGCCCGACGTAACTCGTGTAAGAGAGAACGCAAATATCGCGCGATACATCTCCAAGTTCTTGATGCATTGCGTCTTCATAATTTGAAATTTATCAGACATCCGCTGCACGCCACAACATCCTTTAGTCTTCACCTACGAAGCTCAAAGAGGACCCGTTTTTAGAAACATAGCGCTGCGTGAAATCAATATTTTCAAGGATTGGATGCGGCTCGAAAGTCAAGGAATGTATTTCGAGAACAAAAGATTAGCGAAGAGTGAGATAGTGAATAGTGAGAAAGAAGACAGGAGGCGACGAGGTGTCTGGCGAGCTACGACGACGAAGGGTTGGCCGCGTGAAATCCTAGCTTCGATCAAAGGCCATCGCGGTTGGACAAAAGCCCGCCGACGACAAGCCGAAAAGCTATAGCGACGATCTTGCGAGAGGTTTAGCTGGATTTGCCACGAGTACACGCGTTGAATGAGATTGATGTTTCGTAACTTTTCACCTGACTTATAGATGGACAACACGACCTTTTTTTATTGTTGTCGTTGCTATTCCTTTTGTCTCCTTTTTTAGTTTAACCCCATAAACGAGCGATGAATCGCCAATGGAGTCGTTACTAAGGCACAAGGAAGCAACCGACAAAACCGCGCATGAATAAGCGAATCCCTTCGACGAGGATTAAGGTTCTTCTTCGTCGAAGCTCCCGCGAGTATTTTCTTCTTCGCCTCTGATGTTTCAGAGTCCGTCGGCGGGCAAAAAAGTCAATTAAGAGCGAACGAGCGAGAGAGAGCCTAAGGGCTGAAGTGCGATTCCGCTAATGCCTCTGTTGGCCTTTCATGAGGCAGTGCAGGCGCTTTGATTGTTTTGGGGCCGAGGTATATACGCTCTTAATTCTATAATCGTTCTTTAAGAGCCGCTGATTTATGATAGAGAGAAAGAGAACGATTGTTCTGATGTGCGCTATTTTCAAATTTGCGAGCTATTTGAGAGGTATAAAATTTTCTTTAATCAATGCATACAGCCTTTTTATTTTTCATCTCCAAAGGATATTCTCGAGTATAACGTTTGGATTGAAGTGCATTTAGTGAAGAAAGCTCTCCAGTCCAGACTAATCGTCGCGTGCAGCCATTAATACGCTACTGCTCGCGTAAAGTAGTAAAGCTCGCGCGACGTATAAATGCAAAAGTTAATTTTAATTAAAAGCGATCCAACGAATAACGAACTCTCGAGGATCGCGCAGACCAATGGAGATTCGAGACTCGGACACTCGACGAGACGGATGTAACCGCCCTGCCTATAGTGAAACTCGAGAGCGTCTGCTCTTGTTCACCTCCGACGACGTCATCGTCTGCTGAGTTCTTTTTATTCTTCTTTTCCCTTCGGCTTGTTCAAATAGTCCTGGCCATAATGATATTAATTAGACGCGAGTAGCCAGTCTCTCCTGGAAACTTTTTATTTCCTACGCAGTCGCAGTTGCTGCTTTAATCTGACTCGCTCTCAAGTTCATATATACATATATATATATATATTCTTGCGTTGACACTTTACACAAAAATACAACGCGTCAATATAGAATAGAATATAGAATGGAGTCCGTCAGACGGTCCAAATTTCAACAGAGTGTAAGAACTTTTGTACGACATCTCGAACAACGTGTTGTACGAGTATATATTTATGCTCGAGAAACATCAGCAACAGCGGCAGCAGAAATACATGAATTCCAGAAAGAGTCTCATTTCAGCACTATAGAGCTGCGAACGTGACGTTCTCTACGTCCGTAAGGGTAAAACCGCGTTCGCGTCTTCTCGACTAACTCTTTCGCTCTCGCGTATATATACATACCTATTCACACACAAACGCACACGTACGGGCTCGAGTGCTCGGGGTCCCCGAGCGCATAAATTTCCGCGACTGCGAGGGGGTGGAAAGGAAAACAATGGCGACTGAAAAATAGAGCTGTGGTGCGAGCGCGCACGATGCTATTATTGTATAGTCGTTGTCGTTGAGCATCTTTTTTCCACGTCAACGCTTTTTCTCTCTCTCTCTCTCTCTCACACTTTTTTTCGTCGTTTGCTTTTACGGATTTTCATTGCGCCGCTGTGTCTTTCAGGTTTTTTCCTTTTTTTTCTTTATGGCTCGTGCTTCGCGTTTTATGAGCGACATCGACGCTATGTGTTATATGTATATGGCGGGATCGAGGAATTGTGTAATGTAGAATGCGGGAACGTGACCGTAGCGCGCGTTCGGTTGTTAACATTGCGTTTTACATTGTATTTTCACGCGAACGCACGAGACGTATGTTATTTGTGTGTCTTCGAGGAGATTAACGAGCGAACGGGGTTCGTTGTTTTATTAGCGCGGGACATCGGTTGTAAAACAATGGGAATCGCGAGAGAGTTCTGTCTCTCTCCCTCTCTCTCTTTCGTGGGTTTTAAATTTAGTTGGCGCCTGCGAGCGCGGAAAATTCGGCGAAGAAAATGTTTTACTATTCATTTTGACTAGACTTACAGCTATTTCAGATAAAATACGATGTTAGCTGAAAAAGATTAGCTAAAAATCGTTCGTCACATCTTGAATGAGATATATTTTTACACAGCAATAGATATATTTTTACACGACAATTTGTACTATACTTTAATTTTAAAGTATTTGTACATCTATACTAACCAACATGAGTATATTTTTAACGGAATAATAATGGATTTATTTTTCGATGGTTAAACGTGCCTGGGTATAATTTGTTTATAGCCAAGATAAGAGTATACATTAACTATTGAAGCAAGGGTATTTTATGCAATATATATCAATTCCCCTCTATAGAAACTTTTAAATTGGAACTGTATCTATATTCTCTAACCATATTCATATAAATTCATCATAAATAATTCTCAATAGTCACTGCATCGATTTACTTCACAAAAGAAAGAAATATAGCACGTAGCTTGATGCATTAGTTATTGAACGCCGAGTTAAAAAAATCTCTTTTGCGTCATAAGAGAAAACCTATAACCTATAACGTATGCTAAAAGAAAAGTCAATTAATTAAAAGATTCGTAGGAAAATGACTAACAACCGCTTCGTTCTGTTTCAGCTCTTGGTGAGCGGCGGCCAGCCAACGACGGCAACCTCACCGGCGATGTCTTCAGCAGGTGCATTGAGTCCTGGGGCACTGTCACCCTCGTCGACAGCTACGACCGGAACGACGACCGGAGGCGGTAGCAGTACGACAACTGGCGGTGCCAGTACTCCAGTTGGTGCCGCAGGTGGTGCCACGACGACAGTCCCGGTCTCGGCGACGAGCACCGGTCCGGGCTGTTGCGAAAACGGCCGACCCATGATGACCGACCCGGTCACCGGACAGACGGTTTGCTCTTGCCAATACGACAGCGCCGCGAGGCTGGCCCTCGGCGCGTATCCGAGACTGGGACCCGCCGCAACGTCCTACTCGTCGTATCCAACGCCAACGCCGTCGGGCAGCGATCAGGGACCCTATCCCAGTATTGGAATGGATAGTTCGGCTTTTTATTCGCCATTGGTAAGTTTACATATACATACGTTATATTAAGACTAATTCTGAAGAGTCGTAAAAGACGAAAGCCGACACCTCAGCGGAAGAAACTAGAGGTCTTACGTAATCATTTTTCCTCTCGCATCGCCCTATATATATATATAAGAAAATAAGCAAAAGACCGAAGACACATTCCGAACCTCAGCCGTAACTTTTCGTCAACTTGGCCTATAGTTCGGAAAGGGAGAAAAAAAGAACAAGAGTATACGAGAAGAACACACAACAGAATCATCGTTCACGCGTCACTACTATCGTTTGGCCTAATAATTATTCTTTATCTTCTGCGTTCTCTGTCGCCTGTGCATGTATGTATATAGTCAATGTATATATATAGGCGAAAGAATAAGTATATATATATAGGTATATTGTCGCACATACATCTGCTGAGGGCGTGCCACGCGTCGTAAATTCCTTTTGTATTTTTAGAAACTATACTGCTACTTACTGCTCTCACTAGTGAGTGTCACACTGGTTCTAATCGGGCGCGTGAGTCGCGTCGAATAAATCTCGAGCGACGAGCTCTCGCTGAAACATTAATTAGACTTAGCGAACAATTAGCTATGCGCAATACGATTCAGCGGTTCAGTTGCCTAAGGAAAGATTTCGCAACGAGAGGAAGAGATATGACACCATAGCGCAGAGAGTAAGCCAGTAATTGTTGCGTATACTACGCAATGATTATTCGAAGTACAGAACGTGACATTTTTTCACGGAGAATATATGTACGAAAACCTCTTTAATTCAATGCAACGCAGTTGGAATCCAAATCAGCGCCAAGTTTCGTAACGATATTTTCGCCAGAAGAGTGAGAGAGAGAGAGAGAGTTAACCGGGAGATTGATCGGTTCGTCGCTCGTGGCGTGCGAAATAATTATTTCTTCGTCTCTAACTCCTCTACCTTTCTCTTTCACTCTGTAAATTAGCTTGGAATCCAGACGAAACGATCCACATGGGTCGTCTCGAGCGAGTACAAAAACCGCGCGATTATTCCGGCTATGCGAAAAGGAGGAGGAGTTTTTGAATCCAGTCATCGATGTGGTATGATAATGAAGTGCGAACTCGGAGACGCCAGCTCGCAAGTTAATCAAAGCTCAATAATACTTGGAAGAATAAAGCAAGCGAGGGATATTAACCAAGCGCGGTTATGTTGTTTACGAAAAGAGTGTATAAATATATTTTTACTCGGAAAAGAAAACGTTTTATCGAGTTGAAAACACACACTTTCCCTGGAGTGCTGAGACTCTATTAATAGATACGCCTGTGTCCCGGCAGCTGATTAATTTTCGCTAATGGAGCAGAATCACTTACCGCGCCACGAGATATTATATGCGCTGCATATGTGTGTGTGTATGTATATAGGATATATGTATATAGGAGAAGAAAAATCGGACGCGGCGAGATTGACGTAGCGAAGAGGAGGATAAATAGGCAGATAAAAAAGTCGCCGCGCGATAATCCCAAGCCGAAGAAGCTTCGTGGAAGAGAGAAGACGACGACGACGACGACGCATCGGTAGGCCGCGCGCGAGGAGGAGGCATTAACGAGGAAGGCTGTGATGGATTCCCCCGGCATTTTTCAACGCTTGTCAAGCGCAGCCAGATTCTCCGGGCGGAGCTGGGAAAAAATTCGACGACGCTTTTGGACGCGGTGCGACTTGTATACATATATTTAAGCATAGACCGATATTCACTAAATATATCGTCGCAATAATATAGTTACAAATATTTATCGGTAAAGCAATGAGAAACAAATAGTCGACGCAAATTTTCGAACCGATCGGTACGAGGACGACAAACCTCATTCGTTGCACGAGAAAACCTCGGAGCACATCCAAATATAAAACGGTGAACCGAAAGCTCTCGCGCGAATAACTCAGCGCGCCAGAGCTATACAAATGTCGAACGCTCTGTACGAGTTTCGCGAGACACGTGTAACACCTATGCGGCTATTTCAGGAGCGCATTATATGCTCTGTGTATAGCTTTTACGCAAGCGTGCAAGACTCGAGAGTCATCATTAGCCGACAATGAAACTCAATTTGACG
The DNA here is from genome assembly GCA_018906985.1 of Apocrypta bakeri. Taxonomy (NCBI): domain Eukaryota; kingdom Metazoa; phylum Arthropoda; class Insecta; order Hymenoptera; family Pteromalidae; genus Apocrypta; species Apocrypta bakeri. The sequence continues at coordinate 4,723,265 of JACCIA010000003.1, forward strand.
AGAGATTTGTTTGACATATAAGCCGAGAGCCTCGTGTATTTAGAGTCTCATGCAAATTTATCGTTTTTCCTCGCTCGGGCGACGAGGAATTTTCGGTTATTTTTTACCCTCAAGTATAAAGCTCACTCGCTTGTTTAGTACCGCGAAGAAACTGGCGAGCGTGTGCGCTCGAAACATTATTTGTTCGAGAAACGCACCGGTTATATTTTCTCCTTTGTTCGTTTTAACGTATTTCCGGAGGGAAATTCATTTCGAAGCTTGCAACTGTATAATATAGAAACGAGGAAAATCGTTCGGCTAATGCATACGAGTACATAGTCTTTTTTTTATCCTTGATGTATTTATGACATTGGACACGCGATAACAATTTCAAATATAATAATACTCATCGCATGCAGTAGCCGTTTAGCAAATACTCCAAGTAGTATACAGCGCCGATCGCGAAATAAAATTTCCTACATGAGCAATATACTTTATTCAGCGCTCGATTCGACCACCTGTATATATATATATATATATATATCAGAGGAAGAGAGCGATCGACGCTTTTATTGACTTGCGTATATACGCTCTGTTGCTCTGCTGCTGGGCGTCGCTTATACGCGAGCAATATCGTTCGGCCATGGCGCAAAAGTGCCGCCTGTAACGCGAAGCTCATCTCTCACTCGAGCGATTTTCCCCGCCCCATATATTTATACGTCAAATGCTCGAAGCGCGTAAACATTTTCGCGAGAGAGATATTCCATCGATGCATCGAAAACGCTCAATTAGCGTCCTGACTATCTTTATATGCTCATGCGTATATTCAACGCTAATTGCTTATCGGCATTTGTTGGCGCTGGTTATATATCCCAGCTATATATATATGCGAATGTTTTCTTTTTCGATTCGTTAATGACGGTCGCGTGCGTTACTTTTTTCTTTTAATTTTTCATTACTGCACACATTATAGCGTGCATAATAAATATGCTTTGAAATTCGAAATCACTCGCTGCTTATGAGAACGAAAAAATATGCTTAATTCGTCTCGAGAAAACTGGGTCGTTACTGTGTTAATGTAACGAAATTAAAAAATTGAAGCGCAACTTGACTAACCCATTTTTGGGAGGATTGTATTCTCAATTATCTCATGACCTTCGCGTGATTGGACGATTCGAGTGTATATTATATACGTGGCCGATAACTCGATAAATGAGTACTCATCTGATGAAAATCCGATATCTAACGGGATTTACGTATATATATATTGCTTCGGTACACATACGCGTACATAGTGCTAGAGTTATGGACAATTTATTTTTCCTCGCAATGATTGAATCGATTGCTTTCTCGATAATATATTATACGATAAACAAGCTTGCTATACGAAGAGGCCAGATTTTGATTTTTTGTACAACGGAATTGACAAGTCTCATTTGCGCACTCGCAAATAAAAAAAACACGTGTCTCAACTTTTAGTTGAATTGTGCTAATTATTTATGTTTCTTAGTATATACACCTGGAAATGTTAAACAACATGTTATTTTATTGCATGAATAGCATCGTTGTACATGTAATTTTATTTATCAACTAGTGTAATTACAGCCTACTCAACTCTTCTATTTTAACAATGTCACAAAGAACTTTTTTGATGGAAGGCTACTCGTATCTAAAATGTTATAATTGAAAGCGGAAAATATTGAAACGTTAACTACTCGCACATGAATCCTTTAGTGAAAAGCCTCATATCCGTTTGGAACAATAGTTTCATCTTAAACAATAATTATTCGAGCAAAGAGTCAATAGTCGCTGCGGATTCCCAGAAAACACTTCAAAAGCTCAGATCAAAACATACAATGTTTTCAGCTTTAAAAGAGCAACAAAAATATATACACGTATATTAGAGAAAGATAGAAGATAAGAGCGAATAGCTTGGTTTCATAACAATAACCGCAATAGTGGAAAGGCCTAATCGGCACGACACTCATTTGCGATGCGCAGCAGACTCGTAATACCGGATAATTATGCTGGAAAATTATCTCTAATGGTGAACTACGTTCGACACTGTATATATACAAAAAATATCTAATTATACTTGCATTATTTCAAGGGAATTCCGCGCGAAAGTTCAAACAATGGTGATGAAACCGCCAGCGACGATCCCATTTTCTCAACCAATACATTGAAAATATAAAGCGCATTATTGACAGGTCTGCAAGAGCGACTCACGACTCTCGATTGCTATCTCAACGCAAAACGCACCCACGTTGCGATAGTTCCAGCTCTACCTAGGGTATATTACTCGGAACGTTCAACAATTTCGGAATCGCACAATTTTCAGCACGCGAAGCGAATTTCCGCGATAACATTTATATGTTTTTTCCTTGCTTTCGAACAATAAATCAAAATATGAATATAATTATCGCTTATAAGCATTTTATAATGGCTGAGTAGTGCGGGTTACGCTATTTATACTGCAATCTAATGAAGCATCATTCGAGTCGTTTTTGATCAATTAAAGAGACAAAATCATATATCATTCGTCGGAATGTAATGACGGGCAATCACAATTTGCCGAGTGTAGCTAGCAAGCTAATAATACAGAGTAATTAAATACACATTAATTACCAACCTCGTTTAGCGTTATATGTATAATATATACGTATAACGCTATTCGAGGATAAATATATATATGTATACGAGTAGAAGTTTTATATATTCGACGGCGGCGCTAATGGTTAATAAAACAATCGATCAACATTCCGCCCATTAATATACCTGTAGCTGACAAGATGTAATCAATCGGTCAAGATTTATAAAACAGATGTAATTGAATTATACAACTGAAGAGCGAGCAAGTGAGAATAGTTTCTTGTGTAAATAAATAATACAAAAAACATCAGTATTACAGTACGTAAAAAGACACATACCAGTAGCGACTACTAAAGATCCGCTATCTCCCTGTAATATTCTATTATTATGACAATGCGCGCCTCTCCGCTACCTCCCTTGTGTAGACGTATAAAAAATACATATATATATATATATATATATATATATATATACCTGCATACATACATGTGCAGGTTTTTTCCCTCTTGGACAGATAACGAGTAATGTCTAGCTCGACTGTATATACTGCAGCCTTATCTGATGGAAACTCGCGGCGCACGCTGGCGCGCGCACACACACACACTCACGATATATCTCGCGAAAATCATAATAATGCTCGCACGCGCTCGGATGGTCTTTTTTCGCGCACGAGCGAGTTACGCGCACGATCTTGATATTCAATCGGTTTCTAATAAATACCCCCTTTGCGCAAGCCTACCTACGCTCATTTGAATAAACGCTATTGTGAAAAAAATTCGAGCATTCGATTAGAGTGTGTGTTATATTATTTATTTATATGTTTATAAATGTATGTGTGTAAAGCTTTTCGAAATACTTGTGTTAACTTGTAAACGCCGTGTGATTGTCAAGTGCGATGAACGTAATTTACCTTGTATACAGCAAGTTGTAAGTAATATCAGTTTGCGAGCAACGTTTTACAGTAGATTCTTATATACATAACAGCTAGCCCCATTCGCGATATTCCCAAGGTACACTTTGTCCAGCGTAAAATACGAACTGGCGTCCCTCGAGAGGCGAAGACAATCGCAGGCAGCAATTAATAAAAATTGAAATTCTGGACATAAATCCAAAGCAACACCCTGTACACACTGGTCTCGATGAACAACAGCAGTATACGCGGGAGCCACGTATAGCTGCACCAAGAGGCGTCGATTCGAGAAAGCGCCGCCGTAGTAACGACGAGTCTTTCTCTCTCCCTCGTTCTTTCTCTTTACGTAGCTGCATTATAATATAATAAGAATCGGATTAGCATTGAATGAAAATGGGCGGCGCGCCACGGGAGGCTGTGTGCATGCGCCTCTCCGCCTTTTACTACTTGCCCGGTGGTCTCGAGATCGAGAGCGAGTACGAAGGTATATACTCGCTGTACACAAAAGGAGGAGTATCGTGTGCGCGGGGTATGTACGCTTGAATTGCACGGGGACCGTATTCGAACGCACGACTTGGACTGGCGCCGAGACTCTTCCACGGCGCGAGACGTGCTCTCTCTTTCTTGAGAGCGCGAGGGAGAGATGCCCGACATCTGCTGCCGAAGGATGCATTTTTTCTCTATACTGTACTGCAGACACAATGGGATAAACGAAAAAGCATACACGAGTAATTTGTTATGCCAAATTAAATCAGTACTCCAAAAGCCTATTCTACTCTGTACCCGAGCATGCACGTATGTGTACCAGCAGCTAATGCCTATAGATAACAAATAAATTACAACGCCATTGTAGAGTTGCGCGAACTTTCGCAGCGGACTCTTATCTCACGCTCGCGTGGCTTTGCGAGCGGAGGAAAAACAATAAAGAGAACAAAATACCAGGTAGCGAGAAAAATTGCACCGAAAAAGAGCCGCTAACGACGAGGACAACTAATTCAGACTTTTATATTAAGGCGTCAGGTGCGCGCGGAAGCTCCACGAAAATAAAAAAAGAAACCGCCGACTATCAAAGCCTACTATCAGCACATACGCACAAACTCTGCGGCATATACGCACACCGCTATAACTCTTACCCAGGGCTGACATTAATCAAACTGATACTCACTCAACTTCCCAGTGTGTACCGACATGGCTTTTTTGCCTTTTAATTAGAGCGCAGGCTTCTTCTTCTCTCTAAGCGTGCGATATAAAAAAAAGAAATTCACGCACGTCCAAGAAGGTCTACGTATAGCGGACTGTCGGTTATAATCGTTTACCGGGATCGTCCTTTTAATCGCGCAGCTGAGCGTTTATGCGCGAAGGGAAATGTCGCGCGCACGCGTGAGAGTGAGACGGAGAGCGAGAGAGAGAGAGAGAGAAAGAGAGAGAGAGAGAGAGAGACAGAGAGACAGAGTATAAGGAAAGGGATCAGACAGATATGTGTGTAGGCAAAAAATACGAGACGCAGCCGACGGTCTGAGGAAGATGTACGGGGAGATATATGTATGCGCGTCGAGAGGGGACGTATATTCTATTTTCGAAGAGTCGGAACGAAACGTATATATACATTTTTTTTTTCATTCGGACGAGCTACTCGGGATACGATGATCCGGCCAATTAGTGCGCTTTGCTTTCTTACGCTCTAGGGTAATTAAGTTTATGTCGATGAAAAAAAGTAAAGAAACGCTTATATTGAAATACACGTTAGGGCATATAAAAGTATAGTTTTACGTATATGTGTATGCGAGATTATTAATCTAACGCTTGTAACATGCCTTAATCGACGTAAAATCTGACATCGCGCGGTTGGAAAGCATGCCGAGTGTAATAAGATATTTAATTCTATTTCGTACACACGTGCTTTTCGTATTTTAATGTTGACTTTTTTACTTGAGTAATTATTAACGGTCGTCCAATTTACAATCTCGTCACCGAGCTTAAACGCCGTGCGTTAGAAGTCAATCGTTTAGAAAATGCAAATTTAACTATTCATATATACACGCTGTGATTTTGACTACGTCTAGTTCTCGTTGTCTCTTTCTGTATCTCCCGCTACGATAAAGAGACAGGTGCTTTAAGTGCAAAAACGCTTATTTGCATAAACGCCATCGTGTTCGAATATATATGCATACGTATGTACGCGCTTGTCGCCAACGAATCGAATTCGTGATCCAAAGCGTGAATTAGAATCGCGCATATAATTCTCCCGAAACTTTTATCTCGCACAGTTTGCATGGAAATGCGTCTTTTTACCGCCACTGTAATGCTATACTTTCTTTCCCACGACGCGTAGTGGCTGCCCTTATTTTCTCTCTCTCTCTCTCTCTCTCTCTCTCTCTCTTTCTCGTCCATTTTTATGGAAACAATTCGCGCGCGAAAAAAGCGGTTTGACATCCGATCTGAAAATTCAATGAGAAAGTAAGAAGAAGATGAAAATAAAAAAATATCTTGTAACAAGTCTCAATTACGAGCTTATACAGCAGCCTATATTCTTCCGACAATTCTGTTCGTCCTTGCTATTTTTCGTCATACATATATACACCGAGCGCCGCGTGCTGTAGAAAAAACGAATATAAGTATGTATAAAAGACCAACCGCGAGTTAACAAATTGATTTATGCGAAGCTCGAGACAATCGCTTCGCCGCGCGCGCTCTCTTTTCGCGTATATATACTTCTCAGCGACTGCTCTCCTCAAAAATGAAAGAGACGGAGAGAGAATCATAAGGATTTTAATCGAGCGAGGTCTCGGAGTTATTGCGAGCTGCTCTCCGTCCCTCGGTATGTATACGTGACTCGCATAATGTACACGAGAGAGAGAGAGAGAGAGAGAGAGAGAGAGAGAGAGAGAGAAAGCTTCCTTCCCTTTTTTCCACACGCGACACATTCGCGTGCAGAGCGTACCATTTCCAGTCGCATAACAATAGTTGAGCCGTGGACCACCCGCGGCTCAACCATTAAAGGGGCACTCGCGCGACGATGCTCGCTCCGGATGCTAAACAGTTCGGACGAGAACTTAAAAATAATATATGTATGTGTGTGTGTGCATATATGGTCGCATGAATAATTTCACTATGGAGAGTATCCGATAGTATCGTTTAATTGGAAAATTTCGAAGAAGAAAATTCGAAAATGAATTCGTTTAATGAATTAGAGCCGATTTATGCATGCAAAAGGACACGCGCGGTTGCACACTCGGGCTCAATTTTTTTTCTCCTTCCTTTTTGCTCGTCGAAAGCGGTCCAGACGACGTAGAGGCACTATAGCCGTAAAAAGGGAACGGCTACGGCAAAAAACTCGAGAGTTTATAAGTCCGGGAGCTGAGAGAGAGAGAGAGAGAGAGAGAGAGAGAGAGAGAGAACGGAATTAAGAAGTAAGACGACGTCGAGAGAGTGAGAGAGAAAACCGAAATACGAAACTCTCTGGCGCCAGTGCAGCGAAGGCTTTCTTTAAGCCTCCCAGGACTAATAATATCCTATTGTGCTACCATTAGCCGCGCATAATCTACCCGGAGTTTGTATAGGTTTTTAATTTTTAAATCTTATGCGTATCGATCGTCATTTATTGACGTCCTTCCGAGTATGCGCATTTAACTGTGTCGAAGACTCGCCAATAAACGAAACCGAATGTAAAAGTTGAAAATAAAAAAAGTTTGAGTGAATAAATTTAATAATACTCGCATATAACACACATTGCATCTCAGTGAATGGTTCGCTAACGTTGCTCATTTCATCCTTGTTCCAGGGAAATCCGTATGGGCTGAAGGACGCGACGGGGATGGGAATGACGGCGGACATGGGCGCTGCCTGGGGAACGGCGGCGCTTCAGCCCGCGGCTACTGGCTACTACCCTTACGATCCAACGCTCGCTGCTTATGGGTACGTATATTCACATTATAAATTTCTATACATTTTTCCACTTTATTATTTTATTTTGTGCAAGTAATTTTGTTTCTTGGCGAAGCTTAGAGAGTACAAGGGATATAATATAAAGTTTTGAGTTTCTTCCAAGCGTATGTTCTTTTTTTTTCTTTCTCGGTAATCCATTCTCTCTTGTGCTTTATTTCGAGATCGAAGAGATACACACACTGACAATCGTAAAAAGTCACACAAACCTATAAGCAGCTTTCTATAATTCGCCTCGTAATTCACTTGGCGGCGGCGGCGGTGACGACGCAAACGAGAAGGAGAGGAAAAAAATCTTCGAAATTTATCGAGGCCTCGTCTACGCGTACGCATGCGACCACCTCTAATCCCACAGAAATATACGTGACGAAACGAAGAAGAGAGGATCTGTCAAGAGGCAGAAGCAGTCGTTCCTCTTCCGGAAAGTGGGATTAACGCGCTCGACTGTGCATATGCGGGGAGACTCGGAGAGCAAGAGAGGAAGAAAGAGACCGAAGAGAAGGTGTTGTTGGAGTAGTAGGCCATGGGATTGATTAACGGATTGTTTTATTTTGGCTTTTTCGTCCGGGGCTATTTAGAAATGTCGTTTCTTTCTTTATTTATCCTCGGTTCTGGGAATCTCTATAGTAACGCTCTAATAATTGAGAGAAGACCTTTGAAAATACGTTAATTTTCTCTTTAAATCCGATTTTCATTTTAATAGAATTAGAAGTTACAGATAAATAGTCTGTGAAGAAAACAGCAAATCGATTAACCTCGACCGTTCTGTTTGTACGCAGCGCCGTTTGTACCTAGTCGTCATATGAGCTTTTCTAAAGAGAATCAGTAGTAACAGATGCCGAAGTCAGACAATCTCGGAGTGTCCTTAAACGATTCGATTACAAATCACCGACCATCTATCAAGCGCACATCTAACACCGTTAATTCCCATCAAACACTCAGCCAGTCGCTGAATCATTCAGCAGTGAGACTAGTCTTTGATCCAAAGCCTCGGTCTCGACCTACAGCTCTCGTAGCTCATGAAAAATCCAAAATAATCCATCTAAGCGCTCTAACGCCTCTCTACAAATGCAGATCTCCCCCTTGAAACCCCTTTATAGCTAACGATTCGAATCCCCACAATCCGATGCTATTAATTTGTTCGTTACACGCAGACACTTTGTAAAAAATTATAAGCAGTATCGACTACGGAAAAACGCGACAATAGACTGCGTCTCATCGAGCAAAACGAGAAGAGCCGAGATAGGTCTATATACAGTACACGAGTGGGCGTGCATAATATGGAGGCCCTAGTCTAGGCAGGCGAAATTTAGTAGTCGTAGCGTAGGCAACGACGGCCGATAGTACCACACCACGGCACTGGTATTAGATGTCGCTCCCTCTATATATATATATACATACATGTATATATGTATACATATACGTTCATGTATATATATGTGTGTACATATATATACATATACATCTAGAAAGACACGCACACAAAGGGGCTTTATTGATTGGCTTCCTCTTCGCACGCCTACTCTGGCTCCCACAGGTGCCGCGCGCGTCTGCGCGCGAATTTTCGTGGTACTATACCATGTGCTTATATATATATATATATATATATATATATGCACTTGCTTTTTCGGACGGGGATCCAGAGATTTATGAAAGCGAAGGGATGTGCTAGTGCTTGCTAGCAAGTAAGGGGGTTTATTAGGTATGGGGTCGAGAGGGAAAGTTTCGGGTTTGTTTTTAGCCTCATTGGTTTATTTATTCACTCGCTCTCTCTCTCTCTTTCTCTCTTTCTCTTTCTCTCTCGACTGAGTGGGATATGTATATATATATATAGACTATATAGTCCGGGAGAATAGGCCGCTGTCGCTTGCTTTGAATGGAGTAAGCGCCAAGGAGGAATGCTTCTGAGCGTTAGCTGAAGTTTATTTTCCAGGGGAATTAATGGTTTGCAGTGTACGCGCGACCGCGCGCTTTCAATGCGATGAGCTTTTTTGCACTGAAGCTTTTGAATAGAGTGTGCACGAATTAGCAAAGCACTTGCGCTTTGTTTTTCTCGTAAAAGTCGATATTGTGTACACCATTGCTGCAAACATCCCTTTATATATACATCTCTCTCTCTCTCTCTCTCTCTCTGTCTCTGTCTCGTTCGGGCAAGTGTATCAATAAGTTCTACTCTCCCCTGTATCAGTTCACATAGGGATTGTTTATCATTGGGTATATACACAGAGATCCCGAGTACCCCTCCCCCTCTCTGTCTCCTAGAGCCGCTATTAATTTACTCGCTTAATAATGCGAGCAGCCGGAGCTCAGAGTATGCGCGAGATACTTCAAGCCCGTAATGTACGGGCTTCTCTCGCTCCCCTATGCAGTCTGCCGCTGCCCTCGAGGTGGCGACCTCTCTATTAGTGTAGTCGCTCTTATACCCCATATTATATTCTTTTGCTGCTCAAATCAACAAATCTCTACGAATAGCAGTATTGAAAATAAAATTCTGTGCAACATGACATGTCGGTATCGATTCAGAACTGGCAAATCCTTGCGTAAAGTTAATGATGGATAGTCATACGACACGACGAGTCGATCAAATTGATGGATACGTATGGATAGTTAGTTTCATAAAAGAAAGACTCGTAAGCTGCTTTGCTCGCGAATTATAGTTTAGCTTACGCTTAAAATTATATAGAAGCGAATGATGTAAGCACGTCGAATAGAACACGCAAAAGCGATGTTGTGTTTATATGTGCAGTAACCAACGAGGACACTTTAGACATCGAATTAGCTCATCTAATTTCGGTGCAACAACGCTGTCGTTCGCGCCCTCTGATGTAACGCTTGCTATACTCGAGCTTTCGGAGTGTACAGTGCGTATAAACGCATGCTCTACTTCCGCAACTTCACTTAAGCCGCTAATTAAAAGAAGACTTCGAAATTCTCTCTCTCTCTTTCAGTCGTAAAACTGTGTCGTCGAGCTTGAGTATATACCCTTTTCATCGCATTTTTTTTCTTGTATTTACTATTTACTAATATATAATACTTATACGTATGTATTTCTATCTTCGTCTGAATACCAACATCCAGTATAAAGTCGTATGATGCGCAACAAAGCGAGAAAAAGAGAGATTTTTCTCTGCCGCATTAAGCTTGATAAATTATTAAAGCATCGGAATAATTTACGTACTATTTGATCGGCCGCAGAAAGATAGATAGAGAAAGAAAGTGCACGTCGACACCCTAAAAACCGCGTTATGAATCTCAGCACCTATTCCTCTTCGTTCGTTCCCCTCCAACTCCTGCCAACCAGCCAATAAACTCTCCATCGCTCTCAGCCAAAAAAGGGAAACTGGCTCCTCGTCCTTTCGCACTCACGTCTCCATCCACATCGCACACCCCTCGCACTTTTCCGAATGACCCTTCTTTTATTCCTAGGCTATATTTCTTCTTCCCGTTATATATTTTTTCGACTTCTTTTTAATAGGACGTCGTGCGGTGAGCGTGTCGACGAGTATATAGGTATAAGCTTTGGTTTGTCGCGAGCAATGTGGAACAACGTATATTCACGTTCCAATGATATAATTTACTCGATATATTCCCTGTCTGCGAATGCAAGTAAAAATTGTTTACTTTTCGAGTGAGAAAGATCTGCGAGAAAAATAAACGAAATAATTTTCAAAACACCTTTCCGGCTTTCCATATTTCACAGCGTAGGCACTCAAGCTCTCAGTCGCGCGTGACGTTTCTCTCCCTTCACGCCCCTGCAGCGTTTTTCCAGCCAAGAAAGTCGTGCGTGCGCGACCCTCCGTCACACGTTCTCTCTCTCTCTCTCTCTCTCTCTCTCTTTCACGTATATGGAAACATACGAGCTACCACGTTGCGAATTCCAAAAAGTCTCCGCGTAACTTTTACCTCTATCCTGGCCGGGAAAAAATAATGCAACGACTTTTTTTTCCTGAAAAACTGTTTGCGCGTTAGCCGAGAGACTTTTTTCGCGCAGAGGTATATACGCCCGTCGGTGTGTTTCTTCCCTTTGTCGCGACTCTTGGCTCGTTTATTTATTTTACCTTTTTTTTGCGCTTCCTTTTTTCAAGCCGCCGGTCAGCGAGTTTCCGCGCCCACGCGTATACGGGGACGCGTATGTTGTAAAAGGCCGACGAAATTACGGCGTATTACGAGCCGCGACGTGGAGAATGTGAACTTTGTCTTTTTTTTCGCTTTTAGAGTTGCCTACACTAGTGCTTGCGAGTTTTGGCTTGGGTGTTTATACAACGCTGACGTTGGAATTAGCTCGTTGCGCGGGTTGTAATAATGGTTTATTGTGGACCGGCCTCTTTTATAAATCAAATTTAAGTCGTATTTTATTTAAGATTTTGCATACATTGAGTAATAATCCAGAATTATACTTTCGATTGACTATTCTAATATTAATCGTCAAATACTCTCTTGATCGTAATACAATCTTAGCAGAGTTTCAACTTCAAGATCTACCAATAATTAATCAATACTTAGTTAATATATCTCTACCAGTATACGTAAAATAGTTGAAAAAATCCATTACTATACCGGTACAGGCAAGTTAAAATTTCTTATGAAATCAATCCTTTCACGACAACCTTCAACGACTCTCTATACTGACTCAATATTTCGGGCCCGCACAGGCTACAAAGACTGCCGATGCCGTCGCATCCTTTTATATTTTTTTCTCCTTCGAAGCCTTTATACCTCCCGGTCAGTCCTACCGCGGTAATAGAGTCAGAGGCGCTCCGCAACCGGTTTCCGCGAGGTTTTTCGTTCCGCCGCGTATGACGAATAAATATACCGTCTACTCAGTTGTATGTATATATGTATGCACACCAAGAAGGACCTCCGCGGCAGCCGTTTAGTCGCTATTACACAAAGGGCCGATGTATGGTATACAGTTTGTGCGACGACTCTGTACGTACGTAATTGGTCAGGCAGAGAAAAATTGATTATGTTGCCAATGGTTTATGCGTGGCTTATTATATACGCCGCCGAAGGAATAGTCTGCGGAAAAAGTTGCGGATGTGCGAATGCCCTTACGTTTTATGCGCGTACGCTGCTTATAATGCGTATTCTTCAATAAATTGTACGATAGTGTATAGAAATGGCTAGTTTGTATACCCGTTTACGATGAATAAAGAAAAGAAAAATCCGATTTAAACACATTGGCGCCTATACGATATGTTTTAGCACCGATCGATACCGCTTTTCCATTGCGTCGAGCGAGAAAATTAAATTCCATCAGATATACGCTCTCTGAAATAATACCCCGAGCTGTAAGCGCACTTTGCCAGCATCTCATTCTCCTCGGTCGGTAAAACTCTCATCCTTTTGCCCGCAGCAGAGCGGAAACGTTCAATTCTATATATACACGTATATATATCTCGACCGCGGCAACGACAGAACCTCTATTTTTCAATAAAACCTCGTCCTCGACGAAGAGGAGAGGCAGGGCAAAAAATACATATATGTCCAAGAGAGAGAGAGAGAGAGAGACGCATTTCACGTGGTACACGCTGCTGTGCGCTCGGAAAAAAGTCATTACACGCGAGAGACTGCGCACGTATATATACGGAGTGGTCTAGAATCGCTATACACAATATAATGGTCCTTTCGTACGACGCGACGCGGCGCAAATTAATGCAGGCCTTGATGGGACTTGTCTCGGTGAAAATGAACGTTCGGAACGAGCTCCTGAGAGTGAAAGACCGAAATAGTTAATCAAAGCGATATTTACAGTGGAAAGTTATGAAATCAAACGCAGAAAAAGCTCGAGATTGAAACTCGAGTGGTAGCGGCAGACGTCAAAGCTCGGCACTTAACTGCGTATGCACGTACATCTAAATATTATCAGTCTGCGCACACATGTGCGTAATTATGCACGTCGTCAATATTGGCCGACCATTCAAGATTGTCGTCGCGGATTTGCATATATTAGCTAAAATTATTTTCAATTCATTGTTAATAACCCCAGTATTACACATACCCTCAATACTTTCATGCGATCCCAGCTAACGACTATCTTAATCTTTGCCGGTAATTAGGCGCGTAATCGCTGAAGCTCGGCCCTCTTCAAACAATAATATCCTCCCCAAGAGAAAGAGAAGAGAAGAGAAGTGAGACAGGGAGAGAGAAAGAGAGACACAATGGAACATAGAACCGCGAAAGAGTATCGATTCCTCAACGGCATTACAGCGCCCGAGGCACTTTTCCAAGGAAAGAAATCCGCGAAGTATACCGCCTTTCCCTTGTCTGTAGGGAGTTTAATAGAGGGTGAAAACCACCGGCGCGACGTAACCGCACTCCGCCTTTTTTCCGTTACTTTTCCCGCGAGTAGCACTTCCGCGAGCTTTTTTTCTCGATTTTCCGGGATATACTTCTTCTTCTTCTTCTTCGCTGGCGCTACTTTCATTCCCGGTCATCTCGTAGACATTACGCTCGAGGGCTGAAAAAAGTGAGATCGATCGACGCGAGCTGCAACGCTTGATTAATTTCGTCTATCAATCCTCGTTTGCCGAATTCGATCATCTCAATTAACGTCGCGTATTTCGGAGAAAGTTAAAAAAACGTTGCAATCAGCGACGCGCAGGACTAAACGTCGGAAAGAAAAGAGAGTAGCATGGTTTGTTCGATTTACAGTATTTGTAGTCGGCTCCCTTCGAATCTCTCGAGAGGCCTATTGACTCTCTCACTCTCTTTCTCTTTCTCTCTTCTTTCTTTTTTTCCCTCTTTCTCTGTTTCCCCTCTCGCCCTGTCCAAATATACGTCTCTGTGTATACGTATTGTCTTTTTTTCTTATTGCTGGACGAAGCACGCAAGACACAAAGGACCTCCGCGAGTTTGTATTTGCCCGCGCTAATTGAGAAAACGAGATGAACGACGCGACGACTACGCGAGTATATAGTCGTCACTTTTAGCGAGGGTAAATATAGACCGCGATGTGTGGTTGGAGGACAAGAGAGTTGCTTTCAATATCAATATGTGACAACGAGTGTTTTGCTTTGCTTCTCTCGTTTTGTTTTTCTTTCTTTTTTCCGACTGAGAGACTGTTGTGGGGCTATGCCGATTGCTTTAATTGACTTTGACTCTGTATATATTCGACAGAGTTTTACCCCTTCGTTACAGAGTTTGTCTATATATTTCAATGCGATTCGTTTATTCGCGACTAAATAGCTACGCTTTTGAAAATAGCACGAGGACCATATAATGGAACGACATTTCGCGCATCGTGTACTTGAATACTGAAAACGAGTACACATAGATCTCGTTGATCAAAGTGATGGATAACAAAATGTTTATATTCTCTCCACTCCATCTTCGAAGGTATTTGCCCGATTCGAAATAAAAAAAATGTAAACCGTCGCCTATATACATGCACACTCTCGCAAATGGAAACTGCACGAGCTATGCACGAAAAATAGCTCACGCGTGTGCGCGCGCGTAGTCGTATATTTTTCGCTTCCTACGCACCCCGGGGATGAGCAAAAATCCCAGAGTCTACTATATAGCTAGACTCGTATGCGGGAGTGTGGCGGGGGTTTAGCGGGGGTGAGAGAGAATCGATCGGATCGCCATTACGGTGAGTGAGCGAGAACCGGTGATGCGAATCACGCCGCTCGGGGCTTTATTCGCTGCTATGGCTCTCTACGTATGCCTGTATACGTGAATATACACACGCACAAATATACATGTATCTGCGTTTGCCGGGGCAACCCTCTTCGCCGCTGCGGCTGCTGCTTCTGCGTCGTCGAGTGCGTCGGCCAGGGGATATAAACAAAAGGGGAGAGGAGAGTTTCACTCTGCGACAGAAGCGATGGTGAGGGCGAGCGGAGTGATAGATGCTGCTTTGAATATTCGATTCCGAGTGCGACGCCGGCCGCAGGATTCTAGTTGAATATCGACGGCTTTCAGATTTCGCATTGAAAATCTGATATTCATCTCTCTTCTAATAATCCGAAATGCAAGATACCGCAACTCCGTGCGCCTGAGTCGTCCGACGAATTCAATTACAGCTCTAAAAGTTCCATAAGTTACGCCGCATTAACTCTCCGACCGCATGTCTCTCGAGTAATAATCATAAAGAACGACGAGGAGCGAATCGAAGCACACGCGAAACGACCGAAAAATCCAGACAGAAGCAAAAGGACTGTCGGGCATATATGTGAGGGGAACGGGCCCGTAACCAAAGCCCAGCCCCTCGAAAAAAAGAAAAAACAAACGTCGCGAGTTTAAGAGCGAAGGATACATCCAGAGTGTAGTGCCCTATGTAGACGAAATCTCGAGGGGGGTTATTTCGCTGTTTTTTTCCACCGTCTCGTAATATTCGAGATATAGGTATACCTACGTCGAGGACGGGACGAAATATTGGACGTATATGGCCAAGGGTGAGAGAAAGAGAGAGTATCCATACGCACAGCGATAAAGCATTGATTGATCGACGAAGATGGATTGATATTTTTTTTCCTCGCACAGCAGCCAGTAGATCAACTCAGTGACCCCCCCCCCCTTTCTCGAAAAAAAACTTTGGTCAATATTTTCATCCCTATCCCACAGATTGACACTCGCGATACCGAGAATGTTTTACTTCTTCATCGATACGATGCGATACGAAATTAATGAAAATTTTGTCCATTCTCTTTTGCAGATATGGAGCGGGATACGACCTAGCGGCAAGACGAAAGAACGCAACTAGGGAGTCGACGGCAACTCTTAAAGCCTGGCTCAACGAGCACAAGAAGAATCCTTATCCAACTAAGGGCGAGAAAATTATGTTAGCTATCATCACGAAGATGACGCTGACGCAGGTCTCAACGTGGTTCGCCAACGCCAGGCGACGACTGAAGAAGGAGAACAAAATGACATGGGAACCGAAGAACAAGACGGACGACGACGACGACGCGGTTCTCTCCGACTCCGAGGACAATAAAGACAAGGACGACATGGGCAGCGATAATCGGCAAGACCGGGTTGGCGACGACGCCAGGCGGGGACTCGACGATAACAACGGTAAGAGAGATAACGTTAACCATACCAGATTCAACTATGCTTTTAATGTTTCTTCTCAATCTTGCCAAGGTAACGGAGTATACCATTTATTTATAACCGGCGGTAAAAACTTTTTCTTGTACACGTCAATTCATCGCTTATAGATTTTTTGTCTCATTAACCCAGAATTCACGATTAAAATGTCGTTATCCAGCTCTCGAAATATTACGAGCTTCGTAATTTCATTTGCCCATCTCGCAACAATGTAAACAGCGCTAATTGGATTCGCTCATAAATTTCTCATCCACACGTGGATAATAATTCGTAATTAAAAAGCCATTTATTTTATTCGTGCTATACTTTCGTGATATCTCAACGATTATCCACCACACAGATTTTATCAAGTCAATAATCAGAGCAAATGCGGATCGGATTCTTCCCGCCGCGAGAGCGAAAGTCGTTTCACTGGTGTATATAGGCAGACGATACGTCGAAAGTCATTTGACACACGACCAATCGGAGACTATCATTCCCCTCGCGTTCTGTAATGAAATAATCGATCCGTCAGGCGTAACCATTCTGCGCAGCCACACGTATCGCACACTCCAGTCTCTGTACATTCGGGACCGATGCTCCACGAAGAGTGTAATTTAATCGATTCAATTTGCCCGTTCATAGTTATTATGCCGGAGACGTAATCGAGTGTACAGATTCTAAATATTTTCCTACACGATTGGATGGCTTGTTTATCCCGGCGTTTAACATTCTACTCGACAAGTAGCATAGAGACAGTTATAGCATCGTTGTCATCCCACTTGAAATTAAATCGTACCGAGCGCTTGCTGTAAATTTCAAAAGCGTACATTATATTTACAACATGCTTGAAACGTTCCACATTTTCACGGAATTAAAATGACTGGACGTGCAGGAAAAAAGCACATCACCACCTTTGAAAAAGGAAATAAAAATTAGCATTTCCAATTTTCCCTCACGGATCGGAGACTCCCAATGAATATCCATCGGGTCCTCTATATCGCGGGGGCGGACATAATGCTTCACATGTGGGTAAACACAGTGACGGGTTGCGGCTTGCCGGTCCTCGCACACTAGCGCGAAGAGATTAATGGCCTCTGGCTGTACGGCCCCCTACCGCGTAGATCGCAGTGCGTGAATTCTAGTTCTACGTTTTTTTCTCTGGAGGTGAGGATTGATCGAATATTTCGCTCTCTTTCTCCCGAGTGTGAGGCAAGAAAATTTCCTGAAATTCTCGAGGCGAAATCGTGATATCCCGTACGCGTCATTCCGTTATTGTCTCTCACAGTTGCCTCTATACAGCCACACATGCGAAAAGAAAGAGAGAGGGTGCGGTCGACTCTGACCAATGCGGTATAGAGCTGGTCTCTCCCCTCTTGCACTTTGCACTCTCCTCTCTCTTCCTGCTCCGAGCTACCTATATAGCTGTGTCTGTCTATGTCGTACACGGATACAGAGCGTATGTACGAGTATATAAGATGTGTGAGAGTGTACATACCTAATTTATCGGCGCCCACGGTGAGACGAATGCGCTCTCCTGTATTCATCGTCACTCCCGCGCCACTGGATTGGCCAATATTGCTGTCTTTCTATCCAGAGTACAGCCTCGGGTTATACGGAGAGCTCATCCTGTGGAGCTATTTCCAGTCGGTTACGAATGGTTAGGGAAAGACAAGGCTGTAACGCAGCAACGAGTGTCGTCTGACTGATACGAGCTTCGATCGACGACTCGGGGTATTCTCGTTCAGCTAATGGAAAGAGTTCAATTTTGATACAATACAGTATAGACAGTAAAATACGCAAGCAGTCATTTTCATGTGGAATGTATATATGTATATATTGAATATATCAAATAGCGCATAAGTGAACGTCTGCCGGTTTGGGGATGATTCGATTAACGACCGATAGCAGAGGGTCAAAAGTTAAAGAGCCACTTGTGGACTCGGCGCTTCGCTGCGGCAGTATCTATTTAGTTGGCCCATAAGCTTCTCTTTTATAAGGGTTGCCAGCTACCCTAAACCAAAACGCGCTATCTCTTTCTTTCTCTGTCTGTCTCTCTCCCTCTCTCTCTCTTTATCCGTAAGCGAAAGAGAGAGCAGTAGTAGCTGCTCCATTCCATCGCGTCTTTGCTCCTCTGCTGCTCATCTCCAGCCTGGGAATTATCGCTTGACGAGCCATCAAGTAAACCCTCGGCCTCGGCTCATTCGAACCTCTTAATGAAATTCTCGCCCCTGACAGACGCGCCGGGGCTATCCTCGAGTGCCCCAGGAGAGTCTATAACCCTGCGTTAAGAAAAGACGAAGAGAGAGAGAGCGGAATAGAGACCACTCGAGGGAAGCTAAAATCTCTTGCACCCCAAAGTGCCGCTCACTCCCCCTTTTTCGCAGCATCCCTCGCGCGCACTGCGGATTAGATCCGAGAGTAGGGCGTCCCGGGAATTCCGTAGAAGCGCATAGCTGCGTAACTATTTCAGTGATGGTGAAGCATCTCCCCTCGATACGCGCAGAGAGACCAAACAATGACACGCATCTCGCTTTCACACCACCGGGGACCGAGCGAGCCATTAACGCCGATATACCCTCTACTCTCCTCGTGTGTGAACTATATATACATACATACTCGCGTGCCAATTATGATGGACCGGCAGACCCAGAGGCACTAATGTTCTTTCGCTGTTAACTAAGTGTACGCGTCCGATTCGAGTGCGAGTTTTCTTCCCCGTGTGTTGTTCAAAACTTTGCTATATCCTTGACACAGATACTTTCACTTTTTCGCATGATCGATTGAACTAATCTCAAAAGTCTCGTTCATTTGATGTTTACAGAACCGATGCGTCATGTGAAGGCCGAACATATGCAACACGATAAGGACCTCGACGACGAGGATGACCTAGATTTGGAGGACGACCCGCGCCGAGTCAATGAGCATCCGTATCATCACTCGATGCACCACCACCATCACCATCACCACCATCACCAGGGCTATGGTCCAGACGATCATCTTAAAGACGAAGCTCTCAAGTCTGACTGTAGCGCTGCTGGCGTTCCTATTCCTGCAACGAAGCCTAAGATCTGGTCCCTAGCTGACACGGCTGCGTGCAAGACACCGCCACCACCTTCTCATCCTCACCACCACCAGTACCAATTGCACCACCAACATCAGCAACAACAGCAACACTACGCTCAGCAACAACAGCAGCATCAGCAACAGCAACATCATCATCAGCAACAACAGCAACAGCAGCACCATCATTTGGCCAGCCAACCTCATCACCACTCTCAGCAGCCTTGGTTGGGTGGTGGTGGAGGTCCTGGGACTGACGTAGGTGCAACCAGCGGTGGTGGTCTCAGCGGATTCGCGCTGCCCTCTGCCTCCATGAGTCCCTCCTCTGCGGCAACCGCACCCTACAGCAATACTGGTGCTCGCTACGGTGGCTTTTTGTCCTCGTCGTCGGGTGGACAGCTACATTACAACCCAAACTCCTCGTCGAGCAGCAGCGCCTCCTCCTCGGCGGCGGCGGGGTTTCCCGAGGTTGGCACGGATACCCCGCCACAGACACCGCCCAACATGAAGGTCACCACGGCTACGGCGAACGGCGTGATCCAGGGTCCGCCGGCAGGGTACTGCCCTGGTGGCAACAACAGTACCCCCAGTAATGGGCCTGTGGGGTCCGCCAATACCGGCCACTACGCGGCAGCTGCCACGGCACCGAGTCACGCGGTGGCGGCGGCCGCTGCCGTCGGTGGCTACATGCAACAGAATCAGACCAACGGAGGAATGGGAACTGGCGCAGCGGGATTCAGCACCAGGTTGCAGAACTCGCCTCACAAGGACTTTGCCCCGGCGTCGGCACAGAACTCGATACTTCATCAGCATCAGACCACAGCCAGCTTACCGCCTACGGAGGCTACCACCGCGTTCAAACCGTTCTATAAGGGGTAAGTGGTTTTTCAATTGTTGACAACCTCGTTACTTTTTATCAGATCGGTTCAGCTAATCTGAAAATTCGATGCTTTGTCGCAGCTCTCAAACCATGGGCAGCGGCTTCGTATCGCCGGTGTAAGTCAACTTAGAGACACGGCATCGTTTTCAAGGTACGTACCTTCGCATCACTCTTTTCATTCACAAATCGGGTTCAGTTCTTTTTTGCCTCGTTATACGCAGTTAAGTTCCCCTTGTCGCCCCTACAGCAGCATTGAGAACGGGAGGGAAAGAGAGAAAGAGCAAAAGAATAAAGAAAGTCATAACAGTCGAGCGAAGGTAGGTCGTTGGAAGCAACGGTACACAGGAAGTTCTTATCCCCGATCTCGATCCGGTCACGGTCGAAACTCACCTCCGCATCTCAAAGTCGAATTTCTTTCGAGACGGACACCTCTCTTTCTCGCTTTCGGATACAATCGATAAGAAATTAATATCCCAGCCTCAGTTGATTGGTCGTTAGCTTGGAGACTCGTCGTCGACAGCGTCGACGAAAATAATAGCAGCCACGTCGTGGGTTACTCCGCTATTGAGTAGCGTGTGGGCAGCAGCAGCAGCAACCTCCAAAGCGAGTGAGAGAGAGAGAGAGAAAGGCTATCGCCACCTTCTTGACAGTAACAAATGGACGGAGATTTCAATCAGTGAATGGAATCGGCCCATGTATATAAAGCCCCAGCGAGTGAGAGAGAGGGACTTACTCGCTCGCGTTTGTCGTTCGTGCCGGTAATTTTCTCGTCGTCCCGCTCGCACTCATTCAGCTTCTCCGAGACACACCTCTTCTCAGATCGACTCTTGGCGAGCTAGACCTCTTTCTCTCTCGCTGTTGCTCTTACGTGAGGTT
This sequence comes from Apocrypta bakeri, assembly GCA_018906985.1. Lineage (NCBI taxonomy): Eukaryota > Metazoa > Arthropoda > Insecta > Hymenoptera > Pteromalidae > Apocrypta > Apocrypta bakeri. The sequence continues at coordinate 4,744,540 of JACCIA010000003.1, forward strand.
AAAATTAAACGATGCCAAAGAGGAACAAGAAGAGAAGGAGGGAGATGAGGGGGAGGGGACGTTGTGGTAGCTCTTGATGCACAGAATCGGTTTTAGTGACTCGCGCGCACGGGGAGGTATATAACGGCGATTCAGCACGACGGCTTTTATTGTCCTATAAATTCTTTAGTCCTTAAAACGACGCGCGAGACGGTATTAAACGGGTTTGCGCCATATCGGTAAAAAAGAAGAGGCCGATCTTTATTTACTCTCTCGCGCAACACGCATATGTATATATATTCGTTCGAAGAGAACTATTATTCGAGATCTAGTGTTTGACTTCGAGAGTACTCCGTATTCATGAGCTATTAAATAAATCACCTGCCCGAGTATTTTATTATATCCTCTAGCTTATTAATAAAATCGCCTGCCAATTAGTTACCTCTCCGTGCAAACATCGGGTTCGGTGGCATTGTTGGCAGAGAATATCCTGCGTTTTTTGGTAGAATTCCGCGATTTCAGGTGAGAAACTCCAAAAGCGAGAAGAACGAGAAGAATAAAAAAGAAGACCAAGAAGAAGACGAAGAAAGAGAAGGCAGAGTTGAAATAAAAAGCGAAGCGAGGGATACTGTCTCGTGCAAAAAGAAGTCAACGAAGGTCTTTCAGGTGGCCGGGTGTTAGTGGGACATCCTTATCCGGTGGCGATCTGATCCTAATTTATAGCCGCGTCCAAAATAAACTAGTTTTCACTGTCGTCACCTCGGGGCTGCTCATTTCTTCTCCTCTCGAAAAAGAGACTCTCTGTCCTTCTCAAGCTCATAACAGTCGGCTTTTCGAATAGCCACGTAACGGCAGCAACAGCAGCAGCAGCAGCAGCAGGAGCAGCGACGGCGGCGGTGGCGGAGACGACCGCGGCTACCTGGTGGTTTGGAGAACGAAAAAAAGGGACGCGCTCTCCCGCGGTAATTGGCAATTAGCTGCGCGGATATTTAATTGCTATTAGGGTGCAGCGGTGGCCCTCCGATCCTAAATTCAGCGGCGGTGTGTGTAATGCCGGGCTAAGAGACTCGAGCTGCTTAATAAATTTTATCAACGAGCTGCTGTTGCTGCCGCTGCTGCTGCCGCTACCTCGCTGCTCTCTTGGCCTTTATTTTTAGCTCCTTTGTAAATAAGGGACGCGCACACATATACATACGCTGTCTTTCTTTTTGCCACTTGACCAAGCTGAGTTTATGGATTTTTTTATTGAGAAGATCTGCTTTGAATATGCTCTTTCTCTCGATATCGTGCACGCGCGTCCGTTGTAAATTCCAGGCTTTAGGAACTTATAAGTGACTCATTAACGAGTTTTTAACCGTCTTGGGAGGAGACGAGGACGATTGAATTTTAATACACAGCCTTTGTCCGAGGTGTGGCTTATGGCTGGTTTTTGGATTTTAATAAAGTAGCGTGATTATTGACCGACCGCGACCAATACACTGTTCATTTCTCAGGCTCTTATGTTAGTTTCTTTCTCTTCTCGTACCTAATAAACGCTCGATCGCACGTTACCGGATTATAGTGTATATTTACGATCATATTTTTTACGAATAAAAAGATTTTTCGACTTCTACTATCACGCGCAAACTCTACTACTATTTCTCCCGTCAAAAACGATCTCACGCTCGTGCAGCTTTTCACGCGTGCGAAAAGTATCGCAACAACAAGTCTCTCGTTATCGCACTCGTTCGATGCATATATATAAATGCACATACACATACAAACACACATACATTTCTCTATAGACACGCACACGCGACCCCATATCGAGTGAGAGTCGCTTGCACTCGCGTTTGATTTAATGAGACAAACGCCAAGAGTCTTTTTTTTCTCTCCCTCCTTATATTTATGAATATCCGCGACAAAATGTTCGAAGCCACCGCGGGGGGTACTGATGGCATAATTCCCCGCGGCGACGCGGACCTGACCCCCGTATAAATAACCGCGAGAGCTTCTCTACTTCGATACTTTTCGATACATCGACGCGATTCTCGCGTGAGTCTCGCTCGATTTTCATCTTCGCGTGAATTATTGCCAGGGATTAAATTGTTTATAAGTCTGTGCGTGGAGTTATGCGCTTCGACTTATATGCGAGTGCCTACCTTATGTATATACGTATATACGAATAGCTTTAAAGCGAAGATCTTTGAACGCGATATAATAATTAAGATTTTTTGCGCTTGTCGGGACAGAGGTGTAATCGAACGAATACATCATATGAAAAAACTCTGTATACGCGAGCGCGCGCGCGACTCTTTTGCGTTATACAGTCGTTCATTCATTAGGCGATGAGCCGATAATTTCGAAATCCCCGCGCTGTAAATACATTCTCGGATGTCGAAACCTCTGAAAGTGTGCGATGACAAATTACCATAACTATGTAAGTAATTGAAAAAAGTCCCTCATCTCAATCCAAAATTCTCCTTCCTAAATATATAAATAAACAAAACCACAATGAAAATCTCGCAATGAAAATCCAACTGCAATCAGTACAGTAGCTATCTTGAAATGCAAATTTCCGAGGTACAACAGCTCTCTCTCTCTCTCTCTCTCTCTCTCTCTTTTCTCACAGTATAATAAACCAAACGCGTCGCGAAAGCCATCTCTAATTAAACGCATCGTTCGAGGCGCTTTAACGCTATGCAACGGATGCAACGCCAGCTGAGACCCCCGCGATAAATCGATTCGGGAGAAGAGGAAACTACCTACCGCAAAAAAAGAGGAAAAAAAACGACAAGCGTTGATGGATGAGGCTTGTGTGTATGTTTATATGTAGAGGGATATGGATGGAATTGGTGACGATTTTTTTTTCGTCGATATAGACGATGGTTGATGGGGAAATATCGAGCGCATTCAGCTTTTTTCCACGAAAAAAGCTTTCGATGTAGGTTACTATGCTGTGAATAATACTTTTACAGCGTGTAAAAGCAAATGAAGTGAACATATTTACATCAGAAACGATTTCGCAGTAGTCGTGTCGCGCACTATCTCTTGATTTTCCTTCGCGAAGTATAACTGATTTATAAGCGTTCTCGCACCACTAATCTCCTAGCACCGAGGCAAATTTGCCGTCTCGCTTAACGAGCTATATTCGAATAAGAGATATCGAGAAACACGCGGCACTTTACTAATTTTTACCGAGAGTTTAAGCGCCGTTGACGCAACGCTTTGCTCATGTTTATATACCGCGTAAATCGATATAACATATGAGGATGCATTCCGAAGTCTCATACCAATTAATCTTTCTCGCAGCCTTAAAATCGTGTCGCATCTCGGAAATCATCATTCCATTCGAATGCTGTCTTATGGAAAAAGTGCTTATAATTGAACGACTGAAGGATATTTTGCGATACTCGATGCAGCATCCGAAATGAGGAAGATCGCGAAGACGCACGAGAATAGCCTTGCGAGATAACTGGCTGTGTCATTTTCGCACGCGGCATTGTAATTCCGAAATGGGGGATCGAGGTATGCGAGCGATCGAGACACCGCAGCTCTTGCCTGCTGTATGTAGATGTATGCGTATATCTATATACATACTCTACAGTCTACGCACACACACACTCACATACACATACACACAGCCTCCGCAAACGAGATTCCAACGATTCCGCGATCCGAAAGATTAATCCCTATTGCATCGCGCACTTTCACGGGCTTTATTTTATGCGTGCGACTTTTATCTTCCCTGTCGAGCATTAGTTTTCCTCCTCTATCAAGCTGGCGCGTTTATTCACATATATATAGCTTTGTATATATAAATTATCGAAATTTATATGCGCTGAATTATTTATTACGTATATATGCACATACGATAGGCACAGCGTTGCTAATTAGAATAATTATGCGCGACACAAGACGACGACGTTGCCGTAAACTCGATACTATTTCGGCTCGTGTAATAGTGATGAGTTTCGTACCTACGAATGTGTATACGTGCGCGCGCGCGCGCGCGCGTGTGTGTGTGTGTCTGTGTGTGTGTGTGTAAATGTGCGTTGACGCGAACGAACGATAACCATCGAAAAAATACTGCATAACTCTCGAGCTATAGAACAGGCTATATGAGCTCGTAATAGCATTGCTGTGCAGCGTACAAAGCCCGGCGGTAGCTATATACAGTCGACGACGACCATCTTAGCGCTTGCGTCGTCTCTCCCGCGCGAAAATCGCCAATTAGCCGCATCTGCTGCTTGGTGTCCGCAATAGGAAAGTATATACCTTGGAGGTGCGAGAATCGAAGAAGAAAACCGGTTGTCTTCCCCCGAACGAGTCACACTACCGTCTGGCCGAGTATAGGAGGCCGGTGCGTTGCAGCCTGTCAACGTTGTAACACACTTCGTTATAAAACCCCCGACGAGCTCTGCGCTCTCGTACACAGCCTTAAAAAGAAAATGCCTATATCGCCGTGCGCGCAATGTACATAATACAACACACGGGTCGCGAACGGGTTTGCAGAGCAAACATTTGCCGATCGTTTAAACGTATTCGCGAGCTTTTGGACTTTTACGATTCTCAGTCGAAAAACCACCGATCCATATCCGCCTGCACTACTGGTCTTACCACAGCCAACTCGTTCTACTTAACGGCGTATGAACGTCGCGCAAACGCGGGTGCGATAATCAACTAGTTGCGTTGCGTCTATAACAAAATAGGCGCCGTGACTGCGTATTACTGCGTTTTATATACATATATAACGACGAATCCGGTCTTCGGGTGTAGACATATATATATTGTGTATATATATACAAATACCCGCATATATATATACATATATATAATACGCGTCGGTTGCAGGAACTTGACGATCGACACGACTGATAATCGCGAGCCCTAACGAGCGGGTAGCGGTCCTTTTAATCCCGCGGGAACATCGAGATCTCGCGGCATCGAACAGTTGCCGCGTTGTATACGTGTAAATGGCTGTAATAGTCGAGGCGCGAGCATCGCATTCTTCGAATCCACAAGAGACGTATATGCGTGTTCGAATATTTGCGCTCACACACCTGCTTCATCTCATTGCTGGGGCTAAAATATTAAATTATTTCATTGCTCTAATTGTACATTCCCTCTGGCGATAAAAAATTCAATGTTATATATAACAGCTATGAGGCGAGGAGGTATTTATGAAAATCGATTGGTGAACGACGACTATGTATATATACAATATGAAAACAGTTCAAACCCATCGCTTATCGTTCGGCAGCTAATTGCGCTTGCAGTTTTTCTCATTCTCTCTTTCTTTCATTCGCATCGTTTCTCTTCTCTCGGGTGCCGTTGCTCAATCTAATCGACGAGGCAGTTAAAGGCTGGTTATGCAATTGAATAAGTTGAATAATCGCCGGGAGTACCAGCGTCCGGATAACTCAATCTATTTATCCTATCGAATAATTAGTGTTACAGAATATTATATACATAGACATAAGCTTTTCCGCGATAAATCTCGTGTACGCAGTGTTTGGAGAGTTTTTAATACTCCGTCAATAGTTCATCGTATATCATACTTTATTGTGCAATTACAGCGAATGTCGACATTTATTAGTTCTACTATCCAAATATCGCTGTTATGCGTTAAAAATGCTCCATTGCTGAGTGAGAATTCTGATAAAAGTGTTTTCGTTTATTCATACGCAGGTCTAACCGTGCCCGTAATTGTTCCACTTCATTAAAAACCTTTTTTACTCTGCAACGTTTATATTGCTCTAGCTGACCGACTAGGTCCAGGATATGATAGACAACATATTGTAAAACGCACTCGTAGACTGAGAAAACAATTCGCGCAAGATGCGTAACGAGACTTGTACTTGAGCGTAGACCCCCAACCGTCGGCGAAGATCACGCGATCGTTCAATGTGTACAATAAGTATTACCCGCGAGGCATCGCGACAAGTTTGAAAGCTTTAACCAACATATGATTCTATGATTAGAAATATTTATTTTACATAACATGTCTGAGCACGATCTAACCAATCTTTGTTCCGTATTTCTGTTACAGTTACTGAACAACAGTCGTCTCTCAAGCAGCAGCAGTAACATACTCGCATCGTCTCGAGGTTCGAGATTTACGCCAGCGGCGAGCCATCGGACGCATAAATCGCGAACGAGAGTAAGCTCCACCGCCGCGAGGATTACGCCCAGGGATTAGGGAATCAACCGGGCTGATCTACAGCGCAAGGAGAAAACTTGTCCCAGTGAAGCTGCTACTGAATGCTTTTTCCGGCCGGCGCTACTCATACGCCGCCTTCCGTTCCCCCGGTACAAGTGTTTTAAACTCGTTTAGGGCCCTGATTAGAAAAAAAAAAATTTTTTTTCTCGTACACTGCGACACTCTTCACACCTCCTCCCCTCACACATATACACATCATACACACGGGCAATGTGCAAGGCAAACATAGCGGCACCTCGTATAAATATATATATATAGTTTTAACGAAATGGCAGAACTGTTGTTACTATGAATTTATTATTATTATTATATTAATATTATTATTTTGATTATTATTAATTTTATTATTACGTTTAAAGTCACAAGCACGTACGGTACGACCGCGTCGAGGAGAGTCTTTTTTCGTAAATGTCACATACTGCGGCAAGGATACATAAAAATATTATGTAGCAGAACGAGCGAGCGAGAATAAGAGAGAGAATGAGAGAGAGTGAGAGAGCTCAAGAGCAGGAAACACGCCGATGTATGCAACGGCGAGTATAAAGATGGATGGAGAGCGAAAAAAAATACGCACTGCATATGAAATTATAGATATATATATATATATAAATATATACAAAGTGAAATATGTATACAGATTAACGAGCGGCGCACGACCGATATCGAACGAGCTCAGCTTCAACGCGCGTCTCCTATTTTTTCTTTTCTGGATCGCGCGAACTGCGTATACGACGATTAATTATACGATTTTAAGATATGTGCGTTACACGCGACGGAGGTTCAAGGGAGGGAGAGAGGAAGATGATTTTTAGCTTGATCAACATCCTTTGGCACACGTGTTTGCTTTGCTTTTGTGACTTGTTTTTGTTTCTTTCGGAATGCTCGCGAGGCGTATTGGAATGATCGAACCTTGTATTACGAGAAGTCTATGCCAATCGCTCATTCTTGCAGTATTTACTATACGAGCTATAAATAAACGTTGATTACATATAACAAAGCAAACAATATTCTACAATAGGAAATATGTTAAGACAGAGACGCGCAGAATCTATCTCACTTTAAATAACAAAACGTATACTGTGTTCGTATTAAGCATCTCTTGAATATGTGTAATAACTCTTTACCAGATCGACATTCAACGAAATCTCCAACTACATATAGATATTATTCGTACAGGTGTGTTTACAACAATCAACATCAGATCATTTTTCTTCTCTAACGACTAAGATATAACATTGTAAATAATCTTTCAAACATATACCACACATATAGCGTGTAAGTCACTAAGATTTAATTACCGGCTCGAGATGTAAAGAAGATGAACCCTATACTTATAACCAAACAACGGGTATTGTTATTATTGAATAAAACTAATAATAATAATATCAGTCGCGATCGTCAGTCTCTCATCGTATTCGATAATAAGCTCCCGCGAGAAGGCAACGTGTCACATTCGCATTTCAATCTAGAGCAGCAACAGAGAATAAGGAGATTTCGCATTGTAAATCGAGAGCGGGGAGCATAAACTCGAACTCGCTTGTACAAGTCAATCAAGCAGCGATCGATAAATCACTTAATTTTCATCGCGTTTCCCACTACCTTAACCCTTCCCCCTCCCCCTTCCCCCTCCCACCTCTGTATAATACACGAGAGAAAGAGAGAAAGCACATACGAGCCAATCTAATCTGGCGAGTTCGTTGGCCACTATACAGCAGTTCGAGATCGATGGTGTCGGATACACGATTGCACGTGGAAAGGAGAGGTTAGCTTGCCCGGCCGATAACGATCGTGCTGGCTTTTATTGGCAATAATAATTATCGTTACACGAGAGAACCGGAGAGAGATTTCCGTTTTCGGCTTTTCCTTTCCTATTTTCTAATGGTTTATCGGCTCTTGCTTTCGCTCGCGCGAAAATCCTCGAAAATGGAAAGGCATATCAAGCTATACTAGCGATACGGAGACTCGAATCGTGTTAAAAGTATAAAGTCTCACAATTAACAGTGTATTACCGATCTTTAAGCTCACCTACATTTATACCCTCATGTGGATACATATGCGTTGTATCAACAAACTTACAAGTAGGAATTATTAAACACAGGAATGAATGTAACAGTCGCACATAATTAGTGAAATAAATATCCATATTGCAATTATAATTAAATAAACTTTCACGTAGCTACACGTTTATTATTATAAATAGCGTCGATTGAATATTAGGGAAAATGGTGCAATAAATGATTATACGAGAGATACCCACACCTACACAGATACACACATGCAAAAAAATACACAAGAGCGGAGCTGAAGTTTCACGTAGAAATAATAATTATACACATTTGTCATTAGAAGCCAGTGCGCGCCTATCGACGACAGAGAAACTTTCGAATTCTATAGTACGTATAGAGTTGGTGCACGTGACTTTGTCGAGGGGCTTGTGCGACCCGATTCGATTACGATTACAGAATTAATTCCTTTGAAGAATGGAAGATACATATCATCGGTATACATATGAAATTAAACTAGAAATTATTGAATTCGAAACAAGTTCCTTCAGAGACAACTTATTATAGTACGACGAGGTTTTTATCGTCGCGCGTCGATTTTAGAATACTTTGCATAATAAAGAATATATAAGACGCTTGTCGATGTCTTTTGTAAATAAAATTTTTGGTAAATGAATGTTCAACAACCCCATTTTCTGCAGATAATTTTCTGTAGATAATTTTCAGGTTCGAAAGAAGTCTGTATACTAAAATCGACGCGATCCGCTATGATCGTCGCTACAAAGAGAGAGAGAGAGAAAGAGAGAGAGAGAAAGAGAGAGAAAGAGAGAGAAAGAGTATCACAAAATCCCGACTTTAAAAAGTTCCGGACTAAAAGAAATAAAGAAGGCTAGAAAATGTACATTTTATGTAAAGATACATTTATTTATATCTGTGATAAAAGGAAAAGAGTAAAGAAAACGGCGACGTGCACGCGGAGAGCGGTGTCTGAGGAAAATTGATAAAAAAAAATTATACAATATTATACGATACGACAATTCGTTGTGAGTACGTTGAAGAATCCAAAGTAACTGTATGCGAAATGGGAGACGCGCGAGAAAGATCGTAGTGCGCTTGCCTATGTCAAGTATATATATATAGTTGTATTTCTCTCACATATAATATAGGCGACTATATAAGATTGTGCATCAAACCGGGACGTTCTTTTGTAAATACGATTTTACGCCTGCCCACATTAACGACATAAATAATAAAACACAATTGACGCTGCGTCGCTCTTCGATTTTATTACATTATGTATACTTATATACTCGTTATGACGATCCGACGAGAAAGAGATGACGCAGGAGATACGAGAGAAAGAGGGAGAAAGAAGGAGGATGAAGAAGAAAGTTGAAAAAAAAGAAAATATTTGTTGTGAATATGCGTAGCGCAGATACATATTAGGTATTTCGAAATAGTTGATAATTGAATATAATTATTGCGAAGCTATAAGTTCTATTCGGTCGTTCGTACGGTTTCAACTTTGTAAATTATGAAATGAAAAAAAGTGTGTACATAGCTATGAATGTGAATATAGATAAAAAATATATCTATTATTATTACGAATATCGACATCATAACATATTATATTATTATTATATTATTGTCTACTTCAATTCTGAATTCATATTATATTAAAAAGAAGACTATTACGTTGTAAAATTCGTTGTACTTTATTTCATTACCCTCACACATTCAAATTGAAAAAAAAAGAAATATTTTTTTCTTTCTGAGTCACGATTCGATTAGTTTGGATCGCGATATACAGCGTTCGACGCGACCAAAAAGCAAATCTTACGTCGCAGCGAACCGCAGAATCTGCTTCACCGTGTTACACCGGCTACTTCTCCATGCCGGCAAATATCCAATTCGGAAGTCAGTTCACGTACGACATAAACATCGAAAACACATCGAGTTCCTGACACCCTACAAAGGACCGCTCGTTTTGAATACATCGCGAACAATGGCTGCACGTATTCGCACCTATATATATACATACATCTATTTATTGAGAGACAGAGTAGAGGGTGAAAATAATCACGCAACCGACTTGCGAGAAAAAATAACAATGTCTATACATTCTCTCGTGGCCTGGAAGAGCGAATTTAGATGCCATGAAGTAGTCGATGCTCTGTACGATGAAAAGTTCTCGATAAACCACCGTATATATTCTTTAAGCACTATCTATGCGATTAAGCGGCAATTAACAGTCACTTTTACCCTAAGAGAGAGAGAGAGAGAGAGAGAGAAAGAGAGAGTGAGCCCTTTTGCCGCGCATAAACTTCAAGCACAAAGTATATGTTGTACGATCCGTATATACATTATACCTACGACTTCGGCTTTAACCGTCGCGGCATAAACTGCGGAGGCTAACCGCTGCGGTTGCGTCCCGCAAGGAGACGGAGGTATCCTCGGGAGAGGCTTCCGGTGCTCGCACTTTATATCTACACCCGGGCATTAAAATCAATTGCGCCGCCTTTATGGATCTGATATATATATATATATGCACAAATTCGCATGTAAATACTATACACATATATATATACACACACACACACACACACGCCTACGAAGACACTCCACGAAATGGCCACCGTGCGACTCGTCCTCTAATACAGAGCGGTGTTATATTCAAGCTTTTAATGGCTCCTATAAATACAGGCAGAAACGAATTTTAGAAGGTGAGGACGGTGAAAATTTCTTTGATATAATATAAATATATATATATATGTATATATTTATCGCGCTCACGTCCTTGTAGAGCGTCGAAACGAATATGTGTCTCTTGAGGACATGCATATAAATATAGGCGGGTTTAATAGGCTAGAATGCATTTGAAAGTTTACGAGACTTTAAATAAGACGTACGTGTACTTCTTGTAATAGGTTGATTCGTGTATACGTAAATCGTATCTTGAAGTGTTACTTTTTAATTTTTTGTTCGTTCTATGAATGGCTGCATAACGATTTAATATTGTGGCATATTTTTACGGATCAATCACTACATATCCACACTTTATTGCTTCCAACTGTCTAGAATACAGGTTTACAAAGCACACACTAGCTATTTTACAACTTGAGAGGTAAATCACGCGGAAACGTCAATAATAACGTGTACCGTAATTTTCACCGAACAACTTTACCAGTTAACGGAACGCTTTTATTCGTTCAAAACACTATATAGATATAACATAATCAACGAAAACTTTCCCCGAAGCACTCGGATATACTGCACTTCCCTGTGTATCCCAGAGCGTTATACAGCCCGACAACTGTAAATTGGACGACTATAATACAGAAGTCCTGCGGTGAGTCTATATAACTACATATATATATTCCCCGTACATAGCCAAGACAAAGGGTGCCATATCCTGACAGCGTCTGTAAAGTCGTAACGACACGAAGGCACGGCTGCTCTTCTTTTTTTGTGCACGTACTATAGGTATATTGCCATTGCACTCTTCCTTGTATACGACTCGCTCTGACGAGTCGAACGGAAAAGTTCGTCGCGTGTTATTCTGTTATATAGAAGCTCAAGTTGAAGTTTCACTTTTATACCAACAGAATTCAGGGGTTTTTCGTGATCTATGTCGGATGACGGATGGCTAGGGGTTGTGATCGACACTTTTTTGGAGCTCACGAGTAAGAGTTTTCGACGCTTCGCAGTTGGCCATAAACAGTTACGCTTGAGCTTTAAAAAAAGATTTAAAAAAATTAAATTTTATACGATGTCGTATTATAACCGTTCGTTCAAATTTCTCACGCGATAAAAGGCGTAGAAGTACAAATGCGGAAACGTGGGTGATAATTACAAATTTTTCACAGCTTCAATAAAACATGATATTTCACGACGTTTTGCTTTTCGCGCACGTTAACACGTGTTCTCCAGCTTATTTACACAAAGTTTTTACAACCGCGATTTAACATGCGGACATTATAAATATACGCGCATGGCAATCCCATCGCGATCATTCAATTAAAGTTTCTGAATATTGATCTATTCGATTGTGTATAAAAAGTCATGACCACAACGTTTACACATCAGGTTCGAAAACATTTTGACACGAGTATACTCTTGTATGCAGGCAAAAAAATGGTCGAAAATTTCTGTCGATACATGCTCGAATATTCAAATGAAATAACGCCTACGAGCCACGCGCGTGTGTGTACATTTCTGTAATAATTATATAACACGAGTACAAGCACGATCGAAGAGCTGTTGAATGAACCGCGTGTATATTTGCAATACAGCCCGATCGTAATGTAGAGATCGCAATCTGCGAACGTTGACTCCCACGAGAGCCTATATATATATACATATGCAGACGACTCATATAAGAAAGGCTATATATTTTTTTTTCCAAACGACGAGATACATTTTTTCTATACGCATTAGAAATTTGCACTCGTGTATATTAGCTCTTATTATATCTACACGCCACCCCTGGCGCACAGTGAACATTTGTTCGTTTATATTCAAGATAAGCACGCCTGTATGCACAAACGTACTTATATACGATGCAATAAAATCGCTGCTCCTCCTGCTGCTAGGCAGTGCATACGTTAGGTCATATAATGCATACGGCTAGTATAAACCCCTTAATCGCGCGCGAAGCAGCCGAGCAGCTTTGCTAATATAATCGCGACTACGAGCTTGCTACAGCTCTCTCTCTCTCTCTCTCTCTCTCTGTCTCTGTCTCTGTCTATATATATATTCGGGGATTATCGGTACGAGCGCGTTGGCGAATATAATGAAAACACTATCGTATGATCCGCGAGAATCGAATTTGACTCTGTCGCGAGATCTTATGTGATATATATACATGAGCGCTGAGAGCACGAAAATATTCGTAAAAGCGCGACTGGTTCTTGTAAGCCTGTCTTGATCTTGGAAACTATGTAATAACCTTAATGCAAAGCAATCTATTTCACATTAGTCTTCATTAACCGATCTAAATTCAATTACGTACATACTTCAGGTGGATTAATTAAGAAAAAAAACTCGTCTGTATATCCTACATTTCCAAAGTGAAAACAGCGACCCACATCTCTCCCCCTCTGTCTCTCTCTCTCTCTCTCTCTCTCTCTCTCTCTCTCTCTCTCTCTCTCTCTCTCTCTCTCTCTTTCATATACTGCGCGGGTTGCAGAGAATCTAAACCCGCAAATCAGTTCTGAACAGCAGTCTATGGCAGCGCCATCGAGCGGAGCGCTAACACGCTTTCGTAAAATATGTTTCGCTCCTTATAAATTGATAGCCGAGGCGGCGCAGCGGCGCGAGAATTAACCGAGCTTCTATCGCTTATCTGCGGCGTTGGGATAAGTGCGCGCGACTACCGGTAAACGGTTGCGCTTTCTGATGCTGTCCATGTACAACTGGCTGCTGCGCATATGGGAAGTGTTTACAGGTTCGTGAATGATTTTTTTCTCTGCCACTTTTTTCTCCACATTTTTCGACTGCTTATGTATCCTTAATGTAATTTTACGGCTCTTCGATAGAACGGCTCCGCGAGAGTACGAAAGTTGAAGTAAAATATTTTTATTTTTATTATTATTTTTATTTTTATTTATAATCGTATATATACATACTCGCGGATATATCGCCGTGAAAAGCTTGAGGTGCGGAATTACGAGAAAAGTGATTAAGTGGTCGTTTGAAAACTATGTGTCGAGACTAGATGCTATATGTCGAGAAAGCTCAGATTTCAATTTGGCGCAACCACAATTAAAGGATTGGATATGAGCGGCCACAAGAAAAAAATGAAAAAGCCACATTTATTCAACGAGGTGTAAAGTAGCTTTACGTCTGTTGCGAAGCGACGGCGGCTACCTGATACCGCAGAAAAGGCTCTACTAAAAATAGAAAATTCATAGCTATAGCTATAGAGCAACGGAGAGAAAAGAAGAATACGCGTAATGCATATCGGACGCGTTGAATGCATTCGTAGAAACGATCCAAAGTATAGCGCTCGCGACGTGTTCTGGGGTAAAAATTATTTACATCCAATGGAGAAAAAAAACTGCCGCCACTATTCCATTGGATACTCGGAAAAATAATAATATTAATGGCTGTACATCACCATAAATTTCAATGTCCACACTGTTCCCTCTGTCCCTATATACGCAAGCGTTTACGGCTCACTTTATGGCGATAAGGACTCAATTCGACACCAACTCACTATCTCGGCTTGGCTAATATTCGCGAGCAGCTCACCCGATGAATCGTCATAAAGGCGCAGCTCGAGAAAGACTCCATACGCGAGAGAAGCGTAAAAGCGCACGGCAGTAAAATAGACAAGAAGGATATCGCGTGTAGGAGAGATGCCATCTTACTCTACGTGGAATATGAGGCTTGAGAGAGCAAGGGCCGAACGAGAGCCGCGAGAGAAAAAGTGCGTGCACTTTATATATATAAAGCGCCATGGGATATCCGGCACGTGTTAAATTGTGGCAGAGTATACGTATACATATACTACGCGAGGATTATATATACCGATCTGATGCGTGTATATATACGCGGTGATTTATATCATTTTCTCTAGAAGCTGATGTACTCGAGAGAGAGAGAGAGAGAGAGAGAGAGAGAAACTGCGTTACTAGTCTGAAGATGGCGCGATATACGCAACACGAAATAAAAAAAAATACGATGTATTGTCTTTTCATGCTGCATACTTTATTTTCATCGAAACGCAAATACAAGCTAAATAAGATTTTGTCAGTCGCGACCCGCTGATCCACGAGTGCGTTATATCTGAGATAGTTATAACACTGTATAGATAATAATGTATATGTACAATATATAAATATTTTGTAATACACAAATATAATAGTAACAGTTATGCAAAGGAATGCAAATGGCTGCGAACGAGCTACCTCGCGCACGTAAATGTCAAATGACGTAAGTAGGGTATTGTTTTCGTAAGGTTTCCGAGGGAGAGAGAGAGAGAGAGAGAGAGAGAGAGAGAGAATGAAACGCGGCGGCACTTCAGCGTGACATCGCCACTGCTGCTTCATGCTTCTCAATATTTGAAGACCCAGCAAGTTTACTCCCGGTGAAAGCTCGACTAAATATTACAGTCTTATGCGCGACGAGCGTCGAGTGCATGTACTTACACGACTAGCAATAACCGATAGTCGAGTCGTTCGGTTTCTATTTCGTTTTTTTTCTTTCGTTACGAAAATTATATACTCATCGGAAAATGGGAGAATGAGAGATCGGCTCTATGCATTTTCCACATACATACGCATATGCGTAAGCGGTTATCGGGCAGTAAAGATGTTTACAGGCACGACGGTCGTTGCTCGCGGCTATCAGCTTTGCAAGCTCCATATATGGGAGCTCAAGCTGGAAGTTGCAACGGCCACAGCGACGCTCTAATTGATTTGTGGCGCTGGCGCTATCGTATACGGCTCGTAACTTAAATTAAATCACGCGCGCGAGGTATAATCACTATGAGTTCGTGAGCTTTGCACTCCCGCTTTTTTCTCTCTTTCGCGATGGGAGGAGGTTACAGAAGTGGTCAATGTTGATTTTCATATCCTTCACCGGCGATGTTGCTAACGGAAGTTGCTTACAAACGATTTAAAAATTTTCTGCGGGCGTCGTTGACGAAAGCTACACAAGTGTACACGGTAACCCTGAAATCTGTGCCTCTTTGAGATGCCTTATCTTATCATATCTACGAGTCTTCAACTTGATGTATACTTATATAATGTGTGTGTAGGCAGTAGGGGAATTTTTGTTTGCTTTGGAATTTTCGTTTCTTTGTTTTATCTCGTGTTTCGCCTTCAATATTTTGAGGATAAAGATTAGACGCGTGAAACGAAATCTTTCTATCGCTGCTGGGTACATAGATTAAAGTTGACTTTGATTCTTTCCTGATTTTCTATACAAACACAGAGAAATGTCGAGAAATGTAAATCTAGAGTTCATCCCTGTACATATAATCTCGTT
Source organism: Apocrypta bakeri (assembly GCA_018906985.1). NCBI lineage: Eukaryota > Metazoa > Arthropoda > Insecta > Hymenoptera > Pteromalidae > Apocrypta > Apocrypta bakeri. The sequence goes on from JACCIA010000003.1 coordinate 4,760,716, forward strand.
ATTCGTAACGCTTAAGAGTAAACGTACATGGGTAATAGGTATCGTTAACGTCTCTAAAACCGCATAGATATTTACTTTTACAACCATCGCGAGTCGATACATCGCTGAGCCGCGCATCAAGGGAATGGCGCCACGGATGTGGTTCGACGCGACTCAAATGACACGCTACAGGTTGAGCGACGGTTACGATGATTTAGTAGAGGGTCGATAGATTTTTCCAAGGTTTTTTGGGGTTTATGGTAAGCGCGTGCTTCGATATGGGACACATCCTCGACGTAAGGAATTCAGTTGGACAAGGAAATCGTTATTTAATGGCTGGTTTAAATTTTACGAGGCCGAGATATCGATCAAGACCTGTTATACGATATTTCAGCCGACAATAAAAGATTTCACCGTCTCGCATTCTACTTTATATTATATACCTTGAAGCCAGGAATATAACATTTTATGTGATACGCGTCATATGCATAATCAAAACAGTTCAATAATAATTCATATCGATGTATAGTCGCTCAACGCGTAATCCCAAACTTAAACATAGTCGGAAGAAGGTCCGTGGTATCGTCGAGTTATCGTCTCTTTGTGAACACTTCGGCGATAACTCGAAGCCGCACGCGTTCTCGACCGCCTAACCAGCCAAAGTCACAAGAAGAAGAAGAAGAAGAAGAAGCAGCAGCAGAAGATGAAGAAGAAGAAGGAGAAGAAGAGGAACAGGGAACCGTGAGAGCGGTATTCCTCGTGTCGGCGATGGCCGCTGCTCGCGAGAGGCTTTGTGTGCCCCAGCTCTCCGCGGTTCATTCACGCGATTCTTCCCATTGATGGTCGCCGGGAGTCTCTCCTTTACGTGTTCAGCTCAACACGAGTATCGATGTGAGAGAGAGGGTGGTTGGAGGAAGAGAAGAAGCGAAGATTTAAGATTAAGCTCAAGATAAAGAATGCGAGCTACGGAGCCTGTACTGTGCGAGAACAAGTGCAGGAGTCTTTGGGTATTCACCCATGTATATAACAGTAAATCTGAAAAAAGAGATTTGACTTTGGAATACTGAAAATTAGCTTCGTCGGCTTTAAAATTAGATCCTATCTAGAATAAAGTATTATCCATCTATGTGCGCATCCTTGACAAACAGGGAGTAACATCGAAGAGCCAACGAACACCCGCGTCGATAAAAAAAGAGTAAATGACAGTATGAGAATTCAGCGCGAGAATATGTAAAAAAGGGAATATATGTAAAAAAGTCAGAGTCAAGAAATAGCGAGCGAAGCAGTAGCAACAGCAGCAGGAAAGGAAGAAGATGCGGTCCACGTCCGAAAGAAGCTATGCGGCAACGGCTATGCGTAACGAGGAAGGCTCGCGCATAAATATGCTCGTGCTTCACATCCCGCCTTTCTCACCTCCAGAATCTCAACTCGCCTGTACGTGTGTTTGTGCTACCTCTCTCTCTCTCTCTCTCTCTCTCGCTGTCTCTCTTCCTTACTATATATACACCAAAAAAGCCGGATCCTCGATCCAGAGCCGAGAACGCGCGATATAGAAAAGGAGAGCGTCTCTCGGCTCGGAGAATATAAAAAAGAGAAACACAGCAAGACGAGAGAAACAAAGAGAGAAGCGAACTCTTTCGCGAAAGACGTTCCAGAGATATCGCAGTCACACCTGTGCGGATTTCTCTTTGTCTCTGTAGCTCTACTCCCTGGCCTATTTCGACTGAGAGGAGCAGGCGAGGAGATTTTTTTTCTTTACTTCGCAGAGAGGCACTCCACAAATCAGCGCGAAGACACGTATATCAGCAGATATATACCAACGAGCTACTAGCGTTACTTTTAGCGACTGATGCATAAATGTGCGCATACTGATCTATTTTACACCAACAGTGATATGTATATTGTATATGCTTGCATTTTTAACGGATAGGTTCAGTATTTCATTCTCAGTTCGAAAGTAAGAATCGCTTAACAATATTGTTTGTTAGGACATTTAAAATGTTTATTATGAGCATAAAATATTAGTATAAAATACAAGTAAACTTAAATATTTTCGTATAAATCAATAATTTTTCATATTATTTTGTGTTATTTGTGATTAAAATCTTGTACCAATTTTAGATATTTTTAGATATACTGATTAGAGTAAAAAACAAGAACGAAAGAAGTACTTATCTAACTATAAGATTATGAGTAATGGAAATGCTCTCATTGCCCTCAAAAAATCATAATAAACTCTATAACTGTGTTTTTCATTGGAAGAACTTATGAGTGTAGAACTTGAATTTTAGACACATCATAATTCATAGCCATAATATATAAATAATAGATGTTTGGACAACATAATTCTAATGCGGTATAACGTCTTCGAAAATTCATAAACCTGGATAAAAAAAGCCGAAAAATTGATATATCGCTTCATCACACTAAACGTAATATATCACACAGTAGCTTCGAATCGCAAATGTATAACTGAACGATTCGAGACCACCTGATTTGCATTATAATAAGTGCTAATTTCCGAACTTCCTATTTCAGAGGCACAAGGTACATATAACGGATCGCCACCGCTACGGATGAACGGACGGAAGAAAGCACCTTCGCGTATATAACTAACGTCGGTGTGGGCTTGATGTCACAGGGGGGCGACGATGTTCCCTTTCGATCGACTTCTTCCACGAAAGGAATACGAAATATCTGGAAGGTTGACGGTAGAACGATGCGCCCAGACAGAGGGACGACAACGATTAGGGGGACGCACTGGACGAAATATACACAGTATAAGACAGCAATGCCTGCAATATTCGTCGCGATTTTTAGATTACGACGATGTCGACTTAAATTTTCGCAATAAATATAAAATAATAAAAAAAATATATAAATTTTGGCAAAATATCGAGTCGAATATATGTGCCTCTCGATATACCCAATAAAACCTCTTTCATTCACATACTTCCTCTTTCGTCACCTCCTCGATCTCCCTTTCTCTCTCCAGTGAAAGAGAGAGAGAGAGAGAGAAGCCTCCATCTCGGAGACAGCACAACGGGAAAGAAGAATAAAAATGCCGAGAGTGAGCGAGAGAAAGAGAGAGAAAGAGAGAGAGACTCGGTCCTCCCAATGAAATTCGAACCTGAAAGAATTCTACCGTCGCACACGCGATTCCCGGGTATCCCGAAGAGTTAAATTCGAAAAGTGGAAACCGCCGGTGATGCTATATACAGACCGACGAGTTGACGAGAGGCATAGCTGATCAGCCTTAAAAAAAAGAAAGAAAAAGAAACGAATCTTTTTTATTATACCGTACAGGTCACCGCGAGAGGAAAGATCCTTTTGAGAGAACCGCCAGATAAGGCAGTGGCCCCGCGTATAAAAAAGTGCTTTTTACACGCGCGGGCCGTTTCGATGGCGGCGAGGATCGTGTGACTCGTTGCGCCGCGATTAATAAAATCAACTCGAAAATTACGTTGCCATACGCGCGCTCGTACAGCGCAAGGATCGTTGATTTGAAAATATTATATCGTTGCACCAGAAAGCCGGAAATCCCTCTTAAAAACTAAACCGATACATCAATCGCAGAACTCTTTTTGGCTGGGCGTTAGACCGATGATGGATGGTTGGGAATCGTTCCGTTGGTGCGCACTGTTGCAATATCGCACCGCACACGTTATAGTGTCGACGATATGGGAAAACGACGGTGGAGCGTACAGGTGACGCGCGCCGAACACTAATCACCATTGGTTTTAGATTATTCTGAAATGATGACCGCTGACCTTCCACCAGCTCGATCGAAAATTATCTCTAGTGCATGCGGCTACCGTGATAAATAGTCGTAGAGCGTCGATCCATCGTTGTATACTGTGTACACATTGCATGTCTATATATAAATATATAGATGCTTTATATATAAGCTATAACAGGCCGTAGAGAGTAGATTTATATTTATGTTTAGCGTTATATGGAATAATCAAGGATGTAGTTCGAAATTCATGAATGAACTCGCGCGAATCTCCTGCTTACATTATTATACTAATTCAACGAAACGTTTGGCCTCGCTATATAAGCATACACGACTCGTGATCTGCTCACGAGGTGAAAGGAGGATGAAAACTAACGCTGCTCTTTTTCGAATCCGGTCGTAATCTCGAACTTCGATCGCGGATCGAGCGGTCGCCTACTGTATAGTAGCGAAATATCACACGTTTTCGTCATCGAGACGAACAGCTTGTACAGTCTCGCACATATATAAATATACATATATTATCTATCCATAAGAGCAAAATTTAATCTGTGTATAGGCCTGTATAGAGAACGAAGCAGCTATTCTTATCGGCTCTTATCTGTATACAGCTAAAGGAACGAAAGCCACATCCGTGTGAATCGTCGCGCGAGTGGTCGAAAAAGGGCCCGGTGACATTCCAAGGAGTCTCGAAGAAGAAGGAGCTGCTCCGGACACTCGCAGCATCCGGTGATATTTCAACAGAGCGGACAGCCGCGCGCGCGGGGACCGCGGCGGAACAAACAAATGACCGGGCGTAGCATTACACGCTTCTTAGAGGGGCCTATATATACTCCGCGTGTGAAATATCGGATTTTGGTAGGTAATTTCTCTCGTGAATTTTCGAATCCGCGCGTGTCCGAAGCTACCGGTTCAACGTTCAACCGCTCGATGAGGTCGCGCGTAACTTTATTTATGTAATGAGATGGAGGATACCTCCTAGAGCCGCAGATTTATCGTGATTTTTTTTATTACATTCGACCGCGGTAGCCGGCTCGTAAAGTATGCGTAATTACGAGGGAATACATGCTAGAATATCTATACTGTTGACACTGGAGTATTGGCGAGATTTTTTTTCGCAATAGCAGATTATTCCGTTTTACAAATGTGCTGACCGGAGCTGAAGTGAATCACTCAATTCACCGGCTGTACACTATGGGATATATCCAATAAAAACTTCTGCGAAGCTATAAATTCTTTAGTCTATTCGAGCACTATACTACACTATAGGTAGACGCACTCGTATTTTTTTCTACGCTTCAGAGAAACACTTTGACTAGCCGATTAAGCCTTATCATCTCGAGACTTCTCTTGTGACTCTGTTCTTATTACCTGGGATGGGCCACAAAGTGTAGATTTGGATGTTGTTGCATCTTAACGAGAATAAATTACTCAACTCCAATAGTCGAGGGGAAATACTAGAAAAGGAAATGTCCAACAACTGATAGATTCTTGGGTTTATCGGTTACTTTACGAGCTGATAAAAAAAAGATGCACGATGGACCTTCTCCTCTGAATACACAATGTTCTCACACGTTTTTTTTATGGAGAACATCGGACATTCTGACAAGCAGTTTGTAACGAAGAATTCAAACTGAAAAGTTTGGAGATATTGTCGAAAATCCAAAAATTGCTCCATCAATATACACGCCGTACGTATACTCAGACAGGGTATACATAATAAACTTTCACTGTGCGACACACAGACCCAATACACACATCCTTGCTCTTTCTTGAGCTTTCGCGGTGGTCCAGAACCTTAAAGGCTCGCGGCAGCGGCACTTCGGCACCGACAATTTATTAGCCATTATTGGAAGACGCACAATGCTCGCGGGCTACCTGTGCAGCAAGCAGTTCGGGGGACGGAAGCAAAGGAGAGGTTCTTACTCCATTATCGGAATTGCAAGTATTCCGCAGCCTCCGTTTTTTCGTTCCTCTTATTCTTCTCGTCGTTTGCGACTCTCCCTCCCTGAGTTTTTGCTAAAGTTTGGGGGAATTTCGCGCTCGGATTTCGAAAGCAGCGTTTATTTTCTTCGCAAATCTGTATCACGTGTACACGTGAGCATAAGAACAAGCATTGAATACTTACATATTTATAAATATATTTTACCTACGAGAGAGGGAGTGCTGGTTTGATTTTTTTTCCGAACATTGGATCATCATCGAGGACGGAGATCAGAAAAAGGCACTCGTGATGTCGCATCGATTTTCAAAAAACTAGCTAGTAGAAATATAGACATGCGCTGCAGCGCAAGTTTATACAGAAAAGAAAGACGAGAGAAGCTGCGGAGAAGTGGAGGAAGGAGAGAAGTCAAGTGGAAGAAAAAGTCGCCTAATTGATGCTTCGTCTTTGTTTTGGTTAATTCCAACATGGTTCGGCCATTAAAACGTCCCACTGTATCGGCGGGCCCGATCTCCTGGCCGCTCGCGAGATAAATGATGACACCCGCTCTCTCTCTCTTTCTCTCTCTCTCTTTCTCTCTCTCTCTCTCTCTCCCTCTTCCTTCTTCTCCTGTGCATAGTATGCTTATATACTGTATAGGTATACAACCATTGCGGTGCAACGCTTCTTCCACTCTCCGTTTCTCCTCCGTCCTCTCTTGCTCTCCATTACCTGTTCCTTTTTCCGTATCTTGTGCTTTCTTCACGTGTTTCGACGGCTATATGCTTTATCCATTATTTTTCTCTTTTCCAGTATGTGTATACGTTTAGGAAATGGAATTGACAATAATAATTTTCTATAGATAAGAGCATCGAGCATAATATTCAGACAGTGTACTGTATATGCACACAGTCGTAAACTTGTCGTCGCGCCGAGTATCGATCCTTTCGCAAAAGTTTCAGAACGTCAGGATTTCTTTCGGTATAGCCAAGTAAAAGGAAGATCAAAAATGAAGCAGCAACGCGTGTTGTGCTCTACTTTCCGAGAAATTCACTTCCAACTTCGAAACGGTAAATAGCGTTCTTGGACGAAATCGTAAGTCGAGACTTAGACGTGTGAAAATTTATGTTACTTATTCGTACATTTTTAAAATACTATTTTACGATCATTTATCAGCCATAATAATCTTCTTAGCATCTCAATTTATTAAGTAAGCATTCGAATGAACGTTTCTTAAATGTGGGTATGTATGTGTCATCGTATCGAGAAAATTTGAGTCTGTACACGATCTGTTCTTCGATAGTAAACGCGTAAAATTTTGACAACATATAGTTACGATATCTAAATTGTCATTTACGAATTACACGACTTCTATCTATGTCCCAAGAGGTTCGCCGAAAACAGTTATTTCACTTATCTCTCCTTTCTCTCTCTCTTTCAAGCCAAAAAACGGAGAAATTTACTGGTTCTCTAATTTGCCGCGTCGATTTATTTTCCTCGAAGTGGTAATGTATTTTGTAAACAAGATAAAGCATCGTTTTTTCCCTCCAACGCTCGGCGCATAAATCAATCCTGGAAATTATCTTATTTTTTCTTTCTCTCTCTCTCTCTCTCTCTCTCTCTCTCTCTCTCTCTCTCTCTCTTCCTCTCTCTCACTGTCTCTCTCTCTCCTAAAGTGCGTTTCCTAGAAAGCCAAAAATCGCTGCAACTTTCACACACGCGTACGTCCAGAAGCTGCGCAAATCTTCGCAAAAGGAGAAACTCTCTTGGGCGACACAGTTCTCTCGTATCTCTATCGGAATGTGTTTTACATTAATACTTCGGATGTTCTCTCCGCGGACCGATTGCGCAGCCCGTTAACGCTCCTCCTTGGCTTTTACAAATTTATACGCATCTCTCGCGATTCACCGCCAAAGACGTCATATCTGAGCGTGGACAACTCGAATCGTAATGCGTGCGCGACTGCGAGATCGGCTCGTGACTTATATCTATCGAATTCTCTCGTGGACGTGCTATATTCGCGGCTTCTGTGCCGATTACACGTAAAAAAAGAAATTTTTTTCCTGGCCTTGAGGTAATTTCTGCGCACAATATCTCAATCGTATTTCTCATTCACGGAGACCGAGAGCTACCGTAAGAAAGGTTTGCCTCGCATCGCAACTGTCCGCGCGCATATTAAAAACCATAATAAATATCCCCGAAAAACTCTGGGGCTACCGTGGATAAACACTTTAGCCGAAAATTTAGCATCAATGACGCATAAATCCATTTTTATATTTCTGGCCTACACGTCTACTTCTACGCCTATCGTCTCGCAAAATCTCCGTCTTAAAATTTCCCCCCTATATATAACAGCGCAGAAGCAGCTTCGTTCATCAATAAAACTCTATAAGCATATATATACATAACCGTCGAGAGTCGAAGCTGCGAATATTTGCGCTTATCGCGAATTCGATCGAAGACGAATCGAGAGAGAAAAAAGGATATAGTAGCGGAATTCCCCTCGAATTCCTGGCTGTGTATTTTTCGTGGACTATTATAGACCGGCTTTGCGCAGGTGAAGCAGAAAAGAAGAGTCGCGAAAGGTCAAATCGCACACGGTAGCTCCTAATTAGCGACGATGGACGGTTCGCTGTCGAGAAACTTATTCTCGTCTCTGTGTGACGTGCACGTTTATCCGATTGAATATAATCTGCAATTTATTCGATTCTCGGTATAGTATAATAAAAAATATTCATCTCTTGCTTACGGCAGTCTTAGCCAAATGTCATATCCAGCAAAGATACCGTCAAACTGTGCATCCAGCAAAACCTTTACGCGTTCAATAGGCGTTGAGAAGTACGTCGACTTCACTGCAGTGCGGCCACGCATCCCCGTAATATTTTTTTCCCTCTCGCTCATATATTTTCTTTTTCTCAGCCCGTGTATATTTTTTGTCGCTGACTCGTCCTTCGCGTACTCGACTCATTCGATAAACAAGCCTTCTCTCTCTCTCTCTCTCTGTGTTTCTTTCTATCTCGGGAGCAAGAGCAGCGCAACAGCAGCAGCAGCAGAATGAAAGCGCGCGCGCGCGGGAGAGGAAGCATTTAATTAAATTAACGCTTATAGGCGAGATTAACGGAGGTGCGAGGAGAGATTCGGAGATGCATAATGAGCGTCTCGTCGACTCTTCCTCCTGGATGCTGACCTCGAGTGGTCCCTTTGGGTGGTCCCGCCGCTCGGTGTCTTTGCTTGTGTGTGCCTTTCTTACCCTTTTTTCCTCTCCTCTCAATTTCTCGCTCTTCTCTTTCGGCTTCTGCAGCGGTCGGCTCGTTACCGTCGCCCGGAGATATTTGGCCATTTTATAACGCGAGCGCGCGGACTCGCAAGCTTTTTGCGCTCGATTATTTAGCCGTTTACGCAGAGGGGATTCTTTTCCCTGCGTGCGTCCGCGTGCGACGACGTTAAAAACTTCACGAGAAGAAGACAGAGAGAGAAAGAGTTTGAATGCACGCATTATCGCGTAATAAAAAACGAAACGCATATAAAAATGTAAGCCGCCTGATGGCTTTGCCGTTCGGGGATGAGATTATTTTCGAGTTATAGCGCGTGGGACCACACAAGTTTGGTCTTTTACTAGAGTGTTACTTTCTCTCTCATCCCGGTCTGTTTAAATGTTTTTGAATCTTTGACACGTGCTTTTTCATCGGCCACTGCAATGATTTGAACGTTTGAATGTAGTTATTGCTATATACAGAGGAGTGCATTCGTCTCCGTTCGACTAATTGCTAAAAGCATTCGTGGCATGACACACAGCTTCACAATGGCAATGCGGCGATTGTCATAGGATCGTGAGAATGTGCGACTCGGGCATAGAGTGGATTTTTGGTTTAACGACTTCTGCGCCATCGTTCGCTTATCTATCGCTTCATTATTGAGAAATACTCGGCTGCGTCGAGAAGCAGGAAAAGGTTTATGATACCGACGATATTTCGGATTCCGAAGCGCGCGTCACGCGAATCACCAATTCCTACTTCGAACCTCGGCACCGCCGACGCTGTCGCCGCCGCCGCTAGCGTTTGTAATGCGTATTACAGGCGAGCGACGGCACAAAGAGGTTTCGGATTCTTCTCATATCTCATTCGCTAAGGTATTCGCGCTCGTTAACGCTGTTTAAAAATTTTTAATCTTTTTTCCTTCGCGAATGAGAAATTAATAGGCGCGAGTATAGAACAATCGTCGTATCTCTTCTTGATATAACTCAATCGGCATTAGTCGTCCTGAGAAAACGCGGCGTAACGCGCTAAACAATCAGCCATTAACTCTTTTTAAATTGTCCCATTGATCGAGCGGTGCATTATATTCGTCGCACGCGGTCGCTGCACAACGGGCACACATACGAGTCTTTGCACAGGAGCCTCTCTCTTTCGATGACATATCACGCGCGCGATCCCTATCGCTCGTTTACGACGAATTACAATAATGCGACACGTCGCGGCTGTACGTGGTTCCGCACAATAGAGGAAGAAAAAAGAAAAAGCTACAACAATTGTTTTCTTTCTCCCTCTCTCTTTCTCGTATACATGTCCATATACACACAAAGGGCTGGGAAAGGTGCATTATTTACAAGGAGAAAGCTCAAAGAGTCGCGTCGCATGTCAATGTAGTCGAGCTCGGTGTATTATAACACGTTGAGAAGATCGACGGTAGTGTGGACCGCTAATAAAGTGATTTGATCATGTTTTTATTGAAAGAGGTGAAAGTGCACGTCGCGATTTTTACGTTCTAACCGAACAGATTATTTTTTACTTCGGTACGTTAAAAATGTAAACATTATTGCTGGAAGTAGTAATGTATAAAAAAGAATTGTCACGAATTTACGCTCTAAAAATCGTCAAAACTACGTCATGGCTAATAAAAAGAAGAATTATCAATCGAATATTTTTCTTTGCAAAGCAAATGTATTTTGCATAAACGACGAAAAGCATATGTCATGCGGTAAGGTCACCGCTGGTTACGGCATTCCGTTCATTGCGCAAAGAAAAAATCGAGAAATTCACCAGCTGTACAAAAGCATGTTCCCTTGCGCAATATAACCGCGTACATCGACATATTTCCATGCGCGATTCTCTCGAAAGTAAAAGAAAAAGGAAAAATCGCCAACAAAACACATCTCTTCTCTTACAAAGCCTCTCTCCTCGGCGTAAAGCACACTTCTTCGCTCATACACCCGAATAATCCCATCAATTTGGCGCGGCGTCGCGCCGTTACAAATCATCCGCAACCTCGCGCGCGCATAACACGCACCGCGGCGAAAATCCGTTTATCAGCGGGCAATCGATAAATAATCGCCGGCAGAAAATATCGCGATAAACGCTCGTATGGGCTGTCTCTCTCTCTCTTGCTCTCACACTCGCGTGCACGTTCAAACGTACACGGGCGTAAGGCCCCCAAGAGCGAGAGAGAAGAATATCGCAGAAGGGTTTTCGCGCGTGCAACGACATAAGTAATGAAAACAATGATTGGTATGTGACGAGGTGCATATACACGTACATATACGTAGGTACGTTTCACGTTCACTTTTCGCATCGGGTTTCGCTCTTTATTATCTTGCGCGATTTTCTCCGATACGCATTTTTCATTTTTAATCGCTGCATGCTTATCTTTGCACAAAGACGTGCTCATCCATGGACACTATATACAGGCAAAACGATGCGGCGGACTTCGATCGCCGAAATCCTAAATCTCTCGTGATGTCTGGTGTAAATAAACCCATCAAGCGTATACAATATAAGGAAGAAACGCGAGTAGCTTTACACGGATCCCGCGGTGGCAGCGGGACCAAATTGAATTAAGCCGCAAAAATATTGTTCCTCGGCTCTTGCGATCCACGCGCGCGCGCTGCGACACATATTCGTTGAGGGTAAATAATATATTAGTGTAAGATACGAGTGGCAGCAAACTCGCCGCCGGCAAGACACCAGGAGGTAGTGGGTAACGGATGCCCGAGTCGGCCGGACGTGACGGTTAGCTCTCGCGGCTCGGAAATTCCACCTGGAGATCGCCAAATGTATGAATATATACATATATAGAAGAAAAGACCCCCTGTGGCACGAGACTACCCCCTGCCAAGACGGCCACGAGGCTACTTCTTCGCGGACGAGCGTGTATACCCGCATTGCTTGTATGTGGAAGTTGTATGCTGAGCACGAGCATTCTTTTTTTTCAAAGATTCGCTCTGATTTGGATGAATTAATTATTTTTTATAGTATAATTATAGAAATTGTGACGATAATGAGGGCATAGTGTATATTCTTGACTTTATTAAGATTTCTATCGGAAGCGTATCATACGTCCCAGTGTGATTAATTATATTGCGCTGTAGATAATTAATATGACTAATACACGTGTTCGCTATTAAGATCGACGAAAATATATATCTTTATATAGCTATATATACGCAGCATACGAGTGAAATAGTTGGTATTGCCAAGATACGTCGATCTCGCAATCAGCGGTAATTAATAACCGTTGCTCGAAAATGCTGAACGTTATTAATGACGTTGCGTCTTAGCTTGACAGCTAAAGCTTTATACTTCCTTGTGATTTTTGACGCTGAGTAAAAGCGTATATTGACAAGGCACTTACGACACGTCGATGCTTATGGTAGCTCTGAAAGCGCGCGCGCGCGCGCGACGAAAAATCTATCGAGCGGAGTTTGATCTCGATACGTAATCATGCATAATTGATGGAAACAGGTAGCTGGAATAAAAATCGATATACGCTTTCAGCTCGATGGGCGAATACGACTGGTTTGTGGGGGACCACCCATTTCATTCGATAAATTCTCTAACGGCTGTATACGCGATGGATTTTCCGTTTCAGAGATCCATATTGGCGAGTATATATTATAATCGACGCAGTATATCGACAAGCTTATAAACTTGCTTGTATTTTTTTCGACTCGTATATTTTCTTTCGTTCGTTTTTCAGCGTACTTCGCTATAACGCTATTTATATGTTCTATACGTTTATAGTCGAGTAAATAAAACAGAGCTTCAAAAGTTGCAGCTTTAGTCGGAGAAACGACGAAACGAATGCACTGCACCGAATTTCGCGCAACTCTCTATCGCACGTCACTTTCCTGACTTATTTTAAAATGACTACGCGCGAAATATTACGTTATTGAGCAGTTGTAACAATAAGCTTACAATCTTTGCAGCACTTTTAATTGAGATTTGAACTGACGCAATAAAGTCAAAATAAATTGATCGACATAAATCCCACAATAAAACCATTTAATAATCATGTTTCCAAGCTAAGTAACGATTCGAAAAAACAAGAGAAGTGTACCAGCAAAGTTGATACACGGAGTACCTTATACACGCATGTACCTGTGAATGTATATACATATATATATATATAGGAGCTCGCCACGACCTCCTCGAGAATAAAACTCCGAGTCAAGGTAACGATACACCCGACGAGTTATAAAAGCCAGAGTGAGAGAGAGCTAGGACGTGGCTCTCGATATCAAAGCTCGTCATCGAAGCGAGAGTATCGAGCGTGTGAGAATAAATCAAAGAGACGAGAGAGCAAGGAAAACAATTACACGCGCAACTTCCGTCGGATAATCAACAACCCTCGTATAGGAATAAGAAGAAGAAGCAAAATAAAGAGCCAATAAAAAAGCATGTCGATGAAGAAGTAGTAGAAAAAGAAGAAGAAGAAGAACTCAGAAGGAGAAGGAGAAATGGGAGAGTTGCGGATATCGCTACGCCCTTGCGATTCATTCACAAATCCTCTGAGTAGTTTTATCTCAGAATTCGTTCCGTAAAGGACGCTGGCTTTCTTGGAACATCGACGCTATACTACTCTCTTCCTAATACTTCAGAATGGAAGCTGTAACCTCAACACGTGTGTAAAACGAAGAGCGAATAAGAGAGAAAGAGAGTTAAGAGAAGAAGTCCATTCAAGTTTCTCTAAGAGATGATGTTATCGCGCAACGGTTTTCAGGCTCGTGACATCGATCTTGGTCCTTCTAATTATTTTCGAGATGGAGAGCCTCAATCTTTCTCTCTCCTTTTCTAGTCAATGGGATGTCATGAGATTCATCGAGTTTGTCGCGATGAGTCCTCTGAATGAATGTGTACAGAGAAAGAAGACATTTATACGAGCATCTGTGTTTATTTTTTTTTTCAACACGTACTCGTTACTTGATGAGTTTAGACGCAATTGTGACAAAGTCTTATCTTTGCAAGGTGATGTGCGGTTGCGTTGTTACCAGAGCTCGTTCGAGAAATTGAGAAGCTACTGCGACCAAAGGATTGTATTCTCAAAGCTTCGCGTTACTTCATTATAATTTTGAAAAATATTGTTATACATTAGCACATCGGTCATTCAAAACACACACGCCAACGGATGATTCATTTGGAGAGCATCAAAATGCGCGAGCCACGGGACGCGTGCCGCCTCAAGTGGACGCGTGGCGCTTTTACAGAAGCTCTCTGGACGGATAATGGAAACGTCCCTTGTGCGTCTCGACAATAATAGACCCCCGGCTTTTGTGGCCTGAGCCAAATGACGCGCAGCGAGACAAAAAGCACGTGCACGCATCAATTCCCCGCGAGTCTCGCTGATTATCGCTTCGGGCAGTTGTTGTTTCTCGGGGTATACATATACTGGACACGAGAGAAAAATACAAGCTCAAAGGAATCATCGCGATCCTTTGAATTATAATTCAACTGGGTTTACACCCAACCTCCTTTTATTGAATTTCTCCGAATTCACGAGGATTATTGTCGAAAAAGTTCTACAAAGCGGTAATTGATAAACACTCGACGAGACAGGATGAATAACAGAAGTAGGGATAAAGAGAGAGAGAGAGAGAGAGTCGGAGAATAACGGTGAATTTACATTTCCCTGGCGGTAAAGAAAGCCTGAAAATCATTTCGTCCGAAGCACATAGGTAAGCCCGACACGTACAGTACCACAGCATCAAATTCCCTATTCATTCGTGGCGAACAATTGCGCGCGTGCACGTACATATACGCGGGCAGGCGAAACAAACAGCGAGGAGAAGAAAACAAAAGTGAACAGGAGCGGAGCCCTCTCCGAAATCCATCGCTTTTCATTCGCGAGTGAATCCCATTGTCCTACGAGAGTGAGCTCGTCGGCATTAAACTGCAATTAATGTCCCTGTCACACATCGTCGCGAGATAGCCACACGTGCCGCTTTTCACATATACGTTTGATATACCCAGACACGAGTATGCATATTTGTATATCACAGAATCCCTTGCGTGCACCGATTACATCTTCGAGTCCGAGATATTTTTTTATCGGTTATGCTTTTCTTACGGGCTGTCTCCTCATTACTTAGAAATGTTTTCAAACGTTTTTTCGATTGCGTACGAGTTTACATTTGAAATCATTGAATTTGCTAAGCGAGAGCGAACATGCGAGTGAGATCGTCATTGGCGAAGAAAACATATTCGTCTCTCACTCTCTCGGCAAAGGCGAACAACAGTATATAAAATGCAAAGTTACGCTCAGCACTGCTACTACCACTGAGCTCGTAATTCACAATAAAGCATTATGCGCTTTCTCATTCGCTAATCATTCCCACCACTGGTCGCGCTATGCGCGCAGTCCTCGTTCTCACAACGACTCTCCGCTACTTTTTCTTTCCCCTTTTACACGCACGTCCACACACTCGCCGTCGGTTTATACGACGAGATGCATGTGCACGCATCTCAGCTTTATACTACGCACATGTATATATATAGGCGCAGGAAGAACAGGTGAGGGAGAGAGAGAGAGAGAGAAAGCTTCGACTACTCGTATTCATTTCCATATGCGCGCGCAGCGCAGGCCTCGTAAAGCCGACTTAATTTAACGTACGCTCGCCTCGGTCGCTCGCGGTAATAAAATCATAACTCTCACGTTGGATTATCCGGTGAACGCGTAAATATATACGAGTGTATACTACTGCTCGCTTGTGCGTACATGTATGCGCGAGTTCGAGCTGATCAGTAGGAGGAACTGCACTGCGGCCTTAGGTCGTGAAAATATAGGGATATAGATGTGGATTGGATACTTCCCTGGATGAGGGAAAGCCGCTGTATACACACTTGCGTATGTTGTTTGCACGAAGGTCAGTATACGTCAAGTCGAATGTGAAGGTATGTAATATGACAGAGAGCGATAAATTATATTCTCCGTCAATTGATATTGATACGTTGATTTTAGAATCGACGAAGTTTCTTTTTTCGAATAATATCTATGCTTAACAAGCTTCGAAGATTTACTTCGGTAATAAACTTCGTCTTCGGAGACATAGGTGTCGCAGAGATGGAGAGCCATTTCGACCAGCCGAATGAGAGAGAAAAAAAGTATTATTCTAATATACGCTGACTCGTCTACGATACGAAAGCCATTTCATTAGCACATAAGAAAATTAACGTCGCAATCGGATACAATACTTATAAATTTCATTTGTAAATAACGGACGATTTATGCCGACTAATATAAAAAAAAGGTCCGCGTGTAAACGAATACGTACGATCAACAATAAAAACGCGAAACTTTTTCCACCGCGACGCGATGACATCAGCGGTTCGCTGTAACTTAAGAATTTTTTCAAATTCCCTCGACTGGGAAACGAGTGAGAAAGAGAAAAAAGAAACACGAGCACGCTCGCATATGAATGAAGCTTTTAAGCTCATTAATGAATGAATCCGAGTGAAAGAAACGGATAGCCGCATTGGTCGAATCCCTGACTCATTCAATCTCGGTCCATTCATACCGGATGGCGCGACGTCCGTCGCTCGGGGAGAATTTTTTAAAAGTCGAAACGGCAGAAACCGCAGTAAAATCGCCATAGATACTCGTCGACTCAGGAGAGAGAGAGAGAGAGAGAGAGAGAAGGAAACAGAGTCAGGGAGAGAGAAAGAGAGAAAGAGAAAGAGAGAGAGGGAAAGAGAGATGGGAAGGACAGATAAGAGAGAGAAAGTGCAAATAGAAAGGACCTTGAGCCGAGATGCTGCGGTGGCGGCGGATCGAGTGCGCGCAGGTAAGGAGAAACGGAAATGGATGGATGAGTCGAGACAGATAAGAGAGTGACATTTTTAGGAGATACGACCTTCTCGCGTTGCGCAATAACTTGCAGATTTTACTGGAACATCTTGTGTGTGGCTCATTTATTACGTTTAAATTATCGGTACAAAAAGTAACGATAATGATAACCATCTCATCCCCGATAATCCCATTCTCCGAATCCCCGAAAATATAGACGCTAGAGGAACAAAAGAGTTGAAAAAGCGTCAATCCCGAGGAATTCAGCCGCGCATCGTCTCGGCGGAAACAGGTCGTATATATAGGTACTGGGAGGAAGAGGTGTCAATGTCTGGCTATTAATCCGAGCGCGACCGGACAGGTAAGACGAGTCCTGTACACTTGGCCGCGAGCGATAAAGCCCCGGATGGATCGAGCACACGAGCACCGGCCATTTACAATCCGCCGCGTAAAAGTGTCCCGCATTCCGCGCGATCATCAAACCGACGAGCGTATTATACGCGTAGGCAAATGCAGGACGACGGATCGATGTGTATATATGTATATACGTATATATAATATATACAGGGGTATACATGCAGGGGTATATATAGAGGATGATGTAAGGATGCGAAGCGATGGGGGGAAAGACGAAGGATATACGTCGATTTTCTCCCGCTTTGATGATGGCGCGCGGCATTGGTATGTTACTCGCGGTGCGTCGGCCTCGTTCAAGGGATCCAAGCGCCATGCTAAGCGTTTAGACTGCAAGGGGATTATAATTAATCGTGCGCTCAGGTGATGGAAGATGCTGCTCTGTGCGCGATCGGTTTTCACTCGGCATTCTGACTATATCTATATCTTTTGTAACTTTCGTCGCGCTAACTTGTCACGGGCCTTTTACTTTTATTTATTCAATAGATATTTCTATACGTTTCAGAGATAATTTTTCAATTTTCAAATTATAATTCAGATAGATTATAGACGGAAGTGTCTAGAACGTATTTCAACAACAAGATGCGCTATGGTTCTTCGCAATATCCTTGTATTTCGTACAACGCTCAACTTCGCTGATTCAACTGCCAATAAAAGCTCCTGAAAAAGCTCTTGCGACGTTGTATCGTAGTTTATAGGAGAAAATTTCGATTGATTGGTAAACAATTAAGTTCTATGTTTATAAATATTCTTTTTGCACCCTCGGGTAGTATTATATCATAGATGCGTGGATAAATCTAAGATAATTTTGAACCATTTTCAATATCTATTCTCGCGAAATATACTTACGAGTATTAAGTTATACCGCTAATGAAACTGCACTTGCTCAGCACAGTCTCAAAAGAAAGCTGCACAGGTAGGAACACGCGCTCGACTAATGAATTCCCTAATTTCTAACGCGGGCTTATACGCTCGTGCTCTTCCTACCGAGTATTAATAAAGACCCGGACATTACTTAGGAGCTTTCGAGCGCGTGTGGCGCGTAATAACGATGAAGCCGGAGTCTACTCCTCCCGCTTTCTATCTCTCTCTTCCTCTCTCTCTCTCTCTCTCTCTCTCTCTCTCTCTTACCCTTGGATTTTAATACAAACTCGTATAGTGGCCACGGCGTGTTCTGCATCTCGGCGGGCTTGTTTCGGTCGGCTTATGAATTTATTGGGGGCTATTCGTTAGACATTACGCGACCGGACGCTTACGAGGTAAACGAGCCGCGAGCGTGGGAGTTGAAAAAAGGATCTGCCTTATAACGTCCCTACGGGGGTCTATGCAGAGCAGCAGAGAGAGACATAGCCGAAGGAGCTGGATAGTTGTACGGTTTTACGATATGTGCCCCGTGCGTCGGTGTTGAATTGCGGTGCGATCGGTGAGTTAAAAAAAGTAGATTTTCTACTGTGTTGGACGAGGAGAAATGGACGAGGAATGGTTCTGTTTATTCGATTCTGATTTAAAAATTCGAAAGTATATTGTATACAAGTCTATTTTTTTAATTCTTGTATTTATTTCACAACATTCTATAAGTCATTATGGATACTATAAGAATACACGTAACTGAAATACTGATTGTAATCTTTTCAATAATTTTTTCTATAATTCTAAAGCTCATAATCACACGGTATATTTCGAAAACAATATTTCTTTATACATAACATTTTCATCGTATACCCATGTGGGTGATGGCATGTGCCATAAACACAAGTTTCAATAAGAATCTGCCTCTTAAATCATAAAGAATTAAAATATTAATTTCCAGTCTATTCCGTCATGCACATACATTATAGAAAACATTAAACTCTTGCTAGGATTCGAAATAAATGAAAACAAGGTAAAAATACGAGTGTTGAACGATTTATGATAAGCTGATGAGATGGGATTTGATCCTTAGTTCTATCCACATCATATTTGCTAGTTTAATAAAATAGAAAGTGTCATAAATTTAAGAAAGCTTTGGTTGCGCACAGTTCGACAAAAGTATCCAGTTGTTCTAGACAGAAAAATTGAGTTTTGTCGGACATGGGTTATACCGCGTAATATTATAGAAAAAATCACAGTGAGTCTGATTACAATAGCAAATGAACAGAAGAACAGAATCGAAGATGAAAACAAGTTAGCGTAAGAAGAGATTGGGAAAGTCTCTGAAGTTATAAGCTATTGTTATGGTTAGATTTACATATACTTTGCATTTGTTTTGTATTTAGAATTTTCCACAATGTAGGAGTAAATTATATTCAGCGAGTAAATATATTTCTCAAATAAAGATGTGGGTGGATACATGGCGTTGAAGAGATCGACGCATTTCCTAAAGTTGTTTCGAATGAAAGAATCACGTACTTTTTCTTCTATTAAATATTATTCCTAGCTCTTCTTACATACTAATCTACCTTTATGTAACCCAATTTTCCAGTTAATCATCGACTCGATGCAGAAATACCTAAATCACTCATTTGAATATTCCAAGTCTACCTACAACTGCACACGCAAGCTCTTTCGTTACCTACCAGTGTCATACTTCTTCGAACTTCTCCTTCCTCTCTGAACACGTGCAAAATACGAATACCCTGGCTCGCGTAACTTTTTCTCGCCGAAACGCGATAGAGCTGTATAATACACGCGAACATTCGGCCACGATATTTTTCCTCTCCGACACGGACGCGTTTTGTAAAAGTTTGGCACTTGTACAAACTGTAACTTATATATGCTATATATACGTAGGGATCGTTTTTTGCGCATATAAGTATCTTCATATATGTGTACATACACGACGTAGTTCGACGCGAGCAAAGTTTTTTTCGAGAACACGAAAATTTTCGTGAAATCTACATTGACTTCCATATACACGCACATATCTACACGTAAGAGTGAGACGAGGAAGCTCTACTGGGCGTACAAAGTGGCTTGTGTTGTCAAAGTTGGATTGTGTAAGCTCTTGCTATGAGACGTCGTTGAACCGTTTTTTTTCCTGCAGAGCTTTCGAGTAGCTTCCGTTTTTTCGACAAGAGTTCAAGGAGCGACTGTATAATCGCACTCGTTTAAAGTAGCTTGATGAACATGATTGAATTTTCGTAACTCTTGTTTTCCCATGCCTTTCTCTTTTGATTTCTCGTCTGTGCTCACATATAAACGCGTTATTTAACGTAAATGATTTACGTTTATAGTTCACATAAATTTGATCAATCAATCACTTCTCGAGGCTATCTCTTCGTTCAAAATCAGCGAAACGTTAGAGAGGGATATTCGTTGCAAAAGAGATCAACCATTACTATACCTTTTAAAACACAGTCTCGTATAGCATATAAGAACATAGGTGCGCAGCGACACTCGCAGAGACTATATCGAAACTCCTGATCTGTCTCTACGGGCTCACCTATAAGTACCTAGCTCCTCCGCTTGGCGATACGCGTTCTCTAGCTCTCTCTCCCTCGGGACAAGCGGTTCAGTTCGCGGCGCGCATTAACGCTCGAGTTATACGCACTACAAGCCTGTGCTATCTACATCGGAATAATTATTGCCGGCTGAGAGAGCTGCTGCTGGTGCTGCTACCGTTGCTGCATGCGAGATTCTGACGCTTGTGTTATAGTGGTTGCGCACGTATAGTTTTGCATTTTATTTTTAGGTTGGAATATATGTATATGTATAGAATATAATATATATATATATATTTTTTTTTTGCCCGCCAGTTGAAACTGTGTTTATGAATGGTTGTGGTTCTTATAGCTATTGATAATTGTGTTGTATTGGTAAAGAGGTTTGGCTTAGCGGTACATGACTTCTGTAGATTTAATGTTGACGCATGGATTTTATCGAAGTTTCAAATATACATTCAGTGTTTCCAGTTTAGATTTACATTTTGCGCTGTGAGCAATGATTATGTAATGAATAATTTAATGGATGAGCAAACTTTTATTCACGATTTAACCTCCAAGATTATCGGAGAACCTGCAACAGTAGTAGCCTCCGTCGCATAATGTCCTTAAGCTTCTTTCATATTATTTGCAATGAAAAGCTATAAGACATTCGTCTAAAAAAACTATCGATTATCGCTTGACATAGTTTGTCGTAAAATATTTTTTTCATATACGAGTGTTATAAATGGATTCTTATATCGGATTAATTATTATTACACTTTGACATAGAAATTACTTTTATCGTTAGCATAATCGAAAAGCAATGTCAAGCTTTAATTTATACTTCAATAACATGCAAATACGAAAATAAAAGTATTTACTACTTATCAATTTTTAAATCGATCTGAAAATAGGAAAAGTTGATGCAATAATTTGTTATTAGTGTATACTGACTTAATATGTATTTTCCAGAATTGTCGTGAATTCATTGCTGATGGTTGTATGCATAAGGAAATACTCAAAATAACACAATAAAAATAGACAAGCATTTAAATCTAAATTCCACGTATTTCGTTCTAAATATATATACCAAAGGTTTTCGTTTTATCCTACTTAAATACCTTACCAATAGAATAACTTATGTTTATTATCTTCCTTTATCTGGACGTTATCGCAAGCCAGCCTTTACGTACGACGAAAAAGTTGGTCTATAATCGTTTTTTACTGAAATCAATGATGATATACGGAATTTCTGAGTTTATCGACACTTGTATTAATATTTGAACAAATTAGAATCGTAAAATGGAGCTTAATGCAGTCAGTACAACAGTACAACGATAAATCACATGTAAATGTATTGAGTAAACGAATGTTTTTCAAATAATTTTTCGTAAAAGTTGATAACAGCAGAAATTTATAACCGGTTATTTTATAGCAAGGAAACAGAAAACATAAATTATCACGTCTTATAGTTTACGTATATACCTTCTTCTGCGTTGTGTATTGTTTCCGCAAACAATTTTTCTTCAAAATCTCTGTGTTCAAATTATTACTGTAATTTTCATGCCGCATTAACGCACTGTATACTAAGATATTTTATTACTTTCAATATCATGTTTGCTTATGCGTTGTAATTATAATGATAAATAGTATTTAAATGCAGTTTTTATCACAGCGTTAATGTAATATATGATAATTGATAATATTGCAGTCTTTAGTATACTATTTTTATAAATGACCTCAAGAATTAAAAACAACATTTGTTTACCTCCCGTCATTTATTAGATTCTACGTAGACTCTACGATAGATTCCCTGTTTCTTATAATAGCACACGATATTTAAAACTGTTTTTACAAAAGTCGTTAAAATATTTCTTTTTGATTCCATTAAGGTAGACAACGTGTGACTGGCATTACATCTCACATATTTTTAACGATGAATTATTCAGATGTTCATTTTACCGCTATCTCGATTCCTTTCCGCATTGATTTATATTGACAATGCAAATGTTTTAATAAACTAAAACTGGATAATGAAAACGACTTATTAACTCGTAAACCCCATTAAACGGATGAAACTAAAATAATCACTCAGCAAATCAATACGTCTCGGAATTTCTGCAAGAAAGTTTGTCTGTAAAAGTTATAAGAAACATCGTATAGCCAAAAATGTTTAATTTCATATTACCGTGTGAGTTAAGCTCTTGCGGGAGGGGGAGATATGGAAATAGCGATTTTTTGTTCGAGTGCTGATTATCACCGTACGAAGAGAAGGGAGAAAAAAGCTTGCAGTGCTTGCACTTCCAGGACACATTGAATCATGCTCAACACGCGTAAATGGACTTTCACGTGCGTTCTCCTTTCTTTTTTTATTCAACGCCGCATAAATACGCGTCCCGTTCAACACTTCTCTCTCTCTCTCTCTCTCTCTCTCTCCTCGAGGGCTCTCTTTGCAGCAGTGCTTTTCATTAAGCTGCCACACGCGCTCGCGTACTCGTATAATATACGATTGCGGATATAATAAAAGCGATTCTCTCTTTCTCAGACGGTAATGAATGACTTGTAGGTTTAGCATAATATTATTTGTTTAGATTTTCTCGAAAGATTACGCGTAAAACGTATAAACGTAAAATTATCACTTGTGAAGTATTATGTAATATTAGCGATGCACTTATACAATTATATTTTTGCATCATCTTTAGGATTTTTTGTATTATATGTGTAGCGGTTAAGATGTCGAAGTAATTATCAAGTATTATGGTTGAATAAATTTCTGAGAAGAGATAATTAGTTAAATATTTTCTGTATTAGAGGCAGACGATTGTGCTTTAATAATAAAATAGTATTCACTGAATTATTCAAGACGTCAATGAAACTGAGTGACTATACATACGGTAACAAAATAAAGTGGTAACAGTAAGCAATGTACTATTTCTGTTAATGTACACGTGTCCGTCGCAGGAATTCCAATGTCAATGGGAAATTAAACAGAAGGAGATAGCAGAATCGATTGAAAGTGAATAGACTTTCGTAAGCATTCGATCTCGTGTCAGCCCTTCAGCTGTTTTATTCCAGCGTAGTTCGGGCAAATAGCAGATGGCAGCACCGTGCACGCATACGACTCTTATGCCGCTGCGAAAAAGGTGTATATATATACAGAAGAATATATACGCGGGTATATGTAAGCAGGTGTGCAATATAGGGAACGAGAGGTACAGAAGGAAAGGAATGGCGCGACCAAGTTAGCCGATGAGGGTCACTTTTTCTCAGCCTTATATTCGCGATCGCAAGGCAATTTCTGGATATTAATTTATTATGCTCGATAGTCGAGATATAAATGTATCGTACGTTAAACGCGAGGCATATGGGCTTAAATATTTTATCGACTTCGTTCGAAAGAGGCATACAGGGCATCGTTATTTTCCGTTACTTTACGTGTTATGAATAAAACAAGCATGCGCGTGCACGGATATGTATTTTAATTTTTTTTATTCGTTATTACGAGTATTTTTTTCTTTATTTTCACGAAGAAACGTAGTAGCTTTACATTGGTGTACTTTGTACGCGCGTTAGACTTCCTTTTCATCGAAGTAAGTTATACGTCGAATTAAACGTGTAATTATATTGTGTAAAAGAAATTTAAAAAGCATATAATCCACGAATTATATATACTTTATATAGATATATATATAAGCTGACACTAAGAATATGAAAAAGGTCATAAAGAAATCTATGGCTGTCGAATAAATTATGGCGAAATGAGCAGGCAGGCAAGCAGCGGGTCGATTGGACTCGACAAAAAAGGTCAACACGATCGTATATACAAAAAGAGACACATCATTAATAAGAGTAAGAGAGACACGAGCATCGTTTAGATAAGAAAAAAAGTCGACCTACGGTACGTACACATATCTCCTGCGCGCACCTATATATATAAAGAGACAAAGAGCCAACGAGCTCCACACTCCTGAGTCCAGCCAATCGAGAAAAAGAAAACCTCGACTCCAAGAGCAGATGAGGCTAAAGTAGTAGTTGTATACATGTATACAGTTATACAGCACATAGTGCTAAAGAAGAAGATGGTAGGCTCGAAAGGAGGCGGAGCGGGAGGAGGATGACTGGCTTAATGATCGCCCCGTGGAATAATGAAGCATGACCGCAAACATCTCTCTCTCTCTCTCTCTCTCTCGCTCTCGCTCTCGCTCTCTCTTCCTCGTGCACAACACTGCACAGCTCCGAGGCGAGAGAGAAAGACCGCCAAGAGAGAAGAGAAAGAGAGAAGACTAAAAGGGGGCGTTACTGGCTCTTTCTCGCACGCGGGGACCGCGAGAGAGCCTTTCACACACGCGTAATAAGATCGGCCCCGGTAGGTGGGCACTAATGAGGCTGCCCTCGAGAAGGATGCAGTTCTCGCGAGAGTATAAGAGAAAGACAGAAGGACGAGAGCGCGGCTGCTCGTCGGATTGGTCGGAAGATCGTAGACCCGGTCGTGCAGGAAGCGAGACTTGAAAAACCGGCACGGGAAAGCTGTGCCGCTACATCTATACTCGCACACCGATGCACACCGAGACCGAAGCTATTTTTCGATGATTTATTCGAAATACACATAGCTGCTTTGTTGGCGCTATGAGAATGCAAA
Source organism: Apocrypta bakeri (assembly GCA_018906985.1). Taxonomy (NCBI): domain Eukaryota; kingdom Metazoa; phylum Arthropoda; class Insecta; order Hymenoptera; family Pteromalidae; genus Apocrypta; species Apocrypta bakeri. The sequence continues at coordinate 4,785,861 of JACCIA010000003.1, forward strand.
GCACGTCCGTCTTTGCATTCAAGATTCTATCATCAATGACCAAATAATATTTGCGCCCTCGACTCGGATCGCGATCTTTCATCTCTGCTGAGTAGCCGAGCACTGCGAATTACACGCTACGCGATCTTAGCAACGCTTATACGCCGTGGCGGGCGTCGACTTTGCGGAAAATTTTAATTGTCTGCTCGAATTAAAGTTTTTGATGCCTCGCTTTTATCGATGTTACGCCTAGCGTGAAATTATAGCGGCTCGTCCGCTGCAATCGCGCGCGAAATGAAAAAATCATGAGAAAGAGTCGCGTGTATTACCGATCGCGGACGCGCGATTTTAAATCGGCGAATTAATATTCCGAGCGTGTTGGTTTCAGAAAAAAAAAATTATAAGAAGAATTGAGCAGCGTGTTTTCATATCGATACGTGGATCTGATGATCATAGAGCATGAGAAATGTTAAGGGAGAGCTTACAATACAACAATGTAACCTTCGACATTATTGTAGCCTGTGCGGTCATGCAAAATTATTTAATGAGCTTTTTAATAGGGATAGATGAATAATACCGTGTATGATATCCAATGATCGGATATATAGTCAAGCGAGATTTCGTGTCGAAAGAAGGATGCGCCTTGAGGCGATTCGAGATTTCCAAGGAAAAATAAACCACGTGGGCGTAGGTACATAAATGTATGTGCCATTGTTTTGTACAGCGCGCATCCGCGCGAAATTAAAACCGCGTTGAACGCGTCGAACGCGTCGAACGCGTCTTCGTCTCCTTGCTTATTATATTATGAGAAAAAGAGTCAAGTAAAATGAGATTTAAATTTCCAAAGAAATGACTTGTATGCTTATTAAATTACGAAAGCAAGTGACAATATCTCGCAGCCGTACAATGTACGCTCGAGAAAATCATCGTTCATTTCCCAACCCACTTCCCCCTCGTTGCGCACCGCGAGAGACAACAAATGCTATACGGTACGACGCAATCTCTTCGCGACAAGACTTACATCCTTCAAGCACACGACGAAGAAAGTCACCTAAAACACGTCGCTCCACCAGCATATCACAATACATATTGCGCACATATACACACGCTCGGAGTTGCAATACTCACCAAAGACTCTCTCGCACATAGGCTACGCGATAAAGTACTCTTGCCGCTATCTAACCACGGATATCGTAATAGTCGTGGCGCATGAAACGCGTGTGTGTATACAAGCTTTCTCTCTCTCTCTCTCTCTCTCTCACTCAGTCTTTCTCTCTTTCTTTCTCTCCGGGGGAATCGCAAATACACACGTGGCCAAGAGGGACTAACGAGGCCTTTTTCATGGGTATCAGACACGCGCGAGCCTTTATGATGAGGGACGTCGGCCGATAACGGAAGGTCTATAGCCCGGAGCGGCTGCCTTTTAAAAGCTACAAGTGCACGTAATGCGAGTGTATATATACGCTAATTGCGCTGAAATGCAGCATGAGAGAGTCGTTATCGCGCCTTGCGTCTATATTTTTAATGCACCGAGTGAGAGCCTGTTCATATCGAAGCGTTTTGTATAAGAAGTGACGCTGGTAGTTTTCTGTAATTCGACGTTTAAAGGACTTTCATTTGTAGCGTCGTTTGCTAGAGGTTCGACATGCGCGCTTCGAGCATGTCGAACACGTGTTTCCATATGCTCTGAGATCTCTGTTATTACAGCTATATGATGCGATAACGGTGTACGCACCTTATGCTTTTCTGTATTTTTTCGAGTCACGAGAGCCATTAATGATCCTTAACAATATTGCGAAGTTGTTACGACAAGTGAATAACAATAACGACGTTACGTATAATGAAAGACTATCTGCAATCGTCATGCAATTACACAGCGATTCGTTAAACCTAGATTGAAATCGGTATATCTGCTAATCTACCATTGTCCGTAATGAATTATTGGTATTACCCCCAAATTAATATTCACCCTGAAACGTATTCATGTTTCCGAAACCTCTCCTGTTAGTTATATAGCCAAGGTTCAAAAAGAAAGATTTAATCATAATACTTTAGATTAACTTCGAATCTCTTCCAAGTTTATAGATAAGTTCGGCAATTCCCAAGATTTTAGTGAACTCATAAATTCCATAAAAGAAAAGCAAAGAGGATGACCCGAAAAAAAAAGTGGAAGCTCATTCCATTGCTCGTAAAATTAGCCATTAACGCCGCGGAACACTGAGAGTAAACTTTTAATCACGCGCTCCACGAAGGGTAAAAACATTTTACGAGCCTCGAAAAAATTCCTCTGAAGATCTTCGCGACTACTTCACTTGTATCTTAGTTTTTATATTTTTCCCTGCTAAGAATATTTTAAAGAAAAATCTAAAAATAATTTTACCGTAGTATTATTTTTTATGGCCTCGTAATTCTTTCGAAACGCCCAAGATTTAGTACTAAAAATACACTTTTATCTCGATACTTTGATACTTCTCCTTGCTAATTATTCGAAAACAAAATGCAATCCCAATAGAGTATAAAAAATTAAAAATAAGAATATAGTTACTTGTTTGTAGCTATAAAACGTATTAATGGATTGTAACTGTAGCGAGATCTGGAGACTTTAAGCTTGATAATGGAGATCGTAGGTTTTCACGACCCTGATAGCATAAACGGCTTTGAATTATCATTGTCTTTAATTACATTAAGAGACACTGGACAATACACCTAAAAGGTGATTAATCGTCGTCAGTCTGCTCAACCGAACGAACGGCTTTGTCACAAGGCTCGCTATGATTAGAGGTGTATTTGCCTTAAAGTATTCCGATAACGCACATATTGACTTTTTCAAATTAACGTTACACAAAATCTACTTTCAAAACATTATATACCGAGTATACGCACGTATAAGATAACGCATTGAAAAAATCTCGTTTATGGCTTCTCAATCTGCTTATTTTTGTCCACTCGTACGCATGTTCGCATCTCATTAGTTCAATGAAGGAATATCGAATCTCGTAAAAACAAAAAAACCAAAGCGATCACTCTGCCGACGATATAACCTTCAAAAAACTTCAAAGCCACACATATAACAGATTCGAATTCGCATGTGCGCTTGAGCGGTCGGTCCGAAAATTTCTCGCGCCTCGTCGTGTCCGATTTCGACGCATTTCTGAATTCTCTCCCATTCACGACTAATTCTCTCTCTTTCTTTCCTGATCGACTTTCCGTTTCGTTCTGTCAAGCCTGTATAGACACAAAGGCTTCCGCCGGTAGAAAATCTCACGCTCCGCTTAATTAACGATATATATATATATAAAAGCGGCGCGCTCCTTCTCGTCTCCGTTTTCCGTTCGCTCGCGCGCTTTTGATATTCTCGAATGTTGATCGTCGCTTCTTCTATTTGATGTCGCCGCCCGCTTTTGCTGGATTCGATATGACGCCTATGAGTCATGATCGTCGGTTGGCAATTTTTTTTCTCTTCGTTCTTTTTCTCATTGGGAAAGATATTAGGTTTACGAGAGTGTGTGCGGTAAAATTGGAGATTTGCATAACCGCGATAGTCGAGTAGTTAATTGAAAGATACCGAGTCGTTTATATTGATCGTGCGTAGTCGATGTTTTAATCATTGGCATATATAATTTAAGGTATAACGTTTGGGGGCCTGACTAATGATCGATTCCATCCACTTAAAATTGTACAAAGTATTCAATCGAACAGAAAAATCCTAGTATGCGTATCAAAACACGCGTGTTTTACCAAATGAGAATCCCGTGAAAGGGATAACGAGATAAGAAAAAAAAGGCCGACAAACAAGCCAAGAGACCGATTTTATAATCTCCGGCGCGAGATCGAGTGCAAAATTATCATCGTCAAATCACGTAGACCACATATACGCGCACGAGTCAATTATTATATCTCGTATTCGTCCAATAGTCAGACGAGCCACGTCCAAACACATATCGAAGCAGATGCGTATCGGTTTTACTCTCTTTCTATCTCTCTCTCTCTCTCCCGCGCGCGCGCGCGCGCGACAAGCATCGTCGACCCGCAGACAGAGTGAGAGCAAGAGACACACACACATATATCTGTAGCCATACACACACTTATCACTGCGTGTATGGCTACAGATGTACAAGAGCGATGAAGAAGAAGTGCCCGAACGTGTTAGCGCGCGGCAAATCAAATATAGCGATCGCGTCCGATAATCGTCGGCGATAATGTGCCTTCAAAGACTTTCGGCCGCGGATTTTTCGGTTATCGGTTCTTGCTTATCGTTGAGGTGGGTATATAGAGCTTCGATCACCAGGGGAGAGAGAGAAAGAGGAGGAAAAAAAGCCGCTTGTCGACGCCGTGTGTCGGATACGTTTATTATTAGCTCTGAGAGGAGTTGAGTGTGTTTACCTGTGCGCGAGGGGAGTTTGGATATGGCTTCCTGTCGACGATTCCTGTCGATGTCATTAACCGAGATTGCGTATATATGCGTGTATGTACGAAGTTGAGATTTGCGGTTTATTAAAAGTCAAAAAACCTGATTCTTCAAAGCGCAATCGTTATAATACTTTCATTTAATGTAAAGACTATTTTTTCAAACGGCAAGTTGAAAATTAGATTTCCGTCTTGGCATGTAGAGAAGAAGCTATACAGAGCAACGAGGAGACCCGCTTGTATATATATACATGCCGTTCCCGGTTCTGTATACGCGCACGAAAATATATATCTTTCAACGATCCCCGAGGCTAACTTTGCCCGTTCTCGCACAGTGAATCCACTTTCCTCTCCTTTCAGTTTTCGTTGGTCCCTCGCTCTCAGTCTCGAATTGCGCAGCCAGGAAAACTTCTTCCTACAGCTCGGAAGGGTTGCAAACTTCATGCTCGACCCTTTCTCCTTTCGAGTGCTGTGCGCGCTAAACCATTTGGCTTGGCGAGCCGCGTGCCAACTGTTTGACTCGAACTTTAAAGCGAATTGTGATTTGTGATTTTGGCTGTGATGCAAAAGCGCTCGTAGAATCGGAAGTCTTGCTTTCGCGAACTCAAACTGTCTGTACAGAAACTGTTTCCTTGCACTTTAGATTTAATCTTATTTTTGTGTATTTTGCGAGCGGTATAGAGCGTTATTTACGGCGTTCGCGTGTCAGTTATATAAACTTGCGACAACTTGCGTATATTACGCTTGGGGGTTCATTTCGAATTAATGATTAGATGGTTCATGGATTTATATTTTTGTCATTTGTCGTAATTCTTGAAGTTAGCTTTTTCGACCAATCTTGGTGAAAGTTGTTACACCGCGTTAAAAGGAATTCGCTGACTTCTTATGTAAATACAGCATATGTAAAGAATCCCAGTTATGAACTGATCAAAGTTATAACGAACTCTAGGAGATCTTATTAGCTCCACAGAGTCATAATTCCACAAGTATTAAATTATTCAATTATTATTTCATAACATAGAATCGCATCCGCTGTGGTCAAAAGTCGTCTGTTTAGAAGATTATGAAAGTTTAATTAGATAGAAACAGGATAGTCGTATAAATATAAAAAAAGATATATTAGAGTAAGCGACGAGAGCACATCGAGTATAGTGGCTACTGATGCTTGACACGAACTTACGTAATTAATTATCGTAGGTCGATACAGTGTATATAATATAGGTATATACCTGCGTATATGCGTATTCGCGAATGCAGCCATAAATTATGTAGTAAGGAGGCTTGGGGTCTGTAATTAATATGCTGCGTAGCAAGCTGTGTGAGGACCTGCCGTTGTCTCTGTGGAAATCGATGCGCTGCCGCGTCGTCGGTGAGGCGCTACTGCAATCACGCCTCGTGCTGATGTAGCTATATGCGCAGTTATCGATGGCCTTTCAATTGTCGCTATGATCTTGATAATTTTGACGACGACACGGGCTTTCATTTTGTATATATATATAACAATTATATTATGAAATCAACGCATCAGCAGATAAAGTTATTTTCCAATACCTGACAGATAATTAATCTTTCCTCGTACCTGTACTTTTATGTCTCGTAAAAGTCACAATGTTCATACTGTATTGATCAGTATTTTTATAGTTTATCGAATATTATACGATAGAGATTACTGTACACATCTCGTCATTTATAAGGACTACATTAACACATCGAGACTCAGGGTATTACACCAGCGTCGTAAATAAGCTTTAGCACTTACAAACATGTGTACTCGCTTGCCAAAATCAACGTGGGAACTAGCGACTCCTCCTACACGCATAGATCCCCTTCCAGCTCTTATATGCAGAGCAAACAGGCTAATAAGACTCGACGTCGAATATATACATATACATATATATATCGAAAATCCAATCAGTCAACAAAACGAATCGGCACCGGGAATAAAACGCGCGTCTCGCGCCTTCGCACTTGCTCCATTCATAATTCCGTATATATACGTCCCCCAATGTACAGCATTAAAACTGGATTCCCCCCTCTACAGCTAAGCTTCTTTTATCCGCGAGGGGAATAAGCATTATGCACAAGGGTTGTGTGCGAGGAGTCACCGTTCACGGGACGAAATCCGGACAGTGGATGTGTGTATAATATCTGCAGAAGAGGAGAATACTGCACCGAGCGACGGCGAGAGAGCAGTGCCACAGCGCGCTCTGTTGCATTTTTGAGGAACCTATGTAACTTTTCGAGTTCCGGAGTTTTCAACCCCCGAATAGACGGCAACCACCTGCGCACCTCTGCAGTGGATGACATTTTTAACGACGATTAGAATATGCAGAATTCTTCGCCTTCGGAGATGATGGTCCAAAGCAAAGAAACGTGTTGGTTATGTATGTCACTTATTGATTAACGCGTGTCACGTATACGTTTCATTTCAGGTTGATGTTTTTTTTGTAATCGAGTGCGAATAGTTAAGAAATTTTATTCGCTGCTTGAACGTCGTAATAAAATTACCATAAAATTCTGCCATCAAACAAATCTAAACCCAAGTTGAATAAATGTAAAAATTACTCCACGATCGCATGACACAATCGTCCCCGCATCTTGCCTTCCTATTATACATTCATATACACACCTTTCTATATTTCTAGTTCTACATTTACACTCTAACCTCACGTACCTTTACACAGTCACTCACACGCACACTCAACACTCTCCTTGAGCAAGATAAAAAAGAACGACGAGCGCGGAATTGCCGTGGCTTCCACCCCCTGAGAAACGCGGAGCAGTTACACTCTACACACACCCCTAGCATGCGTTGCTAGCTGGTGGCAGTGACGGTAGGGAGTTGATCGCGAGTGGGGAATGCCTCTCCTTCGTTCGTCGCTTATCCCTTCCACTGATCGGTTTTCCCCTCTTTTCTAAGGAGCTTATAATACAGCGCTTCCCCCTCCCGCGCAGATCGAGTTCGCGAAGAGCCGTAATAGGCATTCTCTCGTTCGCATACATGTACACATACACACGTGCACTCGATCTGTACCTTGACACGGGACGAGAGTACGTTCAACCATTGAATCTTGTGCTGCCACCTGAACGTCGGTTTTGTCCGTTCTCTCGACCTTGCCTCGCGGACCGACGGCAGCTGGCGAAGTGTGCGAGCGTATGTGCTTTTTTCCTTGTTTTCTGGATGATTTTTTCTTTGAGGGCAGCCTTTTCGGAAGGTTACAGCAGGGTGCGGCAAGAGAAGGCTTTTCGTTGTGGTGTACGCGATCGTTGACAGCCACGAGACTTTAAAGTGTAGATGGGACGCTGAATACTTTTATGATTAATATAATCTTTGGTCAATATTCGAGTAAGTCAGTTGTCGATTTGGACAGTGAAGTAGAGAGGAACTGTTGGTGGATAAATTGCGGGAAGATGTAGAGAGTATACCGAGTAAGCGCGAAATACATTTTACTATCTTCGAATTATATTCTAAATCTGTAGTTGGTTACGATTGTCGCATTTATTTATATTTTATTTTGATAAATGGAAATATTAACATATACATAATATTTTATTTTCTATTTTTACATCATGGCTTGAAGCCAGTATGAAAGTGACAGGGATTGAAAAATAGGAAACGTTATCCAACATCATTCATTCAAACTTTTGAATTTACAAATATAGATTCTGAACTGTTTATGATAACTTACATAAAATGTTATGAAATAATTTACACTTGTAAATAACGAACTGTTCAACGTTACTTAGTTAGATATAATTATTATTATTGAATAATATAACATTTTGAGAATATTTTAAATATTGAGGAACTTGTCAGCTTCCTTGACAGAACTTATATTTGACGTACAAAGAACAGTTATAAACTATTTGTAATCTTCGTTGAAATCATGATATTAGGAATATAATTATTAAAATTATTAAAATACGTTAATAAATGTTGAAAAAGAAATGGAAACAATTTTTATAATTGCGTTAGTTTTTGTAATATTATAATTGAAACAAACTTTTTATTCTCTTACAGCAAACTGATAATTTCATAATGCCAAAATGTTGCTTTAAATAGATTTCTACATTTTGAACCTACTGTTGACTTATTGGCACTTTCAATTCACCCAGTAAATCAATCATAGCCATTTATCGACGATTGTTGTCGAAACTTACACGGGCACAAGTATATTTACGACTGTAGTTCGATCGCGACGGCGTAACGTCAACGAGAATATTGTGTCCCAACGTAGAGAATATAGTACTTTGTTATTTATTGCTAGTTGTTCCAAGATGTTTACAAACTATTCGAGTGGAACGATGCAAATAATTGTTTTTGCTCAGTATCGGAAGATTTGATAAAAAAGTGCATTTAAATGTAAGAGAAAATATTAAATAAAAAGTCAATCTTTTTAATAATATTAGCAAAACTTAGTTAAATTGAAACTAAATCATTGAAATGAATCAATTTGTAAGAAGCTAAAAGATTTAATGGTTAGTAGATAAAAAACTGCAACTTAACACTCGCGCTCGCACATAACTCGCGTGAACTTATAAGGATCCGAAGGATCGAGTGAAAAACTTCCACGAAAAGCCGCAATCTATATATGTAACATATATATAACAAGATCGGAGAAAAACTAGTCAACACGAGAAGCTACATCCACGAAGCTTTTTCCCATCTCTTTCTCTTCATGCAAGACGACGTCGACTCACGTAACATCTACTCACCCTCCTCGTATCCAATTCTCTCGCGAGCACTCGATTCGAAATTTCCGCGAATACACACGTACACATCCAGTTTTTTACGTGCCTTTCTCCCTCTTTTTCTCTCTCTCTCTCTCTCTATCTCTGATTTTTCTCTTTTCTTTCTCTCTCTCTCTCTTTTCCTGATATGTACAATTAATTTAATCCTCTCACAAAACGTCGCGCCCTCTAGCAGAACAATCGGCTTGTATACACTAACGTTCCTTTTTCTCTATCTCTTTCTCTCTCCTGCTATTTAATATCCACGAGCTCGCTCCAAGTCCTGTGTCCTTCCCGCGACGGCAGCTTCGAGGGAAAGAAGAAGCGGAGCTCGCTCGCTGCACCGTCGACCCCCTTTTTCCCACTGCGCCAGTCTCGAAGTAGGAGAATGAAGCGAAAGAGCAAGAGAGAGCGAGACGCTCTTGTAGTGGGGAGAAAGAGACGGAGAGAGTCAGGAGGGGGGGTTGCCGGGAGGTGGGAGGCGTGGCGCGGACCTACCGCGCCCACTGTCTCGGGAGGCGGAGGGGAAAAAACGTAGACCCAACGAGTGCTTTGACTTTTCTGGAGGAGGAGGGCAAAACCAGGAGCGGGGGGCGAGTCGATTTTTGCGGATGGGGCAACTGAATCTTTGACTTTTTTTTTCATTCCCCTCATCTGCTTTTCGACTCTGTCTCGCTTTAGCGTGAAAAGCTTAGCGAATTTTCCGCTTTCGCGCGGAGATCTGTTGCTGGCAGAGTGTGATTGCAGTAAAGAGTGTTTAAATAAATTTTTCCCTCCTAGAGTGCAAAGGTAGCTCCTGTAAAACCTGGACTATTTTATTGAGATTTTAAAGTTTTTGCGATTGCTGCACGCAGACCCTAATTTTTTAAATAAAAAATTACGAATAACTTTGATGGCGAGAAATACTTGAATTGCTGTTTAAGTTTATATCTCGTGAGAAATATAAAAACCACCGAACTGTCTGAAGGGACTATAGGAAAATATTCATAAAATATTCAACTTTCTTTTGAAGTCGAATTTGTAAAAAATTTGAAAAAGAACTGCGGATAAAATTTATCCATGATTTGTCTGCGTAACCCACATCCCCAACGGCGCTCGACTCAAATTCCCAAAAGTTTACCCATAGCGTATACGCTCGAGGCTTGTTCGCGCACATGTATACGCTTGTACGCGTATCCTAACCCCTTTCGTACCGTTTTACTCACCTCACACAGACGCATTTACGCTACGCATATATCTACGTATAGAGGTATATACGAAAGCGAAAATAAGGAACTCTAAAAAAAAAGACAAACGACGGCACGTAGCATCAGTGACTTTCAGTGCTCGATGCGCTTCCCCACCGTTAGCGACTTTTGAAGGGGCGCGTATCTCGCTGCTCCTCCTTCGTGGTACGTCCCTCAAACCGCCCCCTCCGAGAGAGCGCGCGCAACGCTCTCTTTATAGTTGCGCGACGACAAACGCCGTGAAAAAAAAGCCACTCGCTCGATCTGTACACGCTTATGATACTCGTGTTGAGACTGCAGCGGTTGTAGTAGTGGTATGGACTCTATCCCTCTCACTCTCGGCCAGGGCTCGTGCGTTTTGCTGCCCTCTATACGGCGAATCGAGGAAGCGCAAAGATTTTGCTGCAGGGGAGCAGGGGAGGCTGAGGTGTCTACTGCCGCGGGCTGTGGACGAATTTTTCCGTCGGATAGATTCAATAGATGGACGTTTCAGTGTACAATTCACCCTTGTAATTATTGATACTTAAGTGAATAGTGATGAAGTTTACAGGAGCTTTTCGCAAATTTACCAGAACTTTGTAAGTAAGACACATGATTTTATGATCTTTGAAAAACCACTTCTTTTCTGGCGAATATAGCTTACTCCATTATTTTAGTTATCGTTATCCTGTCATGTCCTATAGTTTCTTTTTTACCATTTTCATATTTATTTAGTCTGCGTTATTGGAATTAAATTTAAATTAGTGGTACGTATTTGTATACCGGTTAAGATTTATGGAAAACTATAACTTACGGAAAACACGCTGGTGGTAGATAATTATTATTTTAATGAATTAGAAATGACTGTAAGTATCTGTTTTATTGAGTGTTAAGTGTTGTATAACAACTATGCTAAAACAAGATTTATGGAATTATAGAAAGGTAACTTTTAAGTAAGTTAAGATACGAGTATAAATTATTCAACTAATCCTATAAAATTAAGTGCTTTTTTGCAGTTTTCCTATGTACAGGCATCAAATTATACAATAAATCAATTTTATCTCGTGTGTGTATCTAAATTTAGAAAGTTATTGTAACTAACGTTTTAAAAAACTTAATTAACAGTAAATTCATACGTTATCTGAATCACTTGTAATTCACAGAGAACACTTTTTAATTTAGTATAAAATTACATTTATTACACTCAAGAAATAAAAATTCAATACGACAGCTTATATGCTGAAGAGTTAAAGTAGCCTCAACCGCAAACTAGGATGAAAAATGAGAAACACGACTCATCCCGCAAAAATTGTCAACGCGAGAGTTGTGTACTCTATAAAAATCAACATAGGCATTAATGTAAAAGTATCTGAAGGGTTAGTAGCAGAAGATGCAACGGCTTCTTACTCGCCGTGTATTATAGTCTGCCGAGTCATGTCAAAGTATATATATATATATATATATATATATATATTGTACATATAGCAGCTTACTGTTGCGATATAGAGCTCAGCTAGGGTGAAAGGAGGTGAGAGTAAGGGGTATAGCAGCACCAACAGTAGCAGCAAGAAAAAGAGAGAACATGCGGTTATGTAGAAGAAAGTGCTGAACGTACAGTAGAGAAGGAGACGGAGCAGGGTGTAGTAGGGGTGACTAAAGGCTCTAAGGTGGGAGGCACTGAACAAACTACCGGCGAAGAAGTCAGCGATGCAAGTAAAGCAGAGCAGCAGCAGCAGCAGCTCTGCCGCCGGCTAAACTTCGGGATCTATCGAACTAAAATTGTCATGTAGTTTTCTCCCCGCTCGCTTCCCCACCCCCTCGAGAGCGATAACGGAGATTGCGCGCGCCAATGAGTGCGAGAGAGATAAAACGAGCGGTACCACTCCCCTCGAGCTGCTCCCCCTCCCCGCCCTTCTGGAAAAGTGGTTGGGAACTCCGCGGGAGAGGGAAGGGGGAGAAAAAGTCACTCACGTGGAGGGGATGCCGAGCGAGACGGTATTTTATTGTCGCGTTTGCCGGTGCTAACCGCCTCGTTCGCGATATCTCTCCGTGACGACGAGCTGGCGCTGCTATACAACTAGTGACAGAGAGAAAGAACGCGAAGAGAGGTGGCGCCAAACGGCGGCCTTCTCCCCCCACCAAGAGCTCCGCTGGTACCTCCCATTCGTGCGGCGCAAGGGGAGGGGGTAGAGAGCGCGACAAACCGACTCACAAAAATCGGCCCCCATTTCCCCGCGAAGGAAAAGAACCACGGCAACAATTGCCACCACCACTAGCATCAGCAACGAAGACAGATTTCTCCTCTCTTTCTCCCCCTCGCTACCTTCGATCTGTCGTCTCGTTCGAGAGACTATCAACGGTCATCGTATGTGCGCGCTTGCACCGAGTGGTAGAGGGAGGCGCGGGCGAGAGAACAAGAAGGAAAAGAGCCTGCTGTTGCTGGAACATACCGCGGTTCTCTTTCTCGCTCTTTCTCTTCTACACACACACACACGTGTACACACTCGCGAGCATACACACACATTAGTAGTAGTCGAGCAATTACCTCTAGCGTGTGCCGCCCCTTGGCACGTTTGAGGAAAAAAGAGAGAGAGATTCCAGCAAGGGGTGGGGGACATGGCAAGTTTCTCTCTCTCTCTCTTTCTGTCTCGCTCCCGCGTGCGCGCTCAGGGGGCGAGGAAAGAAAGGGACGGAGCGAGAGAGAGAACGGCTACCGGACAGAGAAAGAAGAGAGAGAGAGGGAAAAGGAGCGAGTGCCACCGCGCTACGCCGAGCTCTGTGCCACGCCAGTTTGTACTTGGCGCCCGACACACCGAGAGTCCCGTGTGTCTCTCTCAGCTCGAGCGCGACTCCCTGCGTCGCGAGTCCGCGCAGTATAGCGTGCTGTGCAATACACACGCCCGAAATCATCGCGTGCAACGAGCGGCTCTTCTGCTCCGCACACGTGACCAACGGACTACCGCACTTGGCTCCGCTCTTCATTGACTGCAACTCTACTGTAACTTCGATCTCTTGCGGTAGCTAAGCGGATGCTCGATCCACACCGTCGAAATTGACTCCACTATCATCGTCATCCACCGAGACAAGAGAGACACTCTGCGCGCACGTTTTCAGCGGCTGTCGTCTGCATCGCTCTCCGAGACGGTCTCGCGCAGACACACGTACACACACACACACGGATACTCGGAGCGAGTCATCCCCCCACCACGAAGCTACGGGCGCCACTCGGCCCCCGCCGCTTTTTGCTCGGTACCCCCACTCTAGGACTCTGCCGCCGCCGCCGCTGCTCGGCGGCGACACACTCACACGCGCGCGCGCAGCTGTATGCGCCGCAGTACAGAAAGAAGAACGGGGGACAGAGAGAGAAAGAGAGAGAGCGCGCGCAAGCAAGAGAGAGAAAGAGAGAGAGAGAGGCCGGACTGGATTCCGTCGAAAAGAAACGACGTTTCGGAGGACGATAGTCGTGACCGATCATAGCTGGCGCGCCGATCGGAGATCTGGTCGCTGCTCCGCCGGCTCTCTTCTGTGTGTCTCTCTGTGCACGCGCCCGCGCGCAAGTTTTACCGTGTATCGTCGTCAACGCAGCGCTCTTGTGCGACGAGTTCTATCGCATTACACACGAGCACTCGAGGTGTCTTCTCACTCCCGAGACTGACTTCAAACCGTGTATATACTACAAAGCAGCCGAGTTTACGCGCTTGTGTTTCAACCGTCGGCTGCTACTATACTATATATATCCAGTGACTCGCGTGTGTTGTATTTTCTACCTTCATTTCTGTTCGTTATTTTTTTTGAGTTCCAACTGTTTGTTCGCCTCTCCTCCGCTGATAATGCGGGGTGCAATGGTACATAGTACAAAGTGACTCTGACGCATAAGGATTCAAGGTCGCGCGCAGCGGTGCTGCGTGGGATAATCGCGAGCGAGGTACGATACACACAAACTACTCTACCGATGGTGATATGTGAAGGGAAAGAAAATAATGTGTATAAATGTATTTACAACATATAATACATATAAGTGATTCGCACGATTTGCTCGGACAGGCTCGATGATCGAATGTAACTTGGCAGTCGTCGTGTGTCGTTGAAAACAAACCCGTGAGACTAGATTCTGTAGGAGAGAGCGAGAGCGCGCGAGAGCGAGAGAGTGAGAGAAAGCGAGATAGAGATAGAGGAGTGCGTACGCCCACGCAGGCGTACGACTGGAGGAGTGTATATATATATACATATTATATATATATATGCACACACGCACACACACGCATTCGCACGTGTATTAGCTGCACGCATGTGGACGGAAAGGACGAAACGATGGTAGCGTAGCCGGTGCCATCGAGCATCGCGGCCCCTTCTCGCGGCCGACGCATCATGTCACAGTTCTCCTTCAGAGGATCGCCAAGTTTACAGGTGAGTCGTCGCGGCCGCGAGCGGTACACCTTTTTTTCACTTTTTTCTCTCGCTACCACTCCCTTTTTTTCTTTCTCGAGCGAGAAAGCTTTCGAACTTTGCTTAGCGTTTATCTAGTCTTATTGGAATTTTCCTCCCGTCGTCGCGACGTTGCGCAACGTCGTGCCGACTTTTTCTTCGGACCACTCGATGAAAATAAGAGAAAAAAGACGCGAGCTGTGCTCGTCTAAGATAAAACGTGTCCGTAGACGCGAGTGTAAAAAATGTCGAAAACACGCGGAATTTCGATTTCGTATGTGTTATCTAGTAGCTATGGGTCTCCTCACTCTCCGCGAATTCTCCAAGCGCGCGTCACACTTGCGCTCGACGCGCGTCGTCGACTATCCGAGCACGCGTCCCAGCAAATTTATACCGAGAACATGTTCAACTAGAGAATCCCGGGTTACACGAGACGTGTATGCTGCACTGCGTTATATATGTGTCTTGCTCAATTCTCGAAACCCCCGAGGTGAAAGTACAAGAGCAACGCTCGGCAAAAGGAGAACCGAGGGATGGCATACTGTGCGCCGCGAGCTAAAGTGAGAGACAGACGGAGAAAACATTTACGGAGAACTTTTGCTTCGCGTTTCTTCTTCTCTTTGCTCGACTTTGTATGGGAAAATCGTTCGATTGAAATTTTAGCTTCCAAGCGAAATTTTCATCGCTAAGTGCGCGTGATAAATCACGCAGACGACACGCAGCAATAAAATCCGGCGAATCGTAAATTACAATCGTCGATTTCTCGTATCTTCCTCTGTCTCTCTCTATTTCTTTGTGTGTATGGAGTGTCTATATAAATCAAATATATACATCAAACGAGAAAGAAACTAAAATAGAATACGCGTATGACAATCGTTGCAAAAGACAGCGCGACCGAATTATAAAAGCGGGAGTAGATTTTTAACGACTGTAAATCAAGGGTATAGCCTAATGACACGAATGTCGCGAGTGTTTGTATATGTATGTGCAAGACAGGGAGACCTCTCGAAGGCTCAAAAGTGGCGCAAATAAACTTGCATTGGCAGAGCTTAAACAATGTTCTGGTTATTTCGCTACTCTAACGCTGCACACGTGTTGCGCCGCGACGCTCGATCTCAACTGCTGTTGAGTAACGTATTAACGAGTCGGATTTATTATATCGATCTCGGACGCATTTTCAGCGAGTACAGGCGGACACGAGCCAAAAGAGAAATATGGCGTATAATGCCGAGCGACTTGTCGGGCGTTTGTTCGTTTTATTTTCGGACTTAAAGGCTATTAGCTGTTGGCTATGCTCGGGCCGAAAACGCGCGTCCCAGGTATATACTTCACGAGTGCTCTAATTGTTAGCTTTTCATCGTTAGAGTATATGTATAGTTCCATCGCTCGAGATGAATTAGTGAGAATTGATTTTCTCGGGCTATAATTCGATGCTCGTACGAAGGTAGCCCACGGCTCGGTCGTCCGATTAATGTAAAAGTCGAATCAATTTAAATGAATTAACGCTCCGAAATCGTATTTAATACTATTCACATTGTTTCTATAACTCAAACATCGGCGATCGTTTCCTCGCGTGTACATTTCTCTGCTTCGCCGATGTAGTGAAGCAGCATTAACAAGCACTAAAAATAACAATTATATTCCGAACAATCGAGCATTTATCACTGCCGCTTGGCTTGGCGAAAAAAAAAGAAATACGGAAAACAAAGAGCTTTATCACCTTGTCAATTTTAACGTGACAGCGCGTACATAAAGAGAGAAATACTCGCATAATCGTTCTCCGCTGTAAACGCGCGAATCCCCCCATCCGTGAGCGCGATTGAAAAAAAGGCCTATATAAAGCGCTCAGAATCACGACAGAGATTAAAGCAATATATCGACAGGTTGAAATTCGGCGCAGTAATTAATGAAAAGCATGAAGCGACTCCGACGAGATAATATATACACACATGTATATGTATATATAAAAAAAGCCTCTTTCGCCTCGTAAATCAATGTCGAAGCCGCGCGCGTCTATCTGCATTTCATTTTCGCGTCTCGCCATTACGCCCCGATACTCGTGTAATAGACACTGGCGCAAATTGATATTTTGAAAGGCGACAATAATTTACGTTCGATAAACCGGTATTGCATGCCCTGCTGCTGCATCGCGATGACGCAATGAGAGACTGTGCATGTATATACATATATTCTTTTGGAGGTATCGATATGGTATATTGCATATATATGCATGCTCGAGAGGCGATATCGACTGTACTTCGACCGACCGAATACTGGGTTGAGAAAAAATTCGAATGTTACACTAACGTGGCTATTTTGTTACGTTGAGCGATAAGAATTCGAACGAGCAAGCGGTGAGAGTGCGCGACGAGTAAATGAGAAAAAAAGAACGAACGCGAAGCTATTAGGCGCGATATTTGTCAAAGTAAAATATCACACGACGAGTATGTACGTTAATGTATATATTCAGTTGAAAGCGTCGCCTGTGCATATTTAGATTTTTATGAATAAATGCCCACGTCGAATCTCATAAATTTAGACTCGCCGGCGCTTATGATCCATCGAGTTAATCCGACTACCGGCTTGTCAACGCATCTTATAATCGAACGACCGTCTTTTCGATGTCTTTCCGGTAGTTGTTTTTTTAGAATCGTATCGCGCGACGCAACGCCTTATACGTACTTAAATTGTATGCACATATTGAAAAGCCGTCGAGCGGATGAAAGTTTCATCCTCTCGCGTTAAAATTCGAGCCTGCGTTTCGGCGTACACATAGCCAGCGTGCGATTTTCGAAAGCACTCGCTTAATTATAAACAGCGAGCTGTTCACACGCGAACAGGCTTATTAAATCGTGAGCGTAGCAGGACGAGCAGAGAGACGAAAATAGAGCGAGAAAGAATTGGATCGGAGTACGTGAAAAATTGAACGGCAGAGTGGAACATAGCGCGTCAGTCACGATTACACGGACGATTATAGTAGACCGCGGTAGCGAATGCTTAATCAGAAAACGAGCCATTCGATTAATTATAATAAAACTGATCGAGATCGATCAATCGAGCTGTTCTCGTTCCCATATACTTCCGTCTCGTTTGGTATATCGGTTTTCGGTTTCTCTTACTTATTGACTTCCGGCTATGTATGAACTTGCGGGCAATCGCGTTTAAACTTTGAAATTAGATGTGCACGTATATTCCCGGCTTTTAGTCTTACTTGGAAAATTCTGTCGAACGAATTGCCCGGAGTCTAGCGATATTTTTATTAGCCTCGTATCCTGCTATTAATGGACTGTAAATGATAAAGTTTCCATTCATTCAGCGGCTATATTACTTGCTATCGCGAGGCGTGCGCGCAAAGCTTTAATGGATCCCTTTCATTCGGAATATCGCACACATCCGCGGAAGAGAGAAATATGTCAATTAAAAATCTGACGTACTCGAAATGGCCCAGTGTCTGCATCTGTGAGTGAGTGTCTATGTACGTGTATGCGCGTGATATCGCAGCAGTTTTCAAAGTCGATCGATCACTCGCGTAACGCCGAGAGTCGTAAAGTGCGCGCCGCGCGAGTCGCTCGAGAAAATGCTCGTATTTTTATTTTCTACGGAAAGATGTTGGCTGTACGGCTTGACATGTATAGGTGCGAAGGTGAATCTAGGACAACGACGCGCGCGTTCGCGTCGATTCGGCCTAATAGGCTTCCCAATTAATTCGCTACTGGCTTAACTGCAAGAAACTAAAGCGGCGGAACGCGCGTACGTATACGTGTGTGTAACACATGGTATGCGTCAACACAATATAACTGTATATGTGTATATGTGTAGATGTATATATGTACTGAGAAACGCTGGAGATTTATTGCAATTGCCCGATCGAAGGATCCGAGTTTCTCGTGTAGTAGTAGAGAAAAAGTTGAAAATTCTATGAGGTTTCGAACGCGCCGTATATATAGAGTCGTAAAAAATAACTCTTGAAATTTCACAAACGGATTTCGAAACAATGCTCGAAAAACAAGGGGAGAAAAAAGCGTTTTCCATCCGGCCAAAGTAGGCTATATCCCGTATATATCCTTAACTGCCTCGGCGATCTCGCGTCTCTCTCACTCTCGCTCTTATCTCCGCGTAGCTTGGAGTTTTGCGCAAGAACGACTCGGCGCAGCGAGGGGTCGGATGTTTTTTTTCCCGGGGATGAGAGAATTTCGTATATCGTATAGCTACTGCAACTAAGGCTTCCAAGTGCGAGAGCTGGATTTGTCATTGCGATGTTCGCCTCAAGTATATCTATACCTATTATATACCTATGTCTCTCTCTCTCTCTCTGTATACGCACACTAAGCGCTGTACGAGTGGATTTAAAATTTTAAAACGCGTTTGTCCGTATAGCAGTGCGCTTTATACATTGTATCAAGTAGACTCGTGTTTAACATTGCTGTTAGTGCAATTAAAAGAAAAAACATATCTGCGCTCGTACATCCTATCTGTTTCGTATATCAGCCACGCAGTCAGTCATATTATGCATATAGCGCTAATTGTCGCGTTCGCGAGTTACGGTTTGAGAAAGAAAAAAACGCGAATTCGCGCTCGCGCTTGTAAGCCTTATAGTATAAAAGAGCGCGTATATGCCTAGTCGAGTATTTTGCGGCGCGCGGGATATAACGCGCTCTGAACGTTTCTATGTACAAACTAACTTGTGAAACTGTAATCGACGCGATAAGTTTGTACAATAATTTACATACTCTCCAATAAAGTGCCTATCTAAATGCCATTAGAAACCGAACTCCACGTACATATAAAGCGATATCGTCGACTATGAATATAACAAACCGGCATGTTGGAGAAAATTCTATCTCGCGTTAATATATTATAGAAACGAGCTACAACGTTATCTTCTCGCGAGAAGCGACGTGATAGGACATCAAGCCGATACTGATCGTCGACTTAAGTAAATTTTAATTTTAATAACATAATCAACGATTCTCTCCAATGGAGAAAGTTATAATCGTGTCGCGTTCGCGCGCAAATGAAAAAATGTACTCCGGTGCGCGAGCCGCGGGCACAGTGCATACACGTGTTCGCGCGCCGTCGGCAAACTCATTGACGCGTCGTTGTCGGGAGAGAAACTATGAATGACTTTGTCTACAGCTGGACTTTGACTTGTAATTTGATGCGAAACTTGCATAAGTCTGTATTTCCAGAAACCGGTGAAGCGTGAAATTTAAGCTGTACTAATATCGACTCGCACGACGACGACGACTCTCGTTGATGCATATTTTTTTATCTGAAGCTCGTATGCATGCTTATATATGAGTGAATGAAATTTTTTCGAGTAACAGAATCGCAACCTGTGCCTCTCGGTTGTGCTTTCGCTGAATAGACGTTGCTACCCGATATAACGCTGACTCGGATCCGCCCTCGCCTCTGACGATATATATATATATATATATATATATATATATATATGTACATATCACATATATACATATAATCTACCTGTCACTATATTGTAATAATCTGTACAACTGTGTTCCACGAAGCTTTATATCAATAAGTGTATACAACGTTTATAATCTCGTCGAAATGTTTATCATTAAACGAATGAACCGAACTTTTTCTAACTCGCATGGAAAAGAGATAGGAGAGCCTGAGTAGCATAAACCGAGTAGATGTAGGTATATACATATAACTATATATTATAAGCGAACATTACACCGAACAATCGCGAGATATAATACCCGGAGTCGCGCCACACACGTACACTCAAACTTACTTCAAAGCCATGCAGTCGGAGAACAATGTCGCGATTGTTGACAATACCGTTGAGCTAAGCCCGTCTCGAGACTTCCGGCACTCGGGTTTCACTTTAACATCCTCCATTCAGCCGTATATATACTTACTCGTCACTCCTTAGCTTTGGTGCGACGCCATTTTGTTAAACTCTCTTACTCTCGCGGTCTTATCACGCGTTCTATATATATGTTGCACATTCAGGATCTCTTGTATGCATACTCTGATGCGTAATCGAGGCACCGAGAGGGCAATGCTGCAGCAGCAGCATCAGCACAGCAGAACAACAAGTGGCATTATGAGCATCTTTATTAATAGTCTTATTTGTAAGCTAATAGCGCGACAGACCAACGGCACTTAATTTACTCTTAGGATAACATAAAGAGAGAGAGAGAGAGAGAGAGAGAGAGAGAGAGAGAGAGTGAAAAGCGCACGTACGTACCTATATATATACACACTGATAATAGACAGACACACATAAATGTATAGATATATATAAAATGGTCGAGCTCGTTATCGACGAGGAAGTGTCGGTGTCGGATTATAGCGTACTTTGTTTCATATCGCATGCGGCTCGAAACTTTGTATTCGATATTTTTGTAAACACATATTATAATGTGTAGAACTTGGACAGAAAAAAGTCTCTAAGTGTATATTGGTGTATTTATATATATACGTGTCCGATGACTGGATCGTATATGATATCGCGCAATGGGCAACATAGCTGCAGCTGCTATTATAGCACAGTATTTCTTTAGTATTCGTATAGACGATGTTTATTAAACACGAAGTAACACTGTATGCCCAAGTGGTTCGAGAATTCAGCTTTCTCTACCTATATACCCCGCGTGTAAACACCAAAATCTTTCGCGCAATGTAAAATGCAACAAAAGCAAACCTCATCGTAAAATCACAACTCAAACACACACACACACACACGCGCGCGCGCGCGCGCTCTCCCGGTCGTTACATTATACTCTCAAATCAAATATACACCGCGATGAACGTGAAAACCGAAGTCAAACATAACCGCATAACCGAAAATCCGCCGCTGCAAAATGCATATAATATAAATTCGTGGCTGTGGCTGCGTCGGGGGATTATAACGGCCGAAGCAGCGCCGCTCGACGCTAACTGAGCGGAACATAGCCCTGTATAGCATGAATCCAGGCCCCAAAAGAGAAAGAGAGTAAACCAGCAGTCAATATTGACCCTGCTGCGGGGTCCTATTTTTCGCCTTTCACTTGGACACGCGTGACAAATGCCTTGAGCGCAAACACCAAGCATCTGTGTCTATACACGTGAGACGAGCTGACGACTGTCTCTGCACTATGGGAAATGCCCCAAGCTTTTCGAGGATTATAATAAGGATATACTCACTCGCTTAATGCGATAAGGATTGTTTGCGCTCTTAGAAAACCAGTATTTTTTTGCGCTATCGCATGCCCGACCTGTTCTTTTAGCGATGCTTACGTTCTAGCCTGTCACTTTTCGTCGGTATCTAGCATAGAAACAGGCAATTAGACCCGCTGAACATTCGCGACTAATTTAACAAGAAAAATATGTTTTACTGTATATTCTCCCCCTTCTTGCCGATAATGCACCGCGTCGAGCTCGCGATAGCGAGAAAATGTGTATAGCAACGATGAAACAAGTGTAATATTGCAGACACTGATGTTTCTTGAACATGTCTATAGCGACAACTGATATTAAGTATACATACATGTACATACATTGAAAAACAATTTTTTTCCTGATTCTCAAGACGATAATGATAATAATTCATATACGCGAATATATGAACATACTCCGCTAATGAAGCGATTTCTTGCGAACTTTGTGCGTAAAAAGGTGACAAATCGTCAGCAAATCGAAATCGTAAATTCCGCAATGTATAAAAGTCGACTAGTATCCTCGATAAATCAACGACTCTTCTTCACGACAAAGGCGCGATATCGACAATGTCTCCGCACAGACATATACGTGTACTTATATATACACTCACACATATATAAATACGCATCAGTCCCATAGGCAGGTGGTGTGTAGTTATATAGCTACATACAGATCGTTTCTTGCTCAAGCCCAACCCTTTCTCATCATCGATTCGTCTCGTAGCCGGTCGTATAGCTTTTTCTCGATGATCGATGCCCCATCGATCATCCTCCGTTCGAGCGCGCGATATATAAGTTTTTTGAACGTGCAGCAGCTCGTGTCCTTAAATAGGCGCGTGCAAGAGCTCAGTAGCCTTATTACGTATGTGCGAGGCGCGCCAATGGCAAAACCGAACGCGCGCGCACGCGCGCGAGAGAGAGAGAGGCTAATTATACATACGTATATACCCAGACATATATATGTAGTAAAAAACAATTTGTAAGATCGATGTACTTACCGTAAGATTGAGGCTGGAATGTCAGGTACATATCGGGTGTGGAGTTGCGTCGTCAGTTCCTAGAACAATAATTATACAGTCAATTTTTTGTTAGCTCATTGTTTGCCCAAATGAATTATTGCTTCAGACAATACATATTTCTATTTTTAAATAAAAATTATTCAATTATAATCAGGTCGGATTTACTTATTCATCTTGCGAATATCGATAAAATCGAAGCTAATAATATAATTGCGAAAAAGCGAAGGATATAAGTGAGCGGCAACTTCGATGCAGTATTAATCCGCGACCTGAAATTAAAAGACCCGTGCGAGCAGTCGCGTTTAATCAGTCTAAGCAACTCGGCCTGTACTGTCGAAAATAAAAAAGGTTAATGCGCGGGCAAAAAAACTCGATCGATATGCGCTGATAAATTGATGAGAAGCATCGTCACGAGTAGTCGAAAGCTGAAAATCGTAATGAGCGAAGGACGGCTTATCGCAGTAGCATCTGTTCGTTTACTTTATTTATTTTCTCGGAAAATGTGATGCGGTTATCGGATATATATGCGTGAATCGATTTTTTAATCGTTCCGAATTATTTTCATTACTCATTTCAGTCTGTCAAAATCACGTTTGCGTCGTGAGTGTTCGAACGACAAAAAGGCGAATGGATTTTAAAACTCGTAAAAACTTGTGAAAAGATCGAATCTGCTTAAGGCTGGTACTAATTGAGCAGCAAGTGGTTAGTAATGATTACGTCGTGTATCTACAAATCATCCTAGAAGTGACAGACACCTAAACCAGTCAGACACATCTAGAAACAAAATTGTCCTTTCCGTAATACCATCTGAAATAAAAAGTGTAGAAAATAAAATGTTCCGGTCTTCTTATAAAGGAACTCGACTATACTTATACATGTAACGTCTAATAGTTTTCCCAAATGTGCTCTTATACATATATCTTCTGATTATTTATACTTTCTTATTTCTTGTCCGCATATAGCGCACACTCGTATACATTACGGCTCGCTCGGGAATCAGGAAACATTTGAATAGAAGAAGCCGTTTACAAGATTTTCATTTTCATTTTTTCCCAAGGACTATGCTCCTAAGAGAAGATCATTACTAAGTCCCTCGGGATTATTGTGTTACTCGGGTGTTAAGTCCCCGTGGAGATGACTATTTTTGTATACAGGGAGAGCGTGACTCGCTGTTAGAATCTGTCGCAAGAAAGTTCGACCGATGTTATGTTTATCGATATAAACGTCTATCGGATTTTATTTGTAAGGCATTTGCATTATTGGACAAACTCGATAGAAAAATATGTAAATATGCGAATTTATGCACGTTTGTCTTTGCGACAAAGTAACTAACATGTGCCTTGTAGATTATATATACTCAATATTTCCGATATATTGGATTTTAGTATCCCTTTCGCGTTTAAAATTCTATGCACTCAGGCATCAAACTGAATGGCAAATATGAATAAGAATGTTGAATTGGCGATACACGATTTTTCGGATTAAAGTCAATGGCCTACGCCGATTTACTGTAGAGAATCATGTTCATCGGAGAAACCATCGCAATTGCACTCCGGTTTTACACCCATAAGCAGTGAGCAATTAGTGGAAGCGCAAAACAAACAAGCCCGCGACGTAATTTACCGATCTTCGTGTGCTTACTTTTGAAGATCGGGCGAAGTATATACGTCGATCCCGAAACCGCTCCCGGAAAATCCGCGAACAGTATATTCTCTCTTCTAGCTACTATATACCTGTGCGCAAAACTGGTTTCTCCTATCAAAAGGTATAAGGTGTCTGCGGGAGCAATTGGCATCTCTCTCTCTCTCTCTCTCTCTCTCCCGCGTGATATAGTTGCAGTCTTCGCTACCGTCCGATCGGATCTTGCTAGGCGTTCTTCTCTCTTTCTCTCCTTCCCTTGATTCTCCTATACATATACAACTACCGTAGCAGCAGGCCTCTTCGCGCACTTTTTCTTCTCTATCCGCCGGAGGCTTGAGTTATGGCCCACGGGTCACTCGGAACACGCTTCGTCGTTTAACCCTCATACCGATCTTCCATTCTGCGTGCGCGATGTGTGTGTATATAGGTATATGTATGTGTATGTGAGTGAGAGAAGGTATTCCTTAGCGTCGGCTTTTGTATTTCCGCGATGGGGGCGCGAGTGGAGCTACCGATCAGCGTTGTTCGGGCTTTTTATCAAGATCGCGCGATCGACGTGTTGGGCTCTGCCGCACAGGAAATAGTTATTCCGTCGATCCTTTTCTCTCTCCCTCTCTCTGTCGATTTGTTTTTTTGGCCGATTTTTGATTCCGAGACGCTTGTTCGTGTGGCGGCGTGTGATTGTCGAGCTTTCTTCTTTTTTCGAGTGCGAAGATGCACGATCGGTGTCGCTGTTGCCGATTTCTTCGTGTTTTTTTTTTATTTCGAGGCGAGTTTCTTCGCACGAGATTTTTGGCGGTACCGACTTTGAGGGAATAGCTATAGGCGTTGATTTTCGATGCCTTTTATGTAGGTACGGGATTTCCGAAGGTACATATATATGCGAATAACAGAAAATCGATAGGAAGAGCTTATCCGGTCGGTTCGTTTAATGTGGGTAAATAACGTCGTGGAAAATAGCATAATATTGTTCTACGACTGAATGTGATTCTTTAGCGATGTATCGCGTGTACTTTGGCGTGCAGTTTTGCGAACGAGTGTACTAAGAGCAAATCGGTATAATTATGCCTCGCATTATACTTGTTAATCATGAGAAATGCCAAACAATAATGATTTCGACACTTTTATAGTATTTTGTCTGACGGAAACAATTCGTCAAGTATACAGTTAAAAGAAGAATACAAACGTATACAAAATTAGGAACTTCGTTAATCGGTCGTAAAATTCGGCCAGGTCTGTTTAATTAATGCAAATATAAATACGCTTTTCGGAAATCCCCGATTTCATTACGAAGCCGCAAACAGGGAAAAAAATCAAATCCATAAATCTCAGCAGCGTGACAATCGCTCGACCGACATATACAAACACAAGAGAAAAAGAATCTCACTCCTCGCAAATATCATAAATATTTGAACTCGAACGGTTCTCGGGACTGTTTACAGGGTCGCGTACAGACATCGCGTTACATATGCCATCAGGCGTAGCCGAGCAAACACGAGCGTACGGCACTCGAGCCGCTCTAATCTATTTAGCCCTGAGTCGAGCTGCAGTGTTTGATGTGGAATTAATGAGGGGGATGCTGCTGCTGCTGCTGCCTTCGCATGGAAAAAGAAAGAAAAGCGCGAGAACCTTTTAGTGCCAGCAGCTGCTATATGCGTTCTATGTAGCGCGTAGCGTGTGTGACTTTCAGGGCTATACACGAGGTTATATAAAACACGTTGGCCCGAGGTGGTCCAACGGTTGGCTTAACCCTTTTATTGCCGTATTATATATTTTTTTCTTAAACCTATTGCCTGAACATTGCATTAACACGGATTAAATAGTATTCCTTGGATCATCATGGAAATGAAAAATATAGCAGTGTGATACCGCTATTGAAGCGACCCAAGAGTGCGTGGCTTTCATAACGATTTATTGTGGAAGAAAATCGAGTCTTTCAATTATATATATTCATTCACGTGGTCATTAATTATTCCGTCGATAATATTAACTCGAGCATAATCGAACGTTGAGTCGTTGAATGAAAAATGAACAAGGGTTACTAAAAAAATAATAATTAATGTAAACAATTTTATTAGTCGATACAACTCAACATTGTTTTGCTTTCAAAGTAACGTTACTTCGATAAGATATATTAGTTCCCTCTTGATGTCTTCTTTTATAATTCGCTCACTTGCGACTCATTCACTTATCATCGTGAGTTTCAGCTACAGTAGCATATGTTGAAAAAATTAATAAAAGGGAAAAATTCGAACTCTGTAAAATATACTACTCACACTGCCTCCTTTGCTCAGCTACGAACGGTATCGATTCATGCAGATTATGTAAATTCCTTATATTTATTTCATGCTCGCGGCGGAACGTATCGAACGATTTCAACTTCGCGTTCCGCAATGAATATTAATTTACGTAAAATTTAGCTCTCTCTTTCTCGATCTTTCTTTTTCTCTCGCGTTATTAAATTAAAAACAATACAACGACGCGTGCGTATAAAAACGTTCGATTAGTTATTTATTTTTCAATGTTCCTCTTTTTTCCTGTACAATCTTGAACCGAAAACGCGCGCAGCAGAAGCAGCATTAGCAGCAGCAGCAGTAGCAGCAGCGATTCTGTATCTAATCGTTGTGCCTTAATACACAGATGGAAAATTTGTAAGCTTACGTTACGCAACATCTCGTCGCTGGCAAATTGAATGGTCGTGCGCGCTTGCAAAAAAGCGGCGAGCGACAAGCGCGCAAAGAAATACACGCACGCGGTATTATCTAAAGCACAACAATGTATACGAGCGAACATTCAATCGACGCATGTTTCGAGCAAAAGAGAGACAGAGACAGAGAGAGAGAGAGAGCGAAGAAGTTTCGAAAGACGCACATACATGTGTGTGCTTCGACAACCAAACAAGCGCATACTGTATATCTGTATATAGAGATATTGGTTCTCGCGCCAAAAATTTTAATGTATTTTCTGGGAGGCTTGTTAGCGACTCGATGTTACGAGGTTCTTCATATACATGCACAATCATTCGTGAGGCAATTCGTTATTTTCGGAAAGGAAGTCGCGCTTATTGGCTGGGTCGAGCACCGCACACCGCAAAAGTAATTATAATCGAAGACGCGCGAGTGAATTCCAGCGCGTCGGATGAACAATCGTGCGCAAGTGTTCCTAACATCGCAGAAACAAAGTTCGCCGCCGCCTCCCTTATAAAGCCGAACAATGCGCTTCGAACTTGTCTCCGCACCTACACAGGTATACATACGCTGCATATATATATGGCCGAGTCGAAAGAGACCCGCGGGTTATTGTCTCGTCTGAATAAACATCATTAGTCGTCGCGAACGGAAAGACATAGCAAGAAAGAGAGAGAATGAAGAGTATAAAAAAGAGACCCGCACACTGGCCGATTCGCATCCATATTTAGTCACATTAGTCCCCTTTGCGATGTATAAACTTCGACGGGCCCAGATTACCTCGTCGTTCGATGAATATTCACAAGACGGACGTGTATTTTTCGCCGCATGTCCGCCGTGTTGAATTACCGGATATGCACGAGTGTCTATAATGCCAAGCGACCGATACTTCAAGCTCAAATTAATGCCAATAGTAGGATAATACGTTTGTTCTAAATCTTCAGGCCAAAACTAATCGTACTTCTCATGTGCTCTGTTTCAGTGCCCCGTGACAGTGAGCTCGTCTCTAACGTCGTCCTCCGTCTCGCCGGTTTCCGGTCTGCTGAGCAGCGCCTCCGCGACCCCCGGCAGTACGACTTCGGGCGGCACGACGACAGCTCATCACCAAATACCGCAGCAGCCACACCATCCGCTGGGTGTGAGAATGGCAGTGACGAGCGCAGTTGTTCGACCACCAGGTGGCAGTCCGACGGCCGTCGCCTCGGTCAGTCCGGCGTCACAGACGTCCGGCGGACCACCGACGGCACCGCAGCCCGCGAGCTCGGGGCCCACACCAGGGCGATGCTGTGATACCGGTCGACCGATTTTCACCGATCCTATTACTGGACAAACGGTCTGCTCGTGCCAGTACGAGCTCTTGGGTGGATACCAAAGGTTAGGTGCTCTCCCGACTGCAGCGCTATCGATGTACAGCGCCCCCTATGCAGCGGCTGCGGCTGCCGCTGCGAGCGAGGGTATGGCAGCGTATTTTCCGGCTTTGGGAGCCGAACAGGCGCCGTTTTACACGCCTACGGTGAGTTGAATTTTCAAAATTATATGTCATCAAAGCTGATTGGACAACAACATCGCGCGGACTGTGTGTATACACAGTCGAAGGTCTTGTTATCGTGGAAATTGATGCGGGAAGCGGAATCCGCGAGTTCGTCGGCTTCGAAGTAAGGGGTTTCCATTCATCGGGCTTCCGCATTCTTGTATGCGTGCACGTCGAGAATTATGCAAAAGCGCGGACTTTGTCTCTTTCGTCCCGAGTATAATAGCTCGTCGCGTCGACGTTCTCTCCTATATCGTCGTGTCGAGTGGGCTAGAATTTAAAAACGGAAATCTATATTTATAACGTAATCGAGTATATTCCCCAGTTTTACCATTAAAAGTATAATAAGCCCCCGCGACGAAGCATAAAGAGTAAATCCTTCATATTGGAAGAGCGTATATTACGTTGATGTTCGCGGTCGGAAAATCCGAGCATCAAAGCATATTATACTCGTCGTCGGCAGCGCGATCGAAAGAAGAGTGTATAATATCGAGCAGCGCGTGTGTTAATAACGCGAGATTATCGCTCGTGGACCACACAAAGCGCTCTCACGTACATATATATATACACCTAGTACTTGGTTGCCTGCACAGGCATAGAAGAGCCTTTTTCTCGCGGCGTCACGAGTCCTCGTAAATTCATTATGAATCCCGGCGGCCCGATTTTTTGTCTCCTCAAGCTCGTTACCTCGAATTTACGAGATATAGCGATCCTTTCCGCGCTCTCGTGTATGCCTTTTTTCTTTCCCATAAGAGTGCGGGACATAGGCAGCAGATGCGCCGCAATGCCGCGTATATAACTCGACGCGCAGATGCTCTCGCGGCGCGAGGAGTTTCGGAATTGAATTTCATATCGATAAAAGAGAGGATTTCGATTTACGGCTACGGTATAGTTGCGTAATAAGGACCTGCTGCACGCCATGGGAACTCCTGCTTTTTCGTACAGTTCTTCGTTAATACGATCGAGTCGGAATATTAAATAATTGCCGTTTTTTCTCTCCCTATATATAGGTATATGCGTACGATTGAGTTGTATGCGAGTGGTCGAATACATTCGACGATTCTTTTGTTACAGGCTGCTGGTCTTGATCTCAAAGAAAACCTTGGTGCTGGAGCGGCCGCGGCATGGCCCTATCCATCGGTGTATCACCCCTACGACGCTGCGTTCGCGAGCTATCCGTTCAATGGGTAAGTTTTTGTTTAACTCGAGTATCACAGCGAGCGAAGTAAAAAATATTGCCGTCTCCTCGTGCGCGCTTTATCGAGGCTGCAGCGAACATTTTATTTCGGTCCTTATCATTTCCACACGCGCACGCGTACGAACGGAGAAAATAATTAACTCGTTGTAAATCACTTAGCGAACGAAATAAGTTTCTCCTATTGCGAGCTCAGTCGAGGACGATGTTTATGCGAAGAAAAGAGATTCGCGAAAAGAAGAAACAGTATATGTGTAATGAGGAGATGTGTCGTTTTTTATTGCATTGAAACTTTAATAGAAGTGTGAAGGCTTTCAATGGTTTTATTGCAGCAATTCGTGTTGTTTGATTAGAACAACACACTCGTATTGATAATTCTCAAATTAGACACAATCGCATTGTGCTATATTCTTATTTCTCAGCGCAAGATCTACACGGTTCCGATTAATAAAATTTTACGAATCATATCGAGTCTAAATTGCGTTATGGAAAATTAACACTTCGCCAGAAATAATGGAGAAAGAAGTGGTTAAAAAGCATCTCGAGGCTACTTCGACACGTCGTTAAAAGCGCGCGACCTTTCTTTGGCCAAGAGAGAGAGAGAGAGAAAACATTGAAAAAGTTACGGGTCACTGAATTGATAAAGCTGAGTACTCCGATTATTCAGAAGCAGATGACGACGTAATATTTAGACAAAACACGAGTTTTCGTAACGCAACCAGTTCAAATCGCATGATATGCATCGATTTGTCGTCGGATTCTCGTTTATTTTCTAAAATATGTTACTCTTTCTCTCTCTCTCTCTCTCTCTCTCTCTCACTCCTCATCTCTTTACTAGTGAATATCAAAAGCGTCGCTAATAAGTCTTATCGCTCATTGTGCTCATGATTGTGAGTTCGCGCATGTTGACATGTGCCGCGCTGAGAAACGTTTTTTCAGAATTTTATGCATATCGAATTGATTTGTTGGCCTGACGTCATTGTTCGCTCTCTTACGCAATAATAAATTATACGAGCAAAAATAACAAAATTTTGTTTGCCCTTTGTTATATACACGTTTTTTAACGTTAAGTATCGTGCAATCGCGAACAGAAATTCTATGTTCTGTCAATGCAATAATTCGCTTTCACCTGTTCACTGCTGCTGCTGCTGCTGCTGCTGCTGCTGCTGCGTAGGAATATAATTAAAAAGAAAACAAATAAAATCCATTAAAATAATCGATAATTTTGTTTCTCCGGGGACACAGAGAATTGAAAATGCGATCTCGTATAATTGAGTGGAAAAAAAATTCGAATGAACATGCGTAAGTAGACAATCTTGCGCACGTACACGATGCTATAATCGCTACTCTCTCTCACTCTCTCTCTTGCTTTTTGCATCGGGCATGAACATGTCAGGCTGTGCGATACGAACGAGCGCGACACATAAACATTCCAATAAATTAGCGTTCGCTTTTGACCCGCGACCGTCATCTTTCCTCTTTTTATCAGGTCTCTCTCTCTCTCTCGCTCTTTTTCTCTCTCTTCTCTCTCGCTCTTTCTCTCTCTCTCTCTCTCTTTCTCTCTCTCTCGGTTTCTCTCCTTTGTGAAAAACCGAATTGCGATAAGCTCGAATATACTTGATTCGATGGAGCATATTCGTTTAGTGCATCTATAAGCTAGGAGGCGCTTAGATTAGCGATACATCGAGGACAGAGAAGAAAAATCAGTTTCTTTCATCGGTATATCCACAAGTTTATTTACGGTACAATAAACTACACGCGGTAGGTCTGTTCGCCGACTACTTCTACACGCGCACTCACATATCCCAAATACGTAGTATATAAGCGCTCGGATGCTCAGCAAGCTGTACTACTCGACTCGCTTCCTTGCATACGAAAACCTATGGTATATATGTATATGTATATAACCAAGAGTGAGAGACAGAGCGGAAGTGCGTCAACTTAGCGTACTCTCTGCCAGTGGATTTCACCGGCGCGTGCCCTTATACAGGAGGGGGATATCGAATCATATAGCACTCGGATGCGCGTACGTGACTCGGAACTGTGTCCTTTATTCACCGCCGCGCTGCTTCGCGCGCGCTGAATATGAAAAGGATGAGTGTTATGTGCTTATGTGTGAGTGTGTGTGACTGCGTGCACGCGGATAATATACTGTTTGTCGAAACCCACGATGCCGTTGCCGCACGCGTTTCGGAATTGGGAAATCGAAGCGTGCCGATACCGAAGTACGTGTGTAAAATTGCCGTACTATCGTCGAGCGGTGTGTGCGAGACCGTCGGTCGCTTAATTTCAATTTTAAATAAACCAAAAGCGTTCATTCTTCCGAAAGTATTATGTACATAAATGTGTTTGTATTACACATACACATACGCACAAATACACACACACACACATACTCACACACACAGAGTCGTAATTCTACAAGTTCTGTCGAGTAAGCATCTGCAATCGAACTCTGCGCGAGATGACATTTTGTTCTCTCTTCTCCTTCTCTCTCTCTCTCTCTCTCTCCCTCTCTGTCTCTCTCATTCTCTCGCATTATATGCTACAGCTCTTCGCGATATCTCAGCTATAAGCGCTCGCTCCTTTAACTTTCGTCGCCTTATCCGAACCCTCTCTTGTTTGCTATAATTTTCTCGTATTTAAGTCAGGCGGATAGAGCGAACGAGCGTTAATTAAAAAGCCGAAGAACGCGCGAGCAGCGTTTATTAATTCTTAATCGGCGCGCAATTAATAAAAGGTCTTTTCTTAGATTATTGCACATAGTATGTATATATATGCTCGGCCTGGCGCTTTTCTATCTCTGTTCACCGACTTATCGCTCGCAGCACGCTCGTTTATATATACGCAGTTTCGATTCGATTCGAATATTCCATATGCATGTATGTATGAGTAGAGTGCTTTTACTGCACACCGAAGGCATATAGAGGAAAAAAGCACATCTATGCGGTATATGTAACCCACACAGAGACACAGACGCGCGGCTCGTATTTTTTTCTTATCGTTGTCACAGCCTTGTCATCGCAGCCTCGAGAGAAACCAGCGAAGACTTGTACGACGCGAATATCGTCTTACTGTACCGCCTCGCGAGAACATCTTCTCGCTTTTGTGTCAGGTTCTTTAACACGATCTTTCGCGTTCGAGTCAAAAGTCCAGTGTATAGATGTGGATATACACACATACACGTCTAGTTGCGAAACGTTTCGAGGCGCGATTCACGTCGCGTGTAGTATAGCGTCGAGGAATATATAAAAAGCTGATAATGCTCGTCGTCTCGGGTTAACGGTCCTCTCTTTCCGGCGTAGTTGGCCCTGCTTCCGGGGACATATAGGGTATTGCCGGGTAAGAGAGAGACAATGCCACCTATATTATAGCTCGATTCCCAATGATCGAGCGCGACACGTATTAATAAGCGTGTCCGTACAACGACACCGCCGAGAAAGAGAGAACGATGTATGTCGGTGCTGTGTATTAACGTTTGTTCGACGTGCTAGGAGTTAGCGATGAGTCTTAGTCACCGGAGGGAAGTGACGCGAGGTATATAAAACGTCTTTCGATGAGGGGACAGCTGCAAGTATGTATGTAAGTTTTTTTTTACTTCGTAGGACAGATTACGCATTATCTTTCTCCTTTTCTTTTTTTACTCTCCCTATGAGAGATAAAAATTAATTCCAAACTCAAATCTTCTGTAAGATACTCTCGAGGTTTATCTCTCTTCGAACACTTATCGAATCTCCCAAGAAACATACTATACATTATTTTCTTCTCTGCAAGCAGCGCATACACTTATATACATACGCGTACGACTCGCTCTAATTAGTCCAACGATTCATACATCCTCGTCTTCGGGGAAACCGTCGACGCTCTTTTCGCCTGCATGTGACGCTTATTTACCGAACCCATGCGGTCGAGAACGCGCATGAGAGACGTTCTTTTCTTTCGGTTTTTTTCTTTTATCGCCAAGAGAGAGAGAGAGAGAGAGAGAGAGAGAGAGTGAGAAGTCTAGGGGAGCCGGTTTTTGCGAGACGCTTATTGAGAAGTGCATGTGCCGTCCCTCCGGGAAAGACTGTTATTTACGCGATAGCATAGTGTCTCTCTTACCATAGCTCGATTAGAAATCGCATACGTGAAAGTTATTTGTTTGCGCGAATTGCATAAAATTTTTACTGACGTTTATGCAAGAGTTTGAAGGAGAAAGAGAGTGTCTCTGATGGATAAGTAAATAAATTTTACGATCGAGATATATCCATATGTATATATACTTATCGTCGGTGTTACTTTACAACAAATCTCGCATGTTTACAACGATGAATCACGCTCATTATTGTAATGTGCGGAATATTATTGACGGGTTATTCCATCGAATCCAAATGAGATTTCCATTTTCTAATGTACGCGTGTGAAGCGTTTACATAATAAACGTGTGCGAGCTCGAATCGTAAAACGTGTTGAGCCTTTTTTTTGCTCGCTTTTTTAAGAGATATATATATATACATATCTACGTATATGTACATAAATATTCGTAATCGCGCTTCGCGGATTCTTCACGAAAGGAAATGAAAAGCTCTCGCGCGATTATGTGCGTTGTTTAAACGTGCGTCTCTTTCGAACACGCTTATGTAAAATGTGGAAAATTTTAGGTCGAACACGACTCTTCGATTAAAGACTTGAGAGTGCGATGTGTTTATCCTATACGAGTATGATCGGTTTATTAATGTCTTTAGCTGGCATTTATTGCGCAAATATAAACGGCTTTGAATCAGATGATCGTTACAATCGCGTTCGCTTAATTGTTAATATTCAAGCGGGCGCTCATAGTGACGATCATCGGCGTTTGTAATTTCGCGATTCTTGAATTTCTCATCGACGTCCATCTACGGTTATGTATACAGAACCGACGATTAATCGAGAGATAGTTCGAGCGAGAGTTTTACAATACCAATCGACAGACGAGCGTCCGCGTATTTCAGGTTTTATCTCAGAACGAGAGGCTCGATTCCTCCCTAATTAGTAAATTATTCATCCCAAAAATGTCCGTTTCTCTCTCTCTCTCTCTCTCTCTCTCTCTCTCTCTCTCAAAAGAAAATATATACAGCATCGGACAGTTTATTTTTACTCGTCTCTCCTCCATTAACGATCGCGCGCCCGATAAGCAGTCTCGTAAAACCACATAACCATCATCTCTGTTTCTCTCTCTCTCTCTCTCTCGCTGCAGAGGCTAAAAAACCTATATTCACAAGCTGATAGTCGCACGCGCATAAGTAGCGAGAAAGAAAAGGAAGAGCGTTTTCTAAAAGTCGTTAGCAAGATTAAGAATACGAGAGAGAGAGAGAGACAGAGAGAGAGAGAGAGAGAGAGAGAGAGAGTCGACACGACGGGAAAAAACGCGCGTGTATGTGCGTAGATACACTGCACAGTTGTCCCTCTCGAACGCACGCGCGAGCGCGAACGAAGGAACCAGGCTTGTTACGACGGTAATGTGTTAGAAACGCCCCATGGGCCCAGCTCGTCGAAGACAGACGCTAAACAGATACGGATTCGAGATAGAGAACGGCTGGGACACGATGCCAGAGCTAATTTGACACCGTCTTTTGGAAAATTTTGCCGCAATTCGAAATCGATTTGAAAAATATGTTTGTGTATATGTTTCTAAGTACGCATGTGTACAAATGTTCAACATCTAAGCGTTATCCGATAGTCTTTCTTTAAAGCAACGATCGCATCTGCGGCACTGCTGTGCTATATCCCACGAGCGACGCGTTGAATATTTGTGCGGCTAATGACAAGAAAGAGAGAGAAAGAGCCAGGGATAGCGTAGTAAAGTAGCATCACTGTACTAGGAGATGATGTACGGCCGTTTAATGACTCGGTTTTGGAGGGGAAGCGGGGGTTGGATGGATTGATGATGCGTTATACTTGGCCCCTTTTTGTGCGCGTCGAAGGGTTACAAAGGCGCGCGCGAGGACGAACAACCAGCGCGCGAAAAGCGAGCTCCACGTCTCGCTCGAAGACACGTTTTTATTATTCCAGTAGATCGCTCTCTTCTGGGAGTTTGAAAATCGTATTTTAAAAATCCAGAATTTTCGTCCCCTTCGGTCATTCGTATTATGAATCGTGCTGAAAACAGGTGTCGAAAAGTTATATACGAAAAGGTATATGCGAGGAACGATCGTAAAAACACGCGAGGGAAAATTTGAAATTTCCATATCGCCCGTAAAGAATTCAACTCGTTTCTCTATGTATATATAAATAAATCCAGTACAATACGATGCAAATGCGAACGATGTCGAGCGTCGAAATCCCATATACAATTATTAACGATCACGCGGCAGCGGCAGCAGTGAGCGAGTTATTTCGTGACTATATGACACTCGAAATCCGTTGGCGCGTTATATATACACGTATACACAACAGAAAGGGTATGATATTCGCGTCAGCGTCGATTTGCATGGATTACACATACACGCGTCGATCCTAATGATAAACGAGTCGTATAACCAACGACGATAAAAGCTCTGTCTATATTATACCCTCCCTCCACTTTACAAACCCGATTGGTTTTACGGAACGTCGAAAATAATGTACTCGCTTTGAGGCATGAATGCTTTATTTAGTTATAAACAT
The DNA here is from genome assembly GCA_018906985.1 of Apocrypta bakeri. NCBI lineage: Eukaryota > Metazoa > Arthropoda > Insecta > Hymenoptera > Pteromalidae > Apocrypta > Apocrypta bakeri. The sequence goes on from JACCIA010000003.1 coordinate 4,822,477, forward strand.
AACTCTCATCCTCCATCGAGTCCAGAGGACTAATCTCTTGGAGAACTAAGTGCTTAGAACTGTTTAGACTTTTATTGAGCGCGAGAAGAAGAATAAATGACTATGCGAGCAGTTCTCCGTGATCCCCGGGGAGTTCACGCGCTGGATGAATGGAAGCACAGATATTCCTTAGAGTTCACTGTTCCTATATACCTATATACATATATACACACAAGCAGATATACAATCTTTCATTATCATTAACGAGCAACAGCGGAAAGCAATCATCGATATACACGACTCTTTACGTATTTATAAACTTTTAGATTTACACTGTATTGGAACTACTCCGATTGCATTGTCAAATGAAATAATGCAAAAGTTAGGAATGTCTTTTGAATTTTGTACGTTCGGTATACGGTGAATGGACGAGAGAGGCGGTACGCGTTTACGGCTGATTAACCCTCGGAGCCTCTGCCTCGCCCACGTATGTGTTATATATATATATATATATATTCACACAACCGAAAGATGATAGAGCGAACGCGCGAGAGCTGAGGATGCCTCGAACGGGCGCGCATGCTCGACGTCCTGAAAAAAGAGAGATACAGAGAGTCTGTGATACATATAGGTATACTGCAACGATTCACGCGTGATATAGGCAAGATGGCGTAAATATACGATCGCGAAGTGCGACAGAAGAGAAAGTGTGCCAGAACGAGTCGTGTTTTTCATTTTCCTTCTATGTGTTACTATACGCGTGCTTTAATTAATAAGGAGTAATTTGGTGTAATTGAGTAATTAATGAAAATCCAGTCTACACTGTAGCGTGTACGTTTGAAGTTTCGTTTCACAAGGAAGAAAAAAAGAAAGGAAAAAATAAAGAGCCGCTTCCATTTCGTAGGGTACAATGCCGAATGTATGTACCCCCGAGAGAAGCGACACAGTCGAAAGGGGAGGGCTATGTAGTTATTCCTGTATACGAACGTGCGCTGTACAACCGGTAAGAGAGTTAGGTCGCAGATATCAGCCCTAATGAGGGGCGGAGTTGGGCTCCTGCACACCTGCCTTGCCCCACTACGAACTCGCTTGTTTATATATACAGAATATACCTTTTGGCTATGAACACGCATCTAATAGAGGCGGGGAGAGTTCCTAGTATTCCTTTTTCTTTTTTGTTCGAGATGGTGTTAGATGTTTGCTTTGACGCGGTTAATCGAATCCAATGTACACAGCGGCGGTTGCGTGAAAGACTCTTAATTCGGTTAGGTATATTTATGCAATAGGGTTTCTCTCGCGGCTTTCGCATGGCAAACGACCATATATACCAATCTCGTTTTACGATTGTCCGACAAGGTATTTTTCTTGACGCTGTTTTTATCTCTGGTATTTTTAGAAGAGGAAAAAGAATAGTCGGGGTTAATGGGTTCGCTACGATAAAATCGACCGGTTATCGCTGTCGATATGATGTTAATGCTGCTAACTCGTGTGTCTTTCTTTTCGCTGAAACAAAAAATGTCGTGTAAATGGTGTACAGAGAGTATTTCCTCTTGTTATCGGATAGCGAGTGAGTTGTATTTTGGCGTGTTTTGGCTTTATAAACGCAAATATACAGCGAATACGTTACATTGGCAAGTCACTGTAAGCTGAGAATAAATTTCTGCTGACACACTTCGATAATAATATCGAATGGATATCGTTAAAGTTACTAAACGGATATCTACGTCTCGATGTTTCTGTATTGCGATCCGCGCGAGGTTCTATATTATTTATCGAGCGCTACTTGCGTAAAAATATATTAAAGAGTCGCCGCGGAGGGTACGTCGATGTACAATACAAAGGCAAGAATCCATTTGGCATATCGTCGGCTCGTTTTGATCTCTCTGGAAAGAGCGAAGCCGCGCGAAACGAGGATAATCGTGCTTATCACTTTCCCACAGTCGTCGTCGACCAGCACGGTAATTGTCTGAATCACGTTGAACAGCATTCATCGATTAACGATACAAATTATCGTCGAGCAGTTTGCCGACTTGAGAAATCGAGCCGCAAGCGTGTCCTTCGCTTGCATTATGCCCTTTCTCTCACTCTCTTGTATTGTACAGGAGTACATTACAGAGAATCAATTTGTACACATCTAAGCTGCAATCAGTGTATACCTGCGCTCCATTGTTTCCGTGTATCAGAGCAGGTGAATAATGCGAGGGTCACTTTTTGTATATGTATAATTATCATTCCCGTTGGAACGCGAATGGGAGGTGAATCGACGGAAAACACAAATATGCCGAAACGAAAGCTCAGCCAGACAGAGACAGCACGGTCCGATTAGCAATCGCCATGGAAACAAGCAGCGGCGGCAGTTGATGCGATCAGTTTGCGCATGAGAGGCCCCCGTGCCTATATACATCCCTCTCTCGTCGCTTATATAACGCTCACTCACTCTCTCACTCTCTAGTCTCCGAGGGCTGCTGCTGCTGTGCATCAGAATTTAGAGTGGGATTCGCGGCGAAAGAGAGATAAAGAGGAGAGAAAGCCCGGCGGTAACAGCAGTTCCTCTCTCTGCAGCCGGCTCTCTGCTGTTATCATGAGAAACAAGCTTCCACTCTGATTTTTTAATCCGATCCCCGCCGCCGAGTCGTGGTAGTCCCTTTCTCGTCGCCGGCTTGAATTTGAAAATAACTGCAGAACGCCATTTGCGAGGAGCAAACAGAGAGCGAGTGAGAGAGAATTAAGCCTGATGCTACCCTGCTCTCGTATTCTTCTACTTTTTCAACTCGCCAAAGGACTCGTTTCTCTTTCCCTCTGATGCTTTTCTGACACGCATATATAACGTGAATATGTCGTATATAACAAATGCATTATTAATATGCATGTTAACGGTATCTGAATAATACAGTCGCATATCCACGAGTCACTCAAACTATAGCCGTAAATTTCTAATACTTGATATTCAAATGAACAAGAGCTGAGGGTGAGAGAGAGAGAGAGAGAGAGAGAGAGAGACGCCCAAGAAACTCGCCGACGGACGTTTCCGGTCACATTGACTCTCCGACCTCTCGCGATTGAATTGTTTATGACACGCGGTCATAGTCGCCACATACAATATTAATAAGTCTACCGAATCACACGCAGGTACTACGGATGAAAGTGACGGCTTTATTAATTTTCCATATCTTTACCCAGTTTTGTATATGTCTTTAGTGCGCTCCATCGGAGGGTGGCATAAAGCTCGATAATAGCTGCCGCTGTCTTCGCTCTGTACACTCGTGCATACGATAGTCTTTCGCGGTTTATGGCTGCAGAGTTGATAAGAATCGACTCGATGGATTGTATTTTTTTCTACGTCGTTTGTGAATCATTATATTATATTCTACGTGACTTCAAACTTGTAGTCTTTGCGGAAAGCACGAGCTTCGAATGAGAAAGAGAGGGAGTTGAATGGAACTGAAGAAGGGGAATATCGCGTTCAGCGGTGGAAAATTTAATTTCGATCCCGTCGATTCAGCAGTTATACCCAAGTTTAATCTTTGATAAGGGTTAGTCTTTTAGTAATCGGATCCTGCTAGAGAGAAAGAGAAAGAGAAAGAGAAAGAGAAAGAGAAAGAGAAAGAGAAAGAGAAAGAGACAGAGAAAGAGAAAAAGCAAGAGAGCGAGCAAGAGAAAGAGAGCGAGTTCTCTTCTCCCGGTCGCCAACTTGGATGGGACGACTCGAGTACGACGAGCGTCAGGAAAAGGGAGTCCATCCCTCCCTATGACCGCGCCAACGAGGAGTAAGCTTAAACCGTTAGATAAGAGATCTGCCTCAGGACGAAAGTAATACCCACCGCTTATAGCTCGGCTCGCTTCAACTCGACTTTTATACGGTAGAGGCGTAACGAGCCTCGCGATTGGATAACTTTCCCGGCGAGAACTTTCTTTGCCTGGCTCCCTCCCCCTCCTCTCCTCCCCTTACCACTGCTCACTCTCTTTCTCTCTCACTCTACACTCGCGGCTTCGTTCAATCTTTTCCTTGGATCTTCCAGGCTTTTTTCGAGCTTGACTTTTTCTTTTACATGTCTTGTCCCCGCGAGTAGTCAACGTGTCTATTGTGTACAGTTTTTTGAACAGCGACTCAATGAAAGATACTCTCGATGCGTGTAGTTTAACGAGGTTCCGAGTAAACGCTTATAACTAACTTGACGATTCTGTTTTCTTACGATGTTGCAGTTACGGTATGGACCTAAACGGAGCAAGACGAAAAAACGCGACGCGCGAGACAACGAGCACGCTCAAGGCTTGGCTGAACGAGCACAAGAAAAATCCCTACCCGACCAAAGGTGAGAAGATTATGCTGGCGATTATTACGAAGATGACACTAACGCAAGTCTCGACGTGGTTCGCTAACGCAAGGCGACGACTGAAAAAAGAGAATAAGATGACGTGGGAACCAAGAAACAGGGTAGAGGACGAGGACAACAATAACGATGACGACGACAGCGGTAGGAAGAGCGTCGACGAGAAAGATCGTTTAGGTAAGTTTCATTAGCGATATTGAGGAAAACTGCAATTTCTGAGAAAATGACCGTACTCCTAATCTTTAAAATTATGACTTTTTGCTTACAGACTCGAAAGATTCCGGCACAGGCTCAAGCGAAGACGGAGAGCGTGGTGCATCGGCGAGTCATCGTCTCGATCTTTTACACGGTGGAGGCGTTGGTGGTCCAGGTGGCGCTGGGCGCGCGGAAAGCGAATGGAGCGAGTCCCGTGCGGACAGTGGTCCCGACAGCCCAGAGTGTTTGTACGATCAACGAGAACCGCCAAGCAGCAGGCATCATCATCCTGCGCTCCAACTACAGCACCACCCAGCGTTTATGGCTGCGGCGGCAGCTGCCTCCCCTCACCATCACGCTCGGCTCATGCAACGTCACCCATCACCCGAGACCACTTCACCAGGTGCGCACCATGTTCACCATCCAGGAGCATTACCCCCGAGCACAAGCACTTCCGCGACAACGGCCACTGCTACGACCAAACCTCGTATCTGGTCGCTAGCAGACATGGCCAGCAAGGACGGCGATCAGCCCAGTCCTAACTCCAACATCCTAGGATCACCGTATAATTCTAACAGTGGTGGAAACGGTGGCGGAAAGATCGTTAGTCCACTGGCTAGCAGATTACCGCCCCATCACCCGCTTCATCCCGCAATGCACCCAGGCAGCCAATTTGTCAGACCCCATCCAGACTTCTACCGAAACTTCTACGGAGGTCCTCATCTTGGTAGCGGTGACATGTCCCTACTCGAGACGTATCAAAGGACTTTGGGAGGACTTGGAGGAGTCATGCCACCCACGAGCGCACCCGGAATACTAGCTTCCTCCTCAGCTTCCTCGACATCGGCAAACTTAAAGTCTCCCTTTTCAATAAATGGTTCGGGAGCTGGCACAGTTACTGGAGCGCCATCTGTATTGCTGACGACCGCGTCCTCTGGCGTCTCACCGTCTGCCTCGTCCACGGCGTCATCGAACGGCTCGGATCATTCGCCCGGCGGCGGACTTGCACCATCGGAACTCAAGTCACCCGGACGCGTCTGATCGGCATAGGCGAGGACGGTAAGAGAGCGTCGCTGACGCGGAGCGGATTGCGTGGCTGACAATAAACACAATTGAGTAAATAAGGAAACAAAGACTTGTAATTAGTGTACAAAGCGATATAACAAGATACACGTGAATACACATAGACACACGTGCACGCGAATACATACGCGCCCACATACACACACACACATTTACAAACTTCAGCATATACATACACACATGTATGCGTGATCGTTGAGGATAGGTTTATCATCTATCTCATGCTCCACCTCACGCGTATTTTCCTGTACTAATGATTATTCGTTTTGCGTATTACATAACCTCTCTACAAGAGAGAACGCTATGAAGAATAGATTTAGGAACGACGCGGCTGGCCACTTTGTTAGTTTAATTGTCCCTTATGATTAGCTTTACAAGGATGCACGACCTGTCGAAATTCTTTATTTGTCGACCTATTAAGTTTTGTACATTCGAAATTTCGTCAGATGTTTTCGGGTTGGAGTGTTCAGTATTAGGTGCTCGTGCAACTTCTAAGGCGACGTCAGAGGCGTCCACGATGTCTGAAGCGTCCGTACAGCTAAAGTCTCTGACGAAACAACCGAATCCTTCCTAAATCTAGCAAAGGAGGTATAAGTTCAACGCAAAGATCAGCGGAGATCGAGTCAAAGAAGCCGTTGATTATTTTCGCGTTAATATGGAAATGAAGGTGGAGCTAAGTGATGACGAAGATGATAATGGAATACCTGATTATCCGTAGCTACAGTTAAATCACGATAAATATTCTCTATAGGTGAAACCATATAAATATTATAAATAAATAAATAAATAAATATATATAATAATTATTGATATTATTTATGCGTTTGTAAATAGTAGTCAAAGAATGGAAAAAAACTGAAAAACTCTTGGTCCGGCTCGTGCGCCCGGACACGGTGTATGTATTGTATGTAGAGTAGGCACATTATGAACGATTATAACAATTATTATGATATCCGATGATGATGAAATACAAGACAGATGAAAAAAAATTCATAATTCATACTAACGACGTTCAAGGCGATGATTATTAAGATGACGACAGCGATTCGTACACACGGACAGAGGCGCGCGCGCGCTACACATTATGATTGCAAAGAGCATTTTATTATTACCTTTATTATTATTAATATTATTATATTATTGTTATTGCGATGTTTATACGATGTAATTAATCAATTAGCGCGATACAGCGTGTGTGCTCTGCGAAAGAAAATGTCTGGAGTGAAAAAAATAAAATGAAAATCGAAAACATACAGAGGGACATTTTGCGAGAAGAGCGTCTTGCACAGCGAGAAAACAAAAATCCTAAAATTCCATCTCCAGTCTTCCATAATTTTCCAATCCCAACTCTCCAGCCTCCACAGCTCGAGGATAAAGCGCGCAAGCTCGTTCTCTCGTCAGCCAAGTAGCTTTATCGCGATGGCTCGGCCGCGATAGCTTCAGCGAGCTGAAATAATCGCGTCTTTCCGTTCCGAGAGAGAAGCGCTTGCGCGCCTGCACTCGCAATCTGTCCCAATTAATCGTACTTCCCGTTGCGTCCCGCCTTCCTGACGTTTCTATAAATCGCGGCAGTAGTGCGAGCGTTCCCGACTCGATTTCGCGCTCAGCCTTTTGTACTTGGCAAGGGAGCCGTGACGCTATACGGACACACTTACACATACACGCATACATACATACAGACACACATTATACTCGGTATACATATCATCGGTCATGTCGTCGAGGTGAATAATCGCCATCACCTTATAGTCATTCGTGTCCAAAACTTCATCGTGCGCCCGGCGGCTGCGGATGTACGCAGTATGTGTGGATGAGACTGAGTGCGAGAGTGAGAAAGTTGGTCGCAAAGTTGGTGTCTACGCGCTGCCACATTGGCAGGGACACCCGCGACTCTAGCGCGTGTAGTATTTATGTGATTGGACGATACTGCTGGAGAAATGATGAGCGTACGTCGGGCGGCGGGCCCATGTGTCCTTTTCGCAATAAACGAAATCATTACGAAATCTATATTTGTTACATTTATTATTTCATACTAACTACCTTTCTTTCTCTCCGTTGAAAAATACAAAACAACAGATATGTATGTATAAATACCGATGACCAATCGGTTTTAATAAATCATTGGAAATAATCTAGCTGACCAATCGATACAACAGCTATCTGCATATCCATAAGAGTCACCTGCCGTTCGAGAGCGAGTATACGTCCCTAATAACTCATCGAAAAAAAATCTCGAGATATACTCCGCGATTTGACCGAGTTTCAAAGCAGACCAACCTGCACGCTAACGACTAATCGAATCGGACTTTCAAGCGTTTCCAAACAATAGCATAGCAGTATAGTCGGTCAGATGAATATGAAACACTTGGCTGTAGTGCAGTGTCTCTTATTCTTGGAAGCTCGTGTTTGTCTCTCTCTAAGAATCGCGTCTCGAGGTGTACTTATAAAAATGCAAAACGACGTTGGACTTCTGGGTGGCTTCCGGACAAGTCAGCTGTTATTAGTAAACATCTACCATGCGCGGATGCATTGGCGTTCACATTGACTACTGCGACAGCATCGACGGATCAGTTTCATATCTAATTTCTCGTTCAATATTTTTTTTTCACCGACATTGGAACAATGCAGATAACTAAAAGCTACGCCCGATTCTCGATTTCGAAGCAAAGTTCCTTTCATTCTCCTTCGTTGTCTTCTGGATCCGTGTAACGAACGCAAGTCTCACCGGGCACACACGTGCACGGAGACCGGCGAAAAAGAAACGCGAGTCTCCGATCAGTTCTCCGACTGTAGAGAGAAAGAAAGAAGAAATCAACCTGCGAGACCACCCGCCGGGGAGCAGCAGCCGATCCCGCAAGGAGGTCCACCGCGTCTTCATGAATCAACTCTCTGCGAGCTGCCCTCCGGTATAATATAAAAGCCGAGAGCGCGGAATGAAAGGGAAAGGGGGAAAGGAGATCGAGTCGACGTTATATTATCTACACAGCAGCAGTGTATATATAGAGGAGAGAATATATAGGTCCGAGCACGAGTTATGCCGCAAGTCGAGAAGGAATTTGCAATTTGTGCAGTGGCGTATAGAGGCGACTTCATTCGAATACGGCATCTTTCTGTCGCCAGGCCAATGCCGAAGATCAAGACGTAACTATCTTTCGTACACTATTTTGTGGTAACTATAACTGCTCGTGGACTTTCGATGATAAAAGTCACGCGAAGTAATTATTTTATTGCATATAAACAAAGCGTTTATTCCACCATAATGGGCTGAGCTTTCAAGAGTATATACAAGCAAAATCAGCTTGAGAAGCTTATCCGATAATCAATCTCCCTTACAGCGTTAATGGACCGGCAAAAGCGAGCATTCAAGTAAACCTTCCGCAGCAGTGCGCTCATATACAGTTGAATTTAATATACAGGGTCGCGGCAGCAGCAGCACCAGCAATAGGTTCGATAAATAATACGCATTAAGCTGAGCGCTCTCCTCCTGGCACGGCAGAGAGATGCTTTATTGGCTTTTATCGAGTTTTAACGCGACTGCGCGCGGGATGCCTTTATGGAAACGCCGTTAATTTTACGAGGCGGGCATATTTAGCTCGCGGCCGATCGTAAAGTCATACGCGTTCTCTCCCTCTCTCCCTCCCTCCCTCTCTCACTCTCTCACTCTCTCACTCACTCGCGATAAAGTTAAAACACCATTGGGCCCCGAGCTTAACGCAAAGTTCTGCTGCTGTCGCTGCCGTTGCCTCGTAAATACGAGGGCGGTGAGCTTTGCTGCTGCTGTTCGAGTCGTGCGATGTGTAGGGCCGATGCGTATATAGGTATAATAACGATCAGCTGTGCGCTGCACACTTGCTGTAAGTCGATTTAGCTTCGCGATTTCGAGCTTGGATAGTTTTTTCTTTCGCGACTCTCGGATTGCATTTGGCAATGGATTGTTCTATATTAGACAAGACGTGACTTGTGAAAAAAGTGTTTAATGATTTTTTTAGAGATTCACCGTACGCACATGGTACAGAGTGATATATACCTGATAGAAAAAAATTGAAGCGCAAAAAATTTGCCTAATTACACAAGTTTCGAAAACTTAATCATAGGCCGGCGAGCAACGCGAAAGCGCATCAATATATCATCGCGATATATATAGGCACAAGAAAATAATTAATGAACAAAGGGGCGTTGGATCCACAGAAAATTTTTCATCGCTAACAGCAGCAGTAGCAGCAGCAGCAGCACTAGCTTGAAGTTTCTAATTTCAGCGATGTCCCTCTCCGTGTCGCGACAAATTTAAAGGCAAGCGAGCTCGTGCGCGCGCGCACACGGCAACGTGTACATGTTGAATAATGAATGTATAACGTCAGAACAAGTCACCGGACTCGGCGAAATGCAGGAAAAAGAGTATGGGTAACAATGTTAAAAATTAACGTAGCTCGTCAAACTCGCTTTGTCTTCTTGTTTTAGACGCGTGATGAATCGTCTCTGTATGTACATACACGTTTCAGCGAGTTTTCGACACGTGTAGGGGGAAAATAGCTTCTCTGCATAGTCGTGAATTTTTGAGAGAGGAAGTTGTTCAGGTATTCATGGTGATCAATTTCATGGACTGTACGTGAATATTTGGAATTTTAAATAGTTAGGACGGGAAATGCTCGTGTTCATGATTGATTAGACTTTTTTTTATTTTTACAGCTATCACAGTGTCGTTGCCATTCAATGCCCGTTCCGAGATTTCCATGTTTAAATACACGTACATACATACACAAAAAGGTGATAAGTGTCATCGCAACTAAGACTTTTATCGACGAGCAAATATGTGTCAATCGATATCGCTTATTTAAGAAACTAATGCAATACGTTTTACTTAGTACACATACGCATCTGCGTTTCTCAATGTAATGACCTGCTTACCCTAAAAAAAAATACATCTGAGCATTACTATCGTCGTTAAATCGCAAATAGCAATCTTCGATCTCATCGCTAAATATCCGATTTCCGGAAAAGCTTATCTCTTCTCAACAACAGATAGAGAGAGAGAGAGAGATTGCGCGCGCGATAACGAGGATATAAATTCTCGACAAACTTCACCGCAGGCGCCGAAACATTTTGCGACGCATCAATAATCCTATACATATACTCGGAGCGAGCGATGATGAAAAGCTTGCGGCACACAATAATGCGCCGCGCGCTGAGACTCTCTCCGTAAATCACATCATTGTCGCGGGTAAAGAGTTCCGCGGGCGTATATAAAGTACGATTTGGCTTCCTATAGCTACTATATACATATATACTTGCATGTGTATGATCCTGGGACTCGTCGAACGCAGGCTACCGTAGCCGTCTGGAGAAATGGATAATAATATATATCGGAGTCTCTTCCCTTCCGATTTGTGGAGGAAGAGAGAGCGAGAGAAAGAGAGAGAGAGAATGAAAGAGAGAGAGAGGACTCGGGAGATGTGTTTGATGTGCAGCCGCGCAGGATCGTTTTCTTCGTTGGCTTCTTCTTTTTCTGGTGAGACGCGAGATTCTCTGTTCGTGTGTCTGCATGCGTGTGTATGTGTGTGTGTGTGTGTGTGTGTGTTTGCTTCTCGCCAAGTATCTATTGTGTCTGAATAAACCATCGAGAATCGGAATACCGAGAGCAAGCTCGCGTTCAGGACAAGTTGCGGCTCTGATGCAGTATACCTCTTCTTCGCTTGAAGATATATATATGTATCTACCTTTGATGACAGGAGAATGAGACGGATGTGAGTTTCGTCTATCATTACTATACAGGAAGGAATTTATTTATTTTTTTATCGTATTATTTATCCGAACCAAAGAAGCTCGTAAGCATAATAACATATATGGTTCGATGTACCGCAAAACATTATAGCTATTCTAAATCTAATATAAATATAATATATGATGTTATAATTTAAATAAAATTTATCTTATATAAAATATTTGAAATGAACCTGACTAAAAAGTATTTTGTCGTTCAAATTTTTAGTTTCAAGAACATTCATAAAGCTGGAATTTTCCGCTAGGAAAACTTCGTTATTATAAAGTCGCCGCATCAGGCATCGGAAAACGAAGCCAGAAGCTCGGCTACACTGGTAGTATCTCCATAACCTTTCCCTCTAACATATATAATAAAATGAGTAAGCCACAGAGTCCTTTCCCTCCGTCTTTCTCTATCTCTTTCACTGCTCTCACGACTATCGATTCCTCCGGCACATCTCATTGTACGTACACATATACAATTCTCTTTGGTCAAGTTCAAAGAACACGGAGAAAAAGAGTCAAAGCACAGGTACACGCGTCGTCCCTCTCTGACCGCGGGGCAGAGGCTGCAAAAAGAAAGTGAATATACCTATATAGATGGCGTAACGCGAACATCGAGACCCTGGACTCGTGCTGCGTGAGGAGCATGTGCTTGTTATAACCAGGAAAGAAAGAAATTCTGTCTCTCTCTCTGTCTCTCTCTCTCCCTCCCTGTGACTACCACCGGCTATTGTTGTGCGGCTTTTTCATTTCGTCTCATTCGTATACATCGATATGTTATGACGTTGTATAGCGCCGCAATGAGGATTCGAAAATTCGGACCCTGACGACTATGCGATCGGGTTATCCGATTATTCCTTTCATATTACCAACGTTTCACTCGTAGACATTTATATATATATATATACGTATCGAATTAATATAGAATCTGTAAAAATGGAAACGCAGCTACGAAGTCGAAGAGAGAAAATACGATACCACGTGAAAGTAAGCCGAATAAAAACTACCTACGCTGTCAAAGTCAGTGATTCCATATATATTCCGTTAGCTATGTATTAAAAGAAAAAGTGCTGATGCTCGCAAAGTCGCTGAACTCGTTCACTTTTGAGGATATCTCAGGCGCATTCGTGGTATCATAAGCCGGACATCCGGCTGCGTTTCACGAGGCTCATCACTTCTTTTGATGTGCGCTCTGCATCAGACACGAAATACGCAGCCTTTGAGGACTTCGCGGGATCGCACGTCGAATGAAATATCGTCGTCGGAATAACGTCGTACACCATGAGCGCGTTTTTTTTTTCTCCGGAAAGCAAACTTTTTTTCGCGCCTCTACGTATCACCCTCGAGATACAATACTTTCTTCGAACGCCTTGAGGGATTTTGCTTTAACTAAAAGAGGAAGTTGTGCATATCCGCAGTCTGTTTTCGGCTTTGATTCGGAATTCCTCGTTTGATTTTATTAATGTTTCGCTCGTAAGACAAATGAAAACACGAAAAGCCTCTTATACTCTGTATTCTACGCTCGACAGACGACGTAAGTCAGTCTCTAAATTAGTGCTAGGGAAAGAGAGAGAGAGAGAGAGAGAGAGATATACAGATAGGAAAGAGAGAGCGTCGCATATAATTCATCGCGCGTGAGTTAATTGGCGCAAGCGTTTTCACGCCAGTCGCGTCTGTCAAAGCTACAGCCGTTCTTTGTACAATGTAATGCACGACAAGTCGTTATGTACGTTACATGTATCTATACCAACCAGGCTTTTTCTGCGGATTGAAAAATTGATACACTTCGAGATTCCTGTAACGTCACTGACTTATGTACCAAAAAAGTATAGAATATATACAACTGAAATTCAAGTAGATTTCGACGTTAGTGAAATAACTTCTTTGATCAGAAGCGAAATTAATCGAAACTCTGACGAGCAATTGCCAGACAAACAAGCGTTTTATCGTTAGATTAGTCTGCGAAGTACAAGCCAAGTTTCGTCATTAGAGCAGAGTGAGCATGCTATACGCTGCTATGCGATTCATTTAACGTAACCTCGACAGTCTTACGCGAGAGAGCGTCCAGGTTTCGCTGTTTTTTCTTCCGTTCGGTAATTTACACTCGACGAGATAACGCGAGCACCAGCTCTTCTCGGAGATCGGCTTTCGCTCTCTGTCTCTCTCTCTTTCTCTCTCTTTCTCTCTCTCTTTCTATATATATATATGTGTTGTATATAATATATATATATATACCTACATACATATAGTCTCTACGTGTGTGCGCGTATATAGGTATAGGCGCCGTCTCACGTAAAAGCACTTCTTCAGGTGCACCTTTAGCGGGAGATAAGTGCGAAAAAAATGAGCACGTCGAGAAACTTGATTGCAAGTTGGTTTCTTCTTGCCTGCAGGAGGTAGGGAGAAAGAGAAAGGGGGAGAGAGACGAGAGGTAAATTAGATCAGAGTTAAGTATGAGTTATTTTTATTTAATTCTTGTATATTATTCAATAACAATTCTCCGAGTGTCGATACACTTAGATTTTTCATTCCCGTACACGCACTATACTAGACTATACATAAGTTTTAATTGCAAAACCAATTTATTGAGGAAAACTATTTTATCGTCGCATAACTAAGACTGTAAATCGCTTCTTCGTATATATACATATAGACACATATGTGTGTATATATATAGGGGATAAACGTAATGCTCGTTATCGTGTATTTTTCACATTTCGATTACGAATACACCGGAACGCACAAGTTTATGCGTAACAAGCTCGCTAACTCAAGTTGTTGTAAAAATTATTTCCGATACTTGCGATGAAAAGAATCGCCCACCGCAGACGGTAAGCGCCACTGCGTACTCGAAAACTTGAAAATAACTCGCGGGTTCGGCATCGTCGAAATTAGTAAATTATTATTTTCATCGAACGATGAGAAAGGGGGGTTCGACCTCCTGGTGCGAGCGCTTTGCAAGCTGTGCTCGCGTCCCCAAAACGGGAACTTTCTTCTTCGAAAGTACAAGAACGACAAAACGGCGGCGGCTTCGCGCAGCAGTTAGTTGACACGCGCTACTAATTATATTCGGCGACTCGCTGTTTGTTTTCCCGGAACGCAACGTGCTCCCCGGCTTTTGAAACTATCGCGCGCGAGTAGAGTTTCTCGCGTAGCGACGAGAACTTTTTTATTTATCGGAAAGCTACGGTACAAAATTAGTATCGGGGTATATACGGGGGGAGGGAAAGAGGGTCCCTTGATCGTATTTACGATAGCGATTAAAATTCTGCTCGCGTTTCGCGATGGGGCCGCAAGTGTATTTAATAGGATTTTTTTCTTTCGATGCGGCCTCGGGATTAATAACGCTCGTTAAAGGAATTCTCTTTGTGTACAAATTTGGAAACTCTGCACAATTATGTCGATATAATTGGATAATTGCTTTCGGCACGATATTGTATAACGGTGTATACATATACCTATATACGAGTCAGCCATACAATATGCAAATGAGTTATTCCTTATACACATAAAGCGTCGACAAAAACGATAATACGATCAACTTCACTCCTTATATATTAGACTTGAAGGAGCGAGTGATTTGAATACCGCACATTAAAAAAAATGCACTCGCTTACGACGCAACATGTAAATGAATTGTTCCTTACACGAAGCATCGACAAAAACAATAATATGATAAACTTCGCTCCTTATATACTCGAGCATCGACGACCACACGTTTTGAATGTCGCAGGTTAAAAAAAAGTTTACTCGCGATCCAACTTTGTACATCGCACTCGATTCACCTTACGCTGTCAATCATCTCCTTCCCTCCGCATTCTGATCGAGCTTTTCTTCTCTCTCACTCTGTCATATGACTAAGTATAGACGCATCATATATTGGAAGCTCAATAATAATTCACTGGCGCATTACTATTCATGAGAAGACTTTTCAGCTCATCGAGAACGTGCTAATAATATTGATAAACACTTTGGACAAAAGAAGGAGAAAGATCAACACACGTCGCGACCGAAGGGGGAGGAAAAAAGAGCATTTAATTAAACGGCGCCCGAAAGAGTTCGACGATTGAAATTTAGGCCTCGAACTAGTCCTTGGATCGCGGACAAAAAGCTAAAGAGCACGTAGAACGTCGCTCGGTATGACAGGTCAATCAGAATCTCTGACGTTGCTTTTTTCACCCACTGTATGCCAACTCGTACTTTTATAGTTTTACCGATTCTCATCTTCAAACAATGAATGATTTTGTTTACATTTCGAAATACAACATATTCGAATACTTTGTTTAAGCTTGAGCGGTCATGTAAAATATAATTTACATGAATTTCCGCCACACATACACTTCTGAATTTTCAAACCAAAGAATAAGAATGAAAGTCAAATGAACAGGATTAATTGCTGATGTACTATATACCCGTTTCTAAATTTATTTCCATGCACTCGTTCGCACGATGCATTGGAATTTCCAGTCATACAATATATCGAAGTTCGATTTATCCGTAATCAGAAAGATTAATAGTGCAGTGCACAAATAGCAAACAATCGGAACAAAATCGGCTGTCAAAATTGTAGAAACAAAATTTGGCCGTTGAAAGCATGAGGCCCCCTGTCGAAAAATCAATTTTTCATTCGAAAGTCCAGTGCCGTCGTGTTCATACAGTTCAGGAAAGTCGAGAAAATGCGATTTGTTAAAATAAATTAAGAGCTAATGCTCGCGTCTCGCACAGAGCGACAAATTAATCACAGCTTTCTCTCTCTCTTCCGCGCGCAGGCATAACAAACGAGCCTCCGGCTAGTATAGAACGAGTCTCGCTTAACAGATCGTCCGTGCACTAAAGTGATGGAAAACTGCGAGGGTTACACTCTGAAACTTGACATTAGTCCGTCGCTTGAGCTTTTGTTGCTCCGACACCTACTTATACTGCCGCGTGTGTCACTTTCCTCGTTCGCCACAACGGGAATATACAAACGGAAGCGCTAAGGAATGTACATATATAACCCCTCGCGAAGACAAACATCTCCATTGATATGTACTGTTACGTACAAGCATTCGGAAAAATGCAAATGTACAAATTAGCCAAATAGAATCAGCAGGAAAAACAGTTCGAACGTTATCCACGTGTCAATCAAATTATTCCTCCCAAATCAACTCCAAAGCAAGTACGAAAGAAAAAAAAGCGTCGAGACCCTAACCGCGTCCTAAATCATCTTTTTTCTCCTGGTCAGTGTATAGCCGATCGGAATCTAATTAAAACCAGTTAATCAGCGTCCGCGCGCCCGCGACCAGCGATACATATGTATGTTTTTGCGCGGCCCGTAAACTCTCGCGGGGGGAATTCTTGCGACGAGACGACGACGTTTTTCGCTCCGGCCATCGGCGTAATTAACATTCGGCACGTTCGCTCGTCCGGTGAGCTTTTTCTCGATTGCTATATGTATATACGAACGTTCTTTGCGACATCGGAGTTGAGGTATTGATTGAGACGTATTCGATGACGAGCTGCTGACCAGTTGGGAGGCGAGACACGCAGTTATTCGTTTTGGAGTTGTGACGATGTTTGTTAGGTACGAAGGGACGGCCAAAGTAGTCCTTGGGAGTATTTTAAGAGTCGGACTCGCTTTTGCTTTTTTGCGTTCAGTATGGATGCTAGCGAGCTTCGATACAGTATTTTAGCGACCAGTTTCATATATCGAGTTATGTACATTGAAAATAAATACAAACTACTTTACTCATCGCTCGAGTAATTACTTATTCGTCGCGATGTTTTCGTTTCGCGAGTTAAATGATGCCGCATAAAGCAGAATCATTGGAGATGCTATTTAAGAGGTCAACATTAGCGGTATAATGAATTTATTGCTCGAGATATATTAAATGGCTTTTGGAAACAAACACTTAGTCCGAGCCAATCGAGCAATCGGCCAAAGCAAAGAGTCCTTCATTTACAATAATTCATTAATTATTCTCTATTAGTTTTCAAAGTATATACTCCTAAAGCTTACCTCGATAAACATTCCTTGTTTATTTGAAGTGCTTCTTGCGGTGCATTGATATACTCTCGAAAAAACAAAGTTTACTCTACGACCTGCGTCACGAGGAAACATTCGCCGATTTGTGTTTACCCGCGATCGACATCAAAGCCAGACAAAACATCATAAATTCGCTTTGAATCTTCTTTAAGAGGATGTCGAGAAGGTGTTGACAGCTTGAGAGTTTCCTGACTTCCAAAACAAAGCGTCACTCTTCAATCATTAAATAAACATAATTTGCTCAATTACAAAGCACAAAATACAGTTCATAGAAATCATCCTTAGTTCTCAATAAAAACTGTAAATTCCGCATTTGCATAGACAAACAAGATTCAACGTGGATAACTTCTTTTTTTCTATAACAATGAATAAAATTCAGAGGTAGAGAATATTCCTGTTTAAATCTTGTTTCTTGTTTTGCTTTTAATTTAACAATTCATCAAAGATACTTACTTCATAATGTAGTTGAGAGTTGAAGAAATGCTGACTTTCTTGTTACTTCGCTAACGCGGACAGCCCCCTGTACCCACTCTCTCGAGCGAATTATAATCGAAGCCAGAGGTTACACGGAACACTCCAAAGAGTTCCATCAGTATTCTTGTACAGGTTCACATTCTTTTACTATAATAATAATAATTATTATTATTATATACGTTATTTAGAACACAAATAATATTTTATGTATATGATTAATGAAAATACTAATTTAACTATATTTATTTTTATAAAATGTTGGGATAATTAGATAAGCTTTGACTAATAATCCTATATTAAATAATGGATTATTATCAGATTAATTTTATCTCGATGAAAGATTTATTTTCTATAAAAAGTGTGACTCGAAATGCAGGGTTCCCTAACTTATCACAATGGTCATAAGTCATACGATTCTACATTTGAACTGTGAATAAATTGGAATATATCGATCTCCCAGAGCCTTGACAAATACGGTTGCCTAAAACTCAAGAAGCAATAAATTATAAATAATTAGGCGGCTGCACATCAAAATAGCCGAACGTCGAGAGCGACCTTAACGATCTTTTGGAATGTAAAGAATACGAAGCGGGAGAAAGAAACGAGGCGCGTCAGTAGTGCCGAGTTGCTTTTGGGAGGAAGCCACGCGTCAACAAGATCGTTACGTTGACGAATCTCCGGGTTTGTGAGCTAGTCCGCTATCCTTTGCGCCGGAAGTCGCCGCTAGTGATATAGGCGCCTCTGGAACACGTCCCAAGTGTCATTTCTCTCCGAGTAAAATCAAATCTCGAGAAATAAGCGAGGAGCTATGAAATAAAAACTCTCCTTAAGCCTAAGATAAAAGCTATGATCATACATGCAAATCCTATAGATAAGAACAAACGAATACGTGGCATGCATGTCTTTCTGTCCGCTTGCGTCACTGTTTGTACGACACCTGTGAGCATCAACTTTCTCTTACTCGCTTAAAAAAAAAAAAAAAAACAACGTAAGTTCCATACACACACCCAACGACATTCTCAACAGCACGCATTATGTAAAACCAGTTTACGCGCGGAATATCCTCGTTACATGCCATCCGATTTATAAGGTATATACAGAGTCGCTTATCGACACTCGCGGTAAGTTCACGCGCACATCAGTCGTGGTCCCCGGGCATATCGTGTAGCAGTCAGCTTGCGCGCGGTAATGACGCGTATATGTATTAAAAAGCCATAGGGACTTAAAATAAACACGCGCGCGGGCGAGCCAGCTCGTAGTAGCGGTGATTGATGAGCGTGAGCTTCGTCCCCGTGTGTGTATACGTGTGTATACGTGTGTATGCGCAGAGAGTGAAGCATTATAAGCGCGACTCAAAGAACGAAAGAGAGAGAGAGAGAGAGAGAGAGACGCAAAAAGAAGCTGCAGTCGGAGGAGATCGTGTCACGCGTGCTGTGGGAAAAATAAGGAAAGGGAAGAGAAAAAATTGAGAGAGATGAATCGGAGAGTGCGTTGTTATTTGTTGAAATGAAAGTTTGTGCGACACCTCGACGATTGGTCGTAACGAGAATTCATGCAAATGGGATGGTTACGTGTGTATTATGCACGTATTATCGCGTGGGGATTGTTTCAACGACTGATTTCTCTTTATGTATATTTGTACTATTTGGTGTTTTACAGAAACTATGTACGGAGCGACCAGTGCATAGCAATTGTAATTCCTCAGTTGAAATGTTAATTACACACCGTTCTCCAAATACATTATATCGTTTCTTTCATCGTACCAGCCTATAAACGCATCAATAGCTTCCAAGCAGTGCGTAAAAATTCCAAGATACACGATGACATCCATCGACATCTCGTGGCAAAAATGAACTGGTCGCAAAACCAACATTACAGCATTCTCCCGTCGACGAGGATCTGCGCACTCGTGTTAGCACAGTCAATCTCACGTGTACATTACTATGTATATACATAGCGTTATAAACGTCGCGAATCGTTCGAGTCGATGATCGACGAGTGATCGATGATTGACCAGAGCGGATGACTGCGTGTCGGATTATATGTGCGAACGAAGCGCTATGGGCGCAGCGTTGCGTTAAACATCCTTCTTGCGATGTCGCGCGGCGTGTATCCGGTCGATGTATGCGCGTGGATTATTCGCGTGCCGTGCCGTGCGACGATGTAGTGCATAAAAACTTGGCGTTATACACAACGACGATTGCACCAATGTTAGCCTGAAGTTGCGAGTATGTTTGATGAGTAAGTTGTTCGATGTTAGAAGGAGGAAACTTTTATTTTTATTTTTTTCTACTTTTTTTTTAACGCTGTTTACAAGCTATATTAGTTTACATTTATACGATATTCTAGCATAATATACATTTGATTATTCATTTCTTCCTCGGATCAATTTCTGGATAGTCGCAATTGTTACGATAAGACTTGCCGCAATCGGTACGATCGGCTAAAGGCCAGTTGCAGACGCCTATCTTTGGGTCGAATTCCGTTCCTGGTCCACAGGATTTTATTACACAACTGCCGAGAAAATCATCGCACTCGCGGAATTTCCCGCAGTCTTCGGGCACCACGTACATGGAACCCTGCGTTTTATAACAGTTTATATTTAGTTATAAGTTCGTGAAATTTTTCCTTTTTTTGACCATTTACTCACGTATACAGCTGCACAGGCTAAAAGCACGAGAAACACGACTTTAGCAAACATTGTTTTACTTATATTACATTCACGAACGATAGAAACAAACTAAAAGACAACGTTAATTTTTCCTTCTATTTAAAGCGTGCGAGCAAAAGTCTATTGTCAATAGTTTTTATCTTTTAAGGCCACAGTATTAATGGTGTTATTTATAAAGTCCATGAAAATCATTAATTTTCGTTTAACTGCGTAAGTCAAAAGAATTTGGCAGCAGAACATACCGTTTTCTATGAATATCGTGTAATTATACAGTTTTTATTATTTTCCGTGAATTATGTGTAATTACACAAAATTACAATACAATATCTACTAATGTAACTTAATTCTAAAGCAAAGCAAATGTAATATCCAAATGTACACTCTCATATACCGGGAATTGTATTTTATATGTCGCAACACTACGTCACAAAGTAAACTATCATTATTATTGTGATAATAAACGAAAATTAGGCAAATTATTTACCGAGGTAATGTGCTTATTTAAGGAAGATAAAACTAGTTTGTTCAATAACCCGATACGATAAAACAAAGTTTAAAATACAGACAATGTATATTCCTCAAGCTAATGCTTAGAATTCGTTAAATTCAAAATTCGCAAAGAAGGAAATCGCTAATGCACACATCGAGATTCTCGAGTATACCCTATCGGTTGGTAGCGGCAGAAGGCGATAAAAGCGGAAGTGGCTCTGCGGTACGGAGTGAGAAGCGGTCAAATAAATTTATGAAAAGCCCGTGAAAAGCTCGGCTTTGGCTGCATTCCATAGCGACTGCCGCTGCTGCATCCGACAAGCTGAATTGTCGCTCTCATTAGCGACGCGTTTTCTTCCTCGTTCTTTTCTCTCTATCCCGCAGTCGCTCTACGCGCTTATATAGCCTTTATTCATTTCTTTTCCGTAGACGTTTCTTTTTTTCTCTTTCTCTATCTCTCTCTCTCTCTCTCTCTCTCTCTCTCCCTCCCTCTACTACCGCCCCGGCGCAACGATATTCCGGAGCGTGCGCGATTGATATGCGTCGCACGATATTTAGAGTGCATTTTTCAGTGCGCCGAGCGAGAACAGCAATGAGGCTTCGCGCGCATTCAAATGAATTTTTATCGGTCCCCCATTCAAATATGGTAATGCGCCGCGAGCGAGATGAGAAATGGCGTGGGGATCAAATATTGCGCGGAGCGATCGCGCGACGAGATTTATTTATTTGAAGCGTGTTTTTCGCCAGGCGTTTCCTTTGTTGGGTGGATTGAATAAACATATTGAGGTTGAAATGTTTTTGCACTTGGAATGTATGTAGTATTGTTTAACATAATTATGATTTTACATTTGATATCATTTTTGTACAATTTTTTTTGTGCGAATCCTCATTTTTATTCACGCAATTTTATCATGTGGAATTATTTAGTGTAATTTAAAATATAAATGAAAATATACTTTAATCTATTGAATACAAGTATTCACGACTCATAAAAATAAATAATGCAGAATTTGAATGCCCATTAAAATAGTATAATCAACAAAATTCTATAAAATTTTAAGTGACTACTTTTATGTTTATGAATATCAATTAAATATTGAAGGCTTCACAAATGTAGTTTTAACTTGAATATGTCAGGTATCTTAATGAAATATATTTAAATAAATGTTATATGTTAAGATAAAGAATGGTTTCTTCATTCACTGTACATGGAATCTATTTTAATAGACTTATACACTATACGTGCATTAATAAAATAATAAATATCGATCGAACATTATGCAATCTATAATTTGTTTACATTATAGCAATTATTGTTATTTTATTATTAATATCTGTTACGCAAATTCTTTTTCGCACAGTTCCTGCGATCAGCCAAGGGCCAGTCACAGACACCTATAGCTGGGTTAAATTCGGTTCCAGGTCCACATTGTCTTATGAAACAATCCATATTAGCGTCGCAGTCTTGATACATGTTACAATTTCCCGGATATGGATACAGTGTACCCTGTGACGAAAATTTATTATAATTTCTATTGAGCATTACATGTTTTATAAACAAATTTTCTAATGCTTATAAACAGTTATTTTCTATAAAATAGAAATATATACTTACCCAAGCAACAGTGCAACAGGAAAGCAGCAATAATAATAATTTTGCAAACATTTTTAGCGAATGTGATTTTTTAACTAAAAAAACAACCGATACACTAGGTTTATATACACATTATTCTAAGCCTGCGCTTGTTCGAAAAGTAGATTAAGCAACTTTATTGCTTTAGTTATGCTCGTGTTTTTTCACACACTATCTCACTACTAATAGTCGTATTTCATGATACCTTTTTTACCTTTTTTCATGCAAAAATAGTTTAAACATAAAAAATAAAAAAATCGTGATCGTTAAAATTCGAAATGATAAAGCCATCGATCATTCATATAAATCGCACTGTCGCCACAGCCGCCACCTAGTGTACAGGTGCAATTATTAAACTTGTATCTCGCACCAGCGCAATTGAGCCCGTTAATTAGACAACGCTCTCGCATATGCTAATGCCAGAAAGGGTTTAAGCCTGGGTTAATGCTCCTCTATGCTTTCTCGCTTACGTGCGCGTCTCCCACGTAAATAGCGCCACGCGGTAAATAACGTAATACACTACTTGGCGTTTGATATTACACCAGCGACTTGTTTGGGTTTATCAGGTGTAGATCTATGTACATTAAAATTCTAGAGACTTAGCAACTGCTCGCGTAAATCTGAGAGTATACTGAAGGAAATGCCGGCGACGTGGTATTTACCGATGTAAGTACCTCGATGCGAGAGACTATGACGTTTAGCGCAGGTGTAAGCAACTCTGCGTAAGTGTATTAAACGTCTCGCGAGTTTCTGCGTTTTACGTGTAGTGCGTATATATAATGAATTATGTGTGTGTGTGTATATATATATGCTTGTACGAGTAGAGCCGTGGCAGCACGTGCGTCAAATTATTGTAAAATTTAATGGTGGATCCTGCGTAATTTATAGCCTTCGTTAATTAAATTGACTACTATATGCATCGTGTGTGTATGCGTGATTAAATATACATATAGAAGACGTTTGAAAGTTATGCATATAAAACGTTTTGAGTTTTACGCATTCGAGAACCTATCAAGAGCCAACAAAAGTTTCATATCGAACATAAATTTTCCAATACAAGATGCAACCTTACGGCAAGCTCGCTCATCAGTTGTCGCATATATTACAGCCGCGTTAATTTGCGCCGTAAAGTGCCTTAACCCACGTTCTCTTGTTTTCCTCGATTTCACCTTGCTTGCGTAAAAGCGACAATATAACAGAGCTAACCTCCTCGACTGCTGCTGCTGCTGCTGCTTCTATATACCCTTGCTTTTGGCTGCAGAGGGGCTAAAGCGTGTAAGTACCTACGCGAACAAGTACTCGCAACGCTAAAGAGAGAAGGGAGAGAGAGAGAGAGAGAGAGCTTTCGCGCCAGCTTTTCGCGAACGTATGTATTAAAGCCAGAGGTATGTTGGCATCGCACAACGTGTGGAGCAGCGATTATGGAAGCGAGTGTGGGAGATTCGCTGGTGGGAGAAATGTTCGGCTACTGCTCAGTGTTAATTGTTGAAAATTAGTATAGGGATTATATCAAGATAAGTTTATCCCATTTATCGTTTTTTGTCTCTCTTAAGAGATGCGTGTACCGAAGGATCGCACGATCCTCTCTTCTCCGACTATTATTTTCTATCCTTCTCATTGGCGATAAACAAAGACAAAAGCCAGGGTAAAGAAGCGCAGCTCGATACGATCCAATCGAAGCCACCGCTCTCGCCAAGAGATAGGCATCCGCGCTCGCTGAGGACCGCGATCGAGATCGGTATCTATCGGCTAAATGGGTTCGCGTGGGGATCCGTCATTCTAACACAACACCGTAGGCGGCACATTCTCTCTCGTTCTCGTCCCTCGTCTTCTGTATATGTATTCTCACATATATATACAGACACACCTATACAACTTCGCTAACCGGCTACTCTCTCGGCTCATTTAATTTATCCATCCTGACGCGAGGAGCGACGACGGCTTCGCGTCCGTCGATACCCGATGAATGTTTCCTCCAGAAGGAGAGAGAGAGGTAGTAGAGGACAGCAGGTGAGCTGTGTGTGTATATATATATATATATATATATATATATACATATACATATATACGTATGTAGGTATTTCTTCTGTCTTTTTTCTTCACCGAGAGAGCGTCGAAGCTCTCTTGTGAGGCCAATAAAGGCGACTCGAAACGCGATTCAATTCCACAAATCGAGAAAACGAGAGAGAGAGAGAGCGCGCGCGAGAGAGAGAGAGAGAGAGAGGGTTGGCGCGAGCGCGAATAATAAGGGACAGTTCGAGCGTGGAATTAATGGATTGTGTCGTTGTTGGTATTTTCGAGCGATTAAGGAGTTATATCTTGGAATTCTTTTTTCGCTCCGACGTGTTCTCTTCTCTGCGTTTGTTATTTTTTTTTTCCACCGGCTCTTTCGGAAGCTTATTCGAGCCTTGCTCTCTCGGGATCCGGTTATATAGCTCGACGACGTAATGATCCATTGACTTTTTTTTAATTATGATGAATTATTTATGCTACACGGCGATTGTTTGATTTATCGATCGGCTATACATGAATTTCATTCTGGTTCGTAGTCGTTTTTCACTCACTTGTATATCCAATGTTGAGAGCCAAAGCGCAGTCGCGTTAAGCATCGAACGTGTAGCGTATCAAGGTCCCGCGGCTCACGCTTTTAATATACCTGCGCTACATTTACGCGCCTCCTCCTCCTCTCTACCCTAAAAGTCGTCACTCTCGCGCTTCATATATATATATCTATGTAACATGTATAAAGCGAGTGACACGTATGTTAACTCGACGCTCTCAGAAGCTACTCCAAACATCAAGTTTTGCCCGTATATAAGCGGCCGTCAACTGAATATATATCGTCATCCACTCGACATCGTCTCTTATTGCAAAACCGATTGTAAAGTGAGCATCTGAGAGAAAAATCTCATATATATTTGAAAAAAAACTATATTTATATACGAAAGGATCTTATCGCGTTGCGATTTCCTCTCTCATTATTTCTTCGACTTTTCGAGACGATCGGCGTAATATATATCGTGTCCTTGTTTCAGCTGCCGATGCTTGTACGGATGAAAGAGAGAGAGAGAGAGAGAGAGAGAGAGAGAGAGAGAGAGATGATCGGCAATCTCGTAAAACCCGAACATAATGAGCGAAGCCATCTATAGGAGACACGAATCGAACGTTGCTGAAGAGCGGTAGCTTCCATCTGTCTACACGACCGAACCATCCATCGACTACAAGGACGTAAATGAGAGAGGAAGTTATGTGCCAGGCATGAAAATAGTCCTGTTAGTTTTTTTCTCAATTTAACTTAACTTTATTTTCTCGACGTTGCACCTACGAAAAAAATCGATAAATTGTAATGAAAAATTATCGCACCGAAAGAGATGAAATCGTGCGTACATTTACAGATAGCAGCAAAAAGCATAAATGCTAATAGGCAAGCTCCGTTCGAAAAGAGAACCAAGAAGCAAAGTAAAGTAGCCGCTCGTTGAAACTCTCCTTCTCGCAACACACGCCCAATACAGGCTATTAGGAGGGAATAATCGCGGGTGCGCGCACAGTAACCCTACACCGCGGCGCCTTTGATGAGCGGACTCTGCGAGAGAGGCTACAAGCTTCTCGAATACCTCCGCTGTCGAGCGACAAGTTGCCTCCGCCGCAGAGAATGAAATCGAGAGAGAAGGAGATGAAGGTTGCAAGAGAGAGAAAGAGAGAGAAAGAGAGAGAAAGAGAGAGAAAGAGAGAGAGAAGAGTTTATGTTACGCTGCGAAGATACGCCGCTGTGCGTTTTCCTTCCTATAAGTTGCCGAGGTAGAGAAGCAAAAGCTGCCGAGAGGATCACAATACGAGCGCAAACCTACGGTTGCTTTACAGCCGTGTTGCTACACACCTTTTGGGGAGCAGCTCCCCGTGTAGGAGCTCGAGCTTGTTTAACCGATGTTTTGTCATTGAACTTTGCTTCGCTCTGCTAACGAGTGTAAAGTGTGTATAGATAAGTATTATTTTCCGAGCGAAGAGCCGATATTTTCGAGAATTTAGTCTGCTTTAGACTGTTTGCTCTGAGAATCGAGTAACATGGCATTTTCTCTTTAAAACCAGAACTAGTACACATTTCAGCGGATAGTAAAATGTTTTCTATTGTCTTATTTCAAAGATGATAAAAAATAATTTAAAGACATAATCACAAACGATTACAGTAATTTTTTATATATGTCCATCAACTATATAAATATTAATTTTCATGAATTTTATATTTTGAACGCGAATGATTAAGTTTTTATAAATGAATAAAGGCCATTTGCATTTGACAACAGTATGATATGTAATACATATGACAGTTCCATAAAATGAAACAAAAATATTTCTTCGAAATAACTTGTCCCGCAGCGTGAAGACAATCGTGAAAGAATTGAGATTTCTTATGAAAGAAAAAATAAACTGCATGGCTAAACTAAAAAAAAAGAGAGCTCAAAATAACTGTATCGTCCCGAAACGACGTTCTTTCCGCAAATCGTTGCGCAAACTGCGTCTCCGAGCATTTTTTCCCTGGCGGAAAAAAGGGGGAAGCAAAGAAATAGCGGCAAACGACGCGAGAGCTTGCGAGAAAAAGCTCGCGCGCGGCGGATTATTGTGTGTATAGTCCCCGGTGACATTATCGAGAGGCGAGAATCCTCGAACGACTCTTTGAATGCGGGCCGTGCGCGCGTACAAGCGCAGCCCACGGCGGTCTCTTTTCTCACTGTATACATATATAAAGGTACAGGTATGTACTATATACCTATAGTGTACAATATGCACAACGAGAACTTCTTCTTCTACTTCTCACATTCATTTTTATTTTTTTATATACCCTTCGCGAAGCCATTCGCGCGCGAGGCTCGTGCTCTCGTTTAGCTGAGAAATTGCGAAATGAATTTTATTTTCAGAAATAAAAGAACAAAATAGATTTCAATGGATGTAATCGTTGAATAAATAATCTGCAGCGTTCAAAGAAACAACGCAAGACCAGCTTCCTCACTTCATCGTTCCCGAGTGAAAGGCATCGATGAAAAAAATGAGATGGCTCGAGATGTTCCACAAAACGCGGCGAAGAAAGGGGTTGACACCCCATTCTACAAGTGCTAGAGCTCTCTCCCAACCCCGGAAGACTTCGCGTATACCTTAGACGTTCGAGCGGAAAATTATAAATAATGACGAGGCAAATACTATCTTCGCAAGATATGACGTCTTTCAAGGAGAAAAGAAGAGCTCGCGACTCTATATTACAAAGACGACGACTACGACGAAGAGGTCGTTAAGAACAATGAGGATATAGACTGCACGGAAAAGCAGTAGACTTCAAGTCGACGAAAGAGAATTTCGCGATGGTCGTCGACAAGTCGCGTATATGCGAATAAGGGAAGCTTTTCTAAGGATGGGGATCTTCGTCTTCGTTTCTGTTTTTTTTTTGCCGGTATGGAACAATTGTTGGGTTTTTGTGCAGCCGAAGTATTTACGCCGTTCGAAGCGCGGTCGGTAACAAACGTGGCGTTCTTCCGAGAGACTTTTCATTCCATTCAACTGTTGCTCTGTGCTTTTTTCTGCGAACGGTATATAAATGTGTGTACCTTTTTCTGTATCGGCGGATATGATTTCGTTACTCTCGTAGATACTCGCAATGTATTCGGTATCTATAGAAACAATCGCGAGTCGAATTGATAATAAAAAATAAAGAACTTTTAACGATCGACAAACGCTGCACGAGACAGTATAAAAGCTCAAGGATTCTCACTCACGCACAGCAGCTCGTTAAGGACGATCGCTTCTCCCACGCACGAATCCTTGCACACCGTTCATTCTTGTAGCGCGGTTTGTCCGTCAAACGCTTTTTGTCCATTAAAAACGACGAGAGAATGATTTCTTTTGCGCATATAAATCCTTGACTTCTTTGAATGCAGCGATTTTTTTTCTTTCAAGGATCATTTATTCAATGTTCAACGAAAGGGATTTCCTCCGAAAATTTCATCGAGATAAGGTATAACGAAAATTCATTACGTTAGATTTAATGAACAAACGATATATCGGATCGTAAAATACATTTATATACACAGAGTCCCCGAAACGACCTGCTGACTATTATTAATCTTCAAGATAGCGAGCTCACATCGGCAACCGTCAACCGGATGTTGTCGCTGCGATAACAAGCCGATCGACTCGAAGAATTCGCCGGTTCTGACTTCGCGTGCCCCTGTAGTTCCCGGAAGGAATTTGCGCGTTCAATGTGCGAGTGTGTGTATTTGCGAGCAACGTGACTTCGCGCCATTCGATACATTCCTTTCGTTACGTGGAAGTCGCCGTGTGTATGTGCGCGAAAGTCGATTCATCTCCGACCATGTGTCTTCTTTCTCTGTCTCTCATTCGAGTCGATGAATGGAGATGATGTTACGCGTACTTCCTCGGAGATATCGCTGAGGTCTTTATATGGGATGTTATGGTCCCTGGTCTCGATTTAACGCGCGCGTCGTAACGAGCGCTTTGTCGAGTGCATGTATGTATATAAGAAAATAACTTTCTTTATCATTGTATTAATTTTGAGCTATTTCATTCGCGAACGTTCGGAGACAAGCTTGTCACGTCTCGAGGAACGCACTTTCGCGCTTGGTCGCCAGTTTACCCATCGAAGTCGTTAAGAAGCTGCTGTGACTCCAACTCAAGAAAGAGAGAGCCGGTGAAGCAGAGACAGAGAGAATGAGTAGTAGGTGGTAGGGCGAATCGCGCGCGCTTTATTTAAATAAAACCGGCATAAACCTCGATATTGCCGTTCGGGTTTATGCATCCGAGTGTATAACACGGGCCGTTTCGACTTTAATGATGCGGCGTAAAACATTCGGCCTTGATTAAACGGGTGAGAGAGAGAGAGAGAGAGAGAGAGAGAGAGAGAGAGAGAGAGAGAGAGAGAGAGAGAGAGAGACGCAATCGCCGAGATTCCGCGCTACATCCGCACTTTACTTGAGACAATCTGTAGTAAAACGAGGAACTGCATTAAGCTTTTTATACTTCTATGCGTGTTTCGTGCGCTCTTTATTTTGCTTTACGAGAGCAAGAACGATTGCCGCACTGGATTGAGTACTCTTGTTAATGGTCTTCGATTTTTTTCTTCTTCACTTCTACATATAGAGCCCTGAGCTTCGCTTTTCTTTTCAAATTCCAATTACGCGAACTCGATGGTAATTAGACTCGAGTTAATATTTTTCCGCTCCTGTAACGCAATTAGAATGATTATTACCAAAGCTCGTCGCGAAGCTGCACGCGAGCGCGTTTCGAAATTTCTATCTACGCATATAGTAGATTACATACAGGTATATATATATATATATATCAGAAAGCGATGGGTCGAATAGCGCGTGGGTCGTTGATAAACGAGTCTCTCGTCTCCCTCGTTCCCTCATCGCCTGTTAATCAACGGTGAACGCGCCCGCAAGAGAGAAAGAGAGAAACGAGAATCGTCGCAACTTTTCTTCTCGCGAACTCGTACTCTCCTGCGGTTGTTAGTTCTTCGCTCGCGAGGTCTCGATCCTTCAAGCGTATGTGCGTGTGTGTGCATAGCTATTATCACCAGAACGAAATCGCGCGAGGGACTTCCGCGACGCGCCTTCGCGTGCGCGCGTTCGCCGCGCGATGAATCTCTTTGCTCGAGATGGAAGAATCATTGCCGTTGCTCGCGGTTGGCTTTCTATAATAATACACCATATAAGCAACATTTTCTGCGCGTATAATGTCATCAATCCTCATTAGCGAGTATAAAGTGTAAACTGATGACGCCAATATAAGCAGCGATACAATCTTTGGCTCCTTTTTTTGTCCTCCCCCCCCCCTCTCCTCTCTCCTTGTCACACCAGATCGCGTTATCCTCGAAAAATCGCTTGTCCCGTATTTATAATTCTCATCACGAATTCATCCGCTCGAAAAATTCCTCGCAATAAAATAAAATCTTAACGAACGCCATCGGAGTGAAGACCAGTGGAGAGGCTATAAACAATGATTACTGTCATCGAGCGGAGACGAAGAAGAAGAAGAAGAGGAGGCACAAGAAGAAGCTACGCATCGATAAACGGATAAAGAAACGGCGATTCATCCTTCATCTTTCCACTTACAACGCGACACTCCTCTCGGACCTACCGTGTACACTTCCGCCGTCACGCGAGGAGTTAATCCGTCGACGATGCCTCGCGGAGATATTTCGGCTGTATATTGGTAACCCGACACGATAATGGCGCGAGGATCCATTTCAAAAAAAAAGGTACTCGTACGCAGTCTCGCTAAGTGTATATAGCCGCGCGGTGCTCTTCGAGACTACTGTGCTACGTGTAAAGTTTTTTAACGACAGTCTCGAATAGGCAAGTACACATATACACTACTACGCGGAGAAATAAACGTCGAATTATGAAAATCTCCCGGAGAGAAAAATTCTGGACCCACTTGGACGTGTCAGGCGATAGCATCGGCCTCGGTTGTGTATAAAAGATGCTCCTTTGATAATTGCCGCTTATACGACTCAGGTATAATATGTATATGTTTTTCAAGCTCCTTCGAACGAGGTCATTCTCTATATATGTCGTATACGTCTATACATCAAGCTAATCCATTAACATTCACCTCATCGAACGAATATAATATACCTGCATGCACAACTCGCCGCCTTCGCCGTATCGAAGCCTACAATATACGCGTTATATGCACATAGAGCTAAGGTATAAAACGTAAGTCCACGCTCGTGCGATTGAATATATCGGCACGTGTGTGCGTGCGCCTGTATAGACAAGGAGGAATCGACGTTGATCGACGAGAAGTCGACTCGTGCACGCACTTCTCGCGTGGGCGGCGGCAGTCAGGAGCTGCATCGCATCCGGCCTCTCGGCGAGCGAGCGAGAGAGAGAGAGAGAGCCGAGATAATATAGCGCCGGTCCAGCGGAGAAGCGGGACACATTTGCACCGTCATTAAAATTCGCGATAGCAGATCGAACACGCGGCAGATTCAGCAACTTAAACGAGTCTTCTATACACCTCCTTTTATCTTTGTCTTCGTGTCTCGGGTTCTCCTATACCTATATAACTATACGGCACACAATATATAAACATACAAACTATACATTTACTTCTTCCTCGCTCGCGAAATACTCGCAAATGTGTGAGAACGTTTTGTCGAGCGTATTATACGAATAAAGAAACGAAATTCAGACCGACCCATAGCTTATGTTCGTACTCCTCTGCGACGCGTATAGAGTATACGTATATACTTTTCCGCAATATCCAGACTGCGGCAATTACCAAGGATCAAGATCACTGCGCAACATTGCAACAAACTCAATCAATCTCCCCTGTTTTCGTCCCATAATCAACTATAAACATGTACACGTAGACATACACACACACACACACACATAGACTCTTCTCTCTTACCTCGTTTCATCGCGGGTTTTTTTTTGCTCCTCTCGTATAACAGCAGCAGCAGCAACGGCAACAGCAACGGCAACAGCAACAGCAGCGACTTATCTCTCATTCGTATACATAGCACCTCAGTTCGCTTTGCTCGTGTCTGTCGCGACAAACGCGTTTCACACCTCGCACTGCAACATTTCCCCCCACTTTTGAGGTTACTCACGGTCCGACCACCCCCGAGCCCGTTTCTCTCTTCTTCTCAACGTGTATATATACGTACGCGAACGACGATATCTCAGCGAGACGAGGCTACACGCACTCGGTATGCGTATAATGAGATCGACGATAACACCCACTGACAATTAGTACGAAATATGTGCCTGAGTATATGGCGTATCAACTGATACGTCTTTGTATATACATATATATATATATATATATATATATATGTATGCAATGAGTTATGCTCACTGATTTACAAAGCGGGCAGACAATAATTTTCAGCTTGTACGAGCTTCTTCGTTAATTGCAGCGGGGTATTGTCAAAGATAAGATTTAAGTCGCGAAATTTGTATCGAGTAACGTGTAATACACCGTGCGCGCGCGCGCGAAAATACCTTAGGCCGGGAGAGAGAGCTTGACGAGCGGCCATCTTGTTCAACGGTTTATCTCCGACTGAGAAGATGTGCCAAGTTCCTCGTATAGAATGTACACGGAAAGTATAGTTAATTATTGTTTAGAAAAGAATTGCTTACCAAAACGGAAGTGTACAGGTACAGCTTGTCTCTCGTTGGTTTTTCACTTCGATAATATACCATTTGGCGGTTGGTCATATGCGCACGCATGGTGCGTATCGATATCGCGACCGGTAGACTAGTGTGGACGAGTCCATTATGTCCAAGCGCGCTTAGCAACAGACCGATGATCATCGTTTGACTTCGGATTTTTCGCGAAGGTTCACTTTCATTGCGAAGACGTTAGGATGTGTAGGAGTCAGTTGGGAAAGCAGTGCTGTTGTACTGATCCGAAGGGATGAAGGAAATGTAATGGGAATGAGAAATTTCGAAGATTCGAGATATGATTCTAGTGCCACCTCGATGAGATCCGTTGCATGGTATTTAGTAATTTTTTTTTTATTTTCTTTTATCTCTTTGTATATTGTATATAAATATATGTCTTGTGTATATAATCCACAGAATAACTTCTCTTAGGTAGAATAATTATGATATTCTTTCTTTTTACATATTAGGTTATATTGCATATTTAGCCAATAGTATTGCTGCTAGTATTCAGTGCAGTTGATACTGTTTATATTATAGAAATATTATGAAAATGTTCACTGCTATATAATGCATATTCTCACACCAATGCCTGGTTTCCAGAGTACATTGTGCTGGTGAGGCTACTACGGTTCATATTTCTACTTCTGCCCAAGCTGCTACTGCTGCTATTCCAGTATATATGGCTATTTCTATCGTAACCTTTCTTGTGTAGTTATATTGTATTGCATCACATGTTTACCCAATATGTTGTAAGGTCTATTATGATATAATACAGATACTTATATTGATGCTAGGGTTTGTAGGATCATCTGCTGCTGTGGCAGCTAGTATTCAAACATTTGAAGCTTCTGTATATGCTATTGGTGCTGCTCCAATGCTTTATGTATTATATTTACTATTGCCACTTCTTACAAGACATAAATAAATAATAATTAGTCTTTATATTACATTACATAGTTTTAATACCGAATACTGTTAGACATTCGTATACATTACATTAGTTCTATATTATATTGCATAGTATTTTAACAACATATTGGTACTATAACTATCCAAATAGTTTATACTATGATATGGTAGAGAATCTACTTTAGTATAATGCAAATTATCATATTCGTACCTGATTTGTAGGATTTATTATGCTCCTAGAAATTCTAATGTTTGGAATTTCAAACTCTTACATAAGCTACTGGTACGTCCACATATATGGTTTCTATTATTGTAATTTACTTCTTTATATAGTATTGTTATAAATATTAACCTAATATTATTAATTTTCATATTCAATGTAGTTTTTGCTATGATATAGTATTAAAACTACTTAGTATCTACCATTGTATAATGGATATTCTCATTCTGATGATAATGAAGATCACCTTTAATTATTGCTGCCTCTAGGTGTAGATTTATCATCTTCTTTAATAAATATGAATTTCCATATAAAAGTTTAGGTATTGAAACATTGAATATTGTATTTATCTGTATATCTAAGGATATTTTTTTTGTGTTTTAATATAGTACATTATGATAATTTCAGATAAATAAACCAGTTAGTAAAACAGTAGTTTTCCATCGGTATCTGGAGTTGAAGGCTGAAAAATCCCATATTATGAAGGTGTTGGATAAGTCAGTGAAGATGAACCTTGTTGATATCAGGTATGTTATATATTTAGGAAATCCTGGAAAGAAATATAGTGTTATTTTTTATTTGTTTAGGTATTGTATCATAAAAGTATGTTTCTGTCATTGAAGTATGTCTGTAGTGATCACAGTTCCATCAATAATGATGTTCTTCTACAAAGAAGACTCATAAGTCCGAAAATTTGCAATGCAATGTTTTTATTTAATCTAAATTGCAAGCAAGACGTAGATACATTTACGCCAGTCAACAATGGACGCCAAGGGGCTTTTCCTGATCGCAGTAGCCAGCCGTGACGCTTTAATACTGTTATTAGGGCTAATTGTTTTCCCCTCTGCGCATACAATGCTCTGCAATCAGCGCAGCTGGAGTGATCGCGTCGTGGCCCGTTAGCCGTTACATCGTGATTTCTCGACTTCGCGCTGCTACTGTAGTAGCCGTTCTGTCGTAAATTACACTCGCTTCGCTGAGTGTCTGTAGCGTTGAGTGCTGAATTGCTGTATAATTTCATAATAAAAAGCGTTTCTCGCCTCGATGGAATATTTTGAGCGCGGAAAGTTGTCTTCGATTTGCCAGTATTCAAAGAGGCATACGTGTTGGCCGACTGGTAGAGATTCTAAGTCGACCTTCTCCGAATTCGTGAACTCGAGACTGAGCCATTAAAGGCTCAACGTATACTGAATTACACGTGTAAAAATTTAATCCCTCGGCTGTATAGGCGTACGGCGCCAAGGATTTAATATTTAATACCGGTAATTCCAAAGCCACGACTAGCCGAAAAAAATCGATCTAATAAAAAATACGTGTTGCGCAAATTCATACATAAATTCTGTATCGATGGGCTTTACCATTTCGCTCTTAATTTCTACGCAAACAGCAATAGCAACAGCGACAGCAACAGCAACAGCAACCGCAACAGCAACTCCATAACATATCCTTCCTCTCGTTTTCTCTCGCAAGCGCGCGTATAACGGTAGCAACTCCGAACGAAATGCAAATGCGTCGTACGTTAAGTGTCGAGTTGTCCGACTCGTATATATACGAGCTCCGCACGCGCTGCACCTCCCGGCGAAAGTGCCTCTGTGAATCGCAACGCGAGAGTGACGCGAATGTGAAATATATGCGCATTAGAGGCGTACTTAAGTGCTGCGCTGCTGGACACCTTGCAAATGAGCAAATTTATCCGTTTCTTTTTTCTTATGCGTCTTCAATGCTCCGCTTAATCGCCGATAAAAATTTCGACTTTATGTTTCTACGTTTTCAGAGTGTGTATAATCTATATGTTTTTACGTTTTATCGGAGGGATAAATTGAAACTAGAGTGGAATTCCATTCTAATTCGCGCGACCGAAGCTCGCGCGAATCGCTTGCAAAATCCGTCGATGGCTGATTATGTTAATTCAGGCTGGTATGGATCGTGTCGAAATCCGTGGAAGTTTTATTGGGTTATTCGCTGCAGTGTATATCGGACATATTAATTAATATCACCTTTCCTAAAAAATTACGAGTTTGATATATGTGCACGCTTGATTTAATGATATGTAAACTTTTAAACTGACTATCGTAACATTCGAAAGATCGTTATTGCGGTAATGCAACGTGCGCCTTTTTAAATACATCGTATAACTATGACGGCGAAAGCTCGTTTCACACGACAGCGCATAAAATTACCAAAAGAAAAGAAACCGCGACGCTTCAAAAAAAAAAAATCGCGGCGCCGTAAAGCACACAATAATCTCGCTAAACCCGTAGACAGTCGAGTTTATTAAAATTCATTAAATTTCGACATAATCTCCCTCCTTAATTCGCGGCTAGCTGCGCGGAGTCAATGACGCTAATCGAGAGTCGATTTTCCATAAAAGTGCCAGGAGCGCGCTTGCGGCGCTCTAATTCGCAAATGAATAATACCCAAGCGATTAATGTAAAACCTCATTCTCTTTATAAGTTTGGACTCGAGCGAAGTCCTGGAAGAAGTGCGATAGAGTGAGATAGTGAGATAGAGAGAGAGAGAGGGAGAGACTCGTTAAGATTCTTGGCGCGGCTACTCGACGCCGCAGATATCACGCCCGAGTCCCCACCCACATCTCGCAAGGCTATATATGTCTTTGGTTTATCTTTTTTTCTTATACATACTTTCGCAAGCTACTGGTTCTTCTTTAATTTTCCACTGCCATTTTTCATTACGAGCGCCCTGGCGCCGCGCTGTCCTTTCGCGAGGCGCTTGTGCGTTGCACTTTCTGGAAGTGCATATAGTTTTGGTGATTTATCATCTTTGCTTCCAGCAAGTTAATGCGAGTTATTAAAAAGCTCTTGTTTATATTACGCATTGAATTATTCTCTTCTGCCAATCTGCAATGTATCATATAATTTATGCGCATATAACTGAGCGTAGAGCTACTCACTTTCCCGCAAGTCTTTCCGCTCTATCTGACTTCCACCCACGCATCCTTTCTTTTCCAACTCGACAATAAGCCTACCTCCCAATCAGCTGCTTCCTCTCTCTCACACAAACCGAGTGATCCAACACTTAGGTTTATATATCTCTACAGCGAACCGCGCAACGTGTGCAGTTTGCGGCGCGGGTGTTACAAATCCGGCAAAACTCACTCCTTCTCTTTGCTCTCTCTCTCTTCTCGCGACATCTGCTGAATAATTCAGCCACGAACTACTGTCCTCACGGGCAGCACAGGCCCTTAATTGCATCGAGGCAAGATGAGGACGACTCGAGAAGAAAGAGAGAGAGAGAGAGAGAGAGAAGTCTCGAGGAAGAGAACTATACTCCGTATATAAACTCGTACGAGCGAAGGAGTGCGACATCTGCAATGGCAAACTGCAGCAGCCGAGTTGAGAGTCTATACTTTCAGCGCCGGCATTTTCATTGAATTAACCAACTTCTTGACGATATTCTGCTGTGCCCGAGGATTCTTGAGTGGAATATTACGGAAAAAGACTTTTCGCGATAATTAATGGGATCCGAGTGGTGCGACGGTAGTGCATGGCGGATAATGCTAATGTAGTCTCGAGACTCTAGACTTGGAAAAATACGCGTATGATTCACTAATAGGATACTTATGAAAAAAACATAATTTTTCTTCTTAAATTTCCATCGAATACACACTGAGCAGTATTAGATCATTACTTAAGTTTCTCATGCAAGAGCAGAAAGGAAAAACAGCACGCGCTGCTCGATCGATCGATTATAACCAGTGCGGCCACCCATTCGTCGATATGATCGATTAGCTCTCCATTGTAGACTGCTTTCTCGTCTTGTCTAATAGCGAGTATATATACCTATATGTGTGTGTGTAGCCAATAAAAAAGATTTTCTCTCCTCGTGAAATTCGTATAGCGCGCGTTTCTCCCGTCACGATTCAAAAACACTGTCACGATCTGTTTATACACAATGCCGGACACGCCCGACAAATATTTTTCAAAGGATACAGCGCAGTAGCCCTCCCGATCAGCTGCGTATATTTCGTTCCCGCAAGGATTAGCCGAGGGAGTCGCATAGAATGGTCGAGAGGAAAGGCGCCGATTTTTCCAGCTTCCGGACGTGTTTAATGTCATTATTGGTGTATAGAAGAGCTTGGACTTTTGCTTACGCGAGGGTACAGCTATAACGAGCTCGAAGAAAATCCTTTTAACGTGATGGGGGTTTTTCTGGCTGTCGAATATAAATATGTTCATAAAATTAACGAGAATATTATGCAGGCTCTCGTCTACACTCGAACACGTCCGAGTATCTATACATAACCTTTACACTCGAACGTTTGGTGAAGACAGAGGCTAACGAAGGTGAGGTCTCGCAGTTAATAAATAATTTTGCACTCTCTCTCTCTCTCTCTCTCTCTCTCTTGCTCTATCTCATAGCCGATGTTGTCCCCTGTAGATCTGACGCTGATAACCTGCGGAGGCTGCGCGTGAAATACAACGAGCGCGGTTTTGTCTTTCTCTCTGTCTCTCTCTCTCTGTCTCTCAAGCGCTGCGAAGGAAGTACGTTTTCGTAGGTATACACTTTTTCTCTCTCGTTCTTTCGAGCTTGTAGTTTTTTGCTGGTGTACATACACGTAGCGAGAGAAATGCAACACGAGAAAGTCGGATTCGCTATCGGGGGACTTTGCGATAACGATGCGCACATATGCACGCTTTCGTTTTTTCACAGGAACGAGTGTTGCGTGGGATGATAACATACGAGACGATAAAAGAATATTGAAATGTAGAATGGATAAACCGCAGGTATGAAGAATGCATAATGGACGAATGCGCGAAGAATAAGGTTTCCTCTTCCAATGAGAGCAACAGGGCTGCTCCGGGCGAGAGGGGTAGCCGATGTAGTCGTCGGGCGCGCGTTTCAAAAGACGAAAATGAGGTGGAGGTCGTCGTCCACATGTATCGTATAAGCGAGTAGCAAGAGAGGATATATGTATACTATCGCGCTCGGCTGAGCTTATATACTCTTTTATCCGTGGCTGCTAGTAGGTACCTACTCGAGAGCAAGTGCGGAGAGAGAGGGACCGCCGGTGGTCGCGACGCGGCGGCCACCTCCTCTTCGATACCCTCTTTCAATGAGTCTGTGTATACCTATAGCTAGAGATACGTGTGTGCAATTAAAATGCCGTCGCACTAGCGCCACTCACGGGCAACCGCCGATAAATAAACCCGCACCGCCTCCCTCGTACACACTGCTGCTCCCCTTTTTCTTTCGCCGCTGCTGCTGCTGCTGCTGCTGCTGCTGCTACTACTGCTGCTACCGCTGCTCCCTTTCTCTCGGGGAAGACGAAGAGCTTTACTTTCAGCTTTGTCTGTGTCTCTGCAAGTATATGTGTGTATGTGCGTGTGTCTCGCTACATTCTTGTTGCTCGATTTTGCGAGCTGATGCAGGAGCCGGGACACAATAAAAAGGTGGAGACGATCAAGCTCCGCGGCCGTGTTTAAGCTCTCTTTCTCTTTCTCTTCGAGAGAAGAGACTCATCCCCTGTGCGCATTGGAAATGCGCTGCGGGCAGATGGATCGGTTCGCGTCGTCCCGGTATTTCAGGCTATGGTTGCTGTCCGACGGATCGAAAGTAAATCGCGTTGACTTTTAGACTGCATAATTGAAGTTCAAAAACCTTAATAGAACAAAGAATTTACTGTAATAAATTACTAAAAAAATATCCACACTCGCTGGCTTACCCTTTGGAAATACAAAGGCAATTACCCTTTCAAGCTTGCAGAAGATATAAAAAAATATGCATGGGCACGCAGTATGTGTGTGGGCGCGATCTTGAGAGGCTGTGCGAATGGGTTTAATGTATGGCCGGCGATCTAATTTTTGGAATTATTCTCACGCGCGAGGGGATGCACTCTACGTACACGAGAAGTGTATATATATAGAGAGAGAAGAAGAAACTGCGGAGAAAGCAGGAGAGACGAAACAATACTTAAGGGGGCGGCTACTGGCTTTCCTTTATTTTTCGCGTGGGATTAGAGTGCGGATGCTTTTGGCATTGTTTAACTGCGTCTTCGCCTTGTTCTCCCTTCTTCGTCTTCTTTTTTTCTTGACTTTTTCGGACTTCTTTTTTCTTAAAGTACGCGCTCTCTTGGTAGATGGGAGGAGAGACGATCCTTTCCCGCGTTAATTTATGGAGCAGTATTTGAAATTTTTCAAAGATCTATTTCGATGATGCGAATAATAATGTCAAAAAGAAAATTGTTATTTCCGTGGAGAAACCGATCGAAGTCAGGCCGAGGAGATAAAAGAGCAAAGATCGACTCTCTTATACTATACATCTGTACTCGCGACGAGATATTTACGAGGCAATATATTAACCGGCACTTAGCTGGCTATTAATTTCGCGAGGAATCGCTGAGAAAGGAGGATATTAAAGGGTCCGACTGCGGACGGTCAGCAGTACTGCTGTCGCCAAAGTGTAGTTGACAAATAGGAAAAGAGTATATGTAAGTCATTGCTCATCCTGTCAGAATCAGTACTTATACGTTGTTTTGACACGCGATTGTCGCATGCACACCGTCTCTTATGTAGCAGAAAATGTTAAATGAAGGCGAGAGGCGTGTGTCGCTTTGTACTGGGGGACAGATGCTATCCTCGGAATACAATACACAAATACAATCGCATATCGGATTTATACGTACCGGAATTATTTCGCACACTCTATCGTAAGTAATAAAGACTGACCGTGAAATACTAAACCGCTTGACATTCGAGTAAGTCAAGCTTGCGAGGCTGCTAGAGACAAACTGTCGCGACTGAATTGATCAAAGTCTGACGTGTATACGCATGCGGAGGCTGCGAATATCATATCGCGCGTCACGATGAGCAAACCGAATGAATTCCAATTACTCGGACTATATTTGCAG
Source organism: Apocrypta bakeri (assembly GCA_018906985.1). Classification (NCBI taxonomy): domain Eukaryota; kingdom Metazoa; phylum Arthropoda; class Insecta; order Hymenoptera; family Pteromalidae; genus Apocrypta; species Apocrypta bakeri. The sequence continues at coordinate 4,863,301 of JACCIA010000003.1, forward strand.
AGCTCTTCGTCGGGGTCGTATACACGTTGTGTCTGATATTAATATATATATATCATACACCGAAATCGACCGTCCTTTAGTGCCTCTGCCGTCAAGCTACTGATCCTTTCCGATCGTCAAAATTTTGCGACGTAAAATAACGAAGGTATCGTATAATGTAACAGCCCTACTGCGTATGAAAGTATAGATGAAGAAAATAACGAGCCAAAGGTTAAAAGCGAAAATCCAAGGAACACAAGAAGCTACTGCTTATTTTTTCTTGTGTATAAATTCGCGTTTATTGCATTTCCTTCTGTATATCGCTAAAACGCGGGACGTTTCGTATAGCCAATTGTGGCTACTGCACCATCGGCGGGTGGGCGGGGGGGGGGGGTATGAGGAGGAGGAGAGGGAAGAACGAGGAGAATTAAAACGAGCGCGCGAGAGTTGAATCCTTGCGCCGGGGGAGAAAAATCGATTTGCGATACACAGGAAGAGTTCGCTTCTTTTATTTTTCTTCCGTTGATTACACACGGAAAAAGAGAGAGAAAGACAGAGCGAAAGGGTGGGGCCGCGCGTCGCTGGTTGGCTGCGGGATATAACGCGGCTGCTTGTCGATACGCTGGAGTGCATCTTTGTGGTTTCCGTTTTCATTATTGTTTTCTAGTAGCATTAGACTTGCGGAGCTCCGGTAAAATTACGTTGGCCGAGCAATTTCTATTTTCTATTATTACCGCGCATCGCTTGCACGAGAACGAAATTGGGAACTTTACACTTATATCGCTTTAGTTTTAATTTGTTTCTCTTGAAATTAAATAGCTTGTATTCGTTCGCTTGCAATAGACGAAACTCGCGCGTACCGTCACCTATATATATTATGTACGGCTAGCACATTTATAAATATAAATGTACAGGGAAAGAGACGAGAGAAGAGAGTAATGGCCGAATGGTTGGGTGTGGTGTGTCGCACCGACCGGTATGTCATAGTTGGAGATCGTGAGGTATGGCAACTTGCCGGCAATATAGACTCGCGCGCACACGCACAGACGTATATAACTGACTTATGCGGATTATCGCGGCTGTCCAGTCGATATCTCATATCGCGCGACGACAACATCGATATGCGACGAATGAGACTCGCCCGGTATGCCGATATCATCGGCTATATTGCTTGTACACCGCATAACTGTCTTTGCAGCTTTATTTCTTCTATATATACGCACACAAACACAGAGACGGAAAGAGAGCGAGCGAGAGATAGAGGGCCCTCGTGATATTACAACTGGGTGCGGTGGACCAAGGGGTATCCGTCATATTGCTCTGCTCGAATTCCGAAAATTAGCGCCTAGCCGAAATGAAATATATTGTATATACGATCTCGAGAGATGAGACGGTCGAGGACTCTATTGTATACCCTATATATAGGGTAGTGATTTTTCGATGATGAGAGCCGATTATTGGGTTGGTCTAATAGAGCTTTGGCGATTGTTTAGTTCGCATTTTTGGCTTTGGATTTCGCAATTGTAATTATTTAGTATTGCTCAATACTGCGTGAGTTTTGAAGTATCTTCGAAAATACAAATACAGTTTCAACAGTACACATTAGCGAGCAGGCAAATTTACCGCCGGGTACGTTTTTAAAAATATAAATACGCTCGCAAACTGCGCTGGTAACGCGGAATAAATCGGGCAGCATTTAACTTTACGACAAACCGATACATGCCGCAATGTCGACAAAGACATAACAGTGTTACGATATATTCCGCATGCACCGGACATCCATTACTAACTGTGTCGCATCCTTCCAGCGCCAGGCGTGCCTGCATCATCTATAAACCGACGAAGAACATAACGCACCGCGCGAACGGTTGAATAAAAAGCTTCGCTCATATACGATCTATACATACATACATACGCGCAAACGATGTATACAGTCGAGTTTATAAGTATTGCTGCGCAGCGACAATCAAAACGAGCAGTAATTTCGACGCTATAACTATATAGCGGGAGAAGGCCGCTCGAATATGATTCCGTTATTATGGTAGTGGGGTGAGAAAGTGTGAGAGAAAGAGAGAGAGCGCGAGGCAAACGATCGTAAGGATGAGCTATGTCACTTGTGCTGCATCGGTCGTAACGAATCTCGTAAACCATTCGCCATACTAATCCTTGAACGCCAAGCTCTACAACTCGATTATAATCGCGCGAAATTGAGCGGAGAGTTGCGCGCGCGCGCGCGCGTGGGAGAGAGAGAGAAACGATAAAACACAGTGTCCCCGTGAATAATCATAACGCGACTGGCAGTAGTTGTCGCTACCATAAAGCGCACAAACCTATAGCTGAAAGGGATGAGAATATCACACTGGACTCGTGTTTTCAGATGTTCGAAGAAGTTTTCGGCGCGACTTTTCAGTATTCTTTTTTCGTCCTTAACATAAAATACAATGAGTATTCGTGTGTAAATTGTATTAGTAGTGACTAACATTAACAAACGCAGTCGCTCGAAGCTTGATTCTTGAATTTCTAGATAAACGACATGCCTATGTTCGCGTTATCTCTACCGAGACAATCAACGCTCATAAAAGGAAGAAAAAAAAATATCCTTCGCGAATTCCAAAGCCAGCCAGTCAGGTCCAAGAACTTGCCTCGTCACTTCGATCCATCAGCATCAACAGAGCTCTTACATCCGCATCTCTCGCGTTTGAAATCGGCCCACCCCGCCACGCGACTGTGTTATATATACCAATGTACACGCAACGCGAATCAAGCATGCAGCTTACATATACATATACGTATAGGAGTGGTCGGCGAGCCGCCGCGTGTCCCTATATACATCGTACGGCCATTTATTTCTGGCACGTGTCTCGTCCTTGTTTGACGAACGCGCGACTATCACGGTTTGTTATAGACCGCCACTTTTGCTTAATTGATGCGTCACGCGCTTATTCTCCCTTACAGATGTAGGCACACGCGCGGGAGATGATGTGTTTTCATTTTGAATGAGCAACTTTTCTTCGACATATGTACGTAGGGGGCCCTTGGCTATGGCGTTTGGGGCTTATATTTTTGTTTGTTTTACTTCTCGCGAGGTCGACTTTTAATATTAATTTCTTGTGACTTCGTGTGTAGTCCAGTAGAATCGGTAATGCATATTTTACGTTAATAAATTATTTGACGGAATATATGATCGAGGTGGTAATAAATCTTTTTCTATCGTGAAATGATAATTTTCATTCAATTTCCAAATAGCGGATGGACTAGTTGCATTTATAATTATAAATGGATCAAGTCTTGTGATTTCAACAGAACAACTAACTTTTTTCAGTATTCAAAAAATTACTATATGCACTATGCAGTATTTCAAGTTTGTATTAGTCATGTGTGTTTGAAACATTAAACAATACTCTCGGAAGGATGTTTATAAATATAAAGATATTAAAAGAAAAGCTATCAAGAAATGTTAACATTAAACAGGACCGTTTATATTTAGGTTTGCAACTTTTAACATGCGATTATGCGTTAAAATTCCTGCGTCGCTTTATTTAAGTTTATTTATTGAAGTATTTTTTAATTTAAATAAATGATTGACAACTAACTATATACAATATCATCTTTCGCAAAGGCAATCTCGCCCGCTTTTCGCAATCTCATCCTGTATACGATGCACAAAAGCTATTCATAATTTTAATATTTCATTCAAGTCCTCACCGATCCGCTGATTCAGGCATTTCACGCTATCAACGAGACTGCGTTTAATTCATTCATCGCAAATATATGCATATATGTGCATATATTTACTTAGATTGCGTTTCATAAAGAACAAAAAAAAAAATGTTGTCAGTTGTGAAACGTTACATTGCCGCCTGTCTTCCAGCTTCGAGTTATTCTACTCTTGCGATTGCAGGTGTATATGTATATATGTGTTAGACATAAGACACACTTTGCGTTTCGTGATACATTATATATTGTATTCGGTGTAACGCAACTTGATGCGAGTTTTCAGCGTCTGCAGATTCGTCAGCGAAATTCGTGGAACTGCATGATCAGACGATCGGTTAGAGGATGATAATATAGCCTGCAGCGCTTGCCGTTTTTCGACGCGTTCATTCATAAACACCAGATTAAAACTGGAGCGTAAAATATGCTCGTTGTAATATACCACACGTATGGCGAAACCCACGACAGTAGCTCTGTTCGATATGACGAGTCGATATAAAAAAAAAAAAATTAAAAAAGGCTCGAATGCATTATCAAACGATTTGCTCGCACAATAGATCTTTCGTAGAATGAAAAGCTTCAATATGTATATATATATATATATATACATATAGGCAAGCTGTACGTAGGGAGGCCTAAGTGCGTCTGGAATTTATGTGCGACGCCGACGCGCTGGTGCGGTTATAATAATTTCGCATCAAAGCGCAGTGTCGCCGGCAACGAATTAAAGGGATTTACGATTTGACACGCCGCGCTTCGAGACTCTCTCCCTCCTTTTTCTTTTCTCTTATTATACGCGAGAGATGCGCGCTACTGCGCGAGACACATCCGCTCCAAGCGCGAACCGGCCGATTTGATTTATTGCCGCGAACCTTTTCGACACCCTCGCACCCTTTTCTTTTTACTCGACGTATGCTTGCGTGTTTGTGTCTGTTGGTGTGTGCGTCTGATGCCTCGTGATGCGTCTTGTCGCTTGTCTTTGGGCTGTGAGAAAAATTGCTCGGTTGTCTTATAACACTGTTGATGCCCAGGAGTTTTGTTGCTAACGTTATTCCGGCTATTAATCTTTGCTTAGAGATCGTCGAGTTTCGGCTCTTCGGATTTATTGACGGTATCTTTTTTCAAGCATATTCTTGCGGGCGTTAGTTTTATCCATGGATATAGATATTCAACTACGCGTTGTCGTGAGATTTTTTTAAAATTTAAATTCTTATTGTTTCTTGTTTTTAACCGGCCTTTCGTTAGAAGAACTGTGCAAGTAAAAAAGCGTTAAAGCCTGCAAAAAACGAAAGAGAAGTACTGGAAAAATAAAGTTCTCGTTCGAGTTGCATATTATTAGACTTTGGAGGAACGCGAGCAGAAGTAGGTCTCCGAACATCGTGCCGGTCAATTCTCCTCCCTCTACCCCCCTCGTTTTGAGAGAGCGGCTCGTTTCTCTCCGCGGCAGGCTTTTGCACCGCATACATACGATACAGCACTAGCTACATCCTATAGCAAGTATACGAAGTGACCCGCGGACCGCCGGGTTAAATTCCTCCACGTAAGCCCCGTCGTTACATACACAATGCGAGTTATTGCTCGTCGGGGCATCGGAGCATATAGAAGTACGGCGCCACCGGCGCTAGGACGCATAAATCTGTTTTCTGCTCTCTGCACCGCCAAGGAGCGAAGCCCAAGGTAAGAGAGAAAGGAGGAACTTACTCCTCTCTACACCCTTAACTCTATACTGATGCGAGGAATGTTGAAAATATTTTTATGCCTTGTTTTCTCACACGATATACGTAGTCGAGTGAGCATTGTTTTTTCATCCGTAAACTCGGAATTTCGTCGTTGAACTATCCGGTAAAACATCGACTTTACGGGCTGCTAGAGTATGTCTACTAATTTTTCCTTTTTTTACGGTCTCTTTTTAGCAGCTGCTTTGGTATATACACAAAGTGAAAGCGATACTCGTATACAAGAGACTCTTAATAAGACGTACGTTATATACCTGCAGTTAGTTCACAAAGCGTCCGACGACTTTTTGGACCGATTTTATCCTAGCCAACAAACACCAAACTCGCATTAACATCCTACCCGCTCTGTTGCAGTGTGTATATTAAAGCGACGCACACTGCGCGTGGCGCCGAGCCCTAGGCGCCACTCTTATCTCTATGTTACCAAGGTCCTATGGGCAAAAAATAAAAAAAAAATGTCGGTCAGTTCCGCTGTCCTGGGGATGCCTGTTGGAGTCTAGGATTCCAAAGCTATTGGGCGCCTTGATGGACCTGGATGATAAGATTCGTCGAGGATGTCGGGTGATGACGGGTGGGATGTTTTCCTTTTTCTGTTCCTGAATTAAGGGACTTCAGTGAACGAAGCGTGAAATTCTGCTGGACGATTGAGTCTTGACTCAAAAGAAATCGCCATTAACTTATCGTCCCTTCCTATCGACGGTTCGTATAACAGCGATTTATTAAGCCTCGTTAAAATTAAGAAATCGCGCGCGGCTTTTCCACTGTAATTAATACCATAAGCAGTCCGGATGAATCGCGTGTCTGTCGGACGAAAAGCTTTCAACATTCCAGTTCGCGTCCAAACAAATTCCAAACTCCTTCTCAACAGACGTTGGAGAAGAGAAAAAAAAGAAAGAGAGACAGAAAAAAAACAAGTCCAAAAAGCTAGTGACATGAATATTCAAAGCCTCCATATCAAGGTACCCTAATGAAAATCCGTGTCAGCTCCGAAACTCCCTGTATCCCTTCTCTCGTGACTCTTCACACTTGCAGCCCTGTACTCGTCTTTCTCTTGTCGCAGACAAGGCCCGGTAAATTATTATAACGTGCGCATGTCTCCTTGGCCGGCCGAAGTTGCAGTGGCGCCTTGATGGACTGCGACGATAAGCGCAACGACGACGACTGCTTGTCGAAAGAGCTGCTGCTGCTGCTTGGCCTCCGCATAATACACCACTGCACTCGTCCAAGGCCGTATCGGAGAATCTGTTCTCTGTGTGTATATGTATGTGCGTCTGTATATGTTTGTACGAGAAGAAGAAGGTATGGGCTGCTGCTCTACAGTTCGGCCTTTTATCTCTCGGGGACATAGCGGAGTCGTTGTCGTCGGAGTCGTCGTTTTGTTAGTGAGAACTAAGTTATGGCCGGAAGTATTATCAGACGGTCGGTTGGCCAGAGGTGCATTTGTTTTTTTCATTCTATTCGAGCAGTTTGGAGGTATAGTGTGTCGAGGTAGTTATATATCGGTGGCGAACGGTGGCGAACGCTTGAGACAGACTTTTGATAAAAGCGAGATGTTCGAGACATCGGTATAAAGGGGACAGGGGAGGTGTATTAGAATCAGAACAATATTGGAAATATAGAGTGAAATTTCTAACGGATGCAATATATTTATTTTAGTTTTTCGAAGATCTAGAGGATTTAAAACTGTGACAGAATAAACACATCCGATCCGCGAATACTTTTGATCCATTGAAAATATATTTACTCGTCTATATATCTGTCGAAACTGTTCAGGAACGTAAAGTAATAAAAAATAGACTTAGCTGTGTATTTTGTAAAATCTCGAGCGAATGATGATAAAATAAATTATATTTTCAAACACTATTGGAAATTCTATTCCAATGAAAATAGGACACCGTATTCATAGTAATGAATGGAAAATTGCACGTTTCCAATTTTAAGATGCAAACATTTCATCATTTATGATTAGTCGATTTTATTTCGTCAAGTTCCTCTCGGAGCACAGGATGTTCCTACTTAATCATTTTATTACTTGGCTCCATCAGCCAAAAATAATCGTTAAAACATTTCCTTCAATCAAGTAATGCTGGATGCTTTTTATATAAACGTTATCCCCTCAAATCTCGATAATAAAATCTGTCAGCACTCTAACCATACGTATCTCCCTCTGAAAATACCCAATTTATATAAGTCCAATCATTATTGACTTCATTCACCGTTTTCTCATTCACTCCGAGAGTTAGTCTCGCATATATACACGTACACATACTCCAGAATTATAATACAAGCAGAGAACGCGAATGTAGTATATTCCGATCAGCCGCAATATAACGCGACAATCAAGGCCGCGTCTAATTAAGACGCTCCGGACTCTCGAGCGATTAGCTTTTATCGGCGCGAGCCTCGTTAACCGGATCCGGCGACTATTAGTGGCTTCTTTACCGACTACGTAAACGAACGCGTCCCCAAAAGGACAGTCGCGGATACAGCTGCGTTGCAGAGAGAAGAAAAAACCATCGTGGCAAAAAAGAAAAAGAGAAGAGAGAAAGAAAGTGGAAAAAAAATAATCGAGAGACAAGGACGGATCGGGGGTGGAAAAGCGAGAAAGAAAAATGCATCGGCTGTGTCCGGGGTTAAATGTGTGCAGCGACGATCCATTAACCGAATCGAATGAGCTCTAATTAAGGCTATTTATCGGGAAACCTCGGAGACTAAATGCCCTCGAAAAAAAAATCTCTTTCATGGAATCTGAAAAGTTGTGATGTCGATAGGCGGCGGCGCAGCTTCGGGGCGCTGAGGCATTGGATATTTAGCTCTCTATCTCGAATAGAGCTTTTTTCGAAGCCATGAGATATATCGCTTAATTCTGCATGACGGAGAGGAGTTGGCTGCTTTCTTTTTTTCGTCGAGCCCCATGCACTTTGGCCGAGTGTGTAATTGTACGGGATTCGAGCTTTCAAATATTTATCGCTAAGCGACGGGCTTCCAAGTGCGTTGGCGAGATACCGATTCCCGCGGACGAATAGGGAGAGCTTTTTTTAAGCTGTACATGCCGGCCTATAATGAGACTCGTTTTATCTTCTTTCCTAATGCATGGCATTGTGAGTTTTGCTTCTACGTTTCGTTGAGTCGTCTGCTCAAATATACAAGATCGATGTACAGCTTTACAGTTGTAAAGAATAATTGAAGGATAATGTCATTTCTTTGAATATACGAAACGAAAAAAATAACATCCTTTTCGAATTCATATCGAGAAAGTTTTCGACCGATATAGTTTGGGAACCCCTTCGAATTGGCTTGTTCGTCGGTATTGCGGGTCAGAGAAGCAGTGGTATCGACGAAGTCTCTCGTCGTCGCTCGAGCTTCTTGCGCGAATATTCCGCAAAGATACAGAAGTAACTTTTCGAGGGCGCATCCGCGCATAAAGGCAAGTGCAGCGACTCGAAACTCGCGGACTAACAAGCCAAGCGCGCAGTGAAGAAAGAGATGAGAGACGAGAGGATGGGGGGGGGGGGCGAGTAGAGGGTAGGTATAAGAGCTGAAATGAAAGCCTCAATATCGGTGATTGCTGTGTGCGCCACAAGACGCTCGAGAATTTTCTTGCGAGTGAGACAGAGAGAATTCGCCTTCCCGATGTTGACTCTTGCTCTTTCGCCCTCTTATATCTCTCTTGTGGGAGAGAGAGAGAGAGAGAGTGAGCTGTGTGTCTGTCTGTCGGCTCGTCGTCTTATTCGAGGCGAAAGTCGCTCGGGTGTACTTTTGCTTTGGAGTTGCTGTGCTGCTCAAGTGGGTTTTAGAGGGAATGTACATATTCGTGTGTGCGTATACTAGGGTATTTATAGTTTGTGTACATACTTTTTCGAAAATTCAATTAATTTCAGGGCAATAGTTGCACGTGTGATAGAATTAATCGAATTAAAAAAGGAAGCTACAGAATGCAGTATTCCATTCAGTTTTCCGTCCCTTTTGGTGGAAACTCTATTAGCCGAGCTAGCGAGTTTGATGAAAACGCATCCCTAATATAGGTATTCGGTCTCTCCGCTTGCTCGTGTTTGACGAGCGAACCAAGTACGTTATCTTCCAAGACCTCCTTGAATCTCCCTCTTTTCTTCGCAGTTTCTTTTTCCACTTTCTCTCTCTCTCTCTCTATCTTCGGCGAACGTGATTTCCCGCGAAAATAGCGTCGCACAGAATGAATTGCCGAGACGAAGAATATGAGCAAAGGAGATTGGATTTGAAAATGAGACGAGAAAGAGAGCTATAAGGTTTGATAGCTGAGTTTTTTTTCCATCGACCAAATTTTACTCGTGCCACATGCCGTAGCTTTGAAAAACATGACTTCTACAAACGTCAAGCTCTTCAGCCTAAACAGTTTATCTATACACAACTCGTGGGGATAGTAAGTTAATCTTAATTTCGAGTAAACAAAATTTTGAACAGGTATATAAAATGCTCGCGTCAACCTCGTGGGCATATATCCCGTGTAATAAGCTTGTCTCGCAGTTGTACCCACCTGCAATAGTTATTCCCAGCAAAGAATCAGAAATAAGCTGAAGAAAGTCCACTGAGAAAACTGCTAGAAGGATATCTAAATTAGTAATCCGCTCGTTTTTAAGCGGAAATCCGAGCACAGCTCAGAGACTCTTCTCGACGGGTGGTGAAAGTAGGTCCCCTGTAGGCCCGAAAGTTACCCGCCCTGTGTTTACCCCACGAGGACAAAGTCGGACTTAGGAGGTGCAGCGCCGCCCCTGGGTCCACGGACAAAGCAAAGCGATGATCGACGTTGGATTCAGGAGACAAAGGGAAGAGAGGAAAAGGGGCAGAGGCTGTAGAGGTGAGAGAGAGAAGAGGCGGACTGGTGGCGAACCTCGGGTTTCGGGAGCTGTATCCTTAGACTGGACAATGCTCTTCCTGGTCTTTTGCTTTGTCGAGAGTCGGCAGTGTGGCTTCTTAGCTTGTCGCACTCGCTTTTCTCTATTCGGAGACGGTGGGGAATTAGATACTGAGAGTATGTCAGGCATTGCCTTGATGTGTGTTTTGGTTTGTTTTTTAATTATTCTTTTAAATCTAATTTGTATTTGAGATGAATTTTGGGCAGTATTATAAATATTCTTGAAAATGTAATAAATATTTTCAGAACACGCGCTATTCAGAACATTTTTAATCTTCAACATACGACTAAAAAAATTATTGCATAGATACGTATGAAACTCTCAAGTACGTGGAACTGAGAGAAAAAATTAATATTCATCATACATCTATAGCTTTCTGAATCAACAACTGCGCTGCAGAAGTTTATACAAAACTTCAAAGCCAAATGCCATGCATCCTTCTATATATATCAAAGAGCCGTAGCTCGTCACCTCTCGTTGTCGCTAAAAATCTTCTGCGCGACTTCAAAGTTAATCCGGTTCTCCAAAGCCCATCTCCGCACTGTTTACTCCCCTGAGGAAAGGTAAAAGTCTTATAACGAGAACCAGCCGCATCAAAGACACACGACGTTGCTCCAGCCAGAAAAGGCTCTGACACCTTAGCAGCTCTAATCCGACTGCAGTTGCTGGACGCGCGCGCGCGAACCGACGTAAGAGAGAATTTCCGGGATAGGTGTTAATCCTCTCTCTTTCTTTCTGAGCCCATCGAGCATGTACATATAAAGCGGGGTGTAAAGTGAGGAAAGAACTCCGCCTATGCCGCTTCTGGGTCAACGAGAGTACTAAGAAAAATAGAATTAAAATCTTTCAAGTGTTGGAAAATTATATTGCCAGCTGAAATCAAGAATTCGAGGCAAGAGGATGATGTTCAACACTAATAGATAAAAGAGGTTTGCGCGGTACTGTTTGGAATATATTCGAGGAGTGTACACTCGTAATCAAGGCGATAAAACCTAAGCGCTTTGAAAACGAGGTAATATACTAAATATAAGTTTCATACGGCATGCGTCCAGAACACGTCTTATCTGGTCAGCCCTAATCCAACGAATACTTATCTCGAAATATATACCTATATTGGAGACAGACCGAATTCGGTTAGGGCAGATCGATGAGAAAAAAGAAAGAAAGTGAGAATTCTTAAGCAAAGGTTATTATCGATATTATATCTTCGACTCTATCTCACTCTCCAGTATGATTTTTCATAAAGAATATAATTTACTATTGAATTCAAGTAAGTTTTTTTCAAAGAAGAGTTGATAAACACATAGGTATATAAAACCCTCGTACAAAGCTGTAATTTTGCCAAAGGTACGAAACAAAGAACGAGAAAACAGTAGAGGAATCTCTTTGTAGAAAAAGAAAGCAACGAAAGAACGGCAGAAAGAGAGAGAGGGAGAGAGAGAGAAAGAGAGAGAAAAGCGTATGGGCCGTGCCGATAAGCCATCTCTAATGGTGCAGTCCTGCGCTCAACGCGGAAAGGAAGAGAGAAAGAACGAAAGGAAAGAGAGACACGCGTAAAAGCCGCCGTTAATCGAGGAGAGTAGTGTGCGACGACGACGGTCAACTTTAATCTCGAATTCCAGAAACAGGAAGCCGCGGTATAATTCGGTAGATTGTTGGAGTGAGAGAGAGAGAGAGAGAGAGAAGGGAAGGGGGCTCGAGACACGAATTATCGTAAAAGTGAATTAAATTGGCCTCACTCCTTCTCTGTCTGGTTTACCGCGCGTTTGCTGCTGCTACTGCTACTATGCGCTGCTGTAATATAGGCGAGTGTTTGAGCCACTCTTCAGTCCCGGGAAAACATTTTTCGTATCTCTTTACCCCTCTGTTCTCCAGCAGTGTCATTAATATAATGCATATTCCGGCTTATTAGCGTGCAGTACAGTCTATAGTATGGTAGTCTCTCGTATTCCACTTTGTCGAGGTCATCATTGTTAATTAACAAATTGTTTCGAAGAATCTTTATGATTTTCATTTTTATGACAATGAAAGTGTATACTTTAAATGGTATCTCCGTAAATTTCATTGTTTGCTATTAAACTTCATATTGCAATAATCACATCGATTATTACCCTGCATACGGAATCACTTGAAAATATCTTCATTTTAAATGAGAAGTAATAAAAATGAAAAAATTCTGTCAATGATTTTAGATTAGAATTGTGTAGGCCTGTTAATTGTAGAAATCTTTGGCCTTAGTGGCACATCTTTATTACGAATTTTTGTCAATCTATACCAAATCTAGGCAACAAATTTAAATTTTTCATATTTAAATTTCAAATGGCCATTCTCATTCATTTTTCATAAAATATTATAAACCATTTCTGTAACAAGCAGAAATATATATCTTCATTTTAAATTTGAACTCTTTCTTCTACCTTTTATCTTAAAAGAATTGATCTTGAATTAAATAAAAGATCGTTGGAGTGAAAAGTTATAAGGATTTGAAAGAAAAAGATTTTCTTGATTTTTCTGTTTTCGAACGTAGATAACTTTTTATTATTACATATGATCTAGATATTTTTTTATATCCAAGTTTATTCCATGTTTGTAGTAGAATTGCCAAATTTTCCGTAAAAGACTTCCTTCATTTTGTATTCTAAGAATATTAAAAGAGCCCGACAAAGAATGAAAAATTACGTCAATTAAATTTGTACTGCATAATATGTAGGATGTGTTATACCGATATAATTCGCGATAGATGCCAAAAAAGCGCAATCGATTGCGTTTTCGGGAATAACTTTTCAAGCGCTCACGATATAAATTTAATCACCTATTCATAAGTGGAAATTGAAATTTAATTTTAACCTGTTATATGAGCGCGTCCGATCAGATATCCGAAGAGCGAGTGAGAAAGAGAAGTAGAGGGTGAGGAAGCTGAGTGATATTTAAATTTGGTGAAACTTGCAACGGGGGTTAATTACAGTCGTCCTTAAAATAGCGCGCAGTATCAACGCGGAAATCGCGCTAACAGAATTATTATCAACCCAACATAACGACGGAACCTGTCATTATAACCATATGAAATAATAACTCCGAGCAATTTGCCAGTGTCGTTGATAGAATTTGAGAGGATTAATTTTAACTTGATATATAGAAGTCAATCCGACGTAATGGATATTTTATCAATGAGAACAGAAAAAATGAACGCGAGAGCTTCGAATTTCATCTGACAAGCTTCTTTTTTTTATGGATCTTCGTAACGTATTCACGCATACACACACACGCTTACTCAATCTAAACAAGTAAAACTCGTAGCCTGCAAAACAAATGAGCGGGTTTTCGTACATTCGATTTCAATCAACCACATCCCTCTGTACAGTTGTAACAAAAAAAATAATACCAAAGGAACTCCCACGACAAATTGACCGCTCCACCTTTTTTTCCAAACCTTCTCCTCCATAAGAAACTATCCCTCCTTCCGATCTAATCGCTTTTCCATTAAACCGAAAGAGCGTCGCCTAATCCGCGATCGATCGTAACCCGATGCAACGGCCGCACCCATTTGCATCCCCAGCAATCCCTTCATAAATCTTTCCCCCACCGCGAATCGCACCTATGAGCGCACTTATACTATCAGCGCTTATCAGCTGGTCCAGTGCATCTTTGAATGCAGCAAAAGCAGTAGCAGTAGCCGCGTAGTATAAGCAGCAGCGCGTGTGAGGGCGAGAGAAGAATTAATACTCGAGGGAGATGAGAGCAATGGATAAGGGCGTCCTTAGGGCAAGCTTAGCCGCTACCGTGCTGCGCGAAAAAGAGGAAGATGGACCACCCTCGAGATGCACGGTAGCCGAGGATTATTTAAGGACGGAATACACTGCGGCTGATGAGGATATTTTTCACTTGGATATACATGTTTTCGAGGGGGTGATTTGCGAAATTCGAGACTCATTCACTCTTGTGTCTGTGTTTCAACGTGTATGTATAAGTTATATCGATCGAGATAGTTGGATTTTAAGAGTCACACAGCATCGAGTTTATTCTTCAGAAAGTTCATCAGAAAAGAAATCTGCAACGATAGAGCCGGATATATATAGTGGCCAAAATCAAACCACAGTTTTTAAAAATTATATTTTCGAATTCCTAATGCAAGTACTAATAAAGTAACTAATTTACGATTATACAAGGAAAGCGGAGTCAAACCTTAATATTATAATACTGCACGCGGACTGGAGTATCTCGCGCGCAGCTGCTCCTAAAAGAGTCAGAAGCCAAAATCCGTTTGATGTTGATCGTCGAAAATCTCGCTCTCGCTTCATCCTTCTAGGATTTCACATCTCTCGGAGAAGCCTCTTTTGGAATTATCGCGAACACAATGCCCTCACCCCCATCGCAGGCGCGCGCGCGCATCGAAGAAGAGGCAGCGGCAGCAGAAGCAGCGAAGGATCTACCGTAACACACTCGTCTCCCACGAATAAGAGAGATATATATACATAGAGACAATCGTTGAGGACCGCTTGTTCGAGTACGCAACAATGCGCTGCTCTCGTATCACCGGTGCGGATCAAGCCGCGGCTCTCGACTCATAACTCATATACTCCAGAGAGAGAGAGAGAAAGAGAGATAGATAGACTATATAGTCCGACCTCTTCCCCCCGTTCGGCCCAAATCTCCTCGAAAGTACCTAACAGCAGAACCACTGCTGGCTGTTGTTGCATTATGCAGTGTGCTGTAGGTGGATATAGAGGGTGTATATATATATGCCGAGTAGAATCAGAGATGGATAAGGGAGAGATTGGGCTTTGCGGTGGATTCTTCATTCTCGCTGTGTGTGTCTTATACTCTTTCTCTCTCTCTTTCTCTCTCTCTCTCTCTCTCTCTCTCTCTCTCTCTTCCAACTCTCTGACGTAGTATCCTTCTTCTTTTTAGATGGTAGGGTGGGATAAAGATCCTTTCTCCTATTATGTTGGTATAAGTGCCGGATAATCACGCGGTTCTTGCGGACGCGCCTACGACGGTGGTCCCTCGCGTAGGAATTGAGAGTTCTTCGCCCTTTTTTTCGACGGTCCACGTGGTTAAGATCGTTTCTAGTATAGATCATTATCTTATGCTAAATTATCGTTCAGAAAAAAGTAGCGAATTAAAAATTCAAGGAATAAGCCCTGGTCCCACGCAACAGCGTGAAACAGGTACGGAACTAGTGCGAATCTGTCCGCCCACATGATTCACGATATGCTACTTCTCTTTATATACTCCCTTTTATAAATACGTACAGCCAGTCGTCCAGCCGGAAGTGGCGAATTTCGAGTACTATTTACGAGCCGGCAATTGAATCGTTAATCAGATTCCTCCCGCGACTAATTCCCTATAATTCCTTCTTTAAGTAGGCGCGCGTGAGGCGGCTCTTTGAAAAATGACTCCAAGGATTTATGTGCCGGCTCGTAATTTACGTCTTAGAGCGTGTTTTCGGCATTGAATGCGCCTCGCGCGGGCTGTAATACGATTAAACATTTTCTGAACTGTTAAGGCTGTACGAATGAATGCCGGAGATTAATTTTTACTCTGAGTTATTGGACTGATATTCGTGTAAGTAAAGAGCGTCAAACGCTCATTATTACATCGAACGCCACACTATAGATACACGAAATTTGGTTATATCAGTAGCTGCGAAGGGCGCTTTTAATTATATCTTTCTCTTATTCATTTAGAAATTCATTTTGCAACCAAAACGAGCGCGCTTATATACGTGTTCACTGTCATTTACACATGCGTCTCTGGGGCACGATGGACCCCCCCGCTTACTTTGCTCCTCAGTTCTCTTTATCCAACGCTGTCCCTTTGCTTCGTGGTATTTTTTTTTCTTCTTCATTCTCTCATTCTCTGTTGCTCTTCTCTCTCTCTCTCTATCTTCTCTTTTTCTCTAGTGTACAATTCCTCTCGTAATGCACGCTCATATTTCAAGATTATAAGAAGCACGCGTGAGACTCGTAGTAGCTATATACAGTATACAAGAATAAGAAAAGGAGAATTACAGCTTTATTATACAGTCGTACATTCCGCGTCGGTTTGTTTGCACAGAACACAATTCGAGTTTCGACGATTAATATTTCCACGCTGATATCGGTCAATAGGGAAGAGACAATGAGATCGAAGCTCAAAGAAAATTCTCCGACGAGCTTGCAGCAAGCTTCCGGAACTTAATTGCGCGAGGATCGTACGACGTGTGCAGCGGTGCATGTACGGGCACGAAATTCAAAAAGTAATGAAAAGCGAGAATGTTGGAGAATTCCGCGCGCGGCAACTATAATCCGCAAACACGCGGGTGAAACAGTGCGCCACCGACAGGAGAAAGCATCGCGGACGTGTGCAGCTGCGCGGGCACGTGTAATATAAGGGAGAAGAAGAATTCGCCCTGCTAAATGAATGCTGCCGCTGGATGTATATATATATCTATATATATATATATATAGATATATAGTGTTCGCGTACATACCGCGCGTGGCTTGATTTCAAGGCTGAAATTAGCGCGAGATTAAAGTTCTGGAAGGATTATTATATATATATTGCGTCCTTGTTTTCTCGAGCCGTTGCTGCAGCAGCTGCTGTCTTTGAAACTTACCGATATGGGCGGCTTTGTGTTAATTTTGGCTTTGTTCCGAGCCGAGTGAGCTCTTCTCTGTTGATTAGACTATATTAATGAAAAAGTGAATAGCATAAAAGACACTTTTTGCATTTAACTTTAGACTGCATCTTTTCGATGACGTTTTGTTTAGTTTCGATCAGATCTGTTTACCGCTTGAACGGTTTTATTATTATCAATAAGGAAGTTAAAACCGTTATATCTACGTACATCGCAATTATTCTTTGTTTATATATCTGGATACCGTATTCTATAAAAGTAAAACAATGAACTAATTCTGGATATATAACGGAAGTCTGTAGTTATATTAGCAATACCGCCTCAGTTATATGCTTCACGCGAGAAACAATATTTTGTCATTTATAAATGATTATATTATTCGATAAAACAAACGAATAAAAAGTAACAGAAATATTTCAATGAGAAGAAACTGCAATACCTAAAGGAAGATTCCCCTTACAGAAGAGTGAGAGAGAGAGAGAGAGAGAGAGAGAAAGAGTGAGAGCAACGCCCGAAACACACATACAACTAGTATCTCAGCTCTTGTTCACTAGTGCGAGTTTAATTAACTCTGGACG
Source organism: Apocrypta bakeri (assembly GCA_018906985.1). Classification (NCBI taxonomy): domain Eukaryota; kingdom Metazoa; phylum Arthropoda; class Insecta; order Hymenoptera; family Pteromalidae; genus Apocrypta; species Apocrypta bakeri. The sequence goes on from JACCIA010000003.1 coordinate 4,880,819, forward strand.
GTTGCTTTCTGTCAATATTTTCGCTAGCCCAACGACGCGCAACAGCAGCTTCTCTCCACACCCCCTACGGATGTAACACTGCAAATGTGTATCTATATAGGTATATATATAACACACATACACATAGGTATATAGAGTGTGCTTGCGCGCGTCTCTATGTGCTCAGGACGTCTCTCATACCGAAGTTAAGGGAAGGAAAGAGAAAGCGAGACCGTATATTATAGACTCGTACAGGGAATCCAGTATATTGGTATGTGTATACTGCTCTGTGCGTCGCATGTGTACACAAAAGATGAGTTTATAACCGTCCGCGGAACTGTTCTCCACTTTGGGACTCGAGTGTTAAGAGCTCGATAGGAGAATTGCTTACCCCAAGAGTTTGATTGATTGCTCGGCTGTGTCTTAATGTCGTATTGTCCCGCGTACAAGATAATATCCTTGTTCATATTACCATCTCCAGCATGTAAAACTTACTTATGCATGGTTTCTTTGAACACGAGAAAAATGAAATGAAAATTTCTCGCTACCAAATATTACTGCTGTTTATATACGTCGAGAAGCTGCTGAGTATGGACCTGTAGACATCGGAATATGCTGCGATTCGCGTTTGCGACAATCTCTCTCTCTCTCTCTCTCTTGGGGTATTCGATCGATGTAGGAGGTCGCGACCTCGCCGCCCCGCGAGGTAGTCACGACGAGCGTCTCGCAAGTCACGAGCCATTACGAGAGAGCGCGAGCGCGCAGGTAGATATATTTAAGAGCTCGATCGCGCAGCCGCCACCGCCGTCGCCACGGTGTACTTGTCGTCGAACGAGTAGTACGCGCAATTCGTTGTACTCGCGTCGGTATATACCACGTAAAGTATGCGCTATGGACCTGAGGTAGGGGTAGGCAGGAATTGCGAGGAAAAAAAAGGAATGGCCAGGCTATATAGCGAAAGCGATACTCTTTGTTTTTTTAAAGCGAGAGATAAATTTACTTGGTATAAATACACAATTTCATCAGCGAATTATTTTTAATATAAAAATAGAAAAAACGAACTCATATACGTACGTACATATACGTCGGGATCGGAATAAATTGCGATTGCCATTGTAACAAGATTCTATAGGGATATATCCTGTACGAGGTGACACTATCGGTATCGATACACTCACAGATATCACCCTGTACGCGTATATGAATTCAGAAATATTGGTTAAAAAAAGAGTGGATAAGTTATAGACGACACGTAGAGCGGAAGTGCTGTGCTCGCACGGCGGCGATTTTGCGGTATTTAGATTTCCCGAGGGGAGACACGATCGTCCGTGTTGACGATCGCGATCGGATAAAACGGCAACATTCTTTCGCGTTCACTCTCGGCTCTCGACCAGCCAAAAGCATCTCTATGCGGATATCTGATTTACCACGGAAGGGCATAGTTTATCGGTGAACTTTTTTATTTTTTTTTTATATAAATAATCCTTCTGGGTTCATTTAAAAAATAATCTTGCCACCTTTGAAAATCGTCGCTCGTAAAGTATCGTCCACACTATAGAAAACTATCTTCCATTGAATGGCACATTTCCAGAAATGAATTTGAAAAGTCAAAACTTTCCTCTTGTCCTTTCACCATCCGGCTAAGTCGAATTCAATTGCGGGTGTAATTTATCTCGCAGCGCGCATTTGAAACCATCGTTCCAGAGCGAAAATAACGAAATAAAAAAGCCAAAAGAAAATCTTTCTCACTATGGTGCACATCTGCCATCCCATTCAAAGTGTCGTCTCCCTTCGTAGAGGACAAGTCTATTCACCTCTGTACCCGAGTGAATAGAGGAGACGACCGAGCATATAGCTGTATACGTGAGTGTGGTCTTGGAAAAATCAAAGTACAATCAAACGCTTATTATAATTCGACAGAAAAAGATTTTACGAAAAGAAAAAAAAATTTCCTTCGAATGCGTCTATGTATCGCGTCGATCGTGTTTAAGTCTTTACGTTGAAAAGGAAATTAATCAAAAGCTCCGCAGAGCACGCGCTATAATCCTTGGATGAAAGACAATCACCACCTCGAGAAAGCCCGGCAAACCGCTTGCTTAATCACCCTCCAGATTACACACAGAGAGGCACTGCAACCTCCCTTGGTCGGCCGTCCTCCTTGCTGTCTCGGTTCCGCGTCTCACGCATGCATGTATACATACACATGTATATATATATATATATATATATATATATATATATATGTTTCTCTTATATCCCTATACGCGAATGAGGTACAGTGTCGTCGACATCAGTGGTAAATACACATTGTGAAACACGACGTCGCTTTGAATAATAAATCAATTTCGCCGCCGTATACAAAGACGATATATATACGTGTGTGTAAATGTACATATACATATATACATATACAGAAGAGGAACCATGATTATGTATATGGTCGCCTTGGAAGCTCGTGTTTAACTGATGCGCGTACGATCAGAGAAGAGAGAGAACTGCTAGTATAGTAGGGGTGTAAGTTCGTCGCGTGCCGCGTAGGTGTGATGGCGCTTAGCTCTTTGATGTATTAAGTTAGAGGAGTATAGCGTGTGCTCTTGGTTTGCTCGATGTGACACACCCACTTGTCGTTGTTTAGTTTCCTATATACTTTTCTTCGAGGTTTTAAAAAGGAGTTCTTTTTGTCTCTGATTTTCCACCTTGTGAAAACATTTACTCTTTTCTCTTTGTTCTGTCAGAGCTGCCAGGCTGATTTGTGCAATTTGTCTGACTTTGTTATTTTTAAATTCTTTTAATAATCACAGTGGCAATGAATAAATACACGTATAAACGTGAAACAGGCATAAATGTGCTATTTCAAATAGTAATTGTAATAATTTGTATCCGTCAAATTGATATTTGCTTACACAATAGCGAGGAATAATCGATTCGACTTTCACTGCAGGAAGTATATAATTATATTACATAAGTAAATACACGAATAAAAGAAATTCGAGGTGTGACTGTAGTACTTCTTCGTCAGACCTTCAAAGCCAAGTTCTTTTTAACCCTTCGAGCAAATTCAAGCCAGTGAACAATTGGAAGGATGATATAACACAGAGCCTGGAAGGAAACCCTCGATGTATGACAAACTTTCTCGTGTTCCCTAACCCCACACACATACACATACACACATGCACAGAGACGAAGACATACATCTCTCCGCATCGAAGCTACTCCGTATAATCCGTTCGTTCATCAACGAACCGAGCAACATACCGAGATTCGTGGGCCATAATACGTCTTTCTCCCTTCGCCAATGCGCGTATATAACTAATGCCAACTAGTTTCGCGGGTTCGGACACTGGTTAGAGGCTAGCCCCGAAGCCTCCGCACAACTCCAATCGGTTTGTTATATACCATGAATAGAAGTTCCAAGGTCGAATGAGATGCGGCTAGCCTGACAATGAAGAGCATTGTGTTTCATCGACCCTTTCGTCCTTTCGTTATTAAAACTTTCAAACGATAGCACGAAAATGTCAAAAATCTCCGAAAAAAATGCTTCGCTAAGTTATTCATCGAAACCTCCAGCTCTCTTCCCCCTCCCCCTATTTCCATCGCAAGACAAGTCATCAAAGAGTAGCCAAAAAATCGCATTGCGAGTCGCAATCTCATGCGCACTCGCATACGTACATATAGATCAGTCGGAAATCAGTGACTTGCTCGACGCGCAATTATTGCGATATTGCTTTTCGAGCGAGTGAGAGACTCGACGGCGCCATGGCTACGCGCGAGGGCGGATCGCCGGGATATTGGGCATTCAATCCCAGCCACTCTCTCTCTATCTCCCTCTCCCCCTCCTCTAACAACGCATTAACATGCATGAGCCCTGCGTGATTGTTTCACCCTTACTCTCTGTCTCTCTCGGTTGCTCTCTCGCTCTGGAAGTCTATGTATAGCTATAGGTTCACCGGTGGATTTTGACTGTAAGGTACAGAGGACGTCTCTTTCTCTCGTTTGCGATTCGAAAAGCACGGAAGAGAGAAAGAGAGAGAGAGAGAGAGAGAGAGAGAGTGCTGGGCCAATGAGATGGATATAGGGGGATGAAGAGTCTGATGGATGTTTGGGAAATGATGGCGTAGTATGTGTGAATATGTAAAGTTACGAATGTAACGTTATATTATTTTATTCGATCAGAACAACACGTTCGTTATCATTTGTATTCAATGTTCGAAAGGAGTGATGAATTTCAGTCAGTTTGGTATAACACACTGATTTACACGCCGCTGCGACGAAAACCGATTCTGTTATTCTATATACGAAACGACTAGTGCGCGTAATCGAGCTGTAGCAAACTGTTCTGCGGCACAAACGGCAGGATCATTGTTAAAACGCGTGAAGTACACCGATAGTGTTTTAGTCGTTCGTTCGAAATAACGCTGAAATATAAATAGACAACGCAGCGACGTAGAGAGTGATGTGTCTCGCTGTAGATATATATCGTATCTGTACATATATATATACATATATACACGCTGAGCGAAGTGCAAATTTAATGTCGAATAACGAGGTATAGCTCGAGGGAGAAAAGTGCGTAAAGCTCCCCGAGGCACTTATTTCTCTCCTATTCGCCGTTTGTACGAAACCAATGAAATTTTTAGAAGATAGAGAGACAGAGAGAGAGAGAGAGAGAGAGAGAAAGCGAGAGAGAGAGAGAGAGAGAGAGACTGCTCTTGATTTTTGGACAGCTGCAGTCAGTCAATCTCGGAAGAAAAAAAAAAGAATTCAACTTTTATTCGTTGCATAAGGCAATTGTGCCGGTCGATGAATAAAGTGTATGTCATATTCTAGTTTTATCAAATACATACGTACACGTATTGCTCACTGACTTTGAGATTCTTTGCTATTGTATTTAATCTGTATTTTTCGTTTCTGTTTACGCTTACATAAGCAGATATACATACTAGCGTACAGCGCTACGCTTCGTGTCTCGCGGCGTGTCTGCAGCATCGTATAACCAGCGCTGCTCGTCGGTGCGCGTTTTCATGCGCTCCTCTCTGTCTGTCTCTCTCACTCTCTCTTTCTTTCTCCCTCCCGATAATGCGCTCGTATAATAAAACGACGACAGGCTCCGCTGTCGAAGTAGCTCGTCTTGCGCGCGCACACACGCCTTATAATGTGTACGAGAAGGAAGTCTGCATTGCCAAGTCCATGAATAGTAAGCAGTTTTATAAAAATGTTGATTTAACCTGCAGCTTCCTATCGTCTGTATATAATACGCTCCGATGCTCTCGAAAAGCTGGTATTATACTTTCTCGTGCTCCACGTTTTCTGCAAAATTATTCTTCTCTAATCTTGCTCTCTCTCTCTCTCGCTCTGTCTGTTTAATAATTCGTTTTATCAAACTCGCGATTCGCGAAACGTCGAGAATGCCACGCGAAGAGGAGTAGTCGACGCTTCTTTTATTCCCCTCGTTCTCTGTCTCTTTCTTATGTGTATATATATATATATACACGTACTCGCGATGAAATCAGATAAGACGCCATGTTTGCAGCACTTTGGTGTCATCCCGGCTTGTGCGGCCAATGAGCGAGCGCCGCGCAGAGAAGAGAGCAGAGCAACTATAGAGGTAGAAGCTCGCAGAGCGAGTTTTAATCTCGAGCGCGCGTACGGATGCTGATCTGCTGTAATTAGCGTCGCTGCGATCAGTGGGTCGCAGCTAACGTGTGCAAGATCCGAGTCTTTCTTTCGTTTCGTAGCTCCAAGCGAATGAAGACGAGACTGAGAGAGAGAGAGAGAGGGGAAGGTATAGGGAATCGATTAATGTGCGTTGATGCAGCGATTGACGTTGAAATCATTGGTTAATTGTTTTTCAGCAGCCGAAGATTTCTGTTATAATTTGGTTGAATATATTCAGCGAGTTAGTTGCGAGTAGATCGACGTTGCACAGCTCTTTGAAACCTCGAGACATTTGCTTTCGTTCGACGTTCGTTCGGTAATGACTTTGACGTCCACAGCACCGCGCTGAGTATTGGCATCAGCGCGACGACTCTTTGATCGTACCGCGAGAGGATTCTTCTTTCGCGGTTTGAAAAAAGCCCGAGTGAGAGAGTGAACGAGTCTTTCGCTTATTTGGTAACGCTGGGTTCTGGTTCCGTTCTTTTCCTTTTTCTCCTGCTCCAGAGAGGACCGACTGGATAAATATTTGAGATGTTTAACAGGTTTTCTTAATGCTCGTGTGCTTCTCAAGTGACTTTCATTTCACTCGTTCTTTTTTCTCTCCCCCCCCCCCCCCCTCATATTCGAGCTGTTTGCAAAGACCTATGTATCTAAAATAGATGAAGCGAAGATCTATTCGAAGACACGTCGATCAATATTGAATCGCTAATCGTATATAACTGTTTGAATTGCGTTATGTGTACGTACCAACACTTCTCGGTACGAAAAATTAATTAGGCACTAGTTCGACACAAGCTCAGATTTTCATCGTATAACATTATTATTTATCTCGCTCGACACGGCCAATTAAATCGCTCGCGAAGTTCCAATGTATCGCCTACGGATAAGATAAATACGAACATATACGACCGCGCGAAAAGCGAATAACAAGCATGAGCGCGTGAATCAGGACGATTTATATGCAATTTTCTTCCTCGGCATCTTTAGATTTTGTTAATTGAACGAAGGTCAGTAGAGCGAGACTAATTGATCGAGCAGCTTCGTACAAATCGTGGAAGTGACTCTTATATTATATACATATAGGTATACCTATATGCGATGCAGCTAAACGAAACAGGATTTGTGAATAGGATTATATTTATAAGTATTCGAACTTCGATGCCTTGGTGTATTTTAGAATTAATAACGAGTTTGTCGCTTTATCCGATTAATTTTTTTTTTATATTTTACATATTCATATTAATTTTTTACACGTTTAATAGAGCGAGAATGATGGGAATTTTTATCGGGATGAGATACAGCGAAATATAAATGCGTCGATAGAATTAATCATTCGAAGATTAATAATATCCCCTTTTTGTAAATTTTATGCCTCGCCATTGACGATGCAGTACGCGAGACTTGTCGCTATAATATTAGAAACTTTCCGGATTATCTTCTCATATACATATACGCGCCTAATTAGATCTCATTAACCTATCCACGAACGATCAGAGATAAGAATAAAGAGAGCGAATCAACCGTTAAATCAAACTTTGTAAAACAAAAATTTAACCACTACCTCTCCCTTTTCGTGACAATAAGGCAAAAAGAAACTCTATAAACACGTCCATTGTCGAAACGCTATAAACTCTCCCGTATATATTCTAATGAAAGGAAACAAAATTTTAATTCGTTCTCTCGTCCAAAAAGCCATACCTTCCTTCAACAATAGGCTCCCATAAATAGCAACGACAATGGATTGCTTCATATAAATACATACTTTCACACATTCATACGTACACTGTACATGTACCGGCCGCGATTTGTCCCTACAACGCGTAAGACTTTCGCGTGATATTTCGGCAACACCCATCGGGTTATTGTGTGCGCGACTGCCGGTTGGTTGGTTACGTTCGTGACCGTATCGACGAATCACACGTTTGTTAGAATACAGTATATGTATATATACACGAGTATTGTGATATAGAGTCGTAGGATATTATACGAGATGAGTCTGTTTGAAAGATCGCGCGGCGTATAAGCTCGCGTTATAAAGGGGAGAAGTGCACATCACAGGCTGTCCCTCTATTCAGGATCGGATGAGTCGAGGAGTGGGAATGAAAGGTGATGGGGAGGAAATGGATGTGAGGGGTGGATCAACTTAGAGGTTGAATAGAAGAATCTATTATTGTAGTATTGTATGTGAGCGCGCGTGTGGACACCTATGTCGTACGTAATTCGTTTGGGTAAACAAAATAATTTGGTTTGTATGAAGATGTTCATTCTACGAGAGCGAGTTTCATTCGAGAGGTAGAAGATGAATCGTTGTGCATTTTCCTTCATTCTGGCTTATTAGAATATGTCGGCTTGTGCGAAAACTGTTTTATCGATGTGTCCAATTGTCGGTATGGGCTAGAACTAAAATTATCGCGAAGTTGCAATAAAATAAGTTTTATTGTTAGTTCGAACCTCCCGACAATATTCAACAATTTCCGTTACTCGAGAGAAATTCAGCTAGCTGCGCACAGCTTATACCTTACAAACTATTCAACAAACGATACACAACAAGATCCTATCTCGGATCAAACACATACACACACAATCAAAGCCCGCACTTATTACTACGTACAGATGTCGTACAAAAGCGCGTACGAGGCCACATTTCGCCCGTCGTCTCTACCCTCTATACATGCAGACATCAGCTCCGCGGGAACAATAATATGTAGCATCAGGATCGCAGCCGCATTCGCTAAGTAGCGATCCCGCAGTATAAGGTTCTACCGGACAATGCCTATCCAGACCCCCGAGTGCGTGTATTTTGACTTTTTGACAGATGGCCGCCCCCCTGCCGTTTCTGATTCCGAGTCAAAAAGCCAATCCCCTCGCGCTCAGGTATAAGCCGTCGAAGAAAGAACCTCGAATTTTCTGCTGACAGAAAAGAGCCTCGCGTGTGATTTTGAGAATCGCGGATGATCGGCCTGTACGTATATACATATATGCATAGGTGAGCTATAGAGGAGAAAGCGAGACAGCGCAAAGGCCACAATGAACCAGGGGATGTGTATTTACGTGTGGAACTACAGGAGAACGGGACGACACACGATGATGACTTCCTTTGGACGAAACTGGTAGGGGTTTCTTTTTTTGGGGTATTATTTTTTTTCTCGTAAGGAGACGAGGAAGTGTCGCGCGAGGGAACATCTCATTCCAAATCGTTTAAGGTGCAAGCTGCTTTTCTTCGAGGAAGTCTTATAGCGGGAGTTAGAATTAATGTTTTATGCACGCTGGGCTATTGAGGAATATCGGTGATTTTGGGATCGTTTAAGAAATGGGGATAACGTGTGTTTTGACGCTGTACGCAGTTGTACGAACTGATGTTTCCTGTATCTCAGTTTATTTTATTTTGAAAATATTAGGATACTGACAATCTAAAAACTATGCTCTTACATTCTTCAAATATGTTTATATAAACGTATTGTTTTGTTACTTAGTAAATTTAAATTGTTAAGATATAAAGTAACATTAGAAAAGTGCTAAATCATAAATAAATACATAGGTAAAAAACAAATGAATTTGACTCGTTTGTATAATGGTATTTCTTATTACAATAAATTTGAAGTTCTCCATGAAATGGAATATAAAACGTTGCATAATAAACGCTAATTCGTATCTATTTTTTATCATCGCAGTTTGTCAGTTTGAATTTCTGTCCAAAAACAGACTTACTGTACAAATAAATTTTTCTCAGTATATACAAAATTTCGGTCACACGCCACACACGCGTTTTTTCACGCCCCTTGCATATTTCGTAAAAATTAAAGCAAACAAACTTTTAACATCTCCCCTACTACACTCTAAAAATCGTACTCTCACACATGGTCCACACGATGATTCCCAGCAAACCACAAACAAATATCCGCCAAACGACAAGGTAAATACAGGCATCTCAGCACGAGCCTCGCTCGCGTATTATAAGTAAAGCCATTTTGTTCGACTCCTTCACTTTCGTCATCCTGTTCAGTAAAGCTGTCCCTCCCGTCGAGCTCGACTGTATTTACAGAAATGCGGTCAGTCCTGATCGATGTCCAACGGTCCCACCAAAAGTTCCCTTCTGCATACACTCGTATATACGAAAAATTGATAGCTTCTTCAGTCGTCGTACATATAGGACCCCATGAAGAAGAAGAAACCAGCGTGACTTCCTGCATATACAGATACACATACGCTCGCACACATACATTGACAGAGAGAGAGAGAGAGAGAGAGAGAGAGAGAGAGAGAGAGAGAGAGAGAGAGAGATGTATAAAGAAAAACTGAAAGGAGTCATATACGCGAGGGAGAGAAAGAAGAAGGTTAAGTAGGGATCGAGAGGAGGAAGAAGAAGAAGAAGAAGCAGGAGAAAGAGAGTGTGCAATCCGCGGCCACCCTGTGCGAGAGCCTCGCCTGTGATTTATGGGTCGCCGTAATGCCTGGCGATTCTCCGCTCATAGAAATATTTGTGCGCTCCTGCCTTTATACCGGCCAAAACATTTTCATTTGCCGTGAGGCCACGTGTGTGTTGCTGTACACTTTTGTTAGCGGGAAAAGTGAAACGTCACGTGGATTCATATTTACCTATACAGTCGTCCTCTTACGAGACCACCTGCGCTATGCTCATCGCGAAAAAAGCTGATGTCTCAACTGCGTCTCTCGAGGGAAGGAATGCCTTAGCCTCGCGTATGAGACCTTGGAATGTTGGCTTTTTTTCTAAACGATATATACAAATTCACAAGATGCAACTTTTCTTCGGAATCAATTTTCATCCGACTATGGATTTAAATTTACAGTTTACGTGTACAGGTACGCAAACACATTTGCGAAGTTGAAAGATCGTAAATTCAATTCCCCTCTCAATACCGATAACGAAGTATAATTGATACATGCAGCTATTTTTACTCGGCGTAATCTTTTCATAATCGTCACATTATCGCGATGCTCTCTTTGCCGATATGCAAAGATTTTCTTTTTCGAGCATGTAACACCTCTCGAGATTCTACTCGCGCGGGTTAATTAATTAATTCGAACGTTTCCGTTATCCGCCGCGTATCTCCTCACTTCGCGAACGAAATTCGCAGTCGTGAGATTATTCGGTATAATTGATCGGTTACTTAATTAAGCTGGTCTTGTTTTATCGATATGTCGTGTGTCTGTATGTGTGTGAGTGTTTTTACTCTTTGAAGAGCGATGTTGTACTTGTTCGTTGTGTCGATTAGTATTACTTATTTTTATTTCTGCAGAGAGAACTATTTACAATAGTACATTTAAATTACATTTAGCTGAAACATTGACCAAATATGTTTGGATGTCTTAGGAGTTTATATTATAGAATATTCTAAACTTTCATTCGTATGCAAAGTGTTTGTTGTAAACTTTAAAATAATTTTTTAAATAAAATTAATAATTTAGTACTTGATTTAATTTAGTATTTTATCATTTCATATTGATACCATCTGATCGCGAAGGAAGAAAAATGTGGAGCTGTTACATACTCTTTGAAGCGCTTCATGAAGCTTCGGTTTTAGATTACAATTCGTTCGAAAGAGTGTGTGTTCGAATTAGTGAAGTATGTAAAAAGATAGTCAGGATTTCCTCCAGCAATGTAGTCTTCATCTCTCAACAATATACAAGGTAAATCTTTTATCGCATTCGTCATATTTCTTATTTTATATAACCATGAAATGTCTCTTATTATATTCATTTTGATTAATGCTAATTCACGGAGTAATGATCTCGTTACCCTATAGAAAATTAGCATACTTTCCCAAAATAGCTTATTGGATTGTATAAGAGTATAATTCACTTTAGTAGATACTGTGTGTAAGAACGCACACGTTCTGATATCTTTCGTATAGAATCAATCATTTCAATTTAATTAACAACAATGACAAAAAATTTCTTTACCGATTGGTTATCGTATACGAAACGCAAGTAATATTTCAAATCTCGCCTGACATGATTTTCCCACATACCAGCTCTATTAAGCATTTGAGCAAGAGACTACTCATGCGCTGTCCAAACATGCTAGCCACGGGTCATTTCTTGTTCCCATACCAAGCAGTTTGGACCGCATTATCGAGTTATAATGAATCTCCGTCTACATATATATTCCACATCAATGAGACACAACTAACTTAAGAATTTACGGCGCAACTAGCCAACCGAAATGTGAAAACGGCCGTTGTATACTCTCGCAGAAGAAAAGAGGCAGTTCAAAAGACGTAATAGAAGAAGAAGAAAAAAGCCAAAGTCAAACGCGTTGGCGACGATATACACAGTATCCGCCTATAAATTATAAGTTTCGAGCTCATTCATCCGAGGCTTTTCCATTGACGCGCGGCGTACTGCTGCAGCTTTCTTCCGTCGAAGCAACTTACATGTGTGGGTGGTATTTTCTTCGCTTCCTCTTCTCAAAATCACATTTGCTGGAGATATAGGTAGGAGGACCACGTATGGAGAGGGATACGAGATGGCTTACTCTACTTTTCGTCTTTATGAGCGAGACCGGGCATTGAAACGTCAATCATAAGGTTGTGTGGGTATAAAGCTGTGTAGTATAAGAAGTGGACGTTATGGAATTTTTCGAACGCATGTAAGGGAAAGGGCGCGATTTTTCGGACGGAGGGACGATGTTGGACGTGTGTTCGAGCAGGGATTTTACAGGGGTTTTTCGATGTCGCAGAGAGATGGGAGCGATTTTACGGATATCGGCTAGAACGGATGCGCGAAGAAAAAGTCTTTTCTTCAACGGATATAGGATTTTCGTCTTTTCTTATTGGAGTGGAAAGGGGATTTCAACACTAAAATTCAATGGTTCTGTATATATGTGTTATACTAATTTTTTTTTCTTTCGTACCTCGAACATTTCCCCCTCGTATTCGATCGCAAAATGCGAGTTTGATATAACGACGTTAATAATTTAAAAAAATGCACATATTTCTTTATAACACGTTTCCTCCATTGAAACGAAAAAGTGGACAATCTCCATCCAAGAAACGAGATTCGCCGTTGAAAATTCCCACCCCCAGTGCAGTGGCAGAGCGGGTCCATCAAAAAACAAATTCATATATATCCGAGGGCAACAGCAGCAGCAGCAGCGACGTCGAGAGGCAGCAAAAAATCCTGAAAAAACGAAGAAGCAAATATCGAAAACAAATACGCAGCCTGCGATTATCGGGAGAGAGACGTGCGAACCTGCTCCTCGCGCAGATATACACAACCCACACGTACACGAGAGAGAAAGCTGCGAAGCTACCGGGGCGACAGGGCGACGCGCAGCAGCCGACAGACAGACGGATGGACAGTTTGACTTTGCATGAATGCGCAGATGCGGGTGCAACAGCTTGCGTAACGCGCGGCTCCGGCCATATTGCACTGGCTGTCAATCACCATCGGCGCCGCGCGCGCGCTTTTCTCACTCGGCCGGCCGTGAACGAGCCGCGAGATTGCTGCTGCTGCTGATGCTACTGCAGTTCCCCCCCTCTCTCTCTCTCACTCTTCTATACTCGTCCTTTTGGGGGATAGGGATCCAAGCGCGATATATGATATTCCGGGCTTGCAATTAAATGCGAGGGATATTGTATTGTATACGCTGAGGGCGAGAGAGAGACAGAGAGAGAGAGAGAAGCCGATTGGCCCGGCAAATTTTTCGGCTGCTGCTCTACGCCGACGAATTTTTCCTGGCCTTCGTTTTTTCAACGGAAGTGGATGTGTCCCTCGCTCCTTTTTTTATTTACCGAGAGTTTCGCCCAGCGATTTTCGAGCGGCTTTATATGCATAGGTGTGTAAGATATTATTTTGTCCTCTTCGCTCGTTCGTCGTCGTCGGTTATACGCGCGTCTGTTTGCATCGATGTGGTTGTTTATAATAATTTTTTATGTAGTGACAGACAGAGCAAATTCTGAATGAGTAATATTTCTTAGATACAACAGCAGAGCTCGAGTAGTAGCAGTTACTGCAGAACTGAAGTAGCATCTCTTTTCTGTATCTACATAAAGGAGAAAACACATGTGTCATACTTTTCAGGGATTAGCGACTCAAAACTGACAGATTCTCTCATATATTTACGATGCGATTTCACGACTGTACACTATATATAATTTGTATGCAATTGCTTATAGACATTAGAGTAAAGTAGCTTAACGTACAAACAAAGTCATGCAGTGCGAATAAGAAAAGTATTATAGGTATATAACATTTTGGGATAATGTTGTTAATCCATACTGTCGATATTCCGTCGATTATACGAATATTAAATACTTAATATGCACTTCTGAAGAATCGCCTAATTGAATCCAGCAAGATTTATATAAACGAAACAGCTTTAAATCTGAAGTACGCTTTTTTCCTCGACAAATTATAGAACCGCATGCGATCAGCGACAATTCATCAGTTCGAAATTAAAAAACACATTTGGAAATAGATAGCAACGATCGAAACCTTAATCGAAATGCTTTTTACGATAAATTCTTTTATAGCCGCGACATCTATTTAACCAAAATTGCATCAGTCGTGCACTCGCTTTGCGCGTCTCGGGATATATAAGCCCCCCAAAAACACTCGTCGTCCAAATAAAGAGACATTAATCAATCAATTCTATCAAAAATGTTGACAAACGCTCTCGAATATATCTGTCAGTCAATTATCAATAGTCCACCGGAAAAGAGCAACGCGCACTGAAATAAAAGCGCGTCTCAACCTCCGCATTATATATATATATATATAGCAATCGGTGAAAAAGACGAAACTGCGACCATGAATATTTCGTCGCCCGCTTATTTATGCAATACATATACTCTTCTGCGGACGTCGCTCACCAACACCTTCTCGATTTCCTAAGAACGGAGAGATAGAGGTAGGGAGATGGGATAAATAGGCGCTTCGCGGTGATATATATTCCCGGGAGGGCGGATTCGCCTGAAGGAGGAAGGAGGAGGAGAGCTGCCGGGCATTTAGTCGTTCGCGAGGCGGTAGTTTGCCCTACGAGTGTATATAAATCTCAGTTGTTCGAACGGCCGAGAGACCACTGCGCGAAGCTCTACACACGCACACACATACCATGTGCGGTCGTACGCGATCCTGCAGTCCCTTGTACTTTTGGGATTTCGCGACTCGCGAGTTGCACAAGTTTTAGCTTTAACTGCGCTGTACTCGTCGACAAGTGTAGAAATTATTTATGTATATATGATATAAATGGCCCGCCGGAATATCTTCGTCCTTTGTTTTGTTTGCCGCGATTTTCGATATAACAAAAACAATAGGCATATTTGATATAGGCATTCCTGTGCATATAAAGGAAAATCTCATTAAAAGCGCATCAACTATAAACCGAAGTTTTTTTTCGTAACCGCACCGAAATTCCGCATACCGACCAATCCATATCTTTTCTCCGCGTGCACAGAAAGGGGTTGCTCGAAACTGCTCGAGCGGAAAAGCGAGCGCGAATCTATTCATGAGGGCCTTGCTACGAGAGAGCTGTACGAGCCAACCGATAAATTTCACCCATATATATACATAGCTCGGTGTATATATATGTGTTTTCCGTATCTAACTATTCGCGATGTTTCCGGCAGCCGATGCTTTTCACCCTCGAAACGGACTACTTCTGTGTATAAAGGAAGAGGTGTGTTTCCTTCGATTTGCGGCGACACGCGATTCCGAGCTGGTTTTCGGAAGATTGAATTTCGCATGGAAGTTTGCGTGATGTGATTTCTCACGAGTGGAACGCGATTTGAATTTTATTTAATTGCTTTGCGTTTCGCCGAGAGATATCTCGTTATGAAACGATATGTGAAGTCATATATACTTGTAAGACGACGTATAGAATTGCATAAATTACAGAGTTAAGTTGAAAAGAAATTGTGAATTATGTATATAGTTAATGATATCATTAAAATTTTATCTCACGAATATGCTATTTAAAATAAAATATAGATTCACTTGTAATTACATTAAGTCGTCGAAGATGAAATTAGGATAACACAAGCCAAAGCAGTATTTAATCAAGTTTAGTGCCAGATGTATCAATGTGAAAAAATACAATTTCATCCTTAATATTGTACGACATCCAGATATCGAAGTAATAATCTTCAATATCGAAGACACGAGAGCGAGTGAAGTTGATAAAAAAACAAATCGTTTATACTCTGAATCCATAGCAATAGCGAAAATCTCGATTCTTCTCGAAAAGAGCCTGAGCTCGTTGAAAGAGCCAGCTTTTTTCACACGGTGTGTCGGCAACAATGCCTGGCAAAATGGCCGACATAAATTTCGCATCCCTTCGCGGCGGCCTCGTCGATCGCGAGAGGTAGCCATTGGCTACACGGCGGATCTATTTCTCCGGTAAAAGCGAGCAACGGCTTCTATCAGTGCCGCCGCCCGATAAATTCGCAGCCAGAAAGAGAGAGAGAGAGAGAGAGAGAGAGAGAGAGAGAGAAGAGAGAGAGAACTTCCATCGAGAGCGCATTCGTTACACGCGTACGTATAGGCAGATGCACAGTGCGGGACGCTCTTCTTTTTGCTTTCGGAAGCAGAGTTGCTGCTACTGCAGCTTTTTTACCTTTTCTAATGGGTAACGAAGATACGTGTTACAGTCGAGGATGGACAGTGTCAGGCAGAGAGAATAATGCCGGTAGAATCGTGAAAACGCCGAGAGGATTTCATTTTGAAGTGGATTTTTAGGTTGACGCTGTGTATACACACGCGTCCGTAGAATTTATAATCGATTTTTTATATCGGTACACTTTTCCTTGCCTTTCTTTTTATTCCTCGGGCCAGTGTGGTGGGAGGAAAATACTGCCTCGTATCTTCTCAGTTTTTAACTTCAAAAGCTGGGCTTATTTTTCCTTGCGGCGTAAGAAAAACAGCCTCGCGCAGCCTCCTCTCATCCGCCAATAAAACTTGTCATCGAATCTCTCTCCATTGAAACTTCAAAGAGTATTATAAGCCTGTGTGTTCCTGTAATATCCCTCTATACTCTTTCCCGTCATCGTTGCCACGATAAATCTTCAACTCTTCTGGTTCCGTGCAGATCGATGATTTCGTTTGATCGTCCGTCTCCTCCTCCGGCAAAAAGGGACAAAAAATAAAAAAATAAAACTACGCGACGAATCCTACGGAGTCTCGACTCTTATTGGCAGTAAACCGATCAACTGTGCGCAAATACACACACACGCATACACATTATACCGTGGGACTATATGGCCAAGAGGGAAAACAAGTGGGTCTATTCACCTCTCGCTCGTCTGAACTGGTTTGCTCGGCCGGGCCGAGCTGGAATAATTAAGCGAATTGCGTTAGCCACTGGAAAGACGCGGTAATTTATTTGAATGAACGGCGGTTAAGCCTCGATTAGGAAAATCGTAATGATCAATTATGCACGGCGGGCTGGGCAAAGGAGCAAGTATAGCGTTCGTTGTCAGGTGGATACCATACAGTAATATGGTCTTCTTTTTTTCCACTCTTTCTTCCTGCTATCGCCTCTGTCTTTTATCTCTCGTTCCGTGTAATGCTTCTACCAGGTACAGATTCCACTCATTGAGAAATACAAAAGGTTTAGTAATTTTTCCGATATTTATCGATAATTTTAGCGCTAATTCAACGACATTTCGTGCAATAATTGTTAGAAAATTTTCGAGTGCATCTCTCGGAAATGCAGGTTCGCATTAGCTGTTGCATGAGATGCTCGCGGCTGCAGGTATTATCAGTCCGAAACATGTAAACTTTCTTATTAACATCCTCGTAGAGCATGCCCCTTTTATCTCCTGAGAAACTTCCAAACAATGCACAGCGCAGTGTTATAAGCTTCCAAAGTATTACGGGGAAACTACGGCGGGTACAAAACAGCCTCGTTTACTGTAGGCTTCTTGGCAATTAATTTTCGCGAATATTTCGAATCACACAGCTTGCAATTAAAATCAAAAACCAAAGAGAAAAAACGAACGTTCTCGAGTCGACGCGTGTAGCGTAGCTGCGAACAGCCTCGCGCTCATCGTCTGCTGCAAGAAACTACCGACGAAAAAAGAAGAAGAAGCAGAAGAAGAAGAAGAAGAAGAAGAAGAAGAAGAAGGGTGATTAATCTTGCGGTCTTCCACGTCGTCGAGTGCGCGGACTTTGCGTTATTGATGGAGACTTTCTTTCGGGAGCTTCTCCTCGTACGACGACAATGCCGCGCCTCTCGCTCCACCTCCGCACAGCGGACACTACTGTATACGTAGTATATATCGCTTTGCGAGGGTTTATTCTATGCTGCGATTCGATTGGATGGACGAAGGGCGTGTGCGTTATTATGTGTGTGTGCGTATCTGCGTATGTACGTATTTTATACGGTAAAAATCGATTCATAAATCGTTGTCTGGAAAATTATTTTTCGAGAAAAGGACAACTCGTTTCTCTCCATCTAAACGACGACTACCGCAATCCGCAGCCGCGCGACGAGAGAAAAGACGCGAGAAGAGTCGTCGCACCTTTTTCTCTTTCTTCGCGTCGTGTCATTAATATTCGTTGGCGCGACGCCTCCGCGCAATTTGTCAACATCTGATATTTAATTTCGCGGCCCGAGGCAACAATGCGCCTGTTTGTATTATATATACCCTTGATGTGTGTATATCTCTCTCACTCTCTTTCTCTTCTTACGACTTCGCGCGATGATTCATTTTCGTCTTTTATCGATGAAATTACGTATACAAAATTTTGTTAGACATTTTACAGCTAAAGCATTGCGTAATTGCGAAAGTTAGCCGAATCCCACGCTACTGCTTGGAAAAACTTTCATCGCAATCTTATCGTCGATCGGCTAGTTCGCAATGATCAGGGAGGAGTTGTCGAGCTTTCCCGTGACGCGAGATCCATTAATCTACCTAAACTTGCGTATGTGGGAATCGTTTCCCAACGCTGCTGCTCTTCAACGCATATAACAAGTGAGTAACCGATGGTAATGATTTCTAGGAGCTAAAATCGCATCCCATTCGTCGTTAGAGCAAGTAACATATATATTCATATATTTTATGTATATATGTAGAGCTTAATAATAGATGTCGTCCCAGGTAGCATTAATCATCGCAAATAGACCAGCATAGCAGCTGCGGAAAGATGAAATAACGGAAGTGTTGTCACATTCTTTGTATGAAAATGTTGCTCGCTCTGAAGTAGATGGCAGCTTTAATCTCGGAATTCCGAATTAAACACATCAAACAATTCAGCAAATCAGAGCTAATTTATCTGATATATTACGAGAGAAATAATACATTATGTAACATTTTTCTATTATACGCCTTTACGGTTCTTTAGCTATAAGCACATACGCACATACACATCTGTGCAGCAGTTTATATCTTTGTCGTGAAAGCCCTAGGGAATCGGATGATGGACAGTGGCTTCTTCCTATGCGTATATACGTGTCTATATTTTCGCGCGCGCGCGCGCGCGAACTAACTGAAATATCTCCCGACGGACGTGAGCAACGCGGACGCGTCTCCTTTCTTCTCTGCACACTCCGACATCACTGCTATATATATCTATGCTCTGTAGTACGATGCCATGACATTTTTCTATTTCCTCGCGACCCGCTCGTGTTTTTCGCTAAGGAAAACGCCCGACGGCTTATATACCGTTTTTTCCCATTATATTCGCAATTCTCAGGCGAAAATATCGAAGTTTTGCAATTTCACAGCGATAGGTATGTAAGCTGAGAGCATATGTGTGTATATATATATATCGAGAGACCGGAAAATTTACGAGACTCTCCAACATATGCTCTGGACCATCGTAAAACATTGTCTTATCAACGGCTGCGCATAGCGTTACTACCGATCGTTTCGCGTCTCTAGATAAAAGAAAACACCGTAAAAGAGCTCGAACTAGAGAAAAATCATTTTTCTCCCACCGGTTCTTGCTGCTAACACGAGCAGCTACGAAACTTCAGACTTCGGCCGATAAAGGAGAATTGATGGGGCGAGAAATTCGGCTCTCCCGCCGTAGAGATTAAACTCGCGAGAACCGGTATCAGTCATTCTCCTTCAGGCGAGATTAATTCGCTATCGACGGTGCTGTACGAAAAACGTGTCTATGAATGTGAGTGTAGTCGCTGTGTCGAGCCTCGTGTGAAACACAATTGGTATTAATGCGACGAGCCTGTTGGCTCTGTACGAAGTCGACTGATAAATGATTATTGCTCTCTTGAAAGAAAACGAGCTTGCTTCGCTACTGTAATCTTTTGAATCTCTTTCTTTTGAATCTGTAAGAGTATGCATTGATTCTGATTCAGAGTTTTGTTTACTTTTTCGCGATAATGCGCTTAATTGAAGCATATAAGGATAATGAAGGAAAAGGTACATATGCATCTTTTTATACACGCCGCGAACTGCTGCTGGGAAATAATTTCTGATTAGATTCCGCTTACTTTCATATATAACTTCTATATTATTCCCTTAAATTTCTTCCTGACTACAACGTGCACGGCCAGAATGATAAATAGAAATTAATGGATCTTGACCAGTAGATTTAGATCCGACGGCTCTGCACGTGTATATATTCGCAGGCGGAGTATATACAGAAATGGAGAATGAGTGACGTACACGGTTATCAGCTACGAGATGAATTCTACGAATAAATCTACTCTTCCACAATAAATCTCGCAAATTCGTAATTATTGAGAAAAATAAAAATTACACATCATAATACAAGCTTTTAATGGTAAAAAGCTCCAAGTTCTAATTTTCTCTAAACCGCAAGTTTGCACAAAGCCCAAATTAAGCTCTTTTCCTCTCGCTTTACATTAAAGTGTGAGAAGCGGTTGCATGTCCAGGTATATAGGAAGGTAGACATAGAGAGAGAGAAAGAGAGAGAGAGTAAGAGAGAGTCGAGACTTGCGCATGTATGCACGCCCTCACGGGATAAAGGCGATAAGCTAATGCGTTTCGTGGCCTCTAACGAGTAGCGGCGACTACTGCGATCAGCGAGGAGTCGAAGCGATAGCGTCCAAGTAATATTGTTCGCCCTCTACAACGACAGATTGTTGAATGTATATACACTTGGAGAGCTATAATATTATACACAAGTTGATTATTCATTAGGGGCTCGGGAGCGCTTTAACGATTTCGCGTTACTTTTACTTATCAGAGTGTGTATTTACAAGCACCTGTACACACTATTTTTTATACTCAGAGTCATAAAAATAAAAATTTAACGTGTACTGAGCTCAAGGCGCGTGTGTGCAAGCAACCGATTAACTTGAACATTAGCTCTTTCCCTTCATTATAAGTCAAGCGTATTTGGTATAAAAAAAGATAGAAGACACAGTCTACGATGTATATATAACTAACAAGAGAGAGAGAGAGAGAGAGAGAGAGAGAGAGAGAGAGAGATGGCAGTTGACGTATTCCAAAAACTTAATCCCAGGGTGCCGTATCGCGCGGGAATACGGATATGGCTTTCTCTAACACGCGTACACTTACGTACAGACAGGGAATTTTAATCTCGACACGCGAGCGAAGTGTATAAGCCGTCGCGTCGCCACGCTACGACCAGCGCGAAAAGCTATAGCTATAGAAAGTCCGAGGAGTAAAACGAGGAGCAAAACGAGGAGCGACGGACGCCCACAATCTGCAGAAGCTAAAGCGTCGACCAGATGCTTGGGTACGTGAGCTTGGAATTATTTTAGAAATGGAACGTAATATATCGTTAATTCGGCTTGTCGGAATTTATAGGAAGTGAATAATTTTAAATAAATTAAATTCATTGTATATAAGACAATCGATTCCCTTCGAAGATATACCGGCTCCCTTGGTCTCATTAACTAATAGTCTATTTGCCACGAGAATGAACCAACAGTCGTTACTATTACTGTAGTCCATGTCCCTTCTGGGCTGACTCGTTATAGACTCAATAAGGACAGTTTGCTCAAGTCGCCGTATATGGGGGTGTGTGCTATACGATATATAAATTTATGCTAATAGGTTGCTTTGGATATTGAGTTTTCATCCTTACGAGTTCCATCGACTATTTTGCATATCGAAAGACTGCAAACATATACATACTATTTTAAATGAATAGCCTTTTAATTTCACGAATAATCAAGTCATTGTTTACATAAGTAAAGATTGCATATGGCCATTTTCCGCATTCTCACCTATTAACAATCGAGTCTAAATCATCCAACGCTGATAAATCCAGCCAATTACAATAATTACTTACACAATAAGAGTCGCTGACTGACAAACAATTAAGATAATCTTTTTTTTATCTCTCCATTCGCTCGAGACTACCGGTTTTCTTCCTCTCTTCTCTCCAGGGAGAATCGGCTGCAGCGCGGCGACTTTCACCCGACTTATTATCTATACGTTCTAATTGGGTGAGGACAGAGCACGGAAATACGAGCTCAGCGATTCTTATCGCGAATTGTCCCAATGGCGTGCGTTGTGTCACCCGCTTCGACAGCTGATTGCCGTTGCAATGCGCTAAGTGATCGAGCAGCTGCCTTTGTTTTTCGACGGTTTCACTTTTTCGACGTTTCGCCTTTTTCCCTCGCGTGTGACGCTGATGCCGCGAGACCAGGGGATATGACTTCGGACCGAACACACGAGGCTGCTAATGGTGGCTGATTGCTTTTTCTTAATTGACTGGCCTCGAAACGCGTAATTGGGGGACTAATAAATGCGATTTTCTCCTCTGCTTATAACCCAGCGGCTATTGTTCTTTATTTATATACAAGACCGGCTATTGTTTGAAATAAATCAAGAATAAAATCGAATTTAACGAACTGTCCCAACTGCCTTTGTCTATATACACCCGGATATATCGTCGGGAAATAGTTAATTCGAAATTTCGAAAATTCATTGTCAACAATTATATAAAGGTAATAAAGTGAGCCAGAGAGAGGATCGTTGGGATCGTAAGTGGAAAATTTCAACGGTAGCGTGAAATCGAGCGGTCGAGCGGAGATAAAAGGAAACGAAAATCGCATTGATTACGAGGCAGTAAAGAGCGCGCTTTAGTGTTGACGCTACGCAGACGCGTGAACGCTGCAGCGGTAGTCTCTGGCAATAAACAGCGCTGCCACCGTCGCCGCACCGCACAGCCTCCCTCGTAATATTATAATGGCAGTTTCGCACGCAACCCCTCTCTTCTCCTCTCTCTCTCTCTCTCTCTCCGAAAATCGTTTCCCGATTTCCGCGACCGCACGCGCGCGCGAGAGTGAGCTTTCGCCATAGGCAGCAAGTGCTCGTGGTTTTGTATATGTATACGGAAAATACTAGGGGGCTGTAAGTTGGTGAGGGTGAAAAAGAAGGCGTTCGATTCTCAATGAAGCGGAAAGTGGGAGGATGTGGTTGACGATTGAATTATAGCAAAGAGTTCATTTATTTTGACAATTTTTGAGATCATTAAATTGTAGGGGATCGTATAAGCTAAAATAGAAAACTGACCGTATAGTTCTGTGTAGAATTTTGTAGAAAAAGCTTACTATCTATTAGACAATTTTCTAAATGATTGAAAAGTCATAAAACGCATAAGCCCGAGCGAAAGCTTTTCGAGCAAGAAGAGAAAGGGACATTCGTTCATCCATTTAATTCACTCGGGGAGTGTAGTGTTAGCGAGATCGGTTCCTTCTCTGTGATAATGCACATGTGTGCTGTATGTATATTGTATACATATAGATAGTATTATACTAGTAGGACTAGTACCAGCGGTACAGATGGTCAATTACCTCCTGACAATAAACACCATTTGATTTTATATTCATTTCACTTAGAGTTCGCGCGTGAAGGGCGATTCATCAACGCCGACAGGATTATTCAGCAACAGTAAAGGCAGTACTGTCATCTTCACAATGACTATGTCCTCTATCCTAGGCTAATCTCTATTGAATATATACATATGTGGATGTACGCGATATCCCGATTGAAAAGCTAATGCTTTCGAGTCCTTCGCTTTTACATATTTATACGCGGCTTCGAGCTCCGTATTGATTGATTGAAATGAAATAAGTGATTGCTCTATCAATGTATATATAGATAATGAGCAATCTATTGTTTCTTTACTATCTCTATAGCAATGCACTGTAAATGTACCCGCCGTTAATTGAGAAAAAACCTCCATTATGCAACACAGATGGAGCCTTCGCACAAATCTTTTTACTATCTTCCTCTTGCCTTACAGAGAATGTTAACAAAACTTGTATTTGTTTGGACGGGCGGAGAAAAAAAGAAATCTCGCGTTATATACTTCTATGCCATTTTTCGCGATTACCAGTATTATACTGCATACAGGTATATAGCATGTTTCACGTGCACCAGCTTATACCATATCGCTTTTCTTTTACATTTTTCCGACATCTTTCTCTTTCTACTCTCTTTCTAGCTGTCTCTCTTTCTCTCTCAGGTGTATGTAGCCCGGAAAACGCGCTCGCTAGATTGTATTGTTCCGCCGCAGCGCGCGGAGTAAATGGCGCTCGTTCAAATGAATCACCGGCGCGCTTTTCATGGGAAGCTTTCGTAGCTACTCAACAAATGGAATTCTAACTACCGTACAAGCGCGAATTCGAGTCTAAAATAAGTCGACTGTGTGGAGCTCGATTTTGTATTTTGCTGCGAGATTTACATGCACGAATGAGAGAGACAGAGCGGCCGCTAATTTTAGGAGCACGAAAGCGCCATTCGTTGCACTGCACGAGTATTATGTTTAGTATCATATATGTATAACAGAGACTGTTACAAGAGTATGGAAACGATTTTTCGGAATTGAAATTCAGTCGATAGTTTCGCACGATCGACAATGTTTTATTTCATATCTATTGTAATTGCAGGATTTATATTGTAAATCATATATCATAATTAATTGACAGTTCGAGAGATATGAGAAATACACGGACGGCCGTACTCGACTATATTTATGTAAATCGAGACTGGCAGCAGAAGAATCGCGTGTCGAGTTAGTTTTGTGCGTGACGCGTTGTTATAATTATTCGAGCCATGTAATTTTCCGCAATGAAATTAGACGTGCGTAAAGTGACGACTGCGACTGTTTTACTTGATAGACGTATAAAAGAAATCGATTTACGAGAAATATTGCAAATGCGAGAATACATATAAATATATTAAAATTAAACGTCTCGTGCAGTACATACAACTTTGGTTCTAAAGTGTAGAACTCGAAAATTCGCTCCATTTGAACTGTAACAATTCATAGAGTTTCTCGAACCGACAAAACCATAGCACTGTACACTGACCGGAACGTGCCTACTCGCAAATACATGGCTTTGGCTATAGGCGCCACGTACGCATTCGACACTGCACAACAATAACGGCTCCAGGCGCCACACTCGCATTCTCGTATGAATGAAAATTTCCGGGAAAGCACGAGACCATACATGCATATTCCGCCGAGTCCAAAGTCTCGAGCCCAAGCACGGAAGATCGCGCGAAAGCTGTTGATTGCACGTGCCAGCTGTGTTTTACGATCCCTTATGTACAGGAGAGTCGAGCTTCTTTCTCGCATGATTCGCTCGCGACCCCTTTTTTCGACGCCCCAGGTCGACACGCGTATATTTTACGACTATACCTTTGTTCATTTTTACCCCGAGCTTTATACTCTCGCAAGCTCTGACGTTGAGCTTGTGGCTTGTGTGACGTCGTTTGTTGATTTTTTAAAAAGAAAAAAAACTCTGGATCGGAAATCCAGTAGTGGGGATTTGTGTATTATATTTCGACGATATACGTTTATAAGTGATAAAAATGTCGGATTATCCGGCAGTCGGCTTTCTTCTTTATAAAAAGCGTCAGAGGATTTAGGAAAAAATAACGAAATCGAGAGCACGTGACGTTAGAGTATTCATAAAAAAGAAGCATTAACTGCATTACAGAAGTACAGAAGCCGAGACCTAAACGGCTTCTACGCAAAGGCGACACAAAAGAGAGCTCGCGCGCGCAATTTCCTGCACTTCCCATAATATACACATACACACCAATACACAGACAGACAGAGCAACGCGCGCGCGCTATCTCCCTCTCATCCTCCAAGTCTGAATTGTGGCTCCTCTGCAGGCCGTCTCCACAGAAGTCAGTCCTTATTTATGGCTATATTAATCCTTAAATGGTATCTAATGTCACAACTGTAGCCTCTGCTGCGTATATCTAATATGTGTGTCAGGGACTGATCTATCTGATGGGGACTATATGTATACCGGCCGGCTGCTATCTCTCTTTCGGCCATTGTCGACTCTCGCGCGCCTCGTCCACAATGCTTATATGCAGTTCGCCAGGCTTTCGCTGTACAAACGACGGTGTCGAGTTACCGGATGGTACGCCGCGGGGTGTCCGTGACTTATTTCCCTCCCTTTGCGCGCGACTGCCAGGATGAGGGATGCGCGCGAGCATATACGTGTGTGTCTGTTGTTAGCTTACTTACGTGTAGGTATATATACATATAGAAAAAAAGGCGCGCGGTAACGTTGTGCCGACGCAAGACCGGCTGCTGTATGGCAACCGAGACATTTTGCTCGACATTTGTATCGAGCTGGTAGTTGAGTTTTTGGGTGGTTCACATTTTGCCCCCTCCCTATTGATGGTATAAAGCTTCGCTTTATTTTGGGATGAGACACCTTTTGTTGGCTTAGAGGTGTGTCCCTTTTTTCAAATTTTCGATGGAGCGACGCGTTCGTATTAGGCAGATCGAGATTCGGTTAACGTGTGGCTCCTGTGTTTACCAGAGTGTAGACGCGTGTGAAAGTGGCATTGTATGGATTAATTTAGACGTTCGATCACATGCGAAGTGAGAGTCTACCGAAATTATCGACAATTAATTCTTCATACTAAATTAGTACGGGAGAACTTATAATCTAGCTATTCAGTATTATAGTTTAATTACTTCAGTATTGTTAAGTTTATTGAGCTTAGTTTTGATAAATTAATTATTTATTTTTTGTGACCTGCTCATAGGCAAGTCAAATAAAGGTCCAGTATATATTGTAAATGGTATATCTATATAGCTTAATGTTTTCCATCTCCGCTTCTCACTTAGAGTAACAGCGTGCGCGCTGTGACGTCTCTATTGTACCAAGGCTTCAAATGAACGTTACGGTGCTGTGTGTTGCAGCACTTTGTGCCTGCGGCTGTTATTGCCAATCCCATTATTCTTTTTTTTGCTCGAGCTATTTATCTCTTTTATTACCGATTAGTTTATTTCGGTTTTGAGGGTGAGACACCGATCGCGTACGACTGTTGTCTAACTGTATTAAATAATGACGTTACTCGTGGCCTTCGGATTATATAAATATATTCCTGCTTCACTTCTCTCGTCGAGTGTAATCTTAATTATTCAATTTTAATTAGATTTCATTTTGCTATGTCTGAATTTAAACGAATGCAGACATACTACTTTACAATGATTGGACATTAATAGTGACACTTTCTATAAATATGACCGAGAGAATGATCGCAATCAATATTTTAATCGATGCAGATATCGATCATATAATTTATATAACATTATGAGTCAAAGCATCTTTCGAGACATTAATAATACTTATCGGTGTAACAATGAATAATAAATTAAATTTACTTACTTGATTAGAATGTGTATATAAGTTGGTAAATCAATGGCGATTTGTGTCTCTGAAAAAGTTGTAGATTTTATCGGAGACGACTTAACGAACGAGAAAATACCTGTGTTATTGATGACTATAAGATGTAAAAAATACAAATCTTACTTTCTCACGATGTTTTCTTTGATAATCTACACGTATATCCACGTATGCGAATTATTAGCAGAGATCCTTTAGCTAGCACATAAATGGAGTAGTATGAACATGCCCCAAAGGATATTGCCAGCTCTCTTACCCTTGGATCCAGCCAGTGGTAACTACCCTGGTATAACAGATGAAGCATTAGGCATCCGTAATGGCTCGGTTTTCCCGCGGGTCACACCAAGCTCGAAATATTTCTACAAATCATTACTTTTAATTTGTCTGTGCGCGTTCCCTTTATCAAGACAAATCGTGCGAGCATCCAACCTTCTTGTAATTTTCGGCCTGAAGCTGTACACACGAGGGGAATGTTGTGATCGGATTTTCAGTTGACTGAATGTCTTACTCTGGTGTTAATTATATTTTTAACGTTTAATCTATTTAACATAGAAATATGGTTTTATTTAAGCGAAAATAAATTTTTTCGTTTTTTTTTATTTTCTATGAGTTGAATAGCTGAACAGTTATATTTAAATGCATTGAATAGATTCATTCATTAGAATAACTTTGATCGCACCTATACACTATTTGATCTAATCACAGTTCCAACACCGATGACTTTGTCAAAACTCACCTCTCGTATCGCAAACAGAATCTGAATTAGCTCGTCAGATCTTTTATAGCTCAAATTCACGTCCCTCACACAAATGGACAAATTTTTCATTTAATATATGTCTCTTTCACTCATACACACATACACACACGTACAAACGCAAATGACAGGAGTATCCACCAGAGACGCAGCATTATGGACCATACAAAACTAGCAGCTACTGCTGGCTCACGAGGTAGAAGAATGGCGCGAGATAGACACATTATCCACAGCAAACGGTGGCGGCACACAAGGGAGATAAATACACGCGCTCTTTTTCTATTTCCCTCTCTTTCTCTCTTTCTCTCTTATTCGTGCGTGTCTCGCAGGCATCGCAGCTGCAACGAGGCTCGCGCTGCGGGACGTCCGTCGCATCACGGTGGTGGGTCGCGATACAGTGTGCGGACCTGTGCTCGCGGTCCTTTTTTATATATATATCTATATATATAGGCGCAAAGAAGGGAAAGAAAACGATATAACTTTTCTCGCACAGAGAAAAAGATATATAGTATTCATTAGTCGAGGCTTGGTTCGTTCGCACGTTGTTGCTGTGTCGTTACCAGAAAAGGCGGAGAATGAAGAGATTGGAGAAGGTGACATGTTTGTAATTTAATATAGGAGATCAAATGTAGTTGTTAAGAACTAGATCTGATGTCTTTCTATTAATGAATAGTATTGATAGGAAATAAAAAATGTGTAGACGAATGTTCAAGTGTTAAATCACTGAATTTATCATGGACTTGTTATTGTTTCATTCATAACAAATTTATGCACCTGAATACGATCAAATAATTATAATAAAAATATAATTCAATGAGTATAGTCAATCGTAATTTTTGATGAAAAAAATGTTTCCTTGATCTAAGTTAAATATTCATTTAACTGACTTTTTGTAAAACAGCCCCAATCTCTCTCTTTCTCTTCCCTCTCGTAATACGATCGACTCTTCGACTCTACAGCATCGGTTGGAAAAAGCTATCCACCGCATGATCGGCGGGATCGTGTATACGAATGGTCCGTAATCAAATAAAGGAGCGCGAACGCGAGATGCGTCGAACAATGTTTGCGCACCGAGAGAGAGAAAGAGAGCTGCAGAAGCTAGCTCAGCAGCGCGAACCCGCCCGTTCCTTGTCCCGGACACACCCCCACCGTAACCCTAGCTCGCGAGCGCGAGTTTTTTTCCCTTCCACTCGGTTTAGATAAGTAGTAACCTCCGGATGTGAGTTGCTCCTTTTTTCGGGCATGTTTGCGCCTTGTCGCCGTAGCGTATTTCGATATACCCAGAGCTTGCGAAAAGGAATATCAAGAGAGCTATGAGCTTTTTTTATCGACGTCGAACTTGAGTAGCTTTACGCAAAGATACATGGTCTCGATACGAGGGGCGATAGATTAGTTTCTCATTTTTTTTTTATTTTAAAGGACGAATCGACTTTTTACAGACATGATAAGCTTCGGAAAAGAACTATCCTTGTATTTGTACATTACAATCTAAATCAGAAGGTCTCCGTAAAATTTACACTTTATCATTTCAAATCATCTTTATTTATGCAGGAGAAGTTTCTAGTTAATAGTCGCGTCGATATGCGCACCCGATAAATATTCAGTGCTCCGGCATAAACTATCGCCTATATTCGAACGTAGCACTACGAGCATCTAAATTCATCAAAGTGGAAAAGAAAAAGAGCGCATTTCCAGAGAATAGTGCAAATAGAAATCCCTTAAAGCTCTGAATTATACATTTATTCAGTTGGTCCCTCGTCACGTCATAATCATCACGCAACACCTCCGACGACAGCTTCTCCCTTCGCAGGCATTATTTTAATCAACAGTTCTTTCGCAGAGGCTCCTTCAACTCATTATTTACATGGCATGCCGAGAGACAGCAAAAGGACTAGGCTGGCGCTCGATTTTTCACGCTCTCGTCCACACCCACACGGAGAAGAGAGAGAGAGAATCGTCAAGAGCTGTGGAAGACGAATGCGGTTTAATATTGTCCAACGGCCTCTCGAGAGAAAGGGAAGAGACAGAAGAAATGAAGCTACTCTCTCTCTCTCTCTCTCTCTTTCTCTTTCTCTCTTGAAGGGGTACACACGTAGAGCAGTCTGTATGTGTATAATACTTTCTCCATCACGTCCGCGAGCGGAGAGTAAAGTAGAGCAGAGTCCACTCGCCGCCTGCTGGTGTAGTCTCGTTGACAAATGTCCCGCTCATCCCCCTGGGGCCGGACGAAACGGAAGGCCTCCCTCGAGTTCTCTCTTCTCTTTTTCCTTCGACTCCTTTCTCGCCCCGAGCTGCTGCCGCTACTGTCGCTCGTTTGTGATGCCATGACAAGAGTGCGCGGGTATGAGTTTTGTCGGACCTCGGGAGAAAAGATACCTACTCGCTGTTCGGGGATGAAGCTGTTAATTTACGTGCTTGGATACAGGGACATTTCTATATGCGTTCTTGAGTGGACCACAGGTTTAAGCTTTTTTCCAAATTTTCACTTCAAAAACAGAGCATAATATCTCGTGATGCAAAATACAAATGCACTACGCAAACAACTTTGAGAATTTGCATTACAATTTGTTTGCCAGTAACTCGTTACATTTAGAACTCGTTCATTATTACTTTTACGTCCATTGTTGTTGTTTTTTTAAAGAAGATTGAGGTAATAAGATTTGTAAAATTCATAAACGCATAGTAAAGCAGAGACATATAAGCTCCAAGTGGATGTTGGAAATATTCTACGATACGATTGGAACCTCTCGAGTCTCTTGGCAGTACAAAATCTTTATTGATTCCAGCCCGTCGCCTTTCCATCCGTATACATACATACATATCACTGGGGGGTCAATATGATTCTTCCGAATCGCGCGTCTCCCGGTCATATACATATCGAATTCGTGTAGGAGAACACGGAACGACTGCGCAGCTCCATTTTATATATGCATAGGAGAGTTGGCGCAAGTCCCCCGCAAAAGTGAATGTATATATACCGGTATATAAAGCGACTGCTCTGAGAAATTGAGATCACGAGTAAAAGCGGTGTTTGCGAAAAATCCAGAGACGCTTTATCGGCGTTACGATATATACGAGTATGTATTTTCATATACCTATAATATCGTTACGACTCGATGTTGAGAAAATTTTATACAGAATTGTCAGATCGGAAAAGTTTTTTTAACCATCATTCTGTTTTGCGGACGTCGCGACGTCGCGTCTCTGGGACAAAAGAATGTAACAATGTTTCGCGAGTGTGCGAACTCACGAAAACATTGCACAGAAAAAGGGTCGTGCGAAATTCTCCGATCAGAGACGGAAATGAAATATTTTAACATTTTGCCAAAAATAGCCCCACAGAGCTGGGGAGAACAGAATTCAACATAATGGACCGTGGACGCCTTTTGACCGTCGAACTTTTCATCGCGTCATATATCCAACTTTATTTACGAGCTTCTCCGTTGTTTTTCCTGCGATTCATTGTGTATATGCCTGCTTTGATGCAGTGGTACACATTCCATTGTCACATAATTGTCTCGCCTCGCTTTTATCATCCGTTCAGAGATAACAATCCAATTAATAGTGCGAAATCTCGAGAGTCCTTCCTCAGTTTTTACCGACTTGCACTTCCGTACGGAAGACTTGTAAACTTTCGTCGTTCCCCGCATGGAGCGAACTAGTAAAGCATGACCCCGCGGCGTATCGACTTCTCCGCGAGAGTCACTTTTTCTCCGCAACGTCGCGCGGATTTAGTTTCCTTTGAATTGAATCGACGACGGTTATCCGCGCCATAAATCAGCTTCGTATTTCTGGTAGTTTTGCTCTTTTTCGTGCGCCTGGCCATTGCGAGGCGTCAGCTTTTATTTTTCCAAGGATCTAGGGGATAATTTGTAGACGCTTTAAACGTCAAGAAAGTGTCTCTATTATGAAATATCGACACTTATCAATATTTCACGACTAATGCGTCGATCGCGACAAAGATATAATACTCGCGATAATGTTGCTCTCACCGCGACTATCTTCCAAAGCTTTAATCGCGTAAGTATCCATTTTCCTCGAATAGCGAGCTAATCAGATGATTATACGCCTCCACAGAGAGACAATAAGCGCATTACCACGAAGAGGGTAGATACAGTCGATTCCAGCGAGGACGAGTGCAAAAAGCGCCGTAAAGAGCACGCTATAAAATCGAGGCAATAAGGTGCGCGGGTCCGAGAGACTTGCGTGTACGCGGTCTCGGCAAATGGCTATCCTGGTAATCCACGCAGTGAGCCTCAAGTGTTATACGTACTGTGGTAGTTCTGGTATGTAACTAAGCGATTTTCTTTATTCTCCTTCAATTGAATATCCCATAAAGTACATTAAACGGCTAGTTATATGCGACAACACGTGTATTTCTGTCAAGAGGAAGGAAAAAGTAAAAATTACTCTCCCACGCAGACGAACAAGTTACAACGAAGCAGTTATAAATATTCCCCTTCTTCGAAGTGTGTATGCATCTGCCTGCGCATGCATATACGCATAAATATACGTAGCGAATGTGCGCGAATACCTCGAAAAGCATGTATATAGCTTAAGTATAGGAAGACAGGAAACTCGAAAGCGTCGGGGAGCATTCGTCGTCTAGGCGTGTCTCCATCTGGCGAGCGGGCGGCCCATTAATTAATCGACGCGCAGCCGAAACTAACTGCGAGTTAATAAGCAAATTGCCGCGCAATAAAGTTACGTCACGTACTACTATTGCACGCTCGCGCGTAAGCTATTCGAGCCCAAGAATTCGCCTCCTTCCCTTATAAACATTTACACCCTCGAGAGCGAGCCACAGATGTGGCTTATACTGTTAGGCACGTGTATATATGTATGTATATATACACACAGGTTTGCAAGCGTATAACGCACCCTTCTCTCTCTCTCTCTCTCTCTCTCTCTCTCTCTCTCTCTCTCTCTGTCGCTGCTTCGTCGACGTTTTTATCAAGGCGCTGCTGGCGCTGCTCGTGAAATTCAGACTCGCCCCCTCTCGTTGCCGCTGTAATTTAATGTCATTCATCCGGCCCGTTCTAAGTTATTCACCCTTATTAAAATCTGTTAAAAATCCAGCCTCGCGGCGTCACATTGCCGGACTCGTAAACAACTTGTCGCGCGTCGGAACAACTTTTTACATCCGCGTCGACGCATAGCGAGTGCGATCAAACGTCGTTGTATTAAAATTTCCTTGCATTTTTATTTATTTATTTCTTTTTAACGACGACGAATTTCTCCTTGATATATTGATAATAAAATGAAGAAATAATATAATGAAATTAATTATATCGCTGGGCATTATAAACACGGTAATAGTTTCAACCTGTTTGCATAATTTAACGTCAGTTGGAAACAGCGACTCGTTGTGTGCCACAATACACACCGGCCGCAACGGCAACACACATAATCACGCAGAATCGCTCAGGACGGTAATTTTACACGCTACGTTACGCGCAATTTCGCGCGTATACACGCGGTTCTCCGAGGCATCGTAAACTCGGGGGGTCCGGCCTTCTCAGATCGTGGACAGTACGAAGGCCTATATACATAGCCGATATACACACGTTTATACAGCGAATCACGATACTGCACGCACTTGCCTTCGGAGCATAACGATTCGAAATGCTGCCGACCTTCCGGCCTCTCGTTATGCCTCATCAAAGTTTAACGTCGTCGTATATAGAGAGTTTGAGCTTCGCTGCTACTGCTGCTGCCGTGACCAATAATGGACAGAGTTGTATGATGACACATTTTTAATAAGAATTAAATTGAAACTGTCACTTTTTAATTAGTCCTCGTTTTTTAATATTTATTTACTACACCGTGATTTTTATTTAATTCAGTTGTATAACTGATTATATGAATTCAGAATACCCAGCTGGGTCTTGGTTATAATTGTTCTCTGTGTCTAAATTAAATAGCGAATAAAAGTTTATTCAGTTAAAAATTGAAGTCAGTCCCAAATGAGTAAAAGTACCTTTCCGCGATGCGACCAATCAGTCCATCCGACAAAACATCGTAAAGCACGTACTACATACACTCATATGCAGGTATATATGTATATGTATACGAGTCATTCTCTCACAGATTGACCGTACAAAAAAAATTTTTTATTAAACATTTTTAAACTGTAGTCTGGCACTGTATCTCCTTCATGAATTTTTTTAGACTTGTTTCATCAAGCTTTTCAAAGTTACCGGTATGCCAAAGTTGTCATATTTACCAATTTTGGAAATTTAAGCCAATTTTCAATAAATTCTAACTTGAAAGGGAAGAATTTGTCACTAAATGACAAATGAGAGTTTTCTTCTTAAATGAGTTAAATTTTACAAATAAAATACTTTCAAGCCGGTATATACAGATCATAACTATCTTCTAAATCATCCAGGTCTTGAAATTCAGTTTTGAGAAGGTTCGATCATGAGTTTCAACATGAAAATATTCGTGAAGATACCTTCGATGAAGTCCCCGTGAAGATTAGAAGTTGGAAATCGTGTTCTTTTTCTAGCTAGAGATAAAGTTATTTTATTAGTAAAATTTGACTTACTTTACAAAAAATGTGACTTGCGTGTTTTTAGTGACAAATACTTCTGTTTCAAGTTAGAAATTTTTGAAAATTGGATTAAAATGTCAAAATTGATAAAAATGCCAACATTGACATACTGTAACTTTGAAGACCTTGATGAAAAAAATCTAAAAAAATTCATGAATGTAGATACAGTGCCAAACTATAGTTTAAAAATGTTTAAAAAAAAATTTGTTTTTATCCGGCCAATCTGTCAGAGAATGACTCACATATACAAAAACATCCACATATAACTCGTTGAACTCGGGTTTAATCAACATCTCGCTGCATCGACGCGTATACACACGTTATACATATTCCAAGCGCGTATCCATCGGGGAGCGACAATAATAACAGCTACGAGCGACGATACTTCATGCAAATCCTTTAATATCCGCTGATGAAGCCTCAGTGCCGTCGACGTTCCCTCGAGAGCGTTACGTTGGACTGTGCGCGCTCCTTTCATCCACTATTGTGTCTATACGTATCTACAATATACATATCTATAGACAAAGTCGTATCGTCGAATACCACCCACTGCACGATCCGATGCAGTTGACACTCTGAGAAATGACGAGCAGGTCCGACTATACTATATTTCTTTCTCTTGCGCTCGCGCGAGTTTCATTATATTCATACACATGCGCTATTCGTCGCACGTATATATATACCTATATGCGTATATAGCGACAGACGACAAAAAGCCCGATGAGAATTTCGTGGTCGGGACGGGAATTAATGGACGGCGTGCGTCATTGTCGATGATGTTCGCTAATCGTAAATGCGTCTGCTCGACAGTTCGTTCCTTCGTTTTTGTGCGACTGGCTTGCTCGCGTGGTTCAAGCCTTGTGTACTATGCATCCCTCTTCGCGATATATATGCGTCGACGCGTTCTGTCAGACAACGTTATAAAACATTCCGGAGCATGGCTTTTTCGAATATCTCTATAATATGTATTCGCGAACAGGATTTATTCGCGTATGCGTCTCGTCGATAAATTTTCTCGCTCCCAGGCATTGTTCTCTCGGTGTTTGCTTTTTACATACGGCGCGGTTTACATAGTACAATATTCGAGTTCGATTTCTGTTAGGAAATAATAATCTCATCACGTATACACAGCCGATAGGGAAATTCGAAGCGCGAGAACGATAGCAAAACACACTCTGGAAGCTTTACAAAGCGCAAAGAGACTGGAGAAGCGAGGGAGTAAAGTTAGTACAGCACGTGTGCCAGGTATATTACCGGCCGCGTGTAATTAATTAAACCGGTGTTCGGCCGTGTCAACGACCAGAGAGAGAGAGAGAGAGAGAGAGAGAGAGAGAGAGAGAGAGAGAGGAGAGAGAGAGGAGAGAGAGACGACTGCTGGGATTTGCCGGTATAGTGAGACGCCCGCTAGGCTACTAAGCCACTGTAGCCACTCTCGTCTACTGCGACGTAATACCTGAATACACTCGTTTGCATGGCCAAGGGAGGCTGCTGCTGTATATGCGAGTCCGATAACGCGCGCGCGCGCCTATATACGTAATTGCTCGAGAGTGCGAGCTTGTGAGGATGTAGACGCGTGTGTCGACACGCTGAACAGGGGGCTGTATATATACACCGTTCCCCGCATGCTGTGCACTATCGCGATTTTTCTCAAATAACGTAGTGACGTCCAAGGAGGATATCTTTTTGATTTATTGATTTGTAGTCTACTGTCGTTATTTACAGGCCATCCGAGAAATAATTACAAATCTTTTCTTCGCGGCGTTCCGTACTTGACGATAGTTCGGCTGCTAAATATCTTGGATGGATTTCCGAGAGTCATCAAATCCAGGCTCTTCGACGACCCTCGATATTCTCATCGGCAAGTCCGCAAACTCTTCTTTTCTCTATATCTCCTTTGCCGCAAATGAGAAACAGTATCGAGTTCGGGTACGTGTCGGTGACGTGGCGGAAAATAATTTATAGAGATGATGATTGTTATTAAAGAAAACAAATTCTATACTGTATATAAAATGTACGAAATAACAAACGCTGGAATAGAAATAACTCGAATGTCGCCTGTTTGTACGTGTGCAATGTACGTGTACAATGTACATACAGTACGTACGACGAAATAATAAACTTAAATTCTGATGAACACCCGAGAAAATTCCATAAATCTCATTTTCAATTATCTCCGTTGTGTAGTACACGCAAATACCTCTCTCGGCGCAAGCCAGAAACATAATAATAGCAAATAAAAAGAAGAGTTCGTAGACTGTGGTACGAATAAAAAAAAGAAAGCCAAAGACACAGAGACACCGAGGGAGGCATAAAGAACGGAAAAAATCTTGCAAATGTAATGCAACGAGCTTGCGAGAAAAGTAGCCTCTACACACATACAAACACAGAAAGAGAGTATAGAGAAAGATATACGTCTCTCCGAGGCTTTCCCCACTCGATTCTCAGCGTAGACTCTCGTAAAGCTTAAATAAAGATAACCAAGGCTTAGGGCTGCGATATCATGCTGAGGGGGCGTAACGGCTGGTTGAGTCAACGAAATCAATTTATTCTCCCTGCCACCGGTAGTAGCTTGCCTTTCCCTCGTTCCAGTTTACTTGTCTGTGTGTGAGCGTGTTCATACTCTCGTCTCTTTTGCGCGCGCGCGAGCGGTATATAGCACCATTTGTGCCTCGACGACTTATGCGCGCGTGCGTGCGTGGATATACGCGGCGACGAAGGGCTCGTCAGGGGGTGTGTCGACTCTATCTCTCTCTCTTTTCTTCGAGGTGTGAAGATATTATTGCGCACGATTCTGGACCTGTTAGATTAAACGCTTCGACGAATTAGTTAATTCACTCGAGAATATAATCGGCGCGTCATCTGGCGGTATTCTCGAATCGTTCGAAAAGTTTTTTTTCATACGTCACGAGAAGAAAAAATCTTATTTTACAATACGAGGGAAGGAGAGCAAAAAAAGAAACTAAGCCGATTTCAGCAGAAAGAAAGAATCCCGAGAAGAGGCGCGAGCTTACTTTTTTAAATGCGTGATAGCATTTAAACTTTGCCCGTGATTACATATAAATGAGTTCTTGGGTCGCGCGGAAAGAGAGAGGGAGAGAAAGCGGTTAATTTAGTTTTGGAAATGGACTCGAGGAGGAGAGGAGAAATTTTTTTCGGACTTTATATTCGTACAAGAAGAGAGAAAGAGAGAATCGTTGGTTGAAGAGATGGTAATTAAAAGCGAGAAAAAGTGTATTTGCGGATGGTATTTAATTTTTGACGCTTAGCGCGGTTTCATACGAAAAAGTTTTACTTTTATATGACTAGAATTTCATTACGTTTATGAATCGTAATGAAATTCTACATTAAAATATCTCAATACCAAATTATTTTCTATATCAAAATCATAATTCAAAATTGTTCATCATTTTTGAAGACATCTCTCGATTTAACTAACTGTGTAAATACGATATAATCCAAAAAATTACAGCTGCGCATATTGTTACCACAAAAATTGTTCAAATCACGCTGGCAACTACTCTGCATATAATCATCACGAGGTGCTCTCTCTCTCTCTCTTTCTCTCCTCTGCGTAAGCTCCTTCTTCCCTAAGCTTTTATCTCTTCTTCTCACTTATTTCCATTGCGGGACTACGCGCGCTTGCGCTTCTTTTTCCTCGTCCGGAGGCGATGTCAGAAAGGATAGCGCATCGCAGCTCGGAGTAGGATGCCGACTACTACTACTACGGAGATATCACTATCCCGGTTAATCCTGCGAGCTCGTAGACGGAACCCACTCTTTTCTCGAGGATAAAATCCCTGAGCAAACCTCCTACTCACTGTCTTTTTCTTGCTCTCCTGCTGCTACTGCTGCTCCTGCTGCTATAAGGAAAGCCACTTTCCATCGCTAGAGAAAGAACTCGAGATCGCTCGGT
Organism: Apocrypta bakeri; assembly: GCA_018906985.1. Lineage (NCBI taxonomy): Eukaryota > Metazoa > Arthropoda > Insecta > Hymenoptera > Pteromalidae > Apocrypta > Apocrypta bakeri. The sequence continues at coordinate 4,919,268 of JACCIA010000003.1, forward strand.
TCGCGATAGAATCGCTGTAAAGACGACGGAATCTGCTATACTTTCAAAAGCGGTTGTAAAAAAGGCGAGCGTCTAATTTGACAATAATTTTTCTTCTATGTAGTGGTGAATGTGGAAGAGCTGTGCGCGTTCCTATTCTCGTATTTTCTCGATTTTCATCTTAGAATTTCGAATTCTCGTGCATAGTAAAGATTGAAATCTAATCACTAATCAGAGAACGATGCGTAGTAACACTGTGTACCTCGTTAAATGCTACTTAAATCAACACTACTTAAAAAGTTTCTTAAGTATATTGATAGTCAAACCAAAGTCAATTAGTTAAACAATTTTTAATTAAACGACATAGAAATAATAATTTTACTTAATGAAGGTCATAAAAAAACAGGTGTACGTGTAGCATTAAAAACCGAGTCACACAACAAAGTAAAACAAATATCTCGGAGCCTATACGAGAGATAGAAGAAAGATGTCAGGGGCCGATTCGATTGACCGGAACCGGTAATCCTCCGGTGCCATACGGGACACGGAAAAGGGATCAGGAAGAGAGTCGACGACTCCCTCTCTCTCCAATATGGACGTCCACTGGTCAATCGGATTTTGCCGGGACTCCCTTCTGCACCTTCGAGAATATATACCGCACGTTATATCAGATCCGCGCGGATATTGGCCATCTTTTTTCCCGAGAACCGGACGCTACGACATTATGCTACACTCTCCAGAGCGACGATCCGTAAGACGGGGGTGAGAAGGAGCCAGATTAGGCTGACACATAGTTTTCCGAATTGATAAGGCAGCGTTAGATTCTTTATACCGTATCGCGAAGGGAATATGCTGAAAAATGCGGGTAAAAAAAGAGAAGTAGGGACAAAGTAGATATATAAATATTCGAAGACGTAAAATAAGTAATAATGTTTGGATAACGTTACAAGCTTGTTTTTATATAAGTAGATTTTCAAAAAAAATAGCATATCTACTTTCTCTTTCTCCTAGACATCGGAAATCGTTGAGAAATAAGACGCCGAGATCACGTTGAGTCTCCGCGTCTATTATTGAGACTGGACTGGAGTGGAGATCGCTGTCGGACCTCAGCCAACCCCTTGAATTTTCGCGTGGATGTCCAGCAGATCTCCTACGTCAATGTCTTAAAGGACGCGCGCGCTAGCTTTAAGAAAACATTAGCTCTCCAGCTTCGATTGATACCGTACACGTCTGACCGCGGTCAGTCTCTTTGTGATCTAAGAATTCGAACGAGCGACTCTGAAAAAGCTTTCCTGATAAATCTTGTTAAAGGCGAAAATTTCTGTCGCGCAACGATCTTCACGAGAACGTAGTTACAATCCTAGCTTGTAAACGATTCTTTGCCTATATTATACCGTCGCGTAGGTGGCGTTTTGAGGGAGGACCTTTTCAACAGGGCATTTGTTATCCTTTGAATTCGAGGAGTCGGGAGTAGCGCGAGCTATTATTTATTCCATCCTTATTTTTTGCGGAGCGAGCGCCTGCTTACCCGCCCCCTCCATTGCCCTCCCGTTCTCTCGTTGTTGTAGTAAATGGACATAAGTCAGCTCGGTCGAGTCGTGCTTCTGTCATTTTTATCGCCTCGGCCTGAATTAAGAAGGTGGAGTCGTGAGGAGAGTCGGGATGCTTCTCCTACTCCTTACCGAGCTTTATCTTTTCACCCTTTCGTTGCAGTTGCGGAGTCCTTTTCTTCCGCTCGCTACGTGTTTTTTGTCTCGCTCGATATCGGCTAAAGTGATCTTTGAAATTGGAAATTATTTCACTGCTCGTACGTTTACTGCGTTGAATTTTAAACTCGACTATGATCCACTAGCGAATCGCACAAAAATAATATATAACGAGTACTAGCGTATCTAATAACTGAATAAATGTAGATAACTTCTTAACTTCCACTACAGTACCAACTTATCATCCCACAAGCTTCACGACCATTTCCAGCTACTCCTCTCTTGTTTCGAACTACTACTTGTCCAACTCTCCGAGAGAAGCAGCGTGCCGCACCACTGCTCAGTAGATATCTCCTTTTGCGGAGGAATAATATAAGAGTATCCAAGAGTAAAAGTCGTATTTTCGGCTCTTGGAAGCGAAGAGACTAGTCGCGCGCACTTTACATCATTGTTACGCGCCTTGTAACCGACTGTAATGGTCCAAGCTTGCGGTGATTTAAGAACACGGTTATACGGTCGTCGACGGGAATTTCTCTCGTGTAGCAATCGACCAAGCGCTTATTGCTCTCGTATTATGTATATTTTCTGAAGATAAATTCTCGAGCAAACTGTCTGCTGCATATATGAAATCGATTGGTTTTTTACTCTGCAGACGAATGCATATACATCGTCGAGTATACAAATATTGCCAGAAATCAAATCGAATCGAACATTCTCACGTTCGGGCGGGTATTATGTCAGGCATCGAGCATTAAGTCGCTCGTTCGAATATGACTGGAAAGAATCACTTAATAACGGCTTAAACTCCCCCTCTCGGACCGATAAAAAAAGGGAAATCGAAAAACTTGATCGTATGGTCTGCAGCAGGAAGAAAGAAGAAGAGAGGAAAAAAGGGAAAAGCAAATAATCCTCGACGCCCCAACATACTCACATATTTCAGGCTTTCCATAGAAATCGAGCGGAGAATCTCTCCGATGCACATTCGCGCTTGTACGTTCAGCCCCCTTTCTCACTTACTTGTATCCATCTACTACCTTCTTCGGATACAGTAATTTTCAATTTTTTACCAGCTAATAAAATTCAATCCTTATCAACAATTATATTATCACAAATGCACTTTACACACAGATTATCAACAGTATATCCCTAACCCATGTATGTTAATAAAATCTCATAGCTTTTATAGACGTTATCAATAGTACGCAATACTGCGTGTACATACTAAACAGATATACATAGAGAGAGAGAGAGAATCCACGCGTGCCATCGTAATCGTACGTCGAACTCCACAGGCGCATGCTGCACATATTAGACAGAAGCGTTGAATAGGGAATCGAGGAGGGGGGATAGCAGTCTTGCGCGCGTGCATGACGTGTAAACGCATCACGCGGGTCACGTATAGTTAATCCGACAGAGGTAACAATGGGCTGCGACAACCCCCGTGAGCTGTTATATGCGTATACGTCGCGTCGTCTCTCTGTTCGACAAGGAGCTGTTGCCGCCGGCCAAGGGAGCATCCGCATAATGCCGCACGACGATATTCTAGTAGTATTATAAAAGAAGCACGAAATCCGGCTTCGACTTATACGCTATATATACTTTTGTTGTTTGTTCGCGCTTCAGGAAAAGAGAAAGACTTTGTTTTGTTGCTACTTCACTCGATCTCGTCGTGCATACTAAATATAGAAATGAAAATCGGAGCTTGTTGTTGGACTTAACTTTTTCTGTCCTGGTATTACGCATATTATTTATACATGAGCATACTTGATATGAGGAGGCTGCTTTTTACTCTTTGTTATAACTTTTGAAGATGTACTTATTTAACTAAATATCGTATTTCCTTCTTGGTCAAAAATGTTATATGAATATTGCAAACGTCCATACGACATTGCGATTTTCCCCCTTGAATTCAGTCCATCACCCCATCCCCTCGCATAACCATTTCGGCGTATAAGCTATATATACACAGATATATACATATACCCAGTGTGCACAGACTGTCTCGCGAGCGCACAATGTAACAGCATCTGAACAGTGCATTGTGCTCTCGGAAGTCTCTCTCTCTCTCTCTCTCTCTCTCTCTCTCTCTCTCTCTCTGGCCTAATCGGATTATATCGCGCTCGCGCGCGTAAAAAGAGCAAACGCCCAAATCGCATTTATATTAGCTTCGTGAATGAGTCGTAAATATTTATGCTGCGATCCTCTCTCCTTTTCGTCGCAGCTTATGTATATACCTATATTATACAGCCACAGATTTTTCCCTCCAAGTGTATACGCGTAAAGTACTGCTACTCGGAGTCTCGGACGCGCATACAATGAGTGTGTGTCGGAGGGTATGGAGAAGCTTGTGATTCGGAGATGACGCGGATGTCGTCGTCGTCGTCGTCGAAGAGGAGCCAGGCTACTAATCGCTTCAAAAGGATGTTCTCACAATTCCTCGGTATCGTTCTATACAGCTTGTTGTTGTTATTTTCCAAGTCTTTAGTTAAAGGATTTTGGCTTGTACAAAGCGGTTTATACGCCTCTTCAATTGTGGGAAAATTCAAAGATGTTGTTATTTGGGTAGTATATCGAATAGAGGAAAGAAAAAAATTTTGACACGTGTGTTGAGTTTTGAAATTTCCTCTGATATAAATTTACTCTAAAAACTTGCACGAATCTACGAGTATTGGTCTTATCAATTTTGATTAGTTTTTTAACTAGGCTTTTTAATTGGCTTATCGGGCTGCTCTTAGTAGGCTGTATTTTAAGGTTCTAAAAAACCAAACGCTGAGTAAAAAAAAACCTTGTTTCTACAAAAATAGACAGTAGGGCATGGAAGATACACGTGACATCCTCGCACAATTACGCAACAAGGCACATGATCTCAACGACTCGTCATAGATAGACACAGCTGAAAGATAGTGTATATGTATACTAAACAACTGTCTTTCTCTAACAAACGCCTGTAGCGCGAAAAGCCTCCAGCAGCTAAACGGGAAATTTCGCAGCTGCAACATCGGAGTATACAACATCTAGTATAGTGCGCTGTACGTGTGTCGTACAAACGCGACGGCAGCAGCCTCGAGGCGAGAACAAGAGTTCGCATTATTGTGTATCGGTGCGCGACGCGATGTTTTCCTATCCTGAGCCTCGTATAAAAGACTCGACACTCCGTTATAATAAAGTCCACCCTCACCCCCTCTTCCCTTTCAACCCTCCCAAGCTTCTTTCTCTCTTGCTCGCTCGTTCCTCCGCTCGAATAAGGGAAGGCGCATTACTGCCAGGCCAACTTACTTTGTTCCTGAACTTTATTAATTTTTCCTCGGTCTTGGGGGAGTAGCGCCTGGTTATATCGCGCGCTCGAGGATAGGGACAAGAAGGCGAGATGCCTGAATAGCTTGAGAGAAAGAGAGGACGAAAAAAAGTATACGCGCTTGGAAGTTGGGAGGAAAGGAGAGAGAAAGATGAGAGAGTGAGGGCGAGAGGAAGGGTTCGGTCTTTCTTCCTCGCGACGACGTTGGGAAATTTTAAAATCTGTCTATGCGTTGTCGAACCACCGCGAGGAAAACTTTATTATTAGCGGCGGGGGGGGAGGGGGGCTGAAAGTGTTGGGGAGATTGTTCAACGGCTGTATGAGTTTCTGATAAAGGAGCTAGAGGAAAAAAGGATGAGGGATGATGCGGTCTTGGTTGAGCTGTACGACGACGTTTTCTGCGAAAGCTTCAAAACTGTGTTGTTCCGAGAATTCATTATTTTTTATACAAATTAAAAAAGAAAAGAAGAAAAGCTTCACTCGCCAAAGTTATATGCAAATTCAAATCCAGCGCAGAGTGAGAGAGCTCGTGTATACCAAAGTCATTTCAGCATGAAATTGCCACAGCTCACGCAGCGTACACAAAGACTGTCGTCTCAACTTTGCCGAAGACAGCGACAAGATATTGCCTTTATAAACTCATTTGCAGCTCGGCCGATCATCTCTCTTTCTCTCTCTTTCTCTCCTCGTAAAAAAGTTCGCGACCAAACTGCGGGTGATTGATGCGCCCGGACGCGTCGCCGAATAATTAGGGTGGCCCGTTATACCGCCCGAGGTGTCGACTTCTTTATTTTTTTTTCCTCTATATATCCTCGGGAGGGTGAAAACTTGAAAGCCGCTGATTTCGGCAGGCGCTTCTTAATGCGAAGCTGATGTTTGGTGTTTTTTAATTGAGTCAACGACGGGCAGATACGCTGGAGCCCGATAATGCTGATGATATTGTGTTGCGGGAAGGGAATAACGCTGTTCTTGGTTAATTGATAGGATGACGAAGTAAGAGGAAGGGAATTGTGTTTGTCAGGATTTTAAAACGATATTCGATTAATTATGCAAACGCTCAAACATTCGTTTACTACTGAAACTTTCACCGATGATTGACACGGAAAGCTTCCGATTGAAAATTCCTTGGTCGGTTAAAATCGCTAAAAATTTCAATCTTTTCACTGGAAAACTAAAGCAGATCGATGCAGTATAACACAAGCGGTGCGCGTTTATCATCTCACACTCCATACTCCCGAGAAAAAGATTAGCGCTCGTCGTTCAATCACTCTCCTGCCAATAATCTACCTACATCTCTCTTCTTCCCTGTATGCGACTCTCCGCCCACGTTAAAGCTCACGCAGCACAAACGTTGTATACTTTAAAAAAATAGTTGCTCGATTAGACTGCCAGTACGAAATTTGTACTCTTGAAAATTACTTTTTTTATCATGGCTTAATGATTTTTTAAATCGGGATGTCACCAGCAACACTATGTAGAATATTTTTAAAACGTCAAAAAAAAAATGATATTTTTACTTAACTTGTTCATAAATTTTGTCCAAGACATGAGCTCAATTTTTTACCTGGATTTCTCAAGATACTTCCTATAAAAATTCCCATCTCGAAAATCCTTTTTTTATACTCAGTGTGCGAAATACCCAATTTTCATACTAAAGCTTGAGTGAAAGTCTTTTTTGACACTTGGTTTGCGAAATGCTCCACATACTTTTGCTTCGTAATAGAAAGAGGTTAATTTTCGATGAAACTTTGTAACCTTCAGTTTTGTAGATTTACGACGTTGGATATTTATTTCCTTGTACACGCGTACAATAAGGACTGCATTTATGCTATAAAAATATTTTATATAAATACTCAGACTTAATTTTCATAGTAATATAATATTGTCTTGTTTCAGGTCAGTGCCAATGGATCTCATGGGAAAAAAAAATATGGAGCAGCAAAACAATTCCTAATATTCTTTGGAGTTTTTCATGCACCTCTATCTACGATTAAAATACACTCGAAAAGTGGTTTTCGAAGGATTTCCGATGAGGTGCGAAATTAAAATGAGATTTCCAACCCAGCAACGTATTTCTTCATTTCTCAATGACATACCAAGTAAGCCTCTTTATCATAATTATCGTATTTCTTATTTTATACCTTAATATTATAATTATATTCATTTAATTGCTGCGCACTTATATTGTAAAGTATAAGTGAAGTTATTCCCTTTATCACTTTTATATTTTGCATTATACGATATTTTTTTGCATTATATTCAATTAATTAACGCGTACTTGTATCGTGTGGCATTACAAGGTAAGTGATCCTTTAGTACATTTATCGTATTTTGTATTTTCACGGTAATTATTTTTTCGCATATTCATTTAATTAAGAGGAACTTGTACCGTTACGTGCAATTTGGCGACTTTATAAAAAATTGACATACTTTTTGAAAATGAGGCACTAGATAATAAAAGCAGCGAAGAATCTTCGAAAAATTTGCTCTGTACCTCCTCTCGCTCTACTTCGTGTCCACTCACCTCGGCACTTCTCTCTCTTTCCCTCTTGCTCTACCCCATCCTCTCGTTCTTGCACATCTATACGCTTTCATCCTTTCGCTCCCGTGGCACCAGTTGATGGACAGCGGCGCCGATTTGACGCTCTTCTCTCTATTTTTTATTTCGCAGTGCTCGTGTGCTCGCTGAATATTGCATCGAGCGTTTGAAAGGCTGGAACTGTCGAGCGAAGGGGGAGGCCGCACGGTCGTCCCTGGAATTCACTGGTTGTGCGTGGATGCAGTCGGCCGGGAAAAACGATAGGCGCGAGCGAAAGGAGGGAACTAGCAGAATCGCCAGAGAGAAAGAGAGAGGTGTAGCGATGGAATTGAACGGGTAAAACGAGAGAGATAGAGAGAATTAGGGGAGAGGTAAAACATGGAAAGAGCACGAGAAAATGAAAGAGTAAGAGATAAAAGAGAAAACGCCGATGGATCGTGTGGTGCTCTATCAGAAAGGCGATTTCTAAGCCTCTGGATTGACAGATAGATATTTTGCCTGATACGAGTATACTTCACGCTGATGGAGTTGCCAAGACGATTATTTTAACGAAAAATGGAGAATTGAAATGTAATTGTTATAAATGGTGTTTACAATCCTATCTAACAAAAATGTTCAGCCGAGTCTGGATAGAGTAAGGTAAAATGCGAACCCGTCAAAAGGTAAAAACTGCAGACTCGCCATAGCCGGATGAGAGTTAAATCTCCTACGATCAGAGTGGACAGACAGCCCAGTAGAGTCGCGCACACTTACACATTTATGTATATATGCGCAGACGCGGAAAGAGATGGAAAGCCGAGAGATGAGCTCGGAACAAGCAAAAGAGCACGAGCGAATGAAAGAACGGAAGATAAAGAGACAGTGAAAAAATAGAAGCAAAAGTCCCGAAACAAGGGAAAGAATATGGACGGCAGCGGTAAAAAGCTCGGCTGAAAGCTCTCTATGGACCGAAGCCGCTTGGCACTCGAGGACGTATAAGGTTGAATGAGAGAGCGTCGTTTCACCTCGCATATCACGTCGGTCAAACTGCCAGAGAGGAAGAGAATCAGGGAGAGGAATGAAATCGCTATATAGCTAGCAACGCTCCCGACATGCACTCGCAAATTATTTATCCCGTACCAAGTTGAGCTTATGCCCCTGCCACTGCTGCTGGCGATTATCGAAATTTTTTTCTCCTCGCTAGCCGTTTGGACGCCACTTTCCGCTTAAATACAGAAAAAGCCTGAATTTAGTTAGTGAAATGACCAAGTTACATTAACACAATATATTCTAGCGATTAACGATGATTAGTCGCAAAAGATGAAATTTCTTCCCCTCGATGTCCCCGGTTCCGTCAAAGTATCTATATCGCTTTTTCTTCGAACACAAAAGCTTATAACCACACTTAAGCGACCTCGAATCCAAGATCCCCGACACGTTTCACCCGTTGTAGTGGCCAAATTCGGCAGGCGTACGAGTTTAGCTATAATAGCTGTTGGTAGTGCATGGGCTTTAATTGGATTGACCCGAGACTCGAGGGCCACTTCGACTTGACTCAGAGGATATGCGTATAAGGTGCTCAGCTGTGGGACCATCTCTATATACGAATTAAGGAACCTGGCTTATATTACCTCAGGTTCATTGCTGAGATAATATAAGCATATTATTACAGGAAAACCAGTTTTAGTTTTAAAAGGGCTTCGAGCGCAATCGCTCGCGCAAGTGGCATTTCCATATTAAATATTCGTTAAAGTTAAAATAAAAGAAAATCAAAATAATTACGGCAAACGAAGGAATGATGTCGTTCGGAAAGAACGAACGAATCTAATCACAACTACCAGCCGTCGTATAACCCACGAGCACGCCTCGGCCTGATGGTTTCATTAGGCGTCTCTTGCGACGCTCTCGGCATCTTGATACCTCTCTCCTCTTCCCTTTACTTTTCCGCACCTCCTACAAAGCTCCTACACCGTAGCCACGATTTCCGATGCCTCAGGGAATTGGCGCCGCGACTTATTGCCTGTTTAGGATACTGCTGGGGCTAACGATGACGATCGGTCTGTAAGTATACCTTACGGGAGCAACGGCAGCTGTCCAGTGCGTACAACAATTTACCCTTGATATTAAACTTTGCATCTATAGGATGTCTCGGCTAAATGAATTTTTCTGGGTTCTTCAATGATATTTCGCTGTATAAAATAAAGACAGCGACGGCTTTTTAAGAGACGTTTATGCATGGAGCTCCAAAAAGAAAATAATAAGTAGCCGAATAGAAGGCAACTCACGAACCGGAAGCCTAATGAAACCGCAAATGACGACAAGCCTCGATATAGTGTACGAAGGCCAGTAATCGCTCTATCCATACTACCTGTTTATATATAATATAGTGATTGGACTCGCAGCATTAGCGCGAGTCACAGAGAGAAATAGAAGAGGGGAATAGAAGAGAGCATTACGAGGCAACCTTCGCCTCTTTTAAGCCTCCTAATGAATTGAGCCTAACTGCGATTATGCTACCTCATCGACGTTCGTCGCGCGCGCGCCCGCTCGTGTCGACTTCCGACAGCTCATTCGATATCCTAATCTTCGCGCATAAATTCTCTCAGCGTCGATATAGTTTCGATTAGATATTCATTAGATGATGAAGAGTTCGTTTATTTTCGCTCTTACGCAAATAGACATAAAATGTATTTGCGCAACTGCGGACCATCGACGCATTTGTAATTCATCTCGATTTTCCAACGACCTAGCCGCTCGAAAGGTTGGAAAAAGAAAACACGCCGTGTGGTCTATTCCCATATGTATATGCCCCATTCTCAATAATATACTCAAACCAACAAAGGCCTCAGATTTTGCGCGTGTGTGCATCGTCGTGTGTATATTTATATATGGCGGAAGTATGTGGCGCACCATCTCCGCCCCCAAGATGATGGATCGTCGCGATCGCGCTTCGACTCCAAATATTGATACACCACCACACCAGGCCACAATGAGCGCGTGAAATTCTCAGCGGGATGCAAGATGAGGGAGGCTATTGTGTGCGTCGACGGGAATAATGGGTATATGTATATGTATATAAATGTGTGCCAGTTATAGAGAAAGAAAGAGAGAGAAGGAGAGAGAGCCCGTGAGAGGAAAAAGGACGAAAGGCGTTATTCTTCGCGCTTTGGACACTTTTTGTCACCGATGTTTTAGGATGTTCTTACAAGAAGTCGATAGTCGACTGCGTGGGTACGTGGAATATTCGACATATTTTATGGCCTGTTTCTGGAGTCATTTTCGGTGGGCCAACTATCTAGTCGTGTGTGGTCAAGTAGAAATAAGTCATCAGTTTTCTCGGAATATCGAGGGAGGATTGAATTTTTATTGATGACTGACATCAATTATTGCTTTTATCTCGAGTTTATAATCGAACGCTATGCGTTACATCACGGACACAAATATATTTCATTATACTTGACGAGAACGAAAATACTGTGCAGTGTATACACTGTGCATTCAATCTATATAATACATTTTTTCTATACTGTAAACTTCTAACACAAAGCAACGTTCAAACTCCATTTAACACTTTCCTACTCACCAGATGTCTACTATTAAGACACCTTCTCTTTCCTTAAGCAGCTTCCTTAAACCCTTGATGTTTGTTTTCGTATAATTTTTGAAAATTTCGTTCCAGTCATTCAACCGTTCAAAGCGGAACCGTAGACGCGTGTTCCTCCATGAGAGAGGGAGCGAGAGAGAGAGAGAGATCGTAATGACGAATAATGGAAGGTCCTCCCGTAGTAGCATCAGTCGCCTTCATCGAAAAATTCGACCGTAAAGAAAGAAAGAATAGGGCCATACGACGCGGGGGCCGAATGACTGATGACCATGGGAACGAGGCTACTGCAAGCGCGCGAGAATAACAGATGAACAGGTAGTCTTCTCTCTCGCGCCTTATGACTCGACTCCTGCCGAGCGACCGAGAAATCTTTATATCTGACGATTCTACTAATATATATATATATACCACACATGCACACAAACATACATCCGCACGAATGAATGAGCGAGAAAAAAGGGATCGTGATATATATGCGTGGGAGGAGGACGTATGTGTGAGTGTGAGTTGGCTTTGATTTCTTGTGGCTTGTTCTCGGGAGCTGTTTGTAAGAAAACTTCGGGGTGGGCTCGCGTGTGTTTTTGACAAATAAAGATACACACACGTATACAAAAAGAAATATTCATACGTGAGCACCCCCGTGGATAGCCGCGTTAAATGCGCTCAAAAGCCCTAGTAATGGGCTTAACTCGGTTGAATGAAGCGTTGCTTCGTTGAAATCTGGATGGTTATACATGCATGTATATACGTATATTGTATATACACACTCACGTACAAAGGTGATGAAGATGTGTCATACGAGGCGTGTGCACGCGTACTTACGGATTGAAATTCAAGGGAGGAAGATGCGCGCTTCCGGTGGACAGTCACTTGAATTTCAGATAGATTCTATATAATAAGGTACAATATAGCGACGCGCGTGGCTAATGGGTTTTCATTGAGACGCAAGAGATCGCTTTTGTTCGCGCGCGATGACGAGCTGATAGCCATAATGAAGGCGTACAGGTTGCTTTTTCATTACGATTTCTATTTAGATGTTAGGCTGCGAGCGCGATCGCGCTTTCATTGCTGCGGTATAGTGTACAAAAAAGGATGTTTCATCGATTCCATTCACCTTATGCACGCAACTGACACACAACTCACTCGTATGTAAACGAGCACGTATACATATACAAAACTTTTGTCGACGAATTATAAGATGCGTCAGCTAGCCGCTTGAAATGTTATTACGCATATATGTATATTATATGCGATCGCACCCACGAGAAGTTTTCTTCAAACGAGAAAAGTCGACATCGTTAATCATCCCGCCAGTTTCACAACGTTTAACCAATGCAAACGAATGTAATACACAAGGTCGGTAAACACGTGGAGAGAAAGAGAGACAGCATAAGCGAAATCCAGAAGCAAACTTACTTATACAGAGGATGACGGTCACGGTACTGTGGCTACCCTCGAAGAAAGACACGATACACCTCCCCTGCATCTGCTCGGATATATTATATACCTATACGTATCGACGCGAATCTCTCTCTCCCTTCTGTCACATTATTCTTTCTCACACGAGCTCTGTTATTACAGCGAGTGTCAGTTATGAGCGAGAGATTCTCACGAGCTGTATATATGTGTATATACTATACTCGTGTAATTGTTACCGCGAGGCATTAATGTATATATGTGTATCAGGAGGGGGGCTTCGTGCTACTTGTGCTTATACACTAGCCAACTTTACTTTTATTGATTTTACCTTTCTCTTAAGCGTACAGTGTTTATTTGTCCTTTTTTCACGAGTTTCGATTAGCGAGCAAACGCGATTGCCCTGGCAATAGTATTTATTCTCTTTTTATACGAGAACGTTACGCTACACAGATGGTATACGTTGCGGCGTTGCGTTGGATAAAAAAATAATAATAAATCAAAAAAATTTAGCTTAATAAATCGGATGATACAACAGAGTCTTCAATTTAGTTGGCTCTTCTTGCGAAAATTGTCATTCGCACAGTCTTTTATTGTATATACAATATACATATATAGAAGACCGAAGGAGCCGAGAAACAAAAGCCGCGATAATTAATCCGTCGCGAGGTTTGCGCGTCACGGAAATCTGCCACGTCGATTTCAGCCCCGGCAATGCCGTTAAAGCACTGCGCTGTTATTTAACTTTCATTACGCGTCGCGTAAGCTTTATCGATATTTACCTTCGGGACGAGAGCCGCGGATACGCTGACTCGGGCACGATTTTCTTTTGTCGAGCCGCTGTCTTCTTTTGTCCGATTGGAATGACGTTTCTTGCGGTCTATCGATCTCTTCTGTACGTATCATATATATCCGTTTATTAAACAAAATAAAAATAAAAGAAAACGAAACAGCAGAGAATCAGTGGAATCGACGACAGTCGGTGTATAATGCAATGGATTACACGCCTCGGGGGCAACGAACAGAAGCAAACGCTCACATCCAGTTCTTCAAACTGTTTAAATTCAAGAGAGAACTGTATACAGCGTCGATCAAACCGGATTAAATCCACATCCCGATTGTCGAGATCTCGCGCGCATAATAGATGCCCCTCCTCTCTCCTGCCAATGTATAGCGAACTACTATAGCGCTGTAAACAAATCGTAAAAAAAGAGTGAAAGACAGCTCGCGTTTAGCGCCTCACCTTTGGGGTATAGAACTCGAAAGCAAAGGAAGAAAAGGAAACCGTCTATTCTCCGAGGGCCGAGAAACTGTGGAGGGGCTTCAGCTTTATATAAAGCTCCTTTTCACGCGCGTATTAAAAGTCGAAGTCGTTTCGAGATTAAGAAATCTTCTGAAGAGAGAGATATACACTTATATCTATATGCAAAGACTCGAAAACAAGTCGGATATATACATGCATACACATGTGTGTGTATGAGTAGAGCGGGCAGGTCGGTAAATTAACACGAGAAGGGGACACAAAGAGAGATAGCAGATTTGCTTGGATACGCTTCTTTATTTCAATTATGCAAATTACTTCGGCGGCCTAGTGTAAACACGCGAGCTTCTTCTCGTTCTCGTTCGTGTTTACGAGCCTGATCGCGGTTCAGTCTTTTCCTTTCATTATATATATTTTTTTTTTATTTGTATCGACTAGATTGCTGCCAGTCCACGATAAAAATGTGTGATCGCGAAAAATAAAAAACTCGACGAAGACGATAATGAAGAGTGGCTTGAAATCGAATGCGTTTATAATGCGACGAGGTTGACTTTATGAATGGGCTGGAGTGTATTTCGAAAGGATTATATTGCCGACTTTTTTTCCAACGGTTTCTTAACGAATCGACACCTCAAATATCCTATAGGATGAGATAATGTGTCGAGTATAGTCTTCATTGAATTTTTAGTCGTCGAACCAGATGCGACGTGAATCTGGCATTCCAAACTGAACGGTGAATACGGGCTGTCTAAAAATTTGAAAATTTAATTCATACCTTACCAGCTTTTTTCTGGCTGTGTATAACCGCCGATGGAATGTGCTTGAAAGCTCGCTGCTGCGTCAAACGCATGAACAGCTTGTATCGAAAGTTTGCTCGAGTATATAGAAGCTCGTTACCTGCTCTCCATCTTGAAGCTATACGGTATGTAGCTATACATCGCCCGGAGCTTATCTTGTCTGACGGCGGTCGCATGCCTCTACTCTCTCTCTCTCTCTTCCCCCCCCCCTCTCTCTCTCTCTCTCTGTCTCAAGGTATTCGTACTTAATACCTTATCTTGTTAAGCAGTGCGCTTAAGATTGTCGCGCGAGCAGTTAACCGTTTTCTCGGATTATAGGTACGCACTGCTGCAGTTACCTCGATTATTTCTCGAGTTTCTCTTTTCAAGCGAATGAGGAACGCGAACTAGATTCTAGTCTGCTGGAGAGTTACGGAAAAAGCGAGGTTCGAGAGAAGGTAGAAAAAAACGGGTTCTCTCGCGCATCGATCATAAAACATAGTGTATAAGAGAAACAGTATCTTCGTTTTTTGAGAAGAAAAAAAATATACGAGCTTGCTTATACGCTCGTAAATGCAAGTCTGTTTTAGGTCAACTACGAAAATATCGTATTTCGTGGAAGAGTCTGCTGTCGTCAGAGTAGAGAAAAAAATCAGCAGATTGAAACGTAAGCTGCAGCCTATACAAACCCGTCGTCGTCGTCGTCGTCGTCGCCGTCGTTGTATCCGAAGCGTTCTCGTTTCATGGACTTGTGTATTTTTCGAGATGTACGACAGATAGACGACAGATGCTTCTCTAATTCTTGCAGCAAAACGTAGAGTCAAGTGCTCCTTTTGGAAAACATAAATCTCTCCAAGTGTATTACACGAAATACAAAACTTGTAAGCATTTGAGATTACGACGAAAAAGGCGGTATAAATTCTCGTCTTTGATTAATCCAAAGATCCCACGGATTCTCACCGGAAAAACGCATCCGTACCTCCGGAATCACATCGAGAGAAAAGAGTCCACTAGCTTTTCCGCGTCACCTTGCGCAACAACTCGACCCCCGCTAAGTCGAACCTTTCGAATCGTATACACCTATATACTGTTATACCGGACATCGAGACGCGACGCGTGCGACAAAGCAACAAATTGGCCCGACGAGAGATTTCTTAGACGCCCCGGGGTAGGTGGTCCGTCAACCGCCCCCGCTGGGCCTTATAGGCTTTTTTCCGTACCGTTGACTTTGCGAGCGCGCGTAAAATGCAGTCTACGTGTGTATGTAGTACCTTTGTGTGCAAGTGGATGAATTTGTGGGAAAAATCTGGCGTGTGAGAAAATTGTCGTCTCTCTAGACTTCTTGAAGACAGTACGTGGCAAGGAAGCTGCTCTCTGGAGTGGGGTCGCTTAAATGCTTTTTAAAGAGAACAATGTATGTATTTCCGCACGGTGACCGCAATTCTATTGAATCTCTGAGAATGTTTGGCACTGCGTTTGTATTGTCTATTCTCAAACCTAAGAAGCATATTTTCATACGCATCTCCACGAAAAACTTCACCTCATATCTATCTTCTTCTCGATCCTTTCTCCAACGAGTCGCCGATCCGCAATCGGAATCAAATCCAATAAAAGGTTCTCCGCCCACGGCAAAAAATTAACATTCAAAAAGCAACGTATCTCGTGTGTCGTCGTCACAGCGAACGAAAAAAATCTCCTTATAGACGCATAAAAGCCAAGGCACGCTGAACGTCCTTCTCCCCTCGCGTTGCTCGTTATGCGACTCGAACGAAACAGTCTAAGGGCAGTGCTACTAATTCAGGCTGACATAATTGGGGGTGTTTGTTACCTGTGCGCCCGATGCGAGAGAGAAAGAGAGAGAAATAGAAAGAGAGAGAGACAGAGAGAGATAGAGAGAGACTCCTTCCTCCTCCTCGGCGACACGAGGCTGCAGCTCGCTCGTACAAGATCGTATAACGAGAGCGAGGAACATGGAAAACCTCTTCCTCGGACGATCCTCCGCTCCGATAGGCGATGCTATCGTGTACCTCGTGGCCCTCTCTTTTCTCTACTCTTTCTAGTCCCGACAGCGTGTAGAGCGCGCGACGGTTGCTGCTCTTCCGCTCGCGCGTACGTAGGAGACGAGCTTCCTCTCCCGTCCGCCTGTTGCCTTTTCGAAATTTTTTCTTTTCCCTTTTTGTGTTTTTCTTCCTTTGTTTTACAAAGTCGCTGCGGCTGGTAGATGTTGCTCGTAGAAAGAAGCCGAAGCCTGTAGTACATTTGATGGATTTTTTTTCTTGCCAAAGAGGTCCTGTTTTCGCGCGGTTTTGTATAGGTATAGTTCACGCTGTTGCCGAATATAGCTATGTAGCTCGCTTAATCGTGATTAACTGTTTGCGATAATTATCCGCTACTCGTTAAGCCAGCGCCCTACAGCTTTACTCTTTCGTTCAAAAATCTTTCCTTTTCAAGTTAAAGAAACAATTGCAACGGTACTATAAATCATAAACATCGGTGATAACGGGACTATTATATATATGTACATATATAGTCCTTCGTGAAATTCACGAGATTCCCGCTTGATTAAAGCCAGAGTGTATGAAACTTTTTGAAGAAACATCGGCCACTGCCCCCCATGACGTCCGTACATAACGCAATCGCTCGTACACTCGCTCTCGTAAATACTTATATGCATACCTTAGCGAAACACACCGATGCGGCAAATTCAATAAAGTATATGCATCAAACGGTCTTGCTCGTAATTCAGCTCGAAAGGTATTTCGTGACGCTGGATCTTGATCGACGCATGTATATAATGTCGAAGAAGAAATCGAGACGGTGCAGATATCGAAGGCCCGGGATTACATGCATGCGATAGCGGAAAGATTGCATTGTCGAGCAAGTTATTATTTTCTATGCGAACGAAAAAATTGTTACCGGGTATTGTCCAGTATTTGAATTTTCAAGAGAGAAAGGGAAAGAAAAAAAGCGAAAACGAGCAACATCTCTAGAATCGCTGCTCATCGAAAGATTCCCGCACTTGTCTCGGCGTTGAAATCATAGTTAATGACAGGCGCGATAAGACCGTCCGCTCGAAAAGACTCGAAAATCGAGATCGTCGCAGGATCAAAGAGCAGCATTTACGGACTTTTATCGTCGCGACAAGAGAGCCAACGCAGATGTTTTTGGCTCTCGAATTAATATTACGAGTATAGGTATATATATATACGTAAACGGACGGGTCGAGAGCGCTATGGACGAACTTTACGAGCATCTCTTATCGCTCGAGGTTTTATATCTGGCTCGTGCATCTGTTTTGGAAATGATTTTTGAATCATTATGGGCTTCGCGAGGAGAGAACACGCGACGATATTTGTTTGCCGACGTGTTCCAGGCGCGTGGGAAAGCGGGAATTAATTTTTTTTTTTTTAAGTAAAACGCTCAAAATACCTATAAGTTTCTCGATTCATTATAGTTTCTTACGTAGAACAGCGCTTCCATCTGTGTATGCAAAGTGTATTAATGCATCTTCGCAAGAGTAAAAGGTGTTTCTCATACATCTGTTATCCACTAATGCGAACAGTACACACTTCAACCCTCTGAAATACTTCTCGAACCGCAAAGGAAAACAGTTCCCATTTCAAAAAGCCCGACCGTCATCCCAACGAGCCATGTCGCTTGTCCACGGATAGGTATACCGAATACACAGGTATACCTATACCTATATAGTATATATGTATACGTATTCGGAAAAATCGAAGAAAAGCTTCGGCGCAAATATCAAACGTACACAGGACATATAACCCGGGGATCCGCCGGCAAACAAGCACTCGCACGTTCGGATACCTTAGACGTGCTCGTCCGGCTGTTTTTCGACGGTCGAGTCTTCGCGCGGGGGGTTTTGACTTTTCGTATATGTTTGAGGGGATGCGCCGAAAAGTGGATTTGATGCTGACTTTTGCCGTAGCCGCGCACTTATGCCGAGAGGATTTGTTTGGACATAGATAAGGGATGTGTTTGATCTGTTAGACTCTGTAGAGTCGGAGTCAGTTTTTTGTTTTTCAAAAGGAGATGAGTAAGCCGTCTTAAATATTTATGTTACGATAAGACACGTCGAAAGGTAAAATGATGTAATTATAATAATCGCTTGCTATTTGAAGCTCTTGATTGCTCGAAATATTTCTCACGAAACGAGCGCGTAATAAAATTAAAAGGAAACAGAACTGGACGGTAGTTCGCGCGATAAGCCATAAACTAAGTAACATTTCAACTATACTTGTATGTCCAGACAACGGTATATAAAATGAAGTGTAGACATTCCGTATCTAGTCCCGTATGCGCGCGTTCAGTCCCAGGTGTGTAGTACCGCATCAATCGAATCGCTCGAGAAATTAATTAAAGATAAGCTCCTCCACTTCACGTCTTAAATAATAAAATTCCTTCGGCAATAGCCAAGGAAACACCCATTAACGCATCGCTAACATGCACGCACCTCGTGTTTTCCATTCGGTTGCGAGCGCGCGCGCCTCCACTGTATCGTAAAACTATTTTTAAGCTCACCTTTAATGTCTTACCGTACACACATCCCACGCGTCTAATTAAAATTACTCGCGTATAGAGCAGGCGACACCCGAATACTCGTGACGACGAGATCGTGTGTATAAAAAAAGGAAGAAAAAAACAACTTTTTCGCGATCGAGATTTATATTCGCGCTCGTGTCGAACAGAGGCGCGCGTGTATATCGCTTAACGAGAGATCAGTGCGCGCTGCACACTCGGGAAACCCGACGCCGATTTTACGAGGCCGAAACAATATCAGCCGTGCGGCTGGCACGTTGGACACGTGTTTTACTGGTTTTCCGGATTTTTCGAAAGTCGATACGTGTTCCTTCTACGATTTTTTCCTCTAGACCGACTTTATTATATGCGCTCGCGCGTTGTCGTCTGTGTGTTGCGTATATATAGTGTCTATAAAAACAAACTCTTTTCCTTATAGGTATACACAGCACGACAGTGGCGGCGTTTCTGTTGCTGTACAAGTGTATCGAGTTCTTTGTGGGAATATATACACTAATGTCGAATGAAAAAGGTTACGTTAAAAAAAGGACACCGACTTCACTGTGTATTCGATTTCGAAAATAAAAATTTTTTAAGCAATCGTCGAATAGTCTACATTATATGATAGATATAATTCGGGTCAACGTTACGGCTCAGCTGCTCGCCAATGTGGTATTTACAATGTATTCGATGCACTCGTGAAATCATGACAAAAAAAACTTATACAAAACGCCTCTCAAGTATGTATACACATTACCCTATACCCACACACACACGGAGCCGCGTCAACTCTCGAAAGCCGTATTATACGCTTGGCTACAAGAGGAAAAAAAACTGTATCATCTACTCCGTAGCTATTTACTCTGTCCGCAGTCTATTACACGCGTTCTCCTCCCGTGACTTTCCTGGAAAATGCCCCATATGAAAAAGAACGAACCCTCATTTCCAAACACAGGTTCCTCCTTCTCGTATTTCAAGCACCGCTCTTTAGCTCTCTCCAACCAGTGACAAAACTCATGTTTCGATGTAGCGCAGAGCGACAACTCGTTCGAGTCCAGAATCGTCGTTTATTAGCTCGAGAGAGAGAGATAGAGAGAGAGAGGCTGAGAGAGAAAGAGAGAAGAGCCTTTCCGAGAATATGCTCGAAAAAGCGCGCGTAGGTCGTAAAGTGCGCTGAGACCGTAAACTCGCGCTGAGACAGAGCAAGAGAGAAAGAGAAAGAAGAAGGATGAGATTTCGGCGCGTTTCATAGTGTATAGAGACTTTACACGTATACGGAGGCGACGATGTGCGCGTTTATTAACGGAAGTCGAGCGTGGAGCATCTTGGATGACGTAGAGATTCTGTATATGCGTGTATAGGCGAAGTGTGACGAATGACGAGGATATGCGTGTGCGTGAAGCTTCCTTGACTATATATCCCCATACCGACGATGATATTTCCTGCGATGAAGATTGTGCGAGCACGTCGGGCTTTACGAGATTAATAAAATTTCGTATTTTCGGTTTGATAGCTCAATTAAACGCTGATTTATTCCCCGGATCCTTGAATCGTGAGTTCCTGTTGTAATTTTTTTCCTTTTTTATTGCTCGACTTTATAATATACATATGCTTGGGTTACGTCGTATAAGCGCGTAGCGCACATTAGCTATCATCGCTTTCCGGAGTTTGAAGTCGTGGAAGGAGAGAAAAAAGTCGAGAAAGCGAGAAAGACAGAAGAGACGAATGTATTTATAAGCAACAAATGACAAAGGTGACAAGGCGAGAAAATGCCACGAATTTATACATTTCGCAGCGCCGTTAGCGAAAGAGCTGTTGGCGCGGGTGGGAAAGACGGTCGTCGCTTGAAATAATATCGCGTACGCTACTTTGAAACATTGCTACTCGCGCGCTCGCGCTCAGCGTGAAATTTACACGAGTCTCGCTGGTTTGTATGGCATTTTAAAATTAGACGTCTCCGACGAGCTCGACTGCTTGTATTCTCTTGCTATATTACTGCCTCGGGCTGTTGCTGCTGCACTAGCGCGAGAAATCGCATACGCTTATGTTCGTTATTTTTATGTTAGGAGCTGAGTGAAGGGTCTGAGCTTCGGTGCGACGGCATATGGGGCGCGCACTTTCTGCCTGCGGTGAAAGTCATTTCGAATTCAAACTCGTTAATAATAAGTGCGTGATATACTTGCTGCAATGGATTCGCTGCGTCTAACAAATTTATGTACGCACATCGCAGAGCCTAATTATCTGAAGTATCCGATAAAAGGACGTTCTTGTCAGTGATGTAACACTAAGTGGAATGACTCTGGGGTAAAAGAATGCTATAAAAAATAAAATTATTTTATACAGCATTTCTTCGATAATCTAATTATTGTCAACAATAATGAATCCGATTCATAGACAGTGTCATATCGTACGTAATAAAATAATACAAAGCGTATTTTATTCCCTTACACCACTAGCTAAGGTGACGCTCTTCGGTGCAGGTTTTCACGCCGCTACAGTGCAGCATCTGGTTTGCGTCGTCCGGAAAGAGTCTCTCTCGGAGTACACGACTTATCGATGTTTATGTTCAAACGACACACTTAACAGCTTTATCGCGCCGATAAATAACGTGCACGGGGCTGCTCTAAAGCACTCAACGTGAGGGAGCGAGAGTTGCTTCTCGGATTATTACACTTACGAGTTAGGTTAGTTTGAAAAATTATCGAGAGTGCATAACCATAAATAATTACTATTTTTCGTGCAAAATAGTCATTCATCAGACCGCATGTGAAAGTAATCATTAAACAGATCAATAAAATCGCTGTCTATACGGAAAGCCTAAATCTTCGACTCCCACACACGCAGCTCACGGATGGCCGGATCCAGAATCACGATGCACATACCTCGCTCCGTCTTCCGTCCACGAATCTACCTCAGGTCACATTAGCCGATGTATCTTTGTAGAAACTTTTGTAAGGACGTATATAACTCTTATACACACGGGTTTAAGTATAACGGGCACGAACAAGCGCGTATAGAGAGGAATCCAGTATCGGACAAAGGAGTTGTAGATCGAGAGATGCGCGTCAGCGAGCCATGAGAAATGACCATTATGGACGTCAACGCACTCGCATGTATATCCACACACACGCACACACACACAAATACATGAACTATACCTATAAGCGTTTAACATTCGCCTCTTCCACTGTAGTGTGTCTTCTCCTCTCTCCCGGGTTGGCTCGTTTGCTCCTTTCGACTTTAAAATCCACTTTGAGAGATCAGCCAGGAGAGGAGAAAGATTCTAGTTTGAGTGATGACAGTCAGTGTCCGCGCGCAGTACACTGCACGCACAGCTGAGAAAACCCGCGCAGGTATAACTGTTACAGTCGTGTGTGGCTTATTGCTTTTGATGTATCATTTATTAGTTTCGCCGTGTGTACGTATAATACACACGCGGTAGAAGAAACTTTTTATAACCAGAGAGTCCTTTAGCCTCGAATACATCAACGATAAGGAATTTGAAATCGCACCTCTTCTCGCTCGGCAAATCGATTACTCTGCAAAGCGCATACACGCTTACACGTATACAGACCGGAAGCACTGCAGCAGCAGATTCGCTATATATCGCAAAGCGGCCGTGTTTGCATTTGCCACGCGTGTAGCAGCAAACCGTTATAATGCGAATTCGCCAGCGTGTATACCACTGTAGCGACCCGCTAAATGCGCGAACGCGTGCACATTATACACATGGGGAACGAGCAAGAGAGAGCAAGAGATGCGAATATATGTATATAACATATACGTACTCTCTGACGCGCGAAAACTCGTGTTTCGGACGCAGCGCTGCGAAACGACTTGCGAGATAGCAAGTCAGGAATACGTATATACCTATACAAGTAGGCAGCTCCTTGAGAAACGTTTCTACGAGTAGAAGAGGTTGCACACTCGAAAAATCTTATCGGATGCTTTCTGCAGAATTTCGGGATGATTAGTTATGAGATCGGATATTGGATTTTGAGTAAAAATCGATTGTCGATTGGTAGTAAGTGTTCGTACAGTTTGAGCAAATAGGATTGTGAATATTACAATTTTATTTTATTTGAGCTTCAATTGGATCGATTATTGATGTGTGAACTGAATAGGTTCGTTTATATGCGAACAAGCGAGATAATCCTACAAGTCTGATTGATATCACTTCAATAATTACGTCGTTTCTCGTACATCACTTCCTCCACTTCTGTAAATTTACTCCTCGGAGAAAGATATAAAGCAGCATCACGTGACATTCGTCGGACGCCTTGCACATTCTTATAACTATAAAAGCTCGGTTCTCGCATCAGCCTTCATTTAACAAACTGTCCATTTAGTCACCGTCTTCCACATATGCATATATATCCTCGTACATATATACATACACCTATGTATAAATGTATACATATATATGTAAGCAAGCCACTAGCGAGTCGCGTAATATACTGCGTCGGAGTTCGCTTGACGCTGCACTAGTGCTTCGCCACTCTATATATCTCTCTACTTTCATGCAACAGTGTATATACGTGTTTGCCGAAGCTTAATAGGCGCAAGAGACTTAACTTTCGAGGCTTTATGCGCGAGAGGCAAGCGGTGAGCGATTTGCTTGGAGCGACTCCAAAAGCAGCCTCTGCCTCTGCTGTGCACGAGATATATACCGATCGCTATTGCTTCTTTTTCTTTTCGAGGTGATCGTGGATGACTCTTTGAGATACCTGCCGTTTTTCGAATAAGGCTCGTCTTGCGATAATTATAAGTCTATACGAAATGAAGCGCAAAATCGAGTTTTACAATTCTGTAATGAAAAAGTTGATAAATTATACGAGTGATCGTGTGTACTACTCGTTCGTTGCTCTAGATGAATAGCTGCGTTTCTGAGAATTTAGCGACAAATCCCCTCGAAAATATAACACCTAGTAGCGAAAAGCAAAAATCCGTTTCAACTTCGCGATCGCAAATTTCAGGGAATTCAACGCCTTTGAGCTCCCATTATATTTATAGCCAATTCGTCGCTTATATACGAGTCATTATAAATGGCATAAATGCCGCGAATCCGTAAGGATTAAGGGAGAAATTTCGCAGTCGGCAAGTCAGCCTCTGAAGTATTTTCACGCGACTCTTGTCGCCGGATATACTCTCCTATATACAGGGGATTTTCATTGATTAACGTCCGCAGCCCTCTACTTGCCTCGCGACCATATATATACTTACTGCTGTGCCGCTATTTTTACACTCGCAACTCTTCTGCGGGGACAACTTGTACTTCTTGTAACTTTCGCTGTGCGGCTCGTTGACGCTTTGATTTACTCGAGCCCTTTGATGCTCCTGTTGAACTCAGTGTACTAATAAATTCATGATTTATAGTATGGACTACAGGCTTTAGGAGAGTGTTTATCTTTTCAATTTGTCGAGCTTCAGTTTCTTTTCTGATATAGGAAGCTATACACGTAATTTAGTCAAATAAATTTTCTTGCTTATCTGCTAATTATATACATTCGTTTGCAATTTATATTATTAGTTTTTTTTTTCAATCTGCGCACAGTATTTTCTTCGTATATATGACAGAATCTTCAACTTTATTTAATTTGTGAAGTTCTTAATTAAAGGTAATAAGATGAATATGCGATGTTGTTCAGCACTGATACGGGAAGTAGCTTTCCACTTGAATTAACCTTCACTTTGCGCTAATAAAAATAAAAAGTTCAGGACCCGCGAACTGTGACATTAATTAAAATGAATAAGTCATATTCATTACAGTCAATCCTCGTATATATAAGTAGACAAAAACCGAGGAAGGAAGTGAATTAAATCGCACATGTGTATGAATTAAAAATATTCCCACTATATCGCATTCACTTCAATCAATATCAACATTAATCTTTAAACATATTCGTTGGGTGCAGTGAAAAAAGGACACATATCATATACGTATATCATATTATATACATGTATGCGTATATGTATACAATAGACAAGGAATTTCAGATAGACTCGCGCAACAAAAGCGAACGAGGAGACAGTTCGAACAGAGGAGACCTCGAGCGGAATCGGGCGAACTTTGTCGGCGGCATTAAGTCACTCGTGGCGTTATTTATAGAGGAGTGCTCGTTCTAACTATATAGAAACGTATATACGCGCGGACTCTCGCAACCCTTATATACCGCACACTTTGTCGCGCGCCGGCGCGGGGAGTGTCGCTGACAATCCGGGGCTTTAATGAAAAGTCATCCTAAATCTTGTCTTTTAATTTGCGAACGCGAGCTCGAGTGCCGATGAGGAGGAGCGCTGCTGTTTTAACGGAGAGTTTCTACTACTGCTGCGATTGATTTGCATAAGTATACCCGGGGACGTTGTTCGCTGCCAACTATATGTGCCCGAGAGATTTTTTCTCTCGCTGTTTTACGTTTGGTGTTGTAGCCTGTGTTTTATGCGTAAACGCGTTTTTTAATTAAATTTATTTTTATCGTAAAGAGGAATTATATTATATTTCAAGTGCTTTCTTGATCATTAAAAAATGCGCGGTCAACGATTTCACTATCTACATATGCAAGCATAAATTCTTTTGAATCTAACTGATTAACTATGGATTCTCGCTAATCAACGAGCGTTGCATAAAAAGCTCTTTCTTTTAGTGGATATAAATCGACGAAAGATACGACGAACTGTCTACAAATGTGTTCTTCGTGCTCGTTCAAGATTATTCCTAATAGTAATGTGTATTAAAAAAGCGCTTACACGATGTAGCTTAATGAATTTACGAAATATTTCATCGCTTATCAAATGAAGGAAACTACTGTACGATAAAATTGTACAAAACTATATATTTATTAAATTCTCTCTCGATGTAAATTCAAAGTAGCTTTAATCGGGCAAATATAAATACACACACACACGCGCGCGCACACACACGTATACACGTATAGCCTACTTTAACACTCCTATAATCTGAGTATAACGCTCGTGTTAACGATGACTGGCTATGATCACGCACCACATCGAAACCGTCATCGCCATCAGTTTCAGTCCTCTTGCACTGGAGTATAAGAAAAAAATAAAAGAAGGCCAATCCGCGACACGATCGCGCGCACCTAACACGATGAATGAAGTCTTCGCATGCATGAATGGCTGCTTCGTTCTCGACTTCCGCTTTTTAATTTTGAAGCGCACGTGCTCGTAAAGCCTGTCTCGCGCCTGGAGATAGTAACGGAGAAAATTATCGCGTATAAGCTCAATGCGTCGCTTGTCTCGAGAAACGCAAGAACGATTTCGGTCTCGGAGAAATTTTCTGTTATCAGGATAATAAAGTTGGTCGATAGCGAGTGAAAAAACGAGTGTAATACCGTCATTGTTTATTCTAGTTCACGCACGATTGGGAAAGAGAAAAATGCGCAAGATTGTCGTGCGCTATCGGCGTTGAAAGCTCAAGGCTGCTATGCTATTTCTATTTATGAAATCGCAAAGTTTTATTAGCATACAAATCTTTTTTTAAATGACAGGGTTCGAGTTGAGGAGAAACAAAGAAAATTACAAAAGCCTGTCCCAAAGCTAGAAAACAGAGTATATCAGCTGACTCGGCAAACTCTTGACGGAACTTAATTAACGTCTGTCGCGCTACTGTACTATATACACACAGCGTGCAGCTTTACAGTTCCGCAGTTTCGCGTCCGAATTACCTGCGGAGACGCTATATAACCAAGAGACCCTCGTAAACGTCGCTTGGAACATCGAATCCGAAGATGAATTAATAAGTCAACGTTCGCCAGCGTGTCGATTAATTACATTTTTGTAGAAGCATTTTCTACCGATAATTCCCATATTATGCGTATGTATACATGTATAATATATACGTATATATGCACGGCTGGACGAGCGCTGATTATAAATCAACGCTTGGACACGCGGATTTAATTAAAATTTTAATGAACGCATTGAAGCTCGCATAGAAGAGCGCGACTGAATTATCGAATGGTTCATTATGTGATGGGTCTAGTTCGACGGAGAGTCGCGATTAAATTTATTAGTAGCGCTCATTCGGATAACGTATAATTATTTACGTTACATTTTTGCGAGACGATGTATGCACAGTTGTTAGTCCATGTTATATATATTTATATCTTTATTTTACTCTAATATGCTTGTAAATTGGGATTATTTAGAAAATAGACGAGTTTAGTGCGATAAAATCGAACAAAGAAAATTATCGTCGAGATGATAATCGAGAAAGTCATTATCAGTAACGAGCAGATATCCATATATATTCGCATTTATTTATACTAAAACGAGTTTTCGTTATTTTTCCTTAGCCTCCTCGATACAACGCAAAGTGTGTATCTGTATACATATATACCTATATAATATATATTATATATATATATATATGTGTAGAATGTAGAGTATAGAACCTCGGAAGCGCAGAAAAGGTCGATCCAGTATAAGCGAAAGAGGAAAGCTGCTCGAACTCGCTTGCCGGCGGATTGTTACGAAAGGATTTGCGGTAATCCCTCGATCTAATTTGCATGCTGATGGTAATGGATGTGTATATCTCCCCTGCTATTCCCTTATTCTTCCTGCGGCTTTTGTCGGCCATCGTCTCGACTCGAATTCATAGCGCTTTTTCGTTTCGGGCTTTTCGAAGTAGCACTTATTCCGACGATATTTCGACGAATGCGAGACATCGAAAATTTCGAGTTTACTCGATTTTCACTAATTCATTAATTATTTTTGACGACCTTTTGAAAAAGATTTGAAAAAGCTATTTAAAAAAAACCATTCTCGATTATCGTTTCTCCGGTATGTCAGAAGCCAATTCAGCAGCAACAAAGGAGACCAACACGAATCAAGGAGCTGAGCATTATACAACCTTGTAATGAGCTACTCTCTCTCCCTCTCTCTCTCTCTCTCGTTCTTTCTGCACAAACAGGCCCATGTCAATGTACAGTAACTCACTTCTGTCTCTCTCTCAGGCTTAATACTAAGAGAGAGAGAGAGAGAGAGTTAAGTCCGAGGCGGAGCTCAAGCTGGACAAAATAGGAGTACGAGCGGGAAAGAGACGCCCACCGAAGGCCGCGGCAGGCCTATCGCCGGCGACGCCGATGAAAAAAAACGCTGCTGTTAACAAGATGGTGAGCTCGCGCTCTCTTTCTCCTCTAAGTGTATGTGTATGTGTGTGTGTGTATGTTACCTACCGCGTGGTTGCTCGCGTGATGCGACCGAGCGGCGCCTGTAGCCCATATACGTGTATGCGTGTATATATATGTGTGTATACCTGCATCCAACCCTTTCAACATGGCTGATCCTCGTCGTCCTACTCCCCCTTCCAGATATCCTATATGAGTGAGTATGTACAGGTATATACAACGATTGCTTTAGTTGCTGCTAAGGAGCTTGGCTTGTGTACAGAGCTATATAAGTATGTGGATTATTCCATGTGTGGTAATGCAAGAGATCTTATGTACGTCTACGTTCACTGGAATTTTTATTGCTTCAGCGTTTTGTCGCTATTTTTCAAGATTTATACCGCTTAAGAGCAGTCGTTGCAATTACTGTTTCCATTGCATACAATGTGTATTGCTTATATAGTTTCGAGATATCCAAGCTCGTGTATCGCTTACATGGTTTACAGTTATTTCTTTTTTTTTCTTCATTTTTTATCCGACAAGCAATTGCGTAAAGAGATAATCGCTAAATCGTGCAAAGCCTATTTTCACCGACATATCGTATACACCAATCAATGCTTATATGCTCACTCGCCAAGCCCGTGCTGTACGAGGTAAAGCAACGAAGGAGACACTTTGTCGGGTCATTATCGACTACACGCCACGTATACAGATACAGAGCTGGACACTACAGCTTCCGTCGCTCGAGTCGCTATCATTTGTGCGTTACCTCGCGTCGTCTCACCCTTCGACAATGTATAAAAGAGAGAAAAGAAACTGCCGCTGAAGAAGTGCAAGCGATATCTCTTATCCGTGACACTTTGGTGTATCTCGTACACCGGACCCTCGACTATACGACTGCGTATCATACTCGACAATTTACACCTGTGAAAGTCCGAAGAAAACACGGACTTTTTGTCCCTCTTTTCTCTTCGAGCTGTATCGTTATCTGTCTTCTGAAACAAAATAATTATACAAACTTGTTATTTTTACACGAGAAACTAATTTTCATTACATATATCGGTTAATTGGCTTATTTCCTCGCGCAACGTTTTATGGCTGGGCAAATGATATACTCTTAAATGCCGTATCAAAACTATCTTTCAATGATTCTCGACTTTCACGACAAGGTATTTACAATGACCTGTTCCACAAAAAAAAAGTACCGCAGCCTTTAAAGCTGGTATATCCGCTTGTAAATACCTCTCATTACCCGCAGCCGAACTCGTAAAAATCCAGTAAAATTTATATTACTATAAGTTATAACTTGGATTATCGAACTTGTACCAAAATACGTAAATGTGCGAGCGTATATATTTTAGCAACGCAAACTTTCAACGAGGATTTTATAATCTAAACGCGCGCGTATATAAAATCTCGGAGCAACTCTTCCGGCTCGTAAAGATTCTTTTCCCGCATCAACGAGCATTGTGTAAAAAAAGTCTATTCAAAACTAGGCATAAAAACTAATTAAAAACATCCCGCTAATAACCGCGACCTTATATCTATACACCCCCTATGCTCTTTCGCCCTCGTTCACTCGCGTCTCGAAGAAAAGCAGCGTAATGCGAGAGTAGGTACAAGGCACTGGCTATACACATAAAACACACTATATATATATTAAATGTGTATATTGTATATATGTATATACTAGCCCAGTCGACGTGTCTTGACGCTCGTAAATATACGGGCGCGTCTTGAGCAGCGCAAAAATACGCAAGTTTTCCGCGAAGAAGTTGAAACATTATTAAAAGCGCGAGCCGTCAGCACAGCGCGGCAAAGTAATATAAAGTCCGCGAGGATCGCGGTCATATCGCGCTCGTAAAGCACTAGAGTGCGCCGCCCGCCTTACAAAGTTTAAAGAGGCTCTCTCTCTCCTCTCGCTCGCTCTCTCTCTCTCTCTCTCTCTCTCTCTCTCTCTTTCTCCTCTCTATATGAAGCAATTTACAAGACCGTAGAGCAGAACTCGACTCGTAGGAGCTTCAACGGAATGTCGATGAGCTGCTGCTGCTGCTGCTGCTACTGCTGCTTCAGGACGACTCCTGGTACTAGCAGTCCAACGATGGAGAGATGCTTGCAGGGGTTGCCGACTGTTGGAGACAGTACAGTCATAAAGGACGAAACAGATTTTTCAACGTATCTTTCTATTTCGCATATAATACATACACACGCTTTTCGGTCTCTTTTTTCGGGGAAGGTTTTATCCTCGAATTCATAAACTAGTCGTGTATATGTATATATACCTTGAGCGAATCTCGCCTCGAGGAGGAGCAAAAAAATTTGACGCAGCCTAGAGAGACATGCTAATCCCGGCAGGGACTAATCAAAATCCTCGAAATCCAATAAAAGTCGAGGCAGTCGAGCGTAAGAATCTGCTTCGCGCGCAGCGGATGAAAGGAAACTTAATCGTCGCTTTACGTCAATCGGCGCACGCGAGCAAAAGAGGATATAAGACGAGAGGGAAGAAGAAACTCACTGGCGCCAAAAGATCGCGAGATATTCCTCTCACGCCGCGCCGCCTAATTTATTCCGCCGTGTGTGCCGTGTCGAAAAATCGCCGGAGAACCGAAACGAGTCCCACCTTCGAAGGGAAAGAAAAGAGAATCGCGAGGAGCAGAAAAAAACGAATAAGAGAGAGAGAGAGAGAGTGTGTTTTTTGGAGGTAGGCAGCTTTGTGCGTATCGGCTAATGCTCAAAGACAATGGTAAGGACTTTTTTACATGAACAAGCGTTGAATTTTATCGCGGATGGGCTTATTTATGAGGCGAGACCATTTCCGTGGGACGTACTTTGTAGATTTGCACTCGTCGCGTACTGTGTGGGAAGTCGAAAGTTTTTGCCTCGAGTTAAACTTTTTTGAAAGTGGGGGGGGGGGGGGTGGGAGACAATTTTGGATGATAGGTTATTTTTTGCTACAATATTTCAAATATTTTTATTTCATAATGTAACAATTTCATAATTTATATTCTAACGTGCGATATTTCTAGTGCCAGATATAGCGATAGTAAAAAACAATAATTTAGATCTAACGATTTAATGAACTTATTAATAGTTTAAGACCGATATTGATTAAAAAATATAGATAGTCGTTGTAGGATGTTTCGAAATTATTATTTTCAACGTCAAATTAATAACTAATCAATTGTGTTAACATGGATAAAGTAACACTCAAACAATAACGAATTAGTGCTAATTACATTGGCTCAATGTTCAAAAGAATTATAAGTCGCCTACATATGAATGTTAGCATTAAACCATTTTTAAAGTCGCTCTGATAAATTGAATTTTATCGTTATAAAAAAGGAAAGAACAGTCGCGATCTATACTGATGGAAGGAGGTAGGTTGAGACAGAGCACACAACGATCGGATTTAAACTGTTCGAGATTCAAAAGGGCTCGTCGAACAAGCAACCGTCGGCTTCTTCAAACGCCTTGATACAGCCTCTACTCGTTTTTCCCACCGTCGTGCAGGTCCGCGTGTTTGTCGCGGCTCCTAAAATACGTCGGCCATTAGATTAGGAGTTGCATCGGAGTTCGAGTGTATTATATGCGCATCGGAGGAGAAGATAAGACCGACAGATCGGACAAAGTGTATACGCGTCGTACAGCAAGCGTCAGGAACCTCCTACATGCATAAGGTACGCTATGCGACATCGCACACGCGGTATTTTCTCCAAGCAGGAATTACCAAAAGGTGCGGATTAGTGATAAGATTTTTTTTCAATGTCGTAACATGCAGTTGGCTGGTATGTTTATATATAAAACAAATTTTTTATCCGGATATTTGAATTCCGTTAATATGAAACTTTGCCAATTTCAGTAAGTGCTCATTTAATTCAGTGATTATACGTAACGTATTATGACATTAATTTTGAAAGTAACACAAGACATACTCTGTATATTCAAGGATCGTGTTTAAGAGTGCTTACACGAGTCTATACTTAACATTTCGTGTATCGAGTCTCTTTAAATTTTCGCTTATGCATGTATATCGCATATCCCTATATAGGTAACTTATTTTTTTAATTAACTCCACAGCAAACGTTGCTACAAACGTTTACTTTGCACAAAGCCAACAATCCGCTCTTAATTAACGTCTCTCCTAACAACAAAGTATAGAGAGAACCGAGGACGACAAGCTCGCGCTAGAAAAGCGGCCGAGCGATGTATATAAATAAACGAAAGACCGCGCGCACACTCCACAAAGCGAGACTCGTTCAAGAAGAAGAAGAAGAAGAAGAAGAAGAAGAAGCAGCGCGAAAAAGGCGGGAAGAATGAATGAGAAAGGCGCGGGGGTAAAAAAGCCAAGCGGAGACATGACCACTCGGCTTAATGATGCGCAAGCAAGGAAGCAACGCGCGGCCTTCGAGCTATACGGCCGAAGAATCGCGCGCTCGCTTTAACGTCGAAAGGCTTTTTACCTATATAGAATCCCCAGGCAAGCATTAATCGATTCGATGGACAACGCCGACTATGTATCTCTCTCTCTCTCTCTCTCTCTCTCTCTCTATATATATATATATATATATATATATATATATATGTCGCCGCAGCAGGTGAACGCGTAAGTTACGAGAGTGGGATATATTGTCAGAGATCGAGCTACCGAAACGAATACGAGAAAAAGAGCCTCGTGACAAAGTGAACATTTTTTATCTTCTCTCTCTCGTGTCCACTTTTTCTTTCCTTATCGCTTATCTATTTTCAACCTGCGCTTTCATTAGGCCTGAGAAAATGCATGAAACGTAATGCTCTGTCCACTTAATAAACGTAGAAAGATTATATATTTATATATATACACTTTAAATCAACGTGCTCTCGGCGAACCACATGGTAATGGGAAAGAGAGGGAGAGAGAGAGTGGCGACGCTGTCGATTGCTTGATTGATGAATCGCTACACGGTGAGAAGACGATGGCGGAAACGTCGTGCTTTAATTTGACGTTCGGCTCTTACGGGAAGTCAGATGGAGAATGAGAATCATGGCGACTATTGCTGCCATTCTTGCCTCAAAATCTATGGTGGTTTGCGATATACATGCATATATCTAATGCAAAAAAGTCCGATAACCCATAAAAAAAGAAGAAATTCACTACCATATATATATAAGTGCAAAAAAAAGCTATAAAAGTTCAAACCCGCTCGCGGAGTAATAGCTCTAATATAGGTATAGGTATATACATACTATAATATAATATCCCTACGCTTCTCACGAGTCAAGCTCTCGTAGTAGCTGGAGCAGAGGGAAAAGCGAGAGAGCGTGCATATGTATACGTGTGTATGTGTGCGTCGTAGTCCGCCTACATCTGTTGGCACCATAATCGTTTATACGGGCTCGCCAGCTGATGCCGCTGCTGCTGCCGCCGCCACCGACGCTCGCATAACCAACTTGTATGCAAATTATATTCATGCAACGGGGATCTCGTACGATTACGCGCTCGCGTACTGGCTGCGAGTTTACAGCGGCAACACGCGTATAAACCTCCGCGAGCTATGCTGGATAGATAATACGCGTATATATACATATATAGATATTAGGTGTACGCGCAAGTGCGACTACTTCTGCTACGGTAGCTACTACCGCCGTTTGCCCCTTTCGCGTCGGTGCATTTATTTCTTTATACGTATACGAATACAACTCCGGATGAATATAATCGATCTTGTACATGCGATGGTGAAAAAAAAACTTGTATACATATATCAGTGTATAATATCTATGCTCGCACTGCGCAATCGAGAGATAATCGTCGCATTAAGTCCCGTGTCCTCGAATCTTACCCACATGAACGCAGAGCATTGGTACAGCATCATATATACAATAACTATGAAGCAGAGTAGCAGAGAGTAACAGCAGAGCGCATAATGCCGGCCGTGTACAAACGCTGCATCGTACCCTGTATACGCCCGTTGATTGTTCTCTAGGTGTATATAGGTATATGTATACATACGTATTCCATGCCAGCGCTGCCGCTGCTGTTCAATTACGCGCGCAATACGTATATATACGAGCTTGCGAGCCGCTTACCAGTAATTTCTGGCGTAACGCGACAATTAGCGTTATCGCACCAGGCTGATCGTCTTTGAAAATACTGCGGATATCGTAGTCTGCACAGTCCTGCTTCTATGTGTCCATATAACTATTCTGTATATAGAGGGAAAACGCAAGGCGATATGCAGTTGGTTTCGATTGCGTATAATCCTGTAACGAGGCGTCCGTGTTTGTTCTTTTTTGCTCTAGGCGTATGAAAAAATTCGTAAAATAGTTTGAAAAGTAAACGACGCAGAGCTTACAATCACCATTTGCTCCTCTAGATTCTCGGCTCTCGAACAAGTAGCTCTCGTAATTCTTTGTCCGCGTGAATCCGCGTGACGTCGTAGAGAGTAGCATGAGCAGTATAGCGCAGCTTAATTAGACGCTCTTGGCGTCGCGGCATCGTTGTCGCCGAGCGTTTTCTCCGTCGGATATAATGGATATTAATTGCCCGAAGCTTACTTTCCGCGGCATTAAACATTTTCTCCGCTCGCTCGCTGCCCATCCCTCATTGTTAGCGCCTCTTTTCTCTCTTCGTCCTACCTCTTTTCTTTTAAAAAGGACGTCTCTCTTTAGCATTAGCGCGGAATATAAGTGCACAAGTCTTTCCCTCAGAAGTCGCTGTCTCCTTCGTAGCCATGGAGTTTTGTACACGAGCTTTTCTGCGACTAAATGAAGAATCCGGTTGTCGGATAGGTCTTTTTGTGTATGAGTCGCAATCGTGTTTATATAGTATAAGTAAATCAAAGCTATATTATTCTTGTGCTTGCAATGTAATTTAATATTAATCTATTAAAAACTGACAGTACTCATACAAAAAATAATAGAAGGATTAAAGTATAATTATAAACGAGATGGTTGGAATTTGTTACGTAATCATTTAACGTTTTCCTCAATTTCAAGTATATGTTATATTTCAGGTAAAAAAGCTTGAATACAGATTACATTATTCAAGCTTTTTCGCTTGCAGAGATTACAATATAGACTTGAAACTTTGTAAAATGTAAAATAATAACGTAACGGACAAATAATAGTTTTTTTATCTACTATACATTGTGGTGTGAAATTTGAATTTTGAACTCTAAAAAAAAATTATTCTAAAATCAAAAGCAGTTGATCCAGAGTTTCAAGAAAAGGTGCATGTTCTATATATAATATATATGTAGGAAAAGCGAGGTGCTCATAATCTATCTAAATTTTACGAGGAACAGATCAGCTACGAAAGAGAGAGAGAGAGAGAGAGAGCGCGCGCGAAAGAGAAGAGGGAAAACTTTAGAGAAGCTTCTGGTATAAGTGTAAGAAGAAGAGCACGTCGACGAGGCGGTGCCGCAGGCGGCGCAACGGTAATCCATTTAAATAATTCCCGTCGCGTCAACAGAAATTCTGCGGAAGGGGTGCCAAGCTCGGCCGGATGTTGAAGGGTAGATTACACTAAATCTTGAAGATGATCGAGAGAGCGGACTGCTGTGCTTTATTTTCCTACGCGCATACTTCCAGCTAATTCGAAAGTTTTCGTTTAGAAGTTCATTGCGATGTATCTTTTGAAATATTTCGATTTGTCTAAGAATTGTGATAAGCTCTGAAAATGAAAAAAGATTCCATTGTTATATTTTTTAATTAATGACAGACATTAAATATAGTACGACTACTTTATTGCTGTAGTAAGAAAAGTCGAATATCGTGTTAAGCTGACACGTGCAAAAAAAGGACCAAGAATTCAAAAAGTTTGCGTGTGACGTACCGAGCACGCCATACGGGGTGAACAGCCAAGAAAGTCATCGCATTCCGCGGAGATGAGAAAAGCAAAGAGCTATTGTACCACTCCGTACACGTATACGACGAAGAAGTCTTTCAAATATAACCTGCGGTCTATTTAACTATGAGATCGATCCCCGAGCTTTGTAGTATTCTTATGAACATAGAGAATTTCAACGAAGTATAACATCGAAAATCATTAAATCAGGTCTATATGAACTTCAAAGACATTTTTCTCTTTGACTCGACGACGATTATTGGAGAGCGAAATGTTGTTTACTCCGAGGGAATTAACGCTCGTTAAAATGAAAGCGTTGCTGATGGAAAAAAGTGCGGCAGTGAAACGACACGTTTATATATCAAATTAAGATCCTTTCCGGAGCTCAATCCATTAAGTAACACTTTCGAGAGCATGAAAGTGAGCTGCAGCTGAATAACACCAAGCTAGAGAAAAATCAATAAACACAGAGAGAGAGAGAGAGAGAGAGAGAGAGAGAGAGAGAAGAGAGAGAAAGAGATGGAGAGGGGAGAGGAGTGAGAGAGCGCGCATAAAAACACACTTGCCGCGACGAACGAGCTTCTCACATCCTTCTCAATTAAGTAAAGCTCCTATACTCGCCTTCGTCAGTGCGTTTGTGTACATATAACGCAGCAGATCTCTCGACTTGGCCGTTTCGCTCTTTTTTTCCGCGGCTTCACTCATCGCGGCAAATCAAAGGGTGAAGCGAGTTCTACAATTAGACACTGCTCGCGCTTTCCCACATGCGCCAGAATAACACTCGAAGGGATATATGCAGCTTTTTTCTCATACTCGTTACACTACGAGACTGTAAACACGTTTATGCACGAAAAGCTGAATGCGCGTTTATATACCATACGCGTTGACGGTCGTTCGCTTACGTATATCAAAAATTGCATATACGTATATACAATATACGATCGCAACAAATCACCTTTGCGCATCGCTGCGTCCAAAAACATCGTTACTTACAAAGAGGTCTCTGCTCGAAAGCGTTTCTCTTCAACGTCTCTGCGTCGTTCCGTTTTTAACGCTCTCTTCGTCGTCGTCGTCGTCGTCGTCGTCGTTGTCGTTGATGTCGCGAACCAAACGAGCCGAGCCTCGGGTGCAAAAGACGACTACACACGCCGAAACTCTTCTTCTGGTTGCGAAGAGAGAAAGCCGCGTCGATGATTTGTTGTCTGGGCGTAGACGCGAGCGTCGCATGCTCGATCTGCGTGAGGACGTGTATATATACACTGAAACACGTGTGCGAAGTCGATGCTACGAGGAATTATTCGGACGCCCGGGCGAGGAACGAGGTAGGCGTGTTGAGATTTCAAGCACAGACCGACTGGATAGTCGCTGCCAGAATAGGTCCAGAAAGAAGGAAGAGTTTAGTTGGAAAAAGAAGCTAATTGGAATTTAGTTTATTCAACCAATTTAGATTGAAGCCGAGCTCTATCAATGAGTACGATTATAATGATTAAACGAATTTTTTTACAAAGTCTTCTAGTTTTCATCTAATAATTTTACACTGTGATTGAATAAACGATCTCTTTGCAATAATGAATGTTACATATATTTTTTTATAAACGATAATCGTATATATAATATCTATTATTCCGTCATCTGTATTAGAAACAGTTAAAAAGTAGACGATCTTTGCAAAATAATGTTTATTCATTGGGAATAAATTTTGTCCTATAAAACTTGCATAATAAAAAAAATCCCTTAATCAAATTGAATTCTCAATCAATTAACATCCCCGAATAGCTCGAAGCAGAGTGCCTTGTAAAAATACACCCAATAGCTCAATTACGCCTAGCCGTCGACACCTTCGCTATTTACCTTTTTCTTTTGCACCGAATGCCATGCCAAAGGCCAATTTCGCATAGCGTGTGCGAACTGTTCAAAAAAAAGCTCTCCTTGGCACACTGCGTTCTACCTAACACGTGTTTCACTTGACGAGTCGGACTGCCAGCGATAGAAATAGAACGGATCGGCTAATCGGCTTTTCCTTTGAGAATAAGCTGCGTGCATGCGCATGTATATAGAGCATCTGATTGCGCAATAACGATTGCAAGTCTAGGTATACACCTGTATGTATTGCGATGCTTCGTTGATTGGCAGCTTATCTTGGGTTTGGCGGAGGTGGGTTGAGCCAAGGAAAGATGCTGGATGAGAGATTAGTACTGCACGAAACCGATTACGTGAAAAAGTGTCGAGGTTTATATTCGGTCGACGAGAAAACTTGGTAAAAAATTTTGTTCGCGGGATAGTTCAGCTTTTTTTAAGATGTAAGAATTTGGTTTATGTTTTTATCGCAAGATCGATGCGGTTAGTTTTGTTTCAAAGTAGATAAATGAGTTTCGCAAGTACGTAATAAGAAAGTTATGGATGAATGCAATCGATGCTTCATTGAATTATACTACATGCTGGAAATAGATACTTATTTTATATTACAAAATGCTATATTTTACAGAAATAATTCTTATATTATAATGATTGAAATAAAAATTGATATGGCGATAATTGTGCTATTAATTTCGTTATTTTCATATATAGCATTGGTTAATGTTTTAATATTTGTAGCTATTACATTTAACTAGTATAGATTTAATTTACTTTATACAATCACAGGCTTCTTATATTTATTCAAAATATATACTTCTTATATTTATAAAATTCCCTCCTGTCTGCATATTCATAGACTCACTTTAATCGAGACACTCAAAGGACTCGAATGTCTCGCAGTTACAAGCGCAGTCGCTCTTCCTTCTCGAAAAAAAAATTTAAAAAATTAAAATTCACGACTTCTGGCGCCCAAAAACCTCTCCATTCTTCTTCCTCTCCTTTCCCTCATCGTCTTTCTCACACTCGCCGCACCGCGAGGAATTCGAAATTGGTGTATACACTTCTCTTTCTTGCAAAGCCGAGAAAAAGGAAGGGTACGGCAGTCGCTACATGGTCCAGTTGCAAGTCGTCGTTGACGGCGGCGGACGACAATCGCACCTCGATTTGCGGTCGACTGACGTGGCGCCACCTAGGCGGCATCGGATCTTCGAGATCTCAAAGAAAAATCTTAACCAGAGGAAAGGAAGAAAGAGCAACCAAGAGACTCGCCGACGATATCGTCGCTGCTGCGGTTTTATATTGCGCGACAGATGTTGAACTTGCCAATTGGAATTTTGAGAGCTGATCGGCTGATGGAGCGTAATAAGGTATTGGTTGCTTAAAGGAATCCTGAAACATTTAGTTTTATGTAAATGACAACGTTAAGCTGAATTCTACAATGGTAGAAAGTTGAGCGGAGAATTCCGGATGATACAATATTCATTTAATTTGAAATTTCCGAAGACGTCGATTATTTCAAGCTTTTGTAATTTAATAACTTGATTCTAGAAGAACGTTTTCCTAAAGTGTAGTAGAATATAGGACTTTACAGCTAATTATATCGCGAGCGAAAGAAAGCTTAGAATTTGAAATGTTAGCCAAGACAATGAGTAGCCAAAAGAGAAAAATCAACGTTATAATTAAGATTCTATTTAAGAGTATACACAGCGCAATCTTTGATGACAAAAAGCCAGTCTGTTATTGTGCGATATTTACTGAAATAAAACGAGGCCGCAGAGGGAGCGGGTTTGCAAGAAAAAAAAGAGAAAGAAACCTCGAGTCTATTAACAATCGACTCACCTTATTGTCCTAGTCTCTCGCTCTCTCTTATTCCCTTGGTTGATTGTTCCTCGAATAAATTTATAAAAAGCTCAAAGCTCTCATTGAGGCTCTTTGCGCCGCGAACAAATGCAAAAAAGCCGCGATTCTAATTCGCGCTTAATTGAAACGATAAAATTGCACGCTGCGAAATAAGAGCATACTTCAAAAGAACCTCTCGATTTTCCGCAGAAAAAAAGAAGCGCCGTCTCTGAATATACGCTCTGAAAAGATTCCCCTTGCGCGCTTGCGCTAGTCGCTATATAGTATATACACATATACATATACACCTATATATAAATCAACGTGCGAGGGAATCCCGGTCTCGCTTCACAATATAAGAGAGACGATCTCTCTTCTCGCTCGGAATTCCTAATTCCTCGAAACCGTCGGAGAATTCCCGAAAGGTCCATTCAGTTTCTCGGGCATATCATTAGGACTCGTTTCCAGGTATACACGCGCTCTGCGTGAATGGCGAGCTCGACTCTCTCGCTCTGTCTCACTATATATATACGTATTTTTCTTCTTTTTTTATCGCCCCTCTCTTTCTCTTCCGTTATGCGCGCACCGCCACGAAGAGTTTACCCTATCATCCTTCCCATCTCTCTCTCGTCTTTCGGTTTCTCTCTGTGTCTCCGCATTTTTTTCTCTCTTTCTCTCTCACTTGCGCCCTCCGTCTCTGTTACTTCCTTTCTGCTCTCGCTCGAACTCGTCTCTGTCTGCGGCCTGCCTTTTACGGGGCAGCCTTTTATATTCCTCAATCTCATCTTCCTATCTACGAGTTCTCTCGTCCTGCTTCTGCTGATTCTGAACTTCGCTCGCTTTTCGCGCAGTCAAGGTGCGCGTATATAATAGCTTCTCGGCAGCAGCGAGACAAAGTGAATTAATACCGCGTGCTATTGAGTTCATTCGATTTCGTTTGCTTCGAAAAGACGTCGGATAGTTTTTTCACGCGTGTGAGTGTCCGTGAGCGTGTAACGAGAAGAGACCGTGCAAAAGTTAATTTAATTAAACACCGACGAGTACAGTGTGTATTCTGTATATACATATACCGATAACAATCGAGAATTCTTGTTTCCTTGCCTAACGATCCTGATAAAAGGATATAATAAATTTTTTTAATGATTGATAGCCGGAGGAGATAAAGGAATTTTTTCACCTCTATCGGAGCTGCTATCAAAATACGTTGCTTACACACATCGGTTGGGTGTTGAAAAAACGTAAAAGGCTGTTTCATTCACTCGGCCCATTCATCCCGAGGGCCATTGAGAAACCGAACCGAAAAGCCAAAGAAACAAGAAAGAAAGCCAAACCTCTCTCTCTCTCTCTCTCTGTCTTGCAGGAAAAAACCCGTTTCCAACTCTCGTGTTTCGAACACTTGGTATTACACTGGAAAGTCTTTTCTCTCTTTATTTGCGAGCGGACTTTTATCAGTAGCTTGTACTTATTATTATCTCTCTCACTTATTATACAGCCTAAAGACTTTTACATCCAAATGTTGCATTGCCAGAACAGACGGTTTAAATAAGTTTCTGAGTTTAGTGTTATTACTCGAGAAGTAAATGTCGTCGTTCTGTTCGAGCAACATTGTATGTATAATTATTCGCGAGAAAGAAAAGAAACAGAGAATATTTCGAAACATTGTATTTTTAAATTTTGCAACGGTGATTAAAATAAAATTCTTTCGTTCTTTTTTTATCTTATAAATACATAAAGCTCGATCACAATATCACTAAAGTCAATCTCCATATAGGCAACAACATCGCTCGGTGTATATATACTTCGCATCTCTTGAGTACAAGCAAGCTGACTCTTCGGAGTGCTGCAAGAAAAAAGCAATCGTCGAACTTTTTCGTGTAGGACTCGCGGCAACACTTCTCCCCCCCCCCCCCTCTCCTGTCCCTACGACAAGCCGTTCTCGCAACACCTCCGCCTACACATATACGACTCGCCAGGTGAATGGATCCAACAGCAGCAGCT
Organism: Apocrypta bakeri; assembly: GCA_018906985.1. Taxonomy (NCBI): domain Eukaryota; kingdom Metazoa; phylum Arthropoda; class Insecta; order Hymenoptera; family Pteromalidae; genus Apocrypta; species Apocrypta bakeri. The sequence continues at coordinate 4,961,003 of JACCIA010000003.1, forward strand.
ACTATACACATCCAAGTATAAAACTATACTCATAGGTGTATATATACGTGTATACTGTACAGATATATACAATATATACATGTATCTACTCGATGCACACTTGCGCACACAACACTGCATCGGTTAGAAGCGAGGTCTGCGAAACTGAATGGTTATACCTGCAGCGCAGACTCGGGGCTCGTTAACGCGCGGCCTTGGCGCCGCGATTCGAGATGTCCGCTTTGATAGTCGGCTCTGCAGTGTACACCTTCTCCCTTTTCGACCTTCCTTCTTCTTCTTTGCAGCTCTCTCTCTCTCTCTCTCTCTCTCTCTCTCTCCGTTCACAGCTCGCACTTGTACAAGATTTAATCGAGGGCTCTCCGCTTCATTGTCTGTCTTTTTGCTCGATTTTTTTTCTTCACTCTCGTCACTTCAACTGCCAGAGCGCTGCCTATTTTCCGCGCGGGAAAATACCGGCAGATCGGTGACTTTGATTCGCTCGGCGACGCTGCCAGTCGTGTAATTAGATCGAATGTTATTTTTTTAAGAAAGAGCGTGTATAAGGTAACGAAGCGGCGCCGAGATTTATGGCGGCTTTTCGCGAGCATTCTGTAATTGAAGCGGCATTGAGAGAGTTGCACGACAGATTGCAAGGCACGACTTATTCTCAGTGTAGGTCGGATAAAACAGAAAGAGAGCAAAAGAGAGAGAACGATGACAGGCATATTGCAAGAGACTTTGTATGTACGAACGACGGCTTTATGTGTGTTATTCACTCTGCGACCGGGCTCAATTATAATTTGTATTATATAGTGGATGGAGAGTTTTAATTACAAAAAAAGAAATATTTTCATGGCTATTTAGCGGAATAGCATTTTGCAAAAGCCGAGTTTACTGTTATTTGAATAGCGAATGTCTTGAATAAAATCGCATGATTTTTTTTTGCTCCGTTTGAAATTACGAATCTATGCACTGGGGGAAAAAATCAACGGAATCTCATCAGATTCTCTTAATTTCCTGAAATATCTCTAAATTATTTCGAACACAAGATGTCCCTGAAGAAATGGTAGAAAAAATTTTTTAACGACCTCAAAATGAGTAGAAATTTTCGCGTTCTATATGTTCACAGAGATATGGCGAAAAAATGAGTCTACCAATAAGCATAGCAATAAAGAAAATAGTCTCGCAAAATCGATGACAGTAGTTGGGTATAATATCAGAAGTACGATCCTAATATAGACTCGTTCCAAATTTATTCAAGCTCCACGTGTAACTACGCGTGTTCGTAGATTCGCGACTGCGTCATCGGCCTAATCAGCCAGGATGTAGCTCGGAATCTTTATTGCTGCGGGGGCTCGTTAGCCCCGGCTCTCGTGGGTTTTGATCTCCGGCAGCAGTTCGTGTACGCCGATTATTAGAGGCGAAAGAGAGAAAGACTGTAAGGGGAGACTGCGCGCGCGCGCGCGTCCCCGGCTTTTTGCGTTCATTTTCGTTTCCTTTGCCAAACCGATGAAACTTGTATAACGATAGACTAGCCCGCGGCTCATCTGCTACGTGTACGTGTATCTCGCGATAATTACGTAAGTTTATTTTACGACCGATTTCCTTCGGACTTGAGTATATATATACCTATGCATTTGTATTTATTAAATATTTATTTCTACGTACAAGTTGTTGTTATTTCATCGTGTTTGTCGAACGAGTTAACCAACAGAGTCTTGGTACAAGTGCAAATCTCCTAGTTCATCAAACGAGATATATAATAGTCTGGCTGTACATATATAAATATATTCTATACGCAACCATAGCCACAGAGAGTCGGTGGCTGTAGGTTCGCGCCTGGGCAGCGCTGATACGGTCAGCCCCGGATAAAGTAGATATTAACACGAGATGATCCGTTAATGAAGCGTATGTTCACTGGGCCGCCTATTACCCGCAGCCTTTCCTGTTATCTTACCCGGACACCAGCGAGGACGCGCGAATTATATTAACCCCGCGCGCGTTAGGGCCGCTGTATACACTCGCGTTGCATACTGAATGTATATGTGTGTATATACATATGTATATATATGTATATATATGTGTGTATATATGTATATACATACACACATAAACACACACAACGTTTGGACTGGGATAACCGTTGTGTTCTGTTGCCGCAGCCAGACATTTCCATTCGGCGATGTGACCTTAATTAGCTCGCTTGTGGCGAGAGAGCGACTATACGTACTTGAATATATACGTATGTTTGGATGTATTTCGCTTTCGATTGCATTGCGAAGAGTTTGCCAAGTCGTCGTGTCCCTCCGACATACTGCCATTGATCAGAAAGTCAATAAGAAGGTAAAAAGATTTTTGATGAAAGCACCGAATATAATACACTCTTCCGATATGTACGACGCTCTCTGAAAAGTGCACACGTTAACACGCACCTCGATATATCTACATCCTTACAAGTATCTTCCCGCATATCCACCGCGCTCGTGCGCGCGCGCGCAGCAAATGATATTCATAAGTTCGTATAAAGGAAGTAGCGCGTGAAACACGGCGTGTTGCGCACGTTCGCGCGCGTGTATATATAATATGCACTCTCCTGACGTATATATATATATATATATATATATATATATAACCAAAAGGAGAAGCGCCTATATATAGCCTTTCCCTCCTTCAGAAAACACACAAGAGAAATAAGGCGTAAAAAAAGGACGGGGGCGACCGATGAGTAAACCTCTCGTATAACATCGTAATCGCGCAACGAGGGGCGATATAACGTATCTCCTTGGCTTTTTACATAATCAGCATTACTCACAATTTGGAGCATACGAGAGAGCGAGAAGAGAGAGAAAGAGAGAGAGAGAGAGAGAGAGAGAGAGAGAGAGTGAGAGGCGCTACTACCCAAAGGAATTTGCGCAGTTCTCTCTTTTATTATACACGCATATATCTATGCGTTGTAGACGCTCCGGGGAAATCGTGCCCCCGACTATTACGACTCGACCCCGCGGTGTATACAACTTGTATATTGTATGTCTTTGGGAATGCGGTTATTATCGCTGTGAAGTTTAATATGAATACCGTAGTTGGTAAAAATTATGCGTAATGTGAGAGGAGATGCGTTGCTGGGCAAGTGGGTTATTTTCACCGTTGGATTCGTTTATATATATATATATAAGGTATGTATACCTATATTATGCTGTGCATACGTGGCCCGCGATGATCAAATTTTTACGGTTTCGCCAAAGAACCCCGATGACTAAATTCTATAAAACTTCTCGAGCAGTATATTCACGCATACGTATACATACAGACTCATTTTAGTTTAGTTCTTATGGAATATATCGGGGTTAATTTATGCTTTTATCAAATCATAATCCGCTTTTCTGCGCGACGCTGTTCTATTCTGAAAATATAGACTAGGTTTTGCGTAATTCCATATTCCCCGGTGCTGATAGGCTCATTAATTCCCCGAGCAGAGTCGTAGGCGAAACAGAGAAAACGTTGAAAAAGTATATTACATTCTAAGGCTTACTGAAGTCGGATAAGGTATAATGCCTCGATAGCAAGCGGTCCCCCTCCTTGTAGAATATACCACTAGTAGGTACATTGCACGCGATGGAGCATAGACTATTCAAGTGCGAGCCTTGCGTGGTCGAAGCGGTACAAGTATATAGTTTTGCTATACAGTAGTCGACCGAGTTGAATAATACAATTCTACAACGTGAGATTCAGCGCTTAAATGCGTATATACACACCGAATGGCTTCGCACCTTTTGCTCAAGCCGAACGAGAATCCACCGCAAATCTACGTGTACTCGATCTCGATCTATATGTTATACAGTTAAAAAAATTTTCCCAATACTCCTCGAGTACACAAAAATCAATGCAGAAGCAAACTACAGCCCCTTCCTCTGTCCGGTCACGGAGGAGCAAGTGTCTCGCTCTGCGTGTTTAGCGAGAGAAGGGGAGAGGGAAAAGCGGAGAAGGCGTGCGCGCGACGACGCGGAGGGGATATCGGGGATGGTTAGATAAATGAGACCCTTGCGGGGTGTTCCAAGGGATGCCCAACACCGTTTCTCGGCTTTAGTTCTATACATATACATAAATATATAGGTACGTGGTTCAACATTGTCTTTCTAGCCCGCTTTGCCTTGCATGTAATATAGTTGCAGTGTAAACGCTGTGTACGTACTCGCGTAATATGTTAGATATGTATCACTGCTCTGGAAATCCATTCCATGAAAGTACCATTATGGTACTAGATACAGTGGAAATGATAACAGAATATTAACATTTTTTTTATCTCTGTCGAGTGTACATTATTATTAGTTTTATACTTACAAATAAATTAGCCTTGATATGCTCTAGTGGCATTGCCGAAACCATTTTTTAACAAAGATTAATCATTCTCCGCGTAATTGCTCGAAACAGGAAAATGTTTTTCGTCAAGATTGTTGTAAATGATGCGAACAGCCAACAAATTAATAATTAATAGGATAAGCCAATGTCTTTGTTATATATCTCGCATTTTTTTTATTCGCGTGTCAAGTGTCAATTTTCTAAGTCAGAACTAGGTATTTTATTTATTACCTGCACTTTTCTAACGGACAAATCGCACAGTTCCTGTACCTTAGAAGTTAATACTTCGCACTTTAAATGTAACCTATATAAGTATATAACTTTGACGTGTTACTGACGAGTGTATTAAACGCACAGTTTGTTATCTTGAAAAAAGGGAGAGAGAACGCATGTGGAAGGTAATTTGTATGGCTAATAACGAAATAATATATACCCACGCGTGTTCTACATTACAATGAGATAATTTAAATGTATGCGTAAACGCAGGAGTAATTAATGAGCGGCTTTCGACATTCGGGATAAGATAGGAACTCTTGGGCGCGCAAAACTCAATGTGTTAATGCATACAATCTTCCCTAACTTGAAGCTATACAATCAGTGACGTGTACTATACTGTACTGAGGCTCATAATAAATTCCAGCCACACGAGTCCACACGCGGCATCGATTGTCATGCCATATTCCAATTAATTTCGTCCTTATCGTTTTTCTCCTCGTATTGTGTGTGTGTGTGTATACTGTATATATATATAAATATATAAATACGTACGTTTATATATAAATATATATACGTAATCACGTGGGAAGCACGTCCTGTTTTTCCTGGTATAAAAAGAGCTACGAGAGAAGTATGGTCATCCGCACCTGTGTGAAACGCACACGCAGAAACACGCACGCACCCATAGGCATTCGTTTTATCGGTTCCGATCGATCACGAGAGATGCGTATAGGCGAACGAGCTATATTTTGTGGACGCGAAATAAAATATTTTGTTTGTATAAATGTTCGAAATACTTAATGAACAAAAGAATAAATTTTTAGTTTAGAGTTTTTACTTATTCCTATAAGATAGTACGCGTCGTGCTTTTCTCAAACGCGTGATTTGGTATCTTGAGATTTGTTCATTCAAGTACATCGTTAAAAAATACATCGTAAGTGTATATAGATATATTTTCCGCATAGCACCTTGCTGAACAAACAAAGTATACAAAATTCATTGTCATTCATTGAGAAGCCGCAGACCTGTGCGCAGCAAATACTACTCGACAAAAAATCGAAGCCGCATCGAAAACAAGAAAAACATCGCACACCACAGCCGGTAAGAGAAGTTGAGACTAAGAGAAGAGTGTGAGAGATAGAGAGAGGGAGAGAGAGAGTATAAAATAAAAGCAAAGAGAGAAAAAATAAAGAGCGAGTGAGAGAGAGAGAGAGAGAGTGAGCGAGTGAAACAGAGAAAAGCCGAACGGCATCCGTGCCAGCAAACCAGAGTCACAAGTAAGAGGGAGTGTAAGAGCCTCAGCTCGACACGCCAGCAGGGGGTGGTGGTAGCATCAGCGAGCAGCAGCTCCTCTCGCGGTAGCCAGTATCCGCTGTCAGTCCGTTCACGGACATAAGCGCGCGCACGACTTCTCTCTCTCTCTCTCTGTATCTCCCTGACCAGGAGAGAACCTTCCTAGATAGGAAGGGGGAGGCCAACTACAAGCTTTTCTACTTAGCGGGCGCCCCGAGGGTGCCGACGAGAGAGAGGACCACCCTAATTGCGTCCGAGAGACCGGACAAAGCGCGACTCGTGTAGGTATATGTGCTGCTCTGCCGTTCGGAGGGTGTGGGAGAGAAAGAGGGGCGGCGGACGACGCGAGCTGTGCAAGGGAGGTTATGTCCGGTTCCGGTTTCTATCTCTTGTCCGGCGAGTCTCTGCCCTCTGGCGGTGGACACGCTGTACTACAAACTTTCGCCGCGCGGACCTGAGTAAACTTGCCGTGTAGGCTTCTCTGCGGATAGCTTATTCGGATCCTCGCCCGAGCTTTTTTTATTTTTTTTTTATTTTTTTTAACCCGTCTACTCGTCTTCTGCGACAAAGCAGACTCGTATACCTATATCGATAAGTTTTATTCTCCTAACGTGCAAAATCCCATTCAGACTGTCCAGATCGGCCGCTGTTCGTCTGCCCCGAAAGCTTTACATTCTTTTGGAATTCTGTCCGGTTGTGTACTACTCGTCGGGTCTATACTTTATCTCGGCTAGACGACTCGTGCGGTCGTGCTCTATGTGTGCGTGTGTCGCCGAGAAAACGCCGAGAAGTCCAGAGAGCGCGAAGCTTTCAATGTCACGGAACGCGCCGAGAAATAAAATAAAGGAGCTTGCGATCCCCGAGTGTATAAACCTGCGCGCGCGCTCCGTCGCCTCCTCGTTCAATCGTATCCCTAAGACTCGACTAAAGGGATGCTTTGTGCTCCTACGCTCTTTTATCTTCTTCTTTTCCGAGCTTTTGCTCCTTTTTCTTTGTCGTTTCTACATTTATACACCCTATTGCCGTGGCTTTTTAACGCAATCTTCCATCGTTGTGAAATTGAAATTAGTAACTTACATTAATTACCAATGAGTTGCAAATCACTTAGCAAAGACAATGAATACTAATTTAAGTACTAATTTAGCAATGGAGGAATAAAATCTTCATTATCTCTACGAAACACAATCGTCGCGAGATAATTGAACGAAATAATCAGTCTATATGTATACCATAAAATGAAAAAAGAAGAAAAAACAGCGTGCATCCTCGCACCGGAGTGTCGAAAGTGTCGGATTCAGCGACGTCGGCGCCCCCTGTCGGTGATAACGTTGACGCGGTTTGAGCTCGCTTCGAGGGGCGGAGTCAGCTGGTACTCGGTCCTCCCCTCGTGACGACGGAAGGCCGGCCGGCTTCCGTAGAGGGGGAAGACGAGCAGCGCCAGAGCTGTCCCCCAGTGCTTCGCCTCTGTCCTGCTTGCGCCGCCGGACGTGGCGCTTCGAAGCCTTTAAATGAACTCTGTTGTACGTCTCTGTACACATATATGTCTATCTATATAGCTTTGTCTTTTTCTGTATGTTTATTTTTCCAAAGGTGCTTTTTGGATTTTTGGGGGTGAAAGAAAAGTCTAGGATAGGTCTGTTCAGTTGGTGCAATTGAAATCGTTTTGCTTTGCTTCGTATACGTGTGTGATAAATGGGTGAAAGAAAATTCAAGCAATTGGCAAATGATCGTGGGTTTTTTGTTACGTTCTTGGGTGAACTTATCTTTCAATTGACGAGTAAATGACGGATGCATTCGTTGAATATTCATTATGAAAACAAGTTTTATTTCACTAACCACCGCACATCAACAAACCGTTATTTAGGTTACTTTATCGTCTCGCAATCTAAGCTTCACAGAACAGTTAGTCATTTATAATTATATGCAATCGATATGCAAAATTTCACATCAAAGGCTTGTTGAGAATTTTTTTTTATACTCGTTATACTACTGTGTATTTCGGAATGAAAAAATATATAGATACTTTATACATAATTTAACCAACAGGTATCACACTAACTAACACAATAACTATATTGCACACTCAAAATCGAAATCTGCATTTAGAAACTGTAAAAATCTGAATTTAACGACACCCCTCGAATAAAATTCCCGTATAACCTCCGAAAATAATTGAAATTCATATAAAAGAGAAACTTCCTCACAGCATCACGATCAACAAAAGCCAGCCAAACGATCCCAATTCATCGGCTCTCTCCTCTCTCTTTCGCGGCACCTCTTTAGCGAAACGTTCCAGAACTGTTGTGTAGAGCCACACTGCGACTACGACCATCGTCAAGATCAATAAAACAGGGTAGGAGAGAGACAGAGAAAGAGAGAGAGAGAGAGAGACTGACGAAAAAAACGAGGGGGAGCTATGAGAGCATTACAGGGGAAACTTACGCCGGGAACTTTGTATTATATTCGATTCGAATTAAACTCGTATCAACGCGGCTCGATTCAATTATGGAGAGCGTATTAACGCGGCCGTGATTAATTAGGCAACGAGCTAAGAAAACTCTCTGGGTACATATCTGTATATATACATGCAGAAGGAAAGCACAAGTCGAAAGGGTTCCTCGAGTCCTAGTATATATAGTTAAGTATGCAGCAGATGACACAGATGTTCGTGGCGTCGACGACGATTATTAAACGCGAGTAGTATATACGTATATAAGACGCGAGTTATACGGGCTCTTTTATTAGACGCGGAGGGCGAGGAAAGTACTCGAGATTCGCTGTATTCTGCCACGCGTTTTTCGGCCTGTCAACGTAGTGCGAATTACGTCAGCTGAAAATTACCCGCTACAATCGCATGCTTGACACTTTTCTAATCTGCCTTTATACCTACATATATATTATCTAATGTATAATATACCGTCGGTGCAAATTACACGTTTTCAAGAAGCCGCACGAGTACGAACATTAAAAGACAATGTAAAGTAGAGGGAACTATATGTGTATACGTGAATGCGCATACACCTCGAAGTCTCAAGCCGAAAAAAGTATGCTCTCGCTACTGACATCGGGATATCTCGAGCGCCAAGGGGAATCAAACATTCGCAATTATAACGGGAGAGTTTGATCGATGTCCCAGTGCGCATATCACACGAAGCCAGCCTCGAGTATATATTCTTTGATATTACGCGCAGTAGTAGTAGAACAACAGCCAGTCCGACGTCCTTTGGATCAGCATCTGAAGGGAGATAAATAATCCCGTTGACTGACAGCTCTTATATGAAAATTCGAGTGTTTGACTAATAGCTCGCCAAGTCGGGGGACGAACCAAGAGATTTGCATATACGCGTCACGAGATATCGCACGGGGGCGAGTGGAATTCTCTTTTTTTTTGTAAAAAATTTTTTTGAAATACAGTGACGATTAGACGATGTTCTCGACTAATGATCACCGAAGGAACGTGTTTATTAAAAAACGTAGGGGTTGTAAAAAATGAAGTCCTGATGCTTATTGGATTGGGCTGTGGGAATGAATGATGTTCTGCGAGTCGTTAGCAAAAGTGTATTATTGTTTCTCGCATATACCGTTGTACTTTTTGATATTCATTTTTTTTTTATGATCTGAGTAATTACTGCAGCGCATATACAATGGCGGTAGTAATATACATAAAATAAAATCATTTATATTCGGCATAAAAATCAAATAACTTCGTTATTTTTTACGTTCTGCTTCGAATAAACTGACAAAAATACATTTATATGTGAAAAAAACATCGATAAAACCCATTGACTCGAAAAATCAAAGAAAGTTAATACTTACGCAAATCTTTGCTCATTTGTCAGATTGACTCTCCGTTTTTTTCTCGATAAAATCGTCGCTAACACATATCCCACATTAGTCGTACGATTTTTCGCTCGATCTACCGCGTGTCACTCGTCTACTCATGCATTCGACACAGACACTCGCACGGGCCTTTTCTCTCGAACAAAGAGAATATAGCCGACGCTCCACTTACGAACACCTTTCGCGCGGTCCCAAGCAAACAGCGCTTTAAAACTTGATACTCAGCTGCCTCGACCTATTCGAATATATACCTATATATACGATGATCGACGCCTTGTTCATATACTCTCGAGGTCGACGGCGAAGATGAAAGAGAAGGAAACATCAACGAGAGCGACTGACCTGCACCTTTTCTACTTCCGTCTCTCTTTTCGTATACATATAGCTATATGGCTATGAGGATCAAGGCGCGTGGTGTGTTATTTTTTTCTTTTTCCGACTTGGCTTTTCAATTTCGTGGCTAACTCTCTTACGAGGATCCTCGTTGCGGAAATACCATAAGACACAAAGCGAGCGACGAACGAATGATTTCTTATAACAGAAGATGTAAACGTCTTACCTGACGCGCGACTTCGACTCTTCAACCATCGAGGCTTTAAGAAGTTCATTTAACCACTATATACATGCTGCGCTTGTAGAAACTCGCATTCTAAGGTTCGCGGCTGCTAACTTTTTCAATGAAGTTCGCGCAGGCTCCAAGTCTGCGATAACTGCTCGGCGCAGCTGCAACGCTCCCTCGAGATTTGGGCCAACTTTTTTCATTCGACTCTTTCAACTTTGCCGGGAAATAAGGGAAAAGTGGAAAAGGATGACGGGTGCATGGCGTTTTCTCGGTTTTTTCGCCATCTTAAACGTTCCTATGATAAACGTAAGTTCATACATGTTACAGTTGTAAACCTGTGTGTATATAAGTTATATATTCCTCACGTAGAGACTTACGCATATATGTATACGTATATATGTGTGTGTGTGTATATATCAGGAGAAAACCTGTTATGCTCTTATGCTCAATCACTTGTTTATTCGCGCTCTTTTCCACGGCCTAGATCTTTAGGCGGGCGAACGTTGAAAAATAAAAAGAAATCTCACAGCCCTTTCGAATATTAGCTGCCCCTGAAATCCATCGACCAAAGCAAACACGCTATCAATCAAGCTTTCATTCGCGCAACGTTTCCTCTTCTCATCGTTCTGATAAACAAATATTAATCATCGATTCTCTTCCACGTCAACGCCGACATCTCCATCTTCTCTCTCACCTCGATCCGCTACGGAATGTCCGAGCTGAGGATACATCGCCATATATGTATATACATACAATGTATGCGTCGAACAAAGAGCAAAAAAAAATTCTTCGACGTTGCGTGGTTAGCGAAAAGCGTACATAATGCGCGAGATGACGTCTGAATGAGCATTGAACGCAAGCGTAATTGGCGGACCGACCAACTGCGTGACTTCTGAGTCGATCGATGAGCGCGCGCGTCGCAAGGCCGTAGAGAAGCTTAACAATCGATTTGTTAGGGGTACACCTATTGGCCGAGAGTGACGTCTTGCGTGATCGGGATTTTCGATTGTATTTTATATACAATGTAACGGCCTCTGACGTTTGCGCTGAATAAAACGCAGAGATATACACTTGGATTTTATTTACACAACGAGCCGAGAAACGAGAAGTCCTAACTTGGATTATTTATACTTTCGAATTATTCGGATACATTCTCAAGTAGTCTGACAGTTTACTTATATCGTTTCACACGATTGACTTTATTTACTCGTAGTTGGTCGTTGTGTTTTAATATCTCATCCAACAAGTTTTACGACCAATTCGATCTTATGTATATATAACATATACATATTGTATATAACTGAGAAAATCAAACATACAAAATTCATATGCATATGACGTTTTAAAAGCATTCGTTACATGTAGACTTTACCGAATTAATAAATAATCGTTCGAATACTGTGCACACGTAAAAGTATACAGTGCGCTGTCAGAATGTAACATAAGCACATTCGCTTTTCCTGCGTGAAACAACTCGTGCAAGATTTACGAAATCAGTCTCGCAGCCCATTATTCCATTCGCTTTACAACGTACTGTTTCTCGCAGGATAAAGGTATATATAACGCTCCGTTACATTCGGGACTGTTTACGTATAAAAAATTCAGTACTCGGCGAAATTCGACGCGACATCAAAGAATATCCCAATTCGTGCTTCGGAACAGGTGAAACGACGATAATTGCTATAGGCGACAACAAGCGCTCGCGAATAATCGCAGAGCGACGAAACATTTGACGGGCGTTCGATGCGTACAATGAGGGGGATGACGATCATTCGGAGTCGTTGATCCAGAAAAAGTCAATCTGGTAGCGCGCGTCGGCTGCTATTGTGACGCGGCGATGTCATCGATGACGAGGATGAGGATGTAAAAGAGAAAAGGGAAATTCACGCTTTTCGACCCTTATTCGCCAAAGTGCTCCGACAACTATTTCGTTTTTAGCGTTGGCACTTAATAATTAACGCGCGAAATGCTCCGCGTTTTTCGTGGCTTTCCGCGTATTGCTATTGTCGTTGTTACACGCTGTCAGACTGGCGATAGTTACTGCGAAGCTTTTAGCCACTTTAATTAATCATTAAATTGCTTCGATTAATCATCGAATTGAAAGCTATCGTTTCATGTGTATAGTTATAAATATACGTCAATCGTGGGGGTTAAAGAATTTTAAAAAAACTCAGTGCTTTAGTTTATAGCCTCAAAATTTTTATTATATCACCCAGGACTTTACTCGTCAAAAGTTATTTTAAAGACACGTACCCAACGACAATCAAACTTTAAAAAATAGTATGAAAATCCCGTGGCGTTTCGGTATACAATCCATCGCATATCGAATTTTTTTTCCAATCCCTTTTGCAGTGTAGAAACGCCAAAGTGAGAGAGAGGGAGACAGAGAGGTGAGTGAAAAAAAGCATAAAGGGAGGTTCATCGGCTCGTGCGCGAAATTTCGGAGGAACGCGTTTCGAAAAGCAAAAGAGAAGAGAGGAATCGACGACTGAGTAAATTCGAAATTCAATTGAAACTGCAGCAGTGCGAGAGAAAGCGCGACTCAGATGACCCGAAACGTAATCAAACAGACGGGCGGAGTCCATACATATGAATTTCGCTCGTTTTCCGGCCGACGCGCTTTTTTTCACTCCGACGGTGTATGTGTATAGCGCGAAATGACGCTTCGCGCATCGCTAAGTCCTGCGTTCGTATTTTTTTCACTATATATACATATATGTGAAAGGTTATATTATATGTATATATAACCATTCGCACCGCACGTAGAAAAGAAGGAAAGGGATAAAAAATATTCGACTTGACTCGAACGAACAAAGAACGACCCCGCGTTTTCCCTTTTGAACAACATAGGTACATTGAAAAATTTACCAATCAAATTTATAGACTCGCCAACACGTGTCAACAAGCGAGCAAAACTTGCTTCTGCATCTCGTATAATTTTGTATTTTCGCTCGGAGGTTCCCTTTCATGTTTTTTTTGTCCCTTCTCCCGCACGTCCTGCAAACCCGCGCGTATTATATACACACATTGTGTGTATATATCTATAGAGAGAGAGAGGGAGAGAGGGAGAGAGAAGAAAATCCGGGCGTCGCATTTAATTTCGGTGGACGGAAATGACAAACAATTTGATCAAACATTTGACAAACACTCGTTGCAGTGCCGCGTCCAAAACAACTTTGCGCTTCGGCAAACATAACAGTTGAAAGTCATACGTATATCTGTACATGTACATACATACATACAACGTATATACATAAATAGGTATAGATATATTTTAGTATATGGATATCGTGGAAGCTTGTTATGCTCACCACTGTCTGCGCAGCAAAGTTGCCCGGGTTGCATAGCGCGCGGGACAGGCTCAGTTTTTCGGCGTTTCATCCTCGCCCTCTTCTTTTTTCCAAACTGTAGGAGTTATTTGTCTCCGTGCACGCGAGATAGCGTTTGTGCGCTTGTACATATATATATATATATATATATATATATATATATATATATAATACGTATACACGTATATACGTATATACGTTACCCTTTATTTCGTCCTGTGTTTTCTCTCCCATTTATAAGCGTGTGTATATGTGCGTTACGTTTTTTAATTAACACAGTATATATACTGGACTTGGAGGAACGAAGGAATATTGAAAAAAGCGAGTTTGCACGAGGTATTGAAAGAGCGTATATGGCCGCGTATGTGTGTATATGTGCTATAGCGAATTTTTTTTCTCAAAAAGGCTTTGCGCGAAAAACTGCAACTCTGATTTCCATACGGAACGTGTATCTTCAAAGAATATTGCTTGTTTCGAAGAGAACAGACTCTTTTTATGCAACACCGTTTGTCCGAGCTTTTTTGCTCTTTTTTAATTAAAAGCTTGGCCGGACAGTGCATGCACGCCTCGATATCAAATCGGTAACTTCTCTTTAACGCGATATATATATGTACCATTTTTTACTTAAACAATAACGACTCGCGCATTGACGTAATTCAAAAACGAAATTATATTTGAAAAGTTTCATTTAAATAATAAGCACGTTTATACCTACACCGCGAGGGAGAAACTGCAGCAACAGCAACAGTAGTTTAGCAGTCACGAGCAAGGCTTTGCAAATTGCCGTCGGAGGGGCGGTCCTCAGGCCTAAATAGAAACGTCAGGAGGCCCGTGTAAGTGGCTTGTCCAACATTTTGATTAACACGTCTTGCAGACGCGAAAGCCGAACTTCTCTCTTTATCCAGGTCTCACCTTCTATTTTGAGAATACAGCCTCGACGGAAACTCGTGAGGTGCGTGGGCGCCAACTCCGGATGGTAGAGTAAAAGAGAAGTTGTTTTAGGGCTCCGTTAGACTAGCGTAGAAAATTTCAACTCCAAAAGCCACGCTTCAATTTATCTGTCTGCCTCAAACAGCAATTTTTTCATTGCTATAATTACACGTAAATAAAGTATTTCTAACACACTAATAATAGTATACGACCGGTTACTAATGCTCTTAAATTTTTTAAATTATTATCAATTTTTATTTAATCCTAAAAAGTTGTATTAAAAAGCTGAGAAAATATGACTTATGGCCATCAACGATGTATTCATTTTCCTTGTGTCTTGTAAGTAAAACTAACTCGCGTCGCAATCGGTAAAGTTTACTTCGCTGACAACTCGTCAATCCTTTCAAAGGCTATATAGAAAGCAGATTGGGATTATTTTATAGGCTTATCAAATTGATAATCGACGAGAGAGTAAGGAGTATAAAGAGCTCCCCGAAGAAAAGCAAAGTCAAACACGGCATTGTGAGAGAGTATAAGGCAGAAGTTAAAGAAGGGGATCAAGACGGCAGATCGAGGGGACGGCTCGTCGCTGCGAAAGGTGCAGGTTATCCCGGAGGCCGCATGCGTGGCTCTTATATAGGTGGGTATTAGCGTGTCGAGGTAGAGAGGAGGGCCAGCCGTCGCGCATAACACGGCTATCAGCCGAGAAAAAAGAGTCGGCCAAGCCTTCTTCGCTCTTCTCCGCACAGCCCGAAAAGGCCGCGTGTACACGTCTGTCAGTCGGTTGGTATATATCGTGTTTGTGTCTGTTTATATATATACATATATCCATATATATGTACGCGAGAACCCGCGGGTCGATTCACACATACACTCACACGCGCACACGCGGAGTTCGCTGTTACTTCTTTCTTTTTGGCCAAACGCTCCGATCTCGCGCTTCTCGACTCTTGTTTTCTCGCTCTTCCAAGCTCCTCTTATCTCCCTGTATATATACGTTTTGCCCTCTTTTGGTCTGCACGACGAGCCCAAGTGTACGATTTGTACGCGTATAGAGTAGAGGCGGTGGCTTAATCCTAGTCCGATGAACCACTGCTATATTTTACTTATCGGATAACGCAACTGGGAAATAAGTTTTCATCATCAGGTGCTATCAATCCGCAGTGGCTTTGTGAGTTTTGGACTCTCGACTGCGAACAAGACGCGTTTTTAATTAATTGGAATACGCTTGTGTAAACTGCTCCGAGCACACATGCCAAGAGTCGAAACGCTCAAGCGATTGGCAATGAGCTGAAAGTAGAAATTATACCGTGCGTATAGTGGATACGTATATGTATAAACGATGGCTTAATCCTCCTTGACGCTCTTTCCGAGGGTCGACGAAAAGAGTCGCAACGGTATTTCGGAATATATGTGTATATATATCTCTCGTGGAAACGAGTTCTCGATTAGAGAGACTTTTTTTGCGTGCCCGTAATTGGAGGTTGTTGCAGCATAAACTGACTCGCGCTCGATCTTTTTCTACTCCGAGCTCACGTCGGGTGAATTATACCGCGCGATGGCTTCGTTCGGTTTAATTTACTTTAGGAAGTCCCGAGTATTCTAAGCTTATATTCGGCTATTATGCGTGTACGTTGAGAAATACTCACTCGTTTACCCAGACTATCAGTAATAACGTGTATGAAATTTTTATCATTCTAATTACGACTAGTTATCTGGAATCTGAATAGATGACATGAAGAGTTTCAAATTATTATACGGTTCGATGCATACGAGTAACTAAATCGTCGCCTACGCGCATAATTCAAATACAGATAAAGGAATCAATCATTTCTATTATTAATACTCGATCATTGAATTATCGAACCTCATTAATATTTGCTAGCATTTTGAAATATCTCCTATCGTCGAAAATGAAATTGCAACTCGACCGTCATCCTCATGCTAGAAGCTAAAACAATATCACAATAGTCCGTTGTCGTGAGACAAATAACCGAGTAGTTTATAGTCGAGTCGGGCCTAAGTGCCACTATAGCACGTGTATATATCTATAGACTTACCCCCAAAGTCTACCCTGTACAGAAGAGGCAGTTGCAGAGTATATACCCGCAAAAGCAAGAGCAGAGACGAAGAGGAAGACAGAGAGACGAGATAGAGAAGGCCTGACTAGAGTCGACTCGAGTTGCTTATATGCAATGTAAAGCAACGTTCAAGACTCGCCGGTAGTATACTACTCCTGGACCGAATTCATGCCCTCGGTTTGCGAGACTGTATTAGTTACTGCTGGTAGTCTCTGCTCCTGAAACTACTAGTGTAGATTGGCATGTTCAATTGTATCGCTTCGCTTGGATTTTCTCTTTTTTTATCTCAGTATAAACAATTCCAATCGTATTTTCGAATTAAATAATTATAATAAATGAAAAAACAGATCACTGGGTATTCTCAAATTACCCATCGTTTAGAACTCTTTTTCACCACGAATGCGAGAGCACTTAAGCACATACATACACACACACATGCATACTCATATTATACGTGCCGCTGATTCGAAAGGGAGCGAATGCGAAAGGGCGATCGAGAGTTCATTCGATTATACGCTCGTTCGTCGTATTATTGTATGCATTATATAAGCGCCTCGGTTTCCCCTCGGTATGTGCGCGTATCCTATATGTAAAATAAAAGCGCATAAAGAGCACAGTGTCAACGACTTATGTCATTTTCAATTACTCGCAAGTCCACGAGAGTAGGAGTGTATCAAACGAAATTTACTTATTTTAAAGTGTCCGACAGTTCACAGTTTAGGTTTGTCATGGCGTCGAACGTGTCTACGAGTACCATTTTGTCAACAACAACTTTGGTCATAATTTTTTGTTTATTTCAAGTAGTAGAGTGCAGATACGGTCAGACAAGGCCATGCGTTTTTACCCAAGCTCGCGCGAATAACAGCTGCGTAATCGAATGCGAGCCATTTGGAGAATGAAATAGGAGAGGAGTAAAAAAAATGAAGGAAGAGGTCGTAGCGGGGAGAAAATCCGCGCAAACAGAAAAATCAGCTTTAGTTTTTTCCACGTTCGCGTGCGCGCGCGCGCGTGAGTTCTATTCCCGACACGAAAATTATACAGGACTTTTAGGCGATTGGACTTTTTGTCTCCCGGCGACAGCTGCCTTATTCGCCGCAGAGACTTCGGCTATATGTATAATGGAAGCTGCGAAGCGCGAAAAAAGATCCTTGACAAATTCGATTCTCGTGTCACGGCTTGTGAAACAACGCCAAGAGCCCGGAAAAGTGCCGCAAGAATATAGGGGGAAGGTATATTTCTTTGTTTATATGTATATATACGTACACACATACACAACTACATACACACGCACACACACACGGTTGAAGTAGCAGGAAGTGCAAGGAAAAAGCAGCGTGTGCGAGTGCGTGAAATATTTCATGTATAACGAAGAGCCGTGCGAATCGCTGTTAAAGAATCACGCTCACTGTAGGAAATGTTACGCATTCATCGTACGCGCTACTCGTAGTTTTGCCTTCCTTGAATTTTCGATTCGATTCAAACTACATATAGTTTTGTAGAAAACTCTGTTTATTTTCATGTGTAAGTTATAAATGTGTAATTTATGTTTATATTGAAACTTATGGTATGTGCAATGTGCATCTTCATTAATTATGATTCTGACGTGAACGGAAACCAGCACTGAGTTGAATTTTGATCGCTGCAATTTACATAGTTTAAGAGTGTATTGCCTTCGAGTCTTTACGTTACTTCCTCGTTCGTTAGCTAAAAGTATACCGATTGTAAGCACTTTTTAACGCAGCGACAAATACAAACGCGAGCGAAAACTCGCGAAATTTTCTCGCGCGCGACGTCGCGGGAAAAGTCGTAAAAACATGCGCTGCTGCGCCACTCGTCTTTTTCCCTAACGAAACGCAAAAACACAGACCATTTTCGCTTTTATATACGACAGAGAGAGAGAGAGAGAGAGAGAGAGAGAGAAACACCTCGGACGAAAGTACCACGAGCTAACAAACCTCGACTCCTTTCTTCCATTCCGAGGCTGTAGTTCCCCTTTGGCGCAACATCCCGCCGCGTATAATCGAATTAAGACTCTTAAAACCTCCGCCGCCAATGGCGCACGAGCCGTACCTTGTCGCGGGCAAACAAACTTTACTGCCGGGGTAAACAAGCGCACGACTCTCCAGCCGGACTCTTACGCCGGATTAATCATTTTACGGTCGACTCCTTCTCTCTCTCTCTTTCTCCCACGGCGCGCGTTCGCGAGGAAAACATTTTCCAAGAGAGCGGGAAACCAAGATATTTTTACGCGATCGAGTGATTGACTGGCCTTATGAAATGATATCCTTGTTAAGTGCCGCGTTTACGACGTCGTAATCTTATTGTGTCTCGCGTCTTAATTAGAGCCTCGGCGAGCTGCGTTTCTTCGAGTAAACGAGAATAAACGCCTTGAGAGTCATGCTGATATATACTCTCGATTTTTTTTTAAGGGGGACAGTACCTCTCGCGTTTATTGCTATACAGAGGAATGCTGTTAGGAAATTGCTCAGCGATAGATACCATAAATATATAAGGATGATTAAGGGAGAAATAGCTAATGAAATATATAACTTGGAATATATTTATGAATTTTACTATCAAGCCATGACTCTTTTGTTTTATGTCCAAGTAAGCTAAGTCTTGGCATCGTTGAGTCGTATATCTCAATACGTAATTTTATTGCGGTTTACCGTACAAGATTCGCATCTTAGAAACAGATAATTCATCGTAAATAATACCTATAGCTAGTTTCATAAAAATGACAATCGAACAAAAAGTAGCAAAATTACTTTGAGGGTTGCAATCGTAATATCATCCGATTGGAATCCTACGATTACGGATTTTAAATACAAACGTGCGATCGAGCGAAAGTTCGACGATGTAAAACAATTATATGGCCTCTCGCCGAGCCGATCAATACATCATCAATTTCCATTGTCAGGCATACCCATCCCGTCTGCGTGTCATGATTATTGTCCGGCGAACCCATGGTACAATTGAAATTCCGCACTGATAATCCGCGCGCGCGCGCCCAAGCATTCACCACTACGTTTTTAACACTGCACTGTTATATATACATATATGCACGTAAAGGCTGGAAGAGGACTTTTGCCAGCGAGGAATAATGTATAATGACAGGGAGTCGCTTCGCGTGTGTTTGGAAAACAATGCGTCACGAGCAGAGCTTGTTCATAAATATGGGTACGCGATGATTGCCTCGTTGATTTTTCCCCGGGGGCCATGTTAATAAAGTTTTATTTGACTGTTAAGCGGAGAGAGGGAGAAGGGATTGTTATAGTCGTGTTATATATACTTTTGAAATTATTTTTCCACCTCTCGGCAGTTGAAATTGAATTTCCTGAAAGTTGTCGAGCGTACACCCCCGTGTAGCAACCCTTTGAAAGCTCCATCTCGCACTTATCCGCGCCTGAGCAGCGTCTCAGCTACGTTATATAAGTAGCGATGTAAGTGCTTGTAGACTAGGAGCCCCGCCATCATAAGCAGCAGCCGCGTGCGCCTAATGAAACTACAAATCTCTCTCTTGCTCCCTCGTACACGCGGCCTTGGGCGCCACCTGTTCTTTAGCTTCACGCTCTGAACGTCTTGCTGTATAACGAGAAGGAGTTGCAGTATCTTCTCTCTCCCTCTCTCTCTCTCTCTCTCTCTCTCTCTCTCTCTCTCTCTCTCTCTCTCTCTCTCTCTCTCTCTCTCTCTCTCTCTCTGGCACTCTGCCGCAACATGCTTGTACACGCCTGCTTATGAGATCCCGGATTATTTCCTCGAACACTTGGCTGATGCTGAGTCGGTTGTACGTCAGTGTAGAGTAGTGTAAAGTGAAGCTGATGAAGAGAGAACTAGTGTGATGTAAATGTTCTGACGATTTGGATTTTTGATTATGATGTATATAGCCTTTTTGTGGAAGTGCATATTGAAATATTGTACATTTTTTGAAATTCTACAATTGAATAAACAGAAGAGAATTCTACATAATTAAATGATTTTATTGTCTTATATAAATTATATAAATATAATGCATGGTACATTTAATATCTCACGCAAATCTGACTATAACAGATTTATTTAAACTTCAATTGATAACAAACGTTTAATTAACATATGATTTATGCGGAATTAAGTAGTTTTGGAGTACTCGTCATTAAACGTTGTACCAAACTAGTGTTCTCATACAATGCATTTCCACGTAGGGCAGTTCAGACAAATAACTGTTATTCTTATTCGCCATCTAGTACCAGGATGAATAATAAAATTACACAATGTCTTGTATTTTTTGTGTCTATACAAACGTTCATTTCCAAACGTTGTACAGCAGCTCTACCACCACAAGTGTCGCGGAAAAACGCGTCTCAGCTGCGCTTTCCCCTCTCTCAAAGGTGTGCCATCTGCATCGCACACGCGTCACACACTCTCCGCATGAATACGCGATGTCGTTGGGTACTTCTCCTCGGTGCAGCCTATATTAAAGCGACGGGCAAGTTTTTCCTGCGCCTGGATCCGAGTGCGTTGAAAAGAGAGAAGAATGTGTGTCTACAACAACAGCAGAGCAGACCGGAAGGCGCGGTTTTCTTGCGCACGAGACGAGTTCGAGGATATTCTTTTTGTCGAGGGGCTTCGCGGATGCTTGATTTATCAATAGCCGAGAGAAAGAGAGAACCCGTGCTTTTTATAAATCATGTTTTATTCGGCTGAATCGGGAAGTTGGAAAAAGTTCAACGCAACTTTTCCAGTGGAGATAGCGCGTCAGCGGAACTTCGACTGCCAATCGCACAAACAGCTCTCCAGAGATTTATATATACATTTGAGCTCTTTTTGTTAAGTACTGTTCGTGTTGTTTTTGTAAGACTTTTACAGGAGGATTGTTTTTGGAGATTCGATTTGCTTTTACCTTCTTGGTTATATCGGTTTCGCTCTTATTCTCTGAATCACTCTTTTTATTCTTATACACGTATACCTATATCCGGATCCCAAATTCTTTGGCATATGAATAATAAAGCAGAGATAGTCGTACACGAGAGTAAATAAAAAAGCAATGGGCAATAAAAAAATAAAATCTCCTAATAACACGTCGGGATAAGCATCGAATCGCCCCAGCCATATACGAAGTCCTCGAATCATCGCCGTCGGAACACAATGTCGACTCCTTGTTATACCAGAGTGCGATGCCCGCATCTGCGGCAGTCGTGTCAAACTCGCGCGTATAATGCGTCGTTTCGTGTCAAAAACGTGCCGACGTCGCTTCAGAGCAGATTAGTCAACAGACGCAACCGCGAAGCGCGCAACATCGGGAAGAGACACGTGATTGCCTGGCATCAGTCATCCTTTGTGTGACGTTGTAATAAGAATGTATAGAGAGGGATGGTAGAGGGGTATCTCCATTATAACGAATTCGTTGGATGATATAGTCGAAGAATCGAGATTAAAGTGACTTGTTGTTTTCGTGAGGTGCACTTTTTCTAACGGAATATTATTTTAAAAGGAACCTCGAACATTTTTACAATTGCAACAAATTTCACAATGGAGAATAAAATTTCTCTCACATTGAACATGTATAATAGATGTAAATGAAATTCAAATTTTCGTAGGACACATTTCAAAGATACTTTGAAATGATTTTAACAGAGGAATTACGTCGGTATTTATTTATTGTAACATATTAGAATTCGATATTAATTTTTTTATAAAATTTATTACAATTACCCATTCACTTCATTTACGACGATTATGCTTTTTGAGGTAGGTGACGAATCAATAAATCTGCGAAGTATTATGTGTTAATATGAATTAGAACGGAATGATTTCTTTGGTATATATTTCCAGAAGCTAATTGCATTACGCAGCTAATCACCGATCTAAGTCAAAGCCTAGGGTATACACTCTCAGAATACAAATTGCCACGCTACAAACAGTTCGACTTCGTTAAACTGTAGAAAAAACAGCTTATACCCGATCTCTTTTCGATTGTCAGCTGTCCTTCTTTGTGTCCTTCTTCGTCTATATAGCGAGAGAGAAAAAGTGAAGGAGAGAGATACACCGAACGTGTCTCAGCTTCGAGGCGTCGTAATTAAGGGTATCTTTTATAGGCAGGAAGGTGATATTTACACAGCCGTCGGCACGACGATGATCGAGCAGGTCCTTTTCCAGAATGACGTGCCACTTTTCTCCGCTAAACACGTTGCTGGTCTGTTTTTCTCTCTCCGGAAAGAAAGAGACTCGTTACAATGTCCCATGATCGCGTGATCTCCCCTCTCTCTTTCTCACTCTTCTCGCTCGTGTATTAGAATGAACGCTACTGCTTAAACAAGCAATAAAATGTATTATAAAAATACCGAATGTTTTTTCGTATAAATCATCAAATGATAAATTACGAATGACGAGAAGAGCGTGACGTGTATAGTGGCAATTAATTTTTTATGAATACGAATGCTTAGTTCATGTTTGCTTTAATAATACACTATAATATAATAGAAGATTAAATAGAAGAGTAAAATGTGTTACTTTTTACACGTTGTTTTGCCTTCAGTTTGAATTCCGTTCTCTAAACGAAAAGATTAATAAAAGATAGTAAAAATATTTACGAAATCTACATAACATATACGTATACAGTTACACACTAGCGTTCGTGTCCAGCAAAGCGTGTATATGCGTATGTACGGACGAAGCATCGCCAATCGCTCCAAAAGAACATATAACAGTAGCCGAAAGTAAGAGCTCGAGTTAATTTCATAGCTGATCACCCCGAGTAATCCGAGGGATCGCTGGGGCGGCCGTCACTGAGGCGGAAAACAAAGCTTTTGCGGCTATGAGGGTTGCTCGGTACCAAGGAAAGACGAGGTCACCACCAAGAAGTCACTCTCCCGTAGAGTCGTGTGTCATAAGTGCTTCCGCACCAGATTCATCATCCCCTTGCGGATCCGCGCGGAGCTTCCGCGATTTATCCGCTCGTCCTGTTTTCGACGTATGCCGCCGCGACTGAGCTGTTGCTCCGCGCGTTACGACGACTCTGGCGCAGTTGTCGCGGTTCCGCCTTACGCAATGTTCGCCAATGTACTACGTAACCTTACGGTCGTCAGAATTTGATTTATATGCATATACAATCATAATCTGCATACCTTTGAACAAAATTATTATTTACGATTAGCCGATTTACATGATTTTCACGCAAACGAAAAAAATCTATACGCCAGTCGTACGAACACGGAATTCTTGTTCCCACCCAGGGCTTACATATTTCATACACATCACCGTGCAAAATCAGAATTAGTGCTCCCCCACGCCCCCTCTTATACGAGAGAGCTGAAACAGAAAAAAACACAAGTCGCAAGCGTATATATACACAGATATACGAGCGCGAGGGCTAATCCAGGCTCAAATTCGTCGCGCGGTGGCGCTCGGATAAATAAATCAAGCTCGTAAGCAGCGCCGACCATTAGAGCCAGGCAAGAGGGGGCGTGAGAGTCGCGTGCGCGAGGCCTTCTGTTTTATACTTTCGGCAACGAATCTGGGGGTTCGAGACTCTTCTGTTCGAGAAGAGTCAGAGATCACGCATCGGGTGCTGGGATTACGTAGCTTACCGACGCTTGTCGTCTGGGTGAATATGGCTGTGTGTATCTATGTACCTACACATATGTGTATATATACAACGCAAGACGAATGAAGTATATTTCGATGAATAACAGAGAATTTATGAATCCTGATGCGGAGAAGGAGAGAGTGTGAGGTGGACTTAATGAACTCGCGTTGATTTCCGAGGGTGAAGGTAATCTTTTTTTTGTTCGGGAAAGAGAAATGTAGGCTTTAATTGAGTATAGTTATATATATATAACATCCTTATGCCGTCAAAAAAGAAATAATTTGAGAAACAGCGATCCCTGACAGCATTATGTACTTTCCTCCTCTCAGCAGACTTATGAATTATCAATAACAAAGAGCGATCGTCGCCCTGACAAAGCTTAAACGTATATACGTATGACACCGCTCGATTCTGACGACGATTCTCTCAATGAAGAAATGCACACACGCATATACGTATATATACGTATATATAGGTATATGTAGAGACATCCAGAGGACGCTCGACAGCAACGAAAAGCTCTACTCGATCCCAAGTGGAATCGTGTTCGGATTGACACGCCGAGAGATTTGCGCGAGAAACGTCGTCACGCTCAGCGAATTCGCACCGACAATGCGCGCTTTTCCTATATAACAGTCGTCTTCGAGTCGAGAGAACTGCGCTTTCTTCCCCTATGCACGGTGTACAAAGTCATAGTATACGTAGTGTCGACTATGGTTGATCATTTCAAGTACAGCTGCATATTAGTATAGAGCGACTAGCGATTTCACTTGTCGCGTGGAGAAAATTATAATGCGTGGCTGCAGAATGAGGAGGAAAGGGGAAACATTGCTAATTATATATGTACAGGATATTGCGAGTATTATGTTTAAATATTATATACGCAGGACGATAATTTTATGAAAAATGCTCTGCAGCAACATCGACGTTCAAAGAATGACATGCATTTACTTGGCAAGGGAAACAGTGTCGAAAGGGGTAGCTAGATCGAGAGCACGTATATACACTCTGGATATATTCAACGTTGAAAGGGTGTGAGAAAAAGGACCGATGGATAAAGAAAGAGCATTTTATTATGAAATGGGGAATTCGAGAGTATTTCCGTTGGGTGTAATAATATTTGTGCGTGTCAAACGAATCCGAGTATTGACTGCTAGTTTACGTCGATTTGTACTCACGAAACGCCCGTGTAGCTGGCGATAGACAGATAGAAATGATGTTTATTAAACGATTTCCAGTCTACTTATTAAGAGTATTTTCTTTTGTCTTTGCTTAGACCTCTTTGTCGAAAAAAATGCACATCATTTTGTACAAATTTTAATTTCAATAACGGAAGAATGAATAGGCGAACGAAAGTTTAATATAAAAAGATAATATGCTATAGAAAAAGAGGTCCTTAAATTGTATTTTATATTTTAAGAGGATCAATTATATATGATATTAACTGTGGAATAAATTTTTTTAGAATCATATCATTTAGACTGTAAGTGATTTAATATGAAATATAGTTACTGATATCTTCGAAGTTATTGCATATATTTAACTACTTTTAGTGCTACTTGTTTAAGCTCTATAAGGCACGAATATTATATTTTAAAACGTTTAACAAAATTAAAAGTTAGAGATACTCGTTACCTCTTGCATATAATAGTTTAATATTTACCTCGCAATTCAACAGAACTATCAATAACAATACTATTTCATTTGAAATAATAATTTGAAGAAGCATATATAAGTATCAATTCCACGCGGACCTCAATATATTAAGAACCATAATTTATTCTAAAATGTTATCCAAACTTCTCACGTTCAGCGTGAAAAATAATATTTCCAAATGAAACGGCAATACACGAAAAATAAAAACAGAAAAAACAGCGTTTTTATCCCTACGTAAATGTCACGTGCAAAAACCCCCTCGAACAATGCAAAAAAAATCAACGCACATACCTCGAACAAGGGCGTATGCGCGTCTCGAGTGCCTTTTACGCGACTGCATCGCAACGGGGCCTTTCTCTTCCATCCCCACCACCGAGCGTAAATCACATCGTCTCGAAAAAAAAAGCCAGACGATGAGCTTTCATATGCGCTAGCGTACGATAAAATTGCGCGAGTGTCAGAGCAAAAAAAAGAGAGCCAGAGAGGGAGAAAGCGAAACGCTTGCACTTTTGGGCGATTTTTCATTTTTCCCGCGGGCTGCTTTGAATGCATGGCTGCGAGGCAATAAAGAGCTTTGACAAACGCGACGGTCCCGTGCACTTGGCGAGCGGTTTTTCAGCGGCGCAGTTCTTCCGAAACGGCCGTGTTGTATACAACGCTCGACGTATATACACGAGCGTGTATACGCGAGCCGATCTAGTAATACGAACGAGCCGCGAGTTTTCCGGCCGTGCGCTATGCGTCGTTGCTGCTGCAACGAACAAATCATCGAGCCTTGCTCCGCACAATGTCGCCTGTCTTTTTTTTGTTTTGCGGCTACGTATATGGCCTACTGTGTCCCGTGTATATCGGCGCAGTTCTGCGGCCGTGTATTTGTATATATATGCGAACTTTGCGTTTTTGTGCAACTCGAGTTTTAGGGGGGAAGCTGGGGATGATTTATTCCGAGCTCGTCGCTGCATTTATTTCGAACTTGATATGCTGTGGTGCACAATTTAAAATATAATTTATGTTATTTTGAATGATGCGATTAAATGAGCATTTTTTTCTTTAACTACAGATTTATACCCGTGCTCTCTAG
Organism: Apocrypta bakeri; assembly: GCA_018906985.1. Taxonomy (NCBI): domain Eukaryota; kingdom Metazoa; phylum Arthropoda; class Insecta; order Hymenoptera; family Pteromalidae; genus Apocrypta; species Apocrypta bakeri. Next base: position 4,987,893 of record JACCIA010000003.1, read on the forward strand.
GTTTTATGCTGAGAAAACGCATTATAAATAGTGTAGAAACACTATATGTACATTCACAAGATTATTTTATGACGTTTGCTTCTGGTTAACCAATCGAACGAGCTGTTTAAAGATCCAATCATAATGCATCGATTATTATCGTACCTTTTTTAAAGCATTGGTTCATATCAGAGCTACTTCAAAAGTGGAATTTCAACAAAGCATCGACTAGTGTACATCCCAATCCAGCATTGAATCTCTTGAGTCCTTTTGAAATTGATTCATCATCGACCTAAGTGCATTGTCTTATCTGAGGCGGAGCATCGCAATCCAAATAATCCGTCCGACTGATCCTACAAAAAAAGGGCCAACAACGCACACGCCGTAATTGCGTGTATATACCCATATATGTGCATACATATATACTATAAAGAGTGGGGGCAGAGGGGGGAGGAACGACTCTGGCGTGTATCAGTGTCCGACAGGCTGCTCGACACGTGTCGGCTCGTGCCCAGCTTCGGCCTTATCGCGAACCTCGCCGGCAACAGCCATTATGCCTAATAATTCATTCTTCTCCGGAGAGAGTCCCTCTCTCTCTCTCTCTCTCTCTTTCTATCTCTGATCCCGTGTGTATATGTGGCTGCCTTTCTCACTTGGGACGACGCAGACTCGATATAGCGAGTGCAGAGAAGGAATTACGATTATTTTGACTACATTATACCTTTCGTATGCAAGAGACGAGGTATGATTTTTTTTAAGAATAAAGGTTTCATTCTGCGATCAATGAAATTACGAAACAGCAGCGCAACAAAACGCAAAGTTCAACTGCACAGAGAGCTGACAGAGATAAAAGCACAACGTCGATACAGCTCGAGAGACAGAGAGAGAGAAAGCGAGCAGTCGAGTTTGTCAATGTTTGCCGTTGTCGACACCCACCTACTTATGCAAATCATTTAATTTAGCCCTGCCTACCCCTTCCACCCCCTCGGGGCAACCAACGACTCCTCCCGTCCCGGGGATTCTCTCCTCTCTCTCTGTCTCTCTGTCTCGCTGTCTCTCTGTCTCTCTCTCACTCCGACCTCGATCGTATCTCGAAACCTATTCGTATTCATTGCCTTCGAAGGGAGAGGGGTATGAGCTATCGTTCTCTCCCACCCCCTTTTTCTTCTTCCTTACCTTCAGCGGATCGAGCGTTTACGAGTCCTGCTGTATATATATACATCCGCACTACTGCAGCAGCTAGGGCTAAAATTTCTGTCGACGCTGCAGCAGCGATTTTTCTCCCGAGAAAGATTCCGAATGAATTTTCCCTTTTGAAAGGGAGAATGCGCACGAGGATGCGGTTAACTTTTTTACGAGGAACGTTTAACCGGTGTGGGGCCTTTTTCCATTTTTTTTTGCAAGATTCTTATTCTCCTCCTCCAATGTGAAAACAAATGAATACATCAAGCGAAATATAAAAGCTTGCAATGAAAAACCGATCGGAAATTTATCACGTCAATCGTTATCGGAGAAAATCAGGCAGCGGCCGATTATGTGTCGCCGACCAGTACTCTCCCCTTCCTGAGATATGATGTATATGAGCATGCGGTCGTTTAACCGCTTTTACAGCGTTGGAAACGGCTGTTGGCAGCCGCGTCGAAAGCACGGCATATATACACAAACCCACGGACGCATATACTACGCTTGCAAGAGAGCTTTTGGCCCGAATCGATTTTATACGCAATTGCGGCTTCTGTGTGTTTCACTATTGCGCAGTTTATTCGGCACTGTTATAATGGCCTTCCATTTTTACTGTCCGCAATTCTATAGCCGATTTCTGTTTCAAAGAACAGAGCTTTCATGCGATGTACAATTTTTTCAAAATAACTTTTTCATCGCCGATGGTGCATTCGAGCCGCGTAAATAATAAGAGATTAATAATAACTCTCTCTCTCTCTCTCTCGATTAACAGATAGCAAAAAAAGAAATAAAAAGAATCGACGAGGCAGTGAAAAGCAAAATTATACTGAAAGTACTGCGCTTGTAAACTCGGTCAAAAGCACCGCGAGGCGCGCATCGACAAACAAATGATTCGAATCGTATCGGGATGCATATATACAAGGCATCACACGCGAGCTGCACAATACCCGACATGATGTATCACACGTACAGCGCGTATGTGTACGGGTATGGGTAGTCGAGCACGCCACTCGTCATTTGCGCTGCGCAAAATCATTGGACGATGAAACACTCGATTACTGCATTAACAATCCTACTGATTCACTCGTCGCGATTTCCCGACTGCGCGCGTGCATTGCACTCTACTCTCTCGTTCGAACGAACGAGTCTGTGTTTATATACGTGTATGTGTTTCTCGTTTTTCATGTAGATGAGCTTTTCACTACAGTATATTATGCAGAGGGGGATCCACCTATACGAGCTGCTAATTGTTCACTGTCTGTTTTATTATTGAAGCGATTTCGTTGGAAATATCAGATTGAAGGTTTTCGTGCGAGTATTGAGGTTAAAATAAAAAAAAATGGTAATATTTGAAACTCGTATTAATCGTACCGTAACTTGCAAAACCTACTTATCCGACGATCACAACAGTCATCAATCCAGTACTTCTAGTCCGAGCACACATCGCTGTGTATAATCTCCAACGGCTATCAACTACTACTCTCGTGTCTTACACCCCCAAAGGCAGAACGAAAACCAACCAAAGAACGAGCCACCCCTTACAATAGATATATATATATATATATATAAATGCGTACACATACGCACCCCAATGTTGCGACAGCTTCGTCACGTGTCAATTCGCCATTATTACTATTTGCCGAAGTGCCTTGGAGATCGATGACTAGCCTCCTCTTGGACGTGGGAAAAGCCTCGGCTCGTTTATATAAGCAGAATATAAAACTGGCAAATGCATACATGGCCCACTGCGGGGAATTTTTGCGGCTTACACAAACGCCGCTGTACACCCTCTCACTCGCGCGCGCACGAGTAACCTAGCTCTAATCCCGGATTGACTCGTGTCACTTATTAATATTTTATGCAAACACCGTGATTTACGGGCTGCGGATGCATTATAGGAGCTATGCGGGGAACGGAAAAGATAAGAAGATAGACACGTCTGGCTGCATACGACCTTATCTACTCTAGCCTGACGAACAGCCTTTCTCTCATTCTAATCTCTGGCTGTCGTCCCCTTTTTCCAATGAGATCTTCATTGTGTTGAGAGGAGAAGAGACGTGTCTTAATTTGTTTTTTTAAGCTGTTTGCGGAACTTATATTGATAGTAGATTTCACTTTGAAACTGCTTATTGAGGTTGAGAGAAAATTTAAAAACGCACTAAATACATTTCATAGGTTACTAATAATTTACAGTATTTTCAAGAATACTTGCAAAGTCGGGTAGACTATAGAGTTATTCAAAGAAAAAATTAAATAATAAATTAAAGTGGAACTGTAATAATAAGCTGATTGATTTAGTAACTTTCTTAGCTGTACTACATCTCGAAAAATGTCAATATAATGTTCGTGCTTACTGTTAAAAACGATGAACGCAATCGATCATTAAAACAAACAACCCTTGAGCGAAGGAGGAAAAAAGTAAAGAAAATCCCAGCAGTACTGCGGCAGGCCGTAAACAGGAGCAAAAACTGCGAATCCAGCGAGAAAATTCACCGCTAATCCAGGGGACGGCTCTCGGCGTTTACTCGCGTTCTCGCGACCTGCCCTCGCCCGAAAAAAGAGTGTTTGCCTTGGCCAAAAGCTTGCGCCTAAAGGCCACTCGAGAAAAGTCAGGCCGACGCGCAAAACTTTCCTCGCTCCTGGTGGCAGTGGTAATTACGTGCGATACTCGCCCGAGTAGACCCTCGACGGAAAAGTATAGGGTCGCCAAAAATAAAGGAGAAAGTGAGAGAGAAAGGACTTAGTCGAGTTGGCCGAGCGGATCTTCTCGGATTCATTAAGACTTTTATCGGGAAAACACAGAGAAGAAAGAGACATCCAGCTATCCCCTCCACTTGGGCGCGCTCTGTGTACCCAAGCCAATTCACTTAAAGCGACCAATATAAAAATCCGCTCATCAGCAATTTAAAGCAACGAGTGTTCTTTTCGCCGCAGTACCGAGATGTGTTTACAGCGTTCGAAGAGCGAACGTGTAATAATCTCTCGTATATTAGTGAATTCGATCGTAATTCGAGAATGCGTACAGTATATACATATATATAATATGTGTGTGTGTGTGTGAGTGTGTGTGTTTTATATACGCAGCACGAGAAGACGAAATAAGACTTCTCAACCGGTCCATTGGTGTCATAAAACAAGACCGAAATATTTTCTGTTATATATGAGAAATAAATCTCGCGGTATAGCTAGAGCCGAGGGAGACCATTAATCAAAGCAACGAAGAAAATGCGAAGTGCAAGGAGAGAGAAAGAACGCCAGGCTAAGAGAGAAACCGAAGCTACTGCAACGAGAATGACGAAAAGAGAGAAAATAAACGATAAGACCGTTTTCCCTAGAACGACAAGAGGAAGATAGCGTAGAGCTGCTATACGCCGGAGGATCCATTTACGAAATGCTCATCGACCGCCGCGACGTCCTAGTCAGCATCAGCCGCAGGGGGATGAAGGAGGTGGATGGGAGGGGGGTAAAGGGGGGGGGCTGGCGGGTTTCGGTAGAGACGCTTCGACTGGGATTACTCTGATTCGTTTTGGCTTGCAGATTTCGCCTTTTCCGAAGCTCCTTTGCCTTCCACGATAGCGCGGAGAGAAGATCCAGGCGTGTATACCCGCTCTGCAAGAGGGTTGCTCGCAAATGGCCGGGCGCCGGGGGTGGTTCTTAAAAAACGAGTCGTAAGCCTTCGGGAAGGTGCTTTCTTTTCTTCGCGGCTCTCTGTGTATATAGGACGAGTTAGTCGAGCGCGAAATTGCGGGAGGAGTCTACTCCTCCCCCCCTCCCCCCTCCTTTTTCCCTCTCTCACTTGTGCTTTAATTTTTAATGATTATCACGGGAATATATACCGGGAAGTATCACCGAAAACTGCTATCTTTTCTTGGCAATTCAATTGTATATTCTATTTTTCAGTATCAAAGGGAGCAGTGATAGTGGAACACGCATACCTAAGCCAGTGTAATAATGTGCATCCGGTGAGTGCAAAAACAAAAACTCTAAGATATTATTATTATACAGTCTTGACCCAATTGCGCTCCGCCTGCCATCTGATATACGTTTAGTTATACAGGCTTAAGCTTTTCTCCTTTTAGCTTGTAAAGATCTCTTCTGCTGATCCTGTATCGAGATCCGATATGCAACACGCTCGTCGCGCCAACGCGATCGCGATTATCCATACATGTGTATGCCTACAGTCTCTAAAATATGAGGCAAAAAATGCATAATACGCGCAATGTGAAATAATCTATGAACTTACATTCGAAATCCAACACGAGATCCACAGCGTCGTTGTTAAATCTTCCTTCATTTCTCTGCACCGAACTGCACGACGTATATTTATATGCATATATATATATATATATACATATGTGCGAGTGCGAGCATACTGCACGACACGTTTAATTGGTAATCCGTTTAAAGGATTAGCAACTCTCGCGATGGGTATTAGGACGTGTCGCTTCCAGCTTGTCCTCCTCGCACTGACAAGCCGAAGAACACGATTCCCCGCGCGGAGATGCGCTCACGGAAATGGAATGTCTTGCTGAGCTAACTGCCGCTCTGTTCGAGCGATTGTTTTTACAAAAGCAATGGTGTGTTTGAACGACGAGCGAGCCGTAAAGACGAGCGCATTCGATCGAGAACTACAGCACACGCCTTAAAGAGCTGACCGTTTTCTGCTCTTAAATCCGAAATCGATGCGGGCTCTCCTTAATACGATGATAAGAATCAAAGCAGGTGTCTACAGAGGATATATGCGCACCGGACTGATTGATGTAATATCGTAGTGGATCCGAAATGAACTTGGCACTTTCGAGTATTATCGGTAATCATATACATTACATTTACTTGCGTAGAGTGTCTTCAATAACCGTAAACACGTTGTTATTTTGCACTCCGTTGTGTCCGCAATTAAAAATAATTGTACAGACCATACATACGTATACAGTTGAGAGAAATTATTTTCGGAGGATTTTTTAATCAGCTTAGAAATGATCAAGACTTACGCAAAGAAATACGGAAAGTCAGGTGAAACCTATTTCTGGACTGTATTATACACATCGCGCGCTGGTTTTTAATCTCTTGTACAGCTTTTTTCTGGGCGTTTCCAGATCCTTCCTCCTTCTGGTTGCGATCGTTTCGGGCTCTTTCTCTCGCCATTTATCCCTATCTACCCGGATCTTTATTACAAGAACATAAGTGAGGGCACGGGTCTGATGGCCGATTATACGCTGCCGCTCTCGCGCAAAATAATATCGAGTTTTTATGGAAAAATTTGATTATAGTGATTTTTTTCATTCCCCACTATATTCTAACGAACTTTTAACAAAGATCGCCGATTTTTATTATCCCGACTCTAGTCATCCCTTTTTCGGTGCATCGCAAAAATTAATTGCCGAGAAAGTGTTATTTAGCGGAAAATGAGCTTTCAAGAGTACGTGTGTGCGTGAATGAAAGTTGACAAAAAAAAAACATTTTGCAGCTCGTATAATACCCTTACGAAATCCCGTTATGCTCGAACAATTTTCCCCTTGATGCTGAGCATCGTTGAATTTTTAATGGCATTAGCAGGTTCGGAGCTAAACGAAATGGGCACGAACCCTTGGTGTTACCAACACTTACATTTGTCAGCAAGGCGATCCCCATTAGACTTGATAGGATTTTAAACTTTGCCCAGGGGATAGAGAAGCGAGTCTTTTTTCAAAATTTCCTTAATTATTTTAGTGGACTTCGCTTTCGTTTTAGGAAATAATAGCATATACTATTTTTCTCTTCGACGAAATTTCAAATCTTCGAACAGATAATGAGAATCTCCTGAAAATTTAAATAAATCCTTTTTTATACATACTGACATTATCATCGAGATCCAACAAAAACATAAAAGTATATAAAAAATTCTGTGTATCTAATAAATTCCGAACAATCATTCGAACTCGTAACGCGCAAAGTGCGTATTAACATCAGCGCGATATAACATATATTTATTGGCCATCATTCTTGTCCTAATAAATCTGGTCATCGGTACCCGCGTTCCCCTCGACTCGTTCGCTGCATTGTTAGCATGCCGCGAATCGAGCATGGACACGAGCATTTTTGCTCGACTGGTAGTTTGCCCTCTGTCGTGTAATTAATGTCTCTGCGAAGGAAAGGATTCGCTACCTCCGACAGTATATATATGTATATTCTAAAGAAAGGATCGAGTGAATCAATGTAGTCGATCAAAGTGTCGTCGCGCATATATATGTATACCTCTCAAATGCATAATATGTACGTATGATCAGAGAAGAGCGATGACAAAACGTCCTGTAAATACGTGAGAATTGCATTGTTGTCTGTCTCCTGACTAACCGGTAGGTCGTGTTCATTATTTTTCATGTTTCTTTATTTCGCTTTACCGTGTATCGATAAATTATATAAATTATATATAAGTGGAAATATCGTTTTTAATTTAGTTTATCTTACCGGTTCTTGACGTTTTACCTATAAGTGAACGTAAATGTTCGAAGAATTACCTGTTTATTAAACTGCATGTTTTTAATACACTTGACATAAACATATCTCTTATAACGGATGAATCAGTGCTATTGTATTGATATGATCGTGAGAAAGGTAAGTTGTTTTTGCACTGAAATTTTCTTTTCCAAAAATCGCCCCAGCGTGATAGAAAAAGTTGTTATTATCTCTCAGCTTGCCATCAACATATACAGACGTTCCGGTCAGCGCTACAGTCGTCAAAATAATTGCGGCTGCTGGCTCTACAATAAAAATTTACTACTCACCTCAAAAATCCCCTTCTTTGCCCGAATAAACAACGTCAGCGGTAATTGGCGATCGACCGCTGCGCCCACGACAATTTACGAGAGCTACTGCCCGAGCGAGTGTACGTCTACCCACGTTCCTACACTTATGTATCTGCGAATATATGTATACAGGTATATATCCTACATATAAAGCGTTATAGGGAAGGCTCGTTCGCGGGACCATCATTAAGATGCCGAGAAGCGAGCCGAGGAAAAAAATCCCGGCTGCTGGTCGTCTCGGCGCGTGGAGTCTCTTCGCTCTTTCTCATTCTCTCTTTCCTTTCCGTCTCTCGTACGGGCGCGCACACCTTCGAACCGATCGCCAGCCACTTGAGTTCAGTCGACTGGATCCTTGCTATACAGTGAGGATGTGCATTTGTGCGCGTCTTTCGGATCGAGAATTATGCAATTCTTATGCATACGGCAAATTCACCCCGATATCGAGATATTTTCGAGCTCGCGATGATAATTCAGTGATGTGTGTATATGTGGAACGTTAAAGATCATTTGTCGCAATGGCACTGATTGAGATCTTTGACACCTACTGTGCTGAATTCTAGAGTGAAGGTAAGTGTATTAAAAATTTTGTGTGTATTTATATTTCTGTGGGTAGACTTGGCGACGATGAAAATTCTTCAAGATAAGTTGTTACCAACACACCTTAAGCATTTTCTACCGGAAGATTACATTTAACAAAAAATAAATAATCACGCGCAATAAAATGACAGACGTTATAATATACGCAGATTGGCGATAATCTTAAGCGAAATGATGGCGCCACCATACAGTCGCACACGCAAAGCAGCGTACACCCACAACATGAAATCTTTCATAAAATCCCGTGAAGCTTGTATATTCCGTGAATATTGTATGTAAATAAAATATTTCTCAGTCATTCCATCCCATCCGCAATCTATTACGTGGATTCTTGAGTATTATATGAAATCTGTCCGTGGCATTATTCAATCCGCGAGGCTGTACGGAATTCTCGCGACGCCGATCAAACTTAATAACGCGAAAGCGAACGCGTGTCTCGCATGCGAGATGCGTCGTCGATATCGCCTCGCATTCAACCGCGCGGAATATAATTAAGGCCAAGAGAGAGACAGACAGAGAGAGAGAGAGAGAGAGAGATTCTCATTCGACATGCGTGCCGCGATGGCATTTTCCCGATGCGACACAACTATGCGCTACTGCTATGGAGATTGGCGCATCGGGTTTGATGCTGCGCAGCCTCGAGTCTTGTACATTCGTGTTTTCAGATACTGAGATTTTCTGCAAAAGTTTACTGAATAGTTTAATGCATTTTTAGAATTAACCGAAAATAATTCGATGCGAAAAAATTCGAGTTTGCATATAGCTTTCGATCGTGTAAATTTTACATAATTTAACTGAGAAAAATTTACTTAACAGACGGCTATATGAAATTTTCGTTGAGCTTATTAGTTATTCAGAAATTATAAATCTAGTCTCATTTATTGGATATTAATTTTATGCAGTAATCATGAGTGCTCGGTATTTTTGTAAATATTATTAATAAATTTATAAATTATCTAAAACCTATATTAAGATATGAAGTATTACGAATTAAGGAATATTACATAGCGCAAATTCGTTGAGAAGATTTAGTTTAACCTCTTGATAACTAGCTTGGGTTCATTTTATTTTTAAACAACTCGATAAGCCAATGGGGTCAGGAATCGTCGGTTACATTAGAATTTGCAAGACTAGTATGAAGAAAATGTAGAAGCAAAGAAAGAATTTACCCTCGTCTCCACAATGAAAAGGACTCTTGGCACAAAGTTACGTACACAAAAAGCGACTCGCAAATTTTCACACGACACTCGAGAGCCGTCGGCTTTATGTGTGAGTGTGTATGCGCTCGAGTCTCGCCCTTAAGATAATCTCCTCATTAGCGCGACAAACCGCGCGTCGGCTTAATTATCGCCTGGCCTCGAGCATCCCCGCGGCTATTCACCGTAATCTATGCGAAGCGCATATATTGTTAATTGCTCGAGAACGATGCCCACTGCTGCTGATGTCTTATTATTTACTGTTGGACGATTTATTATTTCAAAATATTTTAAACTCTAATGGTCCTTTATCTCGCATTTGGTACTGAGATAATTATATTTTTTCGGTAGTGAAGCAGTAATGAGAGAGAAATTTGGTTTTGTAGTAAATATACTATATTTAATGTTCTATTAAATGAAGACGTCGATTGTGTTGTCTGATACACAATATACGCATACGCGTAATTAAAAACATTATTTTCGATTTATTTTCGATTCAGTTTACGAATTTTACAGAATTTCATTTGAAGTTATCGGCGAGCAAGCCGACAAACAGGTATAGATTTGTACACGCGCGATCGAGCTGCTGCTACCTCTACTAGGTAGAGATATGCGACTAGTCGTATTTTATGTAAAAGAACCGGTTAAGAAACTACCAGTCTTTTCCAACACTTCTAGCGCTATATATACCTCTTTGGCTAATGAATTACCACGCTCGCAGATTTCGATATTTTAATATTCTCGCGTATAATCGCGAAATAAAATCTATATATACATAAGCCAACGAGAGCCCCGATTAAAAAGGTACTAGTACTCCATCTCGTATAAAATAAACACACAACAGCTCAGTGCCACGTCGCAATTCCCAAAGCCCCCAGCAGTCAGCGAAGAGATTGGAAACGTCAACAAGTTGACGACGAATCAAATTCATCGCGAGACCGGCAGCCACACTCGTACACATACACATATACGGCCTCGCACCCAAAGGAAAAAAAGAGAGGAAGAAGCGAGAGCACGAAATAAGAGGGCGCATACAGGCGAATATTTGTATTCCACTCTCGTCGTGTTTGCCGAAACATAATATTTCGGAGTCGACCACTCGTACGTCGGTGTGTATGTGTGTTTACCCGACCGGCAGCAATACGTCTTACTCGTTTCCTCGAGAGAAAAGAGCTACCGCCTTTCTTGTCGCCGTGGGAACTCTCGAATCCGCGACTGATGCGCATTGTAACCAAGAAAGATACGTGCGCTATATGTGTGCTATATAGAGTACATACTCTCAGAAACGAAGTTTTCGTAACGAAAAGAAAAGCTCCGTTCAAACTGGTTCGCAGAGTTGAAAAACCCGGAAAAATACACCTTTACCGAATCTAGCTCTGTGTAACAACTATGTATATATACACTCGACGAAAAAGAAAGTTCGGAGCTCACGTACGAGTCCCGACTTGCCGCGAAGTGTGCGTTGGATTTGTTGGCGGTGTGTTCGAACAAATGATTGCGCAACTCGACGCTAAAACTTATATACACGGCGCAACGCCGGGCCATTCGCTCGCCTACTCTACTTGTAACTTGTCCGACTCCTTTGCCTTTTAGTGCAATAAAACGTGCTTTAAAACGTATACTATTACAGGTAGATAGACGCAGAAGAGCAACTATATATTATTCAACGAAAGCTCGAGCCGCAAAATTGCCGCTCATCTCGGAGAAAGAAACAAGAAAATCCGTTTCTTTCTCTCCCGCGAGTAGACACAAGCGCGAACCAAAGCCAATAAGCGAAAGAGGCGCACGGAGAGCCGTCAAGCCGATAAGCCTCCCTCGATATAAGAGGCGTGTGACTCGCTTCTATCCCCCTGATTCTTCTCCCTTATTTTCGGCGCGGAAAACGCCTCGCGTCCTATCGTTCATCGCAACGCACTGCTCCCTCGAGTCCATCCGAAATACTCGCGCCACCTTATCGTTGGCCGAATAATGAAAGCATATTGAATAGATAACACGAGCGTATGTGTTTATACGTCTGTTTGTGTGTGTAGATTTTCGACGCGTGTACACGATCCGTTGAAAGGGTCTCCGGAGAATATTAGGGAATCGCTTCTTTCTTTTTCTCTGTCTTCTTTGGCTTTTAGATGCCTGCTATTGAATAGGGGTATTTGTGTTTTGTGTTTCGCTGAATTCTCCTTCCTGAATCTGTTCTTACTATTGTACAGTCGATGTATTATAAGTATAATATAAGTGGTGTGATTTAAAATCCTGTGAACTTTTATTTATTGCACTGAAAACTGAATGTGACTTGTGTTTAAATTGAAAATTGAGCACATCTTTTGGTTGAATTTATAGTAAAATTTTTTTCCAAAAGATTACCTTAAGTTATGCTAGATCATCTGTGTACATTTTCCATAAATACTTTTATTCGCCGAGTTCACTCATACAAGAGTAGGATAATAATATTTCATATCCGATAAATCTAAATCCGTATCCCACTCGATGTGGAGTATACAGCAAACACGCGCATCTAAGTGGTTATCGAGTAGATTCAAGGAAGGGGCAAGTATAGCCGCAAGGGACAAGCCTCGAGAGGCGACTGTTTTCCTTTTTCTCGCTATGCAGTGTGTCTCCTTCTCTACGAAGAATCGCGATGGGATACTAAAGGCAAGATTCGGTCTCTTCCCTTATCTAGAAGTGGATTTTCAACTATTTCCTTTTTCCTCGATTTCCAATTGCGATCCTTTGAGTCTTCTCTCCTAAACTTTCGCTATCGCTTGCAACGCACGAGGATATTTTACACGAATTAAAAAAACTTTTCACTCTTCAAGTTGAAAGCTCCTCGATAGACGTACTATTATTATTGCTTAAAAAACAAGCCAAAACGAATTGATAAAGTAAAGAAAAGCCTCGAACTTACAAACTTCTACAAAACGTCAGCTAGTCTAGCTCTCGGATTGCGTAGTGTTTCCTCAAATTCCAAGCTTAGCGATAAAGCATGTTCTCCGTTTTCAAACGTCTCAACGGCTATACGCGTTCGGTTTTCGCGAATAAAAGCTCGCTCGCGCTTTTCACCGAAAGAAACATGCTGTTCGATCTATAAAGGTCCGACGCTATCTCGACTCGTATCGGCCTCCGTCGCCCAGACGCACAATACCGGCCCATATGTTTGCGGGAATACAAGCGCGACTGCGCGCGTGTGTGTGTACCGCGAAATCATTTCTCTCGAGCTCGAGACGACGTAGTTTTTTCTACTCGAAGGCTTTTCTCCAACAACCCGTTACTGCTCGGATATTCGCTTTTATCGGGGGTGTTGAGGATCGATAAGGTTGGTGTATCGCGAGAAACTTTGAGGGTAACTTTCTTTCTCTCACCTCGAGCTGACTGCCAAATCATTCTGTTATTCGTATAGACATTCTGTTTTCAAACTGAATTTCTCTTGCTTGCTTGAACTGACTCGCAATAGAACGCGATTCGCGTATATGTGTAAGTGATAGAGTTATTTAAGAAAAATTACGATGAACAGCTGCTGCTCAAGGGCAAAATTGAAAACATCGAATATTTAATTCTCTCCCTCGCAAAGCGCTTAAAATTAAGATCAGCCCCGTTGATATAGCCGGCTACATCGAAGAAAAAAGGCAACGACGAGAAGTGACCGTGTACGCGTATATAATATAGAATAAAGAGAAGAAAAAAAATAACGAAACGCCCGACTTTTTCATGCCAAGGCGGAAATGAGCTTTAATATCGAGGGGACATTAACATACGCGATTACGAGCGGACGAGGTATACACTTACGCTAAAAAGCCCATCCACACAGACGTATGCAGTCGCGCGCACACATATATTCCTCGGCCATAAATTCGCGGGTATATACGCGCCGCGTAATCTCAACTCCTTCGGTGGCGCTCGAGATTTACTCGCTCGCGTGCGTTGTAAAAGTCGATGTATGGTTTACAGCCGCGAGGCTTGCCAGAAGAATGAAGGCCTTGCCTTTTTGCTCGATAAAGCGGTGTATTAAAAAAAAGCTACATCAACGAGGATACGATGCGAGGAGTTTAATTAAAAAAAATTTTTGAAGAAAATTTATATTATTCCATATCCTCATATGTATATTCTAAATAGACGATTGAACGCAACAAGATGCTTTCGAACCTCGTAAGAGTTTACACGGGTACACGAGGGTGCAGCTTACCCGAGCAAGCATCGACTGATTTATCGAGCGCTTAATTAATCTGATGCCTGATTAGATAGTTGCGCTATACTCGCAGCTCCTAATCAAAGTCGGCGTGCAGTACACGACGTATCTGTCGAGCCGAGGCTGTAGTATATATTGCATAGGTCTATATATATACACTCGACTGGAGAGACAGATGAAGAAGCGCCATTCGATATACGGCAATCCTAGCCAGAGCGGAAACGAAATAGAATTTAATTGGAAACTCGCCAATGAACGAGGCATAAATAATTTTGTCGACGTGTCCGAAGAGTACGTTATATACGTATATATATATATATATCAGTACGATGATCCATTCATTTTCCACGGATTGCGCTCGGTATAAAAGTTTGAATAGAGATGAAAAAGAAGTGATTTATACTTTGTTACGTATGTACATATATAAAAACCAGTAGCTACTGGTAAACGTAGCAAGAGAGACACACTTTGATTATACAGGCTTACACATACCCGTTTACCTGGAGTTTCAATTAGACATGCAAATGCAGCAGTTCCCACGTAGTGATAAGAAGTTTCTTTGATATATCTATGCGTGTACTTGAAGGTAACTAATCGATTCAAATTAAACATCGGGAGGACGATTAAAAGATTCTTGTCGTGGATTACGGCAGCAAGTGATTTTAATTTACGTAAGTAGCTTTTTTCATGAAATTCAATTAGATTATTTATCAGCGTGAAAATATCTTGTGACAGATATAACACGGCAATATACTATAAATTACTCGACGGCTGCGAACAACCTCGATCGTCATATACTTACGTCATAAACATTATTTTTTTCTTCAAAAAAATGTATCTATATAGCATAAAATACACCTTTCTCAAAGTAGAGAACAGTTGCGAGTAATGAGCTAAACGCGTCGCCGATACATTCGATGATCCTCCGAGAGATGATAGACCGTTCGATATGAACATCGAATTAATTAGCTGCGAATCGCCGTTATGTGCAATAATTGCTCTAATTAACAAATGTTCGTGGCAGTGGGCCACCTTTATCATGAGCTCTAAGTCACGATAAAGGTATATAAACGCTTGAGATTTCGATATTACTCGACCGCCGCAGTTTGTTATGAAGGATGACAGTCGAGAACGCGCTTATCGAAAGGTAGCATCGAAGTATATGCTGCAGAGCCGTGAGTCACTGAATCAATCATTCGTGAGTGTTATAATAAGCTTCTTTTTCGAGGGTAAAGTGACGCGAAATTTCGAGTCTATAATTTCGCTTTGAGGCGAAAAACTTCGCCTCATAAAATCGGTATACCACACTTGTAAAATCGCTTACAAATTATTCGCTTCGAAGACACGAACGCGCGTGCGCGCACACACTTCTCTCCTCGAACGAAACCTTATTAACGATCAAAAAAAAGAACATACCGCGGCAGTCGCATCATTTATCTCTACAAAGAAGCTCGCCGCGAAAGGTTACATAAGTATACCAAGACGAAGATCCTATCTGTACTCGCGTCATGGAGTCGACGAAGAAAAAAATAAAAGAAAGGAGACGAAAGAAGCCGAGAAAGAGAGAGAATGAGAGAAATCTGCCGATCGCATATTTCACCGGTCGCGGCGGGAATAATTTAATCCGCCGGTGGGACCACTTAAGGCTTATCGAAGACGTATCCCGGTCAAGCTTGTAGCTTGTTGGCCTGAAAATCGGTATAGAGCAGGCGGTCGAGAGGAACAGGTGCTGATCGTCGCAAAACCAGCTGCTTCGCTCGATTATGCCAGTTGGTGGATTTCGATATCTAGAAAGCTCGGGGCCCATTCCGTGGAACGACGATGAGGTTTTTCATTTTATTCTTTTTTATTCTTTTTTTTTCTTTTTTTTCGTCCTTTCTATATGGGACATGTGTTTATCGTTGGTTAGCGATTCTTGCGACGCTTTGCGCCCGAAGGTGGAACATTGCGCGAATACATAACATAGCAATGATCGGTCGTCATTTCCTTTTGTGATCGTGGTGCATCTGCTATGAAATTGTCTGTAAGGTAAATAAGCCTTTTTACAGAAACTTATTAAAATTATATTAATATGTCGATAGAATTCTATCATAAAGAATGACATGGCCTTTAAAAATAGTAATTATCGACGGTCATAAAATATTAAAATTATCATATGCGGGTATTCTTGGACTAAACGTTTAATTCATAAAATATTTTAAAACGATCTTCACTTCAATTAAAATCGAGTTTGAAATAAAATTTAGAAATTCCATACAAATGCGAAAATCACACAGCAGCCATAAAATCCATGTATTCAACAGCTCGACTGAGCTCCATCTTCTCTCGAGCAAATTCTCAGCGAAATCATCGTCTGCTCTGGAGCTTCGGCCTCTCCTCGGAAAGTGTCTTATCAAGTGCCTGGCAGACAGCAGCGTGACTCGACTCCTTCGACAGATTTAGCCGTAGCTAGCTAGGTAATCGGATCGGCGCCCGGCAAAGCGCGAAGTCTGATCCGCTGGATGATGCTTCTCGCCCACCTCCTTCTTATACTCTGCAGCTATAGGTCGTACGATAAGTCGAGGCATGAAACGCGTCGGGGGAAAACAGAGGAAAATTTTTCAACTATACCACGCCTGTCTGCCTCTGATCGCGCGGTGTACGACAAGCCTGCAATAGCTCGGCGAAGAACAAATAATTACGAGCTTCGCCTTGTAGAGAAGCACGCATATGCGAAGTGAAAATTCAGCCGATAAATCCCTGCTAAGTAGAGGCGTGTGGAGCAGAAGACTCGCGAACGATGTGATTCATAATATACGACACGAATCTATGGCACGACACTCATAGGAAGGAACAACAAAGTGGGCGAACGGATTAAATTAGCCTGGCTCGAAAACGCATGTCTTACGCGAGTAGAGAGAAATAATAATTGAAGATTCGCAATGATAAGCAGCCGCCGCTACCGCCGCCCGCACTGTAGGATAAATATATGCTCCTGATGTAGTCCGGCAGATGTATGTCTTCCGGAAACATTTTTCAGCGAGCTACCATATAAGCGGGACTCCTTCTACGAAATTCCTTCTTGTATCGCGAGTGGGGGAGAAAACAGCTCTCGCAATTTAGATAATTAGACGTTTATGCAAATTCGCGGCTCTTGTGAGATGCGCAAGGCTTCCGGGCCGAGTTTTGCTGCCATGGTCTTGTCGGTAGCGCGATCGTGTGCTCTTCTTTGCTATATCGAGAAACTGTATCGAAGGCTTACGTCAAGTGGGAGCGAGACTATTGCGGATGTTATAAGACTATAAAGTGTTGCACTTTTGAATGAAAAAGATATACCGCAGAGTACTGTGGAAACGCTATATTCTTATTAGATCAAATACTTTAGATACATTCAATTACGCAAATTATGCTGTTCTATTCTTAAAGGATATCTGCAATTAGTATCGACTCTCAGTTGGATTATCTCATTTACTTTTCTAAATTAATTTTTCATTTAATTATTAGATGTACTTTCGTGTGATTTACTATTATTAAATTACTCATGTATTTTTGAATCACTTACAAAGTCTAGAAACACTATACGAGTGACTATTGGGTTCAAAAATCATGGATTCAAAAAACATTTAAAGATTTCTAGTCATCTAGATTAAGTTGTATCTTATCAGCGTTAGATAAATCGTTGCGTATCATTTTCGGAATTCAAGTCAGGCTTGTCCCCTTGATACTAACGCAACAGCATATGCATATATGCATTTATGTGTGTGTGCATATATTGCAAACCATATCAGATAATTCGCGGTATAGACGATCATTACGTCCCTCGACTCTGTATCAGTACTGTTTATAACCTCGTCGAGACAATACGATACTACAGAGATGCAACGTCTGAGAGACAAAAGCCCGAGCGACACCCCGATTGAATGAATCATTACACAAGGCATATATAATTATCGCGAGACAATTGGTCTCCGAGCACGCATTCACCTAAAGAAATAGCTACAGCCCCGATGATTGAGGGTGCGAAAACTCGTGAGTTCGCACTTCGCGCATATCTATATACATAAAATATACGGATAAAAAATAAAATTCAAAGAGAGAGAGAGAGAGAGAGAGAGAGAGAGAGTTTCAGGAAGCTCGTTCTGTTGCACGTGCGAGATGTATATCTCGCTGTAGCTATATAGTATATAAGTGAATTAAGAAGGAACTAGCAGATATACTGGAATTGTTAATTATATACAAACTCTCGCGTCGATTTTTCCGAGGAAAGTGTAGGACTAGATTTTTTTCTCGCTAATTAGGAATGGCACTCGACGCGAATATAGAAATTCGCTTACTCGTACGGGATGTAATTAACAGACGGTATGCCAGTATATAAGTGTGATTTGGTTGAAAGCCGACACGAATTTTACAGAGTTTAACGAGCTTTGAGTCGAGAATTTCTACTTTAATTAATTCGAAATTGAATAGCTCGGTTTGAGAAGGAGAAAAAAAATCCTTCGAGATAGGAAATAATTAGAGAATAATGCAGAAAATCGAGGAAAACTCGTCGCGTTGAAACAATTATTTAAAAATATAACAACGCAAAACACCCTCTAATTGCAAAAGTATTGCCGCGCGACTCAGCCATCAATTACACTAATTCACTATTTCGCAGCTGTCAATCAAGCGAGCACTCTAAAATAAAGGAGGGCGAGAGAGAGCGAGGGAGACAGAGAGAGAGCGAGAGAGAGGGAGAGATCACATCGTCGTCTCTAACGATCAATCATCGCACGGCCGAGATTTTATGCCCGTAACTTTGAAAATTAAAGCACTGCAGCAGCAGCAGCTTTGAAAAGCAGCTCTCTGTGTGTCTCTCTCTACAGAGAGAATTAATTACAGCAGCCAAGTGCAAAAAGCTGCTCGAAGACACATAAAAAGTCGCGAGAGAAAGGCCGCTCGGTTCGTTAAATGGGCAGATTGTTCGTTTGTCGCCGCAGAGCGAAACAAACAATATCCTGACTGCATTGCGCGAGGCGAGAAGTGGAGAAAGAGCGCGACGCGACGAAGCTGTGTCGCGCCGAGGCCGGAAAAATGAGGAGGAAGATCGACGATGAGGGGTGTCTTTGAGCCCCCGGGCTGTGTTTTCATGAGAGACAAGCGGATAACGAGTGCCGGGGAGTCATTAGCGAGCTCTATAGGATAAGGGAGAAAAAGGCGGGATTTTTAAATGGCGAATCTTCGAGGGTGTAAGTATATCGGTTTTCGTATGCGCAATTTTTATTCCTACGTTTTCTTTTTCATTTATTTCTTTTCTCTCTGTCATTTTTTTTCATCCAGTAGCTATCCGATGAAAGTTTCTATAAAAGCCAGTGTATAGCAATACTTGTATAAACCGCGAAGCTTTCCTGCGGCTGTAAAACACTAAAGCGTATATAACCGCAGTGTTCGCTTCGTTTGTATACAGCCGAGTCCAGAAACAACAATGACAACCTCGATAAAACGTTGGCGATGCCAGCTAAATCCGTAAAATGCAAATAGCCCCAAGAGTCCGAGGTTTCTATCCTCGTAAGAAACAATTACGAGCATGCATCCTCGCGCGTAATTGTAGCTCTGAACGAATCTACACGAGCAACTACACGACGAAATCCCGAAATAATCTGTTTCGCTAGTGGCATCTATGTTAGCTGCAGTTCTCCAGAAAGCTTTTCTCGCTCCTTTCATTCTGAGTAAGACAATTGATATTAAACATTCTCAAAGGAATGTTAATCGGCCCAAAACAGTGTAAAAATCGCTTCCTCGAAATTGACAATAATTTTTACAGATTATTTTGAGATTCTGCAACGTACGTATAGCAATCATCCCCGGCGGTAGGTCTCGTAAAGCTATAAAGTCGCACAGCGCGGTACTGCCCGTCGTAAAAGCGCACAAGCGTTGGACAAACGCGGACTCGACTGTGTATAGTATTATACAGGCGCGTGTGCCAGGACTTTATCGCACGCGAATATATGATTGATAATGAATCGCGCGCGAGTCGTGCCGAGCGTCGTAAACTCACGGGAGGTCCAGAATTTTCGAGGGGTAATTGATCTCGCCCAGTTAGAGCTGCAACATTTTTTTCTTTATTCTTTTTCTTTTAAATAATTCACATATATATATTTACATAATCACACTTACCGCGCTAAATACAATAGCCGTTTGGTGATACCACATGGTTAACGCGCACAATAACGTCGCATGTACCTCTTTACCGATGAGTCTACGAGCCTGTGCCAATATGCCGCGAGGATGCTTTTATTATCGGTCTGTATATCGATAGTCATCTTCTCGTCGCGTCACCGCGTCAATGAAATTGCATAGTCGACGCAACGCGTTGAATAAAGAGCTGCGTCGCTCGATCGAATTATTATTGTATGTATGCAGCGAGAGATAAGATCAATTAACTTTCGCCGCGGATGAGCCATGTATCCGCGAGATCTTTCGCCAATGCAAAAGATATATTGTTCAGGCTCATTGTGAGCAGTGGGATATTTAGATGAGCCTTTTAGGAAGTGTAATTAAAGATAGTTCAGTGTTGCTCGGTACTTTGTCGTTTAACGCAAGTTTCCAGTGTTAGCACTTATTTCAATTTTATTCTAATTTTATCCAAGCCAAGATAACGAATTTTGATTAAACTGTTTAAATTTTTTCAGGCAGACGATACAACTGAGAATTTTGGAATGACAGTGAATTCGATTGTCATCACGACGATAAGATTCTGCGAGCACAAACTCTTACGATGTATTATTTACCGCACGTTTATAAATAATAATAAAAAATCGCTATAGATATTATTTAATTATATTGAATATATGGAATTATTTATCTTATATCTTTAAAATTGTGTTTCCTAATAAATTACTCAGGAATTATCGACGAAGCTTGAAATTTATTCTTTAAATCGTTTAAAACTTCCAACATTCTACCCCATCCACAAGCTAAAAAATTACTCGGACAATCCCTCGTCGAGCAGCAGCTTAAAAACGAGGGCACATACAGTTTTACCTTCCTAAGCGTCTGAAGTGAAGCCCATAATTATAGTCAGTACTTCGTATAATTGCTGCAAAGCACCGTAGGAATCCCGTTCGGCCATTACGTGCGTATACGATAGGATCGTATTTATAAATCGACGGCTGTACCAGTTGTATACACGTAACAACCCGTTTGTTCACTCGCTGCCACCGATCATTTGTCTCGTGTGGTTCGTTTTTTTTGCGAAGACGCGTGGACACGCGGCACGCGACGTATGAGTTGTCTACTCGGAGCAACGCTTCGGTGTTTTTTTCGAAGCTTCGACGAAACAAACAGAACTATAAATTACTTTGCGCGTCGTGCGGGCTGAGCGAGTATTTTTTGTCATCCATGGCAGGATTAACGAGGAGCTAATCGTATGTACGTCTATCTTATGTATTTTCAGACATATAAAATACCTTAAATAAACAAAACGACAAAGAAACGAAAAGTTCATCTAAAAATAAATTTCAGTATGCGAACATTCTGATTAAATGAATTAGTCGCCTTGAACCCGCAACTTTTTTCTCCATTCCTTTATCCTCGACTTTTAACGCCATTTCCGCCGTCGACTGTCGCATCCGCGTTTTTTATCACTCGGGAGTTATATACATATATATTAACTCGACATTGATTGCAGGCTCACGATCCGGAACCCCGATTGTCGCGTTCTATATCTAACGGCCTCCAAACAATTAAGGTTTCGAGATCTACCCTCGATGTCTTCTTCTCGTTCTTCCGAGTCCCTCGATTTTCCTTCTCTCAACTGCTCTTACTTTGACAAGCTTTATTGTAGTCTTTTTTCAAGCTTTACTTAAGTAATTTTGATTCCGTTACATTTGCAGATGCGATGCGCGATATAAATTATCCACGATCGATCGAAACCCCTTTTATTATGGCGGATGCTTTCAACTGGTCGTAAGCGTTTTATTGAGAAATATTATTTGTTGAAAAAAAAAGGTTCGAATAAAATACACGTTGGAAATGTTCTGGAGAGCGGCACATTTGATTGCCGCATTGAAGAGCCAAAGAAACACACGAGAGAAAGATCTCTCTATTTGAAATTACAAACCACTCGAAACTCCCCCCGATCAAAGCGTCGAGTCGCCACTTATGCAGACATGCACATCTTTTCTCTCTTTCTCTCTCTCTTTCTCTCTCTTTCTCTGTCTGGCATATATCTACACTCTTGTAACCGATGAGTCGAGCCGCGCATCAGGCGCGTGCAGCTCGTATAGCGAAAAGTTAAAGACCCCCAATCGAGCGCGTCAAAATGTTTATTTGCATTACACGGAATGAAGTTGTAATGCAATAATTTGTGGTTTCGAGAATCGACTTCTCCTCCTCCATCCAACTCGAGTAGGAGGTTCTCTTGGGGCACTTTTCGCGTCCGCGCGAAATTGCCGAGCGAGAGACGCCGTGGCAACCGCTCATTATTATATACGGCCGAAACGAGAGGCGCGCACTGCAGCCTGACCCGTTATTAAAGCTGTTTCTCACTTTTATGTAACAAAGAAGCTTGAATAAAGCGATAAAATACGCCGGTCAAAGGTATACCTGTTGGGCCCATTACACGGCATTAACGCCGATAAATTAACCGTCTTCCAAATGCGACGCCACGCGAGAGCCCCGCGTACGTATATAGCGGAGGAGAGAGAGAATAAGAGGGAGATGCATATGAATTTTCATTGCTCAATGCTTTATGTATGTACAGGATCGACGGTACGATCAGGTGTTGCGCACCTCGGCTTTTGGACTGCGAGTTCGATAAATATTTATAAACGCTTCTGATGTCCTGGAATAGGTGTTGGCAAGATTTGCTATGTGTTGTAGCAGTTATTGCGAAATTACTGGTCTCTCTGTGTGCAAAAGGAAAATTAATGCCTGATCGATAATAAATTATTATTACGCTTCGTTCCATCGAAGGGATAAATACGTATATAATTATATTCAACGTTTTCTTCGATAAAATATTTAGTAGCCGCAGCACTCTTCTATATATACATATATATACAATATACGTATATATATAATTCGCATTTATCGATTTTTCCCTGTTCAAGGTACCCCCGACATAGCATAAAAAGTTGGGCAAGATTCGAGCTTTGCATAATTAGCCAAGCGTCGAGTAA
This sequence comes from Apocrypta bakeri, assembly GCA_018906985.1. NCBI lineage: Eukaryota > Metazoa > Arthropoda > Insecta > Hymenoptera > Pteromalidae > Apocrypta > Apocrypta bakeri. The sequence goes on from JACCIA010000003.1 coordinate 5,010,946, forward strand.
CTCTTCGTATACGACCAAACAAACTTCGCCGTCTAGAGCAAAGTTTTTCAACATCCTCTTTTTTTCTACTCTCCTCCTGTCCCCTCGTTCTCCTGACTTCGTCGAGCGTATATAAAGCCGCCATCGACGCGATGTGACCAGCGTGAACGTCGTTAATTACGACGTTCTCCATCAGAGCCTCGATGAAGTGCCGATAATAAAAAGTTACGTCGTTGTTGTCATCGTCACCTCGTCTGCGCACGAGCGAGTGCACGTGTGCGTGGGTATATGCGTATAGAACGGTTAGAAAAAAACTACCGAGTCTCTAATCTCATTAGTTTCGCAGAGAAACCAACAGAATAACTTAAAGCTGTGTAATTTCGTTTAGTGTGGAAGGAATGCTTGTTAAAAATTTATGCGATCTAAAATTTCAAGAAAAATAAAGATCCTTTATGTATACCTATTGATCATAAGTGTTCTGGAATCTGAAAAATTAGGGTGCTATGAATATTGATTGATCATTATTCAACTTTTTTCCATTACCTCCCGAAGATGAATCCCACTGTGGATAATTATGACGTTAAAATAATCATATACATTTCATCGTCATATACAAGTCATTCGTCCCGAATAAAATAATTTCAATTTTCGTGAATTAAAAAAAGGATTACGATTCGTACAACACGTAAGACATTCAATACAACATAGAGACCTACAAATTTTTCATCTCCGACACAACGAAATCGCGCGCTAGCCCAGCAGAACCTAAGAACAGCTAAAACACGACTCCGTGTTCTCGAGACAAACGCGCGCGCGTCTCGCATCATAACGGACGCGCATATTTCCCTCTGCAAGGGTGTACGCGCGACCGAGAAAGCAGAATAGCAGTTCCTAATGCGCGTTTCATGTCGCAGTGAATCGCGCGCGCGCGAAGCGCTTGTATAGGCAAGACCGGGACACGGGGGCGAATCACTTTTTTATGGCTCGACATTCTTGAAAAATAAAAAAGAAGCCCATCAGTACGAGACAGTCTCGCGAAAACGTATCTCATATATATATAACTCTTTTTTTCGTAGCTGCGCGTACATCGACCCTCTGCGCTCTAAATCTGAAATTCTGAAAATTCAAAATTTCCGAGTGTACATATGGATGTAGTCTAATAATGGTATTCGCTGTATGTAAACGTCAGAATTGTCCAACCGCGAAAGTTGTGAATATTTATTAGTGAAAATAATGTAAATATTTCAAACGTTGCATATGAAAGTCTATTGTGTATGTATTGTAATAAAGTAATAAAATTCTGCATGTAATTTAATTCTCAGGAAATCAATGCCGGTATATCTTTAATGGAAACGCATTCATTATTCTTTTTTTTGCAAATATTAAATCCAATTTATTATCAACTGCATAAATTATTATTAGAAAAATGTAAACTGCACTTCAGTCAAATGCAAATATATTTGAGTTTGGAAACCAGTCGTTGAATACTCAGAGACACTTGAAAGGAATAAATTCTGTTAATAATAATGATAATTGATTATAAAACATTTATTGTACGTCTTAGACAAAGAGCAATCATTTTTGTTTTATGCTTAAGAATCAATTCTGATTAAAAAATTATGCATAATTCATCGGACGAGTTCCATAGTAATAAAGAAATTTCGTCGAGTAATACCTGCAAAAATGTACTGTTTGAAATATTAAATATTCACGATATTGTAAAATTAATTCATTTTACTTTGCTTAATAGTAAAAATGAATGAATTCATAAATTGGACTATAAATTTGAGAAGGCGAAGAATTTCATTGTTTCAAATTGAAAGAGTGAATTTTCGATGAAAAGTTAATAATATAGCATATCGCATGCATATATAGCTTATAGTAACCGGAGTGCACCGAAGATATTACATCTTATCTTTCGAAGTCGAGATGAATAATTCAGGAAAAGCTTCGCTCCCGCGCGCGTCGTAACATCGATTTCGCATCGAAATCGAAAGCAAGTTCGACAAGTTAGCATACGCTTCGCGTAAAATAGAGCAACTAAGGCGTGTGAGTATGAATCGAGTGACGAGGGATGTTCGCAAGAGCGAGAGACATGTGTTTCCTCGAGGAAGACGTCCTACTATAATATATATAACATACTTCTTACAAGCGCAACGTTCCTCGCGCGTGTGCTTTTCGACAAAAGGGGGCTGCCGAATAATATCGCGTTAAGTGCTAATTCTCGTCGAGCTCTATTCTAAAATGTATAGTTCTTTCACTTTCGCGTCTGTATATTTCTTTTCCTTCGTAAACCGGACGAAAAGAGCGCGTACTCATATAAACATAAAATTCTCCACGGGGAAATGGGATATGAGGGGTGGCGCTATATATATATATATATACGAAAAGTGCACGCTAGAAACTCATCTCGTGCGATTGATCCAACACTCGTCCGACAGAAGCGGAAATAAAGAAAGCATCCGCAACTATACGGGATTGAACGAACTACTCACGGACAAGAAAGAGCAGTGTAGGGCCAGTAGTAGCTAGCACTCGACTAAGAGCGAACGTGAGCTGTATCGCCAACCACGGCTTTAATAAACTCCTTGGATTCCTAGCTCGCAACGCAGCCATGTGGCGCCCAATGGACCCTCGTATAGGTAACTTCTCTCTGTCTCTCTCCCTATCACTTTTATTATTCCGTCTTTCTCTTTCTCTCACTTGGCGCTTCCTCTTTGTCCCGGAGTCTTCTGTTCTCTCTTCTCGACGAATCCTCAGTTCGCCGGCTGCGAGACTTTCGGCACAGACTCAATATCCCCTTTGTTTGGGGCACTTACGCGCGAGAGGATGTCGCGGGAAGGCGTTTCTGCGGGGGAAAAGCGTCGGAGGAGAACTCGATTGCGAGGAGGTGGTGTACTGGAAAAAGGATGTTTTAGTTCTGAGCTAGCTTTGCGTAATTTTACGGGTTTCAGAGGTAGCGCTGGTTTAGAAAATTCATTTCTATTAAATATCAAACGCAAAAACTTGTTTTTACTGTAAAACGTACGAGCACGCGAAATCGGAATTATTCATCCAAAATGTGATAAATAAAGTATTCGAGTTAAATGTCTCCCACTCTGCAAACAAGCTGCAGCTAATAAATCACTTGGACGTCTTAAAAGGCCAACAGCAATATTGCAGGGGTTGCTCCGTCATACACGTATACGGACACGGACTTATATGGTATAGACACGTACATACATACACCCTTGCAAAGAAAAGAGAACATCGCAAAGTGACATGCGTCTGCATTACGGGTCAGCGCGTGTGCGGCCGCTGAATTCAACGCTACGGATCTCGTGAGCACGTGGCATGCTTATTGCACTTGGACTCGAGAGCCATCGAAACTTATATACATCATCCGTATATACGTTGCGCAATTCGTTACACTCGTTTGCCTTTCTCTGTATATTCTGTGTCGGTTATAATGTACTATAACGCAGTTTATTAAAGCCTCGGTATTGCTGTGTACGTTATTTTTCAAATAAATCACTTATGTGTATGCGACGAGTCTTTTATTAATGTCAGGCACACGTACACGGACTTTTCATGTGGAATAACAAAAAACAGCGACAGCCGAATTGAGGTTATCTCTTCTAAATACGTAACATCGCAATAGTTTCACTCAATGCGAAAGATAAACAGAGATCTATGTTTCGGTAAATCTATACTTTTCAAACTAAAAATAATGCTTGTGACTGAACTAATGGCACGCATTTGCCGAGTGTCTCTGCCCACTAATCAACGTCTTTTTTATATTAAGTAAATGCTCGCTTGAAAATGTATTAAAGTGTTTTATTGCCTTGTGAATTCTAAACGCGAAAGATATTTCAAATGCATATTAAATTTGTGATAGTTTCGTCGTGGTTACTGCTTCTAATTCGTAAGTTTTTAATTAAATGTTTCTCACACAATTCCCTTTGCTTAGTGAAATTCGATCGGTAATTCATGAATTTTAGAATTCGGTAAAGCTGAATCTTACTGTGGTATTAAATATGATCCGGATACTCCACGCAGTGACTTGCTCAGAATCCAATCGGAAAAGGGACCTCTCATTTACGTAATCAACGACACTAATGGGCCAGGTTTTCACTATCCGTCTGTTATAAACGACATTTACTGTCTTTATTACGGCTCTGAAGGTGCATTACTTTCGATTTCTCGAATATATTTTGCTTGTTCCGGTTCTTCCTTAAAAATTACCGGTAGTAATGGTCAAAAAATTTTTAATACAACTTATCTGACGAGATCTTGGAAATTACCGCTATACAGTCTGCACAGATATGGTCTATTCAATTTCAATCACGACAACTTAACCTGCATCGACGCTCCTATGTCCAAGATGCAACTCCATAAAAAAACTCAATTTCTCCACGATTACAAGTATATAGATCGAAATTATTATCAAGTGGGCTTCAAAGTGAGTGAGATCGATTTTTTGACCTGTTATCAGATTATTCAGATAAGTGGATTTTTTCTATTCGGACATGCTACTGTTCCTGCGCTGATAAAAAAGAGTCCGAAATTAACTGGATATTACGAGTACAAAGAGGGGATAATAAGAAATAATAGAACGATGAATTTTTCCGAAATTTACACAAAGGAATATCAGATGAAGTACTTACGAACGATTATGGATGAAGAGTCGGTGCAAAAATACTTTTCTGGTATTAAACAAACATCGCTTTATTAATAGTGTACTAATAGCTATAAAATAAACATTTTATAATAATAACATTACATAAGAAATAAAAACATTTTCAGACGACAATTACTTGGTGAAAGGACACCTGGTGTCCAAGGACGACTTTTTCTATAAGGCCCAGCAAATTAGTACATTCAATTACGACAATACCTTTCCGATATGGCGTAGTATCAAAGAAGGCAACTGGCAACTTATCGGAGAAATAGTTCGAAAATTGGCCGATCAGTCCGTGTCAGATATGGAAATTTATACTCTTCCCTTTGATTATTTACACATGAACAGCAGTACCAGTGATTTTACCGCGCAAAACTTTAACACTTCTAACATGTACATTCCAAAGATACTAGCTAAAGTCGTATTTTCATCTACAAATCACAAACGAGGATTGGTATTTCACACAGCCAACGATCCCTACATAGACAGATCGGAAATGAAGAAATTGATGCTAGAAGCTGAAGTGGGTTTGTGCACGAGATTGCTGGACTGCGATTACCATCCAGAATTTCACGTGCTGAAAAGAGGTTTGACCTATTGCTGTGCCCTCGAGGATAGTAAAATAAAAAACTTTGTCATGAATCGCATAAGAGTAAATGTTTGAGTATCAAAGTGAAATTTATTAATTTATATTTATTTATCAATCACATATAGCTCCATTCAGCTCACATGATTACACTTAAGAACTTCTGTCTACTTCACTTGCGAATATAGGTATATAACATACATACCCAGAGGTCGTACTTACATTGCTCTTCATCTACAATGGAAACCGCATTCGCAAGGTAAATTTAGCTACTGCTAAACACGCAAACGACATATCACTGTGGAAAAAAATGAATTTCCTTCTTGTTATACCTGCTGAGGTAAGTATAGTACTCGATACACGCGGGCGCATGGCTTCCGTTCGTGCATGTCTACAAACTCGAAACGGCGGTTTTAATGTATAGCTATTTTGCAAGCTGGTAGCCATGTTTTACCTTCCCAGAAACCAGTCGCCAATCGCTCCCAAGATATTTGCTCTAAGCTAACACACGCGGTGCGCTCCTTTGCTCTCAGTGTTAACCTCTCGTTACTTAACAAACCAGAATTGCTCTTTGTAAACGTTTTTTATTTTTTGAACACACCGACGTTTAACGACTTTCGCGAAATTAAGACTTTTCGCTGTAGTCTCGGCCGAAAAGTGGATAATTCAAGAACCTTGTTCCCATTAACTTGTCGTTATAACAGCGGGAATATAATACACGCGAATGACGAAAATTCCCGACGCAGTCCAGTGTATCGCGAATGATATGGAATTTCACACGATATCGAATTAGCAGCACCGAGCAACCTAGCCCCATATGCCTCTTGAATCCATCGGCTGAAAAGCATTCGCGAAAAAAAAATAAAAAAAAATAGAGAAAAACAGTTCCGCCCCCAAAACGCATCCGCGGCAACGCTCACATTTGCGGCGGTGGCTATATACGGCCTCTCGTCGTTTCTAATTTATTATTTATACCGCTAGAGCGTGGGTGTGTGCAAAGTGTGACGGCCAGTCCCTGAATCTCCGTGAATATGAAAAAGCACTTCATTTTTTTAATTGGATCCGCCGAGGCTCTTTCCTCTCCCCGTCCGCCCTCCCTTTCTCCTGAATTTTAATTCCGATTAACCGTCGCGCGAAAAAAGGCCGACGACGAGCTCGTATATGCGTGTATTCCTGAGAGAAGAACCGTGGCGCAAATATTTATGAGAGCGAAGAGTATTTATGCACTCGCGCGTGAATTCATATAAATCACATTAAACGCATATGTGCTATATACATATATACGATACGCGAATTAACTCTCTTTGTCTCTGACTCGCTCGTTCTCGCGAGCGTCATCTGCCGGATTGACTCGTGACATTTTTGCGACACTTTTGCTATATGCGAGAAAGAACCTGAAAAAGTCCCGAGAGTATTTCTCTCTCGCTCTCGTATTTCGGAAGATTTTAATAATTTTCCCGCGAGTCCGCGCTTTAATGAATTGCGAATTAGCACAATAGCTCGAGTTTTATTTGATCGTTTTATACGTCGGCTCGCACTCCAGTGTTCGGCTATATGCACATGCACATATAATGTATAAGCTGCTCCGAAAAAAACTTTGCTGAAAAATAATATTAACTTGAACGTAAGAGAGGGGAGAGAGTACGTATATTCGTATTAAATCATATTTCCTAATTAATTTCCGCACTTGACAGAATAATTAAAAAACTGGAAGCGAAGTTGTGAAATATTCCTAAGTCTTGTATATGTTCAGAAATGCGAGTGCCTCAAATGTCGATACGAGTGTATAATTGGAGCAGTGTTTCGTACGGAAGTTTAACTTTTATTGTTAAAAGAGGAAAAAATATATTACCAATCCCGAAGAATTGTCATTTGATTCGAATCGGTATCTTGCACGTGTAGACAAAGGTCTTATACACGTCGCGTATTGTACTCACAGGAGGGAATAAAGAACGAGCGCTCGCGCGAGTCGCTGCTATATAAATTGAAACAAATTTCCTCGACTCGTTAACAATTCAATACGGGTAGGCGATATAAGCCTTGCAATTAACTCCCTACTGCAACTTTGTAGATTGAAAGCAAAGGCTTGTATCATTAGCATTCCCGTTATCTCGGCCAACGCTTTTATCGCGTAAACTACGCGGTTGGGACTCGAAATTTTTAGGCTTTATCGGAGAGCAACTTCCGCGCCAAGCGACAAATGCTACTGCACGCCATCTTCGCTTCTCCGCGCGTTTCTTACTATATGTACGTATTTTTTTTACTCGCGTGAGCCCGAGATAGCGAAACTCGCGCGCGTGTTGCCTCGTGTTTCGCACTTTTCTCTGTACACACCTTTGCGCTTCATTTTTATAGAGCCTAATTTAAAAACTGCAAATTTGAGGTGAAAACAATTTTTTGTATTATAAAAGCTGTATATATATATACCAATTAAGAACGCGATGTAATTAAATACAAGTCCATTAAGCATCGTCCGGCACATAACTCGCGTTTAGAGACACGACAAGGCAGAGCGACTGCTTAATTTTTCCGTCTCGCTCGTTCATTCTCCTCGACGGGCTTTATATCTCGGCCAAGCGCGACGACGGAGTCGTATATGTCCCTTACTTTAACTTTCGAATTATATGGTACACATTCGCGTGACTGCGATTCATCCGTAATGAACGTCGTCTTCCACAGATGTTGGATGAATGTAGATACAGAAACCCATACATATTATCGAAATATATCGAAAGTACAAACAAATTTTCGAAAAGATATAGTAGTTTTTAATTTTGCAAATTCATATATTAAAACTTGTGTTTAATGTGAAGATTTGCGCCGTTTCGTTTGGCGCATTCTCGTGAAAAAGCGCGAAGGAAAAATAAAACGAAACGGACGCGCTCTCCTTCACAGCCTTGGAAAAAAAATAAAGAGCATCTCGAATCTCCTGATTAACGTAATACGACAAGCAACGCAAAGCTCGATCTCGAAGCTTGTGCTCCGATCACATAATCCCTCGCTCGAGACTCGCTGTCCTCGATCTCGAAATTCCTCTCTCATATTTCTCGACGGTTCCTTCGCCCGAGATATATGCACCGAGCATTTCTATACGTTATATATACTACACATACCGTCGTAAAATGCAGGCCAAAGACGAACGAAGCAAATATAGTATAACGTATATGAGTACATATATAGGATATAAATTTCAAACGGAAATATCTAGAACGAAGAGACGAAACGTTGCTGCAGGGTGGTCGTCGTCGCAGTCTCTCGAGCATCGGTTATTTTAATCCGGCGATTAAAAATGTCAGACACGTGTTAGTCGATCTCGATTTGCGAGTGTATTATAATTCCCTGACCGGAGGAGGATTACGCGCGAACGAGAGGGCGAGCTTAGCTCTCCCGCCTCGATTTGCGACGTATGCGAAAGCTGTATTAAATATCGCGGAGTCGTGGAAAAAGTAAGGCTTGTGCCGGGGATAGACTGCTAAGGGACAGGATACATGTGTTTTGAAGGAAGACTTTTTTCCAGGTCATCGAGGAAAAGAGATGGCATTTTAAGCTGGGAACGAATTTAAATCTGCGAGTGTATGCGATACGGTTTCTTCGTGTGGGATAAGAAACTATGGTCAGGCGAGCGAGGCTTTTGCTTCATTCTTTTGCGATCGCTCGAAAGATATCGAGCTGATCTATATTTACCCTCAAAGAAATTCAATCGCGATTAGTCGAAAATAAAGCTTTTTATTTTTGCAATAATTGCTGTAACGCAAGCTATTCTCTCGTTGGAACAGCTCGCGGGAACAGCTTTAAGCTTGTAAAGTCTGAAAAATTTCCTCCTCGAGCCTAAAGTCTCCCCAGAATACTACCGTCGCTTAAAACAGGTGTGTGTACGCGCACGTATGCTGTTCGTATTCTCGCATGCACTTCGCGTTCACCTATTCATCGTTTCGATGCAGGTTCGGGGCGGACGCGCGAGAAGGCGGAGTCACACCATATATATACACACGGCATAACTACCTTTACGGGGGTAGGGAGAGAGAAACAGAGATAACAGCACAACTGACAGCGTAACTGCCGGAGCGATACAACAAGCCGCCATTAGTCGCGGTGCAAGCTATTTCGCTACTTGCCACGTACGAGACTCCTATAGCTGAGCTGTTGCTTCTTGCGCGCCCGACTTCGAGGGAATATTGGTGAATCCTGTATATATAACAATTCGTTTCGAGGGTGTTTTTATTCTACCTAATAAACATGCAACGTGTGCAATGCACCGGGATGCGTAGAAATCGTTAAAACTCCGAAATTCATTACAAGCTGATAAAAAAATTAATGTACAATCCACCCTCATTCGCGAAATCCATTAACATATCAAGAGGAAACGCGTGATTTCTCACGTGGAGTCACGAACGATTTCTTGTTCGCGAGCAATTCGTATATATGACCGCTACAAATTTTTTCTGTCTATATCTCTCCGAGCCGAATTGGCAAGATCCAATAACCCGCTACTGACGTCGGACCATATTAGCCTAAGCTGAACCGCATATACAATACTTTTTACTCCGATCGGCCGACGGCAGCTACTAATTAGTTTCTCTGGACCCTTTACTGTATTTATACATACTTTATACATACTCTGTACGTATAAACTCGAAATTGATCGGCTCGCGCAAAAAGCTTGGAGGCTAATTCGACCGGCGTGAGCTACGACGTTGAGGATCGTCTGTTAAATGACGAGGAATTAGTTTTGGGACATTGTTTCTTCGGTGGTTAAGAGTAGCTTTTCGTATAACGATCAATCGCTTTCTTGTCCTGTACTCGTTTTACACACCCGGTAAATGTACGATGAAAAAAAATAAATATATATATATATAAGGTATATCGATAATAATTCAATTTATCGTTTCTATACTTTCACGGTGATACTAATTTCCCAATTGACATACCTATACGTAAAACATCTGTTACGAAAAAGACGATTCCGTTCTAGATTTCCGTACGGTTTGTCAGAAACTTGATAAAATACAAGCAATAAAAATCCTCTTGTCATTTAGCAAACGCGAACGTCAGCACGAATCGCCTTCCCATAATTCAAAGCCAAAAATCGCTCATTTCGACGAACAACTCGACAATTGTCTACTACAGCCTATTCTCGTCCGGTGGTAGAACTCCTGTCCCCCCGGCACTAAAAACAATGACGTGATTCCGCGCGCGAGCCGTGCCAGCGCGCAAGGCTGGAAGACGAATGGCTCGAGTGTATACACAACAACGTTCTATGCACGAAACGCATGCACATATATATACTAGCGGACACGAGCCGCATGAAACGCGCGATTATATTATTTCCCGATATTCGTACACGCTTTCGCTCGAGGGCTTTATACATTTCATCGATTCCGTAAATTGCACACGTGAAAAATATCGCGAGTGGCATGCTACCTCTGTGTAATATAATAACACTGTATGGATCCCATACTGGAAACTTCTATACGAAAGCACTAGGTTCGTGTGCTAGAAAAGTATTGATATTTTTCTCCTATATGGAAATGCATTGTTTTCTTTTATACAGTTTTTGCATTGGATACTTCCTAATTAATGGGTGTTTCCAGTGGGTACGTACGGGCGCAGTGCGATAAATTCAATGAAAACCTATCTTATTCGAAGTTATCCTGACAGAAATATTGCTTTTGAATTGACTTAAAATGTTCATCGGAAATTACTTGCGATGTTGTGAGGGGCGTTTGTACCGTGACAATCGATAAGCAATTACGCGTACAACCGGATAATTAATTCAACTGCAATATCGTGAGCTTTACTCGATGTACATAATATAATTATAATTGAAAGTAAGAAATGCATAATCATCTACGCGTATAAAAAAATATGATTTTATCACGTTTATTCGATTAATGAAAGAAACATAATTTTACCGGTAATAAAATGCTTCTATTCTACATTGAATTCCTAAAGAAAGCCTCTTCTCACACGACTCTCGAGAAATACGTTCAATTATTCACGGCATTCGCCCGGCATAGTCTTAACTCCCAGCTGACCCACTATACAATAGCTTGTCCACCATTTGTTTTTCCTGTTTTACACTGCGCGTAGCGCGTGTTTCGACAGCACAGTTTCGCGTAAGAATCCAAGCCGATCCTCGCCGACGATAACGCGCCCATAGGTAGTCGTAAAACTCGGAGAATCTGCAGCAGCAATGTTTTCTGTCGACATCCCGCCCTCTGCGCGCTTCCTTTACGTTGTTTTATTTTGATTTTTATTTTTTTTCACCGCACAGCCGTTCCAGAAAGAAATTCAAAAAGTATGTGTACAAACCTGTAGATATATATATATACACTCTCAAGCATCCGAAACCGTAAATCGAACGATCATCGCGTCGCGGCCGTGTAATTTATTCGAACGACGCGTTAAGTGTAACGCGGTGATTTTCATCCTGACGCGTTAAAGACGTACATTCGCCGAAAGAAAAAATCCTCCGTATTTCAATATTCGAAAGTCAATTCGCGCAGGCCGCGTGAGCTTACATGTACATATACGTAAGAGGCACAACCGATGAACAATCGTGAAACATCGCTGTCTCGACAGCCGTTAATCAGTTGCGCTTGGTATGTACATACGTGTATTATAGTATACATATAGTATATATATATATGTATGTGTGTATATACTTGAAATCGGCAGACAACCAGCGAAACATCCGAAGCGTAACACTCGCAGGCCAAATTATGTTTTAGCGTCTCTGCTACAGCGCGTATGAGAAACGGGCTGACGCGAGGCGCGATAACAGCGTGCGAGCACCGTGTGTTTCTTCTTGTGTACAAGCTTGCCGCTGTTGTATAGTATAAAGAAGGTGTATAGAGAGAGAACAGGACTCTGCGCGCTTGCATTTATGCTCGAGGGATTGGCTTGTGTGTCTTATATGCGAATTATGGACTCGACGCGGCCCGGTGACCCGAGAGACGACCGCGATTATCCGCGAAGATATGGATTTGCCGATGGGGACAAAGATTCCATATGCTGGAACCTATAGCAGCTTTTCGAATATTTTATGTTATATGGGATCTAAAAAAAATTTTTTTTATAAATGTATATATCTATATAGGAATGAACGCGTCGACGACACTGAGTTATATTGTGTGTATCCACTGTTATGAAAATCGCACGAGCTTTCTATGTGTACAGTGTGTTTAAACGCACGTGCGCTTGAAATGTATATTAAATAAAATATACGCGGCTATTTTACTTTAATGCGAAATCCAATGTCATAGTTCATGAAGTTCAATGTGATTTACACGCTATTTCCGTGGTAAAAAAATTTACGATTGCATCAACATATAAAAAAGCCGTAAATTATGCGCATCCACATTATGAAAATAATTCACGCGTTTGCGCCTAAAATTGCACGCGATTTCCTGTTGATAAATGTAAATTTTCGCGCGTACTATGTTATTTGATGTAGTCGCAAATGAAATTTAATCGAAAATCAATTTAAAATTAATAGCTCGTCGTTAACTTAAGCTGATACAAGTATATGATACGAAAAATTTTGGCTTCGAGATATTAAAATTCATGCAGAAATTTTGGAGTGTCCTTCCCATCTCTGTGGAACCTTTATATACCAATATCATATGCGTATCGATGCACTTATCCCCGAATATTCAAAGGCCAGAAAATAAAAAAAGAAACGTCGGTCAGATCAGACCATAGAGAGAGAGAGAGAGAGAGAGAGACTAGGAGGGGAGGGGAAAAGAAGAAGCGGAAAATAAGTGCGCCGACTCGCGTAGAATATAAATATATCCGCGGGCGAGTACAATGCTATCTCCGAGCCGGGATCAAATTGTCGAAGGAGGAACGAACATATTTCGCCGCTGACCCCGCAGACGCGGAGGGTTAAGGGATTCCACACTCTATGTGTGTACGCCTGGGTTATACATACTACATACAAGTGTGTGCGTATACATATACTGTAGTATACACGGGAATGGCCGATAAAAGAGACCGACTCGCCATTCGCCGAGAGGTGGATTTTTCGGCTATTCCAGTATATGGTCTAGTTTTAAATTCATTACAGTTTGTATGGACAAGTGTATTCGTTTCTGAGGGGCTGGGTATATAGGAAGTGAATATCGAAGCTTAACATTCTCTAAAATTGACCATATTTTTTTCTCGTATTATAGGAGAACGTTCTTTTTTAAGGTTTTTCTGAACATTCAGTTTTATTGACTGTGTAACGTAATCTACTAGAAAATTGTGATAGAAAAAGGTATTTTGTGTTATTTTGTATTAAAGCGTAGCATCGATTAGTAAGAGGCTTTGATAAAAATTCAACTCTTCATAGCGAATTTACTCTGATTACGTTACACAGTGCTTACACGTTAAACGGTAAGAAAAATTTACTACTACGAATATTTTACCAACACTACTCGAGTGCCAAACAAGTGTGAATCTCGACTTAAAAAAAATATCCCCTTCGAGCAAAGAGAAAGAAAGATACTGTAACAGATATACAAAGTGAGAGAGCAGCAGCAGAGAAGGCAGCAGCAGCAGCAGGAGCCAAAGAAAAATAGCCGCTCAATTCCACTGGAATACCTCGATATATTTGTCGTCGTCTCTCGCGCCTCCGGGCGTTGTGCAGAGCTCCAAGAGTAGCAGCAGAACTCTTCGTGCATAAATCTCGCGGGAATGTAACCCAAAGTAAGGCTGCTCCACGTTCCTTATCCATTTTCTCTCTTTGCCGAGCTACTCCAACTTCTCGATGTTTCGTTTTTGTTCGATCGTTGTTGCGCGAGATATGCCGATTTCAGAAACGATATAACACGCCGACGGTTTTTTCGCATTTGATCTGTACGTATATCTGTACGACGGCTGCCTTGGTTTTTCTCTAATTTTTTATTTTTTTTTAATAACAGACAGGTCATCGAACGTTGCTGTACGCTTTAATTTTCTCACGCAGTCTTTTAGCGAGGCATAATCTACACGGAGATGAGAAACATACTCATTAGCATTAGGGGCCTGTAATTATGCGTAGTTGCATTGTTAATGGATCGTTTGACGTCTCATCGACAGACACTCGATGCATGCATAATGCGCTGTACAACTTCTCGATCTGATTTCGATTTTTTTTTCTTCATTGTCTTGCTACCGAGCTGCTCATTATCTCGCTAATTATACGATCTAAGGGTAATAATAGACCAGCGTAAGCATCCTTATATTATATACATAATAATTTACATCGAGCAAATAAATAGTCCATCAGCACGATGGATCACTTAATCGAACCGACCGTCAACAATCAATCGGCGAACTCAGCCGAGAAAAAAGAAGCTATATATATGTACTATTAAGTCAAAATGCGATTCTCCCCTTTTAACTCGCGCGTAACTCTTCCGTAGGCATATGTATGTATATCGCGCGATACACAAAAGTGTCCGTGTTTCCGCTTTCGCAATATTAATCATTAGTTGCGCCGCAGCTGGTCGTCTATAGGATCGGATGCACCTCGTCGCCTGGGGGATAAGGCGCCTTATTTCTGAAAAATACCAATAATTGCCAAGGCTTATCTTCGTGATGCACCTGTCGAAAAAAGACGCGGAAACAGGAGGTGCATGCAAATTTAGAGTATATTGCGCTAAAATGCATCTTTCGCGGTTTGTTTTTATTTTTCCTTTCTTTCGCGTATAAATTATCGGAGCGAGAAAGTTTATTCGGTATACGCGCGCGAGCGATGAAAGTTAATCTCTTAATGCGAGCAGTTGTATATACAAAATATATATTCCGCTGTAAATTTGACGTGACGTACATAAAATACTATAATGGAAATGAAATTTCTCGACGATTCGTTTGGCGAACCACGAGAATTACGCGTCGCTGAATTAACCGGAGATAATCAGGCGAGAGATCGAAGTTAATTGTGCGCAGTAAAGAAAGCTGCGTAAAATCCGCCAGCCACGTTCGTAAAACGTCGAACCGTTCCTTCGATCAAAATCGAGTTCCATCCCCATAGCTTGCACTCGTTGAAAGGGCAGAGCCAATTTTCTCCTGAGAAAATTCGCTCGGAATCTTTGTTTCAATCGTGGTGATATTTCTAATCCAACCTCCCGAAGCCATATCGCTCGCATCGAAGATTCCTTCGATTTCCGGTGTGACGCTTTGGATAATACGCTCTTTGTTTCGTCGTCCGTTGTTATCTTCCGAATCGAAATGTATAAACTTATTATATTAAAAACACTCGATTCAACTTGGAATAAACTCGGGCATTGTCTCGCAGCATCGCGAATCTTCTTCTCGTCCGTTCCTCTTGCAAACTCAATTCCTCCCCCGCACTTTATTTACCAAGCTTTTCGCGCTCGTTTGCTGTCGGTCTAACTCTCCTTCCCCGCTATCTCCATCGATCGCGATAACGGTTTCCTTTCTCTCTGTAGCAAAGAAAACGCGTTGTCGTTTTGGAGTGAGCGAAAGAGAGAGAGAGAGAGAGAGAGAGAGAGAGAGAGGAGACACGGACACGGTAAACGGTCGTCGGGTCGAAATGCTGGAAAAGCTCGAGTCAAAACGAGGCAATTTTAGTGAAACTATGGCCCGATGAAGCTCGACTTGCTTGGCTAAGCAATTTTCTTATCGGGCCCGTCATTTCCGGTCATTCATCTCATGGCTTGTAACGCCGCGACGGGGGGACATTGATTAAGGGTCGTCGTTTGAATTCGCTCTCTCCCTCTCTCTCTCCCTCTCTCTCGCGAAATAGCAGCTATCCTATATGGCTCTCGGACTTTCGCTTATTTCGATGGTACCTCCTCTCTCCTCTATTCCGAGTGAAAAGTCCTCTCGTTTCTATCCCCTTATACCTATATACGCTTTTGATTCAATTTACTGAGGCGGACGACGCTTCCAGAGATGGCCAGCGATAAAAGAGTCAAACTGCAAGCTCCGCCGGCTCTCCCCCTCTCTGTTTCTCTCTACAGCATCGGCCGATATTCTTGTTTTTCTTTTTTATCCAGAATGGAGTGAGTAGGTTTGTTTGCCTTTTTCGGCTTCTACGCTATAGCGTGTACGACTCTTTTTGCTTCAACTTTTTTTCTTCGAACTATATAGCTCTTCGCTCTGATTGTTCTTTCTATTTCTGTATATTGGATATATGTGCCCCGTACGCTCGAGTAAACTGTGCTGTAATATAATCGCTGTGGCGGAAGAAAATATTTGTTTTTCGTAATAACTGCGGCTCTTATCTACGGAGCGTTTCAATTACAATAACAATCTTGCAAATTGCGTAAATTTACATCGAAATCGATGGATATCGCTTATCGAAACTTCGCATTCGCATTCCCATTTATAGTTTTTCTTTTTTCTCGAATCTATAAATCCGCACTGGTCCCTTATATAGGCACCTATGTGTATGTATATGCACATATATAGCGATCCGAATTAACGGCGCGCGACTTTTACGCTATTTTTCCAGCGGACCGAACTTTATCGGCTCTCGATCAAATCAAGCTTCTCACTCTGCTACTGCACCCTCGAGCTCGCGAATCATTTATCCAGCCAGCGATATATATGTATATATACATATATATACGTATATATAGGGTATAGAAAAGAGATAAAAAAGGTGATAATCGACGTCGGGCTGTCTGATGAGTTTAAGATTTCACGCGATATCGCGTCGCTTTTTCGGCGCGACTTAATTAACAAGCTCTATATACTCTTTCTCTTAGCCCAAGAGACAGAGAAACAGAGCGAACTAGAGGGAGAGATTGAGGATTACGGATATCTCGCGTAATTGCGGATGGCAGTGATAATGGGAGTCGATCGAGTTGATTTGAAAAGACTTTTAGAAGCGATGGACCATCTGATAATTTTCACATGGACTTACATTGATGCTGTTTGGCGTGAATGATACGATGCTGATGTTTAACTTTCTCCGGCTGTTGAAAAAAAGTTTGTTAGCGATCACCTTTACATACTGATTATTCTACAGGTTACAGAATCGTAAATTTAATCAAAGAGAGAGAGAGAAAGTGATATATTTACAACGATATCGTTCTTGTAACGTCTTTTTCACCAAATGATACTCGTTTCTGTTATATATCAGTATTATATATATTTCCGAAATAGTTACTTCTTTGCAACTACGATTTCGTACATAGGTATAATTACAGATATATTTACAAATATACGAAAATAAATGGTCAATTATAGGGCCTGAATTAGATCGTTCAAAATTCCAAAGAACGAATATAGATAATACTCATCTTTATTTTAATGTCGCATCGTTTAATTTTTAACAAATAAAATCGAAACAATAAATAAAATTAACTAAAGAGGCAAATTTAGTATTTTTTCAGAAATATCCTCACCATTTTCAAATAGCTCTGAAATAACCGTAATTATACAGTTCTGTATTACCAAAAATATGTCATATTTTTAACTTTGACAGTTCATTTTTAGACTTCTATATTGAAAACAGAACCAGAACGTGAACAATTGAGATTCACGTATCAATCAACGCTTATTTGTTCGAATGAATCATCGACTCAAGTAACCCGTGCATTATCCCAAAATCCTATATTGCATCGACGAAAAGTTTATCAGCGCTGTATCTCTGAAGAACCGTATACACGGGAAAAATGTTTTCCCCCTCCAATTCCGCAGCAAACTCTGCCAATGTAAAACGTCTCTCTCGCTCGTCATTCGCACTGGAGAAACTTGATTTTCGCCCTTACATCTCCGGCACTTCTATATCTCTTGCGCACTCGTATTATAGCTGCTGCTGCAGCCGTCTGTCAGAACTCGAGCACAGCGTCGGCGAATTTATGGAATTATGCGACGAGGGAATCCATTTGCATGCATAAAAGTGCGACGTTATAACTCGACGACGCGCTTGCGAATGCTGTGCAAGCCCGCGTAATTGGCTCGACGCTGATACGAACCGCGAAGGCGTCTACTCGCGAGAGAAACTCGTGTTTGTACGTTGGCGAAGAGCTGCAAAGAGTTCCTTGAAAGTTGAAGAAGCCAATAGAATCGACTTCGTTGGATACGAATCAATGTGAATTTCAGCATTATATATATATATAAATTAGTTCGACACTCAGTGTCGAGCAATTGTTGGCAGTAATCGAGCGCGATAACGACGAATTAAACGTCAAACGAGTCGACCCCTTGTAAAGCACATCGTAATTAACTTTCGTGAAAATCCGAGAAAGAAGAGCGAAAGAAAAGGCGGGTTGCGCAGAAAAATCGAAAACTTTCTAATCCCTTCGAATCAGGCGATATTAAAAGCCCGCATACCCTCCCGTACACCCGCCTTCTTCTTCACCCTTTTAATAAAGTCGACGGTGCGGCTCGAAAAAGAAAGTCCTCGACGTTGGAAAAAGGGAGGAGGCATGAGCTGCCGCGAATCTGCGTAGTAGCGTCAGTCTCCTTAAAAGGGTCGTAACTACTTAATTCCATGAGACACCACCAGCTTCGAGCTTCGCATCTAACCTTCGAGCTCTCCCTCTTTTTTGCATGACAAAAGAACCGCGAGAAATTTCAATTTCCACGATCGCTCAATCGTTCGTATACAGACATACGCGCGCGCGCGCGCGCACACACATACAAATAGGCTGGAGGTTAGTGTATTAGTTGGCAGCTTCTACTCATCTACAGCTTATCGTCGAATTCGCGCGATTCTTTTATTAATATTTAAAAAATCGACCTAACACGAGATATAATTCGCACACAACTCACAGAATTATGAAATATGAAAGATTCTCGAGATTGTTTCACGCACAGTAGTATAGACGCGACTCGGAAAAACATAAATGTCACCGTCAGTATAGGAATCGTGAGTTTTAATCCAAAAGCTCCGCGAGCTTTATTTATAATGCCCGTATCAGCCGGTGCACATCAACGCATACACACGTATACACAATGCGGCAATTTTTACCGCTCCATTATTCAGCGGCGTCGTCGCGCTGTTAACACACTCTGCTCGCGTGTAGATACTTTTTATCCAGCGACGCATTCAATTTATTGAGTCGCTGCAGTATACCGTGCACTAGTTGCAGTAAAAAAAAACGAAGAGTAGCCGGAGTTATACTGCACTGCATAAAAGGGAACATCAAATTCGCTTCACTTGTCCGCGACAACTTCATTCGTTTTTGCAAACACATAAGCCAGAGCGAAACAGCAATTTCATAATTACACACCTACATCCGTCTGCTGTAGACAGTTACAGTATATTAAAAATGTATTATATATATATATAGATGTGCATTAAACGAAAATTTTTTGGATTATCTAGAGAGATAATATTGTACGCGTGCGGTGTTAAAATATATATAATTTAGCTAATTAAACGTGTGTTACGTTATTTTCCTCAAAAGCGCATCCCGCGCGCGCGCGTGATCGGGATCGTATTACCTGCACTTCCTACCTCGTTTCCTTTTTCTTCTTAACGGTCTGCTTAGTGCGATCGGAATTGCTAATAAAGACCAAGCGATAATCGAAGCGCGTATAGTCCAACGTCTCTCTCTCTCTTTAGAAGTGTGTATAAAGAAGAGCTGGTGATTGCCGAGAGCTGGACGCCTTGGATATTTTTTATATATATGTCTATATGAAAGGAGAATTTTACGTTACGAGAGATGTAGTTAAGAGATTATGGCCGCGCGCGAGATGTGAGGCGGAAGCGCGTGACACTACATTGACTTCCCGAGGGTGTTGAACGTTCAACGAGTATAATATGAAAGCTCTATTTCATTAATATAGCGGAAGGCATTTTAATAAGGAATTTCAGAGATATAACTCAATTTTCTTTAACATTATTTATTTACGTGTTAATTATTGTCTTTTAACTTATGAATAAGCGATGAGTTTCGTAAGTAGAAGCGGAGTGGCGTCCTTCCGTAATATAAATATATATATATATATAACTGTATTATTAATTTTCAAGCTTACGTGTATATAGCCCTTCGGAAAATAATGTACTTGTTAAACTCGCGGAGGAAGTTATTATATGCCTGGAGTACGGAAATTTCGAGTTAAAAAAGAAATTTTCGAGGCCACATTTAATGCTGAATGCTCGGCAAACAGGTATATTTAAGACATCGTTAGTGATTGGTTCGACGACTTGATTGCAGGTTGGCGCCTCGAATTACCCGCATCTACCAGAGTATATACCCCGAGTCTTCCCCCCATACTGATTATACGCGCACGTCAACGAGTCCTCGTTGCTTCTGACTCGTCTATACGTGTGTATTCGTGTGCGTATGTCAGGTGTAAATTTGCAATTTCGCCTTTGACGAAAGCCGTTGCAGCCGTTATTGCATTCGTCGCTACTGTTATACTCGTATAATTCAGAACATCACATTTCCAAACGAGTAAATACATAAGTGTATATATCGTACTACGCGGTCATACATTACATATAACATCGTACAATAAAATAAAATATCTTGAAATTCAAAGCGGCATCGCGTTTCCGCCACTGGTACAACGAAGGGAAGACGCGAATTCGAATAAAAAAAAATCCTTCGACCCGACCGCGTCTGTCCCCCTTCCCTAAAAAAAGAAAGCTTGGATATCCGCTGAACCCGCGCGGTGCGTCGCGGGTGTGTGTCGGACGTTTCTCCGGGGAACGATCAATGATAGGCCGAGCGCGCGTCACGTGATCTCGCCGCAGGGAGTTCGCGCAATGCATCACCAACCGGGCAGGCCACCCCCGCGCGTACAATGGCATACCTATATACATATGCACGCATATGAATATATGCGGCAAATAATAAAATAAAATTCTAAACACCGTGATTATAGCGTCTTGATTCGAAGGGATGGATGATCGAGTGGAAGGTGCTAACACGGGGTCGTGCTCCGTAAGACTGCAATTTTTCTTTTTTTAACCAAAAGAATATATTTCCCAAGTACATGGACAGCAGCGTCGTCGGTAAAGACTAAAAAGTACAGGCCCCGACGACAAGTATATTATATCCCGTGTATGGTGTATATAAAAGGAAGCGCATCTTCTCGGCATTATATAGACACTTCTCCTGAACTCGACTCTCCGTGTATATGTGTACGTACGTGCAGCAGCAGTAGCAGCGGTAGCAGCACAGTGGGGGAGAATCGCAGTCTTCTCTAGCTCAGCGAGACGAACTCGAGCGATTCCCTCCCTGTGTACGCTTTTCCCCACCCACGTAACCAAGAAAGCGTTGCGTTATATATACCAACCTCGTCTCCTTTCTCTCCCTCCCCTCCCCCTCCCGCAAGTACTAAGCGGGATTGTTGCTACGTTGCTCTTGGCGACCAGTAAGTGTCGTCTTCGCTCTGTTCCTCCTCCTCCGCATTGACCCGACTCTTGCTGATTCTCAACGCCTTCGTCTCTCTCTCTCTCTCTCTCTCTCTCTCTCTCTCTCTCTCTCTTCCTCTGCGCCGGCGTATAACTACGCTACTACTGGCTGGCACTTCGCGCCCGCTACTACTGGAGTCTGAGCTAGAGAGAGAGGGAGAGAGAGAGAGACACCGCGACAATTGTTGTTCCTCGTGACTGTTCTACTCGGTACTTTGCTTTATACAGCTTGCCGGGAGCGGACTACCACTACTATATACTGTGTACATTTCAGAAGCTCATTCTTCTAGAAGTAGGCATTTCTCAAAATTCATTAGCCTGAAAGACGACGACAAGACTATATAAGCGTTCCCGACGAGAAAAAAAAGGAATAAAACCGAATCGCGCGTATATATTATACGTACAGTGAAAGACTATTCTTTTCCCGTGTAGAATGTACATATAACTGTATACGTTCCGGAGCAAATCCGAGGAACAAACACAGGCGTGCGCGCGTCAAGAGAAGAAAAAAAAGCGGATGGATATATGCGTAGAGTATACAGACTAGACAACAAAATACCGGCCGACGGCGCGGAGAAAAATCATTTCCATCCTCGTTTACACAGCGACGCCGCTATATATTCCTTTCGATATTCCACAAGGGTTCGCGAAAAGCGCATTTATACGAGAAACAACGTCTGTACCACGGACTGAAAGGAACACACGGGCTGTTTATTGTTTACACCGAATGTTTAGCGAGACAAAAAATTCAGCCGATTTTCAGGGTTGACAAATAAACGAGAAGTATACTGCGACGACGAGAGGGAAAGGGAGAAATAGTTACCGCGTGCGCGCTTGCACGAATAAAGGAAGCGAATAAATTGCAAACTTGTAAGTTGCAGGAAGAAGGAGACGAAACGAGAATGAGAAAGAAAATGGCAACATGTATAAATGTAAGTAGTCGAGCTGCGGAGGAGGTAAGAGTGGGCGAGAGGAAATGTGTGTATATATGCAATACACGTAAGCTACCCCGAGTGAATTTTGTATATATATAGAGATAGAGAGAGAGAGAGAGAGAGAGAGAGAGAGACTGCGGAGTCTAGAGCGTCGCCCGTGAGCTCGCGCCCATGCAGCCATTATGCCGTCGCGAGAACCGTCTGTTTGCATACTAAAAAGGTTTAAGACTCCCGGGACAGAAATAATATTCACTCGAGTCGACTCTCCTCTTTTCTCTCTTTCTCTCTCCCTCGCATACACTACTGTACGTTGGCTACTGTCCGCTTGACTCGGTTCACACGAGATAGTCGCTATAACTTCATTATTCTTCTCTATTGTTTTTTTAATCATTCGTTTTATCGATTAATTCAACGCGCAGCTTTGAGTGAAAAATATTATGCCAATCTTATCTCGATGAGAAAACAGCTGTAGTTTGTGGATTTCTGCCTGTCCGTCTATCCCTGATATATATGATATTTCGTCAACTGCCAAGCTAAACACTCGACTCACTGTCGCTTATATATGTGTATAAACGAATGTACGTACGGTGTAGCGACTGCGCGACTGTCGCGAATTCTTCCGCAGACAATCCCACGGGGATGCGCCTGCAGAGGATTTATTTGACGCGCTAGCAAGAGAGAAAGAGAGACCAGTCGACCAATTTCAACGGGACTTTCAACATTTTAATGCGTCCTTTCGCTTCTCTTCAAAGTCGTCGTCTCGACGCAACACCCTTTTCGAGGGTGGGATACATATATATATATATGATATATATATGATGGACAAGACAGAGAAAGATAGAAAGAGAAATTGTTTTTGATTGTTTCGTGGTGAGAGCTCGGCGCTTTGGGACTATGTTGACGTCTCTTATTTTCACCATTATGAGTGTGTAACTTTAGAACTGACACTGGTTAACTTTGCCGATTCAAAATTTATCGAGTAATTTAATTACGCCGTATTGACAAATTGTTATCGACTACTTGTCGCGCCGTTATTTACGCATATATTACAAATTGCAATAACTTCGAGACGAAACGTTAACATCGCGCGTTAACGAATCGGATAGTAAAGCCAATGCTGCGATTGACTTCGCGAACTCAAAAAAAGTCCAATCATTTTTATATCCGAATAACCAATGCGGATACTAAAAAATATACTAAATCGTTCGAAATCATCGACGAACAATAAAAGTCAGTCTCTCGGACAATTGTCGAATTCCGAACGCATACAGGATGAAATTCATTCGCAACGCAACGGGTCAATCGCGGGCGGTTCGGATGAGCGTGCAAAGCGGTAATAGTAGTAACATCGAATTATTGCTCGGCCAACAGGCTCGTAACGCGCGCAAGCGCGCGTCCGACTACCCTCGCCTATCTATATACGTGTGTGTACGTACACGTATACACACGTATATATAGCTGTATGCAGTATATACGGAAGCACGCAAACACATAGTAGTCAGGTTTAACGGACGCAACGTGACGACAGCGGCTGCAACGGTGTATGCTGCTATACTAGCCATGGGTTATACGACCGCTAAGGCCTGTACATACACCGTACACAGTTATGCGCGCCCAGTAGCACTGATCGGTCCCGAATTTCAAATTGTCGACCATGCGTCCGCGCGATCTCAAGGGGATCGTTAAATTTTATTGCCAAGTGATTTCTGTGTGCTGCTGAAAATTGCCGGCAATATATACACACACCTGAAGTTATTGAAATTTGTTATCACACCTGCGCAATTCTTACCTTTTAGTATTACAAGAACGATCGGAAAATAAAAAAAGGTACGTGGCATTCGCGACTTTCGTTAGAGCGGGATAAACGGATATATTATACGTGGACAAGATGTTGGACTATCGCAACCGGTCGTATATACCGCACGGAACCGCAGCGATTAAAAAAAAAGTGTTCGTGCATACTTTCAAATCAAGGGACACGCGCATAATCTAGAAACTGATAAGCTCCCAGTCTCACACGGCACTATCACTGTAGGAAACAAAGCCACGACAAGCTAGCGTAACAATGCCGCTCCTCTCGCGACCCACAGACTTTGTGTATATATATATATATATATATATATACATGTATACATAGAACCTTTGCGAGCTCAACCACGCATAATAGCCATAAATTTGCGAGTAGCGCACAGCCCTTTCTCTCACTTCCCGCGAGAGCGCGAGCACAGTCCGATGAACAAACTGGATTAGAAACCATCGCGAGAGTGCGTGCAGTGGTCTCTCCGTTCTCTCCGTTCCCTCCGAGAAGTCGAGTTTAGGCGACTCGGATTTACGGCCTTGCATTATGACGTTGACATATCACCTTTGCGCGAACCGCACCAAAAGCTCCGTGTAGATCGAAGCTGCGACTACGTGTATAACCGTGTGTGCGCTCTGCGGATCGGGAAAGGTCCTCTCGTGCGTTTCATTTCGAGTGCGCTTGGAGAACCCGCGTCAAAGGGGGGTTAAGTACTCGACAATTCTAAGGAATATAATATAACGATCAAATCTATTTTTATTAAACATCTTGTATATGGGTCAAGTGGTATATTCATAACTTTTGCAGGAAAAATCCACTAATTCAAAAAAGGCTTCGTAAACCAGACAACTCGGGAATGTACTTCAAAAACGAGGCAATTCGGAGAATAAACATTTATATTAAATACACTTATGCAAATATTTTTAATTGGCTGGTCTTTTTGGAAATGTTCTTTTAATTTTTGGCTAATTTTCATTGGCATATAGCATTTACTATTTAAGGTTTTTCTAACGTCATGTATTCTTTACGAAGCTCTGTGATTTTATCGCAAATATTCTCGCGCATAGGCGATCGCATCACTCTCTCTCTCTCTCTCTCTCTCTCGCAGCGTTGTATGATTTAACAGAATATTCAATCTCACTTCCAGAATCCAGAAGCACGTAATTTCATGAAGTAGGCGCATCGCCGGAAAGAATGCGCGCGCCTCTATCGTGCCTCTAAATCAAAAACAGCAGCAGCATCGCGTACCTCAGCAGCAGTGGTCCGTGTATACGTAATAAATGCTCGCGCGTTCGAGGAATCCGCGAAAAGTATGCGTGTATGTACCTACAAAGAGAGTAGCCGCAAGCGAAAGAAACTAACTTACACGTACTTGCCGCGTTAGCTTGGGGCTCTTGTCGCAATATCTTACGGCGCGTTCTTTCCTCGAAAATTCTCGCTGTGCAACACCGGAATGCCGCAAGGCTGTATATATGTATACTCAGAACCGAACGAATGCTACATCGTTGCTTGATGAGCGCAGGTATTTTTTCAGAAGGTGAGGCGAAAGTCGCAACGGAGAAGCGACGGGATTTATTTATTTACCAAAGGTTTTATCGACGAACAGACGCTACGTAATGTAGATTAATTAGCTTTTAAATAGGTAACTTGTGTTTCGTTTTCAAACGTTTAACCTTATAGTGGATTCTAGCATTGCGTAGAAATTATAGAAAGACCTCGTTTCCACATAATTACAGCGAGTAAATGCATTAACATTTGTTTGCTGCAACTCTACGGAAATACGATCTATGAAATTAATTATTTGAGAATAGAGAGCAACTTTAATATTTTATGTTAGAACCAAAACAATTTCTTAACTATCATGGCCTCCAGATGGATTACAGATACAAGTATTGCAGAGATTTAGAATAGTTTTGAAATGAGAAAGTAATTGGCCAAAATATAAAAAAAAAGTTGTTTATATCAATACCTCGTAATGAATTGTTATTAACCGTGATTTCATTACGAAATTAACATTTCTTTGTATAGATATATTTCTACGTGAAAAAGCTCGATTTTCGAGCAGGATAGATATGAATTAAATAGAAAAAAACTCCGTATTCTCCCACACGAGCACAACCGCCGGCAACGAAGAAAGGTCAGCCCTGTACGATTTTGAATTATCGCCTAGAACGAGACATAGAGAAAGAGACCCGTTCCCATCAGCACGTCCGCAAAATCACCACAATCCGACCGGCTCTGCGGCTAAAACTACTGTCCGACCCGTCGTACGCCTCCTAAGTTATTGGCATTTTCCGTTCCGTAATGGTCGCCGCAAACGCAGGGTGACGCAGCAGCAGCAGCAGCAGCAGCAGTAGCACCAGTGTATATATATAGTCGACGATTTAAAGGGCGTGCGCGCGAAGCGTTTTATACCCGCGATTCAATTTATACCCACTCCCCGCGACTATAAGACGGCTTCCGGAGCGAAGTGCGCGCGCGCGCGCGCCCTCGCGTTCTTTCCCAACGCATCTTTCGAGCTTCCGCCAATTTTCCTTCGAGAGATGAATTATGCGCGGCGAGAGCGACTACGCGACTATAAATCTTCGAAAATGCTGTATAGCAGTCGCGATGAATTTGTACAGGATATGGACCAGATGAGCGTGTCGAACGTACGAGCTGCGGATTATTGAGTTAGTGCGCGTGAAAGAGGATAGAGGATAGCCTTTCTTACGGGGAAAGGTTGTGTTCTATTGATTGCTCGTCAGACCTTATTGTGCGTATCTTTTATATACTGATGGAAGTTGGCAAAATAAAACGTATTTTTACCTTCTTCTTTCGTAACTTTTCTCTAACTTGTCGAGCCGCTAATACGATTGCGTGAATTTATTTTTTACTTATATATTCTGCATACATTTTTAAATCACTGGAATAAATATGCGAATGTTTTTTCATACGTTCTTATGCAATCTTCATGCTTTTAAATTTTATAATAAAAACCTTTTATAAGTCGCCTTAATTCTGGGAAATAGCCGTAGGCTACATTCTTAAGTCAATGTTAATATGTTTGATAAGAAAAAACTTTTCCATCAAAGTCAGTACTTAATTACATAATATGCTGCAGTATCTACTATTAAAACTTTATGCTTCATTGCATTATATCTCGGTATGACGATAAAAAGTGTTTAGAGTATTAACTCTAGTATATATAGGCGTAATATGTATTAAAAAAGTAAGTAACACTGCGCACTAGCATCGATATACCGAGATTAAAACTTATAGTCGTCGTATATTAAAAAAGCTACTGTATATACCTTATGCGAAACTCACGCGTCAGTCATTTGTATTTTCAAAATCAGTATACGCTTCTTGTATGAAAATATATGACTTGAATGTCCTAAATCTTGGCATATATATTACGTACCTTGGAGATCTAAATTTCTCTCGCGTTATTAAGGTCGTACTTACAAAGAACAAGCATAGATGAAGTTTAAGCAATATTGTAAGAAAATGAATAATTCAATGAAATACTGCTTTTATGCAACTGATGTCTACAGCAGGGATTACAGTAAGGTATATATATTCATTCTATTCATATTCTCTTATAGCTTTACAAGTGTTTTAAAAAAACTGTCATTTCACTCTCGGACACACATTGTGTAACAATGCAGAAGGCATTAATTCCCAATCCCCTAGAACAGCTCCAATCTCATCTTCCGCACAATACAAGCCATATATTATGTATGTATATACACGTATATAGACATGTGTATCTATCTATATATAGAGAGAGAGAGAGAGAGAGAGTGAGAGAGAGAGAGAAAGAGCAAAGAGACACGTGCACGCAGGCCAAATCGAAGCAGAGCCATATAAGACACAATCGAGCACAGCAACCGAGTATACCGAACATCGATTGCCCTCTGGCTTGTAACACCGCTGTACGAACAGAGGGGACGGATCAAGTCTCTTCGGCTGCGGCGATAAGGCAAGCGGCCTGGAAAATGCCCGGGATCAAGCTTCATACAGCAAAAAGCTCGAGTCGCGCGTTACGAATCTCCGAGAAACGTTATTACGCCAGTCTGTCCCCTTAGGTTGAATTTATGAGCGAAGTAATGCGAATTAAACTAACGCTAGCCTCATGATGCTTAGGCTCGGTTGCAGCCGAATGATCGGAGATTTAAAAAAAAAAGAGAGAGATCTGCTACGAGCGGAGGCTCAAGTGCCTGTTTTATGCTTTTTTTCGTATGCACGTTTACCGAAGGTTTTATGTTTTCGGAAACTGTTCTAGATTGCGTCACACTGCTGGATGCATATATACATTCGGTTCATCTATATTTGCTTGAATGTTAATTTGATTTTGATGCTTTTGATTGAAGAGGGCAGATTGATAGTTTTCGAATATGTATAGTATGCAGCGGAGGTACTCATCTGGAATAACAGACTGTTGATGAAATATTGTCAGATGACGTGTATATAGATATGACGTACTTGTCGAAACGAAAATGAATATTTCTAGATATAGCGGCTTCCTAAGTTGAATATCAAGTTAACAAATAGACATCAAGTGAATATCGAATCGACAGGTTTGAGTTGGTTTGATAATGGAAATAAAGAATCGTTTTTTCTCCTATTCGTTGAATTGTATTTCGCTGTTTCTTTCGCAGATCCGTTAGAAACTTAACGAACTACACTTTTTTATCCGTTATTCCTATATGAATATTTTTGTTATTTTTATACGCATTTGTATCGGCGATACAGTAATGTATCGCACATTTTTCAAAAATATCCCGTATATATATAAATAAAGCGCTACTGAGAGACACCTAGAGAAAGATGTTCAAAACCCATTAAAGTACTAAGAACAAACCGTCTCTTACTTCCCGACCTGAGATCGAGACTCATAATTCGCAAATAAAACAGCCGCTGCGAACGCAAATTCCTGTTTGCTAATGTTCGCAAGGTAACTACCTACTTTATCAACACCATTCATCATTGCAGATTCGTTCATTGTAAGATAAGTTAGGTCACTTGGAGAAGGTTATGTTTTGAACGTAAAAGTCATACGTTTTCTTTCTCGATTATGTGCAAAGTCTGTCGCGTAAACGAATGGAGTTAAATCCATTTTGTTATGTAAAATAAAATTTACATGTAATGCATAATGGCCGAACGAGGTGCACATCTCACGGGAACTGTGTTCGCAAAACCTTCGATTTTCGAAATAGCTGCACATAAATCACTCGCCGCTACGCTAGAGCCTGCTATAAAGAAAATTATAACTGTGGGTATAATGATTGCTATTTTTTTTTCAATGACGATTTATATATTTTTGCTTTTTAGTTCGTAGCGTCAGCGAATCCTGATAAATATGCTTGGCTGTATCAGTGGTCGGATGAGGTTTATCTAGTATTGATATCAACTTTGCAACATTACTACCTGAAACATTATTGTAATTATTACTAGAGATAGGATAGCTGTTTAGAGGAATATTGGGCTAATTTGTCGTTTTATTTGTTGCAGCTGCCTCATTTTCAGAAACATTTTATGGACTGAAACGAATAGTGTTAAAAGATTCCAAAGTGCAATTAAATCTCGATAAGAAGAGACTTCATTCTTCACTGATTATTTTAGTGGTTTTTCCGTATTTGCAAAGAAAAATTGAAAATTGGGAAAATCAAAATTTGGACTTAAGTAGTGTAAGAGAAGTGTCTCATTACTATTTACCTTCTAATGATGTGTAAAATGGATTATCAATGGTTTAATATTTTCAGACTCAGCAAAACAAATGGAAAGTTCAAATTGCCAAAATTTATAAGGTCTTACGGATAGTAAAAGAATTGTTAAGTTTATACCAGTTTCTACTGTATTTATCAAATCGTTCGAAATATCCAACATTATCTTTGCGTTTACTTTCTACTTCTTTGACCTATGCAAAAGACAACGAAGAAATTGGTTTGATTGAATTAATAAAAAAATTAGGTCATGGAAATCTCAGTGCCAATGATGGATTGCAGATGCTCCGTCTTTCAATAGTTCGTTCCATTGAAGTTAGTGCTTTCTTTCTTCAGTTTCTACAATGGTGGAATCAAGAGCATTATTACAGTTTAAATCTAACATCATTACCAGTTCCACCAGCTCCACAGGTAGACGGTACTTTTTTATAACTCATATAATTCTTCAATATGCCAATTATAAAAATTTAATTTCAGATACCAGAATTTGCAAAAAAGTACAAAGGCATATGTCCCATTTGTAAAAAACCACCTTGGATTCACACAGCAGTATCCACTTCTGGATTTGTTTACTGTTATACTTGCATATTACCAGAAATTAGAAAAAACAAAAAATGTCCAGTTACTGGATATCCAACCAAAGAAGAAAATCTTATTCGATTATATGTACAATAGCTCTTAAAGTATTTTAAAAGGTTACCAATCATATAAAATTCAATCTTATGTCGGATCTTCTTCTGCTATACAAATGGGAGATATAGCAACATAAGATATTCTGTACATAATTCATAGGCTTTATTGATTAAATTGACTTTTGTAAGATATAATGTAAGGCACTCGATATTTTTAACATAATTATGTCCACTACATAATGGACTCTCATCGTCTCAGTCATTCTCTCCAAAGTATAACAAAATATATTGTCAGAGTAAATACATGTATAATATATAAGACAGATATTTATACTTTATGTACGTATATTAACAATTTTTAAAGGCACAGTCAAATGAAAATTGTTAAAACACCGCAAGGCACTTATTGAACAATATGAAGATGATTTAACTCTAATTTTGCGAACTAGACTCGTAAACTGACTAATAAATACGCCTAGAATTAAAAAGACCTATCTACTGTAAGCGATTTAAAAAGTTAAAGTAGATAAGCCGATAGTTAGTATAAAAAGCTTATATTTTTATATCAAAATAACTATGCCTATGTTAATTTATATTTCACAGTTTTTTAAAGTGTGTGCGATTTCATATGCGTATGGATACCACAGCCTAAGTCGCTGCGTCTTGCTTTCCAAACGATATGCAGATACGTTAATATCTAATTACATTATACGTATAATACAGAATTTCACAATTAACAATTGAATTTCAAAACAACTATTGAATCTATTTTTTCGGATTACTCTCTATTATGGAACATGTAAAGCATGCTATATAAAAAATTATAGCGCCGAATACTTTTTAAAAACTACAGCTCTTCAAAAAAGGCAACTCTGGCTTTCGTTGAACCTGACTTGACTTTTTTCAGTGTACTATACTTGTTCTCCCCAAGTCGTACCTGCTCTTCGTGAAGTTGATCTAATTCACATTGTTTTTCTCCAACTTTTAATACTTCGATTTCAGATCGAAGTTCCCGCAATTGTTCTTGTAAATGTTTACTCTTTTCCCAATAATCAACTCTTTCTTTTTCAATTTCCAAAGAAAGTTGATCAACGTCACCGTCCGCTATCAAATCATAACAGTTAACTTCCGACGACAATGGTTCTGAGTCCAGTTGAAGCGTCTGTAAATCTGCTTGCAAATCGGAAGGAAGAACTTGCGTAGATGGAAAGAGATTTGGTACAGGCTGAAACGAAATGCCGTTTTCATTAGAAACACAGCCTTATAGAATGTAATAATGAATAATTAAAGAAAAATTCTAGCCACCGTTATTGTTGAAGTATAATGGTTCCTACTCAAAAATTCTAATAGCTTTTCCTTCGCCTCTTTTTCGGCTATGCGAGCTCGCAAAAGTTCATCTTTCAATTTTTTCTCCTCGAGAGCTCGTTTTTCAGACTCTTGCACCAGCATTTCGGTCAAGCGAACTGCATCTCTAGTTTTTTGTTCCAAATGGACCTTCTCTTCTTCGGTTTTCATGTTACTTAATCTAATTCGAGTGATCTCTTGTTCCGCCTCAGATGCTTTTTGACTCAAAAGCATGGCCTCTTCTTCAGCTACGCGACTTTTTTCAGCCAACAAATCGGCTGTTTCTTCCGATCGTCTCTGTAGCAAATGATACATGACAATGAGCAAAAAATAACCATGTATTTAAATTTTTCAAAACTCACGATACTTACAAGAGCTTCATTAGCAAGTCTTATTTCTTCTTGGTATTGTAACAGCCTTTGTTCCATTGCTGCTTTTTCTCGTTCCGCTACTTCTCTAAGTTGTTTTTCTCGAGCAAGTTTATTCCTTTCAATTTGTCGCCTAATAAAAACAACTTTAATTTAGCAAAGAGTTTTCATGCTCTGCATCACCATCTCTGAACTAAAAATTTGACTAATGTCCACATATTATTTGAACGTTGCATCGACTTTTCGAAATTCACTTATTCATTTTGTTTATTTGATTAAGTATTAGTAAAATCAATTTTCATCTGTAAGGTCCAATTTGAAATTCAAATGAAAGACATGCATATGTGAATATCACCTTTCTCACTTTCAAATACATACATAAAAAATAATTTACGAAGAAAAATGATATATGTGTATAATTAAAAAGAAATTTGGAAAGCGCTCGTATTACAAATAGTAAAAACGAGTGTGACGTATATAACTTACGTCATTGTTAGCTATTGATTAAACAAAAGGCGTAACTTAAAATTGACATTATTTTGTACTCACGCAATACATAGACAAAAAGCTTTTGATAATAGAAACTGCAGGAGACATTACCGAGACTTTTCTTCCTTGGCCTGGGCCTTCATTTGCTGCACCTCCATGGAGTCCGGCTTGCGGCGCCTCATGAACAGGTCGTGGTTGCCAATGCACAGGTCCAGAATCTTAACAAATAAGGCGCGAGTGGCCTTGTCACTATTACGCTCGTTCATACCTAAAGCTACCTGTAAGCCACCCTTCACCAAGCGCCCAACATCAGATTTTTTCTTTACCAGTTTGTTCATGCGAACTTTCTGCGAGAAGAAGACAAAATTCGGCGATGACTTATCCACCGGTTTGATGATAAACTTTTTGTCGTCGAAGCTTATGTGCCGGATCTCCGACCATGCGAATGTCGTCTTTGGCGTCAGCTTGTTCTCCTTCTCGTAAATGTTTAGTCCCAGTGCCGTCACCCCCAGCCAGAGATTGGTTTCCTTTTTATTCTGCAGAAAACAAATGGCCGAATTAAAAATAGGACGATTGTATTATCATTATTGGTGATTTTAAACAAAATTTTAATACTTACGCTAATGGGAAAATAATTAACACCATACATATCCAAATCCTGAGCAACCTTCAGATACTCCATTTCAGCCTCATCTCTAGACATAGTTTTATGATCCGCATACCAAATTTTTATTCTATCCTCCCACATTTCTGGAGTCATTTGATATTGATCAATAACTCTTTGCGGTAGTAAATCTTCACTAGCAAGCATTCCTGGTTGATAAGATGCATCATCGTAATCTCCATACTAATGTCAATCAACAATGGATCAATATTATTCATCAAACATTTAAAGGACAATTATTTACTGAAGGAAGCACTAACCTTTGCTTGAACAGCATAAGAAGCTAATAATACAGAAGCCTCTGGTGGGCAATAAATATCCATGGATAAAATAGCTTGTTTAACCTGGAGATAAAATAGATGTTGCGTTACTTCTTGTACAAGTTCTTCTGCTACATCTTCTGGATAAAACTTGGCTAGGAACATGAATGGCGTTGTTGACTGTTGTGAGATGCCTTGATCTTGAACTACAATAAATCATTATTGTTATTAGTTCATAGATAGATAGTTCACTTTTAATATTCAAATAACACACCTTTTTTGTCTAATTTTAGCCATGATATAAAACCTTTCGAGTCTTCGTACTGAAGACCAAAGTACCAGGTTTCTCGAAGACCAATTGTACGACATACTAAATCAAACAAATCCCTTCCTGTTGCTCGCCACTGAAATCAAATATAATTATTACTCAAACACTCCGCACTGCACTCAACATTCAAAATAGCCAATACTTGTTGAATATGTCCAAACAAACTAACCTCTAAATTAAATTCGAGTTCGGCATCTAGAGTACAAACTTTGACAGGAAAAGATTTGGTAGATTTTTTCCTACGAAATTGTGGCATTTTATTCTTCATTGTGTGTTACATTTGTCATCTTCATCATCGTCCGCTCCTGAAACTGTAAATCGGAGCTTCGAATCAACAATCATTTCGGAGCACGCAAAGCGCGTCATTGTTTCTTAATTTGTGCTATACCGACAATAATTACGGATACCAAAAGCAAAATTCTTTTCAATTAGATAAACTAAAACCTTAGTTATAAACATACATTTAACCTATAATCACATGAAATCAAGAGCAGCCAAGCGTTTGTGTGTATGAGTTATTCGTTCTAGAGCCGTCCATTTGGTCATCTCTCGCGCTCGGGCGGAGAGAGAGATTAAAATCACGTAATGATGCACTGGATGTTATGATAATTCGGGGTCTGCGTCTGCACTGTCTTATCCGAAAGAAAGAGTCGTTAGAGCTTACAAAAGAATAACATTTTTCCTTCGCGCACACGCACTCTGTGTGTACGTTATAAAACCTGACAAATATAGGCATCTGTCTGTGTGGTTGTGAACTAAAACAAGCATATATGAATGTATCATGTATATATATATATGCTCGCACACGAGCGTATTACGAAGCCAGATATACAACATATAAGACGGCACACGGCAAGGCAAAGTAGAGGGAAGAGCTCATAAGACGTATTCTCACAAAGAGTTTTGCACTCATTCATGCATTCATGAAAGTGATCGACTCAACAGAATGTTATTTTTAAATTATGTTGTTGCGTAAATCGAATAATATTGATATATATATGCATATTTTTGAAAGAATTAAAAATAAAATTATTATTTTTTTGGAAGCAATGTACCAATTTTATTGACAATGTTTACTTTTATATATAACAATATCATAATATTTATATATTTTTTAAAAATACATCATACAAGAGCTATTTTGTACATACATACATAAATATCGACGGAGAAAGACAGTATAACAATCATACTTGATACTTGTTTATCATAATGTTTATGTTAGTAAGTCACACTCTCACCATTTTTTAGAATAATGGCAACATTCCACTAATAATTACGTTGTTTCTCTCAATGTTCACCTTGACCAAGGTGTCAGAGAAAAGGTCTTTGTCAAAATTAAATCATTTAAAGAAATGCTTTTCTTATATTTTTTAAAAAAATATGGAATTTTTTTATGTGAAAAATTAATCAATTTTTTTTTAGTTGATGCGGATAAATTGCACGACCCTTTTTGGAAATTTTTGACGTCAACGCTGATTGCATTTTATCTCATGATATGACTTATGGGAATGAGGAAAAGGCACGCCGACTGATACATATTCACTGCGATTTAACAAAATCAATGTGCATCTTTACAAACTAGTCCAATTGTTACCACCTTGGTGTTGAGATTGGTCTTTTGCTCTGCGCTTAATGATTTGTCGTTGATGTTCATATTCAAAATCTTCCTCGCTCAAATTTAATTTTTGCATCTGAAATCAAGTTAATTATAAGCTTTGAATTTCGAATGTAAGGTGAGTAAAAGTGATTTTTTGGTATATGTACGTACATGATATACAAGGTAATCCTCCTCCATTATTTGCTGAGGCGGGTTTTTTAACACTTGTAATGTTTCGTACATTGTTGGACATTTTTTTGTTTGCCAAGATCTACCCAAGCTTCCTTTTAGCAAAACAAGACCAACTTTAAAAATGATTTTCACTCCTTCACACAAAAACATGTCCCAAATTCTGAGAATACTTTCCCAGGGCAGCGTTCTTGTATAAACACATAAAAACCATTCAGTCATGTAAAGTATTGGTTCCATTTTTTGCTTTTTCTAAAAGAAAAGAAGAATAGTGTGTTACTTTCCTGTAATATTTGTAATATGTTTTTATTTATTAATTAAAAGTAACTTACTAGGTGCTTATAAGTTATGGGTGAAACCTTTTTCAGCAAAGCAAACAAAATGTCACCGTCTCGTTGTAAAGTTTCCATTCCATGACTATAATATCCAACGAGATATTTGTCACAAATAGCTACAAGACACCAAAATGCTTGAACAGCTGGCATATGCATCAGCAAAAAAGCAGCTATAGGTGCTTGAGCCTGACAGTAACCAACTTTACTGTTCAATATCGAGTAAGCCTTGAGAATCTGAAATAACTCCTGTTGTCCAGGAGCATTCTCGACAAACATTTCATGATGTGGGAATTGACGGTGAAGATCCTTCTTAATATCATCAATATATTTTGGATCTCCTGGACCTTTTATTAGCTCTTGATATAAATTAGGATTTTCCTTCATGAGGAGTGCTCCGCCACACAAATTCAACCATGCTCTAGGTCGAACGGACGGAGGAATGCCTTTTCTGCAACGCTCTCTCACTTTTCGATAATTTGTGCTCATAAACGTGCTCCATTTATTTAACATACGAATCCATTTCCTCTCTCGCCTGAGAATGACCTCTGGAGGTATTGCTTGCTTTCTGCAAAAACAAAATAACAAGATAAGAATATTTAATTGTCAACGAAATAAATAACATAATTATGTTTAATAAATGAAATTCTACCTCTCAGGACTGTACTGCGAGCCACCAAGAAACCCATGCCTGTCCGGTACTGTAGATATTACAGAGCTGCATTGGTAGATACTACTCCCTTCAGACTCTGACTCCACGTTAGCCTCCTCCTCGGCGTTCCGCGTCGCCGAGGCAGCCATGGCATCTTCTTGACTTTCTACGAAGAAATGAAGCAATTCAAAGCCTTCCCCATGAATAAGATAAATTGCCCGAAGCTAAAGCAATTGACGAAGTAAAGACAATGTAAACAAGCAGACTCACTCGGTCACTTATGCAGAACGAAGCGCTCCGAATAAACTAGTTAAAGAGGAAGTGCGTGCGGCCCAGTTGTGTCCCGATGGTCATACTCCTCGCGTTTATATGGGTAAATATATGCGTAAATATATGCGTATATGCAGGTCGTGTGTGCCACTGCTGCCGCTACCGTCAACAGAGATTACAGTGGCTTGATTTAGGTGCCGATGATAAATCAAACGTCAACGATGAAACACCTTAAATGGACTAGCACACCTTTTTTCCTTCGACGAACTTACTCTCCGTTGTTCAAACAAACAGACTTTTTCTACAAAATAATAGATTCTGTAGGTAAAATATGCTTTGGTTAAGTTCTAGTCCGTAGGTATATGTGGTACACGTAAAGACGCGTCGAAATTTCGATTCGCAACTGTTTTCTTTCTTACGACGCGTCGTCTTCTTCCTCGTGTCTTTCCTTCTTCCGCTTTACGATAAACAAACAATATTAACCTTGAATGTTGTACAGTTGGACTGTTGGACAAGCACACGCGAGTAATATGAGAAATCGTCGGCAGTTCAGAGCACAGATTTAGCCGTTGTCCGAAGAAAGTTACGCGTAGCGTTGTGTGTCACCTCGATCACTAAACTCCACCTTTCCATATCTCGTTTCTCAACGTAACAATCGCCTCGCCTTCAATCTGATCCTCATATATTATATACAATTTAACCTACGGATCTCTATCTGAGCCATACTACTATAGCAGACCTACGCACATACGCGACTTTCCATCTCAGCTTCGCGCGTAGGACTGACAGTCACTGACTGCATATGGGCGTGCGTGAACATCGACTACTCGATAAACAGCAGCAGCACTAGCAGCAGCAGCAGCAGCAGCAGCAGCAACGACTTTGACTGATGTGTGCGCGT
Organism: Apocrypta bakeri; assembly: GCA_018906985.1. Taxonomy (NCBI): domain Eukaryota; kingdom Metazoa; phylum Arthropoda; class Insecta; order Hymenoptera; family Pteromalidae; genus Apocrypta; species Apocrypta bakeri. The sequence continues at coordinate 5,048,953 of JACCIA010000003.1, forward strand.
ACACCTCTTCCTCTTGTGTGCATTATATATATATACGTATGTTATATATCTACATGTATACTCTAGCGTACGGACCTACGGACTCGTACGAGCGAATGTTTAGCTTTAGAGAAGCTACTCGGGAGAGTTGGGAATCGGGATCAGCGGGCTTGACTTTTGCAGCAGCGAAGCGCACGACTCGCGAGTCGTGATAGCATATAGTATCTGCGTGCATTATGGTCTATTCTCCTGCAAGGGAGAACGAGACAGCTGATACATACGGGAAGAGGAAGAGAGAGAGAGAGAGAGAGAGAGAGAGAGATAGAAAAACAGAGAACGTGTGTGCATATGTGAGTAGCATGTAGCAGACGCTGCAGACGTCGCCCATTGTAGAGCGCGCGAGAGCGATACGGCAATGAGATAAAAAAAGCAGCCGGGCTGCAGCTCACTGTTGCAGCAGTCCTCCTCTAAGCTTCCCTTTCCTATTGCCGTATATATACGTATAATACATATATAGCGTTTTTTAATCGGGGAGGGAGTCGACGATACTCTTCATGCACGCGCGCACGCGGCATTTGCGTTTGAAGGACTCTAAGTCCATTACCAGATTTTAATCACACGCGGTATATAGAGGTTGATTGCGATGCGCTATGTTATAATGCTATATGTATCGGAGTCGATGTTTTTTTCAATGTGTATTTTTAGGAATGAGCTATAGAGAATGAAGGCTTTTGGGCAACGAATTATCGAGGAATATTTTTCGGAAAATGCTAAAATCATGACTGTGTCGTCGAGATAATCATTGTGCAAATATTGGCTTAATGAATTCATAATTTTTTATTTAAAAACACGATACCGAGCCGTTTCTTGATTTAAACATACATTCAGTGGGTTGAATATACAAAGGCTGGGCGATGTCTAAATAATTGTTGCGAAGGAGAAAATTCTTTTGCAATTAATTTCTAATGTTCCCTATTATTAATTCAAATTCATTCATAGAATCAATTGGGATCTTTTTTATTCTTTGTCATTAGATTTTTATTCGCAAAATGTAAAAGCTTAATAAAAATACCGATACAGAGATTTCAGAGCTCGAGAAGAATAGTGATTGAAGAAAATATTTCGATAATATTTATGTAAGTTTTTTTGTAACGAATTTTAAATATTCAATGCAAGATTACAGATGATAAAGAAACAAGAAATAACTTTAAACATGAACGATTATTACAAATACAATTTTTTTTTAATATTAAAGAATTTTGAGGAAAAATATTTACAAATTTAATTTATAAAATAACAATATCATTTGTAAAATATGAAGCGCTTCAAGATTGTCTTGTTATAATTTTAAATTTATTTCCGTCAACTACTGCAGTAGTAAAAACTCTAACAGGGCAAGAATATTAAATACAAACAGTGAAGGTGTCTATATGGAAGTGAAACAAGATAAACTAGCTTCGTTCATTTGTTAATCAATGATTATACAAAGATATTCTATCTTACTCCATTAATAAACATAAAGTTAAACTAGAAAATCTGTGAATATTACAACAATGCAATTTAGTACTAATTGGAGATACTAACTTCTAATCAGTTCCGAGTAAGTGTGAAATAGAAAAAAAATTCTTTTCGCTCACCAAAAACTACACATCACGCATTAGTGTTTATTATTTACGAAGTCAATTGAAGTATATACTTTCCATAAACTGACAAGTCTAGTCAATGTTTACAATTTTAAATTTGCCGCCATTTGACGCATCAGATCTTCGATCTAAAATCGATTAGCCCCGAGTAGAGACGTGAACATAGCCGAAGAATGAAAAAACAGCTGTTCCATGCGCGCGACGTTCCTCAAGCCATCTCGCGGATCTCGCCCATCCATCCATCCACGATCCACACCACAGTCCACACAGTGAGCGAGTATCCATATATACATCAGATATATATCATATACCTTTGTATTATACAGCCCACCGTCCACATTCGCGTACATGATTGAATCGGTCGGTTTTGCAGCAGTTGACTCACTTTCCACCATCGACAAGAGCAGTACAAGGGAAAAATACTGCACACACACACACACACAGAGACAAGGAACTCAACTACAGTTCAGTCCAGACACACTGAGTCACGAAGCTGCTGCTGAAGCTCTCGGGGCCTAGCTCTGGCGAATGAATTATTCAAAATTCAGGCATTTAAATGTTATCGCGAATATTCCGTGGAGAAAATGAAAACGCTGCGGTTAAGAGAAAACGTCAAATCGATACTCTGAAGATCTTCAACGACAAGTGAGTTTTTTGGATGCCAAGGTTGTAGAGGAGAGCGAGTGCGAGAGAGAAGACTGACATTAGTCCACCCGTGATTAACCTACAATTCGCGTATACATCGTTCGCGAGCTGAGTCCATTGTGTAAATTCAAAGTTTTCTTATTGAAAGGAGAAAAACTCTGTTCTGCGGTTAGATTTTCACCGACTCCAAATATTCTTCTATACGTCATCTAAGACAAGTTTATCTAAGACACGGTTTACTCGCTTTACTTCTTAGCTGTGAAAATAAACCTGTTTTTGTTTATGACTCTATGTTTTTTTTAATTAGCTATATAATATTGTTTTATCCCGTAGATCGTTAGATTTTACTGCAAAGTGGTTTCAAAAGTAACTTTTTAAAAGATGGGAAAGTGCATCTGTTGTACGTTAAGGAAATTTTAGTTTTAAGGTAGAAAACATCAATGATATTTGACCTTTGCAACAAAACAGAGTAGGGAGAAACAAAAGCACCTTTGTTCCATAAACAGCCAGAAGTAGTACTATAATTAGATTAGATAAGCATTGTTTTTTTACTTTTTCAATGGAAACAGGAGTAATCATTAATTTATGTACCATTTGTAGTGTTTTGGAACTTCAAGAAGATGTCGAGTACCAAGTACAGTTTGATGCCGGAGACAAACGCATGGCCATCATGGTCTCGTTGTCGCCAGAATTTCCATTGGAAAAACCTGTACTCAGAGTTTCACCACCGATAACACATAAGTGGTGTAATGAACACAGTGAAATCACTAGTGCACCAGGATTGTTAAATGTAATGTTTGTTCTTATATCGATGAATTGTGTTCAAAATTAGATACAATGGAAAATTATAATCATTAATATTTTATATTCACAGTTTACAGTACACAGTGACCTCGGAAGAGTTGTGCAAGCTATTATCAGAGAGTTCAGTAAAAATCCACCTCAATTTGTAGAAAATAATTCTCCAGTATCAAATCTACCGCTTAGAGGTATATAATTTTATACTCAAATTTAAACTTCAATAAAAAAAATATATTGATCTGCGTAATAAAGTATTTCTATAAAAGAAAATATGTGCCACAAAGTAAAGTTAGATTATATTATTTATACAGATTTAGCTGGAAGAGCATCACCGTCTTACGCGTGGAAGCCGCATGACCTCGCCCCAGCTGCTTACAACACCTACTATGATACTTCATTCCCGCAGTACTCCACATCTAATGTAACCCCAAGTATATACAACTACAACTACACGAACGCTAGCAATACGTATAATGTCGCTAGCGATCCATCGAGACCAAAGCAATATACATCACAGGGACCGTTCGTGGCTAATGCACAGAACTCAGTCCAGTTTAAACAAACACAGCAATATTCCTCGAGTCCCGGGGCGAATGTATACGCAAATTTGCACTATGTCAACGCCAACGTGGGGTCGTCGATGCCAAATCAAGTGCAATATAAGAGCAACAAACCGACCATCTCAGATTTCCCGGAATTGGATAATCTAACGACAGAGGAGCTAAAAAAATTAAACGAGGATGAGGATTTGATGGACGAGTTCTTGGAAAAACACTCGAAACTCAAAGATATGGACTCTGCGGTCGAGGATGCCATCGATTGGGTTGAAAAAACCGCGAGTAAGTTGCAGGAAAATAAATACAGTAAACTTTTCCAGTTTCTTATCCTTCGTGCGTAATTTAATTTAAATGTCGTACACGTATTTGCGCTTTATAATTAACGAATCACGTTACTCTTGACTGATATAATTATTAGACGAATTTAGAGAAAACACACTTGTTTATAAGATTACGTTGTTTATGGTAACTTAGACTTCCGTGCATTTGAATAATTATTAAATCTGTACTTTCCTTTCTCTCTTCCAGCAATAAATCTCGATAAAGAGCAAGAGTTGGAAAAATTACGCGAAGATGTGGCTGAAAAAGTACAGTCGGTTGAAGCTCTCAAGGCTCGCTATGATAAGTTGATCCAACAGTATAACCAGCTGTCGGAGGTATTTGCACCGGAACACATACGCGATTGTCTGCAGGAGGCCGCCGATGAGAGCCAGGAGCAGAGTGAGACTATAGCTCAAGACTTCCTGAATTGCAAGATTGATGTTGAACGTTTTCTCAGTACGTACGTCGAGTGCAGGAAGCTCGGCCAGGCGAGGCGCACCAAGGAAGAAAAGCTAACCCATCAGCTCAACGAGTTGAAAAGAACTGGAAGATATTGAATCAACGAACATGAGCTTTTTTTTCTGTGAAAAACGATTAATTGTCGAAACGAAAGAACGCGTTATTTTACACATAATATTCTCACTTCAAACCTCTTTCTTCTGTTGAAGACCAGCGCTGAAGTACTGTTTCATTGCCTTGTCTCAATCGATTTGTGGACACGATGACGTTTATGCATGCGAATATACTAATGGATTAACGATATTGTTAGTCCGGTGTATTTTATTTATTGGAGATAAGTAATTCAATGTTTTGCATCATCTTCAGTAAGCAAAATCTATTTTAATGTAGTTATATGATAAAGCGCTTGATGGAGTTTAAAAGCTGAGATGAGAATGTATGTATTTCTTAATAATCGTGCTAACAAATGTTATGAAAAGTTATTTTTAAAAATAATAAAAGATTAGGAAATTATAATAGTGCGTTACATTATTAGTATTTATTAAGATTTAAACGTGTTATGAGTTTAGTGAGTATTCAATATCGAGTGGCATGCATGAACGGCATTGTGATCCGCGACAATGCAATGGGAACAATACAGCGGTTGGCACCTGTTTTTTTTATCACGGTTGAATTCTATACATACATATAGATGGTATATGTCGATGGCTCGCCACGGAAGAGTCGCTTTTTCTAATCTTTACTTCGGTGCCATCGATGAAAAACAATTGTTGAAATACATACGCACGTCACGGTTCTACATATATAGTATCCTGCTTACTGACTTCTTACTAGTTAATACGTCGATGAATGTAAAAGATAATAAGATTGTGCATTTTAGTTATGTCACAAGAATCATTATGCACGCGCTCTTAGACATTCCAGAAAAAAGGAGGAAAAAATATTTTTTGTAACAACAAACAGCTGTGCTAAAAATAAAAAAATATTAGTTGCTTTGACGTTATCAACATATTATAGACACTGTAATTTTAAAAAGAAGGAGATTTTTTAGATAATAATTTTAAATTGAAGTGAGAGAGTAAACGTTTTACGGGAAAAGTAACAATATTACAAGATGGATAACAAATAAATAAACGCTGAAAAGTGCAACATTCGATATGATTTTGCACTGATATCAGCACTTTTCTACTATATTGTAAATAAATTTTAGGGAAAGAAAAACGATATACATATGTATGTATAATTAACAACAAAACTCGCAAACCTCATTTGCAGTTTAAACAAATGGTAAATATGAGTTGTAATTAAATGAGTATCTTCTTTGTGGATGTTCCTATCTGTCGTATACATTTCTACCGAAGGGTAAGGAAATAATATTCGACAAGTATAACCGAGATTGCGTTTTTTTCAAGTATCAAGGAACTTGATGAAGAAAAATTTTTCTGCGTTGCAGCTTATGTATGTATCGATTGAAAAAATAAAAGATTATAATTTTAAATGATTTGCGGAAATATAAGATAAATATTTATAATAATTACATTCGCATTACTTTATTTTCTATGTAACAAATATCTTTATTAGTCAAGTTTTTATTTTTTATAGACAATATTTACAAATATCGCTGCTTACACTTAATAATCAAACATCGCGATTGTTGAACACTTATAGTCATGGTAAATACAGTCATACTTATAAAAATAAGGTATAAGGTAATGTTATACTTTAGCAAAAATTATTACCTAGTACAAAAAGCATTGTGCGTTTTCAAAACTTTTTTCATTCTTTTCAGTTCTTTTTTTAATCTCATTGTAAGTCGATTCAAAAATGCATACATTTTTTAAACATACAAGTCTTTCATACGTATAATCGCCTTAATGTAAATGCAACATATTAACAATATTCTAACTAATTTTATTATATGTATTCATAAAAGTCGAAACGATTACTAAAGTTAAAAAAAATCTCAGATACACGATCATTAGTTTAGATTGATCTCTCAAATCCATCGTCGGTCAGTCGATCAGCTCAGGGATCGACGAAGGAGATCATGATATATCTCGTGCCTTTCGTGACCCTTAATCCCTCGTGATAGTGGGTTAACCGTCCGGGGTGCAAAAGCATCCAGCCAGGCTTAGTGTCAGTAACGGAGCAGTTGTACCGGATGAATCGGCAGCCTCCACCCTCGTAATCAACGCCGACCTTGTTGAGGGCGATATTAATAGTGTAGGTCGAACTGTCATGATGAGGTTTAAGACTCGGTTGTTCGTCTGGACGATAACGCACCACGAAGTTCATCAATGAGCGAGGCGGCTACAGTTGGGATAGAAAGACAAATAAAGTTAGATATGAATTTCGTAACATTTTGAATATTATGATGCATTTTAATTTTCAATTTCGAGACTGAGGCATTCGGTGTAGGAGATTATTTTCAAGCGATTTTCTATTTATATGAATCAAAAAAAAAAATAGATGTACACAAAACACTTGAAAATAATCGATTATTAAGTGCATGGCGTTTTTGTAAAGGTTCCCATCAACAATTGACAGATATAATTCTTTTTTTTTCAATGCAGTGGAAATAATGATTTCATTTGATAGATGAGACAACTAATTCAGCTAGTGATATTTACTGGCGATGCATATACCGATTCAAATATGTATACGATGATGTATGTGTTTCGACAAAGACTTACTATTTACTTCTTCAAAATATTGTCGTATTTTCCGTAATCGGTGGATTCACTAATGTGGACATTTTTTTAAGGGTACAATGTCAAATGAAACATAAAAATATAAATAAATAAGAAGTACTTTGAATAAATTGAAACTGCAGAAAAATCAATGCCTTGTCGAACAAAAACAAATACGCAAAAACAAGCTCAAAAGTAGAAGCAGTGCTAAGTTGTCGATATTCACATGTGCTATTGCAATAAAAGTGTTTTCTTTTCAATGATCTACATATATAGCAACCGTAATTTGAACCTTACACCGACCCAAAATTACTCTTCAATAAATACTTCAAGCTACAAACGAAAGAAATGTTTTATCAGTCGCATTACCAGGCGGGAAACGTTATTAAAGACAGTCGAAGAGAAAAAAAAATGATAGAAAAAAAGCGTAAGAACAAAAATTATTGAAAACAAAAAGCCATGACTCGAACAAACATTCCTTTCGCTCTTTCGAAAAAAAAGACAAATCCCCAAAGAAAATCACAAGCAGCTCTCGTCAGAGCAACTTTGATAAAAATGTTTTCTTCACGATTGAAGACCCTTACGTAGTCGTAATATCCCGAGAAAACGGCTTGCTGCAACGGATTCACATAGACTCTAAGGAATTCGAGCCAGGACTCGTCGAGACCTACTTGTGTCATGTGTATATCGCGCGTTGGCACGGCTTCGTAACCATTTTCGAGCCGCGGATCCTAGAATGGTGGGACAAAGAAAAAAAGGGAGATGAGTATTGCTTTTGAAGATTGTCAGCTTACGTCGTGGAAGTATCCGAGGAAGACGAGCTCCTGCAACGGCCTCACGTAGATGCGCAGAAAGGCGAGCCATTGGGATTCGAGGCCGACTTGATTCATGTGTATGTCGCGAGTCGGAACGTTCTCGTAGCCGTTCGACAGCCTTGGGTCCTAAGGTTCGTTTGGTAAAAAAATAACGTTAATTCCGTTCTTATCCTCTCGTCGTGCTTGCACGTATGGACTTTCTGTCACGATGACGTATGGTATAAAAATTGAAATATAGTAGACATTTTTAATCGTCCACACGCACGATCTCCACGAGATAATCACCCGACGAGATCGGTTGATTTTCTCGACCATTGGGCTCACCACAGTAAGTCTCGTGCATTCATATAAATTACATTTTTTTCTATCACAGTAATCTCTAAGTATCAGGGTAAACAATTTTCATTAACGAGCGCACGTACCACGTGCGTTTATCGAATCATACTTACGTAATTCGAGCCGTCGGACCATTTTCCATAATTCTCCATAATCTCGACAAAGTCCTTGTTGAATCTTTCGGTTACAATTGGGAACCAGTAAACATCCGGACAAGGCTAAAAACAATTTGAGGTTGTACGGCGAGTTCGTTCAGAATTACATCGTGATCGACTCACCTGAATGGGTTTCTTTTCCGGGTTTAAGTTGTCGGAATAGTTAACGTGGATGTATCGTTTTTCCCAGTCCAACTTGTTATCGAACATCTGGTACATGTCCGGATTGGTTAGAGAGACATTGAAACCCTCGGCATTGACGAGATGACCAAAGTCCAATCGATTGTTCACATACATGAAGATGTCTCGTCGACGATTCGCATAAGCGAAGGCCATTTCCGCGTCGAGATCGGTTTCAACATAGGACGGCCGGGTGTCTTCGTTCGCCAAGAGAGTCGCGTTGATCAGGTAACAACTGCTGACGAACGGCACGTTCCACAAACCCCTGAAACGAGAGAATAATTTTGTTCACCGAGTCACAATTGTTTTCACGAGTACTGTTTCTAAGCAGACTCTAATTCGCATTGCACGCATCGTCAGATAGAAGATCATCGGCGCACCATGCAAATTCCGTACAGGTATATATATCGATGTGTACATAATGGATCATTCGTGCACGGATCACACAACGAGTACATAATCCGCACGTGCGTGAAAAGCCGGCGAGATAGGCTCAGAGGTCGTGAAGAAAACAATACACCCCACCTCTGAGATGAGACATATATCTCGCAGGCCTTGTGCCTCGAACAGGAGAGACAACGTTCTCTCACGCGTCCCATCGCATCATCATAGTCATTACCCTTAGGAGCATTAGCATCGGGCGCGCGTCGATTGGCCGGCTGGTGAATTATTCAATTGAGATTGATAACGTCACCTCGGCTACGGCCAGCAGCAGCAGCAGCAGCAGCAGCAGCACCAATGCGTGGTTCATGCTTGCGCCTTTTCATCTGGTGGCCTGTCGTTCATTCATAGCTCGCGGCTGATGCTGTTATTATTTTTCACTCATCCATTGCGTTTATACATAGCAAGCGAGAAAAAGAGACAGGGGCAGTTGGCCGGAGGAGAATAGTCGCGCGAACCGACACTTCGCGCGCGTCAGTGTCACGCGCGTGTTCGGCTGCAGGAGGCCTCTCGGACGCCCCCAAAGGAGGCTCCACTGACCCGATCGTTTACTTCCTTATCTGGTAAGGCGAACATTTCTTTCCTATCGAACATAGATATTCGCAACACTCGTTATCGACGAGGTTACCGATCTCGGAGTGACAACGAGTAGCCCATATGCTCTGTAATACATATGTACCGGACGTGTAATGGGGGATCTATGTTGTGTCAAGGTCAAATGAAGAGGTGCGTCGGCTCGGTGCAGCTGGTGGGGTTGGCCGCGCTGGTGCTACTGCTGCTGGTCAATATGGAGTCAGCGGAGGCAGCTAAGGGTGGAGGTGGTGGTCGAGGTCGAGGTAGAGGTGGACGCGGGCGAATGTTCGGATCGCGCATGCCGATACTCATACCCAACCGAAATCCCGGCGCTGTCAACTACTACGAGAACAAGGACGTGAGTAGAGTTCTTTTTTGCCTTTCATTTACGATCGGATGTAATTGACATGATGCATGAAAATAAAAAAAAGCCCGATCCACGAACGCCAGTTTAAAAATAGCGGTCGGACTGAGAGTTGTGATTGTCCGCGCGTCACCCTTCATAAACCGAGTCGATTCAAAGCGTCTAGTGTGAAATACCATAATAGTTACACTGTGCTTACGGCTGCTCACGTCGACCGTCATAAACTTCCATTTGTTTTAATACCGATATAGACACTGGTAGTGTAGCTATAGCTTAACGGATACGACAATAAAGCCAAAATGCATATCCGTTATTTTGACGATGTGGGAGAAAGCTAATTTTGTTTTATGATGTCTTTATGGGCGTACATTTATTCCAGGGAGCGAAAATACAGAAAGCATCTCATTTCGAGTTGGACTACATGCTGGGAAGAAAAATAACGTTTTTCTGCATGGCCACCGGTATACCAAGACCTGAAATCACGTGGTTCAAGGATGGCGTTGAATTGTATCATCACAAATTTTTCCAGGTGACTTTTAACTTTTCTATAACTTTTTTTCATGCGATTGATCTAATGACTAAATTGTCGGAAATGTACAGGGTACTACGCGCTATAACAAGGAGAAAAATGCTTTAGGAAATTCGACAGTTTCGACAATTGCACGTCTTTCACCCACACTATTTAATTCTATTAAAACTTGCAAGTGAACAAAATTATCAATAGATTGCGATGTAATAAATATTCTTATGATTTTTTTTTAATAAAAACTATGAGAATAACAACGTACACATATGTAATTTGTTCAGTCGGTAAAATAAGATTTCATAAAGTATTTTTCTCAGAGCAGTGGAAAAGTCTCGATTTAGGCAGACTTGCTCTAATTGCATTTGCAAATGAATTAATACGAATTTCTGTCTGACTTCAGGTTCACGAGTGGCCTATTGGAAACGACACGATAAAGTCGAAAATGGAGATAGATCCTGCGACGCAAAAGGATGCTGGCTATTACGAATGTCAAGCGGATAATCAATATGCGGTCGATCGACGCGGTTTTCGCACAGACTACGTCATGATTTCATATTAGGACGAATTGACCAGTTGCTCACACGATTTTCTTTGTTTTGTAATCGATTTTCTCATGTAAAATTAAACAATATCGATCTTCGCAATTTAATTTCACCGACCGACATCCCGCGGGAATCGAATTCTCATAAAAAAAAAACTAATTCGAAACTGTAGTCAAAGATTAGCAATTAATAGCGTAGACAGAATATTTTGTTTCAAAGGTACTTTCAATCTTGTAGGAATCAATTGAAAATACTTTTTAATTCCGAATGATGTACCATATGTATAATAAAAATGATGCTCCATTTTTTACGTCGAATATCCTATACATATATCCTTTGTACAGAAGATTTCATCTCTGTGTACTGATCTTTCTTCTCTGCCTTTGAATCTTTTTTTTACGAATGTAACCCTTTTGCTAAGCTAAGTGAAGTTAATAAATTCATAGTTTTACATATTTTTACTTTATGTTTTTATCAACGGTATATAAAGTATGGATTGTGAATTGAGACGCGACTGAAAGGTTGTATTAATATTTGATCGAAGATACTATATGCATACTATAGACGTAATTGTCAATTTTTCATATTCCTGCTTAAAATTGTAATTTGCTAGAATAAAGAAATTTTATATGAAAATCTCGAACTCCTATTATTAAATCTTGTCCCCTCTGTGTTACAGATAATTAATTTATTATTGCATAAATAATAGCTAGGGAACTCTTAAAATTGATTAAAAAAGAAATATACTACTTCGCAATTAATAACAAATTAAATCACGTAAAATATATTACAATCCTGATTTATTTTATATGTATAATCAGCTATCTTTCTTTTACATATTTAAGGCAATTTCAAATTAATAATGCGAGGAAAAATTTGAATAATGGCATTTTATCGCATTATAAATTTGATAATTTGGTGGATAATTACATGTAACGACTGCACTATCTAATTATTCATTGTGATTTAATTCATCTCGTGCATTATTGCAAACAAAATAATTTTTTTGCGTGCTTGATTAAAGCGAAAAATTCAAATGTTTATCTCTTCAAGTACCCTCAATTTTAAAGAGGTATAATATAGAGATGTAAATTAATTGTCTCTGGATACATATATATATTATATATAAAATATAATAAATAGCATAACGTTGCGAGAAATATTGCAAAGAAATTTTGTTCACGAGTCTCCTCGGAGACTTGGCATAACTATAACAATGTCGTGCCAGAGCTCGACCCCACTCGAAATTAGGAAATAATTGCTAAAAGTGAAGCGAAGAGATACAGAGAACAGGGCATATATAGTATGTAATTCCTAGTCAGTGTACAACTTACGCAATGAATTATTATCCGTACGTATTATGATCAACAAATTTGGGGCCTATCGAATTCAATGCTACACATTCAATAAAAATATGACCAAAATCAATTTCATTTAAATAGCGCTACACGTTAGACGAGCAAGCAATGAAGTACAGCGAATGCCGAATCTTCGGTGAAAATAGTCATATAGTTATAAAAGGACTTGTAACGCTTTCCGAATCTTAATTAGCGAGCTTTGAACTCCTAAAAGAATGCGTAGCTCTTTCTATTCGTAATACCCGTCTAAACTGCGCCTCGCACGCTCCCTAACCCAATAAAGCTACGCAAGCTCGATGAAGTGAAATCAATTTGAAATTCGCGCGCGCGCGCGCGCGCAATAATATCTATATCCACTCCAGAGTGCATACATGCAATATCCTAACGAGCGTAATCGCGAGGATCATTTACGCTCGGCTTCTGCGATTTATCTCTCTTGTTCTGCAACACATAGACTAGCGTGTACACGATTGCCACGCTACGTTCACGCAGTTAATGCTCTCTCGACTCGCGAATCGTCGCATGCATACGCTATAAGTGCCGGTACTCGTTGTCGTGCACTCGGGTCCGTGTACACAATGACTTTAACGCGCGTTCCGGGAGTCTCGTTCGATCACTCCTGACCCTCGCGATTTTTCCGGGGGTATTGTTCTTCAATAGAGGCTCGTTGAATCCACGTCGATGTCGATGCGTGGATCGACCTGGCACGTCCAAACGCGCGTACCCATCGGCGGGAAACTATACTCATTTTTACACGTGCTTTGAAGAAAGGAGTTCGTATCCGCGATTGCAGATAATTGCAATAATTGCAATTGGCAAGAAACTGACCCAAATAAGAGCGATCGCATTGCGGCATCGATAGTCCGACAAGTACACATAACGTCGAGCTTGTTCGCTCGGCGATGGGCAATCATCCTCCTAATCGAAACAATCATCGCGCTTAGCCATCAGTGCGCTCAAACGTATCCTATGAAATAGCATTGCTTTTTTAAAAGCTTCTCACGCGTCGCGCTCGCGTGCAGGATCCGATCTCCGGTACGCTCGATGGCATACAGATGCGAGTAGATCGCATACTTTGTATACGTAAAGTGTAATGTATGCGCGAATCTGCATAGAGATCCGGACGACGGTATACGCACAGGTCAGGTTCATCGCTTGAGCAATTGTGCGATAATACGCTGCTACTATCCCCCTCCACCTTCCCCCCCGGATCCCTCGGTCGAGTTTAGCCTATGCGCGGCGGCTGCACATAGCGCGTAATGGATAGGACAGGACAGGACGACGACTAGGGGAGACGAAAGCAGCTCTGACTGTTCCGTGTCGTCGACGTAACAGAGCGTTCTTGGCTATCTCGTTGCAAAGCTCTGGCTCCGTTCGCTCTCCGGTCGTCTGCGCAACCACCTAGCGAGAGGATACTCGTATCGCTCTGCTTCCGAGAGTAAGCTCTTGTTGATATAACTATTTTCTAATTGAGTGTTTGAGTGTGCGGATGCGTTCTTCTTGTTTTTACGTTGGTTTACTCCGGTTAATAGTGCTTTTCGTGCTCGTAAGGGCTGACGCGATTCCACAATGCCCACAAGTGCGGAAATATTATCGAGATAACGGCCGATAGTGCTGAATCGCCGATGCACGACAGATCGATTTTTGTTTTTGTTTTTTTCATAAGAAATCACTTAACTTAATTACGCGTATAATTTAAACATTAACCGACGCTGCACCGTTGATACCGCGGTAATCAAATGCAAATGTCCACATTGAAACGCAAAGGGAACGAGAGACATCGTCCGGTTATCCTAATAGCTTTGCCGTATCGCATTCGGTCCATCAAACTAAATCCTGCTTAATTCCGTCCACTTGCAATAATGAACTTCCCAATGGCGTTTCGGTAACGTCCGGTCATCGCATAATGCGCCCGTTGATGAAGTAATTGGAATTAAAAGAAGGCAAAAACGAATTAAAAAAAGGCAAACGTCACGACAGGTCGTTGGAAAATGTCAAGCGGAAGGAGTTGCGCTTGTCTGATGATGCTGTGCCTCTTGCTGTTGCTGGGCAGTCAGGAGATCGCGGCGAGGAGAGGTCGAGCTCGAAGCAGAAGTAAATCCAGAGTACAGATAGGTCTACCCATAACCGGCAAGTACCGCGACCCAGAGAGTGATCAATACTACAATAACCAACACGTACGAAGTGCTCAATAATTAACCGATCTCCCGCTGAGGTAAATCGACCTTTAAATAAATATTGTTAGAAATAATTCTTGTTTCAGGGAGCCAAGATATTGCTAGCCTCGCATTTCGATCTCGAGTACGTTCTCGGGCATAAAATTGCTTTTCTTTGCCTCGCTCGCGGAACACCTCGACCTCAGATCACATGGTACAAAGATGGAAACGAGATCTACTCCCATCTCTACTTGCACGTAAGTCTGCGTATCGCTACTACCGATTGATCAACATTTTACGAGCTTTGTTCTAATAACGAGGAAATTACGTGGTCCTGCTACGAACTAGGTACACGAGTGGCAGATGGGCAAAGATAAGGTCAAGTCGAAACTGGAAATAGATCCAGCGACGCAGATGGACGCCGGTGTCTATGAGTGTACGGCCGACAATATGTATAGCATCGATCGGCGATCTTTCAAGACTGACTTCTCTATCGCTTTCGATTAGGATACTTTTATTCTATGCGCACTTTGTACTGAGAATAAATTTAATATATTGGACAAAAAAGGGCTGTTATAGATTCTGTGCGCTCTCTCTTTTTTCTCGAAATGAAATGTAGCTTTCAATTACAAATTCCGATAACTTTTAGATATGCATTGCTTAATCGTTGAAGTGTCTTTGCTAATCTAGCTACACTAGCTAAGAGTTCGAAATAGAGAAAATCAATAGATTTGTTTATCACAAGATCTCAATTCAAGAAATTCAGAGAGAGCACATTAATTTGCAGAAATTTTCTCAATAAGAAATAAGAGATTATTTTAAGAATTTTTGATGAATTTATACGATTAATTTTTTTAATAATTAGAAGAGAATTCCTGTGATTCTAAGCTTTAAGCGCGTGATTTTCTATATTCCAATAGTTTTTTCTCAGTACACGGATAAACCTACATGATATTGTGAAAATTTCAACTATCGAATATTAAGAACTCTAGATTATTTAGGACCTCTCCTCTCTCTCTCTCTCTCTCTCTCTCTCTCTCTCTCTCTCTCAGCGAATTTATCAGTAGATATTAATAATTCTTTCTTTTAAAAAGTTAGTAAATCATTTTATAACAATAAATATGCACTTGTTTAAAGAAGAAATGTTTCACAGCGTTATCCAGAGGATAATCGAGTTATTTGTATTTTTAGACTTTTCTACTTTCCGATTCCAAACAATTTGTAACAATAAATTTAACCAAGATATGCATTCATTTTATTCTAAATGCCAACCTTTATATACGAATGATCAATTCAAACGAAATAACATATATCTCACCTTCGTTCGTGATGAATGATGTCCATGTAATCAGAGCTCCTGGCGTAAAAACCGTCATCGGTAGTTGCACCCCAGAAGTTACTCCAAGCTTTGAAGGGTCTAACTAGAAGTGGTGCCACTATGCCACGTTGTTGCTCGACTAACAATTCCAAAGTATTGTCGTTATCTAAATGAGATTCCGAGTCAACAGAGAAGTAGCCGGAGCATTTTACAGAAAGGCAGTGATTCCTATATAATAATAAATGCAATGTAATCGTCTATATTTCTGGTTGAGTAAAATGGCGTGAATGATGTGAATTACGACACTTACATAGCTAAATCGCGAGCAGCTGCCTCGGCTAATTCATCCTCCGGTTTGATTCGCTTTACGGTTCGGTACTCGTCTCCATACTTTTCTACAAATTCTTCGACCAGTTTCTCATGGTAGGCTACATTATTGCGAATAAACAAATGTAATTTATCCTTTGGATATTTTTGCTCATAAACTTTGTTTAAGAATTCTTCAAGGAACGGTGTAGGCTTTTCGATGAAGACGGCCACAAGGATCATTGGATAGTTTGCAGGATTTTCCACATCGAGTTCGATTGTTTTATCCCAGCAACTGAGACATCCCTCTTCCGGACTCCATGCTTGAGCTACGTAGTTACCCAGATAATTCAATAAAGATTTGCTGAATCCATTTCCATGAATAATCAATGGTACGGTATTATAGGCGGTATTCTGGACGTAGGCTTCGTTGCCTTTGAAGCGTAACTCGATGTCATCTAAAGTAACAAGAGCTAATTAATTAAAGGAACGTAATTGCAGCAATTTAACTTTAAAAATGGACACTTACGAATAGCTCCGTTCAGATTCTGGAAGATCTCGGACTTGTGATCCAACTTGATCTTGTGCTTCTCTCTAAGCTCTGGATTTAAATATACTTTGGTGTAGAAAAGCTGATCGTCGTCGTCGTCTTTAATTTCAGCGCTGTTCAATATAGCGTAAATGTCTGGGGCGTAACCGAGGAATCCCCCGGAGTTTAAGAAGCGTTTTCCACGTTTCACAGCTGGATATTCCGAAGCCAATGATTTTAGAGGCCAGCAATACTCCTCCGCTGAGAAGATCACCCGGGCGTCGTCCCATGCCCTAAACTTTTCAGTTACCTTGTCCAGCGAACTTAGAAATACTACGTCGTAACTGCGGAAAATTGAACGAAACCTCGTCACTACTATAACTTTACAGTACGGCAATATTTTTAAAACATAATTATTTTTAGTTATCATCTAATAAACAATTACTTTATTATATTGGCAGATACGATAATAATTCGAACTCGCAACATAATTCTTAATAAAATCACAAATCGCGTTCAATCGCAAATTTTCATTGGTATACCCTCATTTCTCTCGCAGCGACCATATATACGAATGAATAACGAAAATGCAACCGATAAAAAAAAAGAAAAATAGAAAGCCGTTATTTGAAAGAGTTGGCAATGTGCCAAAATCAGAGCTTTGTGCTCGTTGCGGTACCAAAGGCTTCGAAAATTTTCGTATGGGCATTTAGAGTGAAATATCGTCATATTGTATAGGGGCTCATCGAAGCAAGTATTTTTCGAAAATTCAGTCGTCTACTGAAATATGGAGATAAAAGTGGTTTATGCAGGTGTCAATAATTTTTAACTTTCCATTGACATTAATTTATGCCTCGTTCACCCTTGCTGTTGTTCCATAAAATGGTAATGCGTATAATTTCATTACGTAAATGATGAATGATTTGGGTACGGTAGAATGCGAAATCAAATCAATGAATTTTATATTGCGTTCTATATCATTCAACATTGCAGTGTGAAGCAATACTACAAATGATCTAATTATTACCTTTTAAATCTCAAATTTCAGATGAGGTGAGAAGCTCCCTTTTATAGCTAAAAGCTCATCGCCCTTATGTATTGGTTTTAGTAATCACGTCAATGGCCACGAAATTATGTTACTCGATAAATATTTTAATTGAATTCGACGTGTTATAGCTCGCCATTAATTTCGTCGTATTAATTTTCCTTACAATCGCTTCATTCAACTCGATACACAATGATATAAAAAATGTAAAATAAAATCAACTACAAATTATTACTTTGTAATATTCTCACCTATCCGTAAAGATAACGATTTTATCCGGATCATCCTTAATGTCTTCTAAAGCCTCTTTGAGCAAGTTGACCTTTTGGCCACCTCCGGTGTAAAGTTTGATTTCGCCACCTCGCCAGGGCTGTCCTAAACCCAAAACTCGAACGTTGTCACCAAATCCATTGACCTCGGTTGAGCGTAAATATCGCCGGAAACCCTCGGTTTCGTCCGTAGCAACCGTAAAGACCAGCGCGTCGTCTGTGAACAAATAAAAACCGATCGAGATAAACAGACGCCGTTAGAAGTGTCATCGTTGCGTAATTTACTCGCGACTGTTTGTATCTTGAGCCGCGGCTCGTTGCATCTCAATAACGAGCATTGTATTTTTGAATAGGAAACATTCCTTTTTACGAGCTCGAGAAAGTTCACGCTACGATTGCTTTTCTTCGGACTGTAGTAAGTAAATGAGAACTTTTTTTTTGCGCAATGAACTTTCATTGTATTTCCCCCGCTGCTGCGTAAACGATCGGTATTTATTAGCGCTTTAAAAGACGTTTCCATAAATTTCAATACATTTATTTAATTTCCATACTGATCTTCTGTATACAATTTTCCTATGGGCTTTCATTTAACGAAGTCGTCATTGACCACAGAAGTATATCTGAATTTTACGATGATTTTACGAAAATAAAATTGAAAATAAAAGTAACGATATCTCGAGATGTACTTAGAATTATAATTCTTTGATATGTAGGTCAGATATACGGCGAGCAAGCATTCTGTGACAAAAGTTCCGATGCAGACGTATACGATATAGAGTGTCCACTGCAATTGCTTTTAAATGTTATTTCATTCTAGAGCAAAAACTCTATCTTATTAAGTAAATCTTGTTGCATATGCGTATACGACTGCATAATTACGTAACAGTTGAATTAAAAAAAAATATAATTGAGGGTACAATTAAAGTTGCGGCGAAATATACATGTGAGGAAGAAGATACGATGCCGCACGTTTGTTACCATCGTGCACAGTGATATTAGAGATGTAATGGGAATATTTCGACTTGTTTTATTAATCGTAAATATATATATATATATATATACTCTTTTTATATAAAATTATTACGACTATTAAATTGTATATATAATGTACAATGTAATAGTCGATTTATAAGGCTAACTCAGGGAGTGTTACTGTATATAGAGTAATGAAATATCGATGGCGCATAACGAATTAAGGGCCAATAAATAAACACGCAAGATTCGCGTAATTAATTAATATAAACAAACACTGAGCGTATATATTGCGCTTCGATGTTCGCTCGTATACCATTTATACGTCAGCGCCAAAGTACAATAATAGCAAATAAATCGAAATTTCCAAATATTCGGCGAATATTACAATAAAATGACAATGTAAAATACTCAAATCCTACATCATGTAAAACAATGTATTTTACGTAAAAAAAAAAAAAAAAAAAGTTGATTGACCCCTCTCAAATAACGTAAGCCACGAGACGATCTTACAACCGCGTATAATTGGCATCGCGCAGTCGCTTTGAGAGCGGCGCCTGCAAAGTAGTGCCGGCACGAAAAATCGGCGAGCGCATCCTCTCGGCTGTGCTACGGCCTGTAATATAAGTATACGCACTCTTCCGCGCGCGCGTAACCATTTGTACTCTTCCAGAAATCTCTCGGCCGACGACGTGGCAGAGGAGCCGCTGGTAGGACAAATGTACTTCGTTTTTTTTCTTGCAAAGCAACGGAAATACTTTCAAGAGTCTTGAGGAAAATTTGACGAAATATATATCTATATGTATATATATATATATGTATGTATGTATGTATGTAAAATGAGTTTGCGACACGATAAGACATTTCGAATTGTTCAATCAATATTTAAATGTCGTTTAATCGTTCATTGCGCGTTGATAAAAAGGGTCTCAGCTGCATATCAAAGCTTCCGCAGTAGTTCCGCATCGCATTTACAAATTCCCTCTTAATGTACTCGTATAGCGACGACGCGGTATCAAGAGGAATCAGTCGAGGGGGAAAAAATCACGTCTCTTTATAAAGCTCGTTCTTTATCTCGAAAACAAGTTCCGTTCGAAGCTTAGGCGTGCGTAATATTAGACCGACCGGAGAGTATAGGATGTCGATGTCTGCATAGAGAAAACGTCTAAGAGGAGGGGTAACCGGCGACTTTGCCTCGCGATACGGATACACGATGCCGGTTATACGTATATCGCATCCGACGATTTTAGATCCTACTACATGGACTTGGTCACGTAGGCTTTTTTTTTTTTTATTTTCGTACGCGATTCTCGTGACAATATTCTTGGGACAATACATCATCGCATTTGAAAATTCCTCTCCGACAGAAGTAAGAGCAATTGTTTTCCCGTAGTGAGCCGAGCGAGTCTCGGTGTTTATTACGCTGGTTTATTGGAACATCCTGCGTGTATTATGTACGCGTACACACAAGAATCAGCGAACGTTGATCCGATTCGCATGACACGGAGGATATTCGAACGATATACGAACGACTCGGATCGTTATTTTTATTTTAATTCTAATGCACAATGGTACAGGCGGTGTATTTATAGAAGCGCATAAAATTTCTCTAAAAATGAGATCAGAACGATGCAGGCACGCCACACGTACACACTAGCTTTGCAGACGCGCAGTTCTAATGAATTCTAATGGATTCTATTATACCGATGCGCGCAAACTGTTTCTTCGCTAGTTTAGTAGTTTGAGCAAACATCATCTCCGATTGCTGCACTGAGATTCTTACAAAAGCACTACTTCGTAATACATAATAAGCCCAAATCAGCGTCTTTACGCGCAGCAGTCGAATTACAAAACTCTTCGCATTTAATCGACGCAATCGCTCGTTATCCACACCCATGCGTCTGCCTCACGCTTCGCGAATAATTTACTCAAGAATCCACGGACGTGCAAGGATCACAGCCTCCCAACTGAATAATCGAGAAAAAAATAGATCAGTCGCTTACCAGTGCTCTCGGCTGCGACGCTGACCAGTACCGCCAACAGGACGTAGGTCCAGCTCTTCATAGCGGAAAATGCGGTTGCAACAGTCGGTCTTGATGAGTCAAAGCGAAATGTACACAAAGACGAGCTTGTACGGAGCGACGTATAATCTCGTCGAACACGCGGCTCTGACTGTGCGGAGCGCAGCAGCTGATGCTGCGCGTCGAGGCCACGGAGAAGAAGAGACACGAGGGAGAGGGATGTGTACGGTGCACGCGCGTGAGTGTATTTTATATACGGTGTGACCCGCGTCGCCCACGCGTGTCACAGCTTATGCGTTTCGAGTTTTCGTAGGCTGAATTCACGCTGGCTCGACGATGTTTTTCTTCTCCTCTTTTATTTCGGTTTACAATGGAAAGCGATCTATGCGCCTGCGCGAGACACTTTATTCGCGGTATCGCGGTACGCAAGGTTATGGGGACATATTTTATTTTGGTAAAAAAAAAAGAAAAAAATCTCAAGCTTTTGTTGACGACTTAAGAATCTCGACTCGTTATTGTGGAAGCAGCTTGGGATGCGCCGCGATTCCCGAAATTTCGCTTTATTCCCGTATGGCAGCGCAGAGTTTATTTTCTATCATTGATGGGACTTCGTTCCAACGCGTTTTACATCGAGATGAAAAAGTATTTCCGAAATTCCGTCGGTGTACTATTGCAATTTGTTTTTGTCGCTATGCGCGATACGCATAAATAGGTTAAGATACGTATACTTTGCCTTGAACATTTTCAACTCGCAGCGGAATTAGTCGAACCGTGCTGTCTCTGATTTTGGTCGTTTTAGATACACATAACCAACGTTTCTCTAATGTTGTCCTCGAGATTTCGAGAATAAACAAAGATCTGGGGAAGCAACTCACACGCAGAAACCGGCTGTTATGGCACTTAATTTACACGGACTAGAATGACTTTTGATCAAAAGAATAGTTGGTTTTTTAACAATTCATCGTCGTTTCGTTATACATGTGCATAATTAAAACGACATCGCGAGATTGTTGCAAAAAGCTTCGCTTTCTCGAGAGCACAACACACTTGTGGAGACATAGCGCGAGATATACTATACACAGACATGCTATATGTATCTCGCCGTCTCGCGAAGGCGAAGCTGACGAAGAAGGGGAACGTCAGTCACTGCACATGCGCAACGTGGAATAAAATAATTAGAAACTTCGTTCACAACTTCACAACTTTATATCATTTTACACTTGCAATTTCTGCAAGTTACAAATGAGGTCCGGCCTTGCAAGAGACTACCGACGCCACAAAGTTCGTATCAATTTGAAATTATAGTTTAGTGTCTTTTTTATGGAAGTAGTTTTAGTTTCTCATCTGAAAATAATCTCATAGAAATATGCCGAATGACTTTTGGATTAAAATCATTGTGAATGAAACTGCATTATCAAACAGTATGACGTCAGAAGTGCGAAATGCGTACGAGAAACAACCTAACCTTTACTTACGCGGCTTTTTATATATAGCGAATAGCGCCGAAAACCAACCCCCCCCGTTCCAGCCAGCAAGTATAACAATTTAAAAAAAGTAAATATATCGGGTTATAGATATTAAATTGCCCTTTCAAACTATGTAAAAATTTTAATTTGCCCGTTTTTAGTTTTTTTAGCAAAAATAAATTAGTAGTTAAGACTTAGCTCAAACATCAATTAGCTGTATTTTTTTAATTAAACCTTTTTGGAATATCCAATTAACGCGAAAAAATTGCCCTTCGGCTGATTTAATTTGCCCGCTATGATAGTATAACAAAAACTAATTAATTATTCTTTAAATTAATAATTTTATTGCTACGAAAAATTAACCTGCAATTTGAATGATTCGTGCGCATATGCGGTGTTGCCAATTCTCGAGTCTGCGCAGTAGCGCATTAGATTGTGGTGCACTCATTGACACTGTATAATCGCGCGCTATTTGAACAGTAGAGAAAAAAACATTGCATACCGTTTGTTATTTGCAGTTTTCATATTTCAAATAATTAATTATTTTATGATTTAAATACTTGTTTAGTTATCAAAGCATTATTAACGTGTAATACTAACATTTTATATCTAAAAACAGCGTGAAAAACTCGTAATAACAAAGAATGTAGCATCATCCGTTCGTGATACTATTGAAAAGCCGCGCGGTAGAAGAGCAACACGCTTAGAAATGGGATGCCACATTCTTAGAAATAAAATAACTCGCAAATAGTCTCAAATGTGTTTCTAATTTAATCTAGATTAGTATGAATTTTAAATTAATGTATTAAATTTCATGGAATACATAAAGTGTATGACTTAAAAAGTCAATGATTTAAAAAGTCTGTGTAACATGTTGCTTCTAATGTTAACATTCGAAGCAACATGTTACAACAGTATGCAAGTCTTCATAATCTTTACATCGAAAAATTTGCCTCTAATGAATTTAGAATCGTCATTTACTCGAATATAACGTAATTTTTCATCATTATTAAATTTTTATTATTAAAAAGATATTTTTATGTTAAATAATATAATTTAGTTTCATGTTTTTAAAACTGTTTATAGTATTATTCTATTGTATTCTGAAAAGCATCTAAATTTAATGAATTTATCTAATATCCTCTTTATAGATATTATTAATTAATCTAATTATTTTATTTTATTAAGGTTATAACTGAGGAGCAAGTTTGTCAAATTATTAACCAATGAGCGATTATCGATCGATAATCGAGCGCTCATTTGCTCTCCCTACCGCGCGGCTTTTCAATAGTATCACTAACGGATGATGCTACATTCTTTGTTATTACGAGTTTTTCACGCTGTTTTTAGATATAAAATGTTAGTATTACACGTTAATAATGCTTTTGTAACAAAACAAGTATTTAAATCATAAAATAATTATTTATTTGAAATGTGAAAACTGCAAATAACAAACGGTATGCAATGTTTTTTTTCTCTACTGTTCAAATAGCGCGCGATTATACAGTGTCAATGAGTGCACCACAATCTAATGCGCTACTGCGCAGACTCGAGAATTGGCAACACCGCATATGCGCACGAATCATTCAAATTGCAGGTTAATTTTTCGTAGCAATAAAATTATTAATTTAAAGAATAATTAATTAGTTTTTGTTGTACTATCATAGCGGGCAAATTAAATCAGCCGAAGGGCAATTTTTTCGCGTTAATTGGATATTCCAAAAAGGTTTAATTAAAAAAATACAGCTAATTGATGTTTGAGCTAAGTCTTAACTACTAATTTATTTTTGCTAAAAAAACTAAAAACGGGCAAATTAAAATTTTTACATAGTTTGAAAGGGCAATTTAATATCTATAACCCGATATATTTACTTTTTTTAAATTGTTATACTTGCAGGCTGGAACGGGGGAGGTCGAAAACCATCAGTGAATCTGAAAAAGACACGTCAGTTTAATAGCGAGAGTTGTTTCAGAATCATTTCTCTCAGTGGCGTGTTATAAGAATGTAGAAATTGAAGAAATTTCGTCAGTCGTCGAGAAAAAGTGAGCTGGGAAAAATAGGAGTTATTTCCATTTGAGTTTTCGGTCATTTTAATAATGTTTTTATTGTTTACGATAGTATTCGTGAAAATTGTTCATGTGAAAAGAGATTGGTAACAGAAGAGAAGTCGAAGTCATTCCTTGAAGTACTTTTGAGATTGCATTAAAGCTGTAACAAGATCATCGATGAGAAGATATCCAGGTCGACAGTACGGAATAGTACTGTTAGCATCACAGGCCATAAATTTTGGAATCGATAAGATCCCACCTGCAACTCTTGTAATAATGGTACTTCAAAGTCTACTATTTGCAGGATTAATTAAAGTACCTTGGTATCCAGAAGACGTGTGCATTTCGTCGGTGAAGATTCTCAAGTATAAAGATTGGCGTTCCTTTGTATTTTCAAATTTTGAACATGGATCAGATATGCATCTGTACTATAACATGGTATCCTTTCTTCTGAAAGGTGCTACTTTGGAGCCTATGTATGGAACAATTAACTTTGCTCTTCTTATCGGTGTACTATCGTTAGGTTGCAGTGGAATGTACGTTTTCTTAGGATATGCATTGACACAAATTACAACTGATTATGATTACTATACTGCCTGTGCCATTGGGTATTCGGCAGTTGTATTTGCCTTAAAAGTGATCGTAACCTGTGAAGAATGCAACACTCCTACGGAAGTTGGAGGCTTCAGAGTTCCAAAAAAATTTGCAGTTTGGACAGAGCTTATTTTAATTCATCTTTCAGTTCCAAATACATCGTTTATTGGCCATCTAGGTGGTATTTTAATAGGCTGCTTATACAGCTATACATTTGTAGGTGAAATTATAGACTATCAATTAACTATGATAACTAGACGACCCATTGTACACGAAGAACGATTTTATAGGTCACGTACTTGGAGATTTTAAACGTAATAACAAGTTTTCCTCTCTACATTTTGAGTTAACAATTCGTTAACCAAAATAATTTGAATGATAAATCATTCAGTGATATTTCTGTGATTAAATACGATACGTATACCTATTAAGTCATAAAGTACAAATATGCGCGAAGCACAAAAATTGTTATTTTTATATTAAATTATAAATAATAACAAACGAATAAAATAAATATGATTTAGATTTATGTACTTCATTACTCTGTGTCCTATACATTCACAGTATCTCATTAGTTCAATTCACCAGATTTAAGCTCATGCGAATGTCCATCTAAAAGACATTTTAAATCTCCAACTAATCGACTACGCATCTTCAATTATATTGCTTACTCTGAAAAGTTGCCAAGACCTTGCCGCCAGAATTTTTAAATAAAATCGAAATCACCAACGAAACTAATGACATCCTACCTTTTCCGTGCGCTTCGAACGGACACCTCGTGCCTCGCTGACTCCACCGGACGATCCTCGGCACTCCCCTGTTCTCCGCGTCTTCGCACGATGAGTTTCTATTATTTCTACTGACGTACGAGTTCAGTTTCAAATTTCGACTGCAACTGTACTTGCTCTTGTCGTCGGCAATGGAGTTACCGTCGCGTCCCGAGCAAGCGAAAGCGCAAATGAAAAGAGCGCAAAACCCAACCGAACGCGCGATCATAATTAAAAGGAAAATCGAGAAAAGTGCTTTCCAAATTTTCAAATCCGTAGGGGAAATTTGGTGCAACGCGCGCGCACGCCCGACGGCAACCGATCTGAAAGCGAGATACTCTCCAATTGGGCTTTTATACGCGAGAAAGTACATTACAAGCATGAGAGCTTTTCTACGGCACCGAATATTTCCGCGTTTCTTCTACACTGTCTGCCTACCTATTACTCCTCTAAAGCATCGTCATCCTACATCTACTTATAGTTTTAGCCGCTTTTCATGCATCTCCGATCGAAAAGAGATCGATCGTTGTGTAAGGACTTTCGCTGCGATGCTGTTGGAGCGAAGCGTGATCGTGACCAATGCGCGGTGTCGACACGCTTCGTGGGGTACGTGTTTGGAAAAAAAATGAATAAAAAATGAAAAAAAAAAACACGTACAACCGCGCGGCTCTACGCCTTTCCGCTTTCGTTAGCGGATCGAACTGTATTACTGCGTAAGTAGCGGTAAACATTTTCTGTCATTTTCAGGTCTCTAAAAATCACACAACTATAGCAAGATATTATTCTGCATTGCAGTAGCTTTGATTTCTTTCGCGGAAACGTGTATGGCTGCATTTCGTTTGTGTACGTGCGAGATTGGGGTGTAATTTTTTCGCGTACTTTCATTGATAAACTGCGGTTTACTGTGTACATAGCAATAAATAAAGATAAAACATTGAAACGATAAATAATTACCGAGACAAATGTCGTGGAGGAAAAAAGTAATAAACTCAGATCGATCTGTTAAAATAAGGAAAAGTCATCCCTTTCCTTGCACTTTGATGAATAATAATAATAATAATTAATTGAAGTACTTTAGCAGCTCACATTAAAAAGTCACATCTTCTCTTACTTTACGCGATCGTTCAAACGGAATATATCCGTTTGGCGTATTTTCCTAGTCTATCGCTTAATCAATCGGCAAACCGTACACTTCCCCCGTACTAACAACGCGTCCTCATATTTCAAGAGACGTTTACGCTCATCCTTTTAAATCTATCAGCTCAATCAATTCGGTACACAATCTCAGCTTCATATGCGTCTTGCCCGTCGGAATCCCCATAAATGGCACGCTCTAAAAAAGGAATAAGGCTCGCGATCACCCCCGCAACGAGCAAACAATAGCTCGGGGGGGAGAAGCGGAGGAGGAAAAAAGAAAATAAAAATAAAATTGCGCATCGCACAAGTGCGACACGTGTTATGTACACTCGGACGTTTCTTATATATTCTATACATACATATACACGTGTACTAATAGTAGAACGCACAGCGTATAATCGACTTAGCCGGTGGCCTATGCACATCGGCGCGCGAGCGACACACTCATGCTCATGTATGCACACACTCGTATACGCACACATACGATGAACGCGACGAGGAGATAGCTGCGCGCGCGCGGCGGTAAATGGGATTGGGAATAACGGCGCGGTTTAATACGATTACTGGGTCAGTAGTAGCCGACGATACTGCTGAGGCTTCCTACCCTGTACTCGTGCGACGTTCCTTCATCGCAGTGCAAGGGAATAGGTCGCGACGAGGTCGAACTTTTCGGAATTCGTTAAACCGGTCGCTACTTCAGTCTCGCTCGTCGAGAGAAAACCATATTTTCCTTCTTTCGTTATTCTCTCAGGTGTGTATTGCAGGTGGTATATTTATAGAGAGGTACGCACGAGATTCATATAGATATAGATTTATGTCGAGAGATTTGTCAAAAGGTGACGAAATTGCGTGATCGAACCGAGATAAGGATTACGGAGCCGAGATGGGAAAGGACGACGCTGAAACTATCGCTCTTAAGAAGGAACTGGAGGAGTTGATCAACAAGTGCAAGGTACGGCTTTCAACTGCTTCGATATTTGTATTTATGCACGGTTTATTTATAGAGTAGTTAGAAACTGCGCTTCTCGGGGAAAAGTTACTCGAATGGCGTGTTCGTCGATTATTTTTCCGTTACTCCTATTTGAAATTATATTATTTACCAATAGTTAAAAAAAGATTCAAAAAATGTTCGATTTTCCATTCCCCCCTCTTCGATCCATCGCGAGGGAACGAATGAATTTTCAAGAGATTATCATATTTCGAAACGTACACCGCCAAGCGTTTATATCGAAGGTACACTATTCGAAATCCATTTACGCAGACATACCACGGTACAAAACGCTATTACAAGTAACTTCAACGTTCCCAATGATACTTTGTACTTTACATCGACAGCATTATGAACCGTATCGTGATTTAATTACACTTACAATATTACGCGACTCGTGCAGCTTCTCTTATAGCATTGTGACGTAATTTATAAAAGTTCCGACGAGTACCGCTGGTTAAATTCAAATAAAATATTTGTTTTCACGCAACAATCCTGTGTCTCTCGCCAACAGGAAGATCAGAAAAAATGCCAGGACACGACGATCGACGACGCGTGCAGCAGTGTCGGGGACGCGCCAAAAATAAAACTATCAACGAAAAAGATGCTCAAAGGCCACATCAACAAAGTCAATTCTGTGCACTTCAGTGGCGACAGCAGGTACGTCGGGTTCCAGCTTTGATCCTTCGTTACGAGCGATGAGTCGCGAGATAATTCATGCCAATATGCGACAACTAGTTGTTCGAACGTGTGTTTATTCTTTCGCATCTTTTGTTTCCTTTGTATATTTCTTCCCACGTAGGAGAGAACAGCACCAGCTGTTGTAATGTGCGATATGCATTGTGCAGGTAAAGTTAAATCCGACGATTAGTGCTGCATCGAAGCCTTGTCGCGTTCCGAGAAGAGACGCAGCTGCTTCGTGCTTTCTGGGTTAAATCGAGCGAGTACGACGATAACGCGTTATCTTTGTTTTGTCGAATGAATGCGCTATTGAGCGTTGGTTATTTAATGAAAAATTACCTTCGACAATATGTACGCGATAATAAGAATGACAATATAAGAATTTTCAAATAACAATGACGAAATGATCGTAGGCACTGCGTGACAGGCTCGCTCGATGGTAAACTCATTATTTGGGACACATGGACGGGCAACAAGGTCCAGGTTATACCTTTACGATCGGCTTGGGTCATGTCCGTTGCTTTCTCTCCGTCGGGTAATTTTGTTGCCTGCGGTGGTATGGACAACATGTGCACCGTTTACGACGTGAATAACCGCGACGCCACTGGTACAGCCAAGATAACGCGAGAGCTTCTGGGCTACGAAGGATTTCTGTCCTCTTGCAGATTTTTGGACGATGGACACCTCATCACGGGATCCGGTGACATGAAGATGTGAGTACAAATACGATGTTTCGTCGCGAACATTGCTGCGACGTCAATATTGATTATTCCTCGATGAATACAGTTGCATCTGGGACTTGGAGGCGAATAAGAAAACGTCGGATTTCGCGGGACACGCTGGTGATATAGCTAGCTTGAGTCTTGGTCCAGATGGCAATACCTACATAACCGGATCCGTCGATAGGACCTGCAAACTCTGGGATCTCAGAGAGGAAGTGGCTCATCAGACATTTTTCGGACACGAATCCGACGTGAATTCAGTTTGCGTTAGTAGATTTTCTTTGTTGCTTGAGTTCATTGCGAATTTAAGTAGATAACTGCGCGCTCGGTACGGCCGAGTAGACCGTCAGTAGAGGGAATCAGGTTCCGATCAGACGGTTTTCGAAACATTCTTTTTGTTATACAGTCGCATTAGAATTAACTATACACATGTTATTTCGATTGATAATAAATACAGAAATGTTTTTAATTCGTTACTGAAGTATCATCCATCGGGCAATGGATTCGTCACGGCCTCCGAGGACAAGACTGCCCGACTTTGGGATTTGCGCTCGGACCAGCAAATCGCTTCCTTCAAGCCACCCAACTCCAACCCTGGTTTTACCTCCAGCGGACTTTCCTTAAGCGGACGATTTATCTTTTGCGGAACCGACGACAACAACATTCATATCTGGGATACCCTGAAGATCCAGCACAACGGTGAGGAATTCCATTCTTGCCAAAGATATTTCATACTTTTTACTATTCTTTGAAGATGGATTTTAAAAATTATCACCTTATGTATCGTAGGAGTCTTGCAAGGCCATGAAAATCGCGTAACATCTCTAAGCGTATCCGGAAACGGTATGGCGATGGTCAGCTGCTCTTGGGATCAGAACTGTCGAGTGTGGGTCTAAGAAATTTTGCCCATGTGTAATCAAAATTGACGGTCGGAAAGCATATATATAATATAATGACACTCGCAATGCAAAAGCTGCCCTCGTCGCCGCAAGTCAATGATCTTCTATATATTTTGTTGATTTATTTAAATAATTTTCATTCGATTCACGCAGTTTGTCTAGAACATTTGCTCTTATCTTTAAGAGGAAAATGATCGTAATTACAATTTAATTGGGATTTAAAGAAACATATATTGATATATATTGTATCGTAGTGTTTTATCGTTTATATATCAAAGTAGATATACTAGCAAGATAAGCCAGTTTAGATTGTACTAAAACCCAATAGGATTTTTAATAAATAAAAATAAATTATTGAAATTGAAGACTACTTTTAGATTTTTACTAACTCAAAATATTGCGTTTATTGTTATTTTTGGTATAAGATGTCGGATACCACAATGTCGTAGGAGTAACGTCGATGCTGCTGTAGCGGCTACTAAACATTCCATGCATTCTTAATGCAATTTAACAATGTATATTTCAAGTATCGTCCCATTTACTGTAAAAATTAATCTACTTACGTAAACTAACATACACCATGGAGTGCGCGTGTATGCATTCACTCAATGATTTACAATAGAATTTATACGACTCTCTCTCTCTCTCGATCTCTCTCTCTCTCTTACTTTCTCACACACACACACATACGCTGTATGCATATACATATATAACAAAAACGATTACGATCGTTCTTTCGTTTTGTTCTATTCTTTTCCCGTTTGAGAATGGTTGTATGTCGCAAGAAAAACACTTCTCTTTGGAAAAATAAATAGAGAAATATTTTGTTCTGAGTTTACTCATAGTATTTTATATTTTCGAATTTTTAATCTTTCTGTGAACAAGCTCAACAATGATATTTTCTCGAACTCTCAATGATTAGTGTATTTATAATCGATCGATTGAGTTTGTTCATTTATAAATATAATAAAATTAAATTAAACGCGTTGTTTCTTACTTTGCGCTATAATTGGCGCAATTCACATTTGAGTGCAATTACGGTGTATCACAGAAAATGTGTATTGGTTTACATATACATATTTATAAACGCGATGCCGGTTAATTTTAACGTTAAACTAGGCAATATAAAGTAAACGATCCGATAGATTCAAATGACTTAGGTACAAGGGTAGGTAAATAATATCATTAATAATACTTATTGGTTTTAGAGTTTAAAGAAATACATTTAAGTACTCGCTGAGTCGTCGAAAATACCTGTAACCCCTAACGTATCCACTGACAAGTATTTTCAATCAGCGCAAGTATATTTCGCGACCAAAACTCTGTGGTCAATAAGATATTTTTTCATCGTCATCGGATTTTTTATGATTCATTCAAAGCTCGCTAAACTTTCAAATTAAAA
The DNA here is from genome assembly GCA_018906985.1 of Apocrypta bakeri. Lineage (NCBI taxonomy): Eukaryota > Metazoa > Arthropoda > Insecta > Hymenoptera > Pteromalidae > Apocrypta > Apocrypta bakeri. The sequence goes on from JACCIA010000003.1 coordinate 5,080,659, forward strand.
ATACGTATTTTTCCGCTCACATTTGATAATAAAAGTAATCTCTCACTAATGAGCAAACGTACAATTTTTTCACTCGCATGTAATTTCTCATCTAAAAAACACAGGTAGGGGGTGGTACTATCTTACTATACATGCGTGAACTTGTTTAAACTCTACGTTAATGCGAACTATGCTACATTTTAAAGCCAAAAGGACGCTTCAAAATCCATCGAGATGAATCAGCAGAGCTATGATAACAGTTGCGCCTGTCTCTTTGGTAGCCCATTCGATGCAATCTTGTTGCGAATCTAATCCGTCCTTCTTGCTGGAAGTCGTATACGAACCAGGCCTCACCAATAGTTGGAAGGCCGTAGATGCATTAACTTTCTTATTTAATTGGGTATCGATGTATCTGCATATAAACAGTGAATATTTATATTTGTTCTCGTAATATTTCAAATATCATTTATATACTTACGAGTATTGCTTTGTAAATTCCTCGGAACTAACACATTTAATGTTTGGAGAAAACACAACTTGAGGGTTCTGATCTTCGGTACTTTCCCCAGTTGTTAATGAGTCAGTGTTCAGTTGTTCTTTTGTTAGCAATTCACCTCTATCGAGAATCCACCTAAAATACAAAAATTGAATTAATTTTCGAATTGCCAGTACAAAAATGTAAATCATATGCTATGCTTTACCTGACGGTATCAATCCTTGTTCCATAGAAAGCCACATGCCATTTATCTGTTGTGATTTGTGGTATTTGGTTTGCGTTTATGTTGTGTTTCAGAGGAAACCGAACCCAACCAACAGGTATGGAAAACTCAGCAAGTGGTTCACCCTTTTTACAAGTAATCGATTCACCATCTACTTTAAAACAAGAACTACAATAACAAAGGATTTCATCCAGTGAGAAGAACTCGTCAGGCAACACAAGAGACTTTTTGAGTCGGACACAAGCCTTGAGGTACTCGCACTTCTTGGATGGCGGAGGAGTTATGTGGTTACTGGTAGCCAGAGGCGTGGACGGCATCGAGGCGTGTGTAGAGATCGTTTGCTGAGCGTTCGTGCTCAGCGGATTATACGAAAAGCAATTGTTGGTTACTTGAAACCCTTGCTGAAAAACAGAACATTCAAAACGATTATAAACTTCCAACTATTAGGAGTCAGAGAAATTATGGCTGACTACGAATCTGTGACAATTATCGTACTGTAAAAAAAATTATGAAAAAGAAATAGCTAGTTACCAAAGAATGTCGGTGAAGATTTAGGACAAGCTCTTGTGGAGCACTAGTGGCACTAAGATTTGAATGCCATGTTCTGGTGTTTGAACTCGGTGTCGTCGTAGTATTATTATTGTTTTGTGAACTATTTGATGCAATGCTTTCATTGATAGCATTGTTAGCGTTACTTCCACTTATCGCAGTATTTAAATTGGTCATATTGGTAGAATTTATAACTGATCCGTTCTTAATGTTAATGTTAGTGGCATTATTGAGTTCAACGTTTGTACAAGACTCATTATTATCAACGACGGAGTCAATACTACTGCCGTTACCCTCGCAGTTGTCCTCGATAGAACCAGTAGACGCAGCAGCTGCAACATTGTTGTCGTGAAAGGGTGGAGGTGTTGAATCCTTATCAGCGAAAGTGTTATTATCAGGAATGTTAGAGCTTGTTTCCGAAGTTGATACAATATCTGAACAATGCTCAGAGCAGTTGGTGTCCGATTGCAGACTACTTGACATCCCGGATGATGTCGCCGCTTGTTTTAAGTCTATTTACATTTAATGATAAGTTTATATTGATATAATTACTATCAGAACTTTTATATTAAATAATAAAATATAATAACACTTACCCTTATTACTAGGTTGCAAGTTTCGATTAACTAGATCATTATTTTTAGCCGTTGCGTTCGTTGAGTTCCCTATCTCTTCAGTCTGATCGGTAGTTCGACTACACCCGCCTTCATCCTGTATACTAGTCTCCATCAAGCCATCCGTTATCTCATCAACCAGCATAGCGGCACCGCTTTCTTTTTCGTGACACTCTAAATCAGCTTTTTCTCTGGAATTCTCGACATCGTCTGTCTCAATAGATAACCTCTCCATTGCTGAGGCAGTAGCGTTGTTCGTGTCGTTGTTCAACATCTCGTTTTCGTTAAGCAAAGGCAGACTTATTGCCTCACTGGACGGACCGATTATAGAGATCTGCTCGCACTGACCATATAGGTCGATCACTGCGTACACATACGAGGGTAGGTCTGAGGCAGCGACACCCTGGTCCAAACCGTCGATATAAAGATGCAATCGGGAATCTTCGTCGAGCAAAAGACCGACTGTTGAACCTACGTGCAAAGTTTCTAGATTTGAACCATAGGAGGAACGGACCTATTTGGATAAAATTAAAATGTGTATTCAGTTGGTTTTGATAAAAAGCATTTAAGCGAAGGCTTATTTTAATTCCTTACTTTAGTTCCATTATGCGATATCCAATCGCCGCAAATAATCCAGGAATGTTTTTTTAAACCGAGAGCTGTTACTGGGAAAGTTACTTTTTCAGGAGAAATGCACGAGACTCCACATAACATTCCTGATACCCATCGCTCGTTAACTTTATCAATTTTAACTTGGAACTGCTTATTTTTTATTAGAGGTTTACTAGACATTACAACTCCTGTAATAATAATCGTTTGTTGATAGGTATAACCGAAAGGTAAAAACTTTATGAATTCAAATTTAATTAGGAGACGTTACCTTGATTATAACTTGCTACCCTTCTAGCAACAGTCTTTTTCTCTAATTGAACGTTCCTACCGTGGTTCTCGTGAAATTCATAGGCCCAGTCTGTTTCCCCCATTGATACTACTGTCAATTGGGTTGGTGTTGTAACTATTTCATTCATTAATTTACCTTCGCCACATGTATCTACGGATGTATCCATTCCGACCTCGCTGTAAATAAAAAGTGATGATGTAAATTTGTTTGTATTCACACGATCCAAGATATACATATATTAAATCTCTTTACCTTCTGATTCCAGGTGGCATAGGATCTAACAATAGTTCTAATGAATCCTGTAATCTGAGACTAGCATTAGGTGAAATAGCCGTATTTTGCTGTTTTGTGCTTGTGATGCATACTGCCACTGTACTACCGAACAGTTCGACGATCGCATAGCACATCTCAGGTACGTTCGAAGCTGCAACACCCATGTCCTCGCGATTCACGTAAAACTTAAGATTGCCCTCATTCGTACGCTTTAGGCCGATTTTGTCGCCTACGCGAAGCCAATCCAAGCTCGGGCAATAATTCCAATTTAGGCAGTGACCTTTGTGACGCACTTGATTACCTAAGTTAATAATGTAAAAAGTGAACATTAATCTATTATCTTTATAATTTTATCTTCTAATCGTCAAAATGATTACCCGTCAGATAACAGGCTACTGCAGGGATAGAAGTCATTCCTTGTACGAGATTCATAGAAGATAACCAACTACCACTTTCATTGCTAATCAATCCTATCCTCAACGAGCCGCTCCATTCCCTAGCTACCTCTTGAATGCATATTTCGAATAATTCGTTATTTTCTAGAGGTGTTTCGCTTAACAACACGGCATTGCAATACTCGCGACAGCGCGTCGCTACTGTTCGACCAGTGTCCAATTGGATATTCAGACCCACCGACTCATGGAATTTGTGGGTGATTTCCGTTTGTGCTAGAGCTTGGACAACTGAGGTTGGCTGTTGACTAGTCGTGCTGTTTTCTGATGGAAGGTACTGCTGCAATGTCATATCGCGACGTTCTGGAACGACGATGGTAACCTAGAGGTTAAACAAGATATATATTCGACGTTTTAGGATAACCAAGATAATTAAATACATATTTATTTTAAAATATAAGCCGAAAATAAAAAATACTAACTTGAGCACATTGTCCATAAAGATCAATCACCGGATACACATGAGCCGGCAACCCGGTACAAGCCGCTCCTTGATCGACTCCATCAAGGTAATAATGCAAACTAGCATCAGCACACCTCATCATACCGATTCGATTATTTTCGACAAGTTTATCGAGATCACACGAGTAATTGTTCCTAAGAGCAACCCCATCTCGCATAACGGTTGAACCCGAAAGCATCCAAGTGTCATGATCGATATCCGTCATTGTCGAAGGAAATTCCAATTCATCAGGTCTGTCGTCAACAGGAAAACGATTACAATGAAAGTTTTACGAAATGTTTAGCACATCTATTAACGAATTATACCTTATGGCTGTAACACCTGCTTCGATGGCACCGGACCATCGATCAACCATCTTATCAATGGACACCTCAAACATTTCACCATCTCGCAAAGCACGATTAGCTACAACAATTGCATCATTGAATTCTCCGAGAGCTCGTGGTCGTGATGCTGTCAGACCATTGTTCGTAATCCGAGCATTCTTTCCGTGGACATGATGGAAACGCAAATCGCTGCAGAATATAAATAAACGTACATATGAATGATAAACTCGAATGTACGTAAGGTACGTCTGAGATATATCTCAATGTTACTACTTCATTCATACCAGTAAAGAGTGGTATTGCTGAGACTAGAATTAATAGTTGTCGGACTACAAAAGTCGGAATTATCCACAATTGTAGCCTGCGCTGCTTGTCCGTACAAATCGATAACGCCATATACTCTTTCAGGAACACCACTAGCTGCCGCTCCTTGATCAGAACCATTAACGTAGAAGTGCAGAGTTGAGTTATCCTTGCGCATAACGCCCACGCGATCGCCTACTTGTAGGCGGTCTAAGTTCTGACCATACTGATCTATCATAGTCGTGCCATTGTGCATCACGCCATTCCCCGTCATCATCCATGTACCTGACCTGGTATGCACAAAGGAATAGGAAATAGATTAAAGAATAAAAATAAAAAAATCAGAAGATTTCTGAAGAGAAGGCGCAAAGATTACCTGACATTAGTCATAGTAAAGGGAAACTCAAGCTCTGTAGGTGAATGTGTAGTGACTCCGATTTCAATGGAACCAGCCCACTTGGTTACAATCTTATCAAGTCTCACTTCAAATAGCTCGTTAGGTCTTAAAGGCCTCGAAGTTAGTACAACGCCGTTATTAAAATCGTCTATAGCACTAACAATGCAAAGAGTTTTGTTATAGTTGGTTAGTAATTTTTAAATCAAAATAATGGGTAATAAAAAATCGAAGAATTGTTACTTAGGTCTATGAGCCGTGCGTCCATTATTAATGACATCCGCTCGAGTACCACAGCATGGATGAAACATCAATCTATCTAAAGGTTCTTCCACTTCTACACCTTCTGCAATATACATCTTTCGTAAAAACAAATTCAAATGCATCGCTTAAAATATTGTAAATGAATTGTATGTAAATTCTAACCGTTAATTCCTTGTAATTGTAATGTATTTCTTCTGGTAACTAGATTCTGTTCTTCTCTTTCATCGCGATCAACAATTGTCACTTTAACTGTCATCCCGTATAAATCTATGACGCCCCAGATTGCATTTGAAACTTTGGCAGCCACACCCTGATCGAGGCCGTTTATAAAGTAGTGAAGATTGCCGTTGCTTTTTCGCATCATGCCTACCCTGTCACCTTCCTACGTAACAATTCATGGATTATTGTTTGAAATAAAAAAGTTTTAGAAATTATTTTTCACCCTATAAAAAACTTACTCGAAGTTCGTCCAAATTGAATTCTCCATACTCTCGTTGAGTACCTTTACCGTTTGTTAAAATACCGCAACCAGACATCATGGTGGTACCGGAACGCATATTGGTCATGGTTGCTGGAAATTCCAAAGCTGTTGGACTGTGCGTAGTTACACCTACTTCAATACTACCTGACCATTTGTCGACTAGCCTGTCTATTCGAATCTGTTTTCAAGATCCAACAAATAGTAATATTATTACATGTATAAAAATGTAAGATAAGGATCTTATAAAAATTACTTACCTCGAACAATTCGTTATCGCGTAGAGACCTGTGGGTCATAACTACTCCATTATTAAATTCATCTAGCGGTCTTCTTCTTTCAGCTGTGCGAGCATTATTTGATAATTTAACTAAAGACCCCACTCTTTCATGAAACCTTAATCTGTCTTCTCTTATGGCTGCTATGCTTGGATTTTTAGGTAAAACATTTAGATTAACATTTAGATTAGCTACTAAGTTTGTGGTTGAAGAACCAGAAGCTTCATCTGCAGCATAATCATTATTGATTTCTATCTGGTTAGTCGTCGCTTCACCATTACTACAGTTGGAGGTTGAACCAGAGGGTGGTTGTACCGTTGTAACTTGAATGCAGTTTCCATACATATTTATCACTGCATATACTCGAGGCGGTATGTTTGTTGCAGCTATACCTTGTGGTGAACCATTAACATAAAAAACTAGTTCTCCCTACAATAGAAAAATTTTCAAATTAGCGTTGATGCACTATAGAACATTTATTTATAAATATTTTTATTTATTACCTTTGATGTCCGACACACTCCTAGAGAATGTCCCTCATCTAACGTATTTAAATCAGTACCATATAATTCTAAAATAGGTTCACCATCGTGTACAATACTGGTTCCTGTCATAATCCAGGATCCGTGACGTAAGCTAGTAGCTGAAGCTGGTAAATTGGTGTTGTCGGGATCACACGTGGTTACTCCAATTTCAATACTTCCACTCCATATCATTATCTGGAAAAATTATTTACAAAAATAGCTTATAAAAAATTATCAACGTCAAACAACATCGTCAGTCTTCATAACATTTCGTTCATAACAACTCCGAATTTTGTTTCAGCCTCCCATCCACTGACCCATAAACGTGATTTATAAATACTCCCTTGGCATTCAATAAAGGTTCTTTCATCGACGTTCCATTGACGAAAGAAAGCGAAAAACTCTTAGAAAAGAATATGAAAGCCAGTTGAAGAATAAACTGACCTTTTTATCAATCCGAACCTGGAAGACCTCGTCATCCTTAAGAGGCTCGGCGCTAAAAACCAAGCCGAAATTGAACTCGATGACATCCCGAACGGCGGTGCTCTGGCCGTTCGCGAGGCTCACGCGATCGCCGCACTTCCTGTGAAACAGCAACATCTCCGGGTTCGGTTGTATACTCGTGTCTCTTGGGTTGTCTTCCTTTTTATCTCTCAGCACCGCCGCCTCTCCGAAACGAGAGGCCAGCTATACCAGAGAACTATATAGAGAGCAGAGACCGCAGCTGTCTTCTATGTACAAACAACAAGGAGTTGAGAAACACGACACAGCGGACGACGACGACGGCGGCGGTGCAGTGCTGCTGCTCCCGTCATCGGGACGTACAGTCGCGCCGCAGCAGTCAGCGATGGATTTCGTTTATACAATATATACATACATATACATCTCGTTCTCCTTACACATGTATATATATATATATATATATATATATATATACAAAGCGATGCTGCAGTTAAAAGGTATATATTATATATAAGTTGCTCTGTGTACGTGAGCCCGTGCGCAGTGCGCTGGTGAGCGCAGCTACAGCTACGCGAGAGAATATACAGTGTGCGTTAGTGTGCTGTCGTGTCGAGGAATCGAGGGGAATCGTAAGAAAAGAAGAGAGAAGGGCAGAATTTTATCGCTAGACCTATACGTATATATATTATGTGCTAGAGCGAAATCAATGTGCGCCTGCGTTCGCCTGCGTTCGTCTGTCTCTCGCTCACTCCGTCCTCCCGCCTCCCGCAGCTCCCGCTCTCTATCCACCTCGATACGCTGCGTTTTACATGTGTTTACATTCGCATGCGCTGGTTTAGGTTAGGTTAGCGTCGGGTAGTCGGTTTCATGGGGAATATCCGAATATGGGTCAAATTTTGAACGTAGCGTGACGTGTGTTTTCCGCGTAGCTGCGACCCGGTAAGTGCAAATGTTAACTCAGATATATAGAGTTTCATTATTTTTAAACGAACGATCAGAATCGGGAATTTTTTTATCGATGACTCCGTCTTGAGAAACTCTGGCTTGCTGTTTAAATTTCGCACGCAAAAGCTCTCTGAGAGCTTTTTATAATCTCTTAACGTGTATTTTTAGCTTCAGTTGCGCTTAAAGAAGGGCTTATTCGAGTATTCGAAATATTTTCCGATGTCTTTTTCGGATAAAATTTATTATCCGCAGCCTACAATGTAGATTCTAATTTGCTTTGTACTTAAAAAAATTACCGATATTTTACGCACGTGTAACAGCTGGAAGTTATATATTTGGTAAAAACGAGTATGAGCATCCGAAGGATCGAAGTAATAAACGGTGAAAAATTGTCTTTTTAATAACGTGGTATGATAATAGGATCAACATCATGGATGGAACGATCAACATCCACACGAATGCTTGTATTAATTGATACGACGGAATAAATTTGATTCACTGCTCATCGTTATAATTGGCATTGATTGATCGAGTCGCTTAAATGGAAATCACTGCGTCACTTATAATCAACGTATTTTCGTCTCTTTTTATTTAATAAATATTTTATCCATACCTATATATAGTACAATTTTTTTTTAATTATCCGGCTATAATATTGCAAAATTTTCGTCGTCTACACTTTATAAATATTCAAATGGATCGCGAGAAAGAAAAGAGTTTTTTAATTACCTTCGAAGAGAAGACAAATCAAATATAAAACAATTCAAATAACAAATTGAAAATCCAAGAACTTTCAACGTAAAGCTGATAAAGTTCATTTCGTAAAATCAAGGTTTTAAGCACTTCAATAGTTTTTGACACCTAATCGAAGCATTGTACCAACGAATTTCATAACTACAGAGGCGAAAATCATTTTTACAGGTGTGCTCAGCCCGAGGAGATTTTTCCGCCTAATTAAACATTGATGATTCGTATACTCATATAACATGGAAAATGCCAGTATTTAAATCGATTATTACTTGGCCAGGCCAGCCGAGGCAAAATAAGTAGATCAGCCAAACAATTAAAATTCAAAAATATCCCATGCAACTTCAAAGTTCACGATGAAATCTGATCAACTGACGCATAATTTATGTCGCGCTATACATCAAATCTATTAATATGCATTTTATCGCGACGAAACTATAAACCCATTGTAATGTTAATTGTCGATATATTAACGATAAGAAGACCCGTCTAAATTATTGTAGTCAGTACGAATAATACAACCTTTGAATAATCCGATGTAAATATCTCATATATATTGATCACCGAAGTACAGACCTTAACATATCTTTCTGGTGTCTCATCGCTCGTATGAAAGCAGCATATTTATACTCGTCGACGTATATTTTATTAAAATTTTATAGTCGAAATCTCAGCATTATGAGCGTGAAAATATGTAAAATAATTACTAATAGTAGACTTGAGTATCTCAGAGATCTGAGGTAGTCGAGAGACAACGAGTCTTAAACCTAAAGTAGCAAAGGGGTCAGATATCGTAGATCAGAAAGAAAGCATTTCTCGAAGAGGCGAATACTCCAATAAGATTAAAATGCAATGTAAACAAAAGTAACAGTGTACCAAGTGTATTTAAGATTATTTACAAGATATAAACATATAAATAAATACCTAATCTATATCAATGAATAATTGCTTCGCCCCAAAAATACCAATGAAAACTATACTAGGTGAATTCTTCATTGGTTTGATAGTGTACCTCGTTTTCACACAGAAGATAGTTAAATTATTAGAGAATCTTAACTTTATCTTCGATCTTCACACGACTACTTTACGTTCATTGTCTGTAAACTATGTACTTATAGTGGTATCCCATGATTATTACCGTATGTATTTTTCTACAATTCTAAAATTTCACACCACCAGTTTTACAGTTTTTATAGAAAAGCACTCTATGAAATAAAAGCAGAAGTTACGTATATACTCTATAGGCTTACTCGCAGACAGAAAACAGTCTCGATCAATGATGCCATAATGGGATCAATGGAACATTTAATACAGGTCGACCAAATGAGGGACAAACTTTTAAACGGATATGTTCGTTCAGAAGAAATATTCGATATCTGGAAATATCTGGAGGACGAACCACATTCAATGTAGCAGATGTATTGGCTATAAACGAAACAATATTGTCAGCGAAACTGTGTACCCAAAAACTATCTAGTTTTCGTGAAAAAAATCAACGAAAGAAAATGAGTATTCTCCGAATATTCATTTAACATTACCTTTTCGACTTTTACTCTGGTAAGAATTTGCGGTATTGGAAACAACTGACCAGTATTGGTCCTTGACTCGCCCGATCTTGGTACGATTTCGGGATAATAAGAATGAGCCAGAGTTGTAATAAATAATGTACCGTAAGGTACCCTAAAGAGCAAGATTTGAATTTAAAAAACATTAAAAAATGTGTAGTCGATGAATCGTTACACTATTTCTATATAAATACTACCATTAAAGTCTGGCCCCTTCTTATCACTTCAGTACTGGTTCAAAGCTGGGCCGATATTGCACAATGTCTTTCCCACTTCATCTACGTAGATGTTAAAGGCTCTTTATGGACGATCGTACAGCGTTTGAGCTACAGCTACGTAACGTAATTATATTTTAATAAGAAATATTGAAAAATATGTATTTGCAATATTTACCGTTTATAGACAAACTAAATCCCAAACGTATTCACCTTATCCGCTGTAGAGACGGTAGGATAAGGTAAAAAATGCCGTAAATATTCTGGATGTATCTTATTACCAATAATTTTCAAAATATTTCTTCAGTCGAAGTTGTACAGATGAATTCAGTAGTGTCCTACTTGCAGCTTGTTCATTATTGTTAATTTGCAGTCGTTTATTAAATACAAAGCACGTGTACGATTGAACTATTTTCAGTTTTTCAGTTCAAGTTTTTTCGAACTAGTCTTCAGTATATAGTGCATTATATTATATTATGCAGTAGTATATAACGATAGCATACTATAATATATTCAAGCCATTATAGCATACTATAATGGCTTGAATAATAAAGTACTGTATACTGCTGCGAAGAAGCAAGTGTTTAATTCTAATCGCATCGTTATCGTTATAGAATAAAGAGTTTCGACCCCTAATAGTAAATGTGTTTTTGGAATAAAAATAAATACTACCTGTAGAGCAATTACATATGAGTATTTTACCCGTTCCGGAAATTTATAATATACGCTTCTCATTATGCAATATTAATCGAGGGTTGAAGGCCACATATAACAATTTACGAGAAAAAAATATCGTAGAAACGATCCAATTTTTATGCAAAAATGCGCATTATAAATTTGATAGAGTGCTTTGCAATTGTGCCTTGTAATTTTACATCGTTACAGCGATTATTTCTGCTCGCATATACAATATCGAACGTTTATAATTTGAAATATTCAGAAATAATAAATTTCACAAAACTTACTTATCATTACTATTATCATTGCGAAGACAAATATCGAGACAACCGAGTAACAATAATATACCAAGAAACAAAAGTCTTCGTGATCTTGTTAAAATAAAAATGAAAAAAAAAACGTGTGAAAATCTAACGATACTTACTGGCAATTAAAAAAGCTTCGAGCAACTCAATAATATACATGTACAGAACTCAGTCGTTAGGAACAAGTCGTGTAAATGCTGACAAAAATTTATTCGATAATTAATTTAAATAAAAATAAAAATATTACGTTAATTTTACAACGAATAAACAAATATATTTCTTGTACGCGTCGCAGATATATGGATGTTCAAAAAATTCTTTACAATGCACATACAGGTTTTTTTACAGATTATTTTAACAGACCTCTATTTTCCTCCATTTTTTTACAATTTTAGATGCTACCATTAAAAACCGCTACACTCAAAATAATAAAAAAGGTACTATACGAATTTTTCTGAAATTATTTCTCTTCGGAATAACTCAACAGAGGATTTTGAAAAAGTTTATTACTATCGCTAAGGGGACATTTCAATGTGACGGTTTAGAGAAATCGATTTTTTTCTTTTTGCATATTTGCGTTGATATTATCCATGCAATTGAAATCTGAAAGTCAGTTTGAGTGATTTTCAATAAGTTGACAAAGTATATTGCAAAATCCGAGCGCGAGCAGATATGCGATCTAAACATTCGGTAAGCTATCCTTGTTTAAGGGGGCCAGACACCTTTGAAATGCAAATTACTAAATTTAAAATTTAAAATTTTTTTAACAATGTAATTATAATTTACACTTATTGTAATAATAGAAAACAGTTCTACCTTCAATTTGAAAGTTCTTGCTTCAAGCTAGTTACAACAGAAAGTAAAAAATTCACTCACCGTAGTATTCAAAGTCAACCGATGGATATACTGAGCTCCAACTTGGTAGTAATACTCGTTGATACACTCCTTTCGGCATGAATGTAGGGATTTGAATTGAATGATTAGAAGAAATCTCACATTCTAAATTTTTTATTTAATAATTGGTTAACAACCCAGTTTTTTATTTTTAATAATGTTCTACAACAAAGAGTTTAACTAGCAATATTGAGCTCAATCCATCCATCGGTTGACTTTGAATCCTATGGTAAGTGAATTTTCAAAGATCTCTTCTGTCTCTCTTTTACGAGATATCCTGCTGATTTCAAATTACCAGGAGAGCTGAAATCACCTGCACCAGCACACTACTTTTTTATGCATAAATAATTAATAAAATATGTTCAAACGCTCAATAAAATTTGCATCTATTCTCCTTGATATTCTTTTAAAGACAAAAAACATCCATCCAATTACATACAATAGTTCCCGAGACAAAAAATTATTAAAAATATGCTAATTTTCGTTCGTTCACATCGGAATATTGCCTACAAGGGTTAAATGGAAATCAGTGCAAAACCAATTATCGGTATTTTTCAGTATCGTTTTATTTCATTTACATTTCATCCATTTAACATTGTAATCATTATCGTTATCCGCACTTGACGAATGTTCAAATGGATTGTAAGAAAGCTATGTAAGAAACCGTTTTCTTAACCACCTTCGTAACAACAAATCTACATTAGCAAAGTACGGAGGAATAGTATAGAGAAATAGCATAAATGTATACCAATTACTAATTACCATAGCAAAGTTAGCGACGTTCATCACATAGTATCCACCTCCCGTCAATTGGCAAGGTTTCGAACACTTCAACGACATGAATTTCAATAGATTCTGACACCTTATCGAAGTATTGTACCAATCGTTGTCATAACTGCAAAGACGAAAATATTGTTTGCAGGTCTCTTTACAGCTCGAGATCTTCCTTCCACAGATGCATCGATGAGTCGTATACTCACGTTACGTGGAAAATGTTACTACTGGAATCGATCAATTTCTGTCCAGGCCAGCTGAGGCAAAACAGGTTGATCAGTAAACCAATTAAAGCCAAGAAATATCTAACGCAGCTCAAGGGTTGATCGAGTCTCATCGCGATCTGCAGAAATGTCGTCATGGAACATAAAGTCGATTCATATACATTTCATCGTAATGAAATTATACACCCACTATGATCGCAACCGTCGATATACTTCCAATAGCCAAGCCAATCTCCACTAAATAGTATAAGGAATGCGACCACTGAATAATCTGCACGTAACTGGAATATATTGATCATCGTATATGTAAACTCGCTGAAAGCCAAGATTTTCTTGTCGATTCCCTGGGATCAGCGCTAACGAGACTTACTTTAAAATATCTTTGTGAAGTTTTATAGTTTGAATAAGGGCTGCATACGCGCACTCGTCGGCGTTTTCTTGGTATTTTGATTTAGCGATCTTCGGTTCGTAGGTTTTATTGAATTGCTGCAGTACGAAGTCTAAAAATGTGTGCACATTTAGCACGGCTGTACATTCCACTGTGCCAAGAAGCACTGAAAAACTTGACAACGACGGCTTTTAAATGAAATCGTACTTGCAAATGGCGAATAGTCCCAAGCAGTGATGAATTAAGCTTATGTTCATGGAATCAGTCGCACATATTACGCAAATTGTCACAAGAACAGATAAGCTATCGGACACGTAAATATAAAAATAGTAATCGTCATTGTCGATGAGGTAATCACCATTCAGAAGGAACATTCGTTGTCTTGGAAAGTCTAGGGGACTTATTGTATCTTTTATAATCGGATAAAATGGCAATATCAGAAACACCACTGCTGTCATCGTTATGTACCCTGAAATATTCGGGCGCAAAAGTAGCATTTTCATAAGTATATATAATTGTTAAATGTAATTTTCACAAAGAAAGAAATTGAATTTACAAACGAAACCGAGGGTTATAAGGCGACCCGTTTCCGAATGCTTTTTTAAAATAGCCATCTCTTCTTCGTCCGTACACATCTTGAAGTTTTTCGCTGTGCATTCGTACAATTGTCTTAGCTATATACGAGATTAACGAGGCAATTTACATATTTCGTTGCACGAAGGTCGCGTAAAATGTGCATTTCGTACCTTATCTTCGGCGGAGATAGTCAAAAACAATTTACCGCCGACTTGCAAGGCGTAAAATATGCAGTAAATATTCTCGATCGACTTATCCCAATCATTTCCTAAACACGTTCTCAGCCGTATTAGCTGTGCGTGCAGTATATCTCGCTATTATTACTTTGCTACTGTTAAATGAAATAGTCAACGAGCTTTTATACAAAGCATATTTACAATCCAACTTAAACTAGTCTTACTTGCGGTATTGTCAATGGCATCAAGAGTACCAGTACGAGTCCACGTTTGAAATATTTTTTCGCGCTACTTTCATACGGCCACATGCCCAACTTCATTTGAAAGCGTTTACTCAATACGAAATATTTGCTATCGAAAATCTCCATCTAGGGAAGAAAGTTATTCGAGCAAGTGTTCTCTTTGTTTTTTCTCTCGGCGATGTTACTTTAGCTCAACGCCGGTTTCACCTCTCGTCGTTACGGAAAAGTCGTTATATTCTATATATTATGCATAGGACAATTATGCGGTAATTTTCCGTACAAGATCTTAGAAAAAAGCAATTGACGAGGTGAGTTTTCGTGAAATGATTTGCAAGCGTTAAGAAAACACGCATAGCATGCATATATAAGAATTATAATTTTACCTCCATTAAAGCAACATTAGCCATCTGCGGGAATTCGATTATTCGTTAAGCTTGTTCAACTCGATTGACATAAGTACATCTTGAGTTTATCGAACTTTCAAAGGAAAAAAGAAAACGACCGAGCGAACGACGACGGCGAGGTCAGTTCCAGTTTCGCATCCGTTACCGATGGATTTCTTTCGCGCAATATGCGTACGTACGTACATCCGATTCTCTTTGTATATGCAACGCACTGATCGGGAATGCGTATCGATAACACCGAATTATAAGCAATGAAGAGGACGCGTAAAAAGGAAGCGATTACCACGGGACAATTGAAGTTAGTCGAAACTCAAATGTGCGATTCCATATGGGAATGTCAAGGTACGTATTTTGATCAGTTATCTTTACTTAATCGGTATTGCTCGTAAATGAGTTTTGCATGATTTTTATCGATTGGTTTATTGATTCCTATAACGTAACTCTTTAGCTCTTTGTTATAATTATACAACGCGATCGTTTGCAACGGCGGCACTTAAGACAGTGTCGCAAAAGCTACGAGTAATCATACTGGTATGCAAACAAATATAATCGACTCATTTGTATAGTTTCTAGTGATAAATACGAAACGGGCAAAGTAATGAATTATGTGAAGAGCATCATCGTTTCACGAATGTGATATAATATTTAAAAGATCAACGGTTACATGTATACATACAGTAATTGAAATATTTATATGACAGAATCAATGGTTTCCATTATCCATCGACATAATTCGTATCGAACAGACCTCTCATTTAACGAAACACAAATATCACACTAATTATTTGTCATTTAATATCGAGTTCTTTTTTCAAAATCTTGACCTTTGCTTATGTGACGAAATTTGTAAACTTTACCGATGTTCAGATCGACTGTAAGAAAGTAATGTAGGTGACAGTTTTTTTAACCACCTTGACAGACATGAGAAATGAAATGTAACGACTGAAATTAAGCAGCAAAAGAATTTGGAAATCCAAGAATTACCATCGAAAAGCTGATGAAGTTTATTACGTATAGTCCACCTCCCGTCAATTGGCAAGGTTTCAAACACTTCAAAGACATGAATTTCAACAGATTTTGACACCTGATCGAAGTATTGTACCAATTATTGTCATAACTGCAAAGGCGAAAATAATTTTTACAGATCTGCTCGGCTCGAAACGTTTTTTTCCATAAAATTACCGATGATGAATATGCTCACACAACGTGAAAAAGACTAGTACTGGTATCGATCAATTTCTGCCCAGGCCAGTTGAGGCAAAACAAGTAAAACAGCATTGCGATTATAACTAAGAGATACCTTACGCAGATCAAAGGTTCGTCAAAATTCATTGTCATCTGCGGAAATATTGCACATTAAATCGATTTTTATACATTTTATCGCAACGAAATCATATACCCACTACGATCGTAACCGTCGATATACAACCAACAGTAAAGCCAATTTCCATTAGATAGTATAAGGAATGCGACGATTGAATAATTTGCGCATACCTGAAACGCATCTAATGATTATTATCGTATAAAAATCTGCCCGAAAAATATAAACTTCGTTGCAGACTCGTTGAAACTTACTTTAATATATCTTTGTGGAGTCTTATCACTTGCACAAGGGTATCGTAGTCGTAGTCGTCGACGTTTTTTGCATAAATCGATTTCGTCGTCCTCTCCTCGCAGTTTTTATTAAAATTTTGTAGCCGAAATCTAAAAATTGTAGACTAGTATGCTCAACGTACAGAACGTGAAATGACAGTGAACCTTCGCTAGTGACCCTTTTTACTTAAACAGCAATTAACTTGTTCATTTCGGAAGTGAGTATATAGTTTTGAGTTTCCAGTGCACGTATTCGCGAATTACAGAGGGTACATCATGCGATTGTGATGCAAATTCGAATTTAGTTTTCGGAGTTATAAAGTTAAGATTCGCCGTTTTTTAAAGTGATCCTTGGTAGCTGATGGGAATTAAGCCAAATCGCCACAGAAAAATTTGAGCCAGACACTTTCGGAAAAAATTTGTAAGAGTAAATAGTTCTCGTAATTCGCCAAATAATACAGCTGATTTTTTCAGAACGATTGGATCGATGCGTTTCGATTTTCAAGATTATGGAAAATCGAATTTTTTTCGAACAATTAATTTGTGCCATCAGAACGGTCATAAGTTAATCTTGAAAATGTGTCTGACTCGTACCTTCCCGTCGTGATTTGTGATGAGCCGAAACGAGTTAAATGAACACAAGTGCATTCTGATAGCACGGTATAGAATGTTTTTGACGTATTGAGTTTAACAATTCTAATTTTACTGGGATAATCACCGGTTTTAACGGTACAAATGGTAAGTAACAATAGTCTTAAGTCGAATATACACATGGGCGTCTTTGTAGAAAACAGCGAAAAATTAAAAAAAAAAAAATTCAACAACCAGTCAATTCAAGAAAAGATTACAAGTACCAGCCAATTGCACAAAATAATAGATTTTTAAATTTATGTTAAATATATTGACGAATATATTCATAAAAATATTGAGATATTTATATGTTATATGCGATTTTTTTATGAAGCACACCATGCAAATATAGGGTAGATCTATATTTCCATGAAAACCTGTGAATATATCAATATATTGGTAAATATATTTAATGTTAACGTATACATCTCTTATTTTTTTAATTGTTTTGTTTTGAAGTCTATTTCCGAGTCGGCTGGTTCTTGAAATCTTTCCCTAAACTGGTTGGTTCTTGAAATGTTTTCCTGTACTGACTGGTTTCTAAAGCATTTTTCCGAATTGTCCGGTATAGTTAAATTATCTTTTTAATTACCGGGTTTTTCCTCCAAGGCCACGATATTCTAGCACATGCAATACGTACTCCCGTAGTTAAATCATAAATAATCAGCTTTCAAATTAGCGCACTTTATAAAAAAAGTCATCATTCGCTATCGTCAATCGCATTCTTAGAGAAACACACTGTCATTATTATGGTTTTAGTAGATAATATTTTGTTAAGCTTACTTGCAGATAGAAATCAATCCCGAGCAATGGTGGACTAAGCATATAGTTATAGGATCAACGGAGCATATGACGGATGCCGCCGAAATGATGGCAAAACTTTCAAACGAATAAATGTAAATGTAATAGTCGTGATCGTCAACGAGGTAATCTCCATTCATCATGAACATTCGGTATCTAGGCAAGTCTAAAGGACGAATTACATCCATTAAAACGGGTATCAATGGCATTATCGTGGACAATATCGCGACCGAAGATATGTTCCCTAAAACAGTTCAGGACAAATTCAATATCCATGTGAATATAAATGTTGATATAATATTGCGAAAAAAAAGAGATCTACAAACGAATCTGAGCATAATAACGCGCCCCTTTTCCGAATATTCATTTAACAATGCCTTCTCCACTTCATCGGTGTACATCTCAAAGTTTCTCGCTGTACTCTCGTACAGCTCTTTTAGCTGCGAGTTGCGTAAGATAATTACATTTGTCAATGCTTACTGCGCCTAGACTAATTGAATCAAACTCAGTTACCTTATCGTCGGCGAAGATGATAAACATTATTTTAGTCCAGACTTGCATTATGTAAAATAGGCAGTAAATGTTCTCGATCGACTTATCCCAATCATTTCCTAAATACTTTCTCAGTCGTATGAACTGTTGATGCGGCATATTTTCCCAATTATTAATCAGACATACACCATTTAATACGAGATATAATGCAGTTGCGCCTTACTTGCGGTATGGTCATTGCAGTCATGAGTAGGGTCAACAATCCACGTTTCATCATTTTTTTCGTACGATTTTCAAATGGCCATATACCCAGGAACATTTGAAGGCGTTTGTTCAATACAAAGTACCTGCTATCGAAAATGTCCATTGCTCAGCGAAGCGCTCGCTGTTCGTTTCGATCTCTCTCGCGACGATTCTTCTTTAACTTAAAATCCTTTCCAGTTCTAGTTCTTCCCGACGAGTCGTTACATTCTATATTATGTATGCGATAATTACGCGGTAATTTTCTAGCCGAGAGCTGGGAAAAAAAGCAATCGACGATGGGAGTGTTAGCGAAATGATTTGCATTCGTTAAGGAAACATTAGGTATATAGCGTTGCATACATAAGAATTATAATTTTACACTCGGACTTGTTTTCTTATTAAAACAACGTTAACTATACGCGTATATGTATGGATATGCGCGTGTTTCGTTCGTTTCGCTCGTTCGACTAAATACACATGAGTATCGAATGTGAATTGATTCGTAAGATCGTTATCTCTCTGAATTCGAATTTATTACGAATTCCTTGTGAAAATTCTGCACGTATGTTAAATATATTTCTTTGTCTTATATACACAGATAAGATGATAAAATGTTTATTCGCGTGAAAAAAAGGATACTCGGACATTCGAGCAATAAAATACTGTATTCAGTTGTAAAGACGGACAAATTAAGTCGATACGCCAGTGTGTATAATATTAATCACACCCTTGTCTATATATATATACATATATGTGTGTGCAGTAGCAATTTTCAACCCTTAATTGCACGTGCATTTTTGTTATTAAAAAGAAATGCCATTTGCAAAACGGCGCAATTATAGATACGCCTGTGCTATACGTTCCGGAAACTTATAAGCTACTTTACTATTCATTACGCTTATCTGTATTGCTAAGGGGTTGGCGCCTACCACATAACAATGCGCGGCTTTAACGAGAAAAACTATTGCAGCGGCAATTCAATTTTTATACAAAAAATCTTGACTTTTTTATGTAGCAATTTATTAGGAATTGTCGCAATTGTTACACTGAAATAATTGCTATCTGCGCAAGAGCACATTTCCGTTATTCCGTTAAAAGTTCAAAATCAATTTAAGAAAAATCTAACGATACAACCAACGCAACTGACAATTACAAAGATTTCAAGCAACTCAATGATCTGCATCTTTGCTGATTGTAAAGAAAAATTGCGATGATCAATGAAAGAAAAAAATTGACGACGTAATCATTAGTGAGATACATCGTTAGTACGAAGAAAACAGATGTCTTTAGGAACATGTCGTATGACTATTCGAAAAAATCGATGATCTATTTGAATAAAAATTGTATAAAATTAGCGATAACTCGAAACGCATATTTCTCCTTCACTTCGTTGATATGGATTTCAAAGAAACTTTTCGTAACAGCGAATACACTGGATTTTCGAGGATATTTGAGACGAGCTCTTTTGGCCGCCGTTTATTCTTTTGTTACGCGCTTACATTTAGCGAATAATAAACTTTAAAAAATCGACTAAGTTATAGGTAAGTGTACGTGAACATTTCCGAAGTCGAATACTTTGTTGCAGAAATGCGATCGCAGTGCTTGCGTTGGGAAAAAAATCTGTATTGTCAAATATCTTTGATCACTAGATATAAACTATGCAACCGTTCCCTCGTTGCACTACAAGTAATCTCGCAAAAAGTTTCAAATCGCCAATAAAACAGTGTGTTCTCCCGTACCGCATCGGCAAGAAAACATGCGAAGTACATCGGTATTTCAAACTTCCCACTATAAAAATATCGATAAAAAAAACATTCACGTATTCATAAACACACATACGTCGTGCATAACTCATGCGCAGAAATTTCTCCGCGAAAAGTAGATTCCCACAATCTCCACACATCCGTCGGCAGTGCAGATTATCATCGTCGTCGTCGTCGTCGTCCGCAGCGCAGGCACACATACACATGTGTCCAGATACAACGTACTCGGCGATACAGAGAGCGGAGCGACAGCAAGAGCAAGAGCAACTTCGGCAGTAGTAGCAGTAGCAGCACCGTCGTCCGTCGTTCTCTCTTGACAATTCGCGAACCAACCGCAACTTACTCCTCCTGACTACACGCATACGCGCACAGTCTCACACGTATGCATACAAAGACAATCTCGCGCTCCAATCCGGCTATCCGGCCCACAGTCGCCGACGAGGATGCGCCTGCTCGTCGCCCACTAGTCGTTGTTCTGCACCCATCTTTCTCTCTCGTTACAGCTCTCATATATACGCAAAGGTGCGCGCGCGACGAATCTCCGAGAGGTTATAAGTATATCCATGAGCAAAACGTCGTCGTTGCTGCAACTATTACCATCCACAATCCACTCTTTCTCTAACTATCTCTTTCTCTCTCTCTCTCTCTCTCTCTCTCTCTCTCTCTCGCTCGCTCTTTTGGTACTATACGCGCAGCTGAGAATCTTGGAGGAGACACTGGCTCACTCGATCTGCTCTTTGTGTACGTTCGAATTGCATTGTGCAATCCTTTCATCTCTCTGTTATTTGTCTTGTGTTTGTTAGGTACGTATAAGTGTGCACCTATACGATACGAGTGTCTGACTCTTTCTCTTTCCCTCTCTCTCTCTCTCTCTCTCTCTCTCTATCTCTCTAACTCTCTATCTCTCTATCTCTTTCTCTCTCTCTCCCTCTTTCTTTCTCTCTGTGTGTATATGCGAGCCAGTACCGTCGGCTTCTTCGTTAGACGCTGCTGTGTGTGCTGTTCTTGTTTAGTTATCCTGAAGATGTTCAGACGAACAACACGGCTTTGTCTTTAGATTTAGAGATAGCGAAGCTCTTGTGCGGATACGATCCTCAGGTAGTTCGCCGCGCAGCTGGAAATACGGCTTACAAGCCCGGTTCGCGATCAGCTGTTCGCGGCTCTCTCTCTCTCTCTCTCTCTCTTTCTTTCTCTTTCTGGCTTTTCCACTAGCGTCCTGACTCTCACTTTGCTTATTACAATATGTACTTACGGTTTTGCTCTACTGTATTGTGTCGCGAGGAATTTTTCCCTAGAGGTTGCTTTTTATTTTAGAGTTATTGCTCTTTGGCCAGTGATGTGGTGTAAAGAGTTGTGCGAACAAAAGTTCTGTTACTCAGTTGTATGAGATTGATTTTGATTGATTTTGTGCGTGGAATCATTGTCAGTTGGTTAGCTGAGAGTGTGTATCGTGTACTCGGTGTATTTTTTATCACTGAGATTCCTGGAAATAGTTGTTACTATTTTAGTGGTTTAATTGCTGAACTGTTTTGGTGGTTAGATATGGGCACACGAATTTTGGCATGGCATAGAGATGCTTAAGAGTCTTATATAGTGGGAGATCGATGTTTTTATTATCTGTGGAAGGAAATAGAATCTTGAATTGAATCCAAATGGTTGAGATATGTGGGCAATAAATATAGTTGTATTACTAAATTAATGTGGTCAATTCTCAGTTTTATTACAGTTTAGAATCAAAGCTTAAATTTAATATTGTTGTTTATTACTTTCCTAGTTATATATGTAATACATTGATTATAAGATTTTAATACTAAAAAAAATATCTTTTCTTATAGGAAGAGACACAAAGCAAGATTCGAATGACCATCAGAAGTCAAGTCAAACAGAAACGGCTGAAAGAGCAGCGGTGCTGTAATGGTGAAGCAGTGGCGAGCCATTACAGGTTCTCGCAAAAGGTGTCGAGTAGTGGAAGGAGCTAGCTAAGTAGTCAATCGGGAGAAAAGAATCAGGCTACTTCGGCATGACTAACAGCAATGCCAACAGCAGCCCAGGAGTCGCGGAACTGTTTCACATGCTTGAATCCAACAAGCTCAGCGAAGTCGAGGAAATCAAGAAAGTTTTTCATGACCACTTCTTATCAAGTAAGAAAAAAAAAATATTTTAATTGCATATAATTTACTCAATCTAACATTTTTCTAAATCATGTGTTTTATCTGCAGCTAAAGATAATTGGTTGGTAAATGGATTGTTTGACTATTACCTTTCTACGGATTCTTTGAGAGCTGTTGAGGTTCTAGCAGGAGTGAGAGAGCCACATGACAAACATCTGTTTGATAGATTAACAGAAACACTAGCAGCCAAACCTGCAAATAATGGACAAAAGGTTCGGACACTCACTCTACTGGGTCATGTGGCTCGACGACAGCCCACCTGGCTGTTTAAATTGGCTAGTCATACACTTTTCAAACAACTGCTTCATTTACTCAAGGTACTGAGTTTTTTTTTTATTAGAAAATAAATTGAAGCTTCATGAATTAAAGGAAGAATAGTATTATACAATACTATTCTATCAATGAATACTATCTACTTAACAAAGATATACATACTCAACAATGGACAATGTGTTTCATAGAAAATAAATTAATTTACAGGTAGAAGAAGACATAGTGTTGCTAATGAGTGCACTTTTGTTACTGATCACACTTTTACCAATGTTACCAACGGCGTTAACACCACATCTCAACGAGATATTTGAAGTATTTTCTAGACTTGCATCGTTCCATTATCATCGATTCATATCCATCTCATCTGCTAATTCCGCGGCCTTTTCAACAATTTCAATGTTAAATCAGCGAGGCGGCTGTGATGCAGACCAACTCTACCTCCTCCATGTACAGGTCAATATATTTTTTACATTGTTGTCAATCATAATTCATTTTTCAAACACATTTAATAACATGCTTTTTTATAAATTATAGGTTGGACTGCACCACCTGTTTTACAGACTCTATGCTATGTATCCATGCAACTTCGTCTGTTTTTTAAAACAACAGTACCTACAACGGGATCAGTTGATCTTCAAAAAAATTATTAGCCCGATGTTAGATTCCGTACGTATGCATCCGTTGCTTGTAACAATGTCCAAAGATTCAGAGATCTCTTCGTCAAGGTAGGCTATTTGCATTTTATCATATAGTTTACTTATGATATACGAGACTTAAAAGAAAAACGCAATTTTGCTAATGTAGGTGGAAGAAAATGGAACATCACGATGTCGTTGCAGAATGTGGTCGTTTCTCATTACTTGAAAGATTAAATCGAGATGAGACAGGCATGCCGCTTACCAATATGCGCTTTACGCCCATATCAGGTATTATATTTTGTTTTACAAATCATTGTATATTATAACAAAAATTTTTAAACAATTCACTATCGTAACTTTTAGAATATTCGTATCCGTACACGCCGATAAGCAGCAACAATGATTTTCCAATGGTGATCGAAAATACAGGATTGCCAAATGGCTGTCAGGACGGCAGTTTTTGGTCACCGAGTATGGTTGTTTCTCCTCAGAGTCCACCACCAACGAACTCACTTCAAGCTACGCCGTTATCACAACATGAGGCTAAATCAACGCCAACCACACCAGGTGCAGCGAGTCTTAACATCAGCGCTGGAACGGCGGTAGTTAACAATCGCAGCAGAACATCACCACCGGAAGCAGCAGTTGAGGCTACACCAGAAACTACTCCTGTCAAAGTAAGTATACATATGTTTTGTCTACTTCAAGTCAAATTTTGTCATTCAGATTGAGGCGATTACCACTGTAATGTAAGAAATCGATGTTCTTAAAATCTGAAATGATAAGACAATTTAAAAGAAAAATTAGCTTAAAATTACGATTTCATTTGCAAATTACCATTAATGTGTAAGCGAAGTTCAATACGAACATTCCTGCACCTGACAATTTGCATGGTTTGTGAGATATTAGTGTCATAAATAGCAGTGCTTTTTGACATTTAACTGAGCTTTTATACCAATCGTTTAAATATCTTAAAGAAGAAATAAAAATTATTTATCATCGTTTTGTAATAAACCTTTTTTTGTACAATCGTAAAACAGATCATAAAATGTACGTTTCTTTAAAAATATCTTCGCTGTGATCTATAAGCTTCTGTCCAGGCCATGTGAGATAGAATAAATGTACAGTTTGTGCAAATAGGACCATAGCTAGTCGTAGACGGTCGAACACATCGAGACTCTTCGATATTGCCTGGAAATAAGTATCGTTAATACATCAATAGTTTTTTGTCTAATAGTAGAAATTACTTACTAGAATAAAATTAGTCGACATTCCCACCATCGTAATTACTATTTCGAACGCAAAGTATAGAGAACAATGATTTTGAATAATTTCAATAAGTCTAAAAAAAATGTTAATTAACAATTAAAAAATAGTCTCACGAGAAATTAATTATTAATTTATACTCAACGAAATAATGTATTTGTGTAATTGAACTGCTCTAATAATAGCTTCATACTCAGCCTCGTCGGCGCTTCTCTTTTTCAACCCTTTTCTTCCTCTATATTTTTTTAAGCGATGTCTGAAATAATCAATAACAACAATTCAATTACTCGTATCATTGTGAACTACACAACCAATCCTCGAAACTTACTTAATAATAGCAAAAATTCCTAAACAATGTTCTAAGATAGCAACATTTAGTGGATCCGTTGCACATATGATTAACACCGTAACGATGCAGCAGACGCTATCAAACGCGTATATCTGCAAGAAATATTCGTTTTTGTCAACGAGGAACTCGCCGTTCAGAATGAAAAACTTATTTCTCGTGCCGTTTCGCAATGGGACAATAAAATCCAGGACACTTGGAGCTAGAGGCGCTACCAGGAAAAAGCCAAGCGCGGATAGTACAATAGCTGCTTTTGAAAAATTTCAAATTCGAATTATTAAGCGTCGAAGAGAAAAAGCTCACGATTATACGCACTTATATAAGCCAGGGCGATAACTCTTCCTTTTTCCGAATATTTTATCAGAATGTCGCGCTCATCGTCATCCGTGATAATTTGGAAATTTCGAGCTGTGCATTCGTACAAGAATTTCGCCTAAACAGACGCGAGAATTAGTCTCGATATCAGCACGAAAGAAGTACATGAAGTACAATTGCTCGGAACGAACCTCATTTTTGTTGACGAAACTCGCGAGCACTTTTATATAAACTGCAAACATGTAGAATAATCCAAAGGTGCATTCCAAAGTCCTCCTGCTATTATTTCCAGTGTGGACGTATAGACCGATGATCTGTAATCACGGAATACGCGTTTGTATCGGAAAGAAAAACAATTTACTCCAAATTACAATCGATGCTCACTTGAGGTATTATCATCGCAACGAAGAGAAATCCGTGCAAAGTCGAGCTACAGGAGATAATAAATCTGTTCTGATACGGCCAAAGACCTAACAATTCCTGAAAACGTTTACTGTGTACGAAGAATCGGCTGTCGTAGATCTGCATTTTACCAGCTGCTTTTCCAGACTGTTCAGAATACTTGACGAAAGTGATGTTGATGAAGCTATGAATTTTTTACGATGATAAATCGTATAGCAGCGAATTAATGCGAAAAATAACAACAAAATTCTACTTAGTGATGGGTCATAAAGGGGAAACAATTTTATTAAACGGGTTTGGTAATACCATTTATAGAACGAATTGGTCTTAATCGACTTTGCGTAATTAACGAGCACGACAAAGGCAATTTTTTTATTAGCATTGTTAACAATTAAAAGTATTTTAATTAGGAACACGCGAATAAATGTTTATCCATATTAGATCTCTTAAATGTTAAATTGCAAGTTCTATATATGGAACAATTATTTTTATGAAGCTATTTGGGAATTCCAATAAAAGCCTTCCGGCTGACTAGTCGCCTTATTTACTACTTACTAAATGAAAATCAGATCTCGCAATTAGAATACTATCATATTTTCCATTTTTTTTATGTAGGTTTTCGATTTTTTTAACGTACTATGTTATGCTGCTAACGTACTTTTGCGTTTTATTTTATTTTTAATGATTATCGATTGTAAATTTTAACAACCAATCAATTACCTGAAATCAAAGCACCTCAATCTGAATACTAAATCAATAATGTTCACTGTACAAACTATTTATAATGAATTGTAAATCGAACGCCAAAAACCTCATTAAACTTAATTATATAGAAGAAAAACTTTTTGTTCCAGGACATACGTCAGATACCAGGACGACAAATACCAGTGGGCTCGGCAGCGGTGCGTGCACTCTCGGCATTCGGAAACAACGGTGTCCTGGCTGGAGCAACCAGCGGTAGTCGACCGTCGACTCCAACGCCCGTCAATCACATGGTCGCGACACCTTCGACTATATCAGCTAACGCGTCGGCTGCTCTGTTTTCGAGTTTTGTTGATGCAAGTAGCAGCAGTTCAATATTCGACAGGAAGCTTAATAAAATCGTGGCCGAAAGACAGAGCGCGTTGCAAAGCACGCCAATACTCAAACAGGAAGAAGAGCATGTTGCTGCGAGTTCCCTGGCGACTAGCGTCAAGAGGATGTCTACCCCAACGGCCAGTCAAATGACGATGACGCAAGTCACGACTGAACAGATGAATGCCGCGTTAAACGGGAGGCTCGAGAATTGGCAACACCAACTCGAAGACCAGGAAGTCTCGGATATCGTGTCCGCTAGACGCACGACATCGTTCGGAGCTAAAGATTATTCTGAAAAGGAGAGACAGACTTTTAATGATTTGTCACGCAAAGTGCTGCTCAAAGTTTGCTATAAAAATACGACACCTGTACCATCGTCCAAGGTTTGTTTTACGAGATACAAGTTTTGCTATAATGTACTTGATACGTAATAACGTATCAACAATTGGTTCATGTTGCGAATTTTTTTGCAGACTCGTCGTCGCGCAAAATCATGCCCAGATATGATGTCGATTAATAGACCAGAGGACACAAGTGAAAGGTCCACCCAGACTTCGGGTTTATTACCTTATGAGAGCTTCCTTTTGGACATTCTTGATCAACGTGGCAGTAATGAGGCTCAAGTCAGCATTCCCGAATCAGCGAGATTATCGCCCAGTGCAATGCTCGAGCGGTACATTGAAGTCTGTTCGAGAAATACTGTCTATGGAGAAACAAAGTCTAGTAAGTTTTTCTTTTCTTATTTCCTATTTTAATAAATCGTCTAATATTGTAACTAATTATTCGATTTTTGTTAATCAGAATCAAAGCATAACTGGCCAGGTGGTAGAAGGAGTACAAGACCAGACGATGAGGAAAACAGTACTGTTGGATTACAATTGCAACAGCAACAGCAAAGTGCTAACGATGAGGTTAGTAGCGAAACCAGCAGTGCTGGTTGTTGGGGTGAGATGGATCGAGCAAATCAACAGATTCAGTTGATGCTGATGCAACTGCAGTTCGAACGACAGCGCAGGGAAGTCCATGCCGAAAGAAACAGAAGATTACTTGGAAAACTTCGGGATTCTCGTGCTCTCGAAGAGCTCAACACTGCGATGGTGAGTTCATTAAATCTAAGATTATTTTATTAATTTGCGTTAAGTGAACAATTGCAAGAACTAAAATTGATTACTATTTATATTTTAGACGAAAAGTTTGAAAGTATCAGAAAACCAGATTGAGACACTGAAGAGTGAACTGAGTCACATCAAAATTGAATTTCGTTCAGAACTGAATAAACAAAAGGAAGCCATTCACCATTGGCAAACTAAGGTAAAAAATCATCATAAGTTTTACAACTAACAAGTATCAATTCAAAATGAATAACTCGATTTTATTAATTATCAATCAGTGCAAAGAAGAGCAGCAACGAAATACAGCACTGAACGATCGTATCGAGTTGTTAGAAGATGAGTTAAAGAGCGAGAAGAAAAAAGTAACTGATCATGAGAATAAGACTCGAGCCGCAGAAGCTACGCTCTTTGAGGCAGCACATCAACTGAAAGAAGCATTGAGGGCCGCTAACCAAAGCGAGGAGCTTAAGCGTGTACTAGATGGTGTACAAAAGAGATTCTTACTATTGGGAGAGGTACTTGTTTTTTTATGTTAAATTATGTTCTAATTTAAAACTAAGATGTAACAAAAAATGATTTTTTAATAGGCTCAAGCAAGGATACAAGAAAAGATTAATGCTCCTGTTCACATGGCCAGACAAGAAGCTGCGCAAATACAAAGGTCTTGGTCGGAAGAGGTTTCAAGTGAGTTTAAAAATAACCAACCTTGTCTATAACAATTCTTTAATGTGATTGTGTTTATACAATATTAATAATTTTATCTGTAGGTTTCCGTCGTCAACTTGATTCACAAACGCTTCACTTGGAATCCTTGAAGGCTCGTCTAGCTGACCTTGAGCACAAGGATGCGCGTAAAGAAGTGCAATTGGTAGATCAGCAGCGTCTCCTACAAGAATCTAAAGAAAAACATTCAGCAGAACTTGACGCAGTCGAGTCGAAGTACAAGGCTCAAATGGAGATTAATTTACTGTTGGAGGGTCGAATCCTTGAATTACACGGAAAGCTTGAGCAGGCGACATACTCTATGTCGAGTTCGAGCGGAGCTGTGAACCTAGCCTCCTCGGCTTCGCCGAAGGAACGCTCACCTCCATTGTCTGCCAGTTTGGCCTCCTCGAGCGAGGGCAGTCTAGCTTTTATCCATTCAGCGATGAACGACTGCTGCGACCCCGCAGGCGAGATCGCCAACCTCCAGGCTATCGTTGAACCGGCGACAGGTCCCTCATCTAGCGCAGGACAGGTCGTCATCACTTCTACAACCAAGACCATTACGGCGGGTTCTTCTATAGTTACTGCTTCTCAGCGGTAGGACGAGAGGAATCAACTTTTGAATGTACAGTGATAATGATGATCATGATTGTATGTTACATCGGTTTAATTTTATAGATCCCACGAAAAGAGTAATGAATTAATGTATGTATGCATAAACCTGAGAGAAGTGTTTTTGTAGATGCTGATAAATTTTCAACAGGGTGAATTTTGTGTATAAACTGCGAAGGACTACGTCCTGGAGGAAAAGATGGTGATATTTCAACATGCGCGCGAGTCTTGAAGAGAAAAGAGGAATGATTTGTACGGATACGGAAAATGCTTGCGCGTACACAAACTCAAAGACATTCATACTTGCACACATTCAGTCATACTGACACGAAAACATACAGATACACAAAAACGTATACATAGACATAACTTGCTTGAAACTCTGCGTTAAATACGAAGATAATATATGTCTTTGAGACGGATCCGCTCTAAATAAAAGTAATATTTTGTGAGCATATTGTTGCATTTTTTTATCTTTCCTTCAACGTATTTATCATTTAACGATCTATTAAACCTCATTAAATTTATATTACCTTTATCCCTTAAATGCCTAAAAAGCCTTTTTTATTAATCATACAAATAATCAATACTAATGATTATATTTAAATTTCGATTTATTTAAGAAATGCAATGAAGTAAAATTTCATTAATACAATTATTTTAACAATACTATAAATGGGTACTAACTTACATTATTCTAATAAATGTACAACTGGAAAAACATATGCTTTTGTTGCCTACTATAAAATATTTGCTACACTTTATAATTTGACTAAATTAATAGAAATTCGTAAGAATGTATATGATTAAAAATGTTATTTCATATAAATCATGCATACAACTTACATTTGGTATAAAGAAAGGGGTTTAATTAAAACAAGGTCAAATAAAAACAGTTAAGACTTTAATCGATATGAAAACATTGGTTTATAACAGACCTCTAGTGAATTTTGTATAAAACAGGTCAATTAGTTTTTAAAAATTAAAATCTTGATTGCACTTTTGATATTATGTGAGAAGTCGCACTATATCTTCTACAAATAAATGAACTAAATTATCTAAATATCAACGAAGTTTAATTTTTAATCGCTAGACCTGATTCAACATTCTGTATATAATTCATCGAGTTATTGTAAAATACTCAATGATTTCGACAAACAATTCATTGCAAATTAACCGCGAATGAACTGGAAGCCTGACTCGCATATTTTACTATTCATATCTTTTTTTCATAATTCACAAATAACAAATACTTGTCTTAATTCACGTAAATTAAGATTTTTTACATCGATTTTCGCTATCTCTCATCTTTTTAAACATCAAATCTTAATTTCATTTCAATTCCATAGCTCAATAGAATATACACACGTACATACATGCGCACACAATTGCGCTACTACTTGTACTTGCATTCACAAAGTATCTGGTACACAACGTGGGAAATTATTTAATGTGCATGAAATTTACCATTTGTGTATCAAAGACAGTTAGATATTAAAAAAAGGTAACAAAATGATATTAACAAGTAAATTAATATTGCAACATATGTTAATCGAATGCTAAGCTTAAGTATTGTTCAACAATAATTTATATATTATATTGACAGGAAACAAACTTAGCAGATGATTAATAATATTTTGTTTACAACTCACTTATGTTTTTAAACTTCTTTTGCATGTACCTGATGATTTTTTTTTAATTATCATTTGTTTATACAGATATTAGACTTTTCAATGAATTATTGGGATTAGATGTTGTTCAATTTTTAAATGTCTCACTGCTACTTTGAATGTTGATGTAAGTTTGATCAACACCTTCGAATATGTTCGATCATAATTACGCTGTCGGAATTCACACTAAAGAAAAGACTAACCGTTTGAAACTTGATCAAGTTTCAAAATCAATCTGTTTCAAAATAATTGGCCTTTCTTCTTCTTTACAGAACTAAATCGTACATTGCGCTAAGCTTAAGCCTTGCTAAAATAATACCAGCAGTACTTTGTTACCTATCCTGGTGAAAAAATTTCATTGTTTTCATGGAATTACGGATACGGTATTAAAACAAAATTCTAAAGAAATATTCATAAAAGGAATTTGCAACTTCTGAGCCATGAATCTGACTCAAATTGTGCGGAAGGATTATGTGATAACTTACATCAAAACGTACGCGCATTTTTATTACAAGTTTTGAACAAGCCTGAATGGCATTTGTCTGAAAAATAATTTTTCAAAATTTTAGACAGATCCCTGGTTCAAACATAGCAATATTCTTTCAAAGGAATAAGTAATAAATATATGCTTAATTTGCTTCAACGCTTAACTCTCGAATTCTAGTACTCAGCTTAGAATAGTGTATGAACAAATGCATATTTGAATTAAAAAGTCTTTATATGAATAAATAATTTCAACCAGGTAAGAACAACTTTAGCTAACGACAGAACTCTAAAAGATGATGCAAGAACAGATCATTTTCCCAATCTTTTGGGCATACGTACAGGCATACAAACACATCTCAATAATTAATTATTTCGTCTTTTTATCCTCTTTGGGAGTGTCTTTGTTTTCAATAGCTTTTCTTTTCTTTTCATCCGTCAGCTGTGCTTCCATTTCACCACTGAATCCGAACTCATTGACTCTCGATAAATCTGTCTTGTAGATCCAGCGTTGATACAGGAAGATGAAGAAGACAATGTCATCTCGGAAGCAGCCTAATCGGTATAACGTTGGCATTTTGATCACAAACGCGAAAATGTCATCAATGAAGGTGTTCAAGAATTTGTATGACATCATGCGCCACGGCAGATGTGCTACACTTTTGAGCTTGTAGTTAATGAATAGCTGAGGTGTCATCATGATGAAACCAAAGGTCAGAAGGAAACCATACAACATATTAAGCACCCAGGAGTACCAGCCTTTGTGCTCAAGGTACATCAGAGAATAAATTGCATAACCACCTAGAAGAGGATAAAGTGCCCAGGATAGATACTTAAAAGCAAGTCTGTCATATTCCTTGGTTGAAGACTCAACGTAAGAGCCTTTGTCCTGGAAAATTAATTTTGGAAAGACACCTAAAACTTTGGTCGAGCGATCAATCTTAATGTCTACTACTTTGTTGATCTTCCAAATTTCAATTGCTAAGCCGATTCCGCAGCTTATGCGCACTAAAGTATTTGTTTCATTATCAAGGACGTAGAGGAGCACCACAAGGGATTGGAATACGTTGAAGAAAACGGAACGTACTGACAAGCCTTCCAGAGACTTTCGGTTATTCCAAAATTGAATATCTAGATAAAAAACAAAAAGTTATAGTTATACCTTTTTATATTCAGGAAAGTAAGTGTAATTTTTAAATAATTTAACATACCATTTTTAAATGCCAAGAACTCAAAAACGCTGTGGAATATCGAAACTACAATGGTCATACCCAGTAAATAAGGATTAGTTTCTAGTAGCGTTTCTTTCAAAGTGTCTTGATCGTCACCATCTTCTTCCTGCGTATCACCTACAAATACAAATATTCCAAGATTAGATATTTTCAAATAGAATTCTTTAGAATTTTCTTTAGAAATTAACATAACACTTTACCTAGGAGGGACGATGTCCATTTACTTCTCATTGTTTGAGCAGCATACAACTGCCACTTGAACAGTGACAAAGGTTGATAAGTCAATCTTAATTGAAGTGTTTTTATTGTTTCATTCAAAGGTTGATAATCCCTTTGCATATTCCAAAAATCATTCATAAAAATGACAGGTTTGTAGAATTTTCCATTATGTGAAAAATCAATATCTGGAAATTAAAAATAAATGCATTAAAATATGTTCTAAAAAATGAGATAAAGAAAGTGAAGATATTGTATTAAAAACTAAAATTTAAATAACTTACATTCATCTAAAGGTGGAGGTACTTGACCTTGTAACCAATTTGTTTGGTCTGTTACCAAACCTACTGTTAAGTTTGGATGCCAATGCGATAAAATTTCTTGATCCATAAGCTCGGCTTTCTAAATATAAAAAAAAAATTTGTTTCTTGTAGGTGCAAATTACATAAACTGTAATAATAAATAACTCATACATAAAATATGATAATTACCTTGATTTCTTCTTCAGTAGCCTTGGTCTGACCAGTCAATAAATTATGCGTTTTATGATATTTAATCTTTTTAAATTTATTTAACATTCTTCTAGAATAAGACATCATTTCACCAGCAAATAATTTTTTTCCAGATGAAGGATCTGGTGATTTGCCATTTTTGGTAACATACACGTGAAGGTATATCGAGCCATTGTTGAGTAATCTCGTTGTGGGATCAAAGGAATGTGTAATAACTCTGCTTCCATCTCCTTCTGTTCCACTGTACCAGTCACCATATATCAACCCATGCTCTGTCCATACTTTGGCCAGGGGATCATTAAAATCCCTAAAGTGTTCAGATTCTGATAAATATATATGTAGATCAAATATAGTGCCATTGGCAAAGATATTAAATGCACTGTTAGGAGCTACAGTTGGTGCTCCACCAGGGGTTTGTGTATTATTAGCTCCCCGTCGAAAAAAGGAACTGATGAAATAAATTATCACAGCCCTGGTGATCAAAGTCTTAGCTACAGCATAAAATGATTGACCATAAGTCTGTTTTTGTCTTTGATCACCCTCTTGGTTTTCCTAAAAAAAGAATGTAATATTTACTATTTTCAAAAAATGTCTATATATATATGAATATATAAAGAGAAAAAATTATTTTATTAATATATGAATAAAATAAAATAATAAGTTACGTGCATAAAGATTATTGGTATTATTAATTGATCAAAAAAATTATACATGTCCACGCCTCCGATAAACTGCATTAATAAATAATCCACTGATCTCCAATAAATGCAATAATATGCAAAATACTTGCGTTCATTTAAAAACCACAGTGCAAGGAGATAAATCTAACTTAAAACATCCTCTAATGCTACAAAGCAGTACTTTTTTTCTAAGGCCAAGATTGGAATGGAAGCCATTGTGTGTAAATGATATTCTCGTTTTTATGAAGTACTCGTTCTATAAAATATAATGACTCGGCAATAAAATTCTCAACCAATTCCTGGTGAATTTTTAATTCAACAAACCGTTCCATTTGAACGAGCTAATGATTTCGTCACGTGAATCACGAGATTACTGAGAGTGAGACGTTTTCCAATGAAAAACGGGTTATCTGAATCGTGTGAACATCACTTCCGAACGGAGTAACAAAAATTCCAAGCTATAAGTAACTGTAATACCACTCCCATTGAAATCTTAAAAAATCATGAATAAAAAGCGTGAGATCACTAACAATAACAGAAATGCAATCCAAGAAACGAGCCATCGCCTAAACCTAACCTCTGACATAACCCTTAAACGAGAAAAAATATACAGAAAGACATTTATATAAAACTTACGCTTTGCTCGACTTCGCCGTCGGCAGCTACGGGGACGACTTCTCCATTGCCACTAGCTGCCTGTTGTCCATCGTCCTCTCCACCCGCCATCCTTAAATCTCTCCTTCGTCGCGTTAACGATGAATCCTGACTCACTGAAGGAGTCGACAACGATGCTTACGTGCCCTGTCACAGTCACTGTGTCTCGATTATCTTTTTTTCGTAATAAGGAAAAAACTGATGAACGAAGCAGAGCGAAACTTGGCGACGTTGTCGAGTTGACGTTGGCGCGCGTGTGTGCGTGTGATGTAACTGTTAACTGTGTCGCGTTCAGTTTCAGTGCGCTTTGTGACCACGGCCGCGCGCGCTCTCCACGCAGGATTTTGTAGGTGGATTTGTTACATGCACACGTATACATGTTCTATGTGATGTATTGTATGTATGTATACATATATATATATATATATATATATATATAATAGTTTTTCTGCCATGCCGGATGTGACGAGCTTCGTAGCGCCTTGTGACTTATTCTCTTATCTGCGATTGGCTGCTTCGAATATAAGGTTGAGCGAGCTTTTCTAAAATCCGTAAAATTAAGAGATAAATAGGTTAATTTTATAATTAAATAAATAGTTGGGTTTTTAATATACACGTGTATATTGTCATAACTGAATAGTTGCGATATTTGTTATTTTATTTATTTTTTAATGATATTCAATGATATTTATAGTTTTTTTAATACAAAGAACATTTTGAGCATTAAGAACTAAATGTATTGTATGATTTGTGCATGTTTAATCAGATATAATAATTAAATTTTTGCGACTTGTTATAAAGCGTTATACGTTTGCGGACGAACTTTACTGGCGAACTTATTGCAGCACCATTTTCTATAATAATTTTAAATAATATAACGTTTATCGGTCACTCGCGGACTCACCTTTTCAAATAGCGCGCGAATATAGAAGACCAATGAGCGATAGGAATCAATATGACTAGTCATGCGACGATCGATAAACAGATTTACTGTCCTCATACTGTTACAGATTTGTATAAGTGACTCTACATTTACAACACGGTTACACAGTGCAACACGAGTCGCAGTAAGCGAGTAAGCTGCAATAAGGTTGGTATCATGTCTATATATATGACTGCATTTAGCGTTGGTACTTTTGGTGTTGATGCTTTACTCGTCCAGCTCCAGGCTCCAGTCCAATTCCGTATGGCTGTGTAGCTTCTGCTCCTACGTTGTTATTTATTTTTATTGTAAATATCCTTTTGAGACTAGCCGATATCATGAACGAGGAAACCTTAAATAGGTAAGTAAATTAATTTTTTTTACCCTTCTGATCATTAACGATGCATCGTGAATTCTAAATGTAGATCTTCGTAGGTTAGCAGTAGAGGCTTTACTGGAAGAGGCGAAAAACGGGGCGCGGAGAGCTGCTGTTATGGGACCGAGTGGATGGATCAAAAAGAAGGAGACTATAAATAAAAGGTTTCTACACTCGACTTTGAGAAATGCTGTCATATCGAACAGATACAAAGCCAACAATAGCAGCAAAAGAAAAGACAGTAGTCCTACCAGAAAGTCACCAAATAATAAAAAATAGCTCGATAACCTTATCTTCGCCTCTCGCAAGAACAACGTTACAAATTATGAAAGTATTAAGGATTAAGAAATATAAGCGAAACTATTAAATTGTATCTATACGCTAGTATTTAAGTAATAAATATGGTTTTTTAAAAAACAAAATAATTTATCCAAGGCTACTAATATATAACAGGTTTGTAATGAACATTACATTATCACTAAAAAATTATTTTATTTATATATAGATTGTTAAAAACAATTGTGTACATACTAAACTTGAGGTATACAAAACACTTTATTTATTTATAAGTAGATATATATTTCTTTTAATTTGTCCAAAAAGTCTCTTTCTTTGTTGTTAAAAGAAAAATCATAACAGGTATTTTTCATTGAAATTGGTACTACAAAAAATTCTTCATAAATTATTCATTTTTTTCTTCTAGTTAAATATTGAAAGCCTTAAAACTTAAGCACCAAACCACTAATAATCATTTAACAACATAGAAAATATTCTTGTACAAAATTATTTGTAGTACGTTATTTTGCATTGATAGGTTGCACATTTTAGAATCATGGCATTACTTAACAGTTCCTAATACTAAAACTTGGCGCAATCACATTTTTTGTTTAAAAATCGTCGATTTAAAAGTTTGCGTTTAACACGCTCCTGTCGTCTACAACACGGATACTCTTGAATAACAAACTTTCCATAATTACTGTACGTAACGAAAACGACAACAGTACAATTACAGTCGTATCGCTTGTAATATAAACTTTCTTTTTAATCTAATTGCATTGATTTTAACGAAAAATTATTATCTGTAACGTCGATAATTAAAAATTAGTCTCTTTCAACAAGCGCAGTAACGATTGTCTTAAAAAACAGTTATAGTGCAGCAAAAATTAAAACAAACAATTCACAAAATTGGAAGCAACAGTTTATCAGTCGGAAGCATCCTTAAGCAGAAAACTAAGGTTTCTGCGATTTTACGTGATATATAACTAATTTACTGCTTATCATTGTGCGTTTTTCAATACCTCTTTTAAAAGACCTATAAAACGATTTGTCATAATTGCAAGAACGCAATAATGCTTTCGTAAAATGTTTGTGCGTTTTAGTAATCAGTTAAGATCGATTCAAAAATTATATAGACCTATAAAACATTAAACTTCTTAAACGGCAATCTCGCATGCATTTGATCTTTCTATAGTATTTTCATTTCGTTTTAATTTACTTTCAAGATATTTTTTACGTGAATCCGTTTGCCTGGCTTTGCAATTTCTTCTTTTCTAAAAACAAGTTCTTCATATCCATTAATGCTGTTTTAATTCTCTCGGCGAACCTCTTTGAGTCCTAAAACAAAAGTTAACATATTATTTGAGTGAAAAATCAGAGTTGAAATGCATAAGATCGAAAGATCTCAACGAACCGTTTCCGGCGAATTGTATTTGCTTGAGATGTGGAAGAAAATCATATCTTCGCCAGCAATGATATAAGAAACTCCATAACCATCATCAGCTACTGGACCAAATCCGCCACCAGCGGATATACAATCAGGATACTTTTTAAGATCTAACTTCGATGTTTGTCCATGCGGGGTTTGCGAGGTAGATAGCTTCCAAGGTTCGCTCAATACTTCCTGAAATAACATTTAATAAGTAAGCTAAACATTACAAAAAAATAAAACAAAATCTTAAACGAAAACTATACCTTCAAAAATGGAGAATCTACTTCCAAATACTTGGAAACTACGTACAGACAAAACAAGTGCCTATCAATACCTTCACCACACATAGCATTCTGGTAACCTCTTTGATGTTGAGCTGCAGCAGCCATCAAGAGCTTATGTCTCTCTTCAACCTAGAAATCGATTCCAATTAACATTTAATCGTTTCCTTTATTTCATTCTAAATATTATAGGAATTTATTCATACCGACGATGCAGTGTTTTCCATGGATTTTACCCAGGCGGCAGATTCGATTGTACATGGTCGAACTGTCTCAGTTCTACCTTCGCGGAACAACCTCGTCATCGACGCTTCGTAAGTTAAACTAAACTTACCAGCGTCCCGATAATAAGCAAGTTGTAGTGCCATTTGAATATAAGCATCGGGTGACATATTACTCTTCTTCATAA
Source organism: Apocrypta bakeri (assembly GCA_018906985.1). Taxonomy (NCBI): domain Eukaryota; kingdom Metazoa; phylum Arthropoda; class Insecta; order Hymenoptera; family Pteromalidae; genus Apocrypta; species Apocrypta bakeri. Next base: position 5,119,353 of record JACCIA010000003.1, read on the forward strand.
AGCCCTTACCGTACAAGTCGTGTACGTAAATACGCAAGTCAACACCATTAACCAATTCTTCGGCAACCTAGAAATGATTAATTTTTTATGTAAGGACGTATTCATCAATCGTTAAACGCAGTTAGGCAGTAAAAAGAATGTACCAAATATGAAGTCTCAATGGCTTCAAGACACTTTGAACTCAGGTCCCACTGTAGTCTGGATGGGGCGGGCGGAGTGAACTCAGGAGTCCCTTTAGTATGTCCATCTTCTTTGTAACTACATCAAAATACCATTTATTATTATAAATTAATGAAATATATTAATGAATGTGAGGATTTTTAAATGTAATATAAATTAAACATGTTTAAATAAATTAAATTTCATAAATAAGAAGCTATTTTTTTGCATTTGCAAACAAAGGACTTTTTTAAATTGAATAATTAAATTATTGTAAAGCATCAGTTAATTCATGATATGCTAATAATTGAGAGCAGTTAAACAGGTAAAGTATAATACAGAATATGAGCATGCATGAAAGAAATTAAGTGAAGCGAATAAAGAAAGTTTGAGTGAAATTACCCAACATCTACATCAGTACCAATAGCGTATTCCCAGAGCGTTCCCATAATGGGAGCATCTGCCCTATTAGCAGAAAAAAGAAAAAATTATTGATATTTTTCATAATATCACACGGCTGTCAAATCAAATTACAGATAATTTTTATCGATTTATAGAAATAAATACAACGTTACTTTAAGACATCAATTGAAAGTTTAAAAATGATTCGTGTAGTTTTACGTCAGTTTGTGAAGCCAATACGCTAAGAACTCGCAAATTATTTATTTGAAGATTCCGCTATATACCTTGAACCATAAAATAGGTAGAGAGAGATTATAATATTAAGAGGAAAGCCATTTTTACAACAAAGCAGTGCCACTGTGGCTGTTACGAATTTTTCGTTAATACAAATTCTTACTCTTTTCCGGGAGCTTCTTCCATGATTACATTTTCCCAAAGATGTGACATCACTGCGGCATCGGCCCTGATTGTTGTTTTCAAAATTAAAGATTATAAAACTTTCGTGGTCAATATTTATATTCACATTGAAGAGGTAACAAAACAATCTGTAATTTGAAATAAAAACACCTTGTTTTTGTACAAACCGTCCCCTACTTACCAAGAATGTTCAGCATTAAATCCGATCTAGAAAGAATGACATAGGATTCGTGAAAAAATTGTTACGATGAGAAAATGCAAAGAAATTTTCGCAATTTATAAGTAAAAGCTTACTCTGCCATTGTTTCCAATACAAAGAGTAAAAGATTTATCAAACCAACGATCGTGACCCTTCCCATGGAGCAGTATGCGACCATAGTTATCAAGTTTCTCCGGGTGTGCCTATTTTGGGATAGAGATAAAAAATTAAAATGCAATTCTGTTTAATTAACGGCAGTGAAAATCTAGAAATTAGTTTACTGAAACAAACCTTGTCAAATTCATAGGGTACATCGTCTAGTGCAACAACAAAAGCAGATTTTTCGATAGCATCCAAGGATTGCTTGTTAATACCTTTATTAAAGTAATCCTCTCGAGTTTTAGCCCAATGCGTACGTTCGCCAGCAGTGAGAGAAGCAAGTTTTTCTTCGCCTTCGAAAGGTAGAGACTTGTCATCGAGAATATTTTGTATTTGTCTGCGAAGGAAAAAAAAACGATAAGATTTTTTACCGCCTGTCATTGCAAAATAATGTTGTGACGTTACGTTTAGACGTTCGAGATCTAAGTACATAGTTAATCCTACTAATTACATATAATAATTGCGTTTATCTCTATTGGTTATTATGCAAACTGTAGGCGATAAACGTTTTAAAGGCTTTAAAAACATTTTCAAACACAGGTATTAGGTAGAATACATACATTTCAATTTCGCATGGTTGAAGCAGACGATTCTTATGGTAAAAGGCAAGCTTGAAGTATTTTCCTTTATGATAGACAACGATGTGCCTGGAGTCCTGAATATGAATGATTTTATCGGTCTCGATCCCGGGCACTCTGGTGGTATTGAACAGCCTCTCATATTGCCACGAACATAAGGGTACCATTCCTTGAATTAGGATCGGTTCTAGCGTTTGGCGCTCGATTAATCTACGGTACTGAAGACACGAGTGAATAACACTGGCAGCTCGAGCTGACTGAAGCTTGGTTGGGTGCATGAGAATAGCATCGATACCGTAGAAGTTGGAGTTGACCATGATGGGTGAGCGACCACGTAGGTACACGTATTCTTCCCACCAATCAGAGACATAGTTGGTGGACCACCACGATTTGAGCATAAGAAAGCGTTGAAGCTTCACAGCGATTCCATACTCGAATTCTCTTCCTAAATTTTCCATCCGCTTGTAATTGTCGTCGTCGAGCAGAGGTCGTACACTTCTAAGATAACGCTGCGTCGTATCGTGGACGTTGGGTAACGGCAGTCTTGGAAGCGATCCTTGGAAGCTGTAGAGCATCGGCTTGTGCCAGCCCGAGAAGATTTTTACAGCTCGAGCCCACAGCTTCGTTGGAAGGGAAATGCTACTTCCAGGTCCTCTAGCTTCAAACATCCATCCTTTGTATATAAGCAGCAGCTTGAGCACGTAACGAATCGCATATATAGTCACTAGCCATAACAATAGCCCCACCACAAAGCATCCTGCCAAATGCGCTAGTATCTGTGACCTGCGATAAGAACAATTATGAATATCTCAGTTAACAATTTACAATTTACACGTTATTTCATTTGCTCTATCGAGGACAAAAAATTCCCGATAAAACTATACGAGGCACGATATTCGTCTAATCGCGATGGAATTGATAAGATTAAATAATCGCTATAAATTATGCTTTGCTTCTTAGTCCGCTATTTGAAATGTAGGATAATCATGCAAGAAGTAAGCGCGAACAATAAATTCAATCGAAGTCTGCTGGGAAAACGTTGACTTTTAAATTACAAATTCGAATATTAAAACTCGATAGAAAGTATTCGCTGAGTTGGCGCGTTAAACGAAGCTTTTCGCGCATAAAATACTCACGCAAACAAATATGGTACCACCGTCACTACATAAGGTACTTTATAACCGGCGAAATGAATCGCCGTTACAACGATCACCGTCAGCCACAAACTTTCCAGAGAAGCTGGATATACGCCGCTCTTAATGTTGTTCTGCAAAAGAAAAAGAAATTCAAGAACAATCGAGAACAATCGCTGGCGACGAACAAAGCCAGATTACGCGCGAATTTTCGTGCTTACGTGAAATCTAAAGTATCGTTTCTTCCACGAGCGAATGCCCGATTGCCAGACGAGGTTCAAGACCTCTCGATCGAAGTTCACGTCCCATCCCTCGTGGGTGATCGAAAAGCTGAAAGCAACGGCCGAATGGGCTTCAGCCATGTTTCCTTTTCTGGGCTCTCGTTATTATCAACGGCTGAATTCCTCGCGGTTGAAAATCTGGAAAAAAGTTAACGAAATTCGCGGCTAAATAAATAAATCCGCATACACATGTGTGTGTACAGGCACGTACACGACTAGCGTAATGTTCAGACTCGTACGTCTCGTAACATAGATAGGCGACTGAACGGAGGCCGTCCACGTATGATTGCGGACGTTGGATAGCTATTTGACCTTACTTAAACGACTGCAATTGTACGCGAAAAGTAGAAGCAGGATCAGCAGCTGACTGCGCCGACGTCGCCGCACCGGGACTTTATAACGCACGCACGAGACATATTTGCTCTCGTGTCGCGCGAATATCGCTCTGGAACTTTGTTATCAGAGATCGAGCTGCAGTCGTAAATAACGCGCGTACGAGCGCACGTGCATTGGGCACGACATATAGAAATACATCGAATGAGAACCCGTCGACTCATCGGCTACTGTTAGTTGCGCAAACTGTATATAGATATACATCGCGCGGACAGCCATGTATATATACGCGTACAAACGTCCACTGCGCGCATTTCGTCTCGCTTGGCTAAAAATCCTTTGCGCGAAATGCCGCATCTGCGAACGCGAAGACGCTGCGAGCGCGGCCTTGATAAACAATTAAAATTTCAGCGAGACGCTCGCTAGAACGGGTTTGATAATGCCACAGGACGCGCGTGCTTTTGCGCTGGTTGCGTAATGTAAGCGAAGTCAAAAGAGCGCGCAAACTCGTACGCGATTATCCGGAAAAAATAAATGAGTTTTTTTTTTTTTTCAACTCGAAAATCAATAACAATTCCAGCGTAGACCTTGACCGTCGACGCTCGCTTTCTCTTTGCTGTTTGCTTACGCGTGTAATAAAGACGCTCTTGATGCGCTTTGAGAACAAATTGCATGTCTCTTTGTACACAAAGAGTGTGTATACGTGTATCGCAATACTGCGCGACGAGGCGAAAAAGAATTAGTAACGAGGTCAACGTTATATTACATTTCGTATCCAAAGATTCGCTCTCGCGACAATCGGCTATTGTATGGACTGCGTAATAAATGCTTTTCTCTCTCTCTCTCTCGCTCGCTCGATGATATATACGGCTGCGAGCGCTGTTGTTGCCTCGGCGAAAAAAATCAGTATCCACAAGCCGTCCAATATAGATGTATGCTAATTTATCGCCGACGTTAATGCCAACGGTTAGTAATTTTTTTGTCTAGTCTTCGGCTATTCATGCAAAGATATAGATACTTAGAAACTGATTACTCGTAGCACAGCAAGAGAATAAAAAAACTTTCTTACAAAGTCTAATGCAGCTGCGTCATAGCGTCGACATTCGTATGTCTTTTTCTTTTTCTTGTTCTTTCGCGTATCTAACTACGCTTTTCCACTATTTCCCCGTCATTGTATACGCTGAACGATACCTATGTAGTTACATCGAGTAAACGTGTACTCGTGTCGCCTCGAAGTTTCCTCGACATTTCATTCGATACCGAGTAGATAATAAGTCGGTACGTAATATTCAGCTTCTCCGCGCAAACAATCGCGTATAGATGTAGCTACAACTCTGTTCCCAATTAAGTAGCTCGGCCGTCCTTCTCGACGCGAAAGGTCAAAGTTCTCGAAAGGAATTAATTAATTTTAATAATGAACGAGACGTTAGGGAAAAAAATGTCGACATTAAAAACGTTCGATAATGAATTCTCGGCGAGGGAACGTCGATGCGCTAATGGTGTAAACCAGTATGTCGATACATTCGAATATCGTAATGTTCGAGGACGTCTTTACGTTTGAAACTCGCGTGTGGAAGCGCACGCGTGAATTAAGAAACGAATATGCGTAAACATCTCGGTATTCGGAATATGATACAGCGATTAGATAAGCTACGCGGGTTTTCGACGCTGGCCATTGGCTCTCTCATCGAGGGTGTGTGCTCATCTACACGAGCGCGCGCGCCTTCGTCTCTTTTTACATTTACTTTTCGCATTTCATAACCCAGACACTCTCTATTCGACGACAAGAAAGACAGAGTTATTTCCAAACAGATGTTTATTTTCATTCTCTCTCTCTCTCTCTCATGATCGATCGATCGATCGAGCCTCTTTTTAATAAACGTATTTTTTTGCGCCTCTTCTCTCTTATCGAATGCACAACAGCTGTGTGCGTAATACGCGTATATAGATGCGCGAGCGTGTGCGTAAGTACCGTAGTCTGTAATTCCAAGCGGTGTTGTGCTTAAAATAAACACTGCCGACTATATAGACAGGAGTGTACACCACGAGAGAAAGAGAAAGATGCTCGGAACGAGAGGAGGCTCGGCTCTGCCACGCGCTCTCTTGAATCGCGACGAGGAGAAGGAAAATCTCCAGAGTGTTTGGCTGTTTACCTCTATTTTCTTAGCTATTTATAATGTGAAATTCCCGGCGAGTAGCCGCAACGAAAAAGTACCACGAGGATTCGCGCATTTGGTATTTTTGCTCCAAAAGACAATAAATCATTTAAGGCGAATTTTCCTGAAAAGCCAAACAATGCAGGCGTACACTTCCTCTTCCGCGTATTGGATCAACCCGTGTCCGTATAGAGACTCCGCGTTTCTTCCTAGGTTATCTACTCTCTGGAGGTAGATAGAAAATCGTAGACAAATAGTAAATCGATGAAAATAGAATACGAGCTTGGAGAAAAAAGAAGTCGACGATTCTGTATAACGAAGTGTATATGTGTGCCAGGGCCGGCCATGAGGTACTAGTGTATTGCGGCCGCGTGAAAGTTGCTACATATATAATATCTAGGCGAATTGGCGATTCGACTAATGGCAGATGGATGGACTAGCTTGCGTCTATCGTACGCATCGTACGTAGAATCGCGAGGGTGAAAGAAAGAAAGCGAAAATTACCTGCTGTGTTCGATGCTGTGCGTCAGCTGTAGAGACGTACGGGAAGACTGTTCGCGAAAACAACAACAATAACAACAACGTTGAGACTTAGCGATCTGTGCAGTTTGCGTTACACCTATGTTTATATGAAAAAAATAGAAAAAAAAAAGCAAAGATTTACATATATATATATATATATATATGCATACATACAGTATTATACAGGTACGACAAGAGCACTCGTATTCGGAGACGATATATACTTTAGACACGCGAGCAAAGTCGATGCTGCGCTGCTACTGCTGGCATACTTGCTAACTTGCTATGCTGCGTTTCATTTTGCTGTTCTTTCTCTCTCTTGAATTCTTGAACATCTCTCTCTCTCTGCGCTACCGCTGCGCCGCCGCTGACGACAACGGTTCACGCCTCGAATTACACGACTTACTGCGCGGTTCGAGTTGAAATTTTTTCGATTCTTTTACATTTTTCATACCGATTAAATTTAAAAGAAAGAAATAGATTGAAAAACACGCTGTACGCCTCGACGCTTTAACAATGGAATTTGTACTTTGGTTGCACTTATCGGACAGGAAACGTATAGCTATGAGCTATATCTTATCGGGATTTTACGATTTTTTTTCCAATATATATTTATAATAATAGTTATGAATGTTATATTTTATTTTTACTTGATATCTCCAGCTGAGACAGAGGCTAGGTTTTAATTAGGGTGACCATTATTCATAAGAAACGATTTTCGTACTTTTTATACGTATAATATACTTATTTAGTGTTTTGTGTATATTTAATAAAGCTTCAATATCCTTACAGTAAATATTTCTTTATTTATTTAATATCTATATTGAACAATGAAATATCATTTGCAAAAAAACTTCGTGTGTTAGTCACGGTTACATATAAAATATCACTATGAAATTGTTTTCTATTAAAAACATATATATATATATATATATATATATATAATATATTATAGTTAACGCACGTGATGTCAATATAAGTCACATGTGAGTTTATATATATATGTATATTATCTACTTGATTTCATTTAGAAGATATCTAAAAGTTATCGTATAGATATCTTAGTGTTCTTTGGTAAAGTAAATATATCTACATCCGTTTGTTACATGTGTATACAGTAATATATTTCTTGTACACTTACAGATGATCAGATAAGTATGAGATATTCAAAGCTTTAGAGAGAGAGAGAGAGAGAGAGAGAGAGAGACGAAAGGACGAAAGTAAAAAAATCATGTCTTGTTGTGTGCGTCGTTTGAAGCTTAACAAACGTAGTTTTTAAATAAATAACACTGAATGAGTCGAGATATATATACAAATACACGTCGATACATGTCGAAAACGTCGAGTCCTTTTCCTCGATCTTGAAGGTAAACCAAAACTCAAATTCGAGCTCAGTGTCTATAGAGATAATTTTAAGTCTTGTGATTTACATTGCCACTACCCACGACATTTGTTTGTATTATTTTATCTTATACGTCGTTGACTTTTATTGGGCAGTTAGTTCTATTGAGGTTATATTTCTTATTAATAAATGTAATTAAACAAATAATGAATGCCTATCTTTTATTTATGTATTGTTCAAGTTTTAGAATACTAGGTAATATTTAGATCTATTTAATTATATTTTTAAAAACTTTTGAAAGCTCATTATTTTAAACTGTGCATATAGGTTAAAAATATCATTTGTTGATAGCCTTTTTTAATTTAGATCTTAAATCACAGATTGTATCTTGTGTCAATTGACTCATTAAATATTGGCTCTGGGGATGCTTTTGAAAATCGCTATACTACTTCAAAGATTTAGTAGCCGACAAAAAGTTAATGAACAGTATATAATCAAGTGTTTAAGAAAACTCTGTATTAATTATAAAGCCAATAATTATCAAAACCATTAATTATTCTAAATGAGTAAAACTTAATAATATGAATATCAGAGTATTTTATTTTTATTTATAGGTTGAGATTTACGACAGAGAATCAACATGAAGTTTGCGGAACATCTTTCTGCACACATTACGCCTGAATGGCGTAAACAATACATTAGCTATGAGGTGAGAGGTTTAACAAAATCATCATTTTATAATTTATTAATACCTATGCAATTAAACATCAATTAAGGTACATATTTAATTGAATCATGTATTTTTGTAGGAAATGAAAGCAATGCTTTACACAGCTGTGGAGGAAGCACCATCTTCTGAAAGTGTAGAGCCTGAAGTAATAACCAGACATTTCGCGTCTTTTGATGAAGTATTTTTTACATTCTGCGACAGAGAATTGAAGAAAATTAACACCTTTTACTCTGGTAAATTTAATATACAAATTACTGGTCAGTAAATAATTAAAATAATTTGGAAAATAATTGTTATAGAAAAATTGGCTGAAGCTACTAGAAAGTATGCAGCTTTGCAAAGTGAACTTAAGACTGCACAAGATTTGCAACATGGTGGGGGCAAGAATAAGGGAAAAGCCTTCAAAACTCATCTGCCTACCAGAAAAATGAGAGAACTTAAACTTGCTTTCTCAGAATTCTATCTGTCACTTATTCTCTTACAAAATTATCAAAATCTCAATTACACTGGTTTTCGTAAAATTTTGAAGAAGCACGATAAGGTAAATGATACTTAAATAATTTAAAAGATATGTCAAAATATTATTGAAATGATAAATTATATTCAATATTTTTTGTTGATTCTATAATAGTTTCTTTTAGAAATTTTAAGAATTTTCATTTTAGTTGCTGTCAGTCGATACTGGATCAAAATGGAGGGTTGAATGTGTAGAGATTTCTCATTTTTATACGTCAAAGGATATCGACAAGCTTATTCAAGATACAGAAGCTACTGTCACTAATGGCTTAGAAGGAGGAGATCGACAACGGGCTATGAAAAGACTGCGAGTTCCACCTCTTGGAGAACATCAAAGCCCTTGGACAACGTTTAAAGTTGGTTTATTTTCTGGCAGTTTTATTGTTCTATTTGTTGCAGTAATATTATCAGGTAAAAAATTAATTAAACAAAAGTAGACAATTAAACTAATTGATTCTATTCATTTTGTTAAAAATCTTTTAGCTATCTTCCATGATAATGGCGATAATTTAAAGATTGCCTTTAGACTCTACCGAGGTCCACTTCTCATCATTCAGTTTCTTTTCCTGATTGGAGTCAACGTATACGGTTGGCGTTCTTCCGGTGTCAATCATGTACTGATTTTCGAACTTGATCCACGTAATCATTTATCAGAACAGCATCTGATGGAGCTAGCTGCAGTTCTTGGTGTCGTGTGGACTCTGAGCTTGCTCAGCTTTCTGTACAGTGCAAGTTTAAGTATACCTCCTTATGTGAATCCTCTAGCTCTAGTTATTATTATGTCGGCCTTTCTCTTAAATCCATTTAAAGTTTTTCGACATGAAGCTAGATTTTGGTTGCTGAGAATTATCGTAAGTCTTATGGAATTAATTTCTTTTTATAAAATTAGATCAGAGCCTTGATAATTCATTTTATTTCTCTTTTTAGTGGCGAGTTCTAATTGCTCCATTTGCATATGTAAATTTTGCCGATTTCTGGCTGGCTGATCAGTTGAATAGTTTAGCCACAGCCTTACTTGACTTTCAATTCCTCACTTGCTTCTATATAACCAATGGCAATTGGCTTGAGGCATCTGACACAAGACAATGTACATCGGGATCAATTATCATTCGACCCATTGTTAGTTGTCTACCTGCTTGGTTTCGGTTTGCACAATGTATTCGGCGTTATCGCGATTCCAAGGAGGCTTTTCCTCATTTGGCGAATGCGGGCAAATACGCCACCACATTTTTGGTTGTCATCACGTCTACTTTGCGATCATATCATTCAGGTAGACTTCATAAATTAGCATATTTTTATAGTTAAATATTAGTTACATACCCAGTGGTTCTATTCTAGATAAATATCTGGGAACTTGGGAAAGTCCATGGCTTTGGTTATGGCTTGTCAGTTGCTTTGTAAATTCTATATATTCCTACACATGGGACATCAAAATGGATTGGGGACTTCTAGATGGTAATGCAGGAGAAAATAAGTTTTTAAGAGAAGAAGTGGTTTACTCTTCATCTGTAAGTTAGTTCTTTTGTGTACTGAATGCGACCGTTTCATCAAAATCTAATTACAATTGATTATATGTTTTCAGAGCTTTTACTATTTTGCTGTTATTGAGGACTTTTTCTTGAGATTTATATGGATTTTAAGCTTTATATTAGTTGAATATGGATTCATAGGAAATGATTTAATGACATCTGTAATTGCTCCTTTGGAAGTTTTCAGGTAATGATTAATGTTAGTTTGATTAAATTTGTTTTTAGTAAGAAATAATTCAATTGATGTGTTTATTTTAGGAGATTTGTATGGAATTTCTTCCGATTGGAAAACGAGCACTTAAATAACTGCGGTAAATTCCGTGCTGTACGCGACATTTCAATTGCACCTCTTGAAAGTTCTGATCAAATACAGATTTTGCGTATGATGGACGAAGAGAATGGAGTGCTTAACAGAGGTAAGCGAAAAGGTGGTGGTAAAAAACAAAGCGGAACTAAAGAAGAAAAACGAATGTTATTAAAAGACGAAACTATTGATATTGACGTATCAAACGCGAGCTGAAAAATGTCTCTTACCTGTACTTGAACTTCACTAAACCTTCCGTCTAAAACATTCCATTGAAAGCAATTGCTGACTTAATTACATTCTGCTAGTACTTGATTTTGTTATGCATTTTCTAAAGATCTCAATTATCAGACATCTTCGTTATTTACTTTTACGTGTCTTTGTACTTGACAAAGATAATGTATTGTTTTCAATGAAATTTTTTAAACGGAATAACTTTTCTGTTTTTTCATGGTAACGCGTAAAATATGTTAAAGTCTTCCGTAAGTGCATCTTATATTAATTTTCATTGGTACTTATTTAATATGCTTTTTAATTGTTTTATTTTGTATAATAAAAAACGCATCGTTTAATATGTATATTAGGAAATTGAAAATCGTTATATATCGAATTTATGTCATGAATCATTTTAAATATGGTTAATGCGGGATTTACATGTACAGGTATTCGGTACATTGTGCAGGTATGCAAAAACTACAAAGAATGTATTTTTTGTAGGCTCTAATTTAGTAAGACTTGAAATTAAGGTTCTTACTTAATTGATTATAAATAAAACTTTATCATCATAGTATTGCAATACTTACAACTGAGAATCGCAAATTTTTCAATCTATTTCTCAGAATAAAAGTTAATAACATTCAAGAAATTCTGTAATATTTGATATAACACTTTATTGTGTTTTGAATTGATAAATTATATATTATTTTCAATGTTAGAGCTCGCTCCGGGCATTGTTGGTATCATACCTAATTCATGTTCAATTTTTGTATAATTATTAGAAGCATTACCATAAAGTTTATAATCAAATATCATGTGAATTTTTTGAATACGCCTATTGTAGAGATAATTAATTATAAGTTTTTTTTCATATAAATGTTTGTACAACTGTAAAAAAGTAAAACATTGTTCCATTGAAGATAGATATAAAAGAGTTTTTAATCGATTTATATCTATGTTTCGATAAAACTAATAATGTAAATAAATAAAACAGATTGATTAGTAATTAACAGTAAGTAGAAAAAAATGTTACGCTCATGCGATAAATGATTGTGATATTTTTTATTGTTGAATGTGAGCGCAAACATTTTTACGCTGTAAAATTGTATTAGTTACATAATTAATTATTCCGTGGTATGACCGTGGTGTGCTCTTTGTCAATTTAGATGTATATTAGCGTCGCTAAATGTAAAATTTGGCATACGCGTATTCTATGTACCCGAAGTAAAAGTTGTGTTTTGGCAATATAAGAAAAGTATTTTTATAGAATTCTACACAGGAAAATATTATAATTTGCCTGATAAAAAATAAATAATACAACGTACATTGTACAAAACAAAAAAGCATTTGCATTTCTATAACCACATTTACATTTCATTATAGTTGTATACGATTAATTTTAATTTTAGATTCTGTTGACAAATCTAAATCTATGAAGAGTTTTATCATGCTATTTTTGTAATATCGCAGCTAGATTTTGTATTATCCTAAAGCTATGAGCTGTTATGTAGACGTTTAAAAACACTTAAAAACGGCTTAGCATTACAGTTTTTACTGGACAGTCCAAGCTTAAATTTTCACTTAAAGTCTATGCCCTTTCGTTCATTTTAAAAGTGATACTTTTTAAGAGCATTATTAGAGAGCATCTTTTAGTCTCTTAAAGCTATATCGAATAACATTCATTTTTACCTTAGTATTTTCAAACTTGAAAATAATAATTATTTTGATTGTTTTCTCAATGTGTATAATCGATTAAAAAATGTCTGAACTAAAATTCAAGAAAGTAATAGCATGTCTCTTACGAGACGAGCAGTAACATTCATAACGCTTTTTGTTAAATAATCGCTGACCTAAAGGAATACATTGATAATTCAAGTTTTTAAATCTCTACTATTCTGAACTTTCTGATGAACAAAATTAATAAATATTATGAATGAGCTTCAGGTATAATATTAGAATCCTTAGATAATAATGTATTGTACATCGTTCGCTAATCATACGCTACTTAATAAATATCCTTATGATTACAATCAAGGATAATCTAAAAAAAATATTTCAAATATTCTTAATATAAAAAATATTCTAAAAATTAAATGCGCGATTAGTAAGGAATACGTGGATTAAAATATTTATATATAAATCGTATTCAATACGCTATATAACTAAAGCTAAATCATCATTTCATGTATTAATGTACCTAAGATTACTTTCATCAAATAATAAATTTAATTTTTTTTTTTACTTTTCATTTTCATTCATTTTACTATGTACGCTGATTAATTAAAAAATATTTATAAATTCATAATGGTTACAATTATTTATACTACAAGATCTATTATCACTTCGTTGTAGTTATTATGAGTATTAGTACGATACAACAATCATTGTCATTTTTTTTGAACTTGGAGAATGAAATTTTCAACTATGTTTTATGGATAACATACATATATATATATGTAACATTTCATAAGCGAAATGTTGGCAACTATAAGTTATTATTCCCTCTAATGTATAACTGTTTTTAATATAGAATGTACGTCAATCATGATTCCATCTTAATTTATCAACCTGCGTCATAAGTTATTTTTTATATATATAATTTCGTAAATGATTGTAATGAACGCATCTTGTTTGTACCTAAGTTGTAAAGGAAACTTTAGCGTTTGCATGTTCTAAGACCAAAATGGATGGTTAAACTTGGTATAATATTATACGTATATTTAACTAATCTTTGGCACAGAGCTATTTTTCGTAACTTCTATAGATTTATCTTTAAATTTAAGGAAATTTAAAAGTCAACAAAAAGTCGAATTTTATTCCGCAATAAACCGGTTTAAAAAAGATTATTTCGTTTATATAATATCAAACTTTTTTATCTAGAAATAACAATATAAACTTGAGACTTTGTAGAATGATAGCTAATGTTAGTTTGTTAACTAAATGCAAGCATCCGATGGTTTGCAATAATTTGATTTTTACTGTTTGTTATACATTGAACAATCTTTTTTTTACTTTTTATATTGCGGTATGAATTAAAACTCTTATGTTAATTTCAAATTCCCTTAAATACTTCTATTTTACGTACACATATAAATAGACATTTAGAGTAACGTGAGAGTATTTACAAAATTAACTGGAAAAAATTTGCTTTTTCAATTAAAATTTGTACTATTATTGATTTATACGAATTGTTTGTATTATTTTATGCCGTTTCTTCATATTTTAATTCTTCCTATGACAAATATGTAAATTAGCATTTCTTTCAACAAGTAATAATTAGTTATTAAATACTACAGAATACTTACACCCCATCCAAGATTGTCTGCAATCAATTGACAAACACTGTCATAATTATGAGTTTGAATTACTTCAAGTTCAGTATTAATGCAAGATTTCAAGTCCGAAGAAAATTTATTGATTGCTAAACTTTCGGTTTCTCTAGTTTTCTCATATATGATAAATAATTTAGGAGTTTTTCTCTTTAACCTGTTTAAAAATTGCACATTTAAATAAACAGTTAATACTGTAAAAGTTACATTAATATGCAAGATAAAACGTGTTGTACCATTTTGAAATCGACGATAGATTGTTGGTAAATATTATTACAGTATTTGCTTGTGGGATACTGCACTTGTAGTGTCTATAAAATAAATCGGGCTTAGACTCTGGCAAGGTAATCAATTTCTCTGGAAGAATCCCAGCTTGTTGCTCAAGTGCTCCATTGCTTTCAGTATAATGGTGTAAAAGAAGTCCATTCTTACATAATAAATAAATAAAATAATGACTATTTGTTGGTTTCATCTTATTCTTCTTCATATTTTTTACTAAAAGTAAAAAGAAAATATATACAACATTACCATAAAACTGTTATAAATTTAGTTATTAATCGACATATTGTATAACAACTTGTATAAATAATGGAACTTACTTATTGAACTGTCAGAATCAAAGACTGTGATTATTGTATTATCCTTTGTACTTTTTATACACTTCGCAAGAATCAGAAAGTTTGAAATCTTAGTAAATTTGGGCAAAAAATTGTCTTGTAGGAACTTTAATACTGCTTTATCCTTCGGATTTTCAGTTAATTCCTTTTGTTTTGATACTTTGTTATCTGTAAAACAGAAAATTAATATTTTAAACTACAATTATTGTATGCTTATCTAAAGAAAATCAAGATTGTTATGTTAAAACTGGTTATTGTAACCAAAAAATTATTACTCAGTATAAAAATAGTTTGAAGTATTAAATTTCAATCTATTTATATACATACAACATTGTAACTTATATTATTATTAAATCAGGATTAAATTTGTCCAACTAATACCCCTTTTTAGTAATTGAAAACTACCATTTTTTTCTCAATGATTTAGAAACTATTACAAATAAAGAAATAACAGATTAATTGAATAATTTTGTAGTATAATAAATTTAATAACTTTATCCAAATTATCATCCGGTCATGGCTGCTCATTTAGTTTTAACTATCTTCAGTGTTGATTATAATTGTTAATAGAATTATCTTGTCATTTTATTACAATATTTTTATAAAATATATACTTTAAAGTTTTGTACAAGTGTAAAACCAAGGAAAATAAAATTGAACGTATTACAGAACTCTTAAAAATTTCAGTAATAAATACGATTTTTAAATTCAATATGCATAATTCACCTTCTGATTTCCTTTTCTTATCATTTAAATGACATAAATTCGAATTTTTTATCTTCTGTGTTGAAATTCTTTTTCTTCGGTGTTGTTTTTTCTTTGATTCTTCATTTGGATGAATACGTTCTAAACTGAAATTAATTTCTTCTTTCATATCACATTTTTTAATCTTCATTGGTGTATTTATTATCTTCTTTTTCCAATGCTTAGCATCATTGAAAAACACAGTATAATCATGGCTTTCTGATTGAAAACCAAAATCATCCTCCTCAATGTGTGGACGTTTTTTTCGTTTATATCGTCTTTTTCTTATTTCATTATCCTCGCGTGAATCAGCACAAATCTCTTCATTCAATTCGTTTTCAGTGATAACAGTTTCTTTATTTTTATCATGTGAATGGTTCGTTTTTAATATTTTTTTTTTCCAAAATCCTAAATCAGACATAGAAATAGAATATTCTTTACTAATAGATGCTAAATTATATTTTTCCATAAACAGAGGTTTTGAAAATTCATCAATATCAGAATTCAATCCTAAAATAAATGGATCGGTTGATGAATTGGTTGACGTTATCAAAGATTCTTCATTTAATGATAAAAAATTTGCATCGTCATCATCACAAAGCTTTAAATCAGTAAGCTCCGTTAATAATTGATTTTTGTTATCATTGAATGATAACAAAGAATCTTTACAAAATAATACTTTATAAGATTTATCATCTTCATTAGATGAATTTGCCTCAGTAACATTTTTCTCAGTCAAATGAGGATCTATTGCTTCAATATTTGAGTAAGAAAAGTCATTTGATAAGGAGTCCATACTTCTTATATTAAAATCAAGTAAGGAAGGAGCTAATTCTTTTGTATTCTCCGCACTTATATCGATATTTAATAAACGAGAATCTATCGACATATCACAAATGTAATCGTCAAAAAAATCATTAGATATTGAATAAATCTTATTTGATTCAATATCTGGATTGCTCTTATTCTTGATAATATCACTATTTGAAAAAATGCCATTGGAATCAGTTAGAATTGATGCATCATTAAATCTAGAAATATCACAGTTTTCGTCAATTGAATTTGCAACGTCAAATTCAAAAGGTTTAATAACATCATTAATAGTGGACTCAATAATGTTATTGGGATAGTTACAGTTATCTGTACTATCCGCCATTTCTCTATTATCATCTATATTATGAACATATTTTGAATATTCCATAATATCTCTTTTCTTCAAAAGTTGTAACCACTTAAGATTTCTTTTCTTTCTATTTTTTTTTAAATTTTCTTCTTCAGTTAAATCAATGAAAATAATTTCATTGGTTTTCAGTTTCTGTTTCTTTTTTAACATAATTTGTTTTTGGAATTTGATCCGATTGTGTGTCTTTTTAGGCAATGCATCCTCAATTTGTATATGATCATTACACCTGTTGTTTATCTGTAACGAATAAAAGAACAATGTTAAAACTGTTTGTGACTAATTAGAAGTTCAACTAATATGTTCATTTGGTACCTTAATTACATCGGATTCTTCTGAACATGCTGATTTATATAGATTTTCTTCATACTGAATAAAACTTTCTATTGCTGTTTCTAATTCAAAAGATGTGGTTTGGAGGTACCAGTGATGCCACATGGATGAGTTGATAAAGTTTTTTGGTGGCTGTTTTATAAAATGCATGTTTTTCAGGCATAATGAAGGCATTGTGGAACCCATAATTTTTATTGCTAAGCCATTTATCTTTTTTAATTCTTCTTGATTGTCACTCAAAGATTTCCACAATTTTAAGGCAAGAATATAACGCACAAATACAATACTTGTTAGTTGCAATTCAGTTTTTGCAATGTTTGAAAAGTATTTTCTAGAAATAATGTATATACATTTTTAGATAATGTGACATTATGATTTTGTTATGCAAATTAAAAAAATCTTTTAATAATTTTATAAATCAAAACATAAACTTACGCAAATATCCACAAACATATTTTTTTATTTTCCTTTAAATGGCTCTTAAAAAAGACTTTAAAAATATGCTCCTCTGATTTACCTTAAAATCATTTAAGAGTATATAATATAGTAAATATAATATATAGTAACAACGTAATAGAGATTAAATATTTGTTTTACTGATAAGCAGGCTTTAGTAAAAAAATTAAAATACCTAAATATATATAAAGCGCAGTGAGCAGCATATTCGATAGTTGACCCGTAGAAGTTTTAACATTTTTCAATAATTTGAGCTCCAAATTCGTATACACTACTAAGATATCTGATATTTTTTGCAGATAAAAGTGATCGTCGACTTTCTAAAATAAAATTAAATCATAAGTTATTTTTTCATACAGCTCTATTTGATAATTTAACCAACCTCTTTGCATTGGTGCCAATGAAAATACAACAGAATATTGCTTATATGGTTTCTTAACATGGACAGTTTAGAATGATTTGTATCCCACAACAAGGCATCTCTGGTCACATTTCTATAAAATGCAATATAAACATTAACTACTTTTTTGAAAAGAAGACACTAAAAATAATAAGAATTCTATACATACTCAGCATAAGCAGTTAGAGCACACTTAAAAAGTTCATAATTTGCACTTCCAGCTAACTGTAAAGTAGTTGCAGTGAACTTTTCTAACCAGATGCAAGCGCAATGTTGAGTCGTGGGATTATTCAGTGATATTGTTTGACCAGCGTTACCTGTAAAGGGAAACAAGAGGGAGCGTTAATTCGGCACAAGTCATCCTACAACAATATAGTAAAATTTTCATCATTACAATGTAAATTGTTCTTGCTGGAGTATGATGGTGAATGAATATTCGTGACAGTACTACTAACAACTGTGTCCTGCATAGGAGAGACTACACTGACAATCGCCATCTCTGGAAAATGAATGAATATGGCTTTGTTTACCGATTCTTATGTTGGGTTCGCATTCGTTACGTGCGTTATTGCCTACCTTCACATTTGGGAATTAATTCTTCCATCGTTCGACGCTCTATTTCCATTTAACTGATTGCTATACACAAACAAGTCGGCTCTTCCCTTAACTTTATTGATTGTCAAATAAAAGTAACGCTGTCACTTGGTAAATTATTGCATTGCAATAATTTCACCCTCTGCGATATGCCGATATTCTCTCTCTGGGCGAAGTTGCCAAATCGAGCGCGCGGATATCGATTTTGTATTATATATACTATATATATATAGTGTGTGTATATATAATAATAATTCCCAGTGCCACCTATCGACATTCTCTGGGAATAAGCAAGGAAATTTCAAAATCTTGTTTTGCAATTCATTTGAACTCGACACTTTTATTTGAATTCCAATGAATAACTTATTCGAGTGAGCTTATTCTCAAGAATATCTTACGATTGTACGTTTCATTGTCAGGCTTATCGTATGCGCTGAATCGAATCGCAGCTCCGTTCGAGCGATTCGCGGCAAAACTAGATGTAGTTGCGCGCTGTATAGACGCAGACGACAGTATCTACTCTGTTTCTTTAACTCGCCTGTTTTATAGCTAGAGGTCTATGCGCTCTGTTTTACGGACGAGAGAGATACTACTCTCCTACAGCCTACAGTTCTGTTAGCTCTAGGCTCTAGCAGGCTCTAGTCACAGTTCGTACAGTTTGCACTAGACAGTGTCGCGCGCGTAGTTTGTGGCGTACCGTACCACTGACACTACTGACTACACCCCGCGACTAGATGTGAGAGAGTGCAGCAGTAGCATCAGCAGCAGCAGTAGCAGCAACGGAGGCCTCCTGAATGCGGTTTTTATGACGCCTCGTCTGGGTAGCAGCAGCGCTAGCACCCGCAGGGCTAACGTCCCCGCATTGAGCTAAAGGGTAAACACACATACGAGGCCGCGAGATCATCCAAGACACCGGTATTGATGGTAATGCATGCGAGGAAACCACAAAGGATCAACGATGGGTAGGGCACCGACCTTTTACTCTCTCGCTCATTCGCTTTTTTATTTCTCTCTTTCTCTCTCTCTCTCTCTCTCTCTCTCTCTCGCTCTCACTTATAGACACTTTGTACTTTGCCCTCTCCCTCTTTCGCCACATTTATTATACTCTTTCTCTCTCGCTCTACGTCTAATGCTCTCAGCTACACCTACATGCTATATTACTGGCTATTGTCGTAGCCCTTTATTTTTCACGATGTATTAATAGCTCGACTTTCCGATGTTTGTTGCAGGTACTTTGAAAAGCATCAGGCCCATCCCTATCAGGTAAATATGTAATATAATGGTTTGCGTTATTGAATTGTCGAATGAAAATTCTTTGGCTATTCCGCTGTTTCTCGGAACGTTAGATATTTCTCTCGAATCAGTTGAACGACAAACGTGTATTCATTTACATTATTGCCTTTCACGCTGGTCGTCTTCGATCTATCTCAGTTTTTAAGAATGTCAGTTGAAAAAAAATCTTTTTTTGAGTCTCTGGAAAATCGTTTACGCTCGCTGTACACTGTTTCGTTCTCAACACAACTAATCTCGACGCTTTTTTATATCCAGTCGTTACGCGAGAGTCGATGTACAAGTCGAGGACAGTGATTCGAGTCAAAATAATAAAAAAAAGTATATGCAAAAGTTTTGTTACGCACTCTCAACCGCAGAGAGCCTATTTTGTAGGTTAGAAGTACGTAAGAAATTGGCGTATGCACGTATAGGTATATGATATATCTATAGGTATAACGCGCTGATGAGAGAGCGACCGCGAGCGCAGAGGGAGCGCAAAGAGACGAGTGCGAACGAGCGAGAGAAAGAGAGAGATAGAGAGCGACTGAGAGCGACTGAGAGAGACATCCTATATATTCCGAACCGAGTATATCGTACTTCCTCGCAAAGATGGAGCCGATTTATTGTCCCGCGTAGGAAAAATCACGTATTCCCGAGCCAGCAGCAGAGCATTTGAACCAGAGAGTGCCTTGTCCACAGTTACGCCCGGAGAGGAAGATTCTCGCGTTTGCGTCGAGTCTAGGCCGCGCAGCGATATGAAATAGAAAGAGCCGAAAGCCAAAGTAGTAAAGAAGCGGGCAAGGAGTCGACGCAAGTTGAGACAGTATAGACACCGAGAGGGAGAGAGAGAGAGAAAGAGAGAGAAAGAGAGAGAAAGAGAGAGAGAGAGAGAGAGGGAGAGACAGAGACAAGAGCGAGCTCAAGAGAGAGAGACTCTCGTGAGCCTCGAGAGCAGAGTCAGGTGGAAGTAGTGGACGCGCGCGGGGATGCCGTCATCGCCGTCAGCCGCGACAGCTGCAGCAACACCAACGACGATTCGGCCGCGTAAACATAACCTCGTTAACCGCGGTGGCAGCGGCGGCGGCTCTTCGTCCGGCTACGGAGGAAAAATCAATAACCCACATATCTCTTTACTCCGGACAGTCCGGGCTGCTTCTGCTGCTGCTGCTGTTGATCGTCTCCGTGGGAGCCATTCGGCGAAGCGATGTCTTGGAGGCACTGCCAAAGTCGCGCGACTGCCAACGACGACGATTATCCTCTCATAAGAGTACGGACGCGCCTTCTTCTTTTTTTTTCTACCTGCTGTTCCTTTCCCGACCTTACGTCCGATTTTCTTTTAACATCTTTTTCCAATGTTATTGTAGTCGCTACTCTGGACCAAGGCCAACCATAATTCATTGTTTTAACAAACTCTGATCAATAATTATCGCTTCTACTTCCTTTAATTTCATCCAACTACCTAACAAGGATATTAATTATTTCTTTGTAATAACGTTGAAAAGCTTTTTTGAGATTCTTGCTAATTGCTTGAGCAATACAGTTTTGCTAAGTAACATTCTTTTAGGTTAGAATCTTGCAAACCTTCATTAACCTTTAAAACGAATTGAATGAATTTTTTTTTTTTTGCTTTACAGAATGCTAAGTACAGCAGTTCTAAGGGTGGCTACTCATCGTCAACCACATCAGATAGCAGGTATGAAGGACGAATGCGGGACTCACCCAACGGTAACTCGTACAGTCCTGCTGGGGGTTTGGGGATCGGAATGGGCACAGACCGAGACAGTCCACGCAGCTACTCTACTAAGCCTCTATACAAGAAGGAGAGAGAAAATAGAGACTACAAGTTGTCCTCCTCTAGGGATAAGTATTCCGGTAAATTGATTATTTATTACTATGATTTTCAATTCAACACCTATATATTTTGGTCAATTTGCATCACAGTTTGCAAAGGATATATATATTCAAAAATAACAAGAATAGGACCAAATGGATTTATTTTACTTTACTGTTATGCCTGCTTAGATTGTGCAAGATCTCCAAAAGATAAGAGAAGTCGAGAATCTAGGGATTCTGAGCACAGGACCAATCACGACAGGAGCAGCGGAGAAGTGAGTTTTTATTTCAAATTAAGCTATCTATCGCCAAGTTAATTTATGTTTTTGCAGCTATTGGATTTATTAGTTTACTAGTCCAAGAGCTTTTTGCAATTTGATATAATTAAATCTATCGGCATTAGTAACATAAAAATAATCATGTTACAATAAATATGTAATTAATATACAGCCACAAGATCTTATTTGAAAAGTTTTATATCTTAACTTAAAAATTGATTTGTCATTTGTAGTTTATCCTGGTAGGATAAAAACAGAGATATTGAAATGCAATAAGGAAGAAGTATTGAGCATGAAATGGATATTATTAATTAACAAAATGACTTTCATGATTTATTAGATTTTACACCCAATAAAACTATCTTCAAATTCATCAAGAGATTCTTCTCAACGAAAACCAACTCATAATTCATGTCAGGTTAGTATACATTAGATTTTGGGAACTATTGTGTTTAGATAAAAACTAATAATTGTTTAATTGAAAGGATAAGCGAGGCGACGAGCGGGGCGTAATGGAACGAACTGCGAGATTCGGCGACTGGTCAGAACATATGAGCTCCTCAGGAAAAAAGTATTACTACAATTGCAAAACTGAAGTGTCTCAATGGGAAAAGCCACGAGAATGGATTGTTCGAACGGATAATCGTCAACGCCAATCTAATGACTACTCATCGTCAAGGTCAAGTGAGTATTAAATGCTGAATTTTAGTATAGAAAAAAAATTAAAATCTTAATAATAATTATTTAGCAAATTATTCGTCTATGTCTCGAGGTCACGACAAACATTCCAACTCGCGGTCAAACAGCGGCAGTAGTAGTAGCAGCGCACGGGATGGCGGCAGCGGCAAGTCGTCCTCGCGGCAGTCCGACAAACGAAGTGATTACTGGAGTGGCCCTGGCGGCAACAGCGGCAGCAGTCGTGAGGAGGTGTCGTCGCGCGATCGGGATCGCGGCGACAAAGATACAGGTGTTAGTGGAGGCAGTAACAGGGAACAACGGGATCGTGAACGTGATCGAGATCGGGACCGAGATCGAGATCGTGACCGGGATCGAGATCGGGATCGAGATTCCTGCAGAGATGACGGCAGTAGCCAAAATCAGTCGCAAGCATCTGCTGCTGCGGCGGCAGCTGCGGCTGCGCAACAAGCTGCTCAGGTGCAGGATCGCACAACTCAGGATATGGATATTTCACCAGGAGATTCTACGCCTACCTCGGAAACTATTACTACGTCTAGTGCCCATGATCCGCTTCCTCAGGGACCTGTACTTTTAGCGACTGGTGAGATGTTTCAACATGTTTCATTGTTTATCAATTTTAATAGGATTTCACGTAGATCTTATCTGATCTAAATGTAATATGATACGATTTTTATCTATGACATTCAGCTTTGTGAAAAAGTATTTATTTTAAGTTATTCAAACAATCACGTATGATATTTTCATTTCATTAGCGTTACCACGTCTTTCGTCACATCCGACAGCAGTTTCACAAGTTCCAGGCAAACTGGGCTCGCCTACACAACAACACAGTAGTAGTAATGCACCCGGACCACCCGTTTCACTTTCAAATCTTCCCCGGCTCTTATCACAAATAGCGGGTAGTAAAGAGCAGCCGGATGCTCAAAAAGCTCTTCAAACCATTCAAACGGCAATCCTTCTATCGCGACAAGTAAGTTGGATCTCAAAATTAGATGAGTTTTTCTTTAATGGCAGTTCTACTGATCGATGCTATCCTGTAATTAAACAGTCAGGCGGAGACAGAACTAGCTGTTCAAGCGACGTTATGGCTCCGTTGAAAGTGGATACGAGCAGTAATATTACTGGTGAAGGACCTCCGACGCCAACGCACTCTGAAACTCAAGATTGTATAGACGCTCGAAAGTGTATGTTTATTCTTATTTTACAATTATTTGAGTGTTCGAATCTACAAAAGAATTCTTGTCATTGAGTATATGATCTTGTTGTACAGTAAACAGTCCTGGAAGTGCAAATAGTGTTGTACAAGGTATAAGTTCCCTTCAAAACATAAGTACGCTGGGCACCTTAGGAAGCTTAGGTAATGGCGGTGGCCTTCAAGCGCTTTCTCGGGTGCAACCACCTTTAACACCTTCACTGACACCCTCACTCGCTAATCATTATCGAGAGGACTTAACGCAACACGTACGCGCCTTCCCCGCGGATATCCTCGAAAAGCAGGTAAAGTGCAATAAACAATTGATTCAAATATATACAACTGCCATTATGATAGATATAAAATGATCAAGAATATAAATGATACAATGGATTAGAACATTTTACTTTTATTACGTCTTATATAAATACTAATGAATTAAATTTTTTGTAAACGGTTTTTAATCAGTTAATTATTCAAGTAATAAACAGTTAAATTAGTACAGGCATAAAAATATGATTTAAATGATAATTTGTCTTAAAAATAGATTTTCAAACATGTATTTATTGGTAAATAATAAAATAATATTACGAAATAATTTAGGCGCAAAAATTAAGTGAAGAAGCACATACTATGGGCAGTTTACAATGCACACGAGTTTCTGCAGAACTAAAAACTGCTCGGTCGATAGTGAGGCTAACAGAAATTCAGGCAACACTACAGGAACAAAGGTCTGAATTCTTTAGTTTTTGGTATTGATAAATTGAATAATTTATTATAATTAAATTGGATTTTATTACTTTACAGGATACTGTTTCTCCGTCAACAAATTCAGACGTTAGAAGAACTGAAATCCCAAAATTCCTTTATGTCTGACGATTCTTAGTGTAAGAGACTTTATAAAAAATAATGATAACGATAATAATAATTACGAGCTATAATTAATTCATGCAAACAGAAAAAAAATAAAACATACTTATTAATATTCTCATTAATATTGAATAATTAAAATTGTACCTAAATTATAATATCATGAAATAGGAGTGATATACATAGCGAATGATTGGTGGGGTTATTACCCAGAGAGGATGTCAACCAAGTCTTATAATTGATAATTAGTGCATGTCCCTCCCTGGGTCACACGGGGCCTATTTCAATCGACGACATTCGTGATGAATGCAGAAATACAAAACAAGAAGTGAAAACATAAACACATTGCGCGCAATGCTCGCATCAAGTGATTAGGGAGACGTAAAAAGTAATAAAAGAAACAGTGAATTCAACTTTATTGGTTTGATTCCACTTGTATTTCAACGATGAATTGTATATTTGAACTGTTCACAATTGTCTTGTATTACCTATGTTGTACGTGTCAATGTTTCATATCCAACGCAAAAAGCGTCATTTTAAACTAGTTCGAACGGTTTTGTTGTAAATCTCGGAATAAAATTCATGCCACAAGTTTTAAAAAAAATTTCGATCCTTTTTACTTAAACATCATATACTTCTTCCAAATAAACTTCCTCAGATTCTATTATTTCTTCTAATGTGAAATAGTCTTGGAATAGTTAAAAAAAATAACTTTTTGTTAAAATATGTATATATGTCAATACTATTCTTTGAATGTCTGAAACAAAAATAAGTTAGTGTAATAGTAAGGATCGATTCTAAAAGTTTATAATTCTTACATTGCATTGCTTGCACTTTTATAAATATTAGTAATTTTGTAAAAGTCATTTATAACATACATTTTTGTAAATATAAACATATATATACATGTATGCTTACGTAATTTATTAATCCATAATTTCATTTTTTAAAAACCATAGAGTTTAATTAAATTATTTATCACTTCCATAAGAAAATTTATTAATAAGGCTACATAAAAAATGGAATGACTCGCAATTGTGCTTTAAATATTTATACATGTAATTCCATATATATTTGTTCATACTAAGAAAGTCATCGGAGCATTAATCTTTAAAGAATTAACTATAGAGTACATTACCTATAGTTCATTAACGTAATTTCCAAAAACAAAAATTTATATGTTCGCATATTTTTACTTTAGTATATAAATTATTTTCTTATTTTAATTCATATTTACAGTTCCTTTATTGTAATAATTAGAAAAATAAAGAAAATAGTGAGGAGTAATAGTCTTGTTTTTTAGGTTTATTATCCATTGCAATCATATTAAACAAGTAATTACGATACTTGTAAGTGTACATTCTCCTCAATACACTAATTAATCTACACTATTGAAAAAATAATTTGAGTTAATAAGCAGTGTATTTATAGAATAAGTTTTTTTTGGTTCTAAATATTATAAAAAATAGAAGGCATATTGATGATAGAATCTTACATGTTTATTTAAAGTTTTACAAATTACACAACGAATCCAAATCCGTTATATTGTTTTTCTTTCTTTCGTTCCAACTGTATCCAATATTTGCGGTGCTAATATAATGGCACGCTCTTTGCAGTTTACAATAATTAACAGGTCATTACAAAAAGTTAAAGAAAAGTCGGCAACATTCTTTTAATACGATAATTAATTATTTACGTATACACATCGAATCAGAGTTTGGAAGATTGGAACATTCAATGCTTGATTTGTGAATCAGTTTTTTTAACATTCCAACGATTTTGTTTATGAATTTTTTATTAAAAAATCATATTACGAGGTGAGGTGCTCGAAGGTCAAATCATTTATACATTTATATATATTTTTATATAACAGAAGTGTGGATTAACAATGCAATCAACATATCGTAGTTTGAGATATTGTTTTACATTACTCATTTATTATTAAAGTAAGTCATAAAGGTGTTGTCTTTTAAAGTCATCTAATTTTGCTTTAATAATTGTTTTGCTCTAAAATAAACAAAATTACGCGTACATAGGATATGAATCTCACCATAGCAGCGTTTGAAATCACGAAACAGGATTTTTGCTCTTCTAGGAAGACATATTTATTAAAAAATAAATTTTAATGTTCTACCTTTGACAAACGTAAAACAATGTTCGTTTTCTTCTTGAATCATTAAATGTATAATTTATTTACATAAGAGACGTTGGTTTAAATTCTTTATGGATTTAAAACAAAGTCTTTTACTAAAAAAGGAAAAAAATAGTGATACAACTAAGCTTGTAGTTTCCTTCTTCTATTTACGCGCTGCATAAGAAGTACGCAACTAAATATTAGCCACGCATCAACACTTATTTGCACGTTAACTAACTACTTGTCTTTTTATATCTGGGACTTCTAAAAATTTATGTGCGCTTCTCATTTTAAAAACATAAGCTGCTCTGTTTCCACGTTTCATTTATTCATAAAATAAGAAAAGATAATTTTATACAAGTTTATTTGATAATATAACAATTGTTAGCAATAACTGTACATTTTTTAGAAGCCCCAATGAAAACATAATAAATTGCTAAATGATTCTCTTGTCCACGTTCTCATTCACATTTTCACTTTCTGCACACTATCTTGAATGGCCATTCATTCTGATAATAAAACACTTAGTACTATCTACGAGTTACCTTAATTGTATTTAACGCATATATGCATATATCAAACTAGGAAAATGGCATTCAGTAATTTATTACAAGATTATTTTAATTCTGGTATTTCGTATAAAAAAAATATACAATTTCGATTACATTTTGGAAATATTTATGTAATCGTAGCTTTGTACTCATCCGAATGCCATTTTTTCTTTTACATTTAATTTTTCTCTTTCACCTTCTTTCTCTCTTACACTTCTCTTCCGCGCAAGCATATTTGTTCATTTTTACTTCATATATATTACAGTTTTGTAGATGGAAAGTACTACGATAAATGACGTTCGTAGTATTAACCAACAGATACCTATCTAAAATATAATGTTAGAACTTTTATTTTTATATATTTGAAAGAAGACTAAGTAATGTGGGATAAATCTTCGTGAGTGTGTGTGGTGTGTACATATATAATCATATTTTTAGAGAATGTTAGTTCGCTTGACACTTGTTGAAAGGAGATATTTATTCGTCTCGTTCACAATATTTTTGAGCATCAAGTATGCCAACCGTTGATCTTTATTTTTAAAATGTAAAAAACGATCATTTATCCAAAAATTCTAGTGTACAAATCTTTTTATTAGTACGTAAGATTTTTTCACAACTTTTCGTCTTCTTTCGTATTTATAATATTAATTTTTGTATGCTCTTTATTGACCACAACTAGTTAATAAACGTTCAAAAACGCAGATCTACAATGTGATCACAGATTAGTAGTTATAGTCAAGCATATTGAGAAATGATAAGAGATTGAAAGAATTTTCGTTGATAAATTTTTATGTTTATCTTTTTATCAGCCGTATATTAGAAACGTCGTCCCGAGTTGAACATAATAAAGTTTATCAAGTACTTACCTACGAAACCGAATCGACACTAATTTGTTATTCATCAATCAACATGTTTTAAAATCGCACTTTGCGTAATCTTTCCAGTTTCTTTCTTTCGGACTTTCTGATTTTAACAGAATAATTTGAATAATTTATAAATTAAACATGTCCACCGGTTTCGCACATGAAAATTAAGTTTTTAATTTGACACGCGAATTAATGTTACTTCGTCATTTTTATACATAACTTTTACATTCAACGATTGATAAAGAAGAAAAACTAAAACAGTTTGTATTATCCATGGTCATTGAAACTGACACTTTTCTTCTTTTTTCCTCATTATCGCTGATCTGCACTGAATTTCTAACGTCCATAATTTATCTTCACATTTACTCACATACACAAATGAAGCGCATTGAATAGTTTACATGAGATGACAATTATTTTTGCACCTACTGTCTGGGCATTCTTCTAACTGCTTTCTTAATTTTCCTCGTAGGTGGAGCACTATGAAAGAGATAAAACACTGCTTAATACGAATAAATTTTGTAAATTGGAATTCAAAGATAAGCTTAGGAAAATTCAAGTTATATGTATAAAGTAAACAAGAAGCAAATTATTACTTGAATGCTGTAGGTGCATTTCCAGCTGTAAAATTGAACGTTGGTTGAGCATTAGGATTAAAAGCCGGCGCAGCAGCAGGTGTGCTTGGAGCATTGAAATTGAATCCACCTGTAGACGGTGCTGGCGTCTGAAAATTGTTATTTTAATTTTTTATTTAAAAAGACATAAAACAATGCCACATTGATACAAGATTAAATAAATTTTAAACTCACTCTTCCAAAGTTGAAACTGTTAGGTACATTCGTGTTACCGAAATTAAATCCACTAGATGCAGCTGGCGTAGAATTGGTGGTGCCCGGATAGGCAGGCGGTAGACCCGTCGGCTGGCCTGTTGTATTACTTGGTGCATTAAACATTGGCGTGGCGTTTGGCGCTGTTGTACCTTGTCCAAAAGGACTTCGTGTAGAGCTTGTATCGGGTTTTGGAGGAGCATTGAACGTGAAATTTGACGATGGAGTAGCTGAAGCACTGCTGAAGCTACTGGTGTTAAAACCATTTCCAACTTGTTGCGGATTATTGCTTGAAGCACCAAAGCTGAAGATACCCTTTTGCTGATCGACATTAGATGGAGCATTAGAACCCGACGAAAAATTAAATCCGCCAGTAACCGGAGCCGTTGTTTGTGACGATTGACCAAACGTAAACAACCCTAAAAATTAAATGTTTAGTACGAAAACTATGCATTTAAAAATATTATTGATATATTAAAAGAAAATATAACTGTTGTTATACCTGATGTTGACGATGAAGTTTCGGATGGCTTCGTTGTAGCCGAAAAAATATTAGGAGTTGGTGTCGTCGTTGAGAAGCTAGGTGCTGCTCCATTACCGAATAAGCCTGGTGTTGCTCCAAAGGGAGAAGCAGCACCCGTTCCTGCAGTTGGAGTTGCAAAAGCTGATGGAGTTGGTGTTACTGTACCAAAACCAGTGGTTTCTGCTTTATTTGCTGTCGAACCAAATGCTGCAATTTTATTATCGGTCTCGCCGAAACCTGATGCATTTTTCTTCTCTGGTCCACCAAACATTAATGACTTGTTATCGCTTGCATTTGTAGTCGGTATGGAACTTCCAAAAAGAGATGGCGTTGCCTGGTTTCTGTTCGATAGATATAACTTTTGATTTAAGTTTTATGTAAATTTAATAATAGTACATTGTTATAAAAAAGCAAAGATTTACGTTTGGCCTCCGAAACTTGGACTTGCTGCTGTACTTCCGAACATTGGTTTATTTTCTTGTTGATTTGCCGTTACACCCGTTGATTCAGCAGATTTTCCAAAAGAAAATGTAGGTTTAGGGGCATTGGGGGAACCGAATGCAGGCAAAGGTGTTGTAGTGTTTGAGGCTGCCGGAACATTTGTTTTAGATTGAGCACCAAAGCTAAATAATGAGGCACTTGTTGTTGACAAAGACGGTGCAGTTGTTGTTGATGTACCAGAAGATCCGAAAGAAAATGTTGGCGTTACAGATTTCGATTGTTCAGTTGGCGCACTAAAGAGTGAAGTACTTTTAGATGGTTCAAGTTTAGAAGCTGTTGCTACTGCTGCTGGCGTTTTATCTTCTACTTTTGAAACTTCACTTGTTGGCTTAGGAGAACCAAACATGAAATTATTAGTTGGGGTATCAGTTGTCGATTTTGTAGTTTTGTCAGCAGTTGAATCTAAAATATTACATAAGATAAATTTGTAAATTTAATATAATAATATAAATATTGAAGCATTAAAATTATTTAATAAAATGTTAACCTTTTGCAATTTGAGTTGTGGTTCCTTGAGCTCCAAAAACAAAAAGTCCTCCAGCAGTTGTTGCATCTGTTTTCTTTTCTTCCTTTTTCTCAGAAGTTGATGTTGGTGATCCGAAAACAAATCCAGTACTTGGTACCCTAGAAGAATCAGGCTTGACTGATGCTCCAAAAGAAAATGTAGCTGAAGTTGAAGAGTTCGTGTCTTTTTTATTTTTTGCATCGACTGCTCCAGAGCCAAATTGGAATACAGCAGTTGTCGCTGGAGTTTTTTCTTCTTTATCTACAGTTTCACTGGGTTTCGCTCCAAATTGGAAAGTCGCTGCAGCTGCTACAGAATCACTCTTGAAAGCAAAAGCAGGGGCCTTTGTGGTAGTATCAGTAGTAGTATCAGATTCTTTGCTTTTAGCTGAATCACTTGGTACGCCAAAACTAAATCCCCCTGTAGGCTGTGAAGACGTAGTAGGTGCACCAAACGTAAATCCGTTAGTTTTAGGTGTCAAGTTGGTTGAGTTTTCAGCTTTATCAATGCCGAATTTAAAACTTCCTGCATTCGCTGGCATATCAACGTTAAATTGTAGCTTAGAGCTAGATTTTGGTGGAGCTGCATCTGCAGTTGCTCCAGCTCGTGGTGTTTCACACGCGACACACTTGTTTGCATCAGTTTTGTTCTGGATCATACACGTATCACAAGTCCACGAACCTTCAGGTTTCTTGAACTTGTCACCGAACCCGCTTGATAAAGTATTACTTAAACTGGTACCACTAAGATTAGTCTTAGCAACCTTTGCAAGACCAGGTTGTGGAGTTTCGCAAGCAACGCATTTATTGGCATCCGACTTATTTTGCACCATACATACATCGCAAGACCATGAACCTTCAGGTTTTTTAAATTTGTCTCCAAAACCTGATGTTATCGAAATTGCAGATGGAGCCGAGTTTTCAATCTTTCGTTTAGGACTGACATTTATACTACCAGGTTTGGCAGTGTTACAACAGGGGCAAGTTGACACAGTATCTGTATTACGTACCATGCAACAAGGACATTCCCATGAGGTTTTCGCTGGTTTTGCAACATTAAACTGTGATGCATTAGATAAATTGAAAGATTCATTTGTAGTTTCTGAAAAAGGTTTACTCGATATGTTGATTGCCGATTCCGAAGTTTTTGATTTGTTAACAATCAAAGTCTGTGCACTAGAAGTAAATTTATCCAAAGGATTGTTTGCGTTAGGACGTAGACTGCTTGGCATCTTCGTGCTGCTTTTCATAAGCTTGTTTTCTTCCATTGCATTAGGATCTATAATAAATGACGTTTGAATAAATAAATTAGTAACTGACAATTTACAATTTATAAACATAAAAATATAAAAATAGTCGATGATCTCACCTTCATTTGGACATTCTAAAATTTCAATATCGTCTGAACTGTCGTGTTTGGAATTTTTGCAAGCTACACAATGCGTTTCTTTTGCACTATTTTTTATCAAACATTCATTACACTCCCACACATTTGAATGATCTATACTACTTGTAGTAGTAGTTTGTTTTGCAAAAAAGTCCATCACGCTACCAGACTTTAACTCACTAGCTACTAACGGTGTCTTTGTTTGATGTTCCTTTTCCTTAGGTTTTAGTGTCTGCGATGGTCCGGTCCAAACGAAATTTGGGAAAGATGGTTGAGATGTTAATGTGTCATTTGATCCTACACTTAACGTTCTCGAAAGTTCGCAGGTGTCATTCATTTCTGTAAAGTTCACTTTACTAGGAGACATTGGCTTACTAAAAGTAAAGTTATTTATAGACTCGAGATTTTTCGCACCATCTGTTAATTTGATTGGACTTGCGAATTTAAATGCACTGGTTCTCTCTACTTGTTGTTTCGATTGATTCTGCATTTGTTTCTCGCAAGAAATATTGGGTTTTGGACATTGAGGCAAGGAGATGTCGAAGCGTGGAAGATTTGAGATCGGTAAAGCAATAGAAGGTAAATTAACAGCTTCTACAGTTTCCTCCTCTTCTAAGTTAGTTTTCTTCTTAGCTTTAAGAGGAGCTTTTCGTTTGGGTTCGGCTTCATTTTCCGTTCTGTAAAATATATTACATTGTATGAAAAAATCTACTTCATAAACATTTACAAGACGTTGATAAAAATATGCTTGACTGTACGTTCTTACCGAATGTGATATTCCTGAGTTGTGAGAGTAGCAGGAACGGTCCTAGCACTCATAATCTTCCTTGCATTAACCGTTGTATTTTGTAGTTTCTGCCTTCGTCGAATTCGGAGTAGATCGGGCACTGTGGGAACAGTCAGCTCGCGTGTTAAATGCCTTAAGCCTACTCTAGGTGACGCCATTTCTTCTTCACGCGCTCTTTTTCGATTTAACGTAGAGGAATTAAGAGTAGTGTTGTTGCCAACAACAGAGGTATTTCCGCCGATTATATTACGCACAGGCATTTTCTTGGCGTCAGTCAGTGGTGACGAAAATTGTTCGAGAGTCTCCAGTATACGACGGGCTGTGTGGCTCATACCAGAAGGATCACAAGTTGTTGAATCGTTCGACGGATTAACCTGTACACTTGTACGTTTAGGTGCAGGCATCTGGTACTGGAAAATTATAAAACATTGT
This sequence comes from Apocrypta bakeri, assembly GCA_018906985.1. Taxonomy (NCBI): domain Eukaryota; kingdom Metazoa; phylum Arthropoda; class Insecta; order Hymenoptera; family Pteromalidae; genus Apocrypta; species Apocrypta bakeri. The sequence goes on from JACCIA010000003.1 coordinate 5,152,638, forward strand.
TAGTGAAAATACAATTTCAAAACTTATATTGCAGGTTGTTAAATTAATAATTACCTGAGATACATCAGCTAAAAGGCTGTTGCCTCTCCTATAGAGACTTGCTGCATTTGAACCTCCAAACATTGTATTACCAGGGTAAAATGGAGACTGTAATGAAGCTGATCTATCCAATGTATTGGTTACCATCATAGGATTAAAGCTAGGTCTCCTACTGCTTAAAGTTTCTCTGGTGCTACTGTCTAAGAAAAGGGATCTGGGTGATTGCAGGTGATTTGCTGAAAACAATCATTATAAATTATTTTGTGTTTTAATAACAAATTAAAAAGACAGATACAAAAAAAATATCCTAACAGTACTTACTAAAATCAAGTTTATTATCAACATATCTCCGCTTATTTGCGAATGGAGAGCTAAAATTTGTATTTGATGCTTCTTGCCGGTTATTTTGTGGGATCAACGAACTGCATCCACTCGTGCTTTCACTTGTCTCAGAGTTATCATCTACTCCGTTGGCTGCCACATTATTCTGCTCTGAAATGAGCAGATTGAGTGTTGGTAGGGTGTCCGTAACTTTACTACTACTAGCTATTGGAAATGCTGGAGTAGACGATACAAAACGAGGTACCCTACTAGATACGGAAGGTTCTAAAAAATCTTGAGTCTGAAATATACAAAATAACAATACATGTTATCAAATATTTTCAAAAAGGGTCATAATGCTCCATATACATCAAACAATTTCTTACGGTTTCATTGTGATTAGAAAAATGTGCCTTCAAAGAATCTGCATCGCCGCCGGCATTAGAATTTTTATTTCTACTTGGTTTTATATTAAACGTGCCAGGTGGGTGAGTCACATCCATACGTATACAAGGTCTTTTCAGCGGTGGCTGTGACTGCTTTTCATCGTATGCCTGGTACTGAGCATTATCAGTTTCCAGGGCCTGTAATCCAACTTCATCTTGCGAACTGTTGAACCACTTACTAATCCAGGATGGTTGTGGTATTAGGTCTGTCACCTTAGTCGCGACTTTTTTCACGAAAGACTAAAAAATGACAAAGTCAATTGATACTCAGAGATGAAAAAGCACTGAAACCGCTTCAGTTTCGAAAGAATAAATCATTTACGTTGCACGTTTACTTCGGGGAAAGAGACGCAACTCTCAAGGTTAAACGTAGCTCGCGCGCTCTTTCTCTGTGAAGGAAAGAGAAAGAGAGAAAGAGAGAAAGAGAGAAAGAGAGAAAGAGAGAGAGAGAGAGAGAGAGAGAGAGAGAGAGAAATGTGTATATATATATATATATATATATATATAGAGAGAGAGAGAGAGAGAGAGAGAGAGAGAGACAGACAGACAGACAGAGAGAGAGTGAGAGAGAGAGAGAGAGAGCGCGCGAGTAGTAGCTTGCATGCACGAGGTGAAATTGAGGTTATAAGCATCTCCGAGCCATCTCATGATCCGCGAAACTGCGAACGCTTTATCGTTCTGTTACGCGCGGGAAAGACGTTACACAGTCAATCATACTCCGCGTTGGTGCATAAGAAAAGCAATAAGACTAAAATAAGAGGAAAAGGCGGGAGAGCTCGTACGAAGATAAAGATAAAGAGTAAGAGAAAGAAAAAGAAAAAGAGAGAGCGCGCACGCGAGAGAGTGAGAGAGAGAGAAAGAGTGAGAGAAGGAGATAATATGGCTCTCTCTCGGTGTGCGTATGCTCACCACAGCACGAGAGAAAGAGAGACGATAGGGTATACTCACGTTGTTGGCATCGTAAGGTTTGGATCTGGCGTTGTGCTTGATTCCCGAGGACGAAGGCGTCGAAAGATTATTGTTGATGATGTTGGCCTCGTTGTTGTCCTTAGCCATGGCTTCTGCGGCTGGCTGCGGAGCCGCGGGCGTCCCAGGCGTTTTTTTTAATATATATAATTTCTAGGCTATGACGAGCCGAGAGTGCGCGGGGGGACTCGACTGCAGCGCGCAGTCGGACGACGGGGCCGCGGGGCCGCACAGTAGAGACAGACGGACACTGTACGGACGTACGAACGGATTTCGCTTTTCTCGCGGGAGCAAAGGCGGCGAGGGAATCAGAGGGAACGACGAGTAGCGCGCGACGAAGACAAAATCAGCGCTGCTCACGTTCCTGTTCAACTTCATCCCATGTACGATCGGTTGCCAGTTACTGCTTCTGGCAGTGTGTGGCCCTCGAAGATAAAGATATCAGTGTATATATATGCGATGTGATCCGTGCATGCTACAGGCGGGAGTCCCGGAGAGTCGGTGCGCGTACGGAGTCGCTTGATTCTTCGTCTCTTGGCGGTGCGCCGTAGAACGTCCTTCGATCGAATCCACAGGTGACCGAGAGTCGTCCGGATAGTCCAGGAAACTAGTCGTGTATCGCGACTTTGCACTCTGCACCACTTATGTATCTCTCTCTGCGCAGTCTGCAGTCCGCCGCGGTCGTCTTTCTCGCTCACTGCTCTCTCGCGTTCGTCAGTCTCGGGCCAGTCTTGATCACTGACTTCGCACAGTCGAGGTACTAGTATAGAGAGGAATACATCTCTCGGTGGGAGAGAAGAGCGCTCGTGGCGCCCCCACGGAGTACTGCACCGTTCCTTTATTCGAATTCGGCCGCCATGTTGCGATGGTAGAAAAAAAATAAAACTCTTCCTGCTCACACGCGAGTTTACCGGTTACTAGAACCAGCCACAATCAGTACAACATCAGTTAAACCGACTATTTTTCTTTTATACGAACGGCATTCGCCTGACTAATCTCGGAGGCAGTCAATACGTCTACGTCGGTATCTGTTAATGCAAGGAGTCATCGTACATTGGAAAACTTGCGGAAGACAGAAATATAACGAAATATTGCGAAATATAAATAGGACGCCAAAATAACAGCTCGCCATTGAGTAACTCAATTTCCAGATGTGCGGTTGTATACGATTTGAATACACAGCGTGCGCAGTTATCGAATGACAAAGTAACACTAATCGAATAATAGTAGTGTATTTATAACGAAAAACATACGTTCCAAAGCTAGCATCCTATTATGGCGACTAATCGCGTGTATTAATAACACGGAAATTACAGAGGTAGATCTTTTTATTTTATTCAAATCGAAATAGAATTTTATTATTCCAACTGAATAACAGCAATTCAAAAATTCCGCTTTCTTTCTTATATTCATAGGTCAATTAGAAATAAAATAAGCGAAGTTTAACATCGTTTTTCATATTATTACATGCAGTTTTACTACGTTAGCGTTTGCTTTCGTGAAAAGCAATCAAATATTTCAGATGAGAAAAATTGTTGATTTGCTCGCAATAAATTAGCTACTTATAAATATATTTACATTCGATTACATTGCAAAAACCGACAGCTTATATTACAAAGTATTTTACGTTATTTACAAGTCGGTTTCTTGGTCGTATATACTTTCTAATTCCTTGTCGATATTAAGGCCAACAAAATAAGTAGTTACGTATCCTTTAGGCTTCACCCACGTGTCGCCCCTGAGATGACACTTGATGCCTTCGTCTTTTAAAATTTTCGCCGTTTCCGTCGTTACCTACATTTTCAATAAACGTCCTTAATAATTACGATAATCTTTCGAAAGTAAATCAATGGAAAAATAATAATGCACACAAATTCGAATTGACGTATCGCACCTGAATCTTTCCCGCTTCACCCGTTGTGTCCATTCTCGAAGCCATATTAACAGCATCGCCCCAAATATCGTAAAGGGGTTTTTGCGCGCCGACGACTCCCGCGGTTACTTCGCCGTGAGCTACCCCTATTCGTAATCTGATTTCGAATAAAAAAGAAAAATCAATATTTTTTAAATCATATCTTTACACATGTTTTACGTATATGCGCGCGAAGAAGAATTCTTACTTGTACGGTCTCGTCGTTTGCATTTTTATATTTTCAAGAACTGACATCATCTCGGCAGCGAATTGAACCATAACTCGCACGACGTTGTATTTCGAATCGGATTCCGACGCGTTGCTACTGTGTGACGAATGTCGTCTTGATATATCCAAACCACACGCTGCCATATAGGTAGTACCTATAAAAAAAAAACATTTTTTTATAATACAATCCACATTTGTACAATCGTGGACGAGGATTTTTTAAAATGTACATCGAACCTGCGAGCTTGATCTTTTCAATTCTGCAGACGTAATTAGGATCGAAAAGTAGCTTATCGAAATGGCAAATTATTTGGTTAAAATCTACGAGAACGTTGCTTTCGTCGATCGATAAATCTGTTAAGGTAGCAAACATGACCGCCACGTTATCGTGAGCTTCGTGGTAAAGCGTGTGCTCGTTTGCTCTGTCCATATTTAGATAGAAATCGGCTAAAAATTTAACGTCGTTTGTAATTTTCATTTATTGTCCGTTTACTATACTATCGGAAATCAAACTATATACGTGTGTATACTTACCCACGTGTTCCGGAAGTATGTTACGTAATAATAATTTATTCGCGTTTCTAGTGTGAAACGCTTCGTCCTGTTCCATCGTCAATTGACGCTTCCACTGGTAATCAAGCCTATTGAGATATTCTGACTAGAATATAATTTGATGCGTGATTAATGATCCATGCCATTTGAGAAATAGTTCAGCTGATTGTATATAGAAATACCTGTCGATCGATAAGATGTAACGAAAGGGTCAAATACACGACGGTCAAAGTGTGAGCTAGTTGAGCTTGAAGATGTGGATTCCAGGTTTCACCGTGTGACTATTATTTTATTTCGAGAACAGACATTCATCGTAAAATGTAACAAAATAAGCCTTATATTTATGGATTTTTCAAAATCAATTTTACCTTGAACATGGATGATTGATAACTCCAAACAACCCATCCGTAAAACGTTGCCATTGATATTCCGGCAAAGAGTTTCAGAAAGAAATGAATTCTCAAGAAAATGAAAGTTGTCAATATGGCCAAAGCGCAAGTTTCGGTTAATTGCTAAAATACATTTTTATACTTAAATACAGATTTTGGCTAAACTTTATTTGAACTCATATTTTGAAACTTTAAATTGTCAATTTATAATTATAAATTCTGAATTCATATTCACCCATGGTGTTGAAATGCACTTGTGTTTTAATATGCTTTCGGTTTCCGCGATAGTTGATGTAATATTATTCTCTTCGTGAGAGATTTCGTACTTACACTCCAACTGCAATGAGAAACGATATTTGATCGATGTATTGATAAACAATCGATTAATGTTTAGTTACCATCAAATTAAAAACTGTTGTCATTGCTGTTATCATTGTTATAACTATATAGAGAGCTATTCTTAGGACTTCATTCCACACGATCTGAAGGAGATAAAATTATTAATAAAATTGAAAAAATGAATTGAAATTCAAATTAATAAATTAATACTTTTATACTGGACCAATAGAAAAAATTGAGTATTCTGTTGCGTGGCTCTCGTTGAGTACTGTGCTCACTATCGTCGTGGTACTCTTTGTAACGAGTCCATAAGAATTGGGTCCACGTGACAGGCAATAGAAAAATAATAAATATTAAAGCTATTATATATATTATTACTGTCTTGTTAACGAGATCCCAGCTTCTGGAAAATGCACAAAAATCTTATTCAGTGAGTGTATAATAAAACGAGAATATTAGATATGTAAAAGAAAACAATTACGTATAGTACTGCGTAATGGTTAGCGGTATAAATAGAATAAATCCAGCGAACAATAGTACAAACACCGAACAAACAACGTAGAATTTAAAAAGAGGATCCGGTTCTCTCAGATACGGCACTTCCCAACTACATTGCGAAAACGTTAGAAATATAGGATTTATGCTGTCCCATTTCGTCCACTGTCTGAAAATGTAACATATATCTTATTGTCTATTGAATTGAATAGAATCGTTAGTTGCATAATCGATATACGAATGTATTTAAAATAGTTATATGTATACAGATTGTGAGAAACCGAGCAAATAGAGAATAACAACACTTACTCCCACTTACTGAGTGGCATTTGTTCAATAGCTTTTTCCATTTCTGCGTCGGCTGCTTTTAGCATGAGATGATAGTCGCGAAGACAAGAATCCATGAAGTGAGTTCGCCTCCGAAAACTACAAGCGTACACGTCGACTTGGCTCCTAAACATTGCAATGACAATGAACAAGACTCTCTAATGCGTTTACAATTTTATACATGGTGTGTGCGAAAAAACATTTGAATACCCATTTATGTGATTATTTTTATTGGTCGATGTCGAGGGAACGGATTCAGTTTTGACGAAGGTATAGCGCACATTATTACCCTGAAAGTTTTTTTAATTCATCGTACTCATCCAATACCAAACATAAATATATCTTTACGAAATTCTGTATGTGCATGTATATATACATACCTGCGACGAAGATCTTTCGTAAACAGTAGGCGATATGAGGTAACTCCGATAAATGCCGTATTTGCGAAGGATATCATCGTTTAATTTCGTCGCCGGATTGCAATTGTACGAGCTAACGTCCAAGAGATCAAGGGTTTGCTGCGTCACGTGAACTTTTCCTGCTTCACCAGTCTGCTCCATTTTATTAGCTATTATAACGTCGCGAGACCAAACATCGTATTGCCACTTGTTTGTTCCCAAAATTCCCGATATTATTTTGCCAGAATGAACTCCTATTCGCATATTAACGTCGACGCCGCATTCGCGTTGCACTCTTGTGCGAACTGTATTTATGATGTTTATCATGTCCAAACCTGCGATGAGAAATTGAAAAATATTTGCGTTATCGAATCTTTTTTCATTTTCTTTCCTCGCCAAGCTAATACGCGCACTCATAGAAAAATATGCGTTTATTTTATATTAAACGCGTATTTTTTTCGACACACCTATGCGTGCAGGATTTCACGTTGATATTTAATTGAATTGAATTTGAAAAAGAACAGTGAACATTTTTTTTTATTAAGAATAGTGAAAAAAGACAGTTTACGGTGTAGTGATTATTCGTTACTTCAAATAGCTGTAGTATATCCTATATCCAGTTCGCTACTTTCAATAGCGAATATTTATTATACTTGATGTTCGTTAATGTAAATAACGAAATTCAAACGAGTAGAAGCTATTGAATTCTGAAATTATAGACCACATAACAGTGCTGTGACGTTTTCAGTATTTCAAGTATTATCTTGGCAACTGTACCTCGTAGACTTTTTTAAACTCACTAATTCAGATTTGGACAGTATGTATATCAAAATTACTATACGCACATTGTAAATAATAATAAAACTGAATGCACATTTGTGTATAGATACGTGTACCCATTGGAAGAAGAAATCTTTAGAACAGTTGTGCAAATACCTAAATCGACGCAGCTTTTGGCGTGTTGCGAATTGGGAATAGGTACGCCGCTGACGCAGTAATAACAGTCGCCGAGGAACTTGATTCGCAGGACATTGTGTCTCTCGGAAGCCTCGTCGAAGCTCCCGAATAGATCGTTGAGCGTTTCAACCAATTTTTTAACGGGTAACGTTACAGTCAGGCCCGAAAAATTAACCACATCCGCGTAGAGGATACTCACGTTGTCGTGGGTCTCTACGTATAAATTTCTGAAATTCACAGTACACCCGAAATGAAGCGCATGATACTTTGATTACAAGTTTTATACACTAGAGAGATAAGAGAAAAATGTCTTTACTGGGAAATAGGCGAAGTAGGCCTTCCTTCGTGGAACGGTGGTCTCTTGTGAACCTCTATAAACTTGCAAATGTCGCGAAAATTTTTCTTTATTTTCGTTGCGAAGTGCGGAGGTAAAATACTTCTAGTTAATTGTTCCTGAAAAAAAAACATCATCAAAATGCAAATGTTATTTCAATTCACTTTCAATTTTTTCTCGCGTACTCGTTGATCAAAAAGGTTAAACGTACCTCTTGGTCCTTTTCGTAATTTAGCCTAAGCGTCGATTCTACGCATTTTCGTCGATCCAAAAAGGATCTCCTTATCATAATTTCGTTCATAAAACGAAAATAAAGTCCTAAGCAATTTACACAGGTGTGATATATCACGTCGGATGATATCTAAACGAGCCACATATTTTATTATTCAACACAGATGATACATTAATATATATATACGATTGTGAAAATACTTTGAAAATATATTTCTGACCTTTGTACCAATATCAGGTTCATTTCTGTAAGTAATGAGTAATAGACTGGCAACGTAGCAAAACGACGCTGTGACTCCAAGAATGAAAGCCTGAAGATTGCTCGCTAAGGGTAGAAATATGTAGCAAACCAAAAGAGTGTGCGTAGAGTAAGCTGGTCTATTTTTCAACAAATACAACGATATTTTTAACTTTTCACACTATTCGCCCCAGACTTCAAATGTATTATGTGCATATATATATATATATATAATAGCATACCTGAAAGACAAGGTCTCGTTGTTACTCGTCAAAGTGTAATAAACAGTGATTATCAAGTCGCCCATCACAAGAAGAGAAATTATCATACAGGAGAAGTAAACTGGTAAATAAGTTTTTTTGGCAATTAATTCCGAACGAAAAGAGAGAGCTACTATGGGAAAAAGTAACGCATCGACTATTCCACATGTTATCAAGTCTACTATAATGTCTTTGATTTCTAGCTGCAAAGCAAAAAAAAAACACAACGGCGATCGATACGATCTTTTAATGTGATATACACTATCAATTAATACGTATATATATATATTTTTTTTTTCATCATACCGTTGAAATTAAAACAACGCAATGTGTTATTCCAAGAAGCAATTGCAACAAGACGAACAGTGACATGTAACCATTTTCCAATCTTCTACGATAAATTAAATACAATCGTTCGAGGCTTTTGTCTCGAAATTCTTTCTGAAATTTTAAATGAATCGTGTAGTAGATATAATCATATATATATGCAACGAAAAAAAAGAAGAAACGAGGAGTTTATCATAAACGAGAGTGTATTTTTAGTAAAAATTTTTTTCTGGGTTACCCTCAAATTCGGCCAAGTCCAATCTTCCAAATTATCAGGCGAAACGATGAAGCTTTCATCCGCGTTTCTCTGCAGTGAAGATAAAGAGCTTCTCGCTACCAATTCGACATCCATGTTGAAATGAAACTCAACTAGGTGCAAACTATAATATCGAACTAATTTCAAAGTACGCGTAGATGAAATATTTGTAGGCAATCGATGATTCTTCGATCGAAAGTGTTATATATACTCACAATTTTAATCACACATTTGAGATCGTTGCTTCTTTCGCGAAACGATGCCTCCAGATGTTACTTCGAAAGTACATTTTCTCAGCGCGAATACTTCATTTTCGTAGGCTCATAAAGTTACTATGCCTATCTTGAATACAGTGTTCTTATTGAAATAAAATAATACCGTTGATTTTCGTACTTTCAATGCCATAATGCGTTGAGATCCGTAGCTCGCTTACTCGACGCTTTTACTTATTATTCTATTTCACCCAAAAGATAACGCGGGTTTGCAATAAATTAATACTATCACGACGAATGCCCGTTGTGATTTCAAACGATCGGTTCGATGAAAAACAATTTCAGAAGAGATCGCGAATCGTAATACGCTATTTTGGCTCTGAATGAACAAATCGACAACTTTCGATTTGAGACATTATCCAATTGGACACGTTTCTAGCTACCGAGTTATACACTACCTACAGTACTTGAACTAGTGAGAACACAGGTATAGCTGTCAATCGACAAGTTTTAAAAGAAATATTGACCATCGACTTATCACATTGGATACTACCGCGATAAGAAGGCAATGACATCATCGACAAGCCAAGATTATATACATTTATCCATTAATATTTTCGATGTTCTCCATTATTTTACACTAATAATGCCCGCGTTTCACAGAGATACACGAGGTATATTGTCTATTATTTGAAATTAAAATGTGTCAAGCATACTTGTGTATTTTGAAGATATTCCGAGCCTTATTTTGTCCCCCTAATGCTTCATTTTAATGTAATCTGAAAAGATTTTACGGTGATAAAAATTATCTATCGGCAAACCATTCTCTATATAAAATACATTTTTTCCATTGAGTGGATATCATATGGCAAGAGTTACCTTGTAGAATATACGTTAAAATTATTAGGAAAATGAAAAGTTTTATCGGAAAATTATTCAATTACGGTAAATTCTTTTATTAATACTTATCAAATATTTCGACTATTTCTATATTATTATATTAACACACTTTTATCTTTATCAAACAGAAAGCATAATAGAGATTAGTGTGATTTCCTGCCTGAAATCAAAATTGACGATTAACAAATGCAAACAGTACATTGGGCGCGAGGTGTAAATAAAAGTCAACATTTTATAACAGGTCTTTTATAGTTTTTAATTTCTTATTTTATATTAATGCACTGCAATATTTTATATAAAAAGTTTTGTTAAATTATTTACACAATAGTACGCATCACAAAGGCAGCGCTTTCTGCTGGAAGCTGACCACAGAAAGAATTCCAATCATCTGGGAAATCCCCACGAGCTAATTTCATGAATTCGGCAACAAGATTTTTGGTTTCTGAAAAAATAGAATAATCACATTTAGCCTGCCTCTTTGAATATTTGGGTAGAAAATAATCAGTTTGTTTATTTTACCGTCATCTGTATTTTCCTGTTGAATTATATCAATGGAGATTTTCAAGAGCGCATTCACATTTGGTCGAAGTATCGCATGACCATTTGTATACAGTACTAAAATAGACTTGAAAACTGTTTTATTTTCTTCTAAATCTTCTCTTAACGGTAAATGACTGATGAATACCGGAAAGACTTGGTCCAATGGTATTATCGAATGATTCGTAATTATAAGGCGAGCTATAGCTCCAATAATATTATCCCGGGCGCCAGCATTTGATTCTCTGGCTATAAGGTTCGAAAGAACTTGCAGGATCTCTGCATAATGTCTGTAGTAATTAGATGTACGGAAAAATATTTTGAATTTTCAATTACTATCTTATTAATGCATTAAGTTCATTGATTATAATAATAAAAAGGATACGGATATACGAGCTCCTTTCCGTAAAAAGCTAGTTCACCAATACCAAATATGGCATTGCTTCGAACTTCATCGCAAGTGTCGTTTGTAAATTTGACGAAAATTGGAAACAATTCAGGCACGAATGCAACTACTTGTTGCTTTAGCGATGGAAAACATTCCAAGATTGTGCCAATGCTAAAAGACCTTTGAGCATCTGAGCTTTTGCTTTTCTATTGACAATGTTGTCGAAAAAGAAATTAAGTTGTTAATAAAGACATTCGGAAACAAATAATAAATAGAAAATGAACAAAAAACTTACCAATTTTTTAATGAGTATTGGGAATATTATTTGCAGGTATAGTGCGAAATCTTCAGGTGCGAGAGCTTTTCCTAAATTAGTCAATACCTGACCAGCGCATTCGAATAGTAGTTCGTCATGTTCGGCTTCACCTTCATCTTCTCCATCACCACCGGCTTCCTCATCATCCTGACATTCCGTGCGTCCTAATAATATTATTTCAATTAATATTTTTATTATATTCGAGGAGTATATGTCAAACAAGATCATTAAAATGTTTTCCAATACCTAACATGACATCTGTGATACAATTCATTATGGCTTCTTTGTGACCAGCCACAAGAAGGACATCCGCCTTGAGATGCTCAAGTAATTCCGCACATGAGTCAAGAGCTTGCATGACTACGCTTCGTTCCTCATCGAGTCTTATAAGTTCTGATAATTTGGGTACAAAAAGTGTAATAGCTTTTTGAGTGGCTGCTTTTCCATCAATCGTTGAAATTTTCGAAAAGTTAATACAAAATTGCGTTAGTGCGTCAATTGCAGCTTTTCGTATATCTTCTTGAGGATAGTTTATAACTTTAAATACTTCTTCAAACGATTTCTCCAAGTACGGCAGGAATGCTTCTCTGGTTGTAGTAAATTAAAATTATTTTTCAGAATACAGTAAATCAAAATTAAATTAAGATAAAATATTTTACTTCGTGTGTTCAGCTATTTCTCTCAAAGCTAAAATAGCTTCTTCTTTTTCTTCGACGAAAGCGTTTTCTACATTGTAACCAATAACATCGTCGTCATAGTCATTGTCATCTTCGTTGTCAGAATTTTCTATATCTTCTTCATCGTTTTCGCTTTCACCTAAATCTTCATAAACCAAGTATTCGGATTCGTCGTTGTAGCGTGTCTAAATAATACATAAGAATAATTGAATAATCTTATCCGAACCGTATGAATAAAGCATTATAATTTTGGAATATTACCACAATTCCTTCAGAACTTTGTACACTATTAATCATATATTCAGCTATTACTGGAAGGACGGAAGACATTTCTTCTTTCATGACTGTACTTATGGACGCCAGAAGGCCATAAATAGATTTTTTAGCATCAGGATCTTCAGTTCCTTTTAATAAATTCAAACCTAATTCCAAGGATTTCATAGCTAATGGAGCGAAATTTTGTTCACCTATGGTTCTTGCCAAAACGCCCAAAGTATCTGGAAACATCGTTCAAATAAAAATCTTTTGCATATTTTAATTGTTAAAAACTTTTTGTTTCTCAATAAAGTAAAGCATTTTTTCATCCGTACCTACGGCTTGTATTTGTAAGCAATTTGTTTCTTCGGTTTGTTTCTCTACCATTAGATACTGTTGAAGTATACCAATAATCTTTTCAAAATATGGAAGCATGTGTTCTTTACTAGCATTGGCTGCAGCTCCAATCGCGCTTAAAGCTAACTCACATATGTGAACAGGGCTGTTAGAATCAGCGAGTATTTCAAAAAGTATCGTCATAAGCGTAGGTAAATAAGGCAGTAAACCCTCATTAAGATTTTCTGCGAAAATTTCTAATGCGTAGAACATACGATCTGCGGAAGGTAAATCTTTCTTTTCTTGACGAATTTGACTACAAATTTGACTTAAAAATTGGAAAAGAATTGGAAGAAGTTCATCTGCGTAACGACTAATTTCTGGCTGCAAATGTTCTGAAAACTGTCCCAGGGCAAAGAGAGCTGCGTTTCGAACCACTGGTGAAGTGTACGTAATACCTTGACAGATGCATTTTAGAAAAGATTCAAGATACTTGGTACGAATGTACTCAGAACATCCTTCTGCTAAAACAGCTAATGACAGGTAAGCTGCCTTTTTTGCATAAATATCGTTTCCTTCAATTCCTGATTCGATGTGTTTTAACTGCAATTGATTTCAATACATTTTTATTAAAAATATGAAACTCAGTTGAAGTAAAAATAAATAAATGACGTTTGTGCTTACTAAATATGGAACCAATTTTTCTGGAGGTAAATGTAATGCTAATAAATCTAATGTCTGCGTTGAACTTGTAATTGGTGTATTATCATTTTCTCCAGAGAAATAAATTTCTTGATCTTCATCGTCTGGTTTTGAGCACATTTGTGCAAAAAGAGTATCTGTACAAAATAAGTACATTATCAATTATAATTTTCTTTAGATATACAGTTGAATACTCAATTTAAGTTAATCTATGACTTTTTACCTATTATGGGTTCAACCAATTTGTGTTTAACAATAGCCTTTTTCTTTATCTTAGCAAGCCATCCAATAAATACTACTGCTTTCATCTTCAGATCATCATCTAAGTCTTTATTATTAGCAATAGAAAGGCACATTCCAATTAAAGTTTTGATATGTGGCGAAATTACAGGCTGAGCGCTTTCACATAATTCATCTAACAATTCAAAACCTTTAGTTGCTTTTTCTTGATCCACTGTTGTCAATGCTTGAATAATTTGCATCACTTGAGGCATCAATTGATGATAGGCATTAACCATCTAAACAAATGTTAATAAACAAATTAACTTTCTTTGTTCCTAACTACAGAACATAATGTGGAATTATGTACTTACAATTTGATTTCCCTCTACCAAGGAAACTAAATGCAACATAATATCTAAAATATAGCATGATACTGGATTAGCTAAATCAGTAAACTTGTTAAGTGCATTGTTCAATAATTCCATAATTGTTTGCACATGTGGTAAATATGCATCCGGTGCTATTTCAGTCATAATTGACAATGTATACATGCCCAACTACAAGAATATATTGTATAAGTAATAGAATAAAATCAATATATTTTTTTATTACATTTAATTAACTTTTATAATATCTGCTATTACCTCTTGTTTAGCAAATTCATCACTTTCCATAAGATGACGTACAAACTGTAAAATTTCTGGCCAGCCATTATGAGGTAATTCGTGTTTCACTATCACACCAATAAGCTGTACAATTCCATTTTTAACGGGTTTCTCAACCTCGTTTATAAGAGCCTACAAGAATATATGAGATTAGACTACCGTATTCTCATTTACATACACAAGGAAAAATTGCGAGAATAATTTACTTGTAAGAGAACTTGTTTGAATTCTTCCTTTATTGGATTTGACACTTGCGACCAGTATTTCCCCTTATTAAAACGTTTTCTCAGCAGTAAAGCTGAATACTGTCTGACCTACAAGTACAAATACGATTGTCAAATAGTTTTATAAAGATACCTACAGGAATTATCATTATTACCTGTGGATTACTCGATGAAACAATAAGTTGATACAGTGCTCGAGTACTCTCAGGATTTTTAAATGCCTGTCGGAGCTCCGCTGTCCCCTAAAACATGTCAGAACATTTTATCATTGGCCATGGGTACAGTTAGTCCTGATACCCGTTATCAGAATATTGAATAATTCAGTGATAGAAAAATGGTGAATTACTAGAAAAAGAAGCTATTGACATAAGGACAAACAAGGCTTTTGTTTATACAAGTTATCAACTTGAGGTTGGGGTATAAAACACGTGTTGCTGCGGGAATAAGCCGATATATAGATATAGATATAGATGTGTTAAAAAACTAATCTGCCTAACCTGTTGAATAACTGTGGTGTCTGTAACTAAAAGTTTTAGTATTATTTCCTCCATAATTAAAATTTTTCTTCGTTGTAGGCGAATTTAGAGACACAGCCGCGATATACTAGTAATTGATAAAGGAGACACTCGGTACTTTCAACACTAGCATGGAAAACGTATGTCTTTTTCCAAGCTACTTTACTCGGCAGAGTGTGGTCACCACACTGTGGTGTGAGCTGAAATTGCTGGAAATGTATCTCGTCTTGCGCAATTACACATTCGTCCCATGTGCGCCCATTGGCCGATTCATACTCGCGCACTATTTCAAATGTAGAAGAACCGACAATGCTGCATTACCGTAGTTGCATACAAAATCTTATTTAAATATTAAATATTAAAATAACTTTAGTTATTATAAATTACGTAATTTTTATAATAAAATATGAACTTAAATATTTATTTATTTGTAATTATTGGTGTAGGAATAGTCTTTAAATGTATCATATGTTCTATTAAAAATAAATACATTATTTATTCATTGGACTAAACATTTATACATTTCAATGTAATGTATGTAATAAATAATTATACCCGAAATCATATGATTCTATGAATTTCGACAAATTCGTGGGAAAATATAATAGTACATTTAAACTACTAACTAAAATTATTCAGTTAATCTATAGATACAAATTTGTCTGTTATTCGAGAAGATTTAATACTACTGATTTGATGCCTCGATCAAATGATCGTTCTCTTGCTCACTACTGTTAAAGTATTGGAGCTGTTGAAGTACTTTTGTAAAATAAGTAGTGCGTTGCAGTGATATTAAATTGTTATAGTTTAATGGAATATATTATTTAATATGTATAAATTCCCAATACACTCTTTTAATTTAGTAACTCTCTTATTAACTGTAACAGTTTTTAATCAAACATACGATATACTCAAAGTATGTTAAAAATTCCTATACCGAAATTATGATTAAAAAAATATCAACGTTAAAAGCAATAAACAATATGCCAGCGCCCGTTCTTCTAATTTTCAAATAATGCGCCAGTGTGGAGGGCTAGTGCGCACGACAGTCGTGTGTGTGTCTGCGCAACTCAAGAATCCCAATGAGATGAGATAACGAGATTAGACCTACTGAGATTTGCGAACACACTATATGCACATCGTATAAGGCTCATCTCTACTATAACCCCGAAGCTATAAGCGGTAACGTAACCCTTTCGCGCGCGCGCGTTGATTTCCGTACATAATATACTTGATGCACTTGCTTGCACGTATCCCGACAACGAGTGAGAAACAATTAATTGTGAGCTATTCGTGTAACAGGAGAAACGTCAGAAGCAGGAGATGGCAAAAACGGTCAAAAACAAGGAACAACTCATTTGTTCCGGTGAGTCCTATAACCTTATCACGTTTTCACACTGCTATGTCCTCGGCTTTACCCTTGAAGACACCTTTAAGGTTATGTTTATATGTATCCTTTCTCGTTTCGCAATCTGTCGAACAGAGACGGATACTAGCTGAGAAAAATAGATTTTTGGGAATACTTTTCTTGGGTTAGAGAAAATAGCGACTGTCAAGAATTGCGCTGGTGGATTTTTCGTTTGGGACTTAGTGTGTGACGGTGAAGCACGTGTGCGCGGCATCTTCTGCTCGACGAGATTTTCGGTTATCTTGATCGTGTGGTTATTTTTGAAATTGTCCTAATTTTATTTTTGTATTCGTTTTTTCACGAATGCAGTGTTTTATGGAGATATTACTTCTGTGGAATGTCAGGGATAAGTTTAGTTCAACTCTGACGATACTTGGCAAAGAGAATCTGTACTCTGGATATATTTTATATACTTAGTTGCTATTACGATCAATCAAGATAATTGAATTGCTTTAATTTTTGGCTACAATTAGTGGTCAGAAAGCTATTAGATTATAAGATAGGTATTCGTGCAGAATTATTGAAATTTGTTGTTTTTTATAGGGATTCACAAAAATAGAAATAAAGAATTTAAATTTTTTAAACTGGTTTTATTCTTGAAATTCTAGCTGGCCAAAGAATGAACAAGCCATCAAATGCCTTAATTGTCTATGTGTCACAAGAAGCATGGCTAAAATCTGTGCTGGAGGGCAAACATGGCAGAGTAGACACAAGCATAGATTATTGTACTAATAAAGAAGAAGAGGAGGAAGACTTCTCCAACTATAAGTTCGAGGATGACATTCTCTACTTACGTTCTTTAGATCCTAAAGAGTGGAAGGAACAAGACCACTATGCCGTTCTTGGTATTAAAAACTTGAGACACAGAGCCAATGAAGATGTCATTAAGAGAGCATGTAAGTTCAAAGTTACTTTTTAGGTTGTTTAAAATTTATTGGTCGACAACATTTTTATTATTTAATTTTCTAGATAAACACAAAATTCTTAAACATCACCCGGACAAACGAAAAGCCATGGGTGAAGAAATAAGAGCAGACGATGATTATTTTACGTGCATCACCAAAGCATGGGAGACTCTGGGTAATCCAGTAAAACGTCGTAGTTATGACAGTGTTGATCCATACTTTAATGATAATCTACCTGAAGAAAAAGAGGTTAAGGAAAAGTTTTATGAAGTAATCGGCACTGCCTTTAAAGAAAACTCCAGATGGTCTGTTAAGCAGCCTGTTCCAAAACTTGGTGGCCCTAATGCTCTTAGAGATCAAGTTGAAAAATTTTATATGTTTTGGTACGATTTTGAATCTTGGAGAGAATATTCATACCAAGATGAAGAAGACAAAGAAAGTGGACAAGAGTAAGTACCGTTTACAAAACTTGAATATTTTCCTATAAAAAAAAATTAATAACGTATGTAAAAAAACTATATTTGTTCTTTATTTTATAGTCGAGAAACTCGTAAATGGATAGAGAAAAAAAACAAATCAGTGCGCGCAAAGAAGAAGAAGGAAGAAATGACAAGGATACGCACTTTAGTTGATATGGCTTACAACCTAGATCCACGAATCCGTAAATTCCAGCAGCAAGATAAAGACAAGAAACAAGCAGTAAAGCGAGCTAAACAAGAAGCAGCGAAGGCGCGTCAACAGGAAGAAGAACGGATTATCAGGGAAGCTGCTGAAAAAGAGCGAGCTGAAAAGGAAAAACGTGAAGCTGAAGAGCGAGCAAAGGCTGATGCACTGAAACAACAAAGAGAAGCTCAGAAAAAAGCACTCAGACGAGAGCGAAAAAATTTCAGAGATCTCTGCAAGGTATTATTTTTTTTTCTATACCTTAACATTAATAATGTTGTATCTATTTGTAAACATACGAGAAACATATTTATTACATTTTAGGAAAAAAAATACTTTGCGGAAACGTCAGAGGAAAATATAAGGCACATGGAGAATGTAGAGAAAATGTGCGAACTGTTTAAGTTAGCACAGCTCGAGGAATCGGTTAAGACCATACGATCGGAGGGTAAATCTGCTTTCGTTAGAATAATGAGCGAAGTCGATCAAAAACTAGAAATAGAGCGAAGAGCCGTCCTGGGATACTCTGATTCAAAAAATACTCCAGACAAACAGGTGAATTTATGAATTTTAATTAGTAAAACATTATTATGTAATATATCTAATTAAATAATTAAATATAATAATTCAAATATGAAAATATAATTTGGAAACAGGTAAAGGCCTCAATTCCTTGGTCAGAGAGTGACTTGCAACTTCTCATTAAAGCTGTAAACTTGTTCCCGGCTGGTACAAATCAACGCTGGGAAGTTGTAGCCAATTTTATCAACCAGCACACCAATTCGTCTTCAGGAATTAAACGCGATGCCAAGGAAGTATTGGCGAAAGCTAAAAATTTGCAGTCGACTGACTTCAGCAAATCCAGCCTCAAGGAGCAAGCCAATAAGAAAGCCTTCGACAATTTTATCGCAGAAAAGAAGAACAAAGATGTCGACGATAGAATGCCAGCAGTCACTGAAAGACTGGACAATCCCGTTACCAATGGCAAGAACACACCTGGTATGCATTGTATTTATTTAATCAATTTTAAGCCAGTATTCAATGTATTTTTTCAACCAATAATTTTAGTTGCAAAAGTAAACGAGGAGAAAAAAGAAAAGGACAAGGAAACTGCAGCAACGCCTTGGACACCGGCTGAACAAAAACTACTTGAGCAGGCTCTAAAAACGTATCCAGCTTCAGCGTCTGACAGATGGGATCAAATTTCAGCCTGCTTGCCTTCTAGAACAAAAAAGGAATGTATGCGAAGATACAAGGTATGTATACGAGATTAAATTTAAAAGCGACACCGTGAAGTATTGCACATTCCACAAATAAAAATTCATGAAATTTTTTCATTACAGGAACTAGTAGAGTTGATAAAAGCCAAAAAAGCGGCTCAGGTGCTTAAATAATATTGGTACAACAGTGTCACTGGAACTTCTGTGTCAACTGGAAATTCAATAGCTTTTACGAGCGCCAGTGCTTTACTGCTATGTTCACTTTCTGGCCGCGGAGGGTCTTCGCGGTCACGGTGAACTACCGTAAACAACAGACGAAGTCTGGCATCTTCTTGAAGTTTATGTCAACACTACTTAATAATTTAATGATCCAAATGACGTATTAAATTATATAGGACATTTTCTTAAACGTAAGCTCGTCAACCGCGAAAGTGAGATAATTCTTAAGACAAATTGTACAAGGAAAGAAAACATTTGTTTGAAAACTTTGGACGTATTAAGCTTAGTCTTTGTGATTTCCTATTGAACGATCTTGTAATTAATGTAAGATAAAAAGCAGGCGGGAAGAGAGGAGGATAATAAGCTCAGTAAATTGGATGAATAAAATAAAAAAGCAAGTCTGATTGATTCTGTTGTAAACTGTTGTTCAATCTTGACCTCACGATAGAAAACGACGAAATTGAAGATACCTCAAATCCTTATATTTTAATTTGACACATTTTCGACAACAACATTAACAACAATTTTTGTTAGTTTTTCTTAATTTTTTCTCGCTCTTATTCTTTTATTTATTTTTTCTCAACTTTATTTGGATTTCGCATTTAACACACGCACGCACACACAATCGCAGTCGCTTTTCTTTTTTCTGCCCTCCACGCAAAAAGTAAAATCAGTAAATATTCTCGTATCTTATCGTTCATGCATTTATTTCTCTAAATTCGAAGCTCCTTTTTTACCATTTCTTTTTCTCCAGCGAAAATGAGAAAAGTATATTACCAGTCAAAGTATAATTATTGTTACCGAATAACTATCAATAGTAATATTAACCATTATCAATAATAATAATAATAATATTATATTAATATGTACAGACTATAATTGAAAAGTGGTCTGAGTCTTAAGGTTTTTTTATTTTAAAATCGACGGTACACTTAGTTAAAGTGTTCGATAACGACTCTTATTACGAAAAATATGTTCGCTTGCTCGCTTAAGATTGCGCTTCCTGTGCCACAGATATAATTATACTTATTATTGTTATTAATATTAATGTTATTTTTTTGGTAAACTCTTACTTGTTCGAACATTACCTTGTGCGTCGCAGAGTCTTTCCAGAATCGCTCCACGATTAAAGGGCTTTGAAAAAGCGCTATAGGAATACTTTTTTTATTCAATCACGAGGATTAATTCGCTATTTTCTTTACGCAACAAGTGAGAACATTTTGCTCTTGGCAAACAAAGCTGCGAATACAGATATTAAAAAATACAACCAACTATAATAATCATGATAATGTGATTTATTTCAATACGAACAGATATATAATACGCAAGTTTGAGCGAGACTATCGCTTGAAATATGTTTGGCACAACGTAACGTCAAATTGAATTCGCATTTTTTCGAAGGCCTTTTATTCGCGGTTCATATACAATATATCTCTGTGCATTTGAAGGTGTTTGTTTGTTTGTTTGTTTGTTTGTTTTTTTTCGTAAACTTATAAGGGGTGAAGGAGGAGAAGGAGCGTAACAACGGCATGTATATGTATCATATAAGAGAGGAATTCACCATCCGTGTGTCTCTTCGGAGTCGCGCGAGAATGGAGTTTCGAAGAGTCGTACAAAAAATCATAAAATTACCTATATATCATTCTTACGTAAGGACGATTGAGCGAAGAGTATTCTAACTACACACGTAACTAGAGTACTTAGCTGCATTATCCAACCCACATTACCGGCAGCTGTGCTCGGAACTTGCCGTCCCTCATATATTTGCTTTGCCTTCTGACTCGTGGACGATGAGAATTTGTGTGTCGCTTAAGTTACACAAAGGACCAAGTTACCTTATTAGGAAGAATGTACAATATTGTTCGCACCTGTATAAAGAATTTAGCGCGAACCCGAAAATCTTCGCTCGAGCGTCGAAGGAGGCGGATGTCTTTTAATTTTCCAAACCTGTGCGCGAATTTCGAATAAATTACTAACTAGAATAACGCTAAATAGTTCAATTCTTGCAGTTTGGCACTCGTCGTACTTTTTACTCGTCGCACATCGTCTCCTCGCAGCGCATTCGGCGAAGATTCTCATTTGCATGTATGCACACTTTACACCGGCGCTTATAGACTTCGTTATCTTTTTTTTTTACTTTATTTATCGTATAATATATATTTATATTAATTTTATTATGTATAATAATAACTCTAAGCTTGGCCCGCCGATCGCATCATCCCGTGGACCTGCTCTCCAGCGCGGCAGGAATGCAATCTCTTGCCGCCACATATATATTATTTTTTTCGAAAGGAGGAGGAAAAAAATCGCCGCTCGTACCGAAGAAGAAAAGAAAACTCGTACTACATGCTTGAGAACAGGTTATTGTAAAAACGCTCGGTTCGCCGGTAAAAAAGTAACTCTTAAAAATTCAAATCTTTCCGAAGACTCGTATTGCAGTACGGTAATTATCTGGGAATACGATGTGTACATTTAAGTCTAGATATTTTAAAATCGTGATTTACAGTTATACAAATACCAAGGGCGTACGTTGGTACGACTGCCTCGGTTGGGTTTTTTGTTTTCCACACATTTTGGCGGGACGCGCTCATTCGGACCGCGAACGTTGACAGCGTTGCCGTTGTAATACTACACAGGATATAAGCATACAGCTGTGAACCGACAAAGGACGAGTTATTTTTGTTAGGTTAAGTTGAAACTTCAGTGTTTTGTTTTCCTTTGAGTTTATTATTTCCCTTGTCCGTTCTCAGCGTTGGATACGATAAAGCAATCGGTAATTTTTTTCAAGTCTCTGCGCGATAATCTAAACGTTCGTCCATTGATAATTAGATATAATTAATTATTAAGAAAATTTCTACAGAGATGGTACGTCGAAAATCCAACCGACCCGTTCCCAAGGCGAATGCAACGTCCGGCAAGAATTTCTCGATGAACAAAACAGTGAAGAAACGTCGAGTTAACCGAATAGCAAAAGAGATCAAACAACTCCAGCGCACGACTAAATTACTGATCCCGAAAGCGCCATTTGCCAGACTCGTGCGGCAAATCATGCTGACATTGTTCCCGCGTTCCGAGAATTTAAGACTCCAAAGCACTGCTTTAGAGGCCTTACAAGAGGCTGCGGAAATGTACCTGGTTCAATACTTCGAAGATTGCCTACTAATATGCTCGCACTCGAAACGCGTGACATTAATGGTGCACGACATGATGCTGTGTCGGCGATTGCGCGGTCGCGCCGATGTTATTAATAAATAATTTTAACGTTCGGATTTTTCAATTTTTAAGGTAAAAGTTATCGGTGTTGACAAAGTGCATAATTTTCATTTAGTTTTTTTTTTTGTTTTATTTATTTGATTAGGTTTTCGTTAGTTTATTAGAAGCCGAGAATGCTACCAACCGAGACTAAGCGTTACTGATAAGAAACGTTTTTCTTTAATGCTAGCATACAATTATTAAAGTAAAAAGTGTCTCGAGTGTTTGTGATTAAGGGCACTTACTGTGAAAAAATCAATGTTACCGTTATCGTTATCGGAGGATATAAATAAAATATAAATAAAGTTTATTCGCAAAGAAAAGTTAAACATGCATACTTAGCATTCGTTTATACTATGATTTACATTTTACTACTTTCCGTGTTCGTAAATGAAAATTCTATGAATTCGGTAAGTCATAAAAAATTCACAAAAGAATGTAATTGACAATGTATAAGAATACGACGAAGGCAAAAACCTGTATGATAATCTTATTTTGTGCTTTTATGAATGTGCAGTTCCATAGCGATACAAAGAGATATAAAGATACAACTATGTTTTATAATACGGTCGAGCATATATTTTGTGTTCTTTTTCCTCCTCCTGTTGAGTTTATTAATTATCTCGTATCCGAAGTCGCATTTCCGGATCCCTTATCCTCTTTCTCACATCTGGAGACTCGATTTTTTTCCCCGGCTAAGAATTCACAGTCATTTCGCGCCGATGAACCGTTTTACATAATACGAATTTGAATAAACCGTACTTTGACTATATAAGATTGATAAAAGTCTCCGCTGGTCCGAATGAATGTTATTAGATACTTAGGCACTTGTTATCTCTTCTATTCCGATTCGTCGTAGGAAAAATAAATTA
This sequence comes from Apocrypta bakeri, assembly GCA_018906985.1. Classification (NCBI taxonomy): domain Eukaryota; kingdom Metazoa; phylum Arthropoda; class Insecta; order Hymenoptera; family Pteromalidae; genus Apocrypta; species Apocrypta bakeri. The sequence continues at coordinate 5,176,141 of JACCIA010000003.1, forward strand.
CGACGAACCTTTTACTTTTACGCCTCGCGTCCAACTTGACTATGCAGGATCAACGCCTTGACCGATGGGTTTTTATTTATTAAGCTTATCGAAGCTCTTCGAATCATCCGAGGAAGCGTTCACACCCGTACACGCGCCACATTCTGGAGGAGATAAATAGAGAGTTCGAGAGAGAATTTTACAATCGATAACAAAATAACAAGCTTCGCGTCGGGTCCTGAAAACTATTCTAAGCCTTTCGTAGCAATAATAATATAATAATCATAATGACAATGATACACTATTTAGTCTAATACAGTATAATTATATCAAACACTCGATTGTCGAGAAAAACATTTTCTCACGAGTTTTCACTTTGTCACTTAAAGCTAAAAAATTATTACAAAATCTACATTAAAATCAGTAGTCAAGGATTTGCATACATCTTTAAGAATATTTTAAAAGCATTCGGTGTATTCTTTGACATTCGACGATGTATATAGAAAAAATTGGTACAGAGCAGTAGAAAATGTTCTCTTACATAGTAAATTTTTTAGTGATTTCGTACTTTTTGCGTCCTCTTTCTTTTGTTAGCGAAGCAAGAGGCAAAAAGTTAAAACGATTATTGGCCCCGACGCTTTTTTGCAAAATTAATTAGACATAACATTAATTGTGAATACGTTTCCGTAAAAAAAATAACGAAAACTAAAGTATCCAGAGGCATTGATTTTCTGTCTTTTATTTTTATTATTTTACATTATTATTCAATATATATATTATCTCTTCATATATGAATATACACAAATTCAATTATTTATATTAATCACAATTTAAAGACTTCGGTTTTGGTGGTAATATTTATTTATTTGCTTGTTTGCTTTTACTTCTTATTGTATCACACATATAACATGTAACATTTTTAGTGTATATAATAATGTTGATTTATAAACAATTCTTTCTCTATCTAAATTTGTCAATAGAAAATTTGAATAAATATTTAAAATCTAATTTTCATCGTCAATCGAGAATGCCTTTATAAAAAGTTCTATTCACAAAAATCTATAAATCTTTATTGATAAAAATGTTTAAATTACAATTACATTTAGTGTTATTCATTTACATTTATATACAATTTATTGATAATGAGTTTCAATAAATTTTTATAGTATTCATCGACCACTAGAGCCATAAATACATAGAAACGTAACTGAAAAATTTGAAATTATTATGAATACACAACAAACAAATGAAAAATAAACAGCTGCTAAGCTAATACAATTTTAACAATTTCTATAGGCAGTAATATGAATAAAGTACAGTAGAAAATCAAAGCCTCGCATAATCCATGTGTTAATATAAATTTAAATATGCGCCGTCAAAGAACACTGCCTTTGAGGCCCATAATAAACAAAAGGGGCATTCAGCGCCAATAAATCACCAAATTTATAAAAGATGTATAAGTAATTCTGAAAATTTTGGTACAAAAATTAAGTATACATGATTTTTCACCAGGTTACATCTGGTGCATACGAGTACTCGACGCGACACTCGGAATTGCACTCTCCATGCGTAAAATAAGACCACGAAGTCACTTAACGACGTTCGTGAAAATATAATAGAAATGAAAAGAGTAAGCTACGAAAATACTGTAGCGTATACATCGTGTATTCACAGTTTAACTTGATTATACTCGTCTAATGTGTGGCCGCTAAAATAAATCTTTCGTATCTACTTCGAACGGATTTCCGGGAACTTCAGCGATTATATTCAATAATATCTATCGCACTGAAACCGTCGAAGTGTCATTCAGTTAAAAAAAAAGAAATTAAATAACTATTGACCACGAACGAAATTCTCGTAAACGAAGTCGTAAACTATTGCATAAATAAATTCTCCTCATCACAATACCAGCGCGAATCTCTCTTTGTCTCTCTCTCTCTCTTACACACTTTCTCTCTTTCTCTTTCACTCTTTCTCTCTCGACTCTCTATTTGAGCCCACCGGTAAAAACCATAGAAACTCGACGTTCTCCTACATACATTGGGCATTATTTAGCCATATCAGACTTTCAGGTCCCAACTGGCAGTAGCAGCAATATTTTTACTTCGCTAAGACGGTGGCTGTAGTTGTCTATACTGCGGTTGCTGTTGGGACTGATGGTGTACGTCTTGATGCAGAGGCTGATAATCAACGGCAATTGTACCGCCACTAGGTGAGTTCGTCGAGGGTGAGTTCCAAGACTGCTGGTCGGCCGATGGTGGCGTCAACGTGTTACTTGTGCTGCGCTGCTGCGGCGGCTGTAGCTGCTGTTGTTGCTGAAGCTGATAGGTAAGGGGCTGGCCACGACGTTCCTGAAGTAAAAGTTGATGAGCAGCACGATCCATTTCCTCTCGGGTCATGTCCAAAGCCTCCTGCATCTCGCGAGACGTGTAACGCACGAACTCCGGGTCGCAGTATTTGCCCAGGCCTTGCTCTACTAGTACCTGAAAGTAGGCAGGAAATACGTATGAAATTTAAGAAATAATCAAATAAAAGTGATTTTACAATACAATGTAATAAATATTTGATGTTTAATAGTCTTATAAAGTATAATGTATAATGTAAAAGCTTCTGAATCTTTTAATAATAATAATAACGATTAACTTGTCTTATGCTCAAAGCGTACGATTGTATGTTTTGGAATCATAGTTATCATCATTATTATCACTGACTTTAAATTAATTGAATGTGATACAAAATTTATTTACACTTTATTCGAATGAATTTTTGTAAAAATTCTTTCTTGGTATAAAGTGATTTGTTACCAATGTCAAAAGCAGTGACAGGGTTATCATTATTATACCATACGTACAATAAAGCCTATATATATTAACATTATTTTTAATCCAAGAGCACACGTGTATTTAGTGTATCTTACTAGTCATAATAGAGAATACAAGCACTTTTTCATTTAGTGAATCATTTAAATAGTAAACGTTTACTATTCAGAATTTTATTTCAGATTTGGAGAGTACGCAGATAAGAGCTACTCACCCTTCCGACTAAGCTCTCGGCGCTACCGATGACCTCGAAGTTTGGCTTCCGGTCAGCTGGGCTACCCGGCAGACTGTGGGACAGGCGCTCTGCGCCAACGCTGCCGTTGCTCTCTCGACCCCAGGATGCTAAATATCGGTGCACAGAGACAGAACGAGTGATAAGATATACAAGCGTGATGAGTAGCAAAAATATCGATTTACAATCATTGCACACGTACACAAGTGCAGCAAATATACGCATATATTTCATTTTCACGCGCAATCGCTCATCCGATTACTCGCGTATACAGTTCAGACTTACACACGCGCATTAGCGATAACAAATCGAACAAAGCTTTAAAGGGAGAGTGTCGATGTTCATTTATTTACCAACTGAATAAAGGTCGTTCGCGACGAACTACCTTTATCGGTTGATAATGTACACCCCTTTATTTAACGAAATACGCAGCTGCACAAAACACAAATAATAATAATAATAGTAATAAATTATAAACGATGACATTTGTTAGTTTAGTGTGAGTTAGTGAGTGCTTGAGCAAGGGTCAAAACAATAAATAAATAAATCATTTGAAATGCATAAATAAAATCGCATGCTTCGAGCAACGTTCGACAACCAGGATTGGGTACTCCATTCGACATTTCTCTTCACTCTTTTTTTCAATTTCTGTCGTTTCATGTCAAAGTTATTACTTATCTACGGGCCAGAAAAATCCTCGTCGCATAAAGAAACCTCAACGAATAAATGAGTAAAAGCTTAACATAATAATATCGTAAATAATCAGTGTGTAACTGTGTTGTCTAGGGGATGTCGTGTGTACAGAATAAATATACAAAATCAGAATACAGTCTATAAGGATACAATAAAAAAGACGAACGCAATATCACAAGTATACAATAATCCGCGTTTATCTGCATCGCCGCTATACGTGTCTTTCTCTCGATCTCTCTCTCGATCTCTCTCTCTCTCTCTCTCGCACTCTTTCTTACTTGTATACATTATAATATTGATTTGAATCTATGTGGAAAGAAGATGACAGGTATCGTGATTATCACCTCTGCCGTGATAGGAAGCTCGGTGAGAGAAACAGGTGTCGCAGACCTTCCACTGACTGGCATCGACATCTGCCAAGAATCCGGCCATAGCTATAACTTGGGTCTGCGCGAGCTTGAGCCCATTGGCAATGGACAATGACTCCCTGGCGCTGTTCCTTCGGCTGCTCGAGCCACCGCCGAACCTACTTCTGAGCGATGAGCTGATGCTTTTCTTGCCTTTGCTCTTCTCCTTCTCCTTAATTTTTGGCTTATCCTTGGTTTTGAAGGAGGTGTCGGCTCGGTACGAGACACTGGGCGACGAACTTGTTGGTTCGACGTGTCGGTGCGGATGTTGTTCGTAATGCGAACGTAAAGACGAGGAGACCTGTCGAGGGGCCGCCCGAACCCATCCACCGCTGTCGTCGTTTTTCAAGCCAGAGGCCGAGCTGCTTTCCAACGATGATTCGTCATCGAGTTCAGCCAACTCTACGTCATCATCCTCCTCGTCTTCATCCAGATCGATTATGTCGTTGTCCAGCGCGCCTTCCACTTGCTCGGTTTTCTCCTGCTCTTCTTCTACTATAAAGTCGCATAGAGGAGGGTTGTTTCATCGGAGGATTTTTTCTCTTTTTTTTTATTGTATAAGGGGGTACTAAGGTGCGTTGCTATACTAAGGACGTGCGGATGTTTTGTGTATCGTTTCAACCAATGTCGATTGCGACGATCATTTTTTCAAGGGGTGCAAGGAGTTTATGCTCTTTTATACAGAGAAAAAGAGAATCGTTATCTCGGGGTGAGTATAAAAGATAATAGTTATCCCCAGAATCCCCTTAACTAGAGAAATAGACATATTATTTTTTTACAATCAGTCTGCCATGAGAATCTTGTTTTACTTGCTACCCAATTAGAATCGCAGGGAAAAGCAATTTGAAATAAAAAAGACCGTTGAAAATAAATCGCGAAGCACCCCCTACTAAAAGGACCACATAATTAACTTCTCGTCTATGCACGTATCCAGATGAAAGAAAAGGATAAAAAGAATTTCATAAAATTTCCAAGCTGCGTACAACCATCCGTAAAAAAATACCGATATACACAATAGCCACTTAAGCAGTTTATAAATGGGGTAGTTTCTCCATATACGTGAAACGATTCCCTCCGTCGTACCGTGAGAGCTCCATGTAGCGCAGTCGGCGCAGCAACCCTGGCTGGGATAGGAGTGATATCTTGGTTCGGTGCCTGAAGTGGACGAAGAGGCGAAGCTAGGACTCGGCGCACCGAGCGACGTATCCGCCGAAGTCGGATGGGTCGCCGTCGTCTGGGAATGAGAACGACTCGGTTCCTTGTCACCGATGGTTGTGGCTGCGGCAGCACTAGCCACTGCGACGAGCCGATGATGATGACGCTGTGACGGTGGTGTGGCCACCGCTGTTGTCGGCGAGAGCGACGTCGGGCCCGTCACCTGGCGCTCGACTCCGTCCTGAAGACTGCGCCGCCGAGACCGCCCGCACATACATTGTTAAGATTACGCATGGGTATACATGTATTGATGAGTTCATTTATTATTATTTTTTTTTAATTTTTCTCTTCAGCAGGTTTGATTCTTTTCAAAGGGAGAATCTTACGGGCGATTATAACAGTGGGTGGCTCTTTGTTTATTAAGTTATGTAGTTTTTAAAAGGCAAAGATGAGGTATGAAGCTTTCTGGGGGTTTGTAGACAATCTTTTTGCGGTACTTAAACGGACAAAACGTTTTTAATTCCAAAAATTAGAATTTTAAATATTTTCAAAAAAGGGGTCGTAGTTTATTTTGCTATTAGGAGATCTATATCTACGTATCATTGAATAGGAGATTTACGATTTCTCGATGGCTAATTACTCTACAAAATAGAAATTCAGATCATAATTTATAGGAAACTTCTTCGATGGCATCGTTTCAGCAGAAACAAAGGCATTTTAAATTGAATTGAAAAATTATTTAAAATTAAAAGCTTTTTTTATATTATTTTTCAAATAATGTAACATACTTTATAATGACAAATTTTGTCCGTTCATTCAATATAAAATCCTTTTTATACTCAAACGAGACTGTCAAAGAACATTTTCACTAATTGTGAACATTGGTTCCTCTCGAATCTTGTGGATGGTGAAATTTCTATTGTTTCCTGTGATAAGTCATCGGCGAGACTTGGATAAATCTTGAGCCTCTTCAATCATATGGAAGACTATCTCACAATATTGGAATAAGATTACACTATGACTGTGCCGTTAGAAATATTTTAAATACTAGTTATTGAAATCTTTACGTCGTCCCCTTAGTCGATGTCCAAAGAGCTTCGTAACCTCATGCCTTAGTAATTAATTAGGATGCAAAGTTCATGGAAGCTTTGCTAGCTTCGAGTGATTATGCAAGCACCTTTTATCATTCTTTGGTTATGTTATATAAGTTTAATAGGTGGTGAACTATGAGGTCAGAAAAATAATTATTTAATGATGATTTATATAAACTAGCAACTATTAAGCTATGTTCTTAATTATTATTCCTATACATAAGACAATTCAGAGCCTTGTTTTCTCTTATCCTTGAATTGAATTGAGTTTGATTCCTGCATGTATATTTACAATTCAGGGTACATTGTTTATTTACAAATTGATGACGAATGAAATTGTGAATTGGACATGTGAAAAAAGGCTGTGAACCAGAGCGAAGTTATACAATATAGATATAATAAAATGGTTCTCGGGTTGTCGAAGCATACATGTATATACGAATAAAAAAAGAATGAAAAGACTAAAGCTACAGCCTTGAAGCACGAAAAACCGTGGAATGGTACACACACATGCGTGTTATATATATATATAATGATTTTTCAGACACAAATTGTGGTGCAACTTAACTAAAACTATTTCACAATTGCAACCGCAGTTCTTATAGAGTACATACGCAGAAAATTTGCTAATCAACAGTCATACTTCACTGTAATTTCTATTATAGTGAAAATTATGATGAAGATTAGCAAAGGATGAGTTGAGCTAAGCTAGCGAGAGGTGCGTGGAATTGATCAGGTTAGTTATAAAATTATCTCAACATCAAGCCATATACATTCAGTATACGAATAAAAGCTGCCCATACAATTAGTAGATTTAAAAAAGAGAAATTTACATTTCCTGACTGCAGGTCTTACCGTAATCCCTATTTGGATGAAGATAGTTACCGCTACCTGGTCCACTGAAACGTACGACAATGAACAAGAAGCTTGGAAAAGAGGTAAAGGGCAATAGCAAAAGACGCAAAGATATTTGGAATATTTCGAGAAACTATCATTGTTTTCCTCGTACTTTTTCACTGTGAACAATTATGTACATTTACGTAGGATATCGAGCGTATAGACTAATTTAATTTTTTTTTAATATATAGAACATTGAATGAATTTTATATACAAAAGGATGTAAACTCACGTACAATTGCGTCAAGGCTTTTATGTACGTTGATGAATGATTTTGATACTTGTTTCTTTACGTCATTCACTGCCGCTACATTATTCTCATTTGAACGCCGAGAATGATTTAATAACAATATCAAACTTATTTACACTCACTCGTTTTCGTTCAAGTGAGAAAATCCGGCGTTGGAGCCGTGTTCACTTACTTATGAGTTAACAGTCACACTCTGATAAAGTAAAAAAATTGTAAAAAAACAACAATATTGTTTGAGAAAAAGAATCGACCTACTCATTTACAGGTGGGAAGACATCGAATTCAAAATACACAGTGGTGACAAAAAAAAAGATCGATCATCGAACAGTGGTATTATACTCTGATAACTAACGTCATAATCTCTATAATGAGTAAAAAGGATATATAGATTAAAAATCTAAAACATCGATCAATAGAAACGACCGTGCCGGATACGTATATATATAAGTATAATATAATCATTATCATTATTTCGACCAAAGGAAGTAATGCTAAATAATGTACACTGTTCATGTTGGATCATATAAATATAGCGTGCCGATATGTATAGATCACCCGTCTCGATTTACAATTCAGCCGAGGTGGCGTGTCAAAGCAACGGATGCCCTTTTTATAAAAAACTGCAAAAATGAAAACAAAACACAGGTCTTTTAACTTTCGTCGAAATATGCGCACGCGCGTCTTTCGATATAGGATATATATCAAATAAAATTATTCGTATATTGATATAAACATAGGATAATCGTGAAAGTTGAAAAAATGTATACAGCATGTTGATAAATCGTTACCTATCACTCATGCACTACACACCACGAGACATTGAAAAAAATGTTGTAATAAATATATATATATATAATATATAAAAAAATTCAGAGACGTTGATCAAATTTTTAGACTTGTGTCGCACAAAGACAATATAAAAAGTTATACTAGAAATATAAAATATGTAGAAAGTATAAATGTATAAAAATGAAATACGAATGTAATACACGAAGTAAAATTATTTCTATTATACGCTGATCGTCTATCGATTTAGCTATAGCAAAAATACCTGTGATATGTATATCTTATCAGAGATTATCATTAATTCATCCCTAAAAATGCCTGTGTATGTGTGAATAAACGCGCCTAAGGGAAGATTCTGTGCTGGCCATGGTACTTACTCGACGAGCTTTTGAGGTGGCCTATAGGCGCCCATGAGTTGCTGCCCACCAAAGATCGCCAGCGGCCTCAGCGGGATACTCTCTTCAGCGCCCATCAGCCGCGGCTCGATGCCCAGCTGTCCCATTGCGTTATCGCTCAATCCACTGAAATGATCCAACGAATAGATAAATTTTAAACGGAAAAAGTAATGCGTTTGATTGAATATTTCATTTTTTATCATTTTATAAATAAGTAACGAAAGATTTAATTATAAATTCAATGTATACCCTGCGACATTCGGCACGACTTGGTGAGATCTTGCGTTGATTTGGTTGAGAGCGTCCGGACCTCCCCTCTGCAACGAAGAATATGGCAGGAAATCTATGGAATTGGTCGGCGAGGCCTTGAAAATGAATATAAAGGATTTTAGTGGAATTTCGATCACCGCAATTTAAATTGGCACTTATACTGCAACAGATTTACATGGTGTACATAAGAGTAAGAAAGCGCATAGAGATTTATTGCATTTTACCAGCAAAGCCACGATTGTGGAAGGCACTGTAAATAACATATAGCTTACTTGCTGTTTTATCTGCAAAACTGAGAAAGTCAACATAATCAATAGTGAAGCGAAATAATTCATTGTAGAGCGCAAATTATAATGAATCATTGTGCTGAGTGCATTGCGGAGAATTGAGCTAGCGCAAAGTTACGAAGTAATTTAATTATCGAAATAAAGTGATAGATACAATTCTTGGCTATTCATAAGATATATAAAGGAAAGTCAAGTTCGCGAAGCTTCAATTGAATAGCTGAGCGAACAAATAGACAAAATAAGTATTATATAGTAGTGCATGCTTATATTGCTTATTCATAGAAAAACAATCGTTTTTAGCGACAATGTACGGAGCGTGTTTCGACAGAGCATCGAGCATAATTAAATATCCAACAAATAAATTAAATTTAACAAGCGCGTCACTTCTTTTACCTTGGAGCCGGTGGAGTTGAGTTTGAGCGAACGGGCTCTATTAAAACTATGTTGGCCGTGTTTACGCATACTTGACCAAACGCTTCCAAAGAGCGAGTGGTTGCGTCGGTGCATTGGCTCTGGGTTGTCATCCAGTAGCTCTTCTAAATTACCGGAGATGGCTCGTTTCAGCTCTGGACCTGCCTCGTGCAGCGTTCTCAGACCAGCCTAGTATAGTAAACAATTGTTTTCCGTTAGAAGACTCATTGTGATATTTGATCATTTATGATATATCGCAGGGATGTACTTCGTACCTGTAGGGTCACTGCATTGTGACAGTCCTTATCGCCTTCTTTCATCTCCAGTTCTTTTTTCTTTTTGAAACGTCGGAAATAGTCCTGTATGAGGAACGTCGCGTAAAATTTACCGACGGTTACCTCATCGTCCACTAGAAATAAGAACGTTATTAGTTATATACTTTGAATAGTTATAGATTAAAAAGCTTCTCAAATTATATACCTCCTGGAGGTGGAACTACTTGGTCTAAAAGTTTGGGACTCGTTCGCTTCCAAATCTTTTTGATGACTGCTCGTAGCTGGGCATTTGCTTCATCTATGTTGCCCTCGGTTTTTATTCGCAATGACGTTCGTACCACCGCAAATAACGTTGCATTGAACAGCACCGTTCCGTCGCTGTTCAGTGGCATATTCATTGATACTAACCTCTATAATTGCAAAATCCGCATAATTATTATATCGATGTATTATGCAAAAAATGAAATTAATTAAACAACAAATTACTAACTTTGCAGGCTACTCGATGCGGACAAAGTTTGCCGAAACCTAAGGGCGGTGAGATCTTTCTGAGCAACGTTACCACATCCAGATGCTTAATTCGTCCCTTTGCGTCGGGATCGTACTCGGACCAAAGACGAATAAACTCATCGAGATGGTGCGGACCAAGAATCGACCAATCACGCGTCAGGTAGTCGAAATTATCCATAATTACAGCTACGAAGAGATTAATAATCTGGAAGGCGAATTTTCCATTTAGATAAAATTAATTTTCTAAATTTACGACGAAGAACGGGAATTAAAAAATTACCAAAAAAGAGCAGAGAACGTAGAAAGAAATGAAGTAAGGAAACGCCAAGTCTGATCCACAACTCTCTGGTGTACTCTCCGTTGAATTTGGCGTAACAACGCAAGCAACCTTTTCTGGATTGTAAGAGCACGCCATCATAATTTCCTGCCACGCTTCGCCTGAATAAAATGAATAAAAAATCAATCAAGGTCGTATCCAATGAAAAGAATAAAATTTCCAAGACAGACAACAAGACGTCTGAACAAGGTAAATGCAACCTACCCGTGGCGGATCTAAATAGCACCAGCACGGCCTGAGGAAAGTTTTGGAAATGATTGTTACGATGTATAGGTGTCTCATCGTTAATGACGATTTTTCCAAACATCTGCATCCCGATGACGGCGTAGATAAAAAATAACATGACGATGAGGAGGGCAACATAAGGCAGTGCTTGAAAGGACTTAATAAAAGTCCAAAGTAAGGTCCTGATGCCCTCTCCTCGACTGAGTAGCTTCACCAGCCTCATCACACGAAACAGTCGGAAAAAGTTAATGGATATGCCTACCGGTGGCCCAGTCTGTGAAAGAATAAAAAAATAATTTATCAGTATTTGAAAAAACCTTGATTTCCACGAACTAAGTCTATAAACTGTACTTACGGTCACTTCGGAGCAAACAATATCGATGAAGCTACCTAGTACTATAATGAAATCGAATACGTTCCAAGCATCGCCGAAATAGTTCTTGAAACGAAAGGCCGCGAGCTTGAATATGAACTCGAGTGCAAACACAGCTGTGAACACCATGTTTAAGCCATCGAGTAGATCTGTATAAGCTTTTGGTTGCTGATAGAACTTCATCGCCAGTGTCACTGTGTTTATCATGATGAGACAAAAAATCGTGTACTCGAACGGCTGTGACGTCACGAACCACCAAACCTTGTATTGGATCCGGTGCTTGGGAATGTAGCGACGAACTGGCTTCGCTTTCAATGCGAATTCTATGCAGTTACGCTGTTGACGGTTAATTAGTGTCGTAATTAGTGTACATTAAATGTTGTACAGTTAATCAATCCGCAGACCTATGTATATGTGTCGATACGATTCTCTGTGTGTTACACAGCTACAGCATTTTGTTGCGACAAATCAAAACTATTGCAATTTTCGTTAAACGAGACAAATTTAAATAATGCATAACTCTACGGGGAATAATTTGTCACTAAAAACACGTTGACAATTTTATTTTGTATGAATAAGTGAATTTAAAGAATAACATACTTTAAAAGTCATGATTATTTTATTTGAAGACGCTAAGAATCGATGAAATTTAATAAATGTCAAAAGCAAGAGCAAATTGATGCTTAGATCTGAAACTGAAATTGGCCTACTTGCTATGAAACTGTTATCCACTAATAAGTGAATTTGATAAAAAAACATTGAAATTTATATACGGCAGTTCTGGTAAAGTATGTGACAAAACTCACCAGAATAACTTAAGTATAAATAAAGTATGTGGACAAATATGATCATTAGGAACTTATAAGTCAATAATTAATGGAATTACTCGATGTATAGTCAGCTACAAAATAGAGTGTTCCAGAACATCTAAAATATAACATAATATGAGCACGAATAATGGAGAGTTACATTATTCATACGAGCTATTTTTTAAATCTTGCTATACTCGCAACAGAAGATTAATATTCGATATGTGAAAACTTTTTGTAATAAATTTTCGTTTTCGATACTCCGTAATTTACATAAAAGTATTAAAAAAATTATAATAAAATTGATAGAAAATTGTCTGAATCTTATTAAAATACAGAGAATCGACCTTGTACACAAATATACCAATGTATACTTGCCTGATTCTTATCAAGTTCGCAGTTCTTGTATTCCTGTTCACCTTCATTTTGGAAGGTGACGATAACGAAACCTACGAAGATGTTGACCATGAAGAACGCGATAATGATGATATAGATGATATAGTAAGCTGCCACTATCGGTCGAAAATTGTAAATTGGTCCGAAATCTTCTTTGTTCGAATCGATGGACACGTAGAGTAATCTAATAACAGATATCATTAGACACAAAGAGATTCATCGCATTGAGAGCTAAATCTAGACATACCCTGGCCATCCCTCGAAAGTCGAGACAGTAAAAAGGGTCAACATTGCTTTGGCTACGTCATCGAAGTGGAACATATTTTTCTCCCACTTTCTCTCTTCTGTCAGTGGTTTATTAATGTTCCCATCCTCGTATTTTATATAAGTTCCTCTACGAAAATCAATCAATCGAGTCATTCATCTTCGTTTCTGTAACTTCTATTAAATGAACAACTTATAAATAGAAATGCGTTTTTTTGCCCAATACTTACTGACACTCCTCTGCTGTCATTTTCGATCTGTCGTTGCATATGAAAAACTTGCCCTGTTCACATTGGAAAATGACATAACGTTAATTTCTCTTGTAAATTGGGCGACGGTCATCGGCGTACACGTTAAACATTAGAAATGAAAAATGATAAAAACAAAACGGTAGCAGCACATAGCGAGTAATTGCACACTCGTGTGTACAAAATTAAAATACACGACATATGACAAATGAGATAGCGAGAAAAAGAGAGAGCGAGAGAGAGAGAAAGCTGAGCAGAAAAATGTTAATTGCACAGAAGCCAAATGCAAGGCGTTTCGCATATCACACAGTTGAATCGATCAGGTGAGAAATGAAAAAAAAAATCAAATAAACAGTGTCGATATAATAGTGTGCTTTGTGCGGCAACTTAGCTGCAGCAGCGCAAAGTGTGAACGAAATTCAAAATAACGGTATATATAAATATAATATAAATATATATATGTATATATAACGAAAAAACTCATATGTATATATAAAAAAAACATTCCTTGATGCTCGATAATATAATACTGTATCATCGTCGTGCAGTCGTTGACATATATCGTCTAAGATATTCTTCTCGATAAAAAAGAGACGTCGTTGTGACGTTAACAATAGATGCAAAAAAATAATCTGTGCAATGCAAATTCAATTATTTATTTTTCGTAACAGCCATTCATTTTTCGTGGCTTTTCTTGTCTCCCTTTGTAGATCTTATGCGGATATGCTATTTACGCTATTATAGTCACTTTCTACTATAGTGCGATTACTCTATATTCTATTCTATATGAATACGTGCAATCGGAAAATTATGCGATGGAGAAAAAGGGCGTACGCGATAATAAGAGTATATCTATAATCCATACAATGGGCCGAGTATTATATATTAATTTTTTTTTTTTTTATTCTTTCCCCACTTGTGCGAACGCGCATTCGTCACTGCATTTTTCAGCTTCGTATTATACAAATTGAAGCGACGAATGTTTTTTTTCGCGACTATGTATTACATACAGCGCAGATAATTGTATCCTGGTAAGAATTGACATTACTGGAAGTATAGGTCACTACTATTTTTATACTGTCGAATAGTATAAAAACAGTAGTGTTAGTAAGCCCTTATTTTGATATCGGAATGATAAGGATTGTGATAATGCACCGGCCCTATGCTTGTATCTGATTTGAAATTGACGTAAAATTAGATGGTATCTGAATAATGCACGACTGCGGTTTAACGCTGTATCTAAAGACTTATACAATTTAAACTCCATTTTACGAGAATTTAACGTAAATCTAAGATGTAAAGTAAACACACGTAATTTATTTCAATCCAATTAGAATTTCGAAACAGCAATATATTGGAATAGTGCTGGATCGAAGTACTCTACTAGCACATAGTACTGTTTTCGCGTAATTACGAGTAAAAATTTTCTGAAATGGACCGATCTTATCGCTTCAGTATTAGGCCCTTGATCCATTCTTACTAAGGTAGAGGTATATATATATATGTACATACAAATATTTGAGTGTGAAAACAAGAGTTTCCTACGCATGCACGGGTATCTCCTAAAGAGACTATTATGTATATAGTTTGTATTTGTTACGTTTATGTTTTAGTGAGTGTATATGTGTCTTGGACATGCGACGAAAAATTAACATTTCACATGCGTCAATCCCACACTATGTAGTAATTCTTTTTTTCAGGTATACAGAGAAGAATGAATATATGTAATAACATATGAAATATAGATATAATTATCTAAAGTGATAATGTACAAATGTATATATACTATATAGTCGTGTAATTATACAGAGGTATTTACAAATTATTTAAGAAATCCAATTCTCGAGATGATTTTCATGCACATCTATTCCACTCAAGTAAGAAATACTTGTGTTTTGAACGTCAGTGTGCGTGTGTGCGTGAGACGCGTCACGATAAAACACGTTAGTCGGATTAATGTACAAGCGTATCGGCGTTAATTCATTGGTACGACAACATATTTTTATACGAGTGGTATACTCCGGTTAGACAATTAGGTATGGAATACTATTCGGTCAATAGATATATATGTATATATATGAAACATCGATACACCAGCAGTAGAAAACAACACGTACATAATTATCACTGAACAAATAAAACGAAATCCGAAAAGCCAAAGAGATGAGAGAACCTTTTCGTATAATACACTGTTACATGACTTATTTCTTCTGTATATATATTTTTTTTTTCTCAAGAAAATGAAATTACGCTTGTTTTCGTCACTTGCTTA
Organism: Apocrypta bakeri; assembly: GCA_018906985.1. Lineage (NCBI taxonomy): Eukaryota > Metazoa > Arthropoda > Insecta > Hymenoptera > Pteromalidae > Apocrypta > Apocrypta bakeri. The sequence goes on from JACCIA010000003.1 coordinate 5,191,522, forward strand.
GTGGAGCAAGCGCCGAGAGATCGTATATATTGTATACAAGAATAGAGAATTTGAAATTAAAATTATATACACGGTGAATATAAATGTAAAACGCAGAAAAGAAACAACAATCTAAGAGAGGCAGAGAGTATATTTATATATAGTAAGAGAAATAGTAGTATATAATATACATAATAAATATATATATATAAACTAAATTGTGGTATATGTTGTTTTTACCTTGAAGAGCTGGACGCCGATAACGGCGAACATGAACTGTAGGAGATAGGTGACCAACATAATGTTGCCGATCGTTTTAATGGCGACGATCACGCACTTGACTACGTACTAGCGTATTTGGTAGAGGTTTCGCAGCCAAGAGGCAGCAGGTATCACATAGACACACGATTTTTTTTTTCGGTTTCGTTTTTTTTATTGTTTGTTTGGTTTGCGGACACACAGGTGCGGAGAGACGAGCGAGCGAGCACACAGGAATTCAATTCGTGAACAGAATAACAGAGATATCGGTATTAATTAATCGGAAATCACCAGTTCGTACACGGGGTTTGGGGGCGATATGGGGGACTATATGTATCATTAAAATTTCAATTCCATCACAACGTGCATATTAAATTTGCTCTGGGACAATTGTTATATACAGTAGTTATAATGTAGAAAAAATGTTTTCAATGGAACATAGTGATCGACCTATATTTGACTATTTATGTGCTGTTTGTTGTTGTTTTCTTCTGTTGTTTATAACAATATTCTGGACTACATGTTGAACTACATTTGGATTTGAACATTTAGTAATCGTCAGTGTATGCACATTGGACGTGATCTATTATGTATAATTACAAAACAAACATATATATGTAATATGTATATATAAATATATATTTCTCGATAAAATAATCTATGTAATCGATCGAGTTATCTTATTAATGAAGATCGATGAATTCTCATATTTTACAATTCGAGATGGTTGTAAAAATGGCAACGTACTGTTGACTTTTAAAATACTTGTACTTATAAAGCACACTTATTAATATTTTACAGCCATCCTCTGACGTATGTATAATTGTACGATAATATCGATATATCGCACTGTTAGTCATCTATGTAGTTTATTTTTTAAAAATTACCAACTTTACCCACTATACCCTCGTTCTCTTGACTTACGCGCTTGTTATTGATTTTTTCCCTAAAGAAATACGAAACTTCTGAAACCCATATATATATATATATGCGACCCGCGCTAACTTTCCGAGCGCATGCAGCTGATAATCCCTCGACAATTCACGAAAGATGACCTGGTATTTCACTCTCGATTGGATAATTTAATTTTCGAACTTATTTCGCGCTAGAAGAATCGTTCCTTCGGTCTTCGTCGCTCGACAGGAGGGAATTTATTTCTCAAATTATTACCTAACTCTAATATGCACCAGTTGGGATTTACAGTTCGAGAATCAAACGAAATTTTCGATTTTACTCTTGTCGGCATTCTCCAAAGCGTTATCATCAATGCGATAACGAGAAAAAAAAGCCTTTTACACAATGTGTATTGTGAAAGCCATTAGTTTAACAACACTTTACGTTACTTCTATTGTTCGCTGGCTTATATAGTTTTCTATCTATATTAGTAGGAGTTATCTGATTCTAACACACACACATCGATATGTATATATATATAAATATAAATGTAAATGAAAAAACGATGTTCTAGGGAACAAAAATGTCTAAGACACATATAGTATAGATATAGAAAAATTCCAATTGATCTAAACAATAATACACCGAATTACCAACTATTGCCATAGTTTAATATGTTTACAATATTGTCAAAGAACATTGTATCTTACAGTAATCTTTGAGTATTTACAGTATGGAACAGTTGTAAAAGAGCATTGAATTCAATCGTTTTAGGGTATTCATTTGTTCGCAATGGATTTCAATGCCTTTTAAAATAAAAAAATATTTGTTAAAATATGTTATACATGACGTGAGATATGCATAATCTATTTATATAGTTATTTGAATTCACAAGTAAGGGATGCAACATCGTCGTCGAAGGGAGATAAGATGCAAGTCGACTTTACTCTTGCATTAAAGTTGATCTTTGAATTTCGTTTCGCACTTTCCTATCGTTAATTTAATTATGCGTTAACTAGGCGTCTTGTAAGTCATAATTTATAATGCCGTTAGTCCGCATACCACCGCAATACATGCAATGATCTGGGTAATTCAATTTGTTTATTATTTTTTCATTTCTTTCGCATAATAATGTGTGTGCTTGATTATTTGAAACCATATTTATTTATTAAGCGTTTGTATGAATTCTGCCATCTGTTCTATTATGTTTCTGATTTTTTTATTTAGCAATGCGACGATCGTTAATCAGGATAAAAAAATGCACAGATCAGAAGATAAAAAAAAACGAAAAAATATGATAAATCAAGAATAATACGCAGATGGTAGAAAAATTTTGTTGTAATAAAGTTGTGTGTAAAAAATAAAATTAGCATGAAGCCACATAAGCGTATCCTTTTGTTTACTGTATATATTTTGAAAGCGATTTCAAATAATAGCCGAAAAATATATTATACATCACGATATAAAAGCCAATAAATGATAAAAACCTACTTCGGAACGAACAGCATGCAAAAGTTAGTTTTCACCTGACGTTACTTTTTTTTGCAGTGTGCAATTTTTTTTAATCCTCCCGGTAACAGAGTTTGCTCGTTGAATAATTTAACAACGAAAACATAGAACTGAAGTGGAAAGTATAAAAAAGTGTGTTATGCGATGAAGGAAAAAAGAACGTAGAACCGAGGTGACGCTCTCCGATAAAAGTGTAACGATGTGTAAGATTATAATTGTAATTATATAAAGTTCATGTAAAAATTAAACAAAAACATAACAAGACGGGAGCAGGTTCCAGACAATAAACCAATTCATTAAATGATTCATGAATAATTTCAACATAAAATAAAAACAAAAACAAATCCAGGGTAAACCCAACAGGTGCACTGATCGGATCACATAAACAATAATTTTCGCCTTTCGCCCTTGACCTTTCAGTCTGTCTATTTTTTGCAATATTTATCAGAACATTAATTACTTCAGTTGCAACAAAGCGTTTAAAAAAACTGATTTCTAAAAAATCAACTAAAAGGACGATAGGCATAGTTCAACAGACACAAACAATAAAGCGGATTCTGCCTTGGGTCATTGAGGTATTCACACGGAAGGGAGAAAAGTCATACTCCGATAATAGGAAGTTTGCATTGCGATAAATATAAATTTATATTTATTATTCAACCTAGAATATTAAATCTTCCTATCGTAATAAGGATAACTTTGTCGTACTTTTGTCGAAGTTTTATAAAATCAGAAAGGACAAGATTCTCCTTAGAGATTATAAAGAATGAAATTCATTTATTTTAAAAATGATTCAATTTTTTTCATGTTAATTATAAATCAGTTAAGGAACATAAAGATACACAGCAAAAATACATATTTATCCTCTGTAACGACCTCAGAAGAATAAATATAGCCTTGTATCAAAAAAATAAGGTGAGGTAATATTTGGCTAGAAAATTGATCCCAAAAACAAATAGAACAAGAAAAATGTTTAAACATAATTATGCTTTTCTAGCCAAAATAGCAAGGAAAACGAAACAAAACGAAACAGGAAAAAACAAACAGAAATGATTCGAACAAAGAATTGAACAAACGGGAACGAATTAATTTTGGGAAAGAAATTAGATATATATAGATAAAAACAGAAAGAAAACAAGAGTGAAAAAAGGGATTTTTTTCAGGGGCAAGGGATAGCAGTCCTACCTTGAAGAGCTGAACGCCAACGACGGCGAACACGAACTGCAGAAGGCTGGTGACGAGGACTATGTTTCCGATAGTCTTTACGGCTACGATGACGCATTGTACTACGTGCTAAGGGCGCCATATGTAACATTTCAGTCTCGTCAAATACTTATGCTTCAGCCTTCCTTATTTGCACTCCCAGACCCGTTAATCTTTTTTTTACTTTTCTCATTTGCTATCTACACCCACCCTTTTTATGCATCGGAAGTTCGTCTACGCACTTACCCAGTGATTTGTCTTTTGTTTGCTGCATCACAGCCGGATTGCTAAATTCATTATTTTATGTTCGCTTTCTGGTCGCGAACTACGCGAAAGTACGAAATAATATTAGCCTGGCAAAATTATTTTACGTACTTATGACAGTATTTTTAAATCGCTAGATTCTCTAGCAATACTTTACATAGCATTCTACGTGTTTAAAAGATACAAGAGCAGGAAACTCTTTGGTTTTAGATTAAAATGGAATATATGTATATATTGGTAAAAAATAGCAAGAAAAAGAGATGAATACCTTAAGTCCTTTGGCACGATTAATAGCTCGAAGAGGCCTCAACACCCTTAGCACTCGCAGAATTTTTACCACCGATATAGCTCCGGAACTGTGACACGAATATTAATGAATCCTATGAATGCTGTTTAAAAAATATATATTTCATTGATTTCCAAATATCGTTGATTATACCTAAGTTGGGTAGACACGATGGATACGCATACAACTAGTAAATCGAGCAGATTGAATGACGATCTACAGAAGGCCCCGTCGTGTAAAATGAAACCGTATGATATCGTTTTCAGGCATATTTCAATGGTGAAAACCGTCGTGAAGAAATAGTCAAAGTATGCCAAAATCTTGTTCCTTTGAGAATTCGGATCAATGGGATCCTCAGCAGCGAGCATAGCAGAAGAGATCATGATGCAAACGAGGATGACGTTGCCGAAGTAACTATGATTGCAAACCCAATGGCAGAACACACGGAACCGATTGGTTTGAGAGAAGACGAAGAAAGAGGAGGCCGGTGGGATTGGAACGATCTTTGTACCCATGTTGAATTCCGACATGCGCCGTGGACGCGCACTCACTTCGTTATCGATGTCTTCATCTACACATTTTATGAAACAAATTTCACATGAGTAAATCATTATGAATTGATTTATTTTATTTTTTTACCCGGCATTTCTGTGTGGTCGTCTTCCTCTTCACCCTCAAGGTCTTCCTCGTCGCTTTCAAGATCCAATCTGACCTTCCCGTGTCCGTCCTCGCCTTTGTCCGAACTATTTAAACGTATAAATAGAATTTAAGTTTTAATAGATTAGGTGCAAAAAGTACTTTTCGGAGATAACATACCCATCGAGTGCAGCCTCATAATCTTCCATGGTCTCGTTTGGATCCTGCTCGAGATCGGTATTGCCTTCTTCATCTTCGCCGCCAGTAACGTCGCCTCCATCATCTTGTTCGCCGCTCAATTCGTCTTCACCTGGTGACCCACTGCGCGATTTATTCTTTTCCGCCTGAAATAAATAAAGTGTTTTTTTAACAATATTGTATTTAACAACAAGTCTCGTGTATAGAAGAGGAAATTTAATATAAAGTATAAATTAATCTATAAGAAACCCGATATGTAAATGAGCCTCGGGTTATCAGATAACTGTGTACACTATATTCGCTTCACGCTATTACACACCGTTACAAAAAAATCGCTAACAACGTACGTCAGCACGTCCACGTGTTTTCTCCTACATGTATCGGCTGTCCGTAACTTGCGCTACATATTTAAGCCCTTATAGATGCAGCACATAATAATCGAACGAGGCTTCGAGTTTTAAGGATGAAAGCGCACTGGGAGACAGTGAAGAGTGACGAGCGATTGTTGCGCTTCGTGGGAAAAGCTGAGATTCTATTTTTAACACACGTTGAGTTCGAGAAAGAGTTGGATTCTAACGAGGTCATCCACGAGTAGCCACTGTCTGATTTACTCTATCTATGTGTTTGTGTATCGTTATACATATTTGTGTATTATGTGTGTATTATGATAATTATTCTTACTTCTTCCTCGGCTTCCTTTTCAATGGCAGTGAGTGACTCGGCATCTGCTAAATTATCAACAGCGATAGCCAAGAAGACGTTCAGTAGAATGTCTGATTACTCGATGGTTAAGAAAAATTGGAATGTGTGTAAATCCTTATTTATTAGAATAGATGAAAATTGTTCTTTTGAAAGGATACAGTTACCGCAGATGAAAAGAATAATGAAGTAGATGCAAGCCATAACACCATAACTTGCGACACCTCCAAACGCTCGAATAGCTGTATACATAGCTACGTTCCAATCTTCACCAGTCAAGATCTGTAAATATTTCATAATCTATTTAATGTTTATTACATCACAATTATAATTACTCATTCTTTCAATAAAAATTAACAATTGAAGTGTTATTTGCTCTTTAGCACATAATACTTCGTCTCTCATATGTATACTGTATGGAACTAAAGCTATTAACACCATCAGAAACAGTGAGCTTAAAACAAAAGACCAATAAGTAGGTCGAATTCGACTAATACATTTGATGCATCTACGCACCTGAAAGACGGTGAGCAAACTCTGCCAGAAGCTGTCGAAGTTATGCCGCGGTTTATCATCCTCAGCACTAAAGTTGAATCGACCACCAAACACCTGAGAAGTTATACAATAGCGTAATACGCATGGAACGGAAAATAAACTAAAAGCGATAATATGAAGGTTTATTTATACCTGCATGCCGAGCAGGGCGAATATGACAATGAACAGGAACAAAAGAAGTAAGAGCGAAGCGATTGACTGTATCGAGTTGAGCAAGGAGGCCACGAGATTCGATAGTGATCGCCAGTATCTGCGAAGATAAAGGGCATAATGAAGAGATAGGAGAATGTACTATAGAAGCAATATTAGAATGAAAATTAATGATACTTTAAATAAATAAAAAGTATACAAACTTATAAGTTTGTATCTCACTCACTTGGTAACTTTAAAAACTCTTAGCAATCTGACACATCTCAGCACAGAAACTCCTAGCGGTGGCATAACATTCGTATTCGTCAGTATCATTTCACTTATAGATCCGATAACCACAAAACAATCGAATCTATTAAACAATGATACGAAGTAACCCTGAAAGCCTAAACTGTACATTTTGAGCATCATTTCCATGGAGAAGAGAACAATGAAAAACATGTTGGTAATCTCTTGGAATTGATCGAGCCACTCGGGCTGCCTATAGTGCTCAGTCGCGAGTACTCCTGTATTGAGAAAAACCAAGACGATGATGAGCCAATAGAACACTTGTGACTTGACGGCCTTACGACAGGCTCGTCTCATTCGTCGGTTCGCTCGATCGAAATCACGTTTCTTCCGCTTCCAAAGAGACTCTTGCTGAACGCCTTCGTCGCTCTCGAGACGATCTGTGCTTTCCATTTCGTTTTGCTGCTTCGCTGCTCGTAGAAAGAGAATGCATAATTTTTTTCACTTCTTCAATTTATTCATTATATCTAGTGTTCAAGTTAACAATAGTTACATTTTCCATCTTGCATTTGCGGTTCATCGGCTTCGGGTTCGATATCCTCTGCTTGAGTAATCCAGTCAAGGTAGCCCCGCATATCATCTTCGATCTGCTGTTTCTCACGCAATTTATGAAAGTCACCACGAGCCTTCGCCTTTTCTCTTTCTTTAGAAAACTCTCTGAAAATTCATTGAAAATCGAAAAACTAAACTTCGTTTATTCTTAAGTATTATTATTTAATTACAAGATTTTTAAGTATAACATACCCAGACAACACTCCGAGAATTAGGTTCATAACGAAAAAGGCACCGAGGATAACCAACGACACGAAGTAGACCCATTGCCAGGTACTGCCCATTGCGTCCTCTATCTAATTTTTCCCCCAAAATGCAATAAAAAAATTAAGTTGAAATTTATCGTTCCATCGCTAGGCGCAATCCACATAAAAATTTTTAATAGTCATTCTGAAACTAACCGAGTAGAGTACATCGGTCCAACCCTCAAGGGTGACACACTGGAATACAGTGAGCATAGAGAGTCCAAAATTATCGAAGTTCGTAATGCCGAAGTTTGGTCCATCCCAATATTTTTTCGTATCGCAAACCCACTCGTCGCCCAAAGAGCTGCACCTAAAGCCGCTTTCACCGCAAGGATGCGCGTCTTCCATAATCTCGCCTGCGAAAAAAGCAAATCGCACATACGATGATAAACGAGGAGTTCTCGGAAAATGTAGTCGGAAAATATTTTAGCGCATCACGATTACTCCAAGCTACAAATATATCAGAGTAGAGCTTTGAACTTTATCGTTTTTCAGTGTAAGCTCTATTGAACTGAATGAAAAAAACTTATTTTATCCAATAGCTATACGCATTCAGATAAAAAATAATAATAATAATAGCACGTTCTAGCGTTATTTGCTCCGAGGTTTTCGAGCTAATTCCTCTAAAGGATTCGAATCGTTTGCAGAGAGCTTTGAAATTCAACTATATGCAAAGCTTTCTGTCTTCCGAAGTAACTCGAGTACGTTCGAGTGTCGATCGACCCAATTTTTCGGCTTCCTCATCTGTCTTACCAGTGACGTTGTTCCAGCATGTTGAGTGGAGCTTGCCGGAGAAGAGTTCGAGCCCAATGATCGCGTAGATGATGATGACGAAGATTACAAGTAGGGCGATGTGCAACAATGGCACCATCGCCCTTAAGATCGAATTCAGCACAACTTGAAGACCTGCGAAATACGCGTAATAATTTAAGGAACATTTTTAAACAACGCGCTCGGACTAGCGCATCGATCAAACTCACGCATACAAAGCATAACCCAAATACCGCGAGAATAATTCGAAAAGCAATGTATACGAAAGATGCGAGTTCGTCGGGCTCGCGATATCCGTAAGGAATGCGCTTGCGAAATCATTACGCAAGTCTGTGTATGCATGTGTATGCGAGCATTGTCGTCTGCGTGTAATGGAACATTAATTTCCCAACTCACTTGGCACGCCTGAGACGAGTCTGAGAGGTCGAAGTACTCGGAAGGCCCTGAGTGCCTTCACGTCGAAGCCTTCCTTCATAAACGTTGTTAACACCGTGCTGATCAATCTGTGGTGAGAAACACGACGTGAAAACAATAAACAAATCATAGACACCAAGGTAATATCATATACGAGCAAATCCACGAGATCCTGGATACCCAAAACATTATTCGAAAGTACTCACGGATCGGACCCTATTTTCCTGGTTCCTGCGAGTATTCGGAGTAAAAAAACATGTTTACTCAAACCTTTCAGATTGTTACTCAGATTTTATTGCCAAATACGTAAAAAAGTTTTGAACGATTTTGAAAATATTTTAGTTTCGCGAATTTTGCAAAATTAAAAAAAAACAGTCCATATTGGACTAGTGGAAAGTAAGTCATCGTTAAAGAAGTGCAAGAAAATACAAAAAAGTCCCGTTGTTTTCAAAATAATCAGTTTTTCTCGTTTTAGCTCGAATGTTATCAATGAATGAGGTAATTTTTTATAATTCTATTTGTAAATTGTTTCGCGTTAGTACGTGTCGATGTTCATTTCGATTTCCAAGTGTTGCATTGTTTTCGATATATCGTGGATTTCCTCATATATATACATATACGTTATATATATAAAGTACAAATTCAAATTACCCAATGACGACGATGGTGAAGTCGAGAAGATTCCATCCGTTGCGCATATAAGCACCCTGATGGGCCACGAAACCGTAAGCTATTATCTTCATGAAACTCTCGGCGGTGAAGATAACGAGGAAGAAGTATTCGATTTTCTCCTGAAAACGTTTAACGACCGTATTACATAAGCGTAATATGTATGTAGTTTAGATCAATCACGTACGCGCGTCATCGCCTGTAATAAACACAGACGACTCGATCAAACCGTATACGTGACGCGAATGGCTTCCATTAATTAATTAATCGCATGTCGCACGAGCACGATGGATATGTTATCGAACTTTTTCATTTGGGTTCTTTGCCCTCTTCCTTTCCACCCCCCCCCCCCCGTGGACTAACACGCGATATTTATTTTTTATCATTTCATGATCGGAAAGTCTAGTGAAATTCTTTCTTTGACTTCTCGAAATTGTTTTAGAATTTTATGAAATCGTAAACTTACCAGGTATGCATTGGTCTGATTGGAATCTCCGAAGGGATAGGGGGTAAAAACGGCTAGTGCAACGCAGTTGGCGAAGATCGTCAGTAGAATAAGATATTCGAATGGTCTGTTTGAAGATTCAAGTTAAAGAAAACATGGAATAAAGTAAATATTACATATGTAGAGGAAAATTTTACTACTTTTTTACGTGGTATTTTTGGAAGATTCTATGCATATAAAGTTACTTATTAGGGAATAATATAGTTATTTAAATTTCAAACCGACGGTGTGCGATGAAATCCAAGGAAAAGATGAATTGTTAGAAACGAGGGAATAAATCAAGATTTCGTCGGACGCGGAATTATAAAAACAAGAAAGCTTACATTATATACGGCACAATTATTGTTCTCAAATACTTCAACCAATTTTACACGTTTCCTGAGAAATAGGATGAAAAACTGTTTTTGGCATCCAACTAAACTGTGAATAATCGCGAAAACAATGCCACGAGCTAAAAATATACCTTTGACACGATCACTTACTTGTACTCTTACTCCGCCTTTAAACTATGAAACAATTAATTTTTAACGAATGAATTATGAAATTAAAAAAAGAATCTAAGGATGTGCTGAAAAGGATACTTCCATTCTACGATAGCAATGCAGAGCTTTCGCAGTGGATTAGTAAGAGACAAGCAGAAGAGCGCCCTGACCGGTCTGTCCGGTTGTGGCTTTCCTCCCCGTCTTGCCGGTCTCTTAGCCGCCGCCGCGGCGGCTTTTTCCGCGGCCTGTTGACCAGCGGAAGTAGCACCACCTGCTCCAGGTTTGCCACCGGCCGCCGTAGTCGCAACTGTCTGTCCGCCGGTCGTACTCGGCGGCGCGAGCGTTGCCGAGCCCTCCCTGCCTCCATTCTGTTGGCTCAAGTGTCCGCCGGGTTGGAGGGTGTCTTGCGTGTTCCGGGCCTCCTGAGCGGGCTGGCCCAGCGGCGCGCCCCCATCCCCCGCACTCATCGGTCGCCGCCGGGCCCCACTGCCGCCAGCCTCCTCCTGATAGGTAACCCTCGCCGCCTCCTACTCCTCCGGGTTCTCCCCGCTCCCGTCCTCGTCGTCGACGTCGTCGTCGTCGTCGTCTTTAGTCTTAATCTGCTACTGCAGCCCAAGCTGCTTTCGTCATCAGCTCCTGCCACCGCCGCTTCGTACTGCCCTGAGCAGCTGCTGCTCCCTACGCCTGGCATCCGCATGCTACGGAACCGCTCTCAGCCAGCGCTGCACCGCCTGCAACGAGCTGCAGCACTCGAGAGTCCTGTCAATAGGATTCACAGAAATGACATATTTTATTACTCTATAAATTACTATGATAAAGCTTAAATTACATTTCATTCGAATGCAGACAAAGTGTAAACAAAGTAGTCCTAAAACCATTAGTGGGTATCCGTATTATATACATTTGTTACGCGAAGGAACTCTGCACTAAAATTCTATACGCAACTCCAATGCTATACATTATTTTAGAGTAATGCATTTTAGATTGAATAGAATTCCATTGCATAGCAATTAAATAATTAAATGATCATAAATACACGCCAAGAACTTGTATGATATAGGGTAGTAGCTATGCTCATGTAGAGCTTGCATTAAGAAGCAACAACCTAATTTACTATAATTATGAATATTAAAAGCATCATTATACGCCATAGTAAAGCCTCTCCCGTAAGCGCAATGCATTTCAATCTGACCATTCAAGTTTCAAATTTTATCGCCTCGTTAGATTCACTTACAAATATAGTTATTATACTTATATACACATGCCAAGGCAAATATATATTCATTCATATTTTATCTTATTGCAGTTCATTTGATTCACAAATTGTATCCACCAATTAAATTTTTAGATTCCAACACATTGGATTTATTCACCAATGAGCTTCAATTCCGTACTATTGCAATTTGCCCTACGTAGATCGTAATCTAGTGACTTTAGCTGCACTGTTCTCTACTTCTATCTTACGAGACTAGGAATTCCCGAGAATGTGTACGATATTTTGCTTGAAAAGGGACAGTCCTATACGTGATGACCAAAGTGGAGAACGATTAAAATGAAACGAATTTCCATAGTTTTCAAGAATAGCGCCCAATTAGTGGATCAACATCCTTAAAGTATTCGCATATTGGCAAACTATCGATTAAATTTACTATATGAATTATTTAACTATATTCAGCAAATCGAATATACATACGTGTAGCTTTGCAAGTTCGATTCGAAATCCTGGCAAACTTCAAGCAATAAAACAATATCAACCGTTTTTTTTTGCCCGAAAATTGTCCAAGCTAATTAGAGTCTGGCATGCGAATGAGAAACATTTTCATAATTAGAAAAAAGACCACTCGACGTAGCGAGTGTGTCACGTGTAACTTTTTAAATTAGTTGTCAAATTAACTCGAGAGTCTTTCACTGGCATGCTTATAAACTTCATAAACGGCGGATACGTATAATACACATATATATGCATCGTAAGCTACGAAACAGTTTCTCACGCGTATATTCTCGCATTCTATACATCACCCCATAAGATCGTTCGGACAAGTTAAATTTCTTTTTCACTCGCTCATATAACGTGTACTGGCTTCAACGAGTGCATCGTAAAAAATGACATAATTATACGATTTCCTTTGTGGACTAAAATTTCTTCTTCTTGCTTTATTCGTAACGAGCATATAACAGGGACGAGCGAGTCCGTTCGTAGTCATTATCATGAGAAGACACATGGTCGTTTGCGAGATCGGAATTTTCGTCTATAGCTATAGAGCATCGCACGCGTCGTTATTAAGCTTTGAAAGTGCATATCAGGTATAGGGCAACGAAGGCTATCGATTACTTTGAGAAATAGAGAGAAAACGAGGGAAAAAAATGTGTAGCGATCCCTTCGCCGCAATATCGACACACGATGCATTTCACAAAGCTCTCTCGAGTTTTTTTAACTGTGTGAAGGTCCCTCTGGGACGACGACGAGAGCTTCTGCTGAAGAAAGAGACAAGTACATGAAGAGGAACGATTTTCCTCTGCTCCAGTGTCACTCTCGACTTTGTAAAGGTGACGTAGAAAAGCGACGAAATTAACCGACGGCTTCCGATCTCATTTTACAGTATACATTTATATACGAAAGAAAGCGTAAAAAAAGTAAGTATGTATCTAAGGGAAGACGAAGAAGCCACTTAAAAAGCATAGCTATATGTTCGTGTATATGCCTTTCGACAATTTCGTTTCATTGTCGTATAAGAAAGAGGGTAAAAATGATGTGCTCTAGCGACACCGAGAGAGAAATCAAGCGGCTCCGAGCTCGCGTATGTGTATGCGTGTGGATGTGTCTGTAATGAAGAGAAAATCGATATGAACTACTAGTGAACACTATATATCTATATAATATACACAACCGTGAGAGGGATAAAGTCTGCTGACACGATAGGGTAAAAGAGAGATGTATATGTTGTTCACAACAAGTTCTTTTCTCAACTCCAGTTCCAGTATTGGTGAGGCGCTTGACGAAAAAAAACGTCGCATTTGATTTACATCCACCGGAGAGAGATGTGTATTATAACTTCGTAATTGGCGTGGCCTCGATGTAGTTTATAATACTTGCAGTATAGTCGATGGTGCCATGAATTTAGCGAGAATCTCGTTAGCGCTTCGCAAATACTAAAAGCCACAGTTTCTATACATGTGCTGTGTATCTATAATACGAAGTAACAATTCGATTGTTCCTTATTGTAGAACTTTATGTGCACCTCACACTGTTTTATACTTATTATGTATATATATGTATATGCAACCCTTTGCTTAATGTGGATAACTCTTTACCCAGATATATACGTATACTTCACGTTGAGGAATGTTCTCTAAGCCTCTGCCAAGACTGTTGTCGCCTTTTCATTGTCTCGGGCTTCAAGGCAACATCGGCATCGATGCATAAAAGCTACTATTATTATTGTTGTTGTTATTATTATTATAATTATTATTATTATTATTCTACTAAGCGAGAGAGAGAGAGAGATAGGGAAGAAACAAGAACTTCGTCTCCTCGCAAAAGGATGATAAGCCTGAGAGATGAATGTATAAAGATCCTCGATTATTTTCGAAACTTCGTAAATTTAAAGAGACTTGCCCTAACTTTGCAAGGAAAAGAAGAAACTTGAAATTTTTCCATCTTTCACGCAAGAGAAAGCTTATATACAGAGGGAGAGGAAAAAGTGTGTATGTATAAGTGAGAGAAAGAGAGAGAGAGAGAGAGAGGGAACGGTAGAGAACTGCGGGAATTTAGGCGGCGCACTAAATATAGCGGACCTCCGTTTCAAAGTCCCAGGTCGCTTTCGCGTGCGGCTGTACTCTGCATATATCTACTCGCGCAGTCGATGCTCGCGAGAAGATCGTCGTGTGGCGGCAGCCGACTCTCGTACACAATGTAATTATAGTTGCTGCTAAAGCAAGCGGGGGCCAAATTCATAGCGTTTCGTTTCGCTCGTAGTCGATTTTTCGCGACACGTGTATATCGCAAGCGTGCGCGATGTGCTTTCTTTTTTAAAGCGTATAGCCTCTATTTTTTAAACGACGATTTTTATGTATATTTACGCGCTACTATTTTGTTAATGAAAATTATTCTATTTACTGAATTTCTTTGTTTAGGGATTCTTTTTTAATTTCGTACGACTGTCAAAATTACTGGTATACATATATATATCTGACGGGTGATTCTTTTTATTCGATAGAGACTGTCTAACTCGTGAATATTAAATATTTGTTCAAGTAGTTGTCTACAGAATACAGGGGGTTAAAGTTGAAAATTCGTTACCAATCGAATTTTAATGTTACGTTTATCTTGTATAGCAAATGATGATGAATAGTAAATAGCATTCTCATTGCTTCCCAATGAACCGTTATTGAAAATTCTTTACAAACTCCAGAGAGTAAAGTCACTCGTAATTGTCACCCCTAAACTATACTATATACAACTCTGAAAATTCTTGTAACAATTCACGTGAGTCATCCGACCATTCCAACAAATATAAGCGCGTGTAACTCAGCCGATTTGAAATTATTCACGCTTTTAGTAATAATTACTTTTTATAGTAATAATTACTCTATAGGAGTGAATTATTTTCCATCTCAGAATAGAGCAATGGTTAAGCTCACTATGAAGCTAAACACTCCCTTTGGCTAGAATTTCTCTTCATTATAATCTGAGCGTCAAATCTGTTCTTCAATAATATTTTTCTTAAAATTTTCGGAATACGCCAGGTTATGACCTCAAACTCCTAGTGCTATAGATTTTAGAAACACTTTTCTGTAAGCTGTAGAATTCTAACGTTGAAAATTTCGAAATATTTTGATGTCACTATAGTCTCGGAGTGAACCCGTACTCGGACTTCTTTCTTAAATAACATCATAACTCTGGAAAGGCTTCTTACGGTTAAATTTGAAAATATTTCGTAATTCGAGAAATTTAAACGCGTCTACTTTTCTATGAATGGCCTATTGCCTTGAAATAATGAATTTCTAATTTTTCACAAGCTCGCGCGAATAAGAGATGAGATTTTTTCTCCCGAGTCGTCAATACATCGTTGATTCGCGTGCAAACGTCAAAAGATGCTTCGTCGTTAAATTAAACCTTTCACCGCACCTTCTTCCGCGATTATCAATCACAATTTTCCCGGAGGCTTGCAATAAAGAGAAGAAGAAAAATTGTCTTCCCGGAAGGTGAAGCAAGCCCTTTGATTATGTATGCGCGCCCTGATGAAAAAAGTGCGTCTCGGACGCTGTGCAGAAAAAAGAAGATAGAAAAAGCACGAGCGATCGATTTTTCTCCTTGCGTCAGTGTGTCTCGCCCCTCGTCAACAATTTCGACGCCTGTTTGCCAAGCCGTTTAATATCGTTTTTTACATCGCACACAGCAGGCTAAATTACGCGCGTCAACTGCTGTTTTTCCTTTATCGACGAGAAAGAAGAATTTTAGTCTTTTCAGGGACGTGCCCTATATAGTGAGGTTCTTTTATATATATATATGTTAACGACCCGTAAAAGTATAGAATGCATATACATCGATCGGTTTAAAAGGACACTGAATCCGCACGAAAATCTCCCCCTCCTTCCAAAACAAATGACGAAGCTCGCTATAGCAATCGCGCACATATTTAATCAAGCTGAGTACTTTGTTTATGATGTGTGTGTGTAAACGAGCTTGCAGTGCATTATAGGAAAATACGTTAGACGTATAATCAGCCAAAAGGCATTAATTCTATTCACGATACGTTACACGAGCACTTTCCATTAAGTCAATCGATACGTATTCGTTGTATATATATATATCTAGCCCCAAAATATCGATCCGTTATATTCTCTGAGGAAAAGGGTAAAAGAATGCAAAGTGTTTGCAATGATAAAATAAAAAAAAATACGGGAGCTCACTCCAGGCGACAAATTGGAGTAGGTATATATCCAAGAGATCTAGTATTGTATATATACGATCTCGACTTTCTGAAGCATCTGCGCAAGCAGTATAGTGAAACTGCCGTGGGGGGAATAGAGCGCGTCAAAGGAGTAATTGCAGCACTTGACTCCCACGCTCTCTCTCTCTCTCTCTCTCTCTCGCTCTCTTCTTTCTTCCACTTCGTCGTATAGCTTCGCGTCTAATGCAATTTGCGGGGATGAGTACGGAAAGGGATGATAATACGGAGATTTTTTAAGAGCCTTCCGGCTTTAAAAGCGAGAAAAGAGAAAAGAGAGAGAAAGGGATGTCGATGATTCCTGGACGCGGGGATGACGATTGAGAGAGCTTTGCGTTTGCGCTTTTCACTCTCTTTTCACTTTGATCTTTTTCCACTAGAGTTGGACACCTTGCTGGAAAAGTGTTTTTAACACTCATTGTTTTCAATCGTACTTTTCTTCTGTCAAAGTACCCGTAAATAGGGCTAATGGTATTCATACAGAAGAGATAAATTGAAAAACAAAGCTTACACGTACAGGAAGAAGAAAGTCGGTTGTCAACCCCGAGTTGACCTAGTTCTCTCTCTCTCTCTCTCTCTCTCTCTCTCTCTCTTACTAGTACGGCGTCGTCTCGCTTCATCCGCCGACTGCACAGACGGAGCAGTGGGTCACAGCCGCAAAGTTTTCAGCGCGTAGAGAGTAAGTATATTGTTCGCGCGCTACTGCGTTGGGATTCCCTTGTACCGAATACGTATGTGCTCTCTCAGCCTATGTCGGTAGCTGTATATTTGCATCTTTCTTTCTCTGTCTCTCTTTCTCTTTCACTTTTTACTTCTCTATATGAATGGCGTTGGCCTTATTGCAGGGTATTATAAGATCTATGCTTTGCCTTACACTGCTTTATATTGCTTTTCATATGTGAATTGTTTGTTAACAACAATCGAGAAATACACAATCCTTTTGAGCTGAGAATGTTTCAAAGGGTCGAATTCAATTCCGGTAGAATAACATTTATGAATACAGAATCTACACATGTAGCAAAAAGAAAAGAATTCGATACTGATGAATTAATATCATAATACTTTTTAAGATAAGTCATTTAATACAGCAATTTGTAAGTACATTAGCGACTATGATAATAGTTTACATAATTACATATACTCTGTAATATAGTTTCAAGTATTAGAATAAATTATATAATGGTAACTTCATAATTGCTCTATACTTTCGTCTATGAATATATATTTTATTTAAACATTTTCTTGGTTTCGGTAACTGCAGGATATTGTGAATTTTATAATAATCATGTACGTCTAATTTTTATAGGTCTTTCCGTAATATGAAAATATAATATTTTATCGCTCAATAAGCATTTAAAAGCTGTAAATTCCTCAGTGTACTGTAGATTTATCTTCCTTTAATATTTTCCAATAGGCTTTCAAATTGATAATTTATTAACTACGTTGTCAATTTACTTGCAATTTATATGTATTGGATGCATGACATTTTGTTCTTAATGTCTGTATAATCTTATATATTACACATCGGATGAAATAATTTCAAAGTGAGTAATTTTGATTTAATTCTGAATTGTCAGAAAGTATCGTAACATTATTTTTGGATTTTGATTCAGATCAGAATAATTGTTACCACTTTATTTTGCTCTAACTATATCTCTTGTTTATCCATGTCCGCTGGATTGATATTATATATATGCTTGTCGATTAAATTTACTTATAATATCACAATTATATATACTGATAATTTGCGCTTAATAGCTAATCTAATATACCTTGAAGTACATAATTTGTGAATTATCGGGTGATCTATTGGAATGGAAAATCCATTACGGTTTTAAGGCCAGTGGTCTTCAAAATATTTTTCATTGGCTTATTTCTTTGTGTGTATTTAGTGTACAAACAATATACATGTCGACTTGCTGATGAATAATTTGTTTAACTGCAGGTAGTTACTGCTTTAGATGCGATTATTGGGAATACGTTTATTTATTTTTTGCAAGTATAGATGCCATAACATTCAATAGCTTTTACTCGCTATTCGCGATGATGTTACGGGCTACTGTTCAGATCGTACACTGATATTGTTTACGGTTTAGTGATATTGGTACTATTATATTGTACATCTCATAGATAAAAGCACCATCATTATTAAAGAACATACGTCAAGAAATGAAATTCATTTTTCCATTTACTTTTCTTCGTGTAGAGTGTTTTTTTTTTTTAATTTACACTGCGTAACACAAAACTTTTGTTAAAAACAATCAATATTACGCTATTTCAAATCAAAAGCCAGCGATTAATTTTTAATTGACTACGGTCAAACTAGAGTACAAAGGAATCGTTACTTGAATGTTAGCAAAAAAAGTTATAACACTTGTAATGTATGACGAGGTGAATAGAGGCAGTTTGACCGAGTTTGCTTTCTGCAAATAATGAGCAAAACGAAGTTTTCCAAGAAGAAAACAATGACAAATCCGGAAAGCCAAGGTTTCTAATACCACGAATTTTGAAACAGCTTCTCTGCCTGCAATAAATCATCAATTCTATAGTCGTTGCCGCAGAGACAAGACTATGTGTGTTATACGTGGTGTTAGGCTATTTTCAAAGCTCGAAAGATAAGTGACACACGTCGTCTTTTAACGGGTGACTTAAGCGCCTATTTGGAATTTTATTTCACAGAAAATTGACAAAACTCATCATTCTGCTCTATTTTCTTTATTCGTTAAAGCTTATTTACATTATACATAACGAGTTTTGACTATGTAAACGTGTATACATGTAGATAACATGCACACGTCCACATTATCGAAATGTAAAAGCGAACGTAGCTTTTTCTATAGAAGACAGACTGAGGACATATTTATAGATCTTAAATTGCATTAGGCTTTGCGTCATAAGCCTGACTATCGATATTATACTCTTATATCATGGCTTATCCGTAGACGATGTTTCAAGACTCGATTCACTGTATCTATACGAAACGATGGTGGAAGAACCTTAAAGATATTGGTTGTCCTATTTAAAATTATTTGAAACCCATGACCAAAAATATTGATCCCTCCTCTTATGGTGAATATAGAATACTTTTTTTCAGTCCCCACAAGAACCGAATTAGAAAAACTCTTAACTCACTTAAGCTCCATCACTAAACCTCGGAAACAGTAACATTTCCAAACATTTTTTTCCACTCGCTCGCAATATGGGACATATATAAAAGAAAGCTGCAACAACGTCAAGAAGAAAACAAAGAAAACGGTTTTCCCGATTCAGTAGGCCCTGTAGCCAGCTTTTAAAAGTGCGAGCAAATAAAACGGAACAAAGCACACGATAGACTCTTTTTATTACACCGGTTGGCTGTCTTATGTGAACTTTCAGCGCTTCGTTATGATAGATCGTTATTTGTTTCAAGCTAGTTTTCGAATTAAACTCAACTGCGATATAGTGCACGGTTATACAGTTATATTACAACTTTTTTCCCTTCTCTCACTCGAGGTTCGTATATACATGAAAAAAAGAACATCCTTATCGGACTCGCTCGTCCGTGTTTTATGATCTTTTGCAGAAACGAGAGGGAAAGAGAAGGAGAGAGAAAAAAGCGGGCTGGTAAAAGCTACGGTTAAATATTGAAAACTAAGCGAGTGCGCAAAAGAGATGGAAGATATAATACGGCAATTGTTGAATAATTTCGTATCAGGCTGGTTGCACTCAGAGCAAGTAGAAAATGAAAGAGAGTGTGAGATCAATATGCATACTTCTCTAATGCTCTCGCTTTATAATAAGCAGTATATAAATGCTTCACGATTACTTTCGGAGTTTTCATTGTTCGTGTATAATAAATTTCACAGAGCTATGTTGCGACAGAGAAAATATTTTCTAATTACGAAGGTAGACAGAGAGAGAGAGAGAGAGAGAGAGAGTGCAAATAAAATCATATGCGCGTATAAAGCTCCTTTGCCGCTTCCTGGTGTTTTAATGAAAGTCGAGCTTTTCACGCTTATATACAAACGATGTCAAAGCGAGCTTCGAAACAATAGCGCATGTATATATGCGCCGTGTATACGCGATATCATTTTTCCTATAATCACGAAATTGCATTTCGCTCTCGATGAAAGCTTGCTTACGACAAGCTTATAAACGAATGCTTATTATAAGCTCTGTATCAATTATACAGGCTTTGTTATTGGCGATGAATCGAAGCTTCAAAAGAATCGCACATTCTGCATCGTCTAGAGCAGGCTGGGTCCGATGATCGATGAATCGCACTCTCTTGAAAAAAAAAAAAAACACGCGAACAACGTGACTCGTTGAACTCTCAAGCCTCCTTGGACGTCGACTACGACAACAACAACGACGACGCCCCATCGCGCGTCATAGAGTCTCGGACATGAGCACGCGTGCCTATAGCGCTGCTCAATGGAAAATGCAGGCGACGGCCTACTTTCCGCCGTATATTCCTGGGCAGCTTTCGCGGGAGCGCCGGGGCTTTTCCCCCCCGACGCGCGCGAAAAATAGCGGGTACACGCGCTCGGGCGGCCTGCCAAGTGCTTCAGACGTTCTCTATATTACCGCTTTTATGCTTCTGTCTACGTGTACGTTATACGCGTATGCCTGTATATGCGAGAGGGGAGATGTGCTCGTGTGCCGTAAATATATATATTTGCCTTTTTCTCTCTCCTGTAGCACTTGAGATGACGCGTGACGGGGTTTTCGGACGTTTAAGAGAGGGCACACGTCACGGGATGTGGTTGTGACAGTTTTTGAAAAATACGCGTGGCAATGGGTGCTCCCCATTCGTCGGCAGTCGTCGGCCGGATGAAAAATTTCGGCTCGATGGGTAGAGTCATTTTTTTCGGAACGAGGGAAATCGAGATAAGATATTGCAATGGATAACTTTGAAATATTATTGGCGAGAGCAGTAAATTGCTCTCATACCTAGTATCTTTTATATATATATTTATCATGCGTAAATGAAATCAGCAACAGGGTGACAATTTTGAACTAGATACATGAAATGTTTTTGTACGATCGGAATTTATCTATTTGTACGAATTAATATTAAGAATGAACAAACGCGGTGTATATTATTGTACATCATCTGAATCGTCTAGAATCAAATATTTGCTCAGTATGATAAAATTATAATTTAATTACTATCCCAATAATTAACGAATACAGTAGTTAAACGATTTCACAATTCATGGAAAAAGTTTTATTTCATTAACTATTCTCCTGTATAAAGTCTAGACTCTATCCGCACACTTTATGACAGAACTTCTTATACGCATTTGAAACGTTGATTTTAGAACTCGGCTATACTAGGAAATCTAGAAATAGTAAAAATTCGTTTTTACTCTTATTGAGTTTAATAACGCGAAAGTCTGACTACAACCGAGAATTTCTACTTTAAGGCAAATTACATCCCAAATATCGTTAAAACTCTTAAATTATCGGTATAAAAACGAGATTATAAAGCAAATGTTCCATTATATATACAAACAACAAGAAAAATCGCTTTAAAGTGTATCATCGAAAACAAAGTTTTCGCTTTAAAGTTCGAAAGCCTCTGTTGCATATGGCGCCAGAAAAACGAGAACACGCTACAATCGCAATACAACGGCTTTAATTGATCCGAAAGCATCGTGTGTTTCCACGACAGCAGTAGAAACAGCAACGTCGACTTTCATTCGGATAAGGAAAAAAATATTCCCGGCACGTATAGACAAACCCGACTGACGTTTCATCCGTTCTCGAGACTTTTATATTAAATTGCGTGCCGGACATAATAGCGACAGTACTACTTCGACTACTACTGTCTCTACTCTTTCTCCGAGCGTTTACAGTATGTATGCATGTTTAGGTATGCGTGCATACGTCAACCTAACCTAGAAAAGCGTTCGTTGGATCGAGAGGAGAGGATGAAACGAGAAGAGCGAGAGAGCGAGTTCAAGGCGCGCGTTTTTTATATCTTAACGCGAGAGTAAAAGAGAGAGACAGAGAGAGTGAGAGAGAGAGTGGCTATGAACAAAAACTTTTACAACGTATATATATATATATATATATATATATATGCATAAGCGATGTACCTATATACCTCAAGTCTATATGTACTTACGATACTACAGAGTGACTCTGTTTACAGCGATTATATATAAGAAACGCGAAAGTATATATGTATACACATATACACAGTACTTGCAGTGTGTACTTTAGACGAGTGTAT
Organism: Apocrypta bakeri; assembly: GCA_018906985.1. Taxonomy (NCBI): domain Eukaryota; kingdom Metazoa; phylum Arthropoda; class Insecta; order Hymenoptera; family Pteromalidae; genus Apocrypta; species Apocrypta bakeri. Next base: position 5,214,250 of record JACCIA010000003.1, read on the forward strand.
GAATTTAAACTACGAAATAGTATTACGTTAGTACACGTATATAACACGTGGGAAATATTATGAATACTGCATACCGCACTAGTACCGGATCATTTTTCCAACAAATCGACTAATTTATCTTCTCCACGCTCGGGCTCAAATATTTACGTACCCTGTGCGTGTATACACGCGTGTCCGGGTAAATATATCTATATTATAGAAAACTGACCTTCTTCGAAATCGTTGACCCGTACGTGCGTGTGTACAATTTTTTCAATCGAATTAAATTCACATCTACATCCCCCCCTTTGCATCGTTGACATACCAAACACGTACTTTTCTACTGACAGGATAACCATTGCGACGTCTTGCACTCGGTTGTATAAATAGAGCGGAACAAACGTACGGCTCTCGCAAAAGACTTAAGGAAATTACTTTCTCATACATTTGACGTGTATACACATCTACCGATCGATTTACAGCGAAGCGAATTGGACGAGTTTGCCCGTTTTTCAAATCATCCGACGAGACAGAGAGAGAGAGAAAGAGAGCAAGAGCTGTATCATCAATACGAAGCGTCTATATTACACCAGATGAAAAATTCAATTGCGAAGCTTTCCTTAAAAATTCATAAGGACTCGTTGAAGGTAACGCGAAAATCGTTCACGAGTATACAATTGAGGTTTACGTCGGGAATGTATAATATTATTTTTTTGTATTCTTCTTCCCTATGCATGCTTTTCCGTTATATAGAAATTTCGTAGTTCAATATTGCAAACTTTCATCATAAAAGCTGTGCTGAAAATATAAAATGGTCTTTCGCGCTTGTACGCGAAAAACATCGAGCTCTCGAAGCGAAAAAAAAGAAGAAATCTAGTTAGAAGGCAAAAAAAACGTACTATGTGAACTACAGTTTTTTTATATAGACGGAAAAAGGAGAAAACGCATTTATGTATACGACGTAGAGGCATATCCGGCCTCCAATGCTTCCATTTCCGCGAGAGCAAAATGGATTTATCGGCTGCTATATCGATGTCTATAATTTGATCAACAACCTCACGAGCTACTGTTGTTACTGCGATAACGGAGAGGAATAAAAAAAATTGTGAACTTTTTTTCTCATCTATACGCGCACGCGTTGCAACATTGTACACGCGTACACACGCGTTCAAACGGACGGACGATTTGCAGGAGTTTCTTTTTCGCGTATAGCGTGTATACTTTAAAATCAGCAACGTTGCTTCGTTGCTGATTTTAAAGCATCGACTTTGCGGCTGTTAATGTCAATTACCCGTTGGAATATTCAGTGAAAATGTTCGAGTTTAAATTATACTCTTTAGATATCGTATAATTGACATTTAATGCGGTTCCTCGTCAAGCATATATACATCGATCGATGGAAAATAAATGATCATTGAGATGGAAGGAAAGCTTTTGATAAAATATCGGAAAATACAGGACGTTTGATGTAAAATCCCTTTAATCGACGGTCTGTTTTGCCGATCACCCGATGCTTCATCTAATTTCAGTATTTCGTTTCACGTTTAAAAAAAGCAGCAGAGATACGCAAAGCGGACTAAAATCAAGTGTGCAAATATATACGTGTATATAGAATATGGCATATAAGTTCGACGCTCAAGTGGAGGCGGCTGTGCGCGCCGCGATCCAGGTCATGAAACTTCAAACGCTCGAGCAGTCGAGGTTTTGATCTAAATGAAAATCAATCCTTTCAGCCGTAACTCCAGAGAGAAAGACACGGTGACAGGCCCCGCGATAACAAAGGATTTTTATGGCTAAATAAAAACTCTACGCGCGAATCTCACTCGTGCGGTGTTTAAATCGTCGGTGCAACCGCTTTTCTTCGTTTCTCTTGTTTTTTTTTTTTGCTCTTTTTTTATTGTACGATTCACGTGGAATTTGCGTCTCTATTAATAAGCCCGTCGAAGGGACTTGGTCAAACGCAAAGTGACATTCGGTGATCGATACAGCGGTCGAGTTATAAACAACGCTATATATGTTTCTAAAGAGTTTTCGATGAAAAAAAAAATGTCGAAGGGGCGCAAAGTTCACCTAAGCATGTGTCTAACATCGAAAATAAACAAGGTTCGAAGAATCAATGAGTGGGCGAGAAAGCGTAGGAAAAAGTCCCAGAGTCGTGCGACAGTTTCTGAGAAAAATCTTTGCAAACGCTCACCGAGCCTGTATGTTCGCAAAGACAAAAAGAAAATGACTCGGTATCGCTCGGAGCGCAGTAGAAAAAGTCCGTCTCCGACGAGACGCGCCGAAGAGTCGTGCGAAATGAGATTCGCACTCGATTTCGCGCTGTCACAATAGGCGCTCTGTCCTTAGCTCAAGAGAGAGAAAAAATTTGTTCTCTCTCTCTCTCTCTCTCTCGCTCTCTCGCTCTCTCACTCTTTCTCTGCCCCCCTGTCTCTTTATTTCCCGAGAATTCCGATCTTCAAAAATAGCATCGAAACGCAGCAGCAGCGTTTTCCAATGATGTCATTGAATTCTAAACCGAACACGCCTTACATACATTTTGAAAAATGACGGTTATCGTTCGTTAAACTATATACATACATAGAGGTAAAAAATGGTATAAACAAAACAAAGACTCACCGCATGCTTCTGTGACGGCAAGTGTCGAGAAAGTCCGATGCACACCTCCTCGATAGAGAGCTTTATCTTCCCCAAAGCGTCTCGGGGCGCAACACTGTCTCCTTTCTTCCTGGGACTATCTCTCAATGGCAAAAAGCCGTTGCTGATCCTCTCCCAACAGCCTCTATCACGAGGAACACTCGGATCCTCTCATATTATTGCACTTGTTCTTTTCCCTGAATAATCCTCACTAGCATATTAGCGGCACGCACTAGTTAGTATATACTTGTCTTCCAAGACGACGAATCGCTGTGCACTCTTTTTTAAAGGTTAGGTCGACCGCGCTCTGCTATCTCTCTCTCTCTCTCTCTCTCTCTCTCTCTCTCTCCCTCCTTCCGTTTTTTCAGCAATTCTATGGGATCATACACAATAATGAACACTCCGAATTACGTTCTCGCGGATTTTTTTCTCACTTGTTAGTGAGAAAAAGATTCGTTCCGAGAAAAGGCCAGTGTCGTGAATCTATCTCTCTCTCTCTCTCTCCTCGATGCTCGCTCGGTCGAGGGCACGCGCGCGCACTGCACGACGAGAAGCCGCCGCCGTCGCTCTCGGCTCTCTCGCACCGTAAATTTATAAATAGAAATCCGGGTGCGTTTGATTATTTATATTCTTTTATCGCTCGCTACTCATCCCTCCCTTCTTGTTTCGCGGCGCGCGAGCGCCGCGCCGCCGAGCTTTCACGGATTGACGGCCGATTTTTTTTTCTTGCTTTCGCACGCGTTCTCTCTCTCTCTCTCTCTCTCTCTCTCTTTATCTCTCTCTCTCTCTCTCTCTCTGCTCGGCTCTGTCTATTTACGGGGAGTTTATGCAATGCGCTGGTCCGAGTTCTCGTGACTTTTTCAGAAACTGAGTTGCATCGAGATTATAGCTTCTATACTCATATATTTCTCTATATAATATATATATACACACACCTCTATACGGACTGGCAAGATAGAAAAAAAAAGAAGTGACTCCTATACGATGCACATGACTAACTTATAGGCATTTTATTATTAGATCGTAATTTTTCCACGCTGCACACGTTCGCCTTGAAAGTTTACACTCTATGGCGAGTAAAATACGTATATGTATAGGGCTTTTTTTTATTCTTCGCGATATACGTATACGCTTATATATACGTACGCTTATACGAATGGATGACTCTTTTGTAAGTGATGGTACACGCGTACGTGTAATACGGCGGTAAGCTCTGCTATTCGCGATCAGCTGCGCGAGTATACGGCATGGGAGTAAGCTCGAAAGGCGTTAATGTATGCGAGGGAAAAAATACGTTTGCTATAATCGTGTATTCGTATTATAGAGGATTCGCATCTCGCATCGTCATCCGACAAATCTCGATCAGATGTTTCTTCGTTTTCCTTGCCCCCCACAGTATCCACAACGTACACAAAAGACGCGCGCCCTCCGACTACCCGGATCGATTATATTCGTATATTATTAATCGGCGGCACTCGCCCTTTGTGTATGCTGCACGCATAATACACACACATATATATATATGCACGTATGCAAGCGTACACACTATATCCGTCTTGTCGCATTCATCGTCGAGTGAATCGTTTTCTCGGACGAGCGACGTAACTGCTCTCTCTCTCTCTCTCTCTCTCTCTCTCTCTCTCTCTCTCTCTCCTTCTCGACGCTCTTCCTCTCTCGGGGTGTAGGCGTGTGCTATCGACCTCCGCTGCACGTATATACACACTTTTATATATCACTGTTCGTACACGCACTCGCGGATAGATCAGCCGCGAACCCGAGCCGACAGCGCGCGGTTGTATCGTAACGGAGATGAAAAGTGCGAGGACAACATTCGCTTACGTTGCATCGAAAATTTGTACTTATAGGACAGTAAGAAAGAGAGACATGGACGACGACACTAGCTTCTGCTACATCGCTCGCTGGCCTCTCGTATGTGTGTACATACCTTATCGTACACTGCGCGCAGGAACTCGGCTCTCGTCGGTCCGTTATATAGGGGAGGCAGCGAAAAAGGGGTCGACGGCACACGCGCGCGCGCGCCTATATAGTTTACTTTCTCGACGTATACGTATGCGCGTATACATATATTTGTTCTACACACTAGTATATTATTTGTATTCTATGCTATACGGTAACGCGCTTTATGTGCGCGCGCGCGTACAAACGCAGTACGTGTACATGCATATATAAGGAAACTGGACGCGAGCGAAAAAGCGCAGCAGCGCGAGCGATGGGAGCGGTAGGACGTTTCGGAGGGAGGGGGGCCGGCGGCGATTCTGATGCGCTCGCGTCGAACGGCGGCTGCGGACTCGCGAGAGATGCGAGCTTTTCCAAGACGGTGGCGGCGCCGACTGGTAAGTACACAAAGCTGCGCCCGCGTCGATCGGCGGCTACCCGACGTACACGCGCGCGCGCGCGTTCGCCGTCTTTCTTAAACACAGTGTGCGCGATCGCGCGTGCGACGCGCGAGGGTGTACCTATGGGATTAGACTGTGCACGCGAGGACGCGAGTCGCGACGGCTATACAAAATACGAGCGGTTGACGGTGCGTCGTACACGGCAGCTTAGAGGTATAGGTATATATAGAGAGAGCCAATGTACACATGTTGCGTTTGGTTGATGAAGTGCGGAGGTACTCGAATACGCGTTATTCGGAGATGCAGCTGGTTTCGTGGAACTCCAAACTGATTCTTAGAAGAAATTAGACGGAACTGCAGATGTCACATGTGTTCTCTATACAGGTCTTCCTTAAGCGCATGGGACAACAAATTTAAGCGTTTGGTGAACTATTGACTGCTATTCAGCGGGAGGTTTGTCCTGTATTTTATGTTGTAAATAAATTAATCGAGTCAATATTGATAGAAGAATCGAACAAATTTTAGTCAGCTGTATCAGATAATAATGGATTATTCCGAGTGTTTTGTGTAGCGATTAAAATTATTGGAAGTATTACGGTAGTATGTATCTGTAAACAAACATATTATGAATTTTGAAAGGATATTTACGACGATCAATCAATTAAAGTCCATTGAAAACTCATGATTACAGATTTTAGCTTGAAGCGAATGAAAAGTATGATTTGAACACACACAGCTACGTATTCGCGATTCGCAAAAAGATGTCGTGAATATAATTTTGAAAGAATTTTATGACATCGTTATCAGTTAAGACAAGATTCGGAAACTACTCCTCGCAACTACAATTAAACTAACCGCCAAAACAGCTCAGTTGGCACCGCTTCGCGTTGAATAGTCAGGGTAACCAAATCACAAAAATCATTTACTTTCAACCGAAATATTCGGTTGCCCTAACTGTTTTTTTCTCCTCTCGTCTCGTCTCATCTCATCTCCACCCTCGGCGCGCGTTCTATTTCCGTGCGGCTACATCAAGGCTGTTGCCTATAATATACTCGCTCGAGACGGCGCCGGAAATTTTCCTCCTCGGCGATGACTCGCGCAATATATAACCCCCCTGGTAGCGTCTACAATAGGTTATATTATACTCGCAAAGTACTGGCAATCGCGTACACGCGTACTACATCCGCTGTCCACTATAGACGTACGGGCAATGTACGATTGTAGACGAAGCCTTGAAAATGACGAAAGAAAAAGAACCGAGCGAATGTGCGCGAGTGAAAGAGCGAGAGAAAGTAGCGAGCCAATCGCGAGCATTTCCGGTACGATTCCATCGTGCGAACATCAGCAGTGGTGGGATTCGCGAGAATCGGCCTATCGCGACGCGGAGGATGTTGCGCGCGTGGGACTTCGTATAGCGGTGTTGTATGTAATAACCGCCGCGTCTGCCGTCACCTTACCGTCACGCTTTTTTCGCAACTCGCAACCCGCAACTCGAGAAGTTCGCCAACGCATCGCTGTTTCTTTGCGTATACGTGTATTGCACGTTCCCAACGCACGAGTGGAATCCAACAATGATTTCGCGGTCGAAGCTTTTCTCGGACTCTTTAGCCGAGGCGCCATAAGCTTCTTTTGTTTCCTAATAATACGCAAGCTGCATTAGCCGCACGTGTACTCTCGGGAGATAGCGAGTCGACGGATTAAAAGAAAGCGGCTAATATCTCCGAGACGCGATAACCTTGTAACCCGCGTTGAGCGAGCAATCTGTTTTTAAACGCTAGGCCCGTGCGTCGCAACCCTATCGTGCGTGTGCGTGTGCGTGTGCGGCTACTCCTTAAAATAAAGCGAGAAGAAAGGCCGAACTGTCCGAAGCTGAAAGACCGTCATAAGACGGCGGCGGCGGCGGCGGCAACGGCGGCGATAGCGGCGACGCACGAGTTTAGCCGGTATATACAGGCATCATCACCGGCTCTCTCTCTCTCTCTCTCTCTCTCTAGCTATCTCCGTCCTCTTCTTACGCGTTAGTAGTATACATAGAGCTACTATAGTGTGCGCCACTGCTCCGTTCACCTCGCGCGAGACAAATCCCGCGCGTGAAAAATCCTTTTTTCTCGCCGGTAAATCTATAAGGAAAAGCGAGAGCGCGCTTTTACACGGCGACAGCGTACCGGCAGTCGTATAGGCAAAGGATAGAAGGAGAGAGAGACAGAGAGAGAGAGAGAGATAGAGATAGAGGGAGAACCGCGTCGTGGATACTAAGGAGAACGAACGGTTGATAGGTTGATATAGCTACTTTGCGCGGATATATTATAGAGAGGAACGCGCGCGCGCGCTCCCGCGAGAAAGGAAACGGCTAGAGCCGGAGAGAAGGAAAAAGAGAGAGAGAGAGACGCAAGGCGGACCCCGTCGTCTCGCAGTAGTCATTGGCGGAGAGGGAGACGGACGGACGTAGCGGGAGAGCAGCAGCGCAAGACTAGAGGTGTACCCCATCAGGTCTCGTAAGTGTTTTTCTTTCCGTAGTCAAAGTCTCCGGATTTACCTCGCGGGGACGCGCCGACTCAGCGGCCCCTGCACATGCACGCACTCGCGCGAGCGCACTTATACGTTCGCACTCGCACAGTCGCACTCGACTCGCGCCCGCGCACACACACACGTACATTAGAGAGAGAGAGAGACACAGTCACGGACACGGACAGAGACACATACACATACTCAGATATAAAGCGTAATATATAAGAGACTTCCGCCTGCTTACACGCGTTGCTTGCGCTTCGCCGCCGTTCCCCAGACACACACTCGCACAAGGACAGCCATGGCGGACGGATACCAGAACCAGGAGAACGCGACCCAGCCCGCCGAGACGACCGCGAACGCCACAAGCGAGAGCAAGCAGCAGACGCAGCAGGATGCCGCGCAACAGGACGGCAAATCGGAACAGGGGCAGGGTCAGCAGCAGCAGCAGCAGCAGCAGCAACAGCAGCAGCAGCAGCAGCAACCGGCCGAGGGTATCAAGCAGCAGGCGACCGCCGGCATTCCCGGCAAAGATGATGAGAGGAAGCTCTTCGTTGGCGGGCTGACTCGTAATACGACCGAGCCAGAGTTGAAAGAGTACTTTGGCAAGTTCGGCGAGATCGAGAGCGTGTCCATCAAGATAGATCCCTACACCGGGGTGTCCAGGGGATTCGCCTTCATGGTCTTCCAAAACCCCAAGGCCATTGACAAGTTGCTTGCCTCCGGTGACCATTATATCAACAAACGCAAGGTAGGTTAAATTCGCACGATTTTCGCTTACTCGTCTTGCGTAGGAGTAGACCATGGTGTTGATTTGCATTGTTTCCAGGTTGACCCTAAGCGAGTGAGCAAGAAGGCTCAGCATGGCAAGATCTTCGTTGGAGGTTTGACTCCGGAAATAACGGACGAGGACATCAAGACCTACTTTGGCCAGTTCGGTACTATTGTCGAGGTGCAGACCCCCTTCGACAAAACGAAAAACCAACGTAGGAGCTACTGCTTTGTTACGTTTGACTCGAAAGATGTTGTCTACAAGTTACTTAAGACGCCCAAGCAGACCATCAATGGAAAGGACATTGATGTGAAGAAAGTCAAAGTCAATCAAGACCAGCGCCAAGGCTTCTGGGGACCCCAGTATGGTGGCTACGGTTACGGTGGTGGTAAAATACCCTTTAATTATAACAATTATCGACAAATGTACTGAGAGAGTAGGGTTAACTTAAGCCTAAGTTATTTGGAATGCTGAGGAGGCCTCTGATGTTATTGTAATTATGTTAAAACCTCGAGGGCTTTCGTAAATATAATTTATTTACAAGTTCAATTTTACACATGTTATTCCATCTTTTGTTTGAAATTTCCCTTCGCACGTACACACACATTATTTTTTTTGTAATTTACAAAATTCCAGCTTTTCATGGAAAAGCTGCTCTTGTAATTATTCCGGTCAATTCGCAATTGTGCGCACAAAATTCTGGACTTGTATACATTCAGACAAAGCTTCAAGTAAACAATTTACTTATGTTTATTAATAAATACAAAAATTTACAAGACAACTCTTCTGTGTTCATTGATTGCAACAAATTATGACAAACAAACGATTAACTTAATCTAACAACACTTACTAACAGAATGCATAACACCTCTTTATTATTTTGTTGTTACTACTCAATTACTACTCGATTAATGTGCATATAATTATAGTAGTTTATTCACATGATAAAGTCTATTTCTTAATAACAATTATAAGGGAAATTAATTTGGAAATTCTAGGCTACGGTGGTTATATACCTGAATACAGTAATGGATATGGTGGTTACGACGACATGTATGCCAATTACGACTATTCAGGCTACGATGGATATGAGAACATGGGTTACGCGATGCCTGGAAAACCCAGAAATGGACCTCAGGGACCACGTCAATTTCAAAGACACCAGCCATATTAAATTCAAGGTAGTTAAACCATCTTCTTCACTCTTATATATCTTAATTTTTTTATTTTTTATTTTTTTTTTTGTTCTTTCATTCAAACTGCCCCTTTATTTGTTTCTTTTTTATTTATGTAAATGAAGTGAAACGTATTTTTGCAGATATTTGTATGAAAAATACAAACACGTTCTTGAGTTAATTTGCTACGTGATAGAGGCTTTTGTATTAATAAAAAAGTAATAAAATTTATTGAAAATTTATTTTTGATTTTATTATTTATACCATTTTTATTTGAATTTCTGTTGGACTCGTACAAATTCCATACTCAAAAAGGCGTTTGCATTTTTCAGTAGTTTATTGAAGCAAAGTAAATAAATCTAAGACAAAGTTACATTAATGGAAATTACAGAAAATTCGCTAAGATCGGCAAGGTTTCACTCGATCGGCTACTAAACACAAGGCAGATCGCTCCGTTCCGGGGGGGACCGAAGATAGGACTAGGTTGAAGAAAAATTCCTCTTCTTCTTCCGTCCCCCGCTGCACAATTATATTCAACTCTTCCAGCCTCTTCTTCTGGACATTTTTTGTACATTGAGTGCATGTAGAGAAACAACAACAAATAGCAACCATACATAAGTGCGAACCAATTATATACTATTCTCCGAATCCGTTATGTTATTCTGGTCGTGCCTCTCGTCCGAATTTCAATGATATGCAGGGCTGTTTCGCCAATCATGTCGATACATTATTGTGTAATTTAAATACTCCAGTCTAACCGTGTTTTTAATTGTAGATCGTTAGAGTTTTCATTTTGCCTCTTTATCTTGTTTGTTTTCTTTTTTGTCGAGAATCGGCAAAAACAAATGTTTCGTGTGTAACTACGAACGGCGAAAGTTTATATATTTTACTGGTAATTCTACTGCTCTCCCCTCTTCCCAAGATTTACTTGCAGAATCATAATCGCATTAACTACATATTTTGTTTCTTTGAATTTAAGGGTTTTCTTCTACATTTATAAGAAAATGTACGAAATAATTATTATTAGCATCATCATTACTATTTTATGATTATTATTATTACTATTAATATTATAATTATCATCTGCAAATAAAAAAAAGCTTAGGTATTAGAGAGAAAAGGAAAAAAAATCATTCTGGAAAACAATTTGTATAATTAAAATATGAGTGTACCTATGTGGTACTTATGTGGTATGCATGAGCGAAAAAAAAGATATTGTCATGGGTTGACGGAATAAATCCAATAATAATGCATAAATGATGCATACATCACAAGTCCGATTCAATATACAAGCTCTTGTCACCTAAGCTATTTTGGACAAATCGTTTTGATGAAGCCAGATCTATTGGCTTGTATTGGCTTAATACAATTAACATTAAAATGTGACGTTGTAATGTTTTATAGTGAGGCTAAGTAAATAGGATCAAGCGCGATGATGAAACAAAATTATAAAAGTATAACGAACGTTATAAGAGGACGAGGAACAAAGTCTGTGTTTTCTTGCTTCCGAGTTTTGCTTATTGCATCTGTGACTGTACGCCGACAAAGACTGGTCTTCGTGTTGCGGAAGACCGTTTTATTCGTGTGAACAAAACTTGTAAATCATCCGAAAAGAAAAATATATATATATATATATAAATATATATCTATCTTATAATTATAGGCCAGGGACCATGAGTAGAACTGATCAGAAATGTAATTTTTTCAACTTCATGTCATGAAGTAAATTGGCTTGTGTCCGAGCGTTTAGTATTGTACACAAGGCGTGATAGGTAGTATGTCGTAAATGTGTAAATCGGATCGACGAACAATGCATGAAATTCAAAACGTAAATATTTATTTGGTAGTTATACTGGCGGCCCCTGACTGATATAATAGTTAGATGGAAGAAAATTCCGATGGCCAACGATCGGGGACCATCGTCGCGTGTATACGTTAATTTCTTCGACGAATGAAAATATACAAACATTATCCAAGCGAACTGAGTGTGTATAACATTCTCTTATTGACACAGATATTTGAGACCACTAGTGAGTGTCGTTGAGAAAATCTGTTATTCTTATATGTAAACTATATATGTCGAGTTGCCTATCAATAACAAAATTTAGTCGATATTTTCAACGAGAAAATCTTTGACGGTATGAATGTTAAATTTTGAAAGTGCAGGCCTTATTACATTCATCTTTACGAATATCTCACTTGTTCTTTGTATCAATTATCTGCATGCCTTATATTGTTACATATTGTTAAAATTCTTGAATTGATCTATCGTGCTCGTAGATTTCAATCATGCTAAAAATTATCCAATTCTTTCAGAATTTTGCTCGTAGCAACAGATTTGTTATGCCTGCATTTTCGAAATTTCTTCTATGCAACACATAAACAGTTGACATTTATTAATTGAGAAAAAAGTATCGGCGGCTTGACTTGAGCTCGCATTATATCGTCTGTCGCGAGTTCGACAGACGTCTCACGGTACAAATGTGTTAAAAAAAAAAGATACTAAAAAGAAAGCTTTAAGCCAAGCCAAGTGTGCTTTTGAGGATAAATCTGTATACTGTGTATACCGTATTTCGCTGTGAGACTAAAGCGAGAGAAGAAAGGAATAAAATATGAAATATCAGAAGCTAGAAAGAAAGATGGAGAGAAAGCGAAAGCGAAATGTATGATTTGTGCGAGAGCAAGCGTGCGCGAAAGAGAGATAGAAAGATGATTTAATATGAAGTTTAAGAAATTACAGAGTAAGAGAAGCGAGATTAGAGATAGAGATTACGGGAAAGGATTGTTATGGAATGAGGAAAGAATCGCAGTGAAGCCACAGAAAGATTAGAGGATATGGATGGAGAAAGTAAATGAAATTTAACGAGACAAATATTTTGTTACTGTAATTACTATTCGCTTGTTCGCCCATGACACAGTGTATATTTTAATTATAACAAAATAAAAAAATACACATTATCTCTGATACCATTTTCGACTTTATTATTATAGTTACCAGAAATTTCAAATCTCATTATTTCTTATAATTATTCTCACGAACGTTTCAAGAAATAATTTGTTTGCTCCATCGCAACAAGTGATTGTGAAAATTGTTCTGAGACCTTATCCGTCAATATGCATTGATATATATATATATATATATATATATATATATACATATACATATATGTTAATGGATATATAATATAGATTTTCCCGCAAAAATCGATGCGTGTATGCTCGGCGGGCGTAGCGGCGCAGCGCGAACAGTTCCTCTTTCTTTCCGCGTTCCGCGTTTGTCGCCACCTCGCGGTCATAGTCTCGTCTCTCGCGCATATCGTGACGTAACTTCGACAGCGGCAGCCAAGAGCAAGAGCAGCAGCAGTTCAGTAGCCATTTTGTTTTCATCGGGAGAGAGCAGAATCAGGTACCGCAAATTTCAGCTAAATCTAAGAGTTTCTCCATACCCGAGAAAATCCGACAACCCTATCAATCCACGCGTTCGATCCTCGTCGTCCTTATCGACGACGACAACCGAAGATCTATCCTTACGTCTTGCCTCACTCGACCCTCCACGAGGTTGGACTTATCCTGCACCGTTCCCTTCGCGACTTTGCATTATACACGGGCACCTATAGATATATATACATGCCTCTGCAACGATCGCTTTGTTGTCCAGCCGTTGGACTCTCTGAACCCGCGATTTTTCTATTGTCTGGGTATTTTGGAAGTGACCCGCGAACAAAACTACAAACGCCCTTTCCCAAGCCGAACTTACCGTGAATTTTATGTAATGACGATGTCGTTCATCGTGTTGACGTTATCGTCGAGACTATACGAAACTCGGGGCTGATCCGATTTTCGCGTAGTTTTGTTCGGGGTCTGGTTGAAGGATGAATGATTTTTTTTATTAGGATATTTACTTATTTACTAGTCAATCGATGTTGAAATCCGTTCGATGATACGAAGGACGAAGTTTTGTCCCTTTTGACGTCTACTGTGCATTCGGATTTCTATATTGAACTGAACTTAGTCGTAAAATCATGTATCATATAATCATGTTTTAGCGATTTTCTTACCTCATTTATCACGTCATATTATCGTAGTCGTGTACATGACAAGACAATGTAGAGATCATTGCTTATATATGTGTGTTTAGATGCTTAAAAAAGTTATTGTATCATTGTCTCTCGCTCAATCAATTTGTCTCATGCGTTTGTATAACTAATGTATAAAATATGTCTTAACGTTTGATGAAAATAAGTAAAGTTAATTTAAAAAAAATAATATTAAATTAGACTATATATTATTAAACTAAATTCTTAAGTATAGACTCTAATATACTTGTAAATTTTAACATTTGAAAGAATGACAAAATTTTGTATAAAATAGTTCAAAGCACGAAAGCAAAAGAAACAAAATATAATAGAACTTCAGTATCGGCAGGAAGAATCTGGTGAACTGTTAAACTTATAGAAGGCAGTTTCTATCCTTATAGGTGAGAGAGAGTCTGTCCAGTCGTGTGCTCATCTCCTGCCCACGTCATGGACCTGGACTCAAGAGATTCAACCAGTTCTCCGGAGATGCCACCGGCTCCATCACCACCTGTGCTTAGCTACAACGACACATACAGGAGTCACAGGAGGTCACCAACTCCAGAAAAACGACGAAGAAGGCGGAGCAACAGTAGATCGAGATCATTGAGTCGACCAAGATCTTATAGACGCTCTAGGTCTTCGGAAAAAGATAGGGATAGAGACAGGGACAGGGAAAGAGAAAGAGACAGAGATAGGGATAGAGAAAGAGATAGGGATAGGGAAAGAGAACGAGAAAAAGACAGAGACAGAGACAGAGATAGAGATAGGTCAAAGAGGTACACAAAAAGAGATCGTTCCAGATCAAAGTCTAGATCACGATCAAGGTCTCATTCAAAAGAAAAAGTAAGCAAACACAGCAAGGCTTTCAGCAAAGAATCATCCAGTCAGAAGCACTCTAAAGATAGTCGAAAACATCAACACAGAAGCTCAGGATCAGGTGGTAGCAGCAGTTACAGACATTCGTATGCACCAGTAGTTGCACAACCTCAATTCCCAGTGCAGCCAAATGCTTTTAAAAATGATGGAAGTTTTATGGAAATGTTTAAAAAGATGCAGGAACAAATGCCAGTTGTAGAAGCTCAGCCTACGACATCTGTTCTGGAAGAAAAGCCAGTAGTACCGCCACCTTTAATGGTAGGCAAAAGAAGAGGAGGTCGAATTTTGAAGACTGGAATAGTAGCTAAACCGAAAGCAGAACAACCAGTTGAACAGCCTAAGGACGCTTGGTCATTGTATATGGCTGAAGTGAAAAAATATAGAGAAGTTTGCTGCCAGGAGGAAGACAATACTAGGCCTCTGGTCAAATAAATCGTTGACTAATTTGGACATGCAACCGAACTTATACAATATTCTATATTTTGCCTTCTGTCACTTATTACAACCTGATTATGTGGGTTAACGGAGTAATTCTTTTCTATCAGGTTTATGAGGTTTCTTTTCATAGGGGTAGGGATGATCTCCAGGTATGCCTATATTTTTGAGGTATTTATTTAAATTAATTATTAGATAAAACAACAAATTCTACTTTTTTTTAAAAACATTTTAATCCAAGTTGTAAATAAATACCGAATTTAAATATTTTTTTATCAGTACATAGTCATGCTTTGGAACATCATTTACCTTTAAAAAAGAATACCTTTACCTCTTCTATTAATACTTTATTTTGCAGTTAGCTATAAAGTTTACATCACAGTAAGCTGCATTTTAAAATATTAATCCTAATAGAGGGTAAATATCATGATAGATTGTAGAGAAAATGGATTTATCTTGGATATTCCAAGTACTTTTTTTCTACTAAAAAATTTATGTTTTAAAAAAGCACTTGTTTAACTAAATTATCCATTTATTAAAACAATATTTCTTCAATCTTTCAATTTAAGTATAACACCAATACACTGTAAACATTTTATTTATGTAAATATAAGAGTTATTAGTAACATACTTATAAGATGCTACAGTTAAGAACTTGTGATTTAATTTGCGAATTAATATATTAAGTGTCATACTATCGATGCATAATTACAAAATCATAATAATTAAATTATGTTTTTAATTTTAAATTGTTAAAATCAATTTTTACTTAATTGATGAAGTTTCTAATAACTAGTAGTTATGAAATGGGTAATAAAGTTAAATATCATTTGCAAGTGCCAAAATGATTAATCTATTGTCAAAGAATATATCAATCTTTTCAATTGAAATTGTACAACGTTTTTTCATTCATTAAATTAACTTTACTTAATGGCGTTGCATATCATGAAAGACTAAAAATGTTAGACTTATAAACTAAGTTTCTTAATTTCGTTACTTGTAAGCTATAAGGACATACAACAGAGACATTTTGTTTAGAAGCGAGAGAACACCTGTGTATTACAAAAACATGCTGCTTAGATGATTCACTTAAATTTTAAATATTATACTACAAAGAAAAAAATTATTGTCAAATAGCAGAACACAAAATCATGCCTGAATACGTCAAAGGTGTTCCGGTGCAAACAGTTCCATTCGACCCAAGGTTCCCTAACCAGAACCAAACAAGGTAATATATTTTGTTATTATCATAAACCGTTATACTTTAATGTTTATATTTGTAATTCTTAGAATTTAAAATTTTTGTAACAAGTATCTATTGTTATAATTTATCATTTGATTTATTGTTACAAACAGATACTGCTACCAGAACTACCTAGACTTCCATCGGTGTTCAAAAGTACGAGGTGAAAATTATGAAGCTTGCCAGTATTTTAAAAAGTGCTATAAGAGTCTGTGCCCACAGGCTTGGGTAGAGAAATGGGATGAGCAAGTGTCAGAAAACAGATTCCCTGGTAACATCTAGATACTTGATCAGGTTTTTTTATGCCTTCAAGAATTAGTGGAATTTATCAATCGTTGCAATTGAATTATAAGAATCAGTTTTTAATTTCATTTCTATTTGTAAAGTAATTTATAATTACAATTACTGTATAAATAAAAAAATTAATGTGAAGTAATTTATTTCTTTGTATCATATTTAAGTGTATGTTTTGTTTCAAATGCAATCGTTTGCTCGATAAGTAATGATATATAAAAATAAACAAGTAATTTCTTCTTAAAATTGATTTAATAATTAAAATTTAGTCATATTTCATTTATTTGTAACCTATATTATATGTGCAAGAAGTAATATATACAAATATTTATTTTATTGAATCGATTATTTTCTCCGTAAAGTATAACAAAAAATTAATATTTTAAACAGTTAAAACCTTTTCCTGTTACATATGCAGCGGTATGATGATGTCATGCATGACAAATATATATATTATATATATACATTGTTCATTATGGAGCTGTAATCGTGATTCTACGAAATTTGAGGTTATCATTTCAAAACGTTGACAGACGATGAATCGTTTTATTTCAACAGTATTTTTGTATTTAAAAAGCACGTATTATGGCTGGATTAACTTTGATTCAAGATTATTCATCGAGCTCCGATGAAGACAAAGAAAAATCTAATGACGAAAATAAAGCGTTTTTTAATGTTGAAAGCTTAAAGTAAGTGCAAAGGTTATGTAATGCTATTTATTTATATCGCCAGTCTCCGGCATATATATTATGCATGTATAAATAGATATTAATATTTATAATAATAGAAAATTGATGTTACTTAGACAATGACATTTATAATCTGTATTTATTCCAATAAGTATGATTTTTTTTCAAGGCCAAAATTACCTTTACCCCAATCTATTTTATCGTGGAAAGGAGTAACACATCATGAAGATATAGTTGACAATCCCTTAGAACATGATGGACGAATAAGGTCTTTCAAGCATGAGCGAGGAAATTGGGCCACACTTGTTTATATTGATTGTACGTACACAAATATTTTGCAACAACAATGATGTACGTATCTAGGGTAGTTTTAGAATTTTTCTTTTTATTTTTTAGACATTCCAAGTGAGGAACTACTATTATGGATCAAAGATGTACTAAATCAAATTGTTCAATCAGGTAATATATTTGGAGAGTTTCATGTGAGTCTCACACGAACACTTGTATTAAAATTCCATTGGATTGATTCTTTCGTTGAGGCTGTGAAATCTGTTGCGGAAACTTACCAAAGTTTTGTATTAGAATTATGCAATATCAAGGTCTATTGCAACGAGGAAAAAACTAGAACCTTCATGGCTATTACCATACAAAGTGCAAATAATTCTTTACAAAGGATAACCAGTGCTCTAGATAAACTCCTAGATGAATATCAACTGCCTGCATTTTATGAAGTAACAATAACATTGTATTTTAAGTTTTCTTAAAAATATGAATTCATTTATTAACATCATTTGTATAAATCATACATATATTAACATTCATTTCGCTACTTAATATTGTCTTAAAAGTATTCTTATAAAATATATTTTTTTTACAAGGATGCATCGTATCACATAAGTTTTCTGTGGTGCCTTGGTGATCAGAGAAAGGCATTAGAAGCGCTTCTACCCACTTTCAAATCGAGTTTTAATGATTTTTTAAACGACCATCCAGATCAACGGTGCGTAGAGGTTGTTAAGTTAAAATGCAGAATTGGAAACAAATTATACAATTTAAAACTATCTTAACTTATTTTGTACATTTATAGAAAAATAAATATTTAAAAAAATAAATTAATTAGAATATTCTACCCTATGCCGTGCTTTTAAACCATTTTTCAGCATTGTCATCGCTAAAAAGATTAAAAGAATTATAGCTCGTAAATAAATTTTTCAAAACGTAATACTTTTTTCAGTAATAGTATTTGTACAACAATGAACAATATTATTTATTTTTTAAGTTACGTCGGCTTGAAAACAACTAAGCTATGCGGCAATTTTTTCGAGTATCCCTTTTTCTGCCAAAGATTTTCCCAAATCTCAATGACATCGAGTGCCATATGAACAAAAAGAGTGCAAATTTGTGGACTAGTTATTTTTAAATTAGCTTCCGGTGGCTCATCAACCAGCCTACAACCAGTTAGATTCACATAAGTCATAGTCGGATTTCTCCTTAAAATTGCACAAAGAGATGTTTTTGTAACATTTATATTATTACTGAGAGTTATCCTTATTAAATTTGGAGCTTGCGATAAGATCTTTTCGACATCTAGATCTGTTGCTTGGCAAGAACTTAACTCTAAGGATTCCAAAGTGTAAAAACTTATCGATGAATCGTTGAAAAATATTTTATCGATAACATTAACGCGAGCTCCGGCAGAATTTTGCGTGTTGGAGATATTCAGATTGAGTAATTGCCTCTGTAGCAAATTAGCTATTCCTTGTCCGCCAATCGGGTTCCAAGCTACGTCGAGATTCACAAGAGACCCGCTTGTGATTACAAATCGAAAATCGTCTAATTCGCAGTACCTGAGTGAGAGATTCTGTAACCTTTCCAGTGGCTTCAATAGTTCATAAAGTTTTTTTTGACAGCATCCGGTTAAAGGATTATAACTAAGATCCAATACCCGAATACTTAAAGGCAAAGCCTCTATACACGAGAGACAGTTAAAATCAATATCACAGCACTGCAGGTGCAGTTCGTCAAGCCCAGATAGCTGAGCTATTGCGCGGTTCAATAGGTCGCCCACGTTAAAAAGCGTTGCACCAGATAAATTTAAGGTACGCAAATTCGACTGATATCTGAGACAACGAAAGAGTGGCTCCAGAGATCTATCAGCATCTAGACGATTTAAACGGAATGAAGAGGTGTTGTCACAGCTGCGAAGTGACTTGAGCATCGAATCCGTAAATTCTGAAAGACAAATAATAAAAGTTTACGCTTAACATTTAAAAATAATTACAGAAATGAACTGCACTAAATTAAAATAGTCACTCACCTGCACCGAATGTCTCGCAAACCTTCTTGTACCTATCGGCGATTGGTAATAAATCATTCTGAATTATTTCACCACAGAGTCTGAGCTTACTTCTCTCGCGGGGCACTTCCTCGAGACTGACCTGTTCTGCCAAAGCAATACCATCAACAGTCTTGAATTTAATTTTTGGCCGGCAACCTGTTTTCGCCTCAAATTTGTGTTTGATAAGCTCCTCGATGTCACTCATGGTTTTCCTTTAATTTCAATTTTGGTATTACAATAACAAATAATTTATGAATACTTTTCGTTGTGCATTATGAAATTGCGCTTTGACGCACCTCAAATCTCGCAAATGAAGTTTCAAGTCAAAAGCCTCGCCGTCTACGTCGATATCGAGATCAACGGTTTCGCTAATCGTACCCGAGTCCCAAGAGTGTCTTTCCTGGTGGCTTGCAGTTTGAAAGATTGGCTCAGGTGACGTCGAGTGCGTTGGTGAAGGCGACCTTGAGCATATGTTTTTGGTAAAACCTTGTTTAAGTAAACTCATTTGACGAGGTTTCTTTTTCTTTTTAGGCCAGTCCTCGACAGACTTATCGCTGTCACAGCTATCCTCGTCGACGACTGGTGCCTTTTTAGCCAATTCCTTTTCAACCTGTATAAATTTTCCTTACATTAATATACATCAGTGACAGACAGCGATTAAGTACAATTATCAAATATTCATTAACTACCGATATTTTCTGACGCTTCATACTCTTATCTTCTTCAAATATCACATCGTCCTCGTCGGTATCATTCTTTGACTTCCTTTTAGAGCTCACAGTCGTTTCTCCAATCGTAGTAGGTGGTAGACCATTGGTAGTAAAGTAGGACGGAACCTTATCCTTGTGTTTACTCGAAGCGATACCCAAATCGTCTTCAAGCCAGTCTTCGTCGACGAGCATATCTTCACTATCGAGTAAAGGAGCTACGATCCTCGATACTTTTTTAGTCGGTGCTTTCAACTGCAACCGGCCAGGATGTTGTAGAGCTGCGATCGTCCGCTTGTAATCCTCGCCCGCTGAGATTTTCTCCGGCTTCGCGTAGTCTTCTATCGTCTCTGCAAATGGGTTTTAAAATACGTATCGTAAATATTATTACACCAACGTAATTTTTATAAATAAAAAAAACAATTTACTGCCTATCACGGGAGCTTCGTCTTCCCCGTCTTCATCCACGAGCGCGTTCCACCTTCTATCTTCGTCTGGTTCCCTCTTTTTTTTCTTTTTCCCGGTTATGGTAGTCATTTCCTGTAGTCTTCGCTTCGCCAGAACGTACTCTTTGAGCTCTGTCGGTGTTAGATCACCAACCCTCTGCTTCCACTGTGCGAAACAGTCCAAGGCACTTTCTCCAGTCCTGGTGAGTAGGTTTGCATCGGCACCACTGTCCAGCAATAATTGTATCACTGCAGTGTGTCCGTTAGCTGCAGCATCGTGAAGAGCTGTTACACCGTCGCAATTAACGCCTCCTGGATCGTTTACGTCGGCACCGTGGCGGACGAGTACCCGGACGATATCGGTGAAACCATGATTCGATGCCTCGTGTAATGGAGTCCAACCGCAGTTATCTCGAACTGCAGTAGGGTGATGCTCTTCCAAGAGCTTTTCTACTGCGCTGATGTTACCTAGAAATTAAATCGCCGATGTGAATTGACGTTTATAGCATTTTGTACGAGACGATTCGCGATTACCTTTTATGCAAGCGACATGTAGCTGCGTTTCTCCCTTGTCGTTTTTTTTTATAGTAAATCTGGCTCTACGACCGATATTCCTGGCTACATTTTTAGCTGGCACAGTCGAGACGGGTTGTTGTTCTTCGAGATCAGACAGTTCCTCCAGACATATGTCTGCTCCGATATCGGGCGTATTTTCCTCTTCGTCCTCTTCGTCCTCGTCGTCTTCGATATCGTCGTTGTCTTTCTTTGGCAACCTCTCCATTTTTTCGTTCAACCTGGCGATCTCTTCCAGATCCACATCTTCCATTTTCTCCAGATATTCTATAAATTCTCGAAGTACTGTTCTCTCAAGCTCGCCAGAAGTCTGACTACCGTGACTTAGAGCTCGTTCAAACATTTGCCTCACCTCTGACGATGGACTGTTCGCTTCAGCTAACAACCCTGCTAAATACAGTGCTGAATTGCAAGCTTCTTTTGGATCTTTACAAAGCTCTAGTTCGCGACGCGCATACGGGATCGCCTCCTGCAGTTTACCAGCATCTCGAAGTGTTTGGGCTAAACTGGTTAAAGCAGCGCCGATTTGACTACTGTTGCTCTCTTCAGCACAACCCAACATACAACGGTAATATTCTACAGCTTTATCCAGTGATTTAACTGCAATTGCCGCATCTCCCATTTTTTCATACAACTTCTCCTTGACAGCTGGACAGGACTCTGTTAATACATTGTCCTCTGTTTTGCAAAGTACTACGGCTGTAAAACGTTAGAGTTATATTAAGCATCGTTGTAGATAGAGATAATGATGAGAATCTTACCGATCTTCAGAATTTTAATAGCCTGATGCCTGATTGGCTCCAGAAGATTCTTAGATTTGTACATTATACGTAAGAGTTTCTGTGCCTCCATCCATTCTCCCAATTTTAATAATAATTCTGCTTTAAGTAATCTTGCATCTGCTTTTAAATAAATATCGTCGACTTTTGTAGCATCATCTAAATATTTTAGAGCTAATTCAAAGCTTCCTGAACGCTCATTTAAACCTGCAAGAGCAATATTAGTTCTATGCAGATCATCAGGCAACTTGTGTTTTCTACACAAACTAGCTGCCTGTTTTATGAGGATCAATGCCTGTTCTGAATCTTTTTGTTGTTCCAAAACAAGCCCAAGATTAAGAAGTAATCGAGCACGCATCATCATTAATTCTGTAACATCTATTTTATTTTCCAACCTGAAACATTAAAATACATGTCAATCTGATTTTGATCTGAATTTGGAGCAATAGCACTTTATTTATACAATCAATGGAATGGATCTTACATATCGCAAAGCTTAATACTCTTTGAAAATGCCTTCTTGGCATCTCTCAGTACTTCCATTTTTTTATTTCTTTCAGAATCTTTTATCAAACTGTCAGCAACTAATAAGTAAGTTCTTCCCAGTGTGGCAAATGCTCGTTGTTCTTCAGTTAAATTCTTTAACTCCTTTGCTATTTCTATTCACAAAAATTAATTTTACGAAAAAAAGATCTTTTGTCAATAAAATTTAATTCTAAAAAAACTGTTATACCTAAGTATAAATTTTGATGATTAAGTGCTTCTTTGAAGTTTCCAATATCAGCATATACTTCTCCAATCATTCGATGAGCTATTGCAGAATTCAATTTGTCACTTAGACACTCACAAGCGTGCAACTGTCCCTTGTAAGCTTCAAGAGCATCTTCATATTGTTTCTTGTCATAATATAAGTCTCCCAGCTTTTTTTGAACATCGGCTAGCACTTTTACATTACTTTCTCGTAAGGCTTTGTTTTTTCTCTTCACTAAACCTTTTGAAATAAATAAAATAATGAAGAAATTGAAGAAACGAAAACGTTATACATAAAGTTTGTAGTTTTTGGTCTTTTTAAAAAACTTACTATCTTCGTCCATTTTCGATAATTAATAAAACAACAAATAACATTGGCATTTGTTTACGCAAATTTTGATTTACAAAAATATACTTTG
The DNA here is from genome assembly GCA_018906985.1 of Apocrypta bakeri. Classification (NCBI taxonomy): domain Eukaryota; kingdom Metazoa; phylum Arthropoda; class Insecta; order Hymenoptera; family Pteromalidae; genus Apocrypta; species Apocrypta bakeri. The sequence continues at coordinate 5,237,303 of JACCIA010000003.1, forward strand.
CCACTTGTCGTTGCACACGTACGTCCCGCCAGAATAGCAGCTGAGTATATAACCTAATCTTTGGACAATAAGACTAACCTAACATAACCAGGTCACGTGGGATTTTCCGACGAATTACAAAGAGCTCGACCTTGCGGACATAAAATATACAGGAAATAATTTCTTTGAATGGAAGTACAGGTTGTGATAGAAAGTATTTAAAATTTACTAGGAAAAATAACGATGGTTTGTATACATGTAATTTAAATGTAAATATTTACAAAAGTATTATATTTATTAAACCTTAATTATATGGATACATAAAAGCATTTGGGATCTAACTGTCAATAAATATTCAATTAACTTGTGCATTTCATGCCATATGTACATTCTACAATAAAGTTACAAAAAGTACAAAACTCGCAACTAAACCTAGTGAGATAAAAATTAAAAGATTTAAATGGCTTTGAAATAATCATCCGTCTTTGTAGTATAAATATGTCCCTCGGCGGACAAAAATTCTAAAATCTCATCAACCATGTGAGCAGGAACTTTTGGAGCCACAGCACTTTTGATTTGATGTCTCTCAGCGCCATACTCTGAATCGCTATTCCCAATAACTTCCAATACCATTTGCTGTTGTCTGTTAAGCCCAATGGAGTTTGTATTGCCATTGTTAATAGTTCCAATCTGCATCGATTGATTACCCATGGTGATGTCACTGGTATTTACTGAATTAACCATTTTCTCTCCCTGAAGACTCATGAGCGTTACTTCCATAAGATGCGATATTAGCTCCATCAAAGAATCCATGGGCTTAATACTAACAATGAGGACGTAGTGATCCTCACCCTGATCCCTGATCATTCCATATACCCTGGCGTACGAATTCACCTTAACAGGAGATTCATAAGCTGCTGAATCAGCCTCCAACCACTTCATTCCCGAAATATTTCCTACAAAACAAATCGATCAATGCATAAAGCTGTCAAATCACATTAACTCAAATATAAAAACAAACAATTACCGGTTTCATCAGAGAATTCAAAAGAAACCTTCGTGCTAGAAGGTTCGATCTTTCGGACAAGTGCGACGAAGGTTACGATCCTTACAGGAGCTCCCCAGACGGTGATCTTCTCGCCGTAACGCACTAAGTGCGATATCATCACAGGTACGCAATTCTGACCGCGTTTTAGGTTGCCTTTTTCCTCGCCGGCTGTCGAGTCGTTCACCGTAGTGTTCATGAAGCCACCCTCGCCTACCATCGAACTATCGAATTGATTCCACGACATTTTTTCTGTTATTAATACTTCGAACAGACTGTTTTTTACTAAAGTAATGCAAACACCAAAAAATGATCTGGTCTAATTTTGGTTTTGATCCTTTGATCGGTCCGTGCACTGCAGCGTTTGCGCGCCAAACCCTACAAGTTGTACACCAAAACACAAGCACAAAGTGTGTACATAAGTGAGATACGTGCTTGACACGTGCTGCCACGGGTCGGTCATCTCGTGGTAGAAAAATGACTTAAAATATGGAACGCACTTTTTGAAAATTTGTTTGTGTTTATATTAGTTTGGATTAATTAATTTTTCATAAAGTTGAGACATTTTAATATCGCTATGATAGTCGACAGTTCTATAAATAATTTTTGTATATAAATAGTAAAATAGCTATTAATCAATAACTTCTCTAGTCATTTGTTATTTCAATAATTGTAACTAATTAAAAAGTTAATTTAAAAAATGAATCATTTAAAAATCTCTATCTCGCCGATTTTCATCGATAATATATATTAGTAACGATTATGGCGAAGGATCGGTAACGTAGCGATCTCTCCAGACCGATTTGGCCGTAAAAGCCACATTTACATGTACAAAATATACTCGCGCGGCGCGTCGATCCCGCCGCAAGGCGAAAGAACGAAAAAAAAATAACACTCGCTCGCAAACTCGCCAGTGCCAACGTAAAGTCGTAAAACTTCGTTTGTGGAACTCCTCATCCTCACTACTGACTCTTTCTCTCTCTCTCTTTCCACCATCGCACGCACGCATACATGTACGTAAGTTATTCCTGGACGCACACGTACGAGCGCTCGGGTTTCCCGGAACGTGTCGCCCCACCCTCGCGGGACATCACCGACGTCGAAAACCCGTGTCCGGGTGCAGGAGATCAGTAAAATCGTCGTCAGGGAAATTTGGCGTGTCCGCTGTTTCGATATAGTCCCCCCTCCCCTGAAAACAATGGAGAAATAACATACGCATACCAATACCGTCTCTCTCGACTGTGAACTGTGATCCATATGCGCGAGTGCGCCCGAGTGAGACAGAGACAGGAGAGCGCGAGTAAGATCGGAAAGTTGGTAGACCTGCCGATTGATCGCGGACGCTGGTATACCGAGAATTCGTCGGAGCTAAGCGAGCGAGCGAGCGAGCGAGCGAGAGCGTTTCCCCGAACGACAGCAGTGCACAGCAGTCCGCCGCGCAGTCACTTGCTGCGTCCGTCCGTGTGTGCAAGTTGTACATAATCTAACCTCCTCGGCGCGTCCTCGTTGTATTTGCTCTGTCTCTCTCTCTTTCTCTCGATCGAGTGTGGCCAGACGACGCGAAGTTAGAGTCCAGTGGGATAAGATACCAGGTGTAACTCAGCCGTAAACTCGTTGAACTCGTGTGTAGGTGTATATAATAAACCCACGTCTCGCTCTCGACGCGCGGAGACGCCATAGCGAGAGAGGAGCGGCGCACTAGCTACACTACCTATACATGGCGCACGACATTCGGCTCTCGTAGCTGCTGCTGCGCTACCCGAGAGCGCCGTGGACCTTTCTACATACGCGCTTCATCGGAATATAACGACTTGGTTTCTCCGATTATCAAAAGCAGTCGGTCAGTGATTCAAACCTACTGCAGGACAGAGTGCGTGTGTGTGTGTCTGTGTGTGAGTGAGAGAGGTGAGGAGACAGGAGAGACGCGCGCGCGAGTGTATGTGTGAGATATATAGATATACATATAGGTATACATTCGACTGTGTGTGCACAGAGACGACGACGCGAGAGTCACACAAAGACAGATCGAGAGTGAGTGAGAGAGCGAGAAAGAAGTATAGATAGACCCACACGACGAAGGCACAACCTGCGGCCAGGAGCTGCGCGGACTATGCGACGGGGGATAAAGTGCCGGAGGCACCTGCTGCTCAGGGTGAGTTTATATATATTTATATATGTATATATATCCTTTTTTTTCTCACTTCTTAGATTATACTCGTCCACTTATACTTTTCTCGCGTGCGCCACCGTCGCTCTCTACATTACACTCTTTTAGAGCAAACAGAGTACGATATGGGTATAATACGCGCGTGTGTAAGCGTGTGTTTGTACGTGTGGCTGTTGCGAGTTCCCGGAAAATTCTTACGTCAAGCGCGTGTTATTGGATTATCAATCGGCGGAACAGTTGTTGACCCTTGCAGCAATCGCAAGAGAAAGAGAAAGAGAGAGGGACAAACATAATCTATGGGTGTCGCGTTAAGCACACACACTGACCTGTTTTGAATTCGGCTGCTACCGATCATTAACGTACGTTATACGTTCGTGCGTAAGTACGCGAGAGGATTAGAAACCACCGGGGACTGCTTTCATCCGAGGGTCTCGAATACATGGAAACTCTTGCCCAACGTTGAGCAACTTTTGCCAAAATCAGCGTGAATTGTTTGAAAATATTTCGTTCCCCGAACTCCTCTGCGCGCTGTTGCGTCGTCGCTGAAACGCTTTTTTTTTTTATACGCGTCTCAAATTAAACTCCTCTTCGCGGCAGCCTCCCGCAAAAAAAGAAAACAGTCCCGCGACGCGGAGGTTTTGTCCTCGTCTCGGCGAATAAGAAAGCATCGTCAAAACAATCGTCGCGGCCTCGGCTAATTAAGCCATCCGTTTACGCGCATGGGGGCAATGATTTTCTCTCTCGCCGCGAGCGCACTTCGTATGTGCACGCGTACGCGCGCACGCGTCATCCTAATTAAATCAATCGCTCGGTGGCTCTCGCTCGGCGTATACGCGTCTTATGTATATGCATGTATTTGCGCGAGAGGATGTAACGGGCAGAAACATTGATGATCTCTCCGATAAGGTGTAGCAATTCTTATCCTTACCGAGAACGCGAGATTCCTTTGAAAATACGGCAATAACGGTGCTGCCTCCTCTTGCGAGTATCGCGAAGCTACTGGCGTATATACAGAGAGGAAAAAAAAAGACCAAAATTTCGACGGAGAAAATTCCGCCGCTGATTACGGAATTCCCGGGATCATTCTCTGTCGGGCTTTAATTAATCCGGCGCTTCGCTTCGAAAAATTCATGCGCTTGTTTTCTTCTTTCCTTCTGCGTTTCCTCGGGCAAAAGTCTAATGCACGTACTGGCACGTTTATTGCATTTTTCCCGATGCGATTAGAGAGGAAACATGGAACTCTAGTGGTTCACTGACACCAACAGTTCGATAATTAACTGCGCATAGCCCAGCGAAAAGTCTCTTTGAAGGATACATGCAAATATCTTTGTATTTCACTGGAATCGACGCGTAGCTTTGAGATGTCGATGCAGTTTGTTTTATTTTTCTAAAGCACGTGTCTTTTTTTCTCGCTCACTTTGACCATTAACAATGATTCTACGAAAAATCTCTCTGATAACTGGATGCGAACACTTTCGATAGAATCTCACGCAAATCGTTAGGGGCTTTGTAGAAATGTAGAGCGTAAAATCCTGATGCAGTTCGCGTATTTCAATGGCTAGGCTAATCTTTCGTACGGAAGAATAATGAGAAATTCGGATGAATAAGCTTTTATGTGATTAGTTAAATATTTGTATATTTTTATATGCCTTTATTCATCGATGCAGTCGCGGAAATAGTTGCTAACGCGCAAGTGTAATTGAATACATTAGATGCGTTTAAGGAGATAAGAACGAATTATGCATTTCTGTACGTTTGAAAATTCGTTATCAGAAAAGTTTTGTTATATACTAAGTAACGAGCAATCGCAGACACTCGGTGAACAAAATTATAAATAAATTCACATTTATCGTAGATAAACAACATTAATCAAGACTCGAGTACATGGCGTCAAGGTTCGATCATTCGGTGTCTCTGATAACGTCTCATTTGCGATTTAAATAAGGAAAACACACGGCTCTCGATCATCAATCCACTTCGTTCGATTCTGTTTTGAAAATCGACCGAATCTCGCGTTGCGGGTGTATTCGGCGATAATAATAATAATCATAATAAAAAGAGACACGAATTTCAGAGTAACTAACAAAAATAAATAAAGCTGCATTCTCGGCGGAAAGAACGGAAATTCAAACTCGACGGCGCGTAACTCCTCAGGCCCTTGAATGTATGCACAAAGGCTCTCGTCATGGGGCCCCAAAAAATCCGGACAACACATGTTACAATGTATACCCGGGAAAAACGTAGGTATCGTGGAAAAAATGTGGCCCGTTGTAGGAGAGATACAGAAAGAGATGTAGACGAAGACGGAGAGAGAGAGAGAGAGAGAGAGAGAGAGAGAGAAGGGCTCTCCCTTTTGCTCCTTCCGAGAGGAGGTGCAGAGGTACAGGCTGTTTAGAAAAGCGGTAGAATTTTCTGCTCCTTCGGTTTCTCGCTCGACTTGTTTCCACAGGGGCTTGGGTAAATTTAAATTTCAGAAACGTAATGCTCGTCGTGTCTTATGCGAGAAGCCAAGACGAAAAAGAATATAAGGATTAGAATTGGAAAAAACGAGAACGAGGGAACGTTAGAAGTTTCCATACTTATACACGCGTTATTGAGCTCGGCGTTTTCATTTACGAGGAAACCGAGCCAGCCTCAGGCTATCCATTTGCTGTATAATATAAAACAACAAGTCGTCGGGCCGTTCTTTGAACTGGATTAGCATATCCTAGTCGTTCAATCGAACGAGAGAGAGAGAGAGAGAGAGAGAGAGATAAAGGAGGAATACAAGCCGTCGCACAGGTATAATCGATCGCGCGAGCCACGGCGATACTTGTAACTCCAGCGAACTAATTTAAAAATGAATAACATCAACACTGGCGCAATACGATTATTTCTGTTTCGCAACTTTCCATAATAAATATTCCATCGGTTAGTATTTATTACACTGCAAGGGAAGAGCCCACCCAACCATACAGACGCGTCTATTTAAATAGCAATGCATCTTCCCTCTCGTTTCAAATGAAATAGTAAAAAAAAACTTACTATATACAAAAGATGTATACGCGTAGCTTCGCATCGCACTTTCGTCGGAGGCTGTACGGCTATGCAGCCGCCGTCTTTCGGTTCTCAGAGTATACCTATATACACAAAGATTCCAAAGGCGGCTCTTTATGTTCGAACGTTTTTCATTCTTACGATCACGCACTAAGAAGGGAAAATTCGTAAATTTGTCGCGCCACCCCGTGATCCGCAGGTGCGACGTGTCTACGCACACGTGTTAGGGGGAGATTAATAGATTCCGAGGCACAGGTTGTCTTGCCCTGGATCGGGATTTTCCCACGTCGATTTTCGTTTTCTTTTTTTCATTCGATGCATTCGAGTCGGCGCTATTTGCGGTATTTAATCTGTGGAGTCATGCATCATCGATACCTTTATGGGCCGATTGAGTCCTATATAAATCAAAGTTATTCATAAAATATATCGTTATGTGTAGTAAAATTGGAATGCTCGAACATCGACGAGGTGGAAAATCGAATCAGCTGGAGAACTACTCGTCAAAGTAAATCAAAGTCATTAGTCATTTATACGTATAAATATTCGATGAATATCGACGATTCGATCAGTACAGAGAGAGAGCCTATTTCTCCACAAAAGTCTCGTCGCGGCAATCAGAGTGCGAACTCGATGTGTAATTCGTCGATAAGAAAGTTTCTTCTCTATAGAAGGCACAAAGACTCGCTTATACGTATACACACAGGTGGTCGTATGTGTACGTGTGTGTGTGTATAGGAGAAAAGCAAGCAACGAAAGCGGGAACATCGAACGTGTAGATTTAATTGAAGAAGATCGCCGGCCAGTTCCCCGAATTCCCGATCACGGGGACATTCCGCAACTGAGTGGCAAAACAACATTTGAGAGAGAGAGAGAGAGAGAGGGACAACAACTCCGAAATTTGCGCGTTCAATGGAAATTTCAATATTGTCACGAGATGCTCGTTAAGGACGACATGCCGTTGGAGAAAAAAATGGACGTGACGTTGGTTAATTAAACGCACACAAAGTTGGCAAAGAACGCGCGAGTGTAGGTATATGCGTGTGTAAAAAAACAATGGGGGAGAGGTAGAGAGGGAGAGGGGGAGAGAGAGGGAGAGAGAGGGAGAGAACCTTGCCGTAAACGTGCCTGCATGCGTGTATATTATATATAAACAGCTAAAATTATCCCCCTAATTTTCATTCACGCGAAGAGCTTTCCGCACGTATACGCGTTTCGATTCGGTGGCTCTCTCTCTCTCCCTCTCTCTCCTTCTCTCCTTCTTTCTCTTTCTTTCTCTTTCTCTCTTTCTCGATTCCCATCATGACGCAGTGTGTAAGAGAGAAAGAAACACGAATTTCCTCGTCTATACAGCAACAGCAGCAGGAGTCTTCGCTCGCGAACGCTCTTCTCTCCCTCTCCTCCTCTGTTTTTCTCGGAGCAGCTCGAATAACCGGGGCTCGCTCTTTACGAGCGCAGCGCCCTTTTCTACAGAAACGCATAGCTCGGTTCTCTCTCTCTCTCTCTCTCTCTCTCTTTCTCTCCGCGTGTTTTCCTCCTCGACTGCTCCTCTCTGCGCGTGCGCGCCCGCCTCTCCTCCGCTGCATTTATTAGCGAGAGAGGGACTGCGTTCGTTGCTGCTGCTGCTGCTGCTGCACACGCACACGCAAGACGAGAGAGCTCGTTCCTTCTTTCTTTTTTTCTTTACGAGAGAGAGAGAGAACGAACGAACTGCCGCTGGGATGTAGCTTGGGTATGCCTAAGGTTTTGCCTCCACCGATTCTCTTTTCGACCGGAGGCTGTGTGTATGTGTGTCTATGTGTTTGTAAGGCTTTGATTCGTTGTGTGTGTATATGTATTATATATATTATATGTATGTGTATATATGTACGCGTGAGTATGTGTGCATGTTTCGTTGGATGATCCTAGGAACAGTTATCCGAGGTTTACGGAGGAATCAGGAGCTGTTATCTTATATTCTTCGTGTTTGTTTAGCGTGTAACGCGCGGAGAGTTCCTTGGCTACAAAGAAATGTATATACGCTGTACGCAGTAGACGAGAGAAAGAGAAACTTTCGTTATTCCGTTCATAACTGTATGTAGGTTTGGGGTTATTTTATCTTCGCCCGAGCTTTAGGAAATTCACGAAGGCTTAAGGAGGAGGGAAATGATCGATTATTTCGGTGTGTATATGCAGTGCAGAGTCCATTTTGAGAGGAAACGTTGCAAACACACGTTTATAGACGCATATACGTTTACGCCTACATGCCGGATGATTTCATTCGGTTGGAAACAGTCGTTTTGGCAACGAATCGGTCAACATTGTTAAATTTAAAATATTTCTCTCGTCTGAGAAAACGTATCGGCAACGATCGACGAGGGAATGTAGTTTCGAGTATTCATAGAATCTCTTACCGATTATATATTCGCATGTACGTTGATACGTAGTAAGGATTATGAAACATGTACGTACGTTATAGTCGTTCTAAATTAGGAAATCTCAAGCCGATCAAACATTATTTAATTGCAGATATAGATCGTATAAATAAATATAGATAAATAGACGAGATTCTCTCAATCGGCATATTCCAATTAGATTCGAATTGAGATTGATAAAGCAAAATATCAGCACGAAAAAAACAAAATAAAATAACACATGCATCAATGTGGCACCTTTTAAAAGTTCGCATTAAAACCCGATGGAGAGGAATCCCGAGAAATGTAGTAAAAGCAAAATATATAGAGAAGACGGATTTTTACGTTCGCAGCTACTCGCAGCTTGAGCGAGCGCGTGTGTGGAAGAGTATACTCGTTTATCGGCGAGATCTCTTCGTCCGCGTATACCTGTAAATATTCAGCACGTCACGTAACGCGCCGATAAGAGGCAGCAACAGCTTCTCTCGCTTCCCGGCAAATTAAAAGCGTCGTCGAGGATATCAAAAAAAAAAAAACGAAAAAGAAGAAGAAGAGGATCGACGACCGGTGCAATTAACGCGATCGTATAACGATAAATCCGCGTCGTTGTAAAGTGTAGAGAAGAGAATTAAAAAAATAGCCTTGGCGGTCCATTAGAAATACATGAAAATTCCAGCGCGTGAATAGTAAAACCCGATATTCCGGGCCTGCAGTAAAAAGCGCCAGTCGACGCTTGTATATAGAATCCAAGAGGAGGGGAAAAAGGAAGGGAGAGAGCGAGAGAGAGAGAGAACAGAGAAGAGAGTCTTGTGCTGCATCCTTATCTGAAGCCGGGACTCTTTCGCGGCGGCATCGGCGTAATAAATCGGTGCGGAACACGACGAAAATCCCCTGCAAGCGGCCGTTTAGACGCCAATTAAAGGCTCCGGGAAATAAATATGAGAAGAGGGCTTCAGACAGCAGGTATATATATGCAGTTTAGTCCCTCGCTACTCTCTTCGTATACCTATGTATGCCCTGTGGGAGAAAACGAGAGAGAGAGAGAGAGAGAGAGAGAGAGAGAGAGAGAGGGAGAGAGTGGATATAGACAAGGTCGATCGACGGCCCTCTAATGGTTCCCTCGCCCTAGGATACATTTTTACTTTTTAAGATTAAAGTTAAGCTCGTTTCTTTATCGCTTTTAGATATCTAGGATAATGATTAGCTCCGAGAGTGCGCTCGGCTAAACTATTTCTACACAATACTCTTGCAAGAAAGCTCCTTCTTTCTTTCACAGTCATTCGATCGATTTCCCTTTGCAGAATTATTTGACTACGTGTATAGAAACTGAAAAAGATCCTTTTAATATGGAGAGAGCTGTTCTCGTCTTGGCGACAATGTCGAAGTAAGTTTTTACACACAGCGTAGATTAAGTACTTGTGGCCATATATCACACTCTAGTCCCAATAGAAAGACCGGTTCTTTCTTTGACTCGCGAATATAGAGCAGCACACGTCCATTTCTTTTGGGGGAGGCTCCGATTTCGCGCAGAAAAACGAACGCGCTCCAGATTAAATTATTACCTAATAACAGGCCTGGAAAGTAGCCATCGCCGCTCGAGGGTCTCTGGCGCCTCTCTCTCGCTCTCTCTCTCTCTCTCTCCCTTTCTCGAAGTCGTCTGACGCATCATCTCATCCCTGCGGGAGAAAAAAGGAATGCAGACAAGGAGTAAAAAACTAGGCTCCACTGTACACTCAAGGTTCTGCTGTATGTCGTTCTCGATTCGTGTGATAATCTAACGACGGTGCCCTTAAAGTACTGCACTTAGTCGATGTCTCCTACCGATAGTCCTTTGGGTTTTTATCTTTTTCAGGCTATCTCTCTTCCTGCTTCCTATATCTGTTTACCTTTCTTTAGGGACAGACTCCGTATACCTGCGATAGACTTTCTCTCCGTCACTCGAAAATTCTTCTTTCAAAGTTTTTCGCACTCGCGCTACGGATATATACGAGTATATATACCATATACTCTTACACACACGCTCGCGAACGCATAAACGTATACACATGCTTGCTTATATTATACGCTAGCCTCACAGAGTTGTTGCGAGCAGCAACGAGCCTACGGGTAATCCGGGCATTTAAATTCCGCTGTGTGTGTATGTGTGTGTGTGTATGAGAGAGAGAGAGAGAGAGAGAGATGCGCAGTAAACTGCTGCTTGGCTTCTCAGAAGACCCCTGGGACGCGTGCTTCGACGAAGCCGCGACGGGCCAGAAGGCTCTGCATATAGTACACTCCTCTCTCTCTCTCTCTCTCTCTGGCTCGTTCGTTCGCTCGCTCGCTCAGTCTCTGACTCGTGGCAGCAGCAACAGCAGCTTATTCCCGGAAGACACCTAAAACGTTGCGCTCTGCTCTACGGCTACCGGCTGCTGCGGTTGTTGTTTCGCATATATACTAGAGAGAATGCGTTGTAGCTACCGTTGTCTCGACTTTTCCTCGAGGCTTTCCATGGAACGTTTCGCGATAATATTCAGCAAGCGACTTAACAAAATTTACCGATGGGAAGAGAAAGAGAGAGAGAGAAAGGGAGAGAAAGAGAGAGAGAGAGAGAGAAGAGAAGGGAGTCTCGTTAACGCTAAGCGAGAAAAATTGTTGCATAACTTGTGTATTATGTACTCTAGAATATACACATGCACACACATACATATATACGTACTTTGAAAGAGAGAAGGGTAGATAAAGCGTTGAAATTTCTCTCCTTGACATTAACTCTGACGAAGGGATTGTTGCGAATGTTAAAAACATTTTTGTTTCATGTTTGGTTCTTTTTTAAGCGCGCATACTTTCAAGCAGGTTAAAAGGGGGTAAATTTCATTGTTTTTCGGAGCCTGTCAACGTCCGATACTGACCACCTGTTACAGTGTTCAAAAGAATATCTGTACATGTTATTCGCATAGCTTTCTTTTTCCGATTGTGGCGAGTATGCGTTTTCATACATTATGGGGTTCGGTTCGTTGTAACCATCTTTCGCTCGCGATTGTATATACGCTTCCACGTAGTAAATAAATCTGATCACGCGTACGTTGTGTTTACATTATAAATACACATTATGGTGTGTATATGTGTGTGTCTGTATATATATATGCGTAACTCGAGTCGACAACTGTCAACAGAAGATCTCGACATCTTCGATTGAGCAATGGCCGGGTGGCTTTCCCTGTAATTGCATGCAAATACGATGTATAAGTACAGTGGAAGAGTTTTCGCCAGTTGTAATATGCAAAACCGTACACGTGTATTATTATTGTAGAGAATCGTTCGGGGTGACAAAAGATCCGTTGTACTTGTATAAACAATGCATTTCTCGATAACCGACGACCTTGCAATTGATAAAAAGAGCAACGTCAGATACTGCCGTTCTATTGTTTGAATAAAACAATACAGCATTAAAACTGACTGATTCGAGAAGGACCGGTCGCGAGAACTGGCTTCTGTATATAATAAAACCTGCAAAATGTATTGCAGTGTTTTTACGAAGTTTTTTTTCCACGACGTTTATGGTCCAAAGTGGACGTTCCACGCATGATCGACATATTTATTAATGAATTTACTTGTTTATTTATAACTGGAGAATCATTGCGGAACGATGTGCGTCGATGCGGTATATTGTTATTCGCCGAATAAATACTGCTCTAACCGTGTATACACACTAAACAATCGTTTATACGTAATTATTTCGCGAGTCTATATTACAGCACAATTCGAAATTTACCTGAAAATTCAATTTACTGTAATAATATAGTGCAAGCACACATTTCGTCGGTATATACAGTGTTTTCTTCTCGTAGAACGTTGGAAAATTCACTGAAACGTGCATCGTGTGTCTCGTGTACACAAGTAACTCTCTGAATATTTTATTATAATAACATCCGCTTCGCCTACGCAGCTTTAATTGCTTATTTACGAGAAATCAAGCACAACACTATAGTTCCTAAATCAATTGAGTTGAACAAGTTTATTAAAATTTCATTTGCCTTAATAAACGGGAAAAATTATTGAAACGTATGAAATTTCGAGCTCCGCGCGCTTGCATACGCACAATATCAAGTTTCAAAGGTCGTAATCTGGTCCTCCCGTAAAATTCCCTCGCGCTTTACGATATTTCCCCTTGGAAAAGTGTCGATCAACGACATACGGACGCGCGTGTAAAACAGCGCGTGCAATAGTCCGTCTTCTTTCTCCTCCTCCTTGGAATTAGAATTCAGCGTAAGCCCGTAAATACTCGAGAGCCTATTTCCAGTCCCATTTCCAGCGTGAGCTCGGATTCTGGTTTCCCGCGCTCTAACCGATGATAAAACAAGTGTTAGGACGAATACGAAAGGAGGAGTCTATAGGTATAACGCGTACTTTAAAATACACACAGAGACGCTGGCTGTTCGCGCAGCGCATAATAAGGTTCGTCTTTATATTCGAGTGTACACGTGACCCACTCAATGCGCTTCTCTCGACCGCCGGATTACGTATTCGAAGAGCTTGGGATACTACTCTGCGAATGGAAAAAAAAGCTAAGTAGCTATAGAGAGATGGGATAGGGGGGATTTTGTGAGAAAAGCGCGAGAGGGTGAGAAAACTGCGACGTTTCTTCGAACGATTCTACTAATTATTCTTTTCTCGGAGGATTTTATAATACGATCCGCAATGAAAGACGGAGAAAGAAAGAATTCAAGATCACGAACTCCACCTTTTCCTTTGAAATTAATGCTCTCATGCATTATTGAGACGCGTATACGGATAGAAGATTTATTCGATCCTCGAAGAAGAGCAAGACACGTCTAATCTTGGATTTACAAAGTATCGATCGATACAAAAATCGCCCACGCGGTCCTCTCGAAAAATACGCATACGTTCTTTGCAACGCGCACACCATCATGAATTATTCATTCGAGGTTCGATCGCGTTGGCTTCTATATATTCTCTTTTAATTCTTTCTTCGATTTCAGCTGCACACCCCACCTCCCCCCCCTCTCTCTCTCTCTCTCTCTCTCTCTCCTTGTATGCGTAAGCGTCGTCCGAAATAAATTACCGAAAAGGCCGTTGGCTTCTCTTCTATACACCCCTTTGTCTGCAAAATCGCGGATTCAATAACTTCATTCCAGAAAACAATAGCAATATGTTTTCCATATACATACAAAGGATTCATTCAAACAGAAAAGCTCGCATGCGTACTGGCAAGCCCTCCTCGCTCATTTGCTTCCCCATCTCGTTCTGCCCTCCCCACTACAGTTAGACGTTAAAACTGACAACGCTCGTTATGGAGAAATCCGAGCACGAGATTTTCAGTCCAAGTTTTCCCGGGAGCCAGACCGGAGCTTTCGATTTTTGAGCTCCAGCTACAGAGAGATAGAGAGACCTTTTTCTTTTGCCCGTTTTCCCACTCTATATACCTGCGGCGTCGTATATTTTTTCTGTCCAGTGACTGTTTGTTATTGGCACAGCGTTTTAATTCACTTTCCAAAAAATACGCTTATGATGGTGGGTGAATTTTTTCCCCTTCGTTCAATCACAGCTATGTTTTAGCACATGTTTATTGTAAAGATAAAATAGATAAAGCGTATGTTTATTGTGTTCGCGTTTATGTTTCTCTCGGTCATTGCGCACGAACCCGTTGTTTTTATTTACACGAGGGAGAAAATAAATAAATCGAAATTTTAATTTTTCGCACAAATATCGAAGTCCATTCGATAATGAAACGATTGGAAGTTTCGAAAATACCCTCTGCATTATAGGCTCGTTTGGTTATCGGGGAAATAAGTCGACCGAGGTTAATCTTATCGCTTATATTTTATTTTTCCGTTTCAGTGATGGGAAGAGGAGAGCTGCCGCAGTACGATGCTGGCTTCAGCTCAGACGGAGCAGCGGAAGCTAGGAGAACAGCACTGCTGCGCTGATCGTCGCAGCGGAAGCATCGGCTCAACGATGAAGCCAAGGTGTCACGAAATTATTCTGACGGTGCTTTGTATACTTGGACTTATCACGAGATGTGCCGCCGTCGACTCCCAGCGCTGCGCTATTGGTCTCAAGACCCCGGGACGTGAGTGCCTTTCTTACATTTTTTTTTTTTTCACCTTCTCGTATATATTTAGCGATTCAAATCTCCCGCGGTCGCTTATGCGTGGATTTCCAGTATCCAGTAGCGTGTGCGTATATATATAAATACATGTTGCAAGAGAGACAAGAGACTTCGAAACGAGCGTGACCATGTGGGCTGAAATTCGCGAGGGGATTTATAAATAAAACATGCCCCGACTCGCAGACACGGACACATAGAACGCGCCAGGCTAAATCCATAATACATCCTATATTTAATGCGAAGAGACGGAGACAGGAGATGGATGGATTCGCGACGTCTCTCAGGCTTGCGTACTTTTCATTCGTCTGTCTCTCTTCCTTTTCGTTTTCTTTCTCTTTATGGTTATATTCGCAAAGTATGCGCGCGCGTGTGTGTGTGTATATATATAAATGCACTTGACGGTTTCGCGGAAACCACTGCTGTCATTCGAATTTCGTTTCAACATCGAGCTTTTCAATTATGCATGTCGCTTGATCCGAGTGACAACCGTACACGAAGCCAATGGTCTTTTCGACAGAGCTTCGATTTCATCGTACATAGTATACCGCCGTAGTATACTGTCTGTACGTATGTATTTATGTGAAAAAACGATTTTTTTTTCCTTCCTTATACAGGAACGTGGCCAGCCGGCGACATCGTCTTGGAACACGGCAACCCACTGCAGATCCTGTGCATCCTAAATCAGACGTTCATCGATTCGTCGTTCCCGGGTAAAAATTCGTCGGACCTGCTGTTCTTCAAGGGTCAACGCCAGGTCGAGCCCGAGTTTATAACCATCGTCAATGAGACGGCGATACGGTTGGACGTTAGCAAACCTCCGCCTGAGAATGCCATGTATTACTGCAAGCTCAGGCTCGATGAAAGCTATGACAAGGACTACGAAGCTGTTTGCCTTAATAAAGTCGTCGTTGGATGTAAGTTAGAAAGAATGGAATCTAAAGTTTCATGTGTTTATGTATATGTGTGTATGGATATAGTGTGAATAAGATATCGGCGAGGGTGTGCTGGAAAATTGATTGCAGTAATCGTATTGTCCAGGCGGCGCTAACGTTGTGAATATTTAATGGCACATTAGATATTCCCTTTGTTGCGGTTGCCGATGTCTTAGTATTACTATGAAAGGCGTAATTTACGTGGAATAGTTTTATAACAATGGATTTTTAGCGCAAGCGGGGAAATTTTTTTACTTTACAAGCTGTCCGCGATATTCATTGAAATATTATTTTTATGTATAACTTCGAAACTAATAACGAACGAAATTTGATATTTCAATTTTTTTTTTTCAATATTCTCTTATTCAAACAACAAACCATGTAATATCACATAGTACTCGATATTTTCAATCAGTGAGATATAATTTACACAGCAGTAATTAAAGGTCTACGTATTTTGCATGCCTAATTGGCTTTTCAAAATCTGTATATTATGGGCTTGATATCAATATTTAATCAATGTTTACGTTAAAATATAATCATCTTCAAATTATTCACAAGTATTGAATTTCACGAAAAAGTCTCATTAGAGTTAATTATCTCTAACTGTGAAATTCAACAAATTAAATCCCTCGAGGAAGTATGCAATTAAAATCTGATAGCCGGCGGGATCTAAATAGTTTCAACAGTTCTATATAATAACTCGTCAGTAATTATCCCCCCTTCAGTGAAAATTTTAAGCTTCAACCGAACGATAAATTTCGCTAACGAAATGACTCTGCAGAAAAAAAAGAAACTTCTCTCCTCGCAATCGCTTTTCATCGGCCTAGGCCTACTCCCTTGTATACACTCTCAATAAGTCATAAGATCTCTTATCGAGCGCTTCCTCGAAATGCCGATTGCTCGCGACTGCAGCGCGTGTACTCGGAAGTCAGTCGAGCCGCGTTTCAACAAACATACATCGTCGTCGTCGTCGTCGTCGTCGTCGTACGACGTATGATTGGACGTAAAATCGAAGACGGCTACATGAGAGTCGCGTGCATGTATAAAAAAACCTCGGGACAACATACGGACCGACTGGCAAGACATTTCCATGTGTTATTTTATCGTTGAGGTCCACGCATTACTCGATAAGACGCAGATAATGAATACGTCACTGGATATACAGTGCGTGACGTCTTTGCTGAGATAATGTAAACTACGTGTGTGCAGATCGTTGTATTTCCTTTTTAGGTTGATACGATTTCTTTTCGATTCGGGAAAAAACGAAGAAAATTAATAGTTGGGTTTTTTTACTTTTACCCTCCGCTTTTACTCTAGTTAGAGGGACGAATGCTATTAATTAAGGACGATTTCTTTCATATTTTACAAGCCTTGTAATGGTGACGAGTGGCATTTGCTTTGGAAGATTGAAAAATATAGAATTACAATTTGTATCGTTGATTTTACCTTCACTTCGAATCGTTCAGCTAGAATCTAGAGGATCTGCGTAAAGAAGAAAAAAAAATAAATGAAATTTTATTTTTTACTATCTATGTTCACAGATAAACCCCAAGAGCCTCGTAACTTCCAATGCGTCTCCCAGAACTGGGAGAACTTGACTTGCACTTGGGATCCACCGCACAACTACGTGGATACCACTTACTCGATCACTTTCAAGTTACCGGGTCGCGCCGGAGGTCGGAAGCTCTATCCATGTCCAGCTGATAAGGATAGACGTAGGAATACTTGTTACTGGAGCTCCTCTACGAATCCTATCTATAGGCAACCCTACGAGTACTACACCTTTAATCTCTACGGTGAGAATGTCCTTGGAAACTGGAATGGTACAGAAAAGTTTCATCACTTCGCTCATGGTGAGTTTGTTTTTTTATATTACTTTTCATAGTTTCGTTTTTTAGCTACAAAACAAAAATTACATTCTCTGAAAAATTCAATGCACTCTCTTTGATTATACACTTTTTTAAACATACCATGTGTCACGTTAAAAAATCAAGTTAAGTAATGGAGTGCGCTCAAATTTTCATGATACTGCAGATATGTTTTCAGAGTTTTTTTATGAACACTTGCATTTCGAAGAGAAGCTTTCAGTGAAATTGAATAAAAAATGTTGTTGGTTGAAAAGTTATTGAATTGTTTTTTTGCTTTTATAGTGATTCCGGCGAAACCAACAAATTTGACGGTGGTTAACAAGACACTCGACAGCGCTACTCTTCACTGGAGTGTTTCATTTCCTATGCAGAATTTCCCACCGGGACTTCATCATCGAATTGCTCACCAGAGTCAGTGGGACAGTCTGGATACTTGGCAGGTAATTGCGAAATTAAATACGAATTATTTCGTTTAACTCTTGGTAAAATAAGTGTTTTCGTAAACAGAGTTTTGTTTAACATTGCATACTTACTTACTACTTCGTAAGTCATACCGAGAAAGTTGAGTCGCGCGTATTTCACGAGACTCCGTGTTTGAGCGACAAACATTGTCTTTGCACGCATAAAATCATCGAGTAACGAAGATATCTATGAAGAAATCATATATTCTAAAAAGTATCTTATACGTCGCCTTGGTATTTCTAAATAAGCTTATTGTTTACGCTTTCAAAGCTGACTACAGTGTTGGGGTTTATGAAAAAAAGTTACATTCCTCCCGATAAGGCAAATTGATCGAGAAATGAGTCGAGAAATCGGGTCGCTCACTGGAAAAACTCGATTCTCTGTTGAATGCCTCGGTGTATTCGCTATAAGCCTTGAAACGTTTTTTAATGTTCCCCGATTATGCGGTTGCAGGTTATCAATATCACCAACGAGCCACACAACTCCAAGAGGTATTACAACTTGACAGGATTGAAGTACGCTAATGCGATATACGATATCCGAGTGTATGTGAAGAGCGCAGTAGCTATCGGCGAAGATACATGGGGCAATTTTAGCGATGTTACTTTCCGCACACCAGCCAGAGGTAAGCCAAAGATTTATGTTTTCATAGCTATCCGCGCCATTGACAATGAATGCAATTAATAATATGATTCAAATTTGAATTATGACTTTTTTAGTACCGGGTCAGTCGCCGCGTGCTGATGTAGGTAGTTTCGAAGTCACGGAAAATAACATGAACCGAGATGTCTACTTGTACTGGCAGTCGATTCCAGCGTATCTTGAAAATGGTAACAACTTCCGCTATCAGGTAGCACGCGTTGAGGAAAATGGACAACGTGTTTACCTCGCGCCCAACGAAACAACTCGTACATATGCCAAGTTTCGAGGATTGGGACATCATAGCAGCTATCGCTTTGAGATCGTAACCAGTAACGAAGTCGGTATATTGGATAGGCCTGCTCGTATTTATGTACCCAGCCGTAATTCTCGTAAGTTTCGCGAACAAACCTTCGTATTACGCTGTTATTTACAAATGATATTAACACTGAAATGATATTTGTTTGGTTAGTGCCGAGAGAACCGGTGTCCTTCACGAAGATTGCTTTTGACGACGGACTGTACGAGTTATCTTGGAAACCACCGGTTGGCGGTGACAATGAGATAAGGAATTATACTATTTTCTGGTGTGAGAACGACCGAGATCGTCCTTATCAATGTCAAGTAAGTTTTCGCACAACCTCTTGCAAATAGCTTATCAATTCTTCTTGAGAACATTATCAGTGCATTTTCAAAAGTACAGATCTAGATAAGGTTCAAATTGAATAAAAAAATATTTCATAAATACTCGTTACGTTGATTTCTGATATTGATTTAATATATTTCTTTTCTATGAATTTAAAGGGCTACTTGGACTGGCTGCATGTTCCAAAATCAACTCTGGTGTATAACGTGACAGTGCCCGATCCTCGCAAAGTTTATCAGTTCGCTATTTCAGCAAACACTGAGCGCGCTAGTAGTGGAATGATGTGGGCCTCGTGCACGGTCATTCACAATAAGGTTGTAGGCAAGATGAAGACCGTATGGATAAACCGCATTGGCTCGACAGTCATAGAGGTTGGGTGGAAACTCGACTGCTCTGATCGTATAGGCATCGTTGAGGGCTTCAAGATCTATTATTGTCCCATCGTTTCGCCTTACAATCTCAACTGCAAGGGTCCGAAGCTGAATACCACCATTAAAGCCGATTTGAGCACCATCAGGGGAGAGGTTACAGGCTTGAAGCCATACACGACTTATATGATCGCCGTAGCTGTTCTTACGAAGGTAGGGTTTCGTTGTTCTAAATGATACTTGATATTTTACAACCCTTTATTCCTTTATCCTGCAAAAGGAACATATATCAAATCCCGTTTGTTTAATCCGCAATTGAAAAATAAATAATTATTTGTGTAATATTTAAAAACCATTATTATTTAAATTACAGAACGGCGAGGGCCAGCACAGTGATCCTTTGTATAATACGACCCTAGAATCACCACCAAGTGAGCCACCTCGAGATGTTGCTGTACACAATGTCACCAATACGACAATGTTCGTCCATTGGAAAGAACCGCTAGCGATGAACGGTGTTTTGCGTTATTATGTTGTACATTATAATGAGCATACGAAGAAGGTCGAGGAGGTTCCACACGTTGAGCTCCAAGGATTGCTAGCTCATCATAACTATAGCGTACGTGTGACCGCTTGTACGGTTGATTGCAGCGCAGAATCGTCACCTGTCTATGCACTTACGTCCATTGGTGTGCCTGACGAGATATCGCCTCCTACGGTCCGGTTCTTTAATTCTAGCCAGGTTAAACTGGAATGGAAAAGACCTCCTCAACCTGCTGGACCACTTGATTACTATCAGATCAAGAGCAGCGATGGAAATGTTCAGAATACTACAACTTTGGGTTCGTATTTTTTTTAATTTTTTTATTATAAGCATCTGCTTTTATTACTCAAAATAAAAATATCATCTGATTGAATATTTGTCTGATGGTTATTTTTGCAGAGGCCTCATTATCGATACCTGATTGCAAAACTGTTGGTCGAGAGAAATTTTACAAGTTTCAAGTCAGAGCAATTAACGTCGCTCCAAACGGGGAACACCTATTTGGCAATTGGTCCCGTGATGGTGAAGGCAATTGCTTTAGCGATGGTAAGCTATTTCACGTTATACAATATCAATTCCTTGGTAAACAATTGTTTACTATACAATTTATTTTTTAAAATAAACAAATATTTTAATACAAGAAGTAAATACTAAAATTAATGTTTTTACTCAGGTCCATCATATCGTGTATGGATTATCATATGGGTCATTGGAAGCATATGTGGCATCGCTTTTGTCTTTTGCGTTGCTTATTCTTCCAAACGGTAAGATAAAATATTGAAAATTATAAATTATGTTGTCCGTACAAAAGCATATTGTATAATTTTGAAAATTTATTTTGTGTCAGAATATGGCTCAAGTGTAAAGCAATGCAAGACGTTGAAGTTAAACTGCCACCTGGATTAGCACCGAACATGGTAAATTTTGTTCAGTTTTAATAGTAAATTGTAACTTATATTAGTATAATGTTAATAATAAAGATATTTATTTAATCTTGTATTTTTCAGAAACTCCTTCAAAAATCGGGTGACCAACATACACGCCAGTCGTCGGCGGATTCGAGTGGTTGCTCGAGCGGGCAGGAATCAGTGACATCGTCATTAACTTCGGATTCGCATGTATCAAGCGATAGCGGCGCTGAGGTTGACCCTGTTCTTTCTAAGAAATTGATCATCGATGCAGCAACAGCTTCAACGACAAGTTCCTCGCCCGCGTGGGAGTCGTCTAGTCTGCGACAACGCAATGTTGCCGGTGCTTCTAAGCCTAATCACGAGGCCGCGACTCGATGGGACCCTTATGTTAAAGTTGCAAAAGGTTCAAATGAACTAATGATGCCAAGCGCCCCGCCGGCAGACTCGGTCTCACTCGCTAGGTCTACACCTAATCTCAGCGACAATATCGGCTATGCTACTTCGCAGCAGACCTGGTCCTCTACAGGTATGTTATAGCCTATTTTTTATACTTAAATTTTTTTATTTAAAAAGCAGCCCTAATCTGTGTTTACGATTACAGGATACATAAGCATGCCATCGTCGGAAGAGATGTCGACTAACCCGAGTCCAGTTCCTAAAGATACCCCGGCTACCGGTAGTTACAGCGTAGTTGGCGTTATTTCCAAAGCGCCATTGCGCTGTAAATCTGAAGAGGAGTCGCTTTCCCTCGTGAAGGCTAAAAATGAATCTGAAAACAAACCTACGACGAATCCTTACGTGAGTCTTGTTTCTCTCGAACAACAGTCCAAGGTACGTAGTCAAAGATGCGAATTGAAATATTTGATGTCAGCCATCAATTTAATATTATGTCATATTATAGGATAATCCAAAAAGGACACTTGAAGCATTAAGAGTCTTCGACAACTTGGGCTTCGACAAATCGAAGCAACAGCAACAGTCGCAGGCTCAGTTCCAGGCTCAACAGCCAGATAAACTATCGAGGCCGTACGTGCAAACGGGCTTCCTCGATGCTAGGCGAAAGCCGACGGGCCCAGTGCCACAAGGCAACTTTTTCGCTCAGAGTTCATTAGCGGAGGAGCTTACTAGCAAGCTCACTCCTACGGTAGCTATTGCTACCATTCCCTCGCAGTCAGATTCGAAGCCTTACGTAACAGTAGCCTCAATTGCTGAAACGACGGCAAGGAAAATTGCTCCTCCAACGGAAACGTCTACGTCCCACAAGCCTTACATACCTGTAAGTTCAATCATGCCCAGCGCCGAGGCGAAGAACACTAGCAGTCCTGCCCCTACAAGTTCCGTTTTCCAAATGCTCCAGCAGCCTAAGATTGAGGCATCTTCCAATACATCTAGTGTTGATGATCACGAGAAAGTTGGGTTAGTATATCATTGTTTTTTAAGTCATTCTATAAAAATACAAGTCCGACTTTTTAATAAATCATTTGAAGGTATATATATATATATCAAATATATCAAATTGTTAAAACATGTTAGATTATTATATAAAGCTGTAATTATATTCTATAGTCTTTACCCATCGTTGGATCTCGACACAAAGGACGACGAACCATCGTCTACCTCTTCGGCGAGTTCACCGACCTCGACGTTTACTCTTTGCTGGCAACAGCAGCAATCAGGTAACGAGATCCCGTCGGCGGATTCGTCGACTGATCTTGCTGCTCAGATGCAGCCACCCCAACCAGTTATGAAAACAACTTCGTCAGGCTATGTGACATTGCCTGAACAGAAAACAGCACCCGCTTCTCGCTTTGCGAATAAGCCTCAACCGGCAAGTGTCGATGATCAGAAATACAGCAAAGTTGCAGTAGTACCTCGGACACTCCAATGAAGGACCATGTGCTTCCTTATGAGCCGGATGAACTGAGGCGAGAATCTGGGCACTGATTGACTGCTAGGTCTCACCTATTATTGTTTCTCTTTGCGTTTTTTTTGTGTACAGTACTTTGGTGTTACGACGTGTTTCTAGTATGAGAACTGCTGGGGCTTTCTGCTGTACATAACATTAGGTTAACGTCAGTTAAGCAAAGTTGATTAATTCAGAATTTGCTTAACGCTAGTGGAACTGCGGTAGATTTAGCCAATATACTTTTAATCATGAGAATCGGTATTTAATCTATTTATCGTTTGTTAAGTATATCTATACTTAAAAAATGTCAAAGTTGTTATTTTAGTCGTGTTTTTACTGACAACAGAGCATTCTCGAATTGATAGATGTACCTTGTTCCGCGAGTTTATTTTTAGTCGTAGGTTAAATTTTAGCGAAGAATGCGATAGAACACTTTCTGCGCGTACAGAAAACTTCAGCAGTTCTTGCCACAGAGACGCATTATTTGTATGTAAAAACGTTAACGTCAACTTTGTGTAGCGATATTACCGAAAGCCAGTGTGGTACAAATACTCCAACTACAAAATACTTTAACTTTCCCTATTATCATATATTCAGATTAAGAGTTAAAGTACAAATCAAATGCTTAATAGACTTAAAGTTTTATCATATCATAACATAGTTCACAGATTTTTTTCTAATTTTCCATAATTCTCAAAACACACTGTCGTTAATAAGCTACATAAAATAAATTATTTATATCGACAATGATTATTTTATTAAACTAGTTTGAATTCATCTGTAAGACTATATATTCGAATAATGTTTCCTTAGAACATGGCATTTTCGTATAGGCTTGGAGATGAATTTCAAAACTACACTTTAACAAAATAACCTTTTAAGACTAAAAATAATAAATTTTTTATTTTATCGTTATTTCTTTCTTTGTTCACATCGAGCAGAGTATAGCGGTAGATAAGGTGTTCCAAGACAAATGTTGATGCGAATAAATTATGAATTTGTTAATTTGTACTGCCATGCTTACTTTTAAGTTATTTGATCTTGACGTTTGTAGTTTGTTAAATAATAATTCGTTGACTCTTGATTCTTTTTTGCGAAACCATGTATAAATGTTCAAAAAAGTGAGTAGCAAAAAATACAAAAGAAGTAAATTACGTAAGACATATTTTAACAAATTGTAAAACCTGATTTATTCTCATCACACATTAACTATCAATTCTTTTATAATTGCGATCATTTCGAAAATGTAACTTAAAAGCAACGAAACGTCAATTGTGCTCAGTTTCTCGTGAGACAAAGTGAGTGTTATATGAAGTAGAAAATGGACTCAAAATGAGAAGAGAAAATCAGCGAAAAAACTTTTCTCGGCCTTCTTATAATTACGTATTGTATTAGTCGAGACAGTTTAATCTCAGTGTTCTTGCGTAAAAAACAGAAACGAAATTATGTACAAATCTAAAGACTTTTGTATCGTAATTATCGCGTATCGGAAGTTTTGTAGCTCTTAAGATATAACCCGCAAGCAGGTTTCCCTTTTCGATCCTGAAAGAAGCAACAAGTTCGATTGACGAGTCCTTCTCACACAGAAATTCTGTTACTGTATGCACTATAAAGATAGGGTTAAGTGAATAACTACTTGGAAAACATGTAATATTTCTCTTTACTACTTTCGGCTATTACTGACTGCTGTACTGAAACACCAAATTGTTATTGCACTAATTGAAATTGTAACTTTAATCATTGTTTATTTTTCAATTTTTTTTTATAGATTTATACTAATATATTCAAATATTTCAATATTTTTCTTTATACAATTTAATCACACGTCATTTTTTAAAGATAAAGTTAATTGAAAGTTTGTCTTGTACAGCTCGTTAGTAAACTTAGTATCACAAAGTACGAAAATATCGACATAAAGAATGTAATGCATGTAAGCATAATATCTTAAGCTAGTCATTAAAGTCCATATAATCGACGAGTTTCCATTTGTATTTGTGCGGTATACTTTTCCTTTCCTCTTGTAATTCATGCATGCATAAACTGATTACTGGACAATTAATTTTAAAAAATTTGATGACTACTAAATACTGAAAATCAAATAACTTATTCTACCTATACGACTGGTTCGATTAATTAGAAATCATTTTATAATCAATGAAAATTAAGGATCACATTTAAATTTTACAGAAACTCGTTGATCATGCGCCGAGTCCAACGTATAAAGAAGAATTATTACGTGAGTGTTTTCAAGGCCTTGTATGATAGTGAAATATTGCATGAAAGTCAGAAGCCCGCCTGAAAGGGCTGCTAACCTCATGCTCTAAAATCGAGCTTATACTTTACTCGCAAGTTAATAATTTAAATTTGTAATCATGAAAAAGAAGAAGGAAGCGAATATTCGCTTTGCGTCAATTTCACGAAAAGGCGAACTAGTTTGTGAAACTGAAAGAAAAAAAGAAAAATAACGTAATAAGGGTTATGAGGCACTCGTTTGTTGGCACAAGCTTCGAATACAATCCATTATAACTACACACATACATTAAATAACCACACCGTCTGGTAGGATTAAAAAAATAATGTGAAAATCGATACTGACAACGGTGCGTCCTAGGTTTTTTTACGTATTTTTCTCTATTGTACATAGGGTCCGAGCTATTATTATCTATTTTTGTTAAATATTTATAAATAACAGAAGTACTTTATTGCACACGATCGAGTAAGACGAGAAAAGATATCTATTATGTGCGTTAGCGTGCAAGCGATGAGATGAAAGGGAGAGAGAGAATGTGAGTTTTAAGGGAATGAGATTTAGAGGAGATATATATATATAAATATATATATATATATATATATATATATATATATATATATATATATATATATATACATATACATATACATAGGTTGAGTATTAAACGAATGTAGTTAAGTTATGAAATACAAGAAATCGAGAAAGATATAAAAGAGCGTAAGAAATTTCTATTGCTAAGTTGTACATTCATATTCTGTGTACACGACTCTATTGAATTTATGCCTTATGTGAAAAAGTTAAATATACGTGCAAATGTAATGTGCGACTGTAAGACGTGTACAAATGCGAGCGACCGTGAAAAAAGTAAGAAAGTTTACTGTGTATTCAGATTTTTTATGTAATCAAACGCAGACTTTGTATAATTTAGTTGAATAGTGAATAGTTGATTAAGGTGCCTATTATATAAATATTATATTGTATTTTATTACTGCATTCAATTATTACTACTGCTATACAACAATAAAAAAACGTAACAAAGATTACAATGTCACCGCTGCTTGTGAAAGAAACAAAACAAAAATAAGAATGATTATATCGTTAAGAAATTTTTTAGAAAGATTTAACTGTCGATCACTTACTCATCGAATGAGAGAAACTGGACTAATCCTATAATAATGAAACGATTCTTAGACGACATTAGAGTTGAAACTGTATTTATCCGTATGAAAAAAAAAACGAAAAATGTGACTATTATGTATTTGCGAGGGCAAGACGATAGTTATTGTTAAGGCGATTAAACGCCAATTATAATAGAATAAATTGAAAAATCGACAGCGGTATTCGAAGTTGTGATAACGAATGTTTAACGAACCGTTCCCGTGACGCAAACAAATTTTTTTTTTTTTCGTGCAATGAGAGAGACTTTCGCAGTTGAGGACATGCTGTAGCAAACGAACGATGGACTTTTTTAATTTTCTTTATTTATGTAAATATATATAATATTGTAATAACGACGAGGGTGAGGGGGAAAATTCACATTAATCGACAAGGAATCCGGCGATGCGAAACAATTAACGACATAGAAGAAGCTGCGCGCACGCCAATTTTTGTACAGAGGTATTTTCATATATATATATACACACACACACACGCATATATATATATATATGAATACTGACTTTTACCGAGCCGCTTCTACTCTCCTCTTTCTTATGTGTTTATTTTTTTTATACTATTTATTTACCTCGTGAGCGTGAACGAGAGCTAGCTTTACGTCCAACCGGCTTCGTCGTGCGTCTCTTTCGCAGCGCAGCAAACAGATAATTTTTTCTCTGTCATTTCTCGTTTGTTATACCGTCGAGAGTCGGCGGTATGCCATGGAACCTTGCCATTCACGCCGTGGAACTCCATGTTCTTCGAGGCCTCGGCGATGTTCGCTCGCGCGTTTCATCCCCGGAAGTTGTTGGAAAATTGTATTTTTTACGTCGATACTCGAGAGGCGAGGGCCAGAGGGGGGGA
Source organism: Apocrypta bakeri (assembly GCA_018906985.1). Lineage (NCBI taxonomy): Eukaryota > Metazoa > Arthropoda > Insecta > Hymenoptera > Pteromalidae > Apocrypta > Apocrypta bakeri. The sequence continues at coordinate 5,264,578 of JACCIA010000003.1, forward strand.
GAAGAGACGAGAGCACAACACTGCGCACTAAGATGCATCGCGCGCAGGACGAACCGCTGGCCTCGAACGATACCGTTCCGTTTAATACTTACCATCCGATAATTGCACAGTGAATTCGAGAGCGAGTTATACAGCTTGGAGAGAGAGCCTTTACTTTATAGTTATTGTACCTAATGAAATATACGACATTTGTATTTGAAACGGATTGGTTTGTTATTTTTTTTATTGACATCCCTGCGTCACATTCCGTACATATGCGTATACCTAATGTAATTTATGTCCCTCTTCGATATTCGTAACGCGATGCATAGATCGCGTTACGTGGTTTTTTTTTTTCATTACATATTCAGAACACGCCGCGTCGCGTTGGATTTCGCGATTTCAGAAAGGGCACAAAGGAAGTCATGTGTGCGCGATCGATATTGCAGCAGCTGCGTACAGTACGTTTATATTTTCGCGCACTCGTCATTGACCTACACGCGGTTCGATTTCAAGGCGGTAAGAGCCTCTCACCGCAGTGTCGCCGCAGCGAGTTTCCCCAACGGAGGACGCCGAGAGAACCTCTTTCGACGATCAAAAGTGTCTCGCTTATATATACGAGTTATCGATTACAGTTTCCTCCAAAGGCTCGCGCTACGCGAAGGAAAAAGCTGTTACGTAAGGTTAAACAACTTCCGTTTCGATGCTTGCAATCCAATTGTGCATTCCTATACTCGCTCGAAGACACTTTGTTGACTTCCTCCAGCGCATTTTCCTCCTTTTTTTTGTAACAATCGAGAAATTGAGTGGCTGTTTTGATCCCGCGTATCGATTACCGATACGCGAAGCCGATCGAAACCGATCTGCATTGGCATTCGCCGTAACGCTCGGCTTGTAATTGCCAATTATCACATTGATGCGTACTCGACACAATTTAACGACTTTATTAAATATACTTTATTAATCCTCGGGAGTAAGTTTATCTTGAAATTCCAGTGGCTACATAGTACAACTCTATACGTATTACTCATTCTTTCCTTGTATTCGCCAAAGCGAACCTCTCGTCTACTGTGTATGAGTGTACGTGTTCACAGTACGTATTCATATATATACTCGAGTATATAGTGTATTACGTATACGCGCGAGAAACGATGAGATTAAATTTATCTGAGCGGCCGGCGCTGCTCTCCACGTGCTTTAAGACGCTACAAACATGCCGAACCGGCTGATCTCAGTGGTTTGTAAATTATCGAAAAGTCGGAGGCTGTCACTGATGTAGTTTTGATGAAATTTGAAAATTTTTTTTTCCCTCGTCACCTTCGGATTTTTATCTCCGCGAATATTTCAGTCAAAAGTGCGTAAAGTCATTTCCTCCTTTCGAAATGTTTATTCACCCGTACGCGAAACATTAAATAGTTTTTATTTTTTTACTCTTTTTTCGTTAGTCAATTAAACGGCAATAACTATTAGCTCGTACCCTGCAGCCTATTTATTAGCTTTGTTTCATTGCCAGGGACATACAATAGGAATAATAAGAGTTTAAAGTCGCGTTAATTTTTATAAGTACGACCGGCTGTCGGAAAAATTACTTGCGCTATTGCAATATTACGACGACGAGCGCGCATGCTGAATAACAAAATAATTAAGTACTAAACAATAATTCCGAGAATCTGTAACAATAAATATTCCAAGATGAGAGAGAAACGGTGAAATAGAATAAAAAATTATCGATTCGAAAACGCGTCCACGTATGGGGTAAAAGATTAGAGCCACGACTAGCCGGATGTCATTGGGGGATATCGTCGAATTGAAATATAGTATACTCTCACCGAGACTAGAACATTGCTATCAAGGAAAAACAGCTGACTGGCGACGCGCCGACAGAGACGCTCCATTTCTATGTGGGTTTATAATCGTTAACATTCGAGGACCGATTACTCCTTGGATTTTTATTATTTTGTAAAACAAATTTTTCCCCCGTACTACGGAAATTTCCCAGTCCACGAATATCGCGAAATTTTTCGGAAAAAATAATTCCCTTAAGGTTCTCGCTCGTACAGTTCAAAGTTATTGAAAGGAACAACATTGTAGCGATAAACAGCTCTACGAGGAAACGTTATTGCGCGATATTTAAAATTCAGAATACTTCTTCGTCTGTTTATCCGATACGCAAATAGAAAAATTCATCCTCTGCATAAGTAATTAAAGTTTGTTTAGACATACATTAGCAATTGCTTATGTTTACAAATGTAAGGAAAAATCTCTCCGTATCATTATTATTGTCTCATTATTATTGTCTCATTACCCAATGTTTGTATACGTAAGTGTGTACGCACGAGGCACGCTCGTACAATTTTAGATCTATACTCATTAAGCGGCTTCTGACGCGGTACTACAAAAGATAAAGCCGATAAGAGATTAGCGTAATTGTACACGAATATAGTATGTGTAGTACATGGGGGTAACTTCGTAACGATACTGAAGTGTCTCGTGACAGCTATTAAAGTTCGATTATACTCCGAATTCTCTTATCACCTCAAAAGTTTCATACGCTTCCTTTTTAGTTACATAACGACCGATTTTCAGAACTTCCCAATCAAAGAATCCCCAGAATATTCTCTAACCAAAATTAAAAAAAATATATATATATATATACGTGTGCGCGCGCGTTCTCGAGTATTCGTTTTTGACGCGCGATAGTAGATCGAACCTTCGGTACGTAAGATATGCATCCAACGTTTGAACAAGGTCGCTCGTCGCGCGCATGAATGAGTGGCAAATCGTTCAATGTATACGTATATATAATAGATATCCACGTATTCGACTTCTGATCTAGATGTACGCGTATATTTCTTTCCAAATCGACCACTCTCGCCGTCGTATATCGTGAAAAATGTGAAAAGCTCGCATACTTCTTGGACGAGTACGGGGCCAATTTTCATTCCGCGGAAAAAGCACGCATGCAAACGCGCAAAAAGCTTTAACCTTCTACTCGCGCGAGTAATCAGCGCCAATTTTTACATTCTTCTCTTTGGGCATGAGCTCCCGCCGGAGTAGAACAGCAACGCAGACGCGAGACGAGGAGAGAGAGAGAGAGAGAGAGAGAGAGAGAGAGAGAGAGGAAGAATATAGCGTGTCTCTCGCGCCTTGGAAGAAAGTCAATGGATCACCGGCGGAATCCCCCTCGGTGTTTATAATTTTCAAAGTTCGCGGTCCTGTAACATCCGCATTTTTCGATATTTTTGAAAAATTTTTTCTCCCTCGTAATCTACGCGGTCCACTCTGTCCCAATATATCGAAGAAAACGAAGTCGAACGAAATTTCGTTTTCTCTTCCTACTCGCTGTATGTTCTATCCGGTAAAGCGTACGAGACGTCGATGAATAGAATCGTTGGTGGAAAATTTTTGCACAATTCATTTGGGGAAAAAAAACGTTTAAAATTAAAAAAGAGGAGCGAAAATCGACGCTCGATGTGGTGTAAGCGCGCGACTGGCAGTGAAACGTAAGAGCTTGGCACGTGTGAGTGTATTGAGACGGCACGCGAGCGCTACACAGTGGGAACCGACTTCCCACAGATTTATAATCATCCGACATTGAGGATCGATTGCGATTGGAATTTTGGCTATTTTTGAAAAATTCTTTTTCCACTGTGATCCCTGAATTTTGTAGAATGCAAATATTCGGATGAAAAGTCGATTAACCGGAATTTTGTTTTCCCTCATTACGTCGAAGTAATCATTCCAATAGGGAGCTATTATTATACTTTATTTTCGAACGAGTATTTTGGCTGGTTTTTGGAAGGATTTCAGGTGACGCATACGCGATAAACGATAAATTTTCAACTTTAACGCAATACTGGCATAATCGATATTGGATTAGAGCGCGGAACTATAAAAGAGCATCGCTATATACAGGAATGAGTTTATATACTACGAAGGAAAGCGACTTAATCGACGCAATCGCCTGACAGATAATAGTCGTCTGCTCCGAATGAGAAGTGGGTTCTCACAAACTCGTAAAACTTACCGAAATCGAGTTCCTGTATCTTCTATAATATTCCTCATTTTTCGAAAATTCCTTTTCTACCTTCACGCTCTATTTTCACCAATACCGAATATTGAAAAAAAAAATCATTTTCCAAAATTTAATTTGAAAAAAAAAAACTCTTTTCAGAACGCGACTACTCGCGATAATTGATGTGCGATTTTTTATCGAGCACTCCGAGATGACCGCGGAATCCTAATGAAACGTTGAATTATTGCATTGCAATATAAGCTCTCGTTTTGGCTCGATTTTCGGGACAGCCGCGCGGAGCGAGAAGATAACGCGGAGAGTTGACGCGCGCAAAGTACTGCCGACAGCGTACAGTCTCGTGTCTGTTAGGATTTATAATTTTTGTAAGCGGAGACTCGATTGCGGGCTGGTTTTTCGTTCTTTTCGAAAAATTCCTTCTCCATCGGGCTTCCAATATTTCGTAGTTTCCCAATAACGTCGTCAAAAGTCGATCCTCCGTTTCTTGGAGTTGAAAAATCATTTTCGCGAACCATCCGAATGCGCGATCGTACGCCGTAAATAAAAGCTCGACTTCCGAGATCCGTTCCGAGGAATAATTAGGAGAAACGATGGATCATCGCGAATTTTATCGCTGGGAGAGCAGACGCCGCGAAACAATCTATCACGGCTTGCAACGATAAGAGACGTCGAGGCTTACAAATTCGTCGCCGTGTAATTACACGCGAATATCTTTCGAAGCTGCTGAGACGGCGATCTGCGAGTGAAAAAGAATTGCTGCAACGACTTATTACATCAGTCTACCCTCGTCGATCAATTATTATCGTGTCTCTTACTCTCTCGAGCGTTTATAAAGCAATGCGACGCACTGCTTTCAATCGAGGGCTCGTCCGAATTATCTTCTCGTTCTTTCCTCGCTCTCCATTGCATCTGATGCAACCAGCGAAAATTCTCGGACAATAATAGCGTATATACACGCATACATCGTTCCGGAATCATCGATGTCAATTATTTCCTTTGATCGACAGAAATGGCCGGAGCTTTTCGACACGCCTTGCCTTTCCACCTGACCAGACGTGCTTTAAGACTGTCCCGTAAAATCGCTCGTCCCGAGGAGCACTTTTTTTCATCGGTAAGTACATAAATTTATACATTTACACACATATATATACATGTATATATATATATGTGTACATACACGTAGTATACGCGCGTACAAAATTACATTTATTTATATTTATTTTCACAATTTAACGAAATAAAAGGAACGTCCCTCTTGCCGCAGGTTTATTAATATCGTATATAATCACGGTGGTGCCGAGCGGGAGAGGGGAGCCGCCACGTGAGTCGAGAGCGTTTAACGAACTTGACGAACGAGTTGGTGGGGCGGCCGGCTTTAAAAACGCGAGTTTCCCGATAGCAGGGGATCAGTCGATCGCGCAGCTCAGGACGACCTGTTTGTCTAACTCGATCGGTTTAACTTCTCCGATTCGTTATTTTTCTTTCGCTCTCTCTCTCTCTCTCTCTCTCTCTCTCTCTCGCGTCTTCGAGGTGAGATTTCTTCGGGGAAAATTTCAAGATTATAAAGATCGTTCGGGAACTGATTTTTGTTTCTTCTCTTCGATTTTGTTCGCAGATTCATAAAATGCCCGGACAACTAGAGGAAACAAACTGCAAGAGGGCGACCTTTGGAATGGGTTGCTTCTGGGCTGGTGACTCCCTGTTCGGTGGAACCCGTGGTGTCGTTCGCACCTGCGTCGGCTACGCAGGCGGTACCAAGGATAATCCAGCCTACAGAAACTTGTAAGTTTTCATTTTTCGTACAATTTTTAACGAAATGCTCCGCGAGCCATTTAAACAGTAGCGTGCAAAATAATAATTATAACATCTCTTTGTCCCGTTTACCCGATAAAACGAAAAATCGAGGAATCACTTGCACGGACGTACTCGCGCTTCCGCTTCGACTAAAGCCACTCGAGATAATTCATCGATCCGATTGCGCTCTCTAAAATTAAAAAAAAAAAAAAGAAAAAAAAAACGATTCTCGTAACCCTATTGTCAATCCGATACAATCCTTTACGTAATTCCAGGGGTGATCACACCGAGGTCATCGACATCGAGTACGACCCCGAGGTGATCTCGTACTCGCAACTGCTGAACTTGTTTTGGAACAACCACGAGTACGGCCTGACGACGCACATAAAACGACAGGTGAGTTTCGAGAGTCGCGAACTCGACATACTTGTCATCGATCTCTCGCGTTGTATATACAAAAACATTAACCGGTCATTGTCCTTTCTTCGATTCCAGTACATGTCTCTGATCTTGTATCACGACGAGGAGCAGAGGCTGACAGCGGAAAAGTCGCGCGATCGCCAACAGCGCGAAAAGAACGAGAAGTTCATTACCGAGATCAGCTCCTTTTCCAAGTTCTACCCCGCCGAAGAGTAAGTATATAGACGCGCGCGCTTTATCGATTATCTCCTTACGATCGACGCGTTTATCCCAACGCAAGCGGACTTTTTCTTCTTTACCGTTGGTGAACATCCATCACTCGACGATTGAGCGTACAGGAGATATTCGAATAAATAATTGCATTGTATATACACATCTATAGCGACACCCCCGTGAAGCGTTCGCATCGGCACAAAGCGATAGCCGCACGTGCGATCACGACGAGCGCAGATGAACAGCACTTTTACGTATGCGCATCGATGCACGCACTATATCTATCCTTATATACATTGTAACGCGCATAGGCACTTGGCACTGACACACTTCATACGTTCGAGCTTATCGCGATCCTCTTTCTCTCCGCGTCGACGAGGAGATTTCCTACGGTCTCGAGTCGATGACACACTTTGAATTTCGCGCTCATTAAAAGCCGATGCACATGCGCTACGAGGATGAATCGATCCGAGATCATCTCGAGTCCATATGCTGCTTTCTTTTCTAGTTGCACGCGCATCTCCTTTGTTTACGCGCCTTTATGCTGTAGACCGTTTGACGAATGAGTCGGGTGCGGGGAATCGTTCCTTTATCTCTCTCTCTCTCTCTCTCTCTCTCTCCTTCGCTCTATACGTTAACCAGCTATTACGTTGCGCAAGACGTTATGATCGAGCTTGATTTATGCGTGCGCTCGGAATGCGCGGAATAAAAATCAGGCGTGATCGACGTATCGAAGCGTGTCGTTTACGATCAATGGACTGCGATCGATCGTCGATCAACGGCCACCGGCTGGAAGAGCGCATACGTTAAATTGCCGATCGGCTATACATCGACGATGTTTATCATCGATAACGATACGTCATTATATATACATATTAAGATCGTCTGTATTGAATAAAGGTCGTTCTTACGAACGCTCGCGATTATCCGATCGTTAAATCCCTTTGCCGGGGAGTGCGCCAATGCGATGCTCGCGATGATTGATCAATGAACTTTTCGGAGAGATATCTCGATCCGATTATTTCGGCTTTGCGAGCTGTTCGCCGTGTACGCGCAGTCGATTCGGAATTCGCTTTATGGAATTAGCCGTTGGAGACTTGCTATTCGTATAGCGAATCAGTCGTTTTACGGATGCACCATCGTTATTATACCCATAGACGACGATCGACGCAGGAAACTATCACCCGATCTCCGATTGTCCACGATAGATTACACAATGATCTCCATTTGTCTTGCAGTTACCACCAGAAGTACCGCTTGCAAGATCATCCCTGGCTGTTGGAGAACATCGGCGTAAAAAACAGCGAGCAGTTGCGCAATTCTCCGGTCGCGGCCAAATTGAATGGTTACCTGGCCGGTGCGATCACCATCGACGAATACGAGCGAGAAGCTCCTGCTCTCGGACTCAGCGAGAAGGCCATCCAGTACGTCCGAAAGTACGTCATCGAGAGACAAGGGAATGGACTCTACTGTTAGCCACTTGACTCTAATTTCTATAGTTTTAAAGATATTGGTATATATATATATATTAAAAAAAAACAACCATATATGTATATTGTACATAGACGGTACAGTAGTGCATATACATATATACAGGGACAATCTGGTCACACCGAGGCAGTATCCGATGACGACTCGGGCAGCAGCAGCAGCACTTGCATATCCGAGCACGGAAAATTTTTGCGAAATTGTCATTTTGTTTACTCTCTTGTTGTTGTCGTTGTCTATGCGATCTGATCTCTTTTTTATCATGTATACGATGTGCTTATTGCGAAATAATTCTAAGCGAGCGTGAGGTTGAAGAGAATGTTTTGACAAAAAGAATAGAACGATTTTTTTTTAGATAGGAATATAGATAATTTCATCAATCAAGTATCATAGATATTAAGCGTTCATTTGTAATATAACAACTCACTCGAATAAATTTATTTTTATTGAAAATAATCTTTTTAATCTTGCGCGTGTGCCCTTTCCATCCTTTCCTAATTCGGCGAAATTTTATTCAAATAAATCATGAGAGCAATGTCATGCTCAGCGAACAACCGTTAATGCGCGTCTTCTGTATATTTCCGTAACGCGAACAAATAAAATACATTGTATTCGGTGTTGAAATAGATAAGTAGGTTGAATTTATTGGATCGATAATATTAACAAAATGTTCCACATTTACAGACAAAAGAGAGATTCTATTCACTTTTTCAGACGCAATAATTCGCGATAAAGTTGCAATGCATGGTGAATTATTCTTACGCTCGTAATATACGATGAAATTATATATTACGTCGAGGAACGCTACATTTTGAAAAGATGTAGCTTTTTTCATACTCGCAATTCATCAGTCCATTGAGAAAATTGGTAAAACTTCCGTAACAATGGAATACAGAAAAGCCTTGGGAGCGATATCAAGAGTACAAAAATCACTCTGCGTAGCAATAAACAAATGATGTTAAGGAATTTCACGAATCAATGCATTTATAACAAACTCTATCTAATCTTTTGATTAGATAATTTTTATTCTCTTTGTTATAAATGATTATTTTCAGTATCGAATTTCAGTAAATCATTTTAACCTTGGCGAAGTCAATTTTGAAAATCAAAAGACCTCTAGCGACGAGAATCTCGATACTCGAATAGATCTGTAATCGTTACCGGCCGTCGATATATTTGAAATCTACTCTTGCCCATTTTACTCCGACAAAATTCATTTTCCATATCGAATAAACGTACCGATACTGACCAACAGATGGCGGGAAATAACCCTCGCACGATTTTGAAATTCGTACGACAAGCACGCAGTAAATATTATATTACAAAGACGAACGAAGAAAATTTATTCGCGTTGCGTAACGACTTGCGTCGCGCACAACTATATAGGTATACATGCACACACACGCACACACACACACACACACACACATGTATATATTTATATATATTATACCGATAGGATTATGAAAATTTTCCGGTACACAAGTCGTCGTTACGGCATTTGAATTTCTATCTCGTATACCACACTCGCTTCCCGAATAAAGAATGAAGCTCTTTGCGCAAACGTGCACGCGCCTTGGTTTAACAACTGCAATACTGCATTACAAGTGTAATCGAGAAGTCGATGGGTACACACACGTATACCATGTGCTCTGTAGATTCAAATCGACGACCATTTAAACGAACGATTATGTCGAGCGTTATAGCATTGGGAGAAAAAAGTTTACGCCGTTCATACGTATATGGGTTTATTACCGTGCGTTTAAAAAATCAACGATTCGCGTTTTGAACGAAATTACATAAACAAAATCGATGAGCCATTAGAAGAATAATGGCTTTGGAAAAAAATTTTCCCCGATATTCTTAAACGTTACGTATACAAAGAAACGCGTTACATTGGAGAAATTCAAAGTAGCCGCGCGATCGGCCGATTATTCCAATTGACGACAGGGGTCGGATTTTTTATTTACAAATGATAATTTTACGCACATGCATATTCGTGGAATAAGTCAGTTTTTTTTTTCTCTTCGTTGAAAAGGAAAGTCGACGATGTGCATCAGTTCTATAAATATATATGGTGCTGTATTTAGACTTTTTATAGATTTCGAAAATTGAACTATATGTACTCGTCGATAGTAGGTTGATTACTTCGATGATTAGGTTGATAAGATTTTGTAATTTTCATTTCTCGGCATGCCACGCCTCGGCCTTTTTCAATCAGAGACACCGTGAGCACTCAGCGATATAATTCAATTTAATAGATAACACTAACGATGACGTTTGGAATTGCACGTATACCTATACCAAAACTTGACATAATTTTCAAGTCGCATACAAGGCTGCTGCGGCTGTGAAAGAAAAATTTCAATTTTGCATTTAAAAACATCAGACTGAGAAATAAGCAACCGTGTTGTAATCTACGAAATAATCATTATAAATCAAAGTGTATATATATATAGTTTCCCTCAAGATCGAAGAATGTTAAAGATTTTTGTGCGAATTTTAACATGAAATTATATTGCGGAAGCGAACGTCGTACACGTGTATGTATTTAAATTTAATTTCCGATGGTATAATGCATTCACAATTGTAACTTCAATGAAATTACAACAACACGAGCGAGTCCTTACAATACGACATTATCATAAAATTTATACCGCGGAAATCGAACGTAAATTACATCGAATTTCGTGTATCCACGACATTCAATTATACGTATTATCAAAGTAAGCCTGGTTGCATTTAATGCGCGATTAGCATTCATTTTCAAGAACTCGCGCGTGCTTGAAAAACCACATGTATATTCATGCGATCTTTAACAGTGTACGTATAATTAATCTACCCTTTAACCAAATTTCTGATCGTCGCGCGTTCCGTTCTCCCCGATACGGCGGGAAATTTGAATATTCAATCGACATCGGCAGGTAAGAATTAAGAACTGTAGCTGCGCCGACCAATGCACGTGAATAATATTATACTTATATCTACTATACGCATACACAACAAACCAACAAGTGTCCGGTTGAGATCTCGGAACCGAGTGCAGGCGCACCAAGCGTCGCGTCACGCGAGACGGCGCGATCTGGGCGTGGCGATGCAAATAAAGAAAACGCCACTATACAGCTATAATATATAGTTAGGTCGCACTATGCGCTATACTCCGATTCAGATAAATAATGCTTAAACGCGAATCCATATACATCTGTAAATATGTATATGTTTATATATACATATATAAACATATACATATACGTACCTATATACCTATACAATACAGAAGTGTCCCGAATCGCTTTCGTGCGAAAGAGTATATTTTATGCACATTATGTACCTCGTGTACAGTTTCGTCTTGATTATGGTATACACATAAAGGAAGTCCTTCGAGTGGTCGTGACACTCGAGCCTTTTTCGATGGCCTTGTACAGCAGTCCTGGTGCAAAGAAGTGACTCATCTCTCTCGGGCATTGCCACTTCTTTTATTTATTTTGTACTTTTTTTTTCTCCCTCGCTCCACATGATTGTATACCGCGAGTACGAGTAGTTTTTGAACTGTGCACGTGTATTCGCAAAGAACGAGTTGAAAATTATGGCGCGAAGTACTTCCTTTATTGCAGTGCGGAATGCACTCGGCAAATCCGAGTTAATATTGAGGATGTGTTAAGACTCGATATTGTCAAACGAAAAAAAAAAAAACCAAGCCTGATGTCATCTGACTTTGATTATTCACCCGTTACTTATCATTATCATCAACGTATAGATATTCTTTATTTGTACATATTAACGTGCGAGATATCATTAACAGCTTATGCTAATCACGATGAGCTAATAGAAGCCGGTGAAAAACGTATACGTATACGCGTTTATATACATTTCAAAGCGGTAAAACATTGATATTAGCTTCGTTAGTTTTTTTAGTAGGCGAACAAAAAAAAAATCGTTCAAATTGGGATCCGCGGAAAAGAAAACTCGGGATACTATTTACGGACGTTGCGTGATCTCGAGCGATTTTTTTGTGCAAGTTGCGCAACGAACTGTTAGCGATGCATAGTAAATAAATAAAAAAAAAAAAAAAAAAGGTCGACTGGAATTATAACATGTACATTGCCCAATTCTACGTGAAACAAATGCGCTTACGTAAAACTATAATAATTAGGGAAGTTAGGTAAGCTTATTGCGATAGTGTCAAACTTTGAATCGTGTATGTACCGATAATGAAGATTGTCGAACTCGACGACAATAATAAACGAAAAAGTCAATGGGTATACGCGTATGTTCACTGTGAAGGTCGAATAGATGTTTGGTGATTGCTCTTATGGTATCAGTTTTATTGTTCCCTTTTTACTCATCATCCTGTGAATATATATATACAGTATACTCAAATGATCGTCATGAACTATTATATTTTTCAAGACAAAAATATCCGACGACCTAATAAATTAATCGTTTTGATCAAACAAGAAAAAAAAATGAGTTAAAAAAAAAACTTGAATAAATATAGGAACAAAGACTTTTATGGACTTTTATATATATATATGCACAAAACGTCCAGATTAATCATCGGAATCAAACGATAGTCTTTACGCTATTGGAGGACATAAAGTCACGAGGCGTAGAATGTAACAAAGACATATAGGTCAATCTAAATGAAAAAAAGAAAATAACTCCATCGCTTCTATAAAGACGTTCAATTGTCGACTATCAATTGTTTGCATACATCGCGAAAAGTGACGATTGCGTTACGTCGATTATAGACGCGGCACTAACGTATAGAACGGACGAGTAACGCGTACGCGTACATAAAGCCGGACTGCCGGAATAACAATTTTCGCACAAGGTCAACCCTTTAAGATATCGGAATGTAAATGTCTCTCCGTGGATTTTCCAAACTTGCGTAACTCATTCGCATACGGATCATTTCAAATTGTAAGATCATTCTATTGTATGTGATTCTAATGAATACTCCCGTCCATTAAGTGACTAATGTAACACTTGATTTACGATTTTCTGACTTTTGATCGTCGGAAGATCGTATACGTACATTTAAATATCTTATTTATTCCCGCACGTGTTTTCAGCTGTAAGCGTAGGATGTTACAGTGCATGCACATAGCTATATACAAATAGTATTATCGCACGTGTTGGTACGCGAGACTCGAAAGAACAATTGAAACGCGTTTAAAAATACATTTTCGTTTTACGCGAGTCTATGTAGACTGAAGAGCGGATGAAAACGTTTGCGCTCATATAAACACACGCATATATATATATATGTAAGGTATAGGGTTTAACGGTATAGTAACTCGAGATTTATCTCCAGTCGTTTCGCGGAATAGCGCGCTGCGCGAGACTGCGCAGATTATCATAGCTGCGCGCGATTTACAATCGCGTCAATATTATCCCTAGGGATATGCATTTATCCTCGGGAATACGCGTTGTTAAATAGAACGAGGCATTGGCAAAAGGAAGGAATTCTCCATCGATCCGGAACCGCGTCTTATTGTAATCCTCCGCTGTGTATCTCGTGCAAACAAACTTGAGCGCGTAGCATCTGCGAAAGATTTACGCAACGACTATAACCATCTCGGACGATACTTATCTCCCGCGCAACCGAGGCGATGAATATTCCTCGTTGAAAACGACGAAGGATCGGCCGCGCGAGCTCGCGAGATCCTCCGAGATGTGTGTACGTATACGCGAGTATGAACGTACGCGCATTTGTACACATGTCCCCACCGGTGATCGTTGGGATCGATTGTACGGTCTACGAAGGCAATTATCATAATGACGATGATAAAAATTCCTCGGCTAATTAAAGACGCTACGTCGATCGGATTTTCGAGCCGTGAGTCACTGTGCCTCCCGATAACCGATTCTGCTTTGCTCCTTGAACATGCGCTTATGAATGCGTTTGCGATATGCGAGTGTGTTTTTTTTTATTTCGCGAAACGAGCCTCCAAAAGACTATATACGCTGCTTTTTTGTTAGCTTTACGGATGCGCGAATAATAGCGATTCCGGCGTATGTATAATAAGTGTCGACGGGGTATGTAATTAGACGCGGTTCGCCAGTACGGAGCGAATAAATATAGGATGAGCTGGTTATAAGTCGAGTCAATTTTGTTGTACAGGTGTGCACTCGACGAATTAGGCACTCGCGCTTCAACAGCATAGCCACGCGATCGCCGTGGAAATGGAAAGCAAAATCGTTCTTTTCTCCTCTCCTTTTTTTTTTTTTGCTTTTAATGGCATAACTGTATCAACAATAGCAATAACAATAACAATATTCCTATGGAGTTATATCATCTCGTTTATATACGTAAGCTGCGCGATTTTCTCGCCGCGGCGAAGGATAATTTATATCCCAAGAAAATCACCGCGCTGCACTAGCGCGAATGTATATACGTGTACGTATATGTAATAACGAGCATTTGAATTCTACCACTGCAGTCTCTGTCGAGCATTAGAGTTGTCGCACAATAACGAAGAAGAATCCGAATCTGTCACCGCTAACGAATCGTAATGAACGCGTCTGCACGACACAGAGAGTCGAGTTTGCACTATAGAAGCGACACAAAGCTCGAGCGGAGAGTCGTTCCATTGAGCTCCGGTGCTCGTGTACTCGGTGCGGAAACAAGATTTTCCGGACTAAAACATAGAGAAAGAGCAATACATGCACCTATAGGTACGATTCTATGACTATATGCGCGAAGGCTTTTTTTAGTCTCTATCTCTCTCTCTCTCTCTCTCTCTATTTCCGACATATTTCAAAGTAGGCCTTAGAGTATACTTAGTCGAGGTGTTATGGTTCGTTTAAGAAGATTATAGATCCAACTATTTTCATTACTCTAGTATTATTTAGTTATACCCTAATGTAAACGTTTCTGTTCAAGCTTATTTATGCTTTTCGAAGCTCGAAGCTAAATGTAATATCATAATTAGGTTTGTCGTGTAATTATCCTAATTCTTTGTGTAGGTGACAGAGATATATGTATAGGGGTATTCAATTTTCCATCTCGGATGGCTAGTTGTACATGATAATTCTAGGCATATTACGTTATATAGTATATGTTATATTATGCGTTATACACTGAAAGAAATTATTGTTTCGAAGGAAAAAGCTCGTCAACTGAAAATTACTTTTCAGTATGGAAGATACTAATTGAAATGAGAAATTTCCATGCGATATATTTAATTATACGAAATTATATATCTGTAAGGCTTTCATATATATTAAACTGTACGAAAGACGTAAACGAATGTAAATCTTATATAAGCTAATTTAAAAGTTTTACGGGACAACGAAACGCGATATTTTTTTTATACTAATCAGCAAATAGTCTATTACTATTATAAAAGAAATTAAAGCAAAATGTTAATATTAATATTAAAATAAACGCAGTCTATTGAATTAACGAGGAGTGTTCTTGCTTCAAAATGGGGTTTCCTATTAATCCAAGATTATTTCTGATTCAACGAAGCATTTCAGTCAATGATACATTAGCTCTATTAATCTTATGCGTGGGCGTGTACGAATTCCTGCTGTCGATAAGCGAAAATGATTTCATATATAGAAAAGACGCAAATATTGGAGGCATAACAATTGTTTGATAAAACTTCAAAGTCATTTCTTAAGTTTTAATCGTCATCTACCTTCTATAGTCATATATAAGAATACGCGAAGCGCGTCCGAAGCCTCAAGTCCATACAAAACATCCAGTCCAGTGTACAGTATCGAAGTAAGAGTGACATACGTACGACGGAGAAGGAAAAACGCTTGAGTATCGAAGGACGACCACGACGCTTGTGGCTTTCCACTTCCCACGATATTCATATTCTTTTTTTTTTTTCTACTTTGTATACGTATATACGCAATGTATATCCCCACACGCGTCTACTTGAACTCGAGATACGCTATTTTTTGTCTCGACTTCTCTGCATAACGTAATGTACTTGGATGGGAATGATTTTTTTTTTTTTCGTCTTTCTAGGTAGTAGCTAATATATTCGCGCATTCCTCGGTGCAAATAAATTTTCATTATATTTTGGAATATCCCTGGCACGTATGGTTTTATAAATATATTTCCCGAAGCTATTTCGAACCGGTGGTTTTTCGACTGTAAAAATATCTCGTACAAGGTTCGCAGTCGTTAAAGATCGCGATCTTTCGAGCCGCGAGCATAATAATTTATTAGTCCGTACTTCGTAAAGTGTATATATATAGGATATTGAGAAAACTGTGCTAACTCATCGTTGAGAGTTGGCGCGAAAGTGACGCGTTACGATAACAAATAATGACAAACGCTTATTGACGGTACACCGTTTTTTTTCTCCCTAAGTAAACTTTCGACAAAGCCTCGATCGGCAAAAAGAAAATGTTATTTTCCTATTCATCGGAGGTGAGAATAAAAAATTTATCCAAAAACACGATCGAACATTCTAGAGATGTGACCGCGAGTTTGTCACCTATTTTATTTACAAGTTTGCACCTTTCGACAGTCGGTATAATATGAAATGCAAATTTATATGTCTATATATATGTATATTTAAAGAGACGTGACCCGTGTGTACAATAGAACGATGCCAAGCGATTGACAAGAAGCCAAGTGGATTATACGAACAACACGCAGGACGACGTGTTATGGATATAGGGTACACAAGATTCGACGTCTCTGCTTATATCATATTTATGCGCGACATTACGTGCTTTTTTCTGGGAAGCGAAGTCGCAATACCACCGACCGCCGAATTAGGCTTTCGCGATCGCTAAATCGGAATTTTACGCGTGTTTGTTTCTTTCTCGGACACTTCCTCGCGTATACTGTTTGTCAATCGACGCGAAGCTTTAGAAGAAAATTCAATTTTTCACTTGGACGAACAACGCGACGTCGAAATGCACGAGGCAACTCGAAATCTAACCTACAAGCGACTCCACGGAGATTCTCTCTCCCTATAGAATACGTTATAGAACGCGGAGAGAATAAAAGATATAGGTATATACATCTGGCGTCGTGCGCGGTACGAAGCTCAGCTCAGCGCGTTATTATACGTGCGTATATATATAGACGCTCACTCACTCGGATACTCGGCCGAGTGCGCGTGCACTCAAGCGGCGTGCTATTGCACTCCCTCCTCTCCACGTGGTCTACTAGCCCGTATATAGGCAGTGGAGGGGGCCGTACAAGCGGGGAAAGAGAGAGAGACTCTACCTACACAGAGTGTATTATACGGGAGTCTGCCGCGCGCGTTCTCAGTTGTAGTGTACGCGCGTTCGGCAGTCAGTTCTCGCGCGTCGACACGGGGGCCTCCATAGCCGCCGCTCCTTCTCTCGCCAGTGTTGTTTGTGTGTAGTGTGCGCGCACGCGACTGCGGTGAAAGCCGTATTCTTTCTTTCCTTCCGCTTGTTTTTTTTTTCCCTCTTTCTCTCTCTCGTTTTCGAGAAAGAAAGTTTTCGGAGCTTCTCCGGTCGTTCAAACTGCCGCTGCTACAGTTCATCCCCGAGGACGCCGCGTCAGCGGAGCCGACGAACACGATGGGACTCGTTTCGTCGACCCTCGCCATGGCTGCACTTAGGTTGTCCTGGATATGTCAGAAGCTCCTCGATCCGAGATACAGGTTGGTTTTCTGAGTAATATTATTATTATTTCTTTGTTACCGAGAAACAGAGAGAGAGAGAGAGAGAGAGAGAGAGATTGCGCATATTCGAAATCGTGAGATTCCGTTCGATTTCTCTCTCTCTCTCTCTCTTGCTCGATCAGAAGTATGAAAATATGCGTAAGTGTATGTGTGCATGTCCGCTTGTTACAGTTCGTCGAGCTTGTGTAAACGTTTTAACGTTTCTATAATTCTCTCTCTCTTTCTCGCGCGCATTTGCTGCTTGGAGTCGTTCATGTGCGTCCACAAATTTTTGCTTCCTATCGTCGAAGGTATTGAGAAACACATTTGACTGCTATCCTCGTTGTTTGTTCTTTTGGTTCTCTTTCACTCTCGGTCGATCGAACACCTCGAGTACTCGAGTACATGGGTATACCTACAGTCTCTTATAATATACTCTCTGGAGATAAACCGCCTCTAGAGAGATCAGTCCTGTTTATGTGTAGCGAAGAATTCGAAAATAAAAACTTCGTTATGATTTATCATTGCGAAGACGAGATTCCAACAGTTTATAACTTGGCATTCGTTCAACTTCACTCTCTCTCTCTCTCTCTCTCTCTTTCTCACTCTTTTCGTTTAGACAATTCTTACACTGTAGCCAAACGAACAAAAATAAGATCCCGGACATACCAATGGCCACTAGTTAACCTATAAGTATACCTGCTCTGGCAAATGGATGAACTACCTCATATTTCGGCGAGGCCATCATGGTGAAAAGCAATATGAAATACCGGCCGCAACCGAAAAGATTCCCGAAGTTTCGACTGCACAATATACTGACTCTCGCCAGGCGGCCTCGACGACTGCACACTATGCACAGCAAGCGTCAAGGTACAGAAAATCATGAAAGAAAAAGACAGAGAGAGAAAGGAACGCCGTGTAGCATACCTGCCAGTGGAATCTTAGGAATCTCAGACCGGCTTAGCCTCGTAACCTTTGCTAACGTCACTCTCCATATGTATCTATTATGTTTTCTCACGTGTATATGTATGTATATCTATCTAAGTGTGTGCGTGTCTGTGTAAGTCGTTTATCTTAATCTTTCTGAGAACATGCGTGTTTATATCGCACGAGCATAGGAGTGCATGATTTATATATCGTCGCCGAAATGTTTCAATTTTTTTTTTTTTTTTACCGTACATTATAACGATAAGTTCAGGGTCGCGTTAAAGCACACGCGCACATTGGGATGATCGCGATTGCAATCCCAAAAAAAGCCAACAAAAGCGAGCGTACTCCTGTTATATCGTCACGCTTCGTGCTCGGCGCTGCGTACGCGAAAGCGCCGGACGAGCTCTGTTTCTTTATCAATCAATCTCAATGAAATGGAGTGAAGTAAATATATACCTATGTATACGTGCGCGCGCGCGCGTGTGTGTGAGTAGGTATAGAAACTTGAGCAACGATAGAGAGTTGCGCTCTTCATTGAGACAGTCGTTATCTTCGTTTTCGTTCGTTGTCGTCGAGTGCGTTCCTTAATATCCTTACGAGTTTGCGTCACTGCGTTCCGAAGAGTACCGAGGTCACGTGCACTTGCGCTGCGCGTTTGTTTTCCGCCGCTGCACGCTAACGTGGTATGTGTACATTTTACTTTGTATACATAAACACGTGCAGATGCGCTCGAGTGTCAATTGGTTTACATTCGCGTTAATCAACTTGGACGGTAGTATTCTTCCGAGGAAATAAATCGAGAGAATGGCAAGATGTATTACGTTGCGGGAAAGGAAACAAATGATGCTTGGATTGGCAACGTTATTCAATTCAAACCTCTGTGCAAGGGAGGGGGGGGGGGTCGGGAAAGCGAGGGACAGGAAGGGGAAGAGATTGATAAAAGAGCGATTTGTATAGGTATAGGACAGGTACGCTTATCACTCCGCGAACGCAATGATTTCGTTGTTATTATTTCATCGTTACTTTCGGGTGCGAGTCGAATTGTCGAATAAAACTAATTGACAATCATCCATCAGGCGAGTTTGCCGAAAAATTGTGCGCGTAATTCAAAAGGCAGCTTTTATCCAATGTTTTTATATGTATGTGTGGGTAGATGTACAAGGTCAAGCCTAGGTGCTAATGAACTCTAGTCACGCACATTTCTCTCTCTCTCTCTCTCTCTCTCTCTCTCTCTCTCTCTCTCTCTCTCTCTCTCCCCTTTATTATAGACTTTCTCTTTTATTTTTCACCGCCCGGAGGATACCTGCACTCGGAAATGCACGTTATCAGAGAGAAGAAAATGAGTTATCGATGCCGTATACGCTACACTTATTTGTATATATCACTGTCAGTGTGAAAGTCAGGTTTACATTCGTTAAAAATTACAAACTCGTAATCTCTTTTCTGTCATGTATCTTTCAGACTCTTCTCCTGCCTCTTTTCTTTTTTCTTTCTTTTCGGGTCTCCCAGGGGGGCCCAGGCGTTTCGCGAACCGTCAGCATTATTTTTAGATGGGCGCGTGCTCTCTCTCTCTCTCTCTCTCTCTCTCTTTCTCTACGTGTGGTGATGTTATAAAACGCGGACCATTGACGTCTGTTTTTTCGCGGTGCATCGACGCGCTTTGTTTCTGAGCTGCTATTTTTGTATCTTCGTTGTGTTTTGGCGCAGTGCGCTGCGATGACAATTTTTTTTGGACCGAATTTCCTCCCCCCTTCTCTATACGAGTGAGTGAGAGCGAGTTGGTTGTATCCGATGTCAATACGCTGCGCGTGAACCGTACACGCGAGAACTGACTCTAAAAATTCTTTAGACACTCTATAAAGTACTCTCGGGGACTCGCGTTTAAAGATAAATGTACAAGAGACACTGGAAGAACCTTGAGCGTATACGATATATATCCGTAACGTACGCAGTTATTTGAAATTAATCCGATAGCGAATGAATACTTCCTACTATACTTGTTTCTTATCGCTTTCAATTGCAAGCAAAAAAAAAAACAAATAGCGATAGTTATTCTGACGAAGAGTGTAGAAACGATGCTAAGTATGAAAAAAATTTCGTCGAAGGCAATTGACTGTCTACGTATCGTCTAGAAGGACATGTATGTATATACAATATATATGTATTATACCTATATACGAAATGCATCCGCGTCTCTGGAAGAGTGCACGCGCACTCGCAGAACAGGATACGATATGTTTCTCCAGTAGTATCGAGTTAGGATATACATAGAGAAACCTACGACTCTCTCGCGGTTATAATATGAGTCATACTTCACTAGCTCGATTAATCATCCGGAGGAGGCTTATCGCGAGACTCTTTATATACACATGCAGCTCTGTAGTTGCGTATTTATAAACACGCCTTCGACGCGTGCCTTTCTGTGGGATGTGGGCCAAATATTACATACTTCTACTTTATCTCTTTCTTCCACTCGGGAAATTTTTCCCTCCGCTCCATAGGTGAAAAAGAACGTGAAGCTTCCTCTATACTGTAAACAAGAAGAATGTTTATTTTTACTGCAGTAGGAAGCGAGTGAAAATCAAGCATTCGATAAGATCCCACGTCCGAGAGAGCTGTTTCAATATATTATACTTTCTATGTACACACACCCGCAGCAGTGTGTCTCTGGTCACTTTTCACGAGCGGGAATACTATAAAAAAACATTTTATTAAAATATAGAAGCCTGCTTTTCCTTGTATATATACATATATATATGTATATATATATAAGGTATGACGCTTCGCGCGGATTTTCTATTTGCATTGCGATATGGACATTGTTCGCGTAGCTTTGCTGACTAATCACGAGAGACTAACGCTTTACTTATTCATTACCACGAATATTCTTGATGACGCGTTCGGACTCTATTGAGACGTATCCCTTCCGTTACGCGAGTTTATCGCGTAGACCGTCGCGTAGACTGTCGCGCTTTTAATTGGGAGTCTGACGAATGATTGCGGAGTCGAGACTATTCAGATTTTTATTGCTTCTTTTTTTCAGGATAAATTATCGACCCAAGACACGTGCGATTATTTCGACAGATATCGCGGAAAGGAACATTTTAATAAATTATATAGTGATGGATTAAAAAAATGTCGACTCGACCCTATACGATCACGATTGAAGGCGGAAATAAGTGCTTTACGAATGAAAAATAAAAAAAAAAAATAATTCTTCGCTAAAAAAAAGTAACCCAGTGGAATGCCAGGGTAATTGCTGTACCGAGAGACGCGGCCTCCTTCGCGTGTACGCGAGCATTAGTATATAGCCTTCGGTGACGAGCTGCACTCACTTTCACTCTTTGCTGCTCGTTTCAAGATTTTGCCTGCGCAACTAACTTTGCCAGATATTTTGAAAACAATAAAATTCGATATCGATCCCCAGCAGACCGGAACACGCAATTTTGTTTAGACTGTAACGACGGCTAAATATACACCTCGGCATTTTTCAGCTGAGACTGTTTAATAAAAAAAAAAATGAGCTCTAAATATATAGAGCACGGAATTTTAAAATATTTTCTTGTTCCTGAAAAAGCTCTCGAAGTGCGGAATGGGGTAAAAAATAACGAGTTATGTACGGTGTGTATCATGACTTGTTGAGCTTTGGAAACGGCAATAGAATTATTTAGTCGGTAACTCGATAGCGGGAAAATCAAACCGCACTGGTATCGTGTAACTAGTAAAATTGTAAAAATAAACTCTCGTCCCGCGAAAAATTGCGTAACCTTCATTTGGTTTCGCTCTCGTTGAGACGAAGAGAATAAAAAAAAAAGCAAGACGCAATTTGCATAACTCATTGTCGGTGGAGACTCGTCTTCGTCCTACAGCGCGAGTTGGGAAAGTCTTACAATATAATGTGTCGGTAAGCGTAAACGTACGGGTTGAGAATAATTAATCGGTTTACGACACACGCGACATTTTTCATTGCACTTCATTCCCGCAATGGGACAAGTATTCAAGAGCTCGTAAAGCGTTTATTCACACGTCCTTGTTAGCCACCCCGTGAAATATTCAGAAATACGTCTTCCCGCCTTTGCTTTAAAAAAAACTGAATGACCTTAATTCGAGGTTAGCGATTGAAACCTTTTTTCAGCAGAAAGTGCGACGTTCCTTACGTTATTGTTCTCTCTTTTGTATTTTCCCGGAGACAGCCTCCGGACTCTTAGTTTGGTAAAATACTTAAGGACGTGCAAGGTTAATCCTTGAGCACACTTTTATACACTGTAATAAATGGAATTGCCTCTTTTGAGTACAGAATTAATTAATCTAAATAAGAAATTTTCATTTGATATATTAATTATTAAGTCGATGTAACGTTTATTGTAGATATGAAATATGATTGTTTATCAGAGAGACATCTATATTTAGAAACAAAAAATTGCGGTAAAACGATACTTCTTTCAGGAAAGATAATCCGCTAAAATCGTAATGAACATGGATGGTGGCTTTAACATGATTTTCCCTCTTGACATACTAATCAAATCAATATATTTATATACGTGCACTCACTTGTATTAGAAAATCGTCGATACAAAAATCGACTTACTAATCAAGATTTTCCTTTAGATTCTAAAGAGTATTATATATAGTATAGTCAGTATACACACATATATATCCACGTGTACTTTCTTTTATCATAAAAAATTATCGACGTCCAAATCGACATATCAAACAAGACTATTTTCACTTAGATTGAAAGGGTATTTCAAATAGTGTACGTATAGGCATATGTGTAGCTTATAGTGTGTATACGAAATGTATGTCTACTTTATTTTATGAGAAATTTTGTCGATATAAAAACGAATAGGAAAAACAGTCTTATCGCCTCACGACGGAGACTCGATCTTGTCGATACGCATACATCCCAAAGTACGCATAAGCTCCCGTGAAAAATTAATGAAGCTTTAATGTAGCCACTTGAGCGAATAGCCAGTGATTCAATATTAAACTTGTCGATCATCGCACTTCTATGTGTATATATACTTTATACATGGTTGCTCTTCGACCCAACGAGACACATATGTACATAATCCACCAGTTACTCCGATGAGAACTTACTCGCTTCGAATTTCACTTTCAACGACCAGTATAATTGCATGGCCAGACGTAGACGTCTTATACGAGAAGTGAATGTTAAGTAGGCGGTGTATCTGTTCTTCTTCTTTGATACTATTTCGGGCTCGCCGATCCCGTTCCCTTCTTCTTCTATCGATTTGTGCTCACGTTTCCTTGTTTATTCTGTTACAGCTGCATCGAGGGCGGGGGTGAAACAGTTCCGGTGAGAAAACCTCTGGAGCCTGCCAAGACAGAAGACGACGCCACGTTGACGTCTAAACAACAGACTGCCTCAGAATCGTCGATGCAGAATCAATCTAATTCGGGGGAAGCGAACGTAGCCTGCGTTAATTCAACTCTGGCTGTTAGTAATAAGTGAGTGTATATATATGTCTTTTTTTAAGTGGGTGTACATATATATATGTATGTATGTATGTATATACCTATAATGGAAAGAAATTTCATGCCTCGTAAGCAAGTAATAATAGGAGAGCACACGCCCTATGCAAGCATGCGCTGCTGCCAGTCTCAATTATCGGCCTCACTTTTCTCCTAAGCACAGAATAAGCGTTTACGAGCGTGTACAGTGCGTACATCCGAAAGAATCCGGATGCTCTCGGTGCGTCGTAAATTAAATTTAATTTCTCCGACGCCGTAATTTATACCAGCTGGTTATTAAAAACGTTTCCTTTTTCAGTCGTTTATCGTTGATAATACTAATGTGTCTTTTGTCGCTTTTAAAGTAGATCGTCAGAGAACAACAACTCGTTGCATCAACAAAATCGAAATAGACGAGCGGCACAGCTCAGGTTCAAGACCAGACCGTCGAGTTTCGACGCTGCGCTCATTGTTCGAGGAAGGAGTAAAAATTCACTCATCGTAGCCACGACACCTTGCAGTCCGATCAGGAGAAGACGCAATAATGCTCCTGCAGATTGGGACGACGCAAGCTCGTCATCCGGATGCTCTTCAGACTCTGGTTCGGCTTCCGGTAATTATCGCCTTTTCTACATTGCGGTTGTGTCCTCATTCTGTATGTAATTGTACCAAACGATGAACAATTTTTTATTTTTTTAGACTCGGATTCAGAGACTGAACTCAGAGTAAGCGAGAACGTGAGCAATGAGGAGGGCGGTAACAGTTACACTAAGCCTATCGGTATGTCTGCTGAAGAAGAGGAGGCCTTTAGACTAACAGTTGGACGGGGTCACTTTTCTCGTTCTAAAAAGGATCGTTTTCTCAATCACCTGAGGCTCGAGAAGCGACTGAACGACCTCAATAATGAGTATTTCGGCTTTACTTGCAAAGGTCTTCATCGACAACATCTACAGAGGCGTCACTCTGGTGATCTTCACCGGATCATCTGACAACTGATCACCGGCAGTATTTTCAATGAGAACTCCCGTTGCTTCGGATCTCGATAGGTCGTACAAGCTCTCCTTCGAATATACCTATAGTTATGTACTAAAGGAAAGCATTTTTGTACTTAACCGTAGAAACATTTTCAAGTCGATTACAAAGCAAAAAGAACGACCTCTCGAGATTCAGAGGAGTGACCCTTTCTGTCGTTGCCATTTTTCTCAACGAAGCTCCGAGTTTCTCAACGTACATTATTTTTAAAGACTTTACGCGTTATCGTCGAAAGTGTGAGTGCGTGCGTAGGAGAACCAACATGATAAACGAAAAATGAGAGACGTTAATCGAACAACGAACCTAAAGACTGAATCTTTTTCGTTCGAAAATTTGTTGACATGATAAGCTAGTGACAAATAATATCGACTAACAGTTGTAGAGCTTAATGACGTATTACTGTCAAAGATTCGAGTGAGAAATTTTGTACATATCGTTTATAAATGTTAAATGAAACGTGTTGCTAGTCTGTTGAAATCTGACGTGTGATGTAAAATGTATGTTTGTTTTTAAATTTCGATTTGAAATCTCAATGTTCCATTAAAGGTATCAGTGTATGCAGGTATCGGTGACACATGTAGATGAAAATTAATAGAAGGGCGAATGTTTTGATACATAACGACAGAAATTTATACTTGCGAGCACATATGCACGTTCGAGCTTCGAGGAGATAAATTTTATTTAAAAACGATAAAAAAAAAACATTCTAAGCCGTGACAGTGAATACAATCGACTTAGATTAAGTGATTAGATTAAAGAAGAAGTGCAAATAGTTATGTTTTGAACTCCGTCGTATGTGAGTGAGATATAGACGCAAAGTTAAAATGACAATAATAAAAATATATATAATTGAAGGACGATTTATTTAACTTTTGTGTACCAGCGAAAGGTATTTCGTTCGTTTAATATTTTCCTAAAAATAGCTCGAGTTGCGTTGATCAGTTGATCACCGCGTAATCAATCGCTTCCACGAAGCGGAACTTGTGATTGTTCGAAAACGTTTATGCAAACGTCTTTCATCTATGACCATCTTCTACACATTCGACAATCTCAATGAAACTGTACGTTATTCTTATCGTTTCACTTAAGCCGTAACTCGCCTATCGAAAACAATCCACATAAAACTCGATTTTTTTCACCCTCAATTCAAGTGCCTTAGAAACCGAAATCAATAGGTCCCTTGTAGAAAATAGTAGAAGACAGAGATATTACAAAAGTTTCCGATGCGCACGATAAACCCGTCCGTACTTTAACCGGACACACAAACGGCAATATATGGAGCGAAAATTGCGACTGTATTTCGCGCGAAATATTCTCGTGCTTCGTCATATCGACAATGTTATGCCGTTTTTAGTATAATAATCGAGCGCCCGCAGAGAAAACTTTGTATTTTTATTTTTGCTAATAAACATTTGTCGAATTTATATCACTTTTGAAGAGTATTATCTCATTGTTATCAAGTTATTTCAACTGTATCCGAATCACCGCATGCAAACGTCGAAAGCAAACTGCAATACCGTCTGTTAGAAAATTAGAGCAGTTTTCTTGCCAACCGACGTTTACAACTTCGTACACCCACGTTCGTTGAACAGCCGCACACCAGTCAGTCTCATCGGCAACGGATACCGTGTACGCAATAGCGGCACTTGTAGAAGAAAAAGCCCGCAGTCGTCGACTACACCGTACTGTGTTTTTATCGCGACAAATGTTAGTCTCGAGTACACGAACGGAGAAAAAAATGATCGCCTTCGGTCAACTCCCAGTGATTCTGCTGATAATTCTAGCGAACGTTTTTCAAAGTCATTGTGCAGAAGAAGAAAATACAAAAATAACATCTGTATCCGTTCCACCACAGTTTCTTCCCGTGGTCCTCTGGCATGGCATGGGTGAGTTATTTTAATGACTCGAGGGCTATGAGAAAAGCGTGTTTCTTTCGGAAGAGACATTGTAATTATCATCGTAAATCACCGATGACGACGACATTTCTGCTAAGTTGATTAGTATTATTTTTGATGATTCTTTGTTTATGTAGTTAATCAATGAATTTTTAAGCGGCGCGTGGAAATTTGTAGTATCGAATATTTGCGATGATTTATTTGGAACAAAGTACGATTTGGAAAATTAATTGCTTGAATGTAAATTGGATTAGTTTACGAAACGAATGACAAATTAACAAATCACTTTCAATTTTTAAACTCATTTCCGATTGAATAATACCGAGAATAATAATATTATTTTCTTCATAACACACTGGTTTCAGTGAAATTCAACTTATGCGTTCATTGCATTAAGTAACTTGAGATTTTACGTAAACTTATATACCATGAGCTCATATGTCAAACCTACAATTTCACGTTTTCTAACTGGAAAAATGACGCTTATACTTAGAACGTTTTCACTATTCAACATAACACACAAAAGAATACCCAGTAAACGCTCAATATATGATTAATGCGCTGCTAATGTATGCAAACCATTTAACGCAGGTGACAGTTGCTGTTTCTCCTACAGTCTCGGTCAGATAAAGACGATCTTGGAGAATAATCTTTCCGGAGTTTACGTCAAGTCCATTAGAATTGGAAATAATGAAATAGAGGTTTGCTTTTCATACTAATAACTTTTCAAACATGATTTTTTTTTTCCAATTTTTAATGGCTTAATTCGGTAAAGATGCTAATTATCAATCATTGGTATAGGACGTAGAAAACAGTTATTTCAAGAACGTCAACGAGCAGGTGAAACAAGTTTGCAAAGAACTCATTGAGGACGAAAAATTAAAGAACGGATTCAACGCTATCGGATTTTCGCAGGGGGGACAGTTCTTGTAAGTATTTTTATACGCGGAAGTGACCGGGTTTTTAGTCGAAAATAATTATTTTTAAAGCCGCTTTTTAACAGGAGAGCAGTTGCTCAGAGATGCACTGGACTTCGAATGCAGACTTTGATATCCCTGGGAGGTCAACATCAAGGTGTTTACGGTTTACCGAATTGCGCTTCTCTTCAGCACTATCTTTGCAATCATTTGCGGCAATTACTTCATTATGCCGCTTACTCCAAGTGAGCAATAGAAACATTAAACATCAATAATCGAAATTGGGAAGATCAAAGTATGAATGTGTGTAACTTTTAGATACGTCCAAGAAAAGCTAGTCCAAGCCGAATATTGGCACGATCCTCTGAAGGAAAAAGAGTACAAAAAGCACAGTGTCTTTCTTGCTGATATCAACAACGAAGTGCATATCAATGAGGTATGCAAGACCGTCGGGTCAATTGATTTCTTTTTCCATTCAATTCCCATTTTTCTCGTTTAGACCTACAAGGAGAACCTAAAGAGGCTGAACAATTTCGTGTTAGTCAAGTTTGAGAAAGATTCGATGGTCGAACCAAGGGTCTCCGAGTGGTTCGGCTTTTACAAGTCTGGACAGGACGTTGAGACTGAGACTTTACAAGAATCTGCGTTGTACATCGAGGTACGCGATAGTCATTCAGCTGTTGCAAAATCTTGCTTAGAACGTGTTTACTTATATTTTCGAAAAAATCAATATTTTAGGACCGACTGGGATTGAAGCAAATGGACGCCGAGGGTAAGCTGCACTTTTTATCGGTAGACGGCAACCATTTGCAGTTTACCGACTCTTGGTTCGTTGATAATGTCATCGAGAAGTATTTAAAATGAAAGTTATATTGCTCGTAAAGACTCGTGAATTAATTAGTTTTAAGTGATTTTTTAACGATGTTGCTTTCCTACTTTTTATACACAGCAAACATAATCATCAATGTTGAAGATGATATTTTTATACGTTATTTATTAAGTCCTAGATAAGATGAGTGTTATCGTATATATCTCGCTGTATCGTTCAAAGTTAATAAATAACATTTTTATAATCAGTGTTATCACATTATTAAATATACCTTCTCTGATAATTCATGACTTTGTAACCAATTGGATAAGAATCATTAGCTTATACCGTTGTGAAAAAAGCCACTTCAAACTGGCTATCGTTGATTAATTTAAAAATCACGTTAAATAGGCGACTAGGAAATAAAAAACATTCTCATTTACAGCATCCTTTATTTACTCTTGCTTACAAGAGTATCACGAGAACGAGATTAAAAAGTCGGAAAGGCGCGAGGCCGAGTCAAGGCTTTGGATAAGCGAAGGGAGACTGAGAAAAAAAGGGGTCGTTTACGCTCATGTGTATATGTAGCCTGGTTCCATTAAGAGATTATATTATGAGAGTTAGTTCGCCTTGTAAAGTCACATGTACATATCTTTCTTTTGCACAAGTATAGGTGCCGGTTGGTTCCTACTATACGCACAAAAGTTGTCAAATGTTGATGTTCACTCTTTGTTTTGTGAGAGTTTTCAACTGCACTTGCGAAATCTTGATAAGGTATACCAGACGCTGTTTAAATAAAAATATAGAAATTGCGCAATTAACGCTGCCGCGATAAGAACAATAGGTTATTTATTTATTGATCAGAAAAATTAACAAAGTATAAAACATTTATCTGTATATAGACTTACTCCAAAACTAAAAGTCCCAAATATTGCGAAGATATATTTACACGTATATATTTAAAACATTCAATAAACAATTTAAATTTCTTAATCGTAGACGATCTTATATGATTTAATTTTTATTTCATTTTTATTTCCTTATATTTCAATTTAAAGTTGAAAATGAATAATCAAAATATTCAACCTCGGTGATTGAATGCATTAACAGTACGACCTCTATGCACGGCATTTTCAATCACCGAATATTTGCAGATCTCGACGAACATCTTTAAAAAAATCAAACAACTTCGAACACCCCCTGAAATCCTATTTTCAAGCTATGGGCTCCACATACACACAAAATATAGCGTCTGAGTCGGATATCAATCATATCATCACGTGCAGCAGCAGCAGCAGCAGCAGCAGAAGTATTACAAACATAGAACGGGGAGAAACGGAAGTCTGCATGGATATTCAATAAATGAGAATATTTGCGGAGAGCAAGAGCTGCTGTTACTTTGAGGGGATGCTGTAAGCAATATGCGAAAGACTCGCGGCTATACGTATGTAGGTAAGGCGCAGATTTGTATTTATATATATACATACACATATATAGATATATAGATTCAGACTACGCAGAATATACGAAATGTATTATACCCCGATGGAAGGGTCTTTCGATTCTACTATATACCTACGTATTTCTTTTTTTCTTCGTAGAACACGTTATCGAGATTATCGAAGGCGATGCGCTTATTTCTGTAACGATATATATATATATGTATTGCGCGATGAAAAATCGTAAAATACGCAAATATATATTCAAATCGAAATCGCAAAGATATAATTAAACGATCTCCTCGATGGCTATTCATCGTTTACAAAGAATTGAAAGCGTGAGATTCTAATTTTCGGTCTATCCATTAATTCGAATTATGTATTATACGCAACTGCGTATATATATGTATATATGCAAATAGACATGTAATATAAAATTCGCGAAGGGAATATATCGCTTTTGTAACACTCGAGAAAAACGGGGGCAGAAAATTTCGCATCGTCCTCGACTTTTTTCTGGCTTCGACCCTTTCAATATACTGTACGTACACATACATTGCGGGCATGATGCATATCGGACCGACGTCATTGTGCCGGGTGTAAAAACGCGCAGCGAGGCATGCGTGTGCAGCAAATTTTTTTACAAAAAAAAAAAGAGTAACTAAAAGGAACCGCTCCTAGTTTGCTCTTTTTTACCGTATGGATGTGATAAAAAAAATTTTCCTACATGCAAACTTGGGTTGAGTGTCTATTATACTACTGTTACTAGCTATAGCAATTCGTTACTTAGTATGATTGATTTTTCTAGATTAAGATTTATTGTCGTCTATAATAAGTTAATATTAAAATCGTTGAAATTTCATTGATTTAATTCTAATCGTGTATACCTAGTAAAAGTATAAAATTCGTTGATATTTATTAATAGAACTATATTTTACGATTTTCGCAAAATATGTATGCAAACAGTTATTTATTTATAAGAACTTCACTTACATCGTATTGTCATTGTATTTCTACACAATAATACCGTTTAAACATTGTCGAATCAATGTCATTTGTAACAATCACGCGTGATACAGATAATATGATTTACTGCAATAAATAAATATTTCTTTGAATATAAATATCAGATATACACACGGCACCGACACCCAGATAATTCATTTCACATTCTTTTTTCGTCGCTTATAGATTCGCACGCGTTTACTCTGGAAAAAATTTGGCGTCGATCCCGTTGCAACGTCGGCGATCAAGGCGCGAAGCCACTTTCAAGCTCGATGTATACGCCGATATACATTTGTCGCTCGAGCGCGAACTTCGTCATTTCTTTTTTTTTCGCTTCTCCTCCTACACCGGCTTTTCCATCGATATTCTTTCCCCGATTCTAGCACGGATTCTCTTCCAATCGCGTTATTCCACACTCACCTTTAACTCGTAAATATCTCATCATCGTATACGTAGCTCGAGCAACGTCTATAAATACTCCGGTGCGGTAACAACAATAGAAAGACCGCAGTATCGCAGACGAAAAGCTCTCACCATCGGCGATAATGCATCGGACAATAGTGGTATTGTTCGGTCGGTCGGATCAATCTCAAGATACACTCGTGTTTAATAATCGTAATTTTGGTTTCAGCCCGCAGTTCAATGATGCTCGTATTTTGGATTGTTAAGTTTCGCATCGGTGAACTGCGTCGGATGATCGATCGCTCGTATTTTCGGAACAACCGAAGCTTTCGCGAATTACGAAAACTTTAGCTCCGCAGCGCATTTTCGCCGATGGAAGAGTTTTGTGTACGTGTAACTCTTGTACTTGCAAGCTCTCGACTCAAAGATACAAGTATACGTACATACAGTTATTCCAAAGTATAGGGAAAAAAGACATTGGACAAAAGCGCGCACACTCGGGCTAATTAGAATTCGGACCGCGAGCAATTTCGACGCGCTCGTTTTTCCGCACGTACGGCGTATATACATATGTATTTATATACATTTGTATGTATTTATAAGTATATACATAAGTATATAATATAGGGGATAGAGGGACGCATTCGATAAGAGTCGCATTTGCATTTTCGCGAAAAGCGCGCCGGAGACAATGGAAAATAGCAGAGCGGTAGTTCCGATGTGTGCTCCACATATCCTCTCTTGGCAATTCGCTAAACAAACGGCGATGCGTCCTATAGGTGTATATATATATATCCCTGTCTCTTTTCCCGTAACACACTGCTTTCTTCGCGTCGACTGCGCGCGCGTATTGTCGCCAGGCATACCGCGTAATGAGCCGCGTCGTAAGCAGCTTTTATTCCCCACTCTTCGTCGCGTTATTATGTCTCGTCGTTGTTGTTGCTGCTGCTGCTGCTATTATAGTTCCTTTCATACATTTTTTTTTGGCGATCGGCCGATGACGATGCTGCGCTTTTTTTTCTTCGGGAAAATGAAAATTTCGATACCCAAGTGAAAGTGGAAATTGAAATTTTCATGAGAACGCGCCTAAGAGTTCGAATCTCGAAAGAGTGTTTATTCCGGTGTTTATAATAGGTTTAAACGTCCTCTCAGTCCACGCGGGTCCCTGTGCGAGGTCGAGTGTATTTGTTGTCGTGGAAGAAGGAAAGCGTTAACTTGTACCTGTACAAGACCGTTACAGGAATGAACTAACCGCGTGGGATTGATTTTTCTAGAAAATATTTATGTATATAGCAACGCTTTTATTTGAATAGAACGATCGATAAAAAAAGGTGCGTGACTGTGAGTTTGGGAGTGCGGATTAAATTAGAGTGCGCGAGTTAAGTGTAACGAAGTTTTGACTCATCGAGATATTTTTGATTTCTGTTACAGTGAAGAGAAAGAATACGATGGCAAATTCACTGGAGTCGACGAGGCAGGAAACGGAGGACAGGACGAGTTTCGTATGGAATTTCACAACAGGCCCATCACCTTGGAGTTCGGAATCTCCAAAATTTTTCTTACACGACAACCGACAATGTAATCTTCAAATCGAAGGTACTTACACCAATAATTGCGTGTCGAGAGTCGAATATAAAGTAAAGCTCAAACTCGTGTTCAACAACGATGACACGTGTTACTTCAACGAGTCGTTCGAAGCGAAAATTCGCCAGCACCGAAAAGAGTACAAATTCAAACTGGCCAAAGTAACCGACCAGGAGTTCAGCGATGAAATTCTCATACATCACAACGTCTCCCTGTCGAAACAAAATCTTCAGCTTCACGTAGAACTCGTTTGCCGAACATTACACAATCACGACAAAGTCTATAGTCGACTGCCCTTCGACAACAATATCGCTGGTCTCTCGCACGATTTACAGTACCTCCTGGACTACGGTTACAGATCTGATCTGGATATCGAGGTCGCCGGTCGAGTCTTCAAGGCTCACGGCGCTATAGTCGGCTGCAGAAGCAACGTACTCGCGAAGATGATCGAACACGATATGCTCGAACGACGTACAGGACGAATAGTCCTCTGGGACTGGGAACCAGAAGTAGTGAGAAGAGCCTTGACCTACATCTACACCGGCAAATACGAACTTAGTCGAGACACGGCTCACGAATTATTTCGATTGGCGCATTACCTTGAGCTAATCGACCTTCAAGTACAGACAAAACTTTACATATTGGTGAATCTCTCGGTTGACAATATAGCCGAGACCTTACGACTGACTTATCACGATCAGTACGACATGGACGATGTGTGGAACGAGGCGTTGAAATTCATCTCGGCTAACGAGGCGCAGTGCGCGGCGAATGCCGATCTTTTGGAATATTTCAGTCGCTCGCTCGACATAAAGAGCGTCGGCTTCGTATTAAAATTCGCCAATCGACAGAATCTCGAGAAAACCTTACTGACGGTTATGAGGTTCATCAGGAGGAACTTTCAAAAAGTCATGGCAAATCACGAAATTACCAGTTACCTCGTCTCGGAGCCACATCTCATGAGTCGAATTGTTCAACCCGAAGACAGCAATGCTAATAACAATAACCACGAAAGAGTTTTAGGCGCGAGTCCAAAAATTTGAGTAACTTCAAAGAGACGTGTATATTTATATAGGAATTGTGCGTATCATAATCGACGATTTGTAAATTTTTATGGAACAAATAAATAATATCTTTTTAACATAATAGCCTCGTTTGGTGCGTATTTGATTTCATTGAAATTTCGACAAGTAAACCAAGCTTTACGTCTAATATCCTCTGCTATGCACTCTCGAGCGCGTATACGTCGCAGGTATAATAAGCCGGAGGCTGTCTTTGCGGTAGTGCGACATTAAACGCGTCAAACGACTAGATGGCTTATATGTTATACACTCGCGTGTGCACGCGTCGTCTGCAGTGCCGTCAAACCAACGAATCTGTCCATACGTCTCTATCTCATCTCTTCTCTGCACCCGTACACATTCGCGCGATGCTCGTCTATGCGATAGACGCGCATATAACAGTCTTCATTTCGCTTCGGATGTATACTTACAACTCGTATTTCTCCTTGTATAGCTTAAGAAAAATTTCATTAACGTCTCCTACGCCAGAATTATATGGCCGAGAATTTCCAATCGACTGGCAGCTCCGCCGAGATCGTAAGCGACGCGTAAGTTTATACACGCAATATTGTACGCTCCATTGAAATAGTCAGGAAAACCATTATTAAAAAAAATGAAGAGAAAGGGAGAAAAAAAGGAATAGTCTCTCCATCTCGCGAGACAAAGAGTCGACTATAGACAGCTGTACCGAGATTATAAAGCCAGCCGTCAAAGTATTTTTCTCTCATCCCTTTTGCCGACACGTTCTGTGTATATACATATACATGCATGTATAGTATGTGTATACGTATATATATATACATAAAAAAGTCGCGCTCGAGTACAGCCAATAAGCGGACGAGCCACTGATGTGACAATGAATTGATATGCCCACATTCCTTTTGGAGTATTACGTCGCCATCTTTCATTTCCCCGCAACGTCGCGGGGGCGGGAAAAGCCGCGAAACAATGAGCTGGGAGAGCTTCGCGCAATTGTAGCTACGGTTGCGGCCAGATAGCATTGTATAATATACCCTGTTGTTCCGCCCCCTCGAGGCTGTTCTCTCAGTTCTCTGCGTTCTTCATCCTCGACGTTTTCTGAATATATATATATTTACAAATATATATATATACACATTTATATATACATATATATTTATCTCCTTTGGATGTTGTAACGCGCGACTGCTTTCGATTATTTCTCCGTGTGTTTATCTATGCTTTCTGTATTCTGTGTTTTGGTATGAAAACGATCGTTACTTGACCAGTAGTTGATGAATCAACTGAATTACTGCAATATAGTGCATATACTCTTTCAATATCAAATAGTGATCATAATTATTTTCACTTCTGAATGAATCAACTGTTAAGCAGAGTGAAAATAAAATTAATCTAGTCATATGTAGTGTATATTCGCTATTTAATATAGTTTATAGTCAAATATATTCGTATAATTAATTATGCAAAATCATTCAAATAAAAAATTATTCTTTAACGTGAAATAATTATTGATTACGGTACATTTTAGAATAAAATGTCATTGTTAGCAACTCTATAATAGTTTTTGTCAAAATTTTGACAAAAAAGACATATACTAATGAAAATATTGATAATATTTTCAAAGAATTTTCAGAAGCTTATATACATCAGTGAATAATATATTATATACTACAGATTAAAAGCGATTTTGAAATTGAAAACGTTATCGGATATAGGAGAAAAAAAACAAAAATGAATATGCTTCTCTTAACGATAGAGCAGCAAATATTTAAATAATTTTTAATCTATGAATGACGAATGATATAATGTACTTTAAAGAATTTAAGCAATGCATACACTTTTTTCATTCAATCAATAATTTTCTCTGATTCAAACCGTGATTGGTCACTATTTTCGAAGTTGCGCCATTCCTTATAAACAATGAATATCAACTACCAAATAGTTAATTTTCACTATTTCAGATTTAGAAAGTCAAAAGGATATTAAGATAGTATATCTATATATAGCTCGAAGTACATTCCAAAATCAATTATTTACAAAGTAAAAACTCTAGAATAAAGGTACAAACTAAATATTACAGATGTAAAAACATATATTACGTATTATATATAAAGTATTGAATGTAACGGTTTATCTGCATTAATATATGTAGAAGCGAAATTGAAAAGACTTCGAATTAGGCTTTACATACAACCCGACAAAAACATTTGTATCTCCATCTCCTCTCGATACAGTGACTAAAGTCGAGAGTTTATATTTATGTGTATATACATGAACATCTACAGACAAGCGTCGACGACTCTCATCCCAAAGCTTTGTCGAAAATTAGCCGCGATGGTAATGGACGAGATCCTCGCGGTTCCTCCCTCTGCTTTTTCCCTTGACTACTCTTTCGGCATCATAATATCTCGAGCGCGCGTTCGACACAATTTTTTAATCACCCTCTCCACCGATACGCGCGCCTATACGGTATATATATATACACACACACACACATACGCGTACACATCGAAGAAGCTTTTTGTCGTGTTCCGCTTTCTCTACTCTTTTGCACAGTTCATTCGGACAATGCTTCATCCATAGGCCATTGTCGCGATCAGAAGCGAGTTTGCATGCATTTTTCTGCTGCAGTTTCGAGAGTACGTATAGGTATAACTCGAGGAAAAAAAGGAATACAGCACATAAGCGATCGCGTTACAAAGACAGTGCAAAAGAAAAAAAAAACTCCCCTCGTCTCCTTTTCATCCCCGATTGCGGCATCAGAGATGTTGCATCTACTCGCTCGTTCTCTATCGCACTCACTCGCGCGCGCGCGCGCGTACGATTAGCTCGTTATTCTACTTTGTCGGCTTCAAAGCGAGCGCGACTTCTGATGCAGTTTCACATGCGTACGTGTGTTCCTGCTTCTTCTATCTTGTCTTCTTTTTTTTTTTTATTATTATTATTATTACACGTTTGTGTCTCCGCGGAGTAATCGCGTAATTTAGCGAGCTTTCGCCAAAAGCCTTTGCTTTACGAAACAGAGGGAAAATGCACTGTGTTGCGTACACATATACGTATATGTATATTAGGGGGAAAATAACTGTATTTACTTGGTTATTGTTTAGGGGACGTTGAAGAAGTTTGGATATATAGAATGGAGAGAGGAAAAATCGCGGATTGATTTTTTGGAGAGTACTTGCTCGCGCAATATATATCCGAAGCGGAGCATAACGACTCAATCTATTAAGTGATTCGACTTGGCGCGCGGAGCGGTAGAAAAACGTGCTAGAGAAGCATCTTCCGAAGAAAAGTCGAATAATAATGAGAACCCAGCGCTCGTCTCACTCGAGAAAATGAATTCTTCTCCCTCCCTCTCTTCGCCTTCAACGTCCTTTGTTATCCATCTTTTTTTTCCTATCGTCATTACTACATCGCTCTGCGCTTTATACATAATACTTATATATATATATATATATATATATATATATATACATACACGTGTCTGTATATAAAATACTCGAATCGCTGGTATATTAAGAAGAAGCCGCTGTTAAGCATAGGTACATAACGTGGTCAACGCCGCGCGATTATTATTTGCCGATCTTCCACTCTCGGCGTAGCATCATCACTGCGAAACAATGTCGAAACTTCATCACGGCGTGTTTGCGCGCACACAAAGCTCTACCGCTGCTGCTTCGCGAATCGTTATTTCCATCTCAATTAATATTTTAATCAAGCCCTCTATGCCGCCGCCGCCGCCGCCGCCGCCGCCGCCGCCGCAGTGTTGTTCCCATTTACGGCCGCCTGAACATTAACTTCGCATCCCTTTTCGACGTCATGCCCCTCTCTCTTTCTCTCCCACTGCCGCAGTAGTCGCTATGCTCGTTTTCTTCTCTCATTGCGATCCAATACTGACAACAACAATGCCGAGCCCGGATGCGCCGGAGTCTGTTATGTTCTATGTTTCCCTCTTCACTGAATACACGTATACACACTCTCTCGCCGTCGTGTGCTTTTGCGCGCTTCGATACCACGTGTGCGGGCACACAGTCTGTGCATAAGAAGTTTATCTAATACAGGGGATACATATACGTTAGCGACGCGCTAACAAAAGCGAAGATAAACGATGCTCGTTGAAGATACGGGTGCAAATAAAAGTAGAAGCAGGTGTGATTGGCCTCTTGAAACATCAAAGCGATACGCCTATGATCCAATGCATCGTTGAGTAAGAAAAAAAAATAGCACTCGTGGAAAGAAAGAAAAAAAAGTGCCGATGGCCTAAGTCGATAAGTCGAGCGCTGCAGTGAAGGGGTGAAGCGTTGGTACCTCTGTGTACACAAAGCATCGTCTCCTTCTCGAGAACTGAGTGGCGCACTCGAGAGAGTAAATACGCATAATGGAGCTTCGCGTCCCCGTGGGCTGAAACGCGCAAGCAAGGCTCGAACCCCCCGGAGAACAATCACCGCTTGGATATGTGAAGTTCAAAAGTATGTATGTTATATATCTGTTTACACGTGTGTACGAGCATGTGTTAGTCGTATAATATGCGTTAATGCGTGTAAAAGAGTGATCGATGGAATTAGTAAACATACCTTTTAATATCGTTTCATTGATCAACTCAAAGATGAAGTTATTTTGTGTCTCGCGATGGAGGACTAGATTTTTGTTTATTAATACCATTTTAAAATAATTGTTTAATTTGTTTGCTCGTGTGGTCAAGCGTGAGATAAATACTAAAGATGATCTGCAACGATTTATTGTTCACGGATGTAAGCCAATTTTATTTAGGTGACTGTAACTGTGTGTGATGTATATACGTATGTATAGCTTTGCAAGTTATGTGATAATGTTTGGGCTAAACGTGTTTAATATTTACATTTTTCTGTGTGTTTACAATTTTCCTTTAGAGTGACACTTTTGAACAGCCTGCTTACTTAAAAAAATGATTAATTTTCATTATTTAATATTTTACACGCTTATAAGACAAATATTAATAATTGAATAGCAACAATATATCACATACAAGTGTATATTTAATTGTGAAAATAAACATTATTTTTCAAGCGTAATCCGCTCAATGCACTACTCTAAATAAAAATTTAGTACAACTTCAATTAAAAATAATAAAAAAAACTACTTAAAAAATAGATTACGTTAAAGTACATAGATCTCGTATTATATATGTACGAAGTATACACAATTAAGTTGTCTTATTTCTATGGCCAATAAATCGTTTTGTATAATCATTATCATCGTTTGACTCAAGCACGACCGCTGACATTCAAATTATTAACTAATTAGCGCACATTGAATCAGCAAAAGTTGGCAAAAACATCGAGCAACCCCCTAAGCAAGCGACCCATTGAGTCATCAACTGCTCACAATATAAGTCAATCTCGTCTCGTTCTCCAGTCTTCTTTTCATACATGTACGCACAGCGGCGTCCATCGTATATATCCGGCAACAATAATCAAAAGAATCGCGGCCGTTTTAATCTGGCAAAGTGATTTGTGAACGTAACGCGTACCACCCCCTCCCCCTCTTTTCCGCTATTCTCTTCTTCCATACCTACCGACAATGATTCGCTCGTTAAGTGAGTAAACCAATCAACAAGTTATCGCGTGACCGAAGTCCCCCTTTTATTTTCAGAAACCCCCTCCTGTAAAAGAGGGGCGCACAACCGAAGAAGCAAACCATATGCGCGCGTGATTAAAGCACGGTATACATATAAACGCTTCTCTTTGCCCATTCAGGTTTTGCTTTTTCGTCATAAGGGGGTGGATATATATATGGATGTATCAATTGTATTTTTTTTCTCGTCTGTAATTTGACACGAATACACCTCTTGTATAGCACGTATACAATAAGGTATACCTATATATGTACAAAGTGATTTTACGCGATCGTAGTGGAAAATCGTTAGAATCGAAGGAACGAGCAGTGACACGTGCGAGAATTACTTTGCGTCCATTGTGGCATCACGATTCGTGAATACAATCAAATCAAAGATCGAGTATGTACATACACGCGTAGAAAAAAAAACCACGACACGCGTTTCGCTCTTATAATCTCATTGTTACATCACAGCGATTCGAGCGACAAAGCTTCTGTACTGCAAATTAATTGTCTACCTCTACGGAGAGACGAAAATACATTTGTTTTTTTGCAATATTTTTAAATTGAAACTCGACAACCGTTATTTCATTTTTAATTTCTTCAAAGCGAAACAAAACGGGTTCGATGTATATTAACAAGTGAAATCTGTGCTCCGATATAGCTTGCATTGAATAGACGAGCGGGCACAGATTTAATCATTACGATATTCCAGGCGAGCGAGTGCAATTTTCAATGGGCCTGGCAGCGTGAACAAAGCGAAAGGCTGGAAACAACATGAACTCGAGAGACGCTCGCTCTGGAAACTCGTAATTACGCGTAAACTGACAGCCGATAACCCGAATGGTCCACAGCTGGTGCACGCTAATGAATCCGTTTTATCTCCCCACCTCCAGAGTCGTTCCACTTCGATTCTCTCTCTCTGCTACTACCATCATCGTCACGGCAAAAGTCGGATGAGGACGATAGCTATTGTGACTTTACATACGTGTATGTGTGTGTACGTGTGTTTGTTCGTAGTTCTCGGATCGGTCTGGCTTTTCGATGTCTCGTGCGGTCTCGGCAATGCACTTCGGTTGCTTTCTATGTACGACACAATGAAGTCGAATTTACAAATTATTGAATTAACTGCTACTGAATGCAAATTTTAGGTTCGTTTAAACATGTGTTGCGAGATCAATGTATGCGCAACGCAAGTAATTAAGCGATCGTATTGCAGTCGATTGCTCAATTAAAGAATTTTTGTGATTATTTACGTTGAATGAAAATTTTAAATGTGTATATGAATGGTAAACAGATCTGTAGTCTGGTTAAGTAAAATGCGAAGTACATTTAAAAAGTACGCACAGAAAATGATAATAGAGCAGAGTAACAACATATGTCGAATAAATTTGTAACACAATCTTGAAATGCAAAATTCGTTAACTGGATATATCGAGCATTTATTGAACAAAACGAAGTAATTTTTAACCGACATCTGCAGCATCCTCCCTTAAGTACCTTCATGTACCCAGAAAGCTATACGTATAGAAACTGAACCTTTGAAAGAGCAAAAGCTTCTTTCAGTTAATGGATACACGCCAAGAGAATAACCCAATTCAGCTATTCGATTTGAATTTCCTAAGCGAATGCAGAGCAAGCTGTAGATCTACGTTTAAATGAATCCTCGTCTCCCTCGATCCAGCCGAACTCTCGTGACGTTGCGGACCATCGCGTATTTCGGCCGACCAAGCCCTTTTCGAGCCTCTCTTTCTATCCCGCCTTCCAACAGCCTTCCTGCCCCCTCCCCGTTTTAGCTACCGTGCGGGGGTGGACTTGGCGGACTCAGCGTAGTTTCTAATTAATCAGCTAGCCGCACCACCGCGAACTGCGCGAATCGTCCTTCTGTATACATGCAGAGTATCTCATCCCTTTCTCTCTCTCTCTCTCTCTCTCTCTCTCTCTCTCTCTCTCTCTGTTGCAACCGACGAAGCTTAGGTTTAGCGAGGGAATGGATGACTGTTTCACCGTGTAATACGTGTAACTTTGTAGCGTGAATTGCGAATGTTTTTTTTTGAATCATTGAAATTTTGCTTTGATTAGAGCGAGCGTATGGAAGGGAGATATGAAAAAAAAAACGCGAAATAGATTGACGAAAAAATTCGGTTTTTAATTGCGTTTTTTTCTCCTTTTCACTCGTTACGTTTAATCGTTGCAACAACTATTCTCCATCCCTTGACATGTGATTCAAAGGATACTCTTTCAATTACTGTTATATATACTATTCATTTGACTTTTTTCGTTTCGAAAAAATGTAGCGTTTCGTTTTTTCTTCTTCTTCGCGAAGGGAAAATAAATAAAAATAAAAAGAAGAAAAAATTACGCAAAGCCAGAAAGTCCAATTTCAACGAAACATACTTTACACCTCAAGTTCGCGGGCTCTGCTCTCTTCACGGTAACTCTGAAATCAGCTCTCAAGCGTATATATATATATAGACATACGTACATACAGCTATACGAACGCGGTAATTCCTCTTAAATAATCATCCGCGTCTACGAACTCGTTGAGCTCATCCATATACCCTCGAACACATATAGTCGTGTCCATAGACTCACATAGCTATATATATCCAGTCTTCCAGCTCGCGGAACTTTGCAGTATATACAGCTGCTTTCAGCTACTGCTTCTCCCTCTACTCCCGACTAATTAACGATATTTCACCGGTAATTAAACGCATCCAATACACTCCCTGCTGCCGTTAGAAATTCCTCGTTAATGGAGCCAAATGAGAGAGAGAGAGAGAGAGGGAGGAAGAGAGCGAGAGAAAGATAGAGATAGAGAGAGTTACAGCTAAGACATGGCCTCTTTCTCGGATAATCCCCCCTTGCAGTAGACCGCACAACCCCTATCGCAGTTTTCTATA
The DNA here is from genome assembly GCA_018906985.1 of Apocrypta bakeri. NCBI lineage: Eukaryota > Metazoa > Arthropoda > Insecta > Hymenoptera > Pteromalidae > Apocrypta > Apocrypta bakeri. Next base: position 5,307,141 of record JACCIA010000003.1, read on the forward strand.
CCTCCGTGTCGGAGGAGAGGAGGGAAAACCACTATTGGCTCGGGGCTTTGGCCTTTCACCGAACCCGAGCGCCAATCCTTCGCGTTTAAATGTTTTCCCCACCCTTTCATCAACAACTATGTAAACTATATACCTGTATATGTACTATGTTACGGGAGTTGACTGAGAATTAAGTCTCTAGTGCGATGAAATCGATCGATTGGAAAATCTCTGGCTAACTGCGAGATTCCCTTTTCTATTTGTTTTTTTTTACCTTCTCTGCAGAGCTGCGGACGTAGTCGTGTATATAGAAACGATGATATAACTTATGAGATAATCAGTTGGTGTACGAAGCTTTGACGAAAATTTTCCAAAGCCGCAATGACCGCACGCACGCTGTACTCGCATATTAGATCTGCTCGAGAGAAACTGCAAAACTATCAGCGGTGTGCGGTCTGTACAAACGAGCTTGAGCTTGTGTCGGTGTGCGAGTGTGTTTGTGTGTTATATACTTTGAAAGAGGGCGGGAAGATCCAAGCGAATGGTGGGAGTTAATGTGACTAAATGAATCCGCTAACGGGGTTGCCGTAATGGGAAGGGGTAATTACAACCTCCCAGCAACCGCGAACGCTACATACAAACGCTACTACGGTTACTGGACGAATCCTGTGCTGGTTTCGATGGCAGGGATGCAGCTCTTGGAGCCCTTGCTTTACTGCGTTTGTAATTTGTATTATATTTCTTCGAAATTTCGGGAAATAAATCTTTGTCATTTCTCAATTCATAAATGCTTCGTTTTGATTGAATAAAAGTCTCACGTAGAATAGCTCGTCGCCAAGTCCTATATTTTTTTATTCTTCGATAAATGCAAATTAAGAACTTAAAAATGTGTTAAGATAGGCTTCAATAGAGCTTAATAAAAAATTAAACTAACTAGAAGAAACTGTAAAGGTTTGAATACACATAAAACTTTATTGAAAATCAAAGTAATTTCAGTTAAATATAAATACTAAAATAATTCTTAAAACAAGTCAATTTCGAAAACAATGTTTCTCAGTCTATGGTCACTGACAACCGCAGCCTTTGATAACCATATTATGATACCTTTTGAGGACGAGTGTGCCTTTTTCACGTGAATAAAGTACAGGTAAAGAATCGAGCTTCGTAGGAACGCAACAGGCCTGGGGTACTCGACCCGGTTGCAGAAAGTGAACGAGGGTTTGGACAATCGCATGGTTCGTCGCGTTCTGGTTTCCACTCAAAGGGAATCGACACTCGCCTGCGCAGAACTGCGCGTCATAGCCATCTGGTGCCACAATCATCCTGTCGAACTCCAGTTCGCGAAAACGAACGTACAGAGTATGCATTTTACAAGAGGCAGCCGACGCTTTCCTGTAGCCTGCTTTTCCTGCATAAGCTCTGAGATCGCCACTGCTACGTTTCCATCTGTTCGCTATGGCCGTGGGAGCCTGTCGCAGTTGCGCAGTACTCTTGAAATAACCCAAGAGGAAAGGTTCCTCCCGAAGCTCCAGCAATTGTCTCGTACCGTTGAGCGGGGTATCGATAGTCAGTTGTAGGCTAGCGGTTCTGTCGCCTCTTAGGATCCAATAGCGCAAGGCTTTTGTTACGTCTAGTTCAATCCAACCTTTGGCACCGTTGTTTAGTTCTATCGAGTCTATAAATTCTGCTCTTCTTCTATGACGTTGCTGTTGACTGGTTTTGTTCGTCGAGCGCGTAGACGCGTGCACTGTAACTACGAAGTCGTTTCTACGGTGTTTCAGGTAAAGGCGCAATGCAGCACCAATTACTGCTTCGACCTCAGTGGGAGTCTCCGACAGGTCGAATTTTAGCAATACGTTGTTCTTATTTCGTAGGTTAGTTGTAGATGCTCCGTAGCTTACGACGACATCGCTGTCTTTGATTATTTTCGCACTTTCAACGTGTCCATCGGCTGCAAAATTAAATGCATATAGATGATTAGTTCCTATACTCAGTTATTTTTTTAACATACATCTCTATATTTTTATTCATTTGTACCTTCATTTTGGTTCAAAGCATATTTGTAGACATTGTGAATATAACGAGACGCCGCCCCATTGATTTTAAACGATTCATTACTGTATGTTTTTAGAGTCGCTGGTACTGGCGGCAGTTGAAGCATATGAAGAATATCACGCGCTATGTTGCGCTTTTCTCTTTGAGAATTCACGTTATGGGCTATCGTTTGGCCCATACCGTTATCGATGTAAATACCAGTTGGTCGTTGACATTGAATAATTTGATAAGTAGATGAAAATGTTGCAATGAGAAGTATGGCCAGCGATAGCCTGATCAAAGAAGGTGAACGTGACATTTTTGCAGAAATCACGCAGTCAAAATAACACGAGCGAAAGCGTTCAATTCGTAACTATTACTAGAACCTATACACCAATCGAGAGTGAGTGAATCAATCATGATATCGAATACGCCTAATCACAGTAATGATAGGAAAGTAAACAATAACAATAACACTGTATTAGCTAATTGCAAACGTTAGCTTTGGCTTAAGAAGAAATTGTAGACACTTCCATGAGACCGTCCCAATGCGACTACCTCACAAAACTCGAAGAGATGCGCTTATATTGTAGAAATAGAAAAGGTGTAAAAGCCTCCGTTCAGGTATCCAAACCTTATGTTTTCCCCTTGGGGGTTTCCCCTATACTTTGATGACACGTGTTGTATACCACAATGTTTATACACTACAATAAAGTTTGCTTAATTGAAGGACATTTATTGATTAAAAAATATCTCTTTCGGAATAAGATAATATATACTAGAATTAAAAAACAATATTTTGCTTTTAAAAATATTTATTTGACATTTTAATTATATTCATTAATTCGTTAGTTAACGAAGTCAAATAAAAATTTACCAGTTTTAAACATTAAACACTTATATAGATATTACGTTAATTTGTCAAAATTAAAAAGCACATTTCGTGATGTACGAATATTCAACAATCAACGTTTTTAAATCTCATATTTTCTGTATGATTTAGAAAAATATTATCTAAAATAAACCGCATATTTTTTCATTCAAATACATTCAATGATTGCATTGAAGTAAACATTTTTAATTCTACCAAATTCGTTTGTATCACAAGTAATCAAATTAACCTAAAATCTATAAATATTATACTTTGATTTTCAATAAAGTTTTATGTGTATTCAAATCTTTAATTTAATATCGCTCGTTCTGTATAAATACCATGCGCCATTTCTATTGACAATATCATTAATTCCCTTAATGCGCACTGTCTGCAAAGATAATTCACTAAATGAGAACGTTATACATGGTGACGACAGAAGCTCCGGTTTTTCTTAGCGACAACAATGCTCTTCCTCGTCACATGCATACGCAGGTACGCACATACGTTAGTGCTTAATTAATCTCGAATTATCGATACGGAAAAAAGGAGGCTAGAGGAGGAAGAGGAGACGGCCCAGCGCACATTCAAAAGCTCACCCATCTATCTTTCGTCGCCGACTCCCTGGGGGATTGCGGTTCTGTACTTATACACCAGCACAGTCGCAACTCTCGTAAATGGAACTAATTACAAAGATTCCAAGCTCACTCTCTCACATCTAATTTTCCATTGTTTGCGCATCGATTACACTCTCGCTCGTATTTTCCTTTGCACATTTATACGTTACGTATACTTATACAAAACAAGCCATCTTTATCTCTCTCTCTCGCTCTCGCTCTCTGCAGCCGCTTTTATTTGTTTCGCCGTAGTATTTGTCGTAAGCTCCGCCCAACCGTGAAATTACGTTCAATTTTGTTTTTCAATCATACTAATTGTAATTAGCTTGATTATTCTTTTTGAACGAACAGCTACTGCGAACTTTTGTTGCCTATGCAGCAGATGATAAATGCGATGAATGAAACCGAGTACGCGAATGTATGCAGCTGTGTCTATGTGTACATGTGTTGTGAGCTTGCGCAACGCGTTTTTAATGGATTATGAAGAAGAGTCTTAGTGATTTTTTTTCTCGCGGAAGCTATATTTACCGAGATGCGCAAATGTAAATGTTTTCATTTCGGACTTTTTTAAAATATACGAGTATTGTACCTAGTAAATTTACACTCCCAATATTTTCTACGATTTGTACCTTCAAGATCGATTATTATCTCAAACCGTGGATTAAGTAGATTTTCAGAATTGAGCAACAGCTACTAATGGCGATAAATCGAGGATCTTGAGGCGTCAAGCCGGAACGTCTTACAAGTGGCTGTAGGGTCTAGAGCCGTTTATCTCGACGCCGCAACTCAAACGCAAATACGTCTCTATCCCTTGGTAGACGACAGCACTTAATATCAAGCATTCACTGATACTACACGATTGTACAATAGCTACTGGCATAAATTTAACAAAAATATTTAAAAAAAAACACTCTCTTATAACGTCTTAGAAACCTTATTGAGATCCACAGCAGAGACAGATAGCAGGCACAAGTGTACAAAGTATGAGCAAAAGAAAAGAAAGCAGCAGCAACTTGCGCTTAACGCGCAGCCGACTTTCTAAGCCGTACACAAGCTCTTGTCCTCTGCAGTTCGAGACAATGCCGGTCCGACAATCGCCTCGTATAATAACGATAATGCGAAGGTGTCGAAGCGCAAGCTTTCGGTATCGCGCCTTCCTTCGCGTTTCCGTATTGTTCAACTGCTTCCAAGCGCGAGATTCCGCCGCGCGGACTCGAAGAATATACTTCGTATGCGTTACCTCCGATGTCAAACTGAAGCTTTCTCAAGGAACGTCCCGATGGCGGATGCACAAATGCTCACGTCGATTGGCAAAACCTGTTGTTGGGGACGAGATACATTCTTTATCTATACACCTGCGGAAAAAACGTGTCGTTCGTCAGAAATAGTTATTAGAAAAATAAAAGCTTCGAGAGAGAGAAAGAGAGAGAGAGAAAAGTGGAAACAAAAGGATAGCCTTATATATGTAAATACACAAACGGGAACCTAATATGCAGCAACAGCAGGCATATCGACGAATGAGAGAAACATCAGTATAGCGGAAGATATGTAGGGGATGAGACGGTCGAGACACGCTACAGGATAATTGTTTTTCCCTCGCGCCGGAAAATTTTAATCTTGGCTCAACGCGACAGACACACCCGCCACGTCGAAATGTAGCACATTGTGTAGACGCCGTTATAACGCAGCAATAACAGCGTTCCATTATGTACTGCTCTCTTGCTGTGTATATGTATATAGGTATATATAATAGAGTGTACTGTTTGTGTATTGGGTGTACGTATACATATATAATACAAACGCAGTAGGTGGAAAGGAGAACCGACTAAGAGAAAGAGAGAGAGAGAGAGAGAGAGATTGCAAAACATGGCTAGATTAATGTTTTCTCAACCCCCCGTGGAGTCTCAGCGCCTGTCCCTACCTCGCATTGCTCTTGTTCTCTAGATTTTGCTCATTCGACTACAGATGCACATACAAATCTTATAGCCCTGCATTTGTTCAGTCCCTTTAATTGCGTTATTGCAGAAGCGCGGGAAATTCAAATTTCCGTATTCAATGTTGTTTTGAAATTTTCGCGAAACGGGCTGTATATATATACAATAGGTTTATTGCTATCTACATGTACAATAATAATATATACTCTGCAGTAATACAGAGACCGTCAACGAGAAAACAAAAAGCAAGAGATGCAGCCAGTAGCAAAGTTGGAGCAGCGCATTGTTTACGAGCATCTCATGAAATTAAACCGAAAACGCGCACAAAAGGCTTCGCTCTCTCGGTTCCGCAGTATAATTCCGCCGACTACGTCGACCGCGCACCGCCTGACGAGGTTATTTTAATCAACGCGACTCCGCCTCTACCTCTTTATCTCGCGAGCTCTGGGCGTTTTTTTTGTCGACTTACTCGACGTCCGAGCTTATACACCAGATGGGCCGACGGTTCGCGAATTTTCGGGGGATTACTTTTATTTGTTTCTTCCTTTTTTTCTTTGTATCGCAACCGAGTGGATTGTACGTAACGTTTTATATTCCGGGGCGAGCGATTTGTACACATGATTGTACCCTCAGGTAAGTGAGTTATAAGTCGACCCAATTATTCGTACATAGGAGAGAATTTATAAATAGGAAAGTAAAGAAGCTGCAGAGCATAGGTAGAACGCTTGACTTGATATATAGCTACATGTCCGACGAGCGAAAAAAAGCAGCAGAGTAAAATAAAGGGAACAGAGAGAAGACTCTGAGCTTTCCTCTCTCCGTCTCTCGCGAAAGAAAGAAAAAACTGCATTTTCATTACACGCATAAAGGAGAATCAACGAGAGAGAGAGAGAGAGATAGATAGAAGCAGGCTGGAACAATGCGCGCGAGCGGGAGGTGAAAAAAAACGGAGACGCCGTCGCGCGAGTGCGCATTGTTTCCGCAACATTTGGCTCCTCTACTGCTGATGAGATATTCTCTGATGCAGCTCTGATACTATAGCGTCGAAATGGCCCTTCGAGCTCGTGTACCGTTTACTCGTATGAGCCTTACATCTGTGACACGATTACACACGTCTCAATAAGAGATTATATCGCGTTTGCTTCAGCGAAGCATGTACATTTACTACGTCTTTTAATTTTCAACCAACGTATACATGTAACTCGTTCAATCGCAATAATCGAAACCCTGTGACCGCAGCGTTATTACATAGCATTGATTGAAACTCGACAGACGAGAATCGAACAAAAAATTGCACACGCCCAGGCTCTAAACAATAACCAGCTCGTGCGCTCCAATTCATTCATCGTTTTCCTCGCTCGTCGCGTGCGTACATATATTCTTTTTAATTGATTTTTTTGCCGACATTGTTGGAATCACTTGGATTGTGCAACCGCACGCGCCGCCGCTTGCTCATTCGCAGATTTCATAGTTGATTCGAGTGTATAATGTGCTCTTTGAGCTTAAAAAACAAAGCTCTTCTACGAAGGAAATACACGAACGAATTACAAAATTGTTATAATCGGTTTCTGAAGATCGCCAGTAATAGTACAGATAACGCCATCGCGTTTCATCGCACAATGTATCTATATTGGTGAGCGTCGGCGCCGCCCTGTATATTAACTTAGCGCAGCTATCTCCCCTTTGGTCCGCGCCGCTCCGCCCCTTTGTGACAGTATCGCGTTCAAGGTGAATATCTTTCTTTTTCTTCCAACAAGTGCACTTTTGTATATTACTCGAAATTCGCTAGAATATTTACACAAGATAACTTATTTAGTTTCATAGTGGTATAGTCGTGTACAAAAGAATTTTCATATTTGTATACATCTCAGCCGAGTCTATATCTTTTTTCCCCGGACAAATGTAGCTCTTCCATAGCTGTCGAGCTCATCCTCGAACAATGAGTAAATATTTTTATACGAATAGCTGAAACGACAGCATATAGCGCAGTACAGTCGTTTTTGTATTTTAATCAGCATTTTTCCCCGAATATTCTCTAACTGAAAATAATGTCTCTCACGCCCTTTCTGGGATAAATGAGTGCAGTGCACCGAGCCGTGTATTCACATGTTGTAAAGTCGACAAAGAATCGAAATACATACGTGCAGCCGACTCTCCGCTCTACATTTTTTTCTAACGCTCTTAAAATAAAACCAAAAATTATGACAAGTGTACACTCGTGAATCTCAGAATGTATACTAAATGTGATTACTGTAAGTTATTACTGAGAAACAAAAAATTCATTTTCCTTCGCGCGGCTCCTCAGAGAGAGAGAGAGAGAGAGAGAGAGAGAGAGAAATAAAAGAAAAAACTCTTTCCCCCCGCCCTCTCGTGCAGATTATGTAAACGCGGCGACGCGCCGCTACTGCAGTAGTGCAAGCCCGGCCAGGATCAGACAGAGGCACACAGCCCGAGGCCATGTAATTCATTACTAAAGCAATCTCACCCTGGCACCCTCTTCCTCCCCTGCTCCACCCCGCGCTCTTTTGCTCCACCAGCACCGGCAGTCCGAGCTCTAGCTTCGCGTCTGTCCCTCCCACCCTCTCGCTTGCTTTCTCTCTCTCTCTCTCTCTCTCTCTCTCTCTCTCTCTCTCTCTCGCTTTCGCCCTTATAATATAAAGAGAAAAAAGGAGGCGAGGGACGAGCGGAAAAAAGCGGCCCGAATAGAATAGAGGGAGGAGCGCTCGCTCGCGCGCGGGGACAACAAAACAGAATGAAACACAAAGCGCCGTTTTCATAATTAAAAAGATTGCGTATATTTCTCCGTCTCGCTCGCCTTATTCTTCATTTTCCTCGCTCATTGTTCGGCCGCCAAAGACGACGACGACGACGACGACGACGTTGGTGCTGCTGTTTGTTTGCCCGGCGGAAGAGGGCCAGGGAACTTTGCTTGTAGTCTTTTTAATCATGCGCTCTCTGCCTCCAGCGGTCGAGAGGTTCTCGGACAGTCGCTCGGACTAGGTTTAAACTGGTATGATTCCGAGGTGTGTATACGATGCTTGGTTAGTGTAAAAATGAACTAAAACTTTTTGGAGTCTTCGCTTCAAAAGCTTCGAGTCTCAATTTTTCCTTTTAATTCCTCTCGCTCAACAAAGTAATTGGATCTTAGCAGTATCTGTACCTTATTTCTTCTACTTTTAATTTTAAGTTTCTCAAAATGTTTGCGGTGTACTATTTTCAAAAGTTTTCAAAAGTTCTAATGATGAGTTCGACTTTTTGTTAGATAAATTAACATCGCAAAGCTTCATATTTTAGTAGCTTTGTACTTAAAATTACTGTCAGTCCCAAAGTATCCCGAAATTTTTGGTCCCCTTGGCCAAAAGCATCCAATGGTATGAACTTGCGCTTGCGCTTCTGCAAAGTCGATCGTAACGTCCCGCGTGGGGTGGAATCACCCCCTTCGCGACAGCTCCGCCCCGAGAGACTCGGTGAGCCAATGGCCGCTCGACAAAGCTCCGTCCCGCCTGGCAGCTACCCTCGAGATGAGCTGAAACGACCGTCAGTCGCGTGTGCAGTGTCGACTTGTACGGAGAATCGAGAGATTCGTCGTCCTTGTGATAAATACTTTCTCGTTACACCTAGTAATCATCTAGTCGTTTTAAAGTGTAGTTCAAATTCAATTGAAAAGTATGGCTGGTCCGTACCTGTCGCCGTTGGGACCGCAAGCAGATCTACTTACCGAATACATGTTTGGCCGTCGTCGTCAGGTCAGTGTACGTTTCTTTTGCTGGCATCGCCGTTGTCTCGCGTTGACGTACATTTTGTTAAAAATCTGCATCAAATTCATATTATTTAATAAAAGGAATAATAAATTTACGCATAAGAATTAATATTAGTTTTAAAAATATTTTGCAATAATAGAGTTGTGATCGTAAAATAATGATATTCAGTACCATCATTGAGCTTTGATACACGTACAATCGATTCAACGAATTTATTTAATCATTTTAGAGACGAAATAGAACTACTTTTACACCTCAGCAGCTGCAGGAGCTTGAGTCGCTATTTCAGAAGACTCACTATCCCGACGTTTTTCTCAGGGAAGAAGTTGCACTTAGGATTTCGCTATCCGAAGCCCGAGTCCAGGTACATTTTTTCATTGAGAAAATTACGTTTTATTTTAAATTGATAAATATTTCTGCGCGTAAGTCCTGCAAAAATGGACCGGTTAATTCATGCATAAATGTAAAGATGAAATTAATTATCCATAAAATAAATTTACAGTTATACAGCTAAATAAAGCCGGTTTTCCACAGGTCTGGTTTCAGAATCGACGAGCAAAGTGGCGCAAACAAGCTCGCCTGCAGCTACTGCAAGACGCTTGGCGTATGCGTTGTCTGGGTATCGGTAGCGCGGCGCCTCTTCTTTTGAGACCACCACCTGGGCTTCAAGATCCACAACAGCAACGTCCTGATGGACCTGGATCTGGTTCACCACCGCCACCACATTCCCAAGGCCAACCTCCTCAAACGCCTCAACCGATGCTATCTCCTCCAGGTGAGAAGATCGGCAATGCGGAAATAGGATCTGTTTGCAGAGATTATCGGATTCTAGCACCGCTGCCTCCACCTCATGGGTACGTTAAACATCCAAGGTTCTTAAGTAGTAGTTACAATGCTTATCTTTTCTAAAAATAATTATGATTATGATTAATGTAGTTGTTATAAGAGAAGAATTTTATTTTCATCCGAGTAAGCCAACCTTCGCTAACTTTCTAACGTACAATTCATGTAAATCAATTGTGGTTTTAATCAAACATTTATTTGCATAATTTGAAATGCTATAAATGTACATTATTGCGCGGAGTAGTTAAATAATATATTACGAATGTAAGACATTACTAATATATATATAGTGAACCGTACAATTTAAACGAAGAATTTTGAACGGAACGAACATCGAAAATAATTCTATGCATGAGACTATAGAATTTTTATTATCGCTGTCTCGCTCACAGCTACACTTAACTTATTTAATATCAAAACGTTTATTAGTCGAATTATCATCAGATAAATTCTATATTAATCCTATGTTAATTTTAAAATCTCTTAAATGTATCTCCTACACAGCCTAATTATTAATCAAATCCCATCAGATATCCACCATCAGAGTGTAAATCACCGGATCGACAGCGATGTGGTTGTAGCTCTCCGCCACGATCATCATCAGCGAGTCCACCGGCACTATCTTCATCTCCTGAGAGTGAACGACCGCCTCAGGAGGCTGAAATCGATCTCACCATGAAAAGCAGTAACGCTACATCGGGAAACGTGAGACACCCAACAGCTTTGGTAGCTCCCCCTCCACCTCCGTCATTTTTGCATCATCTTGCTGCACATCATCACCTTCAACATCAGCATCTTCAACTTAGTCCACCACCCGATGAGCCGCTTGACGTCACCCTCAATGGGCCGAAAAAGTAACGATGCAATGACTCGACGAGGACTGTGCATACATAAGTACTAAAGTGTATTGAACTATAAGTCGTTGTATTTCTTTTCACTGTTATATCTGCAAAAAAAGAAGACACTGAGTAAGAAACGAGAACGGTTGAAATGCATGGCGTTTCCAAATTCAAACTGTGTCAATTAAATGTATTAAAATGTGTGTCTTGCAATATTTTATCTCTTGAAATTAATTGTGTTTATAAGTTATTAATTTCGTCGTATTGTCACAGCATTGAAGTGGAAACAGCCGGTGATTATAAGATATCAAAAATCGAAGTATTAAATTATTTTTTGTTTTCAATAACGTGAAAATCTATCTGAGCGACTCTACAGGTTTTTGGATGATATAAACATTCGAAGGCCAATTCGCTGGCGTATCAAAGATCGCACGATAAAATAAGAAAATACTTGATTAATTTTTTAAATAATTGGATTGTATAGTCATGTATAATGACGACTCTACTAAACATAATGCTAAGATGAATTTTAAATACTCTTTCATTATTATAGAAGAATAACAAGCTGTTCAAGTATATATAGTGCAGCGGAGCAAAGCGTTTGCTTAAACCGTGTAAAAAAACTTCCCTTATTTAAGCTTATATTTTTGTATGTGCATACCTTTTGTTCTGTTGAAACTATGCCTACGCATAAATCAGAAACAAGTCTAGTCGCAGAGGCTTCCAAAACACTTATATCGTATACTTGCGGAGTGAACGCCAAGTATTTTATATAATCTCAAGAGTGTACATAATTAATTTTACGAATAAGCATAGGTACATAGAAAAAAAGAATGTAAAAATATCGTTTCCACAGTCCTTAAGAATTATAACGCTAATTTCAATTACGCCGTATGGTTACACTTAATGTGCACACACGTACCCACACGCAAACACTTGTACCAAAGTTTTCTACTCGCTATACGAAAAAAAAAACACAAACAAACATTAACGAATAATAACGCATTAATTGTAGACTCTATAAGCGCATGTGTAGCATGAGCATAAGAGAGATGCTGAAACAGACGATCGATCGCCCGTATGAATAAAAAAATAATAATAAACTTTCACCGAGAACTAACAGTATTTCCATATACATATACAACCATCCTTTTTCCTCTATACTCTGCTTGTTAATTACATATGAGCACTCGCGCGATTGCAGCGGGATAAGCGCGTCCGGCTGCACTGCGCTTCGTCGCAGTTGTAGGATGAAATTCGATTGCTTATCTACACGTCCGACGACAAGAGATAAATTTACTTTTGCATCTGTTTACATTTTTGCTTTGTCTCGGACTTACATTATACGCGCGCTGATACGCTTTGCAGTGCCTGATTCCACGGGAATCAAATTTTCTTCGACAATTCAGGTCGAGAGTAATTCCGCCGTCCGGGCGATTATTCTGGCGCGCGAAAAGACGGCGAAAGGAAGAAGAGATGCTCTCGTCGCAGCTGTTCGCGACCTCGATCCCTATCGAGTCTCCCGTTATCGTTTTCTAAAATTTATTACGCTTTTGTATAGTATATAAACTTTTGCCTGTTTTGTTTTCCCGCATAGTAAACATGTACGACGACATAAAACACCCGCACAATTTACATAGATTTTGCACGGCAATTTCTTTTTCTTTTGCATTTTGACGTTGACCCACTTTTTCGCAACGCAATTTATGATTTATAAATAAAAGCGATCATTAGGAAAGCGACTCGAGCAATAATAATTAAAATGCGTGCGAGACTGGTAATTAAGTTCGTACATGAGGAACTCGACAAAGAACAGTACATACTTATTATTATCCTCGTTATTGTTTTATAAACCATAGTAGGCCAATGTGGTATAAATGGTAACCATATAACGATTTTTCTGTTATCTGACCCATCGATTCCTGCCGTCTAAGTATATCCGCGACATCGATCGTTCTTATAGTGTGAATTAAAAGCCATAGCCTTATTCGCGTATACGGTATATATACATATATATATATACGTCTACCTACGAGTATACGCGCTCGTGAAAGAAAGACAGAAAGAGAGAAGAGAGGGAAGGGACTAGTGGATATATATCGCGACTGGCGGCTCAGTTTGCGCGCGACTGTCGAGTCGAGAACCGATCGAGTCTCCCGGCGTATAGCAACTATGGTTCGGTGATTAGATATTGTTGTTTTTCGGTTCTTAACTTAAGCGGTCCCTCCGTCTAGATTTTTTATCATTATCTTCTGTTTCGATAAGTTTGACGAACAGGTAAGATTTCTGTTTTTTTTTAAATACGTACATATCTACGCGATTATTATTGTGCTTTCAAGATAGCCGTATTAAAGTTAAAACAATTTTATAATGAACTTAAATGTTTAACCGACTGAAATATCAACTTGATGAAAGTACTTATGTATCATAATACATTACTCATTATGCAGTATACACAAAAGGAAAAGCGCGCATTGTTTGGATTACTCTCGACCAAACAATACTTGATTTTTATATTCATAAACGTCTGACTATACAGATTTATAGTATTACACATTATCGTCGACGATAAAAACGATGAATTTGTTTGGCGTGAAATAAAAATTGAAATAATTGCGAAAGTAACCGATTCGTACAGGACAGAGCTGAACATAAAACGTAGCAATACATTAACCATAGGCCAACTAACAAACATTCGGTATGTACACCTAACCAGAACTAACGGATCGTAGATACAGTGCATAGTCTCTAGCTACGTATTGTTCGTTCGGGCGGCTAATAAATAATAGTCAACACATGACACAGCACCTGTACAGGTGCGACAGACTCGGATACGTATACCTATTACGAGCGCGTCTCGAAAATCGAAGAGCCGCGTTCTCCAACTGGAGGGGCTCGCGATTAAATCGGGCGCGCTCCCAAAATAGCTGCGCACGGGCCGTCTTTTTTTTTTATTTTCGCCCTCCCGATGCGGCGAAGAGCAACAGCTGACGCGCGGGATTGCCTATAGGCTCGTGCAACTATACATAGTGTAGCTACTACCGAAAGCAAGGTAGTCTCTCGAGCAGACTTACATTTTATAATGCATGTATATATATATACACACGCATAGCTGTGGATGCGTGGGAAAGGATGCGTATATTCGCGCGTTTCTCGTTCTTCTACTGTAATTATGTAATGACCACCGATGCCTCGCTGTGGAATTGTGCAACGGCAATGTTGATTATTTAATTTTAACGCTTTTTACAAATAAGACGAAGTATTGCATTTTACATTGATGAGGTCGTCTTTGTCTTGGAATATAAAATGAAGGAGAGACGTTTCTTTGTTGATCTTTCAGAATGACAGGTAACATACTGAAGACGAGGCAGCTGCTCTGCATAATTGTTGTTCTTCTGATCGGCTTTGGCGATGCGCACAAGCAAGCGTAAGTGCACATTCACTTGCTATTTTACATTTTCATTGCAGATTATTGATTCAATTTACACACAGTATGAGCTGCATGTCTTTCAAATCAATATTGCATAGCTTAAATGCTATCGGAATAACGTCTTTATTTCTTACTGCATTCTCTTACGAATTCTGCAAATATGTAATTATAAAATTATTTAAATTAATTGTGCATATATTTTTTTTAAATGTAGGTTGCAGAAAAATATTAAATGTAATCCTTTTATCTATGACTTCATTGCATTGAAAACATTCGATATCAGATTATTATCTAGCTTATTGTTTCAAACTCATTTTTTCCAGATTTATCAGAACGTTTGAGTGCTTACAAGGTAATCGTTGTCAGCGAACTACGCGACCGATTGTCACAGCTGTAGCTCGAAGCTATAAAAATGATAGGGCAAATACTGGTGCATCGCAACATATGAGTTTGCAAGCATGTCGGCTGGTTTGTGCACGTACTGCTGGGCTCTGGCCCATACCTACAGGACCTATGACTACTGGTAGCAATGTAAATTTATAGATTATTTATTTCTAAATGTAGCTTAAATATATTTTCAAAGTAAAGTGTAACTTTTTCGTTGCAATATTCTTAATAATTGCAGTATCTGGATATCAGCCCTAGTAGCTTCCAGTTTCTAAAGGTGAACGATCTTGACGAGTCAGCACGAGATTTTGTCTCAAATGCAATCGATATCTTCATTTTAAATATACAGTCAACTTGTGGAGATAATTGTCGATCCGTCGATCGCAAAGTAGTGGTTCATCTCAAAATAGAAGTCATCCAGTTTAGATCTAGATTGGGAAACCAACGAGGGATACGAATTGGAGATTTCAAGTAGTGGTAATTAAATGAAGATATACTAAAATTTAAAAAAATATGCTAATATTCGTTCGATACTTTTAACTTCACTCGATATTACTTCAGGTTGAATAAAATTTGCATTTTTACTTCAACAGAATCAGATGTTACGGTCTTGCTCACCGCCCAAACTGTGTATGGAGCACGTCATGGTTTGGAAACTTTGTCTCAGCTTATAGCCTCGACGCCTTCGTTCGGCAACAACACCAGCACTAGAGGAAACCAACTTGTGATCTTGGATTTTGCGAATATAAAAGACAAACCTGTCTTTAAGCATCGTGGTTTACTTATCGATACGGGTCGTAACTTCCTTCCGGTACCTGACATCTTGCGCACAATCGACGCCCTTGCTTCTGTCAAGATGAACGTTCTCCACTGGCATGCCACTGACAGTCAGAGTTTTCCTATTGAGATACGCAGTATGCCATTGATGACTTTGTAAGTACCTAAAACATGCGATAATAAACTTCGTTATTCTTACTTCCCAATGTTTGTTAGGTATGGCGCCTACGGACCCGACAAAATCTACAGTGTCGAATCTATGCAGTCTATTGTTAGTTACGCAAAATCGCGTGGTGTCCGTGTAATATTAGAGCTGGACTCTCCATCGCACGCTGGTGCTGGTTGGGATTGGGGTGATACTCAAGATCTTGGAAACTTGGCTGTTTGCGTGAATCAGCAACCTTGGCGAGACTTTTGTATTCAACCTCCTTGCGGTCAACTTAATCCAGTAAACCCTAATACCTATTCGGTGCTCAGAAACGTTTACAAGGATCTACTCGGTATCTTCGGAAGGACCGGAGTTATGCACCTTGGTGGTGACGAGGTTTGTTCGTCTATTAAACATGAATTTTTCAATTTAATTTTTCGTAATATTCTATATGGAATGTTGTACGTAATACAAAAAATGTACCTCTTGCTTACAGCTCTTCGTCAATTGTTGGAATGCTACCGAGGAGGTAACAGTCGGTATGGCGAAAATGGGATTAAGCCGTACCACCGAGGACTTTTTAAAGATCTGGTCGATTGTTCATAACAAACAGTTGGATATGATAAATGAAGAAAGTGAAGATAAAAATACAAATAAAGCTATTGTATGGAGCTCAATGATGACTTCGCCAGAGTTGATAGAGAATTATTTAAACAAAACTAAGTTTGTAGTTCAAACTTGGGTAGAGGCTGAGAAGGACCTGAATAGGAAGCTCCTCGATCTTGGCTACAAAATAATAATTTCAACTAAGAATGCTTGGTATCTTGACCATGGCTTCTGGGGAATAACCAAGTACCATACCTGGCGTGATGCCTATAAAAATATAATTCCACAACATGTAATTACAATTTTACGATCTCTCGCATTCTTAGCTACATATGCATTATAATAGGTACTTCTTTGTAGGATGGAGTCCTAGGAGGCGAAGCTTGCATGTGGGGAGAGTATGTATCGGATGGAAGTTTGGATTCCCGAGTTTGGCCCAGAGCTGCAGCTGTAGGAGAAAGACTGTGGAGCGATCCCTCTAAGACAGGAACAGCTGAGGCTGAACCAAGATTGCAAGCTCATATAGCCCGGTTGAATCAACGAAGAATTTCGCCCGAAGCCATCGCTCCTGAATGGTGCAATCAACATGAGGGGCAGTGCCTGTAAAAATTGTGATAAACTGAGAAGTTCTGTTTTTAAACACATGCGATCGTGATAATGAATGATTTCAAATTTTATATTGTGATATTTACATATAAAACTGTACATACGTATGTATGTATATTAAATAACTATATTATCAAAGATAAGAACAAAATACAAAAGTTAAACAGAGGTTTACTCTTAGTTTATATAAAACTGATCTACAGAAACTATTTTAGAATTAATGTGTTTACAGGGGAAGTGTTAAATAATATGTTATAACAGTACGTCCATCATTCATATTAGCCTACTTATCAAATACCAAAAGACTTTTGATAAAGTTCCATTTTTATAAAACAAATACAACATGATTATAAATTATGAATGCTCATTTTGAATAACAGTATGCACATCTGTCATGTTAGGTACTTATCAAGTACCGAAAAAAGTTTTTGATAAAGTTCTGTTTTTATAAAACCAATTAAACATGTTTATAAATTATAAATGGTCATCATACTTAATCATATTAAGAATATGGCTAAAATGAATTGTTATAACTATCATTAGTACTATTAAAAGAGTAATGATTTGTTGAATCTCCATTTTTGTGTTGATTCTTATTTTCATTAGAATTACTGGGGCTACTGAATTAATATTGATTCCAATTATAACATTTGTAATTATAATTATATGGATCACGTTAACAGTTGTGATAATATCCTGTTGGTCAAATCTATTGCTCGACGAGCACTAAAAATAAAAGTTTTATAAGTTCTAAAAAATGTATTGGAAACGATATACTTTTCAAAAATATTTAAATATTTACTTGAGATATTTATTATCGATATTTCTATTTTAATTTCAGGATCTTGCATCAAATAAATAACTTCAATTTTAGTATTATCTTCTTTAGATTGATCAAGTTCAGGTGCAGTAGAAACAACTGGGCTCTTATTTTTAACTGTATTTTTAATTATTTTTTGTAAAAACGACTGAGTTTTTCTATTCAGAATTATTAGTTTCTATGAAAAAATGTATGTGTTATTGTGTTATTTTGTATACAAATAACAGGAACTTTTCTTTTTAGTAATATCTACTTTCGTTAAGCGTTAATTAAGTTACAGGTTTTAGTAGAATTAGTTTCAACTGAAATATCAATGATTTGAGAATCAATAGTTTTGCATTCTGTTGAAATATCAGGGTTATTTAATTTGTCAGAAAGCTACATTTTATAAGTTTGGTGACTTTGATTCTCAATTCTTTTTTATTATCCTCATTTCCTTCCTTAATCTGAAATGTAAAAGTAAATATTAAGAAAATATGAATAACTGCATTCTTTTATTATTTATTTCTAATTATTAAGTGCTCACTTATGGTTGATGAATAATGTGTAATTTTTTATACTGTCGACCCATTTCTTAACATAACTTTATGTACTATTTCCGCAATTTCGGAATTGAAATATTTAGCATTTGTTTAGTCTCTTTATAAGGCGTTTTGCGACTCATTGCTAAAATGTATAAGTTTATTCGCTTTTGAATACAAAAATTAGATCTTCGTAATGAATCAACTGTCGGTGAATTAAAGCAAAAAAACATTGAACATATTCAGGGCTACTAAATACTACTTTATACTTTTTATTACAGTTATAAGAAAAACAGATTAACTTACGATAGATTTCTTCGTAAGGCGAACGACGCTCATACTCGTTTTAGTTTCTTGCTGCATGTACACGATTCCTTTGTTTCGAATGTTTTCAAACCTGAGTACACTTAAAAATCTTAACGTTTTTTTTCACGTACGATGTATATATATATATATATATATATATATATGTTAACAACCAGAACGTGTTTTTAAAATTTATGTTTCTACTCAGGGTCGATACTCCGATCACATTTTTTCAGTTAAAAACTACTATTTAAGAACTGATACTCAGCACAAATATAGCAACTAGGCACTACTATATATTCGTAAATTTCTAGGAACTTATCCTTACACGTACAAAGCGCAAATTTTATGTATACGATGTAGATATAGAAACGCCAGATATGAAATGGATTGTTTTTGATACGACTAATGATTTTCAAACTGTAAGCTGTTTTATAGTGAGATAATATACATAAATTGTACGCTTCGACTATATATTTTTTAACGATTAAAATTCGTTGTAGGTATTTTACAAATACAATAGTTATTTTTAAGGCATATTAGTAGCATTTCAAAATTTACAAAATCAAGATTTTTTATGTATATACAGATTTTATTAACCCTTTTTATGATATATTACTATAAATTCCTACTACTTCTTCTACATTCTTTAATCTATCATACAAATTGCTGACGCATTGCATATCTTCGTCATTTAATGTCACAAAAACTTGAGGTATATATTGAACATCGGCTTGAATTATTTTATAATTCAATTTCTCCAGTTTGTTTTTCACTTGATGTAAATCAGATGCTTGACACGAGAACTGTAGTAAAATTTGTTTAAGGTTACTATTAATCTACAGTATTTAACAAAATGATAATTATTTGATTAATTACCTGAATAAACTCTTTATCATTTTCGTTACACTTTTCTGCATCTTCAGCACCAATTTCTATTGCGTCATCCAATGCTTTATCAAGATCATGACCATCAACTTCTGTCAAAATAAGACCTTTCCTGATATAAAAGTTTTCACTAGCCAATTCAGCTGGCGAAAATCTTTGAATTAAACACCATCTTTATATTAGTAGGTCAATGTATAAATAAATATAGTTATCAAATCCATTCTTATACTCACAGTGATTTCTTAAGATGTGAATTTAAATGATTTTTAGTGTGAATCACATTCTCTGATAACAATTGTATTAAGACAACACAACCCGATGGTCCTCTACTTTCAAAGACAGCTGTTTGACTCCTGCTTTTTGAACTCTGCATTTTCTCTAATAAATTTCTAATTGTTGCCAATGGTAACGAATTCTTTTTAGCTTGCTCTATAAGCCTTGCGAGTTTCACATTTTCATCCGGCTTAGCACTTTTACCCTCTGAAACAATTTTAAATCAAATTAATTATCTAATGTTTAAAAAAGATATATTTATGTGATGTTATTTGTTTCGTTGACAAAAATGTACCTGCTACGGCTATTTTCATTTTGGTGATAAGACTTTGCAGAGCAGAAGACCGTTCATTATCCCTTGCCATTTTTGTATGCCTTATATTTGACCATTTGCTGTGTCCAGCAAACCTTTTGCATTCTGTATAATTTATAATATTCCTATGACGGAATGTAAATTTTAAGAAACTAGTCATTTTTTAAATCTGGATGAGAATTAACCTACAAGTAGAAACCTTATTGACATCTTCAATGTAGCAAGGTATTATATATTATATATACCCCGTTTATCAGTGCAGGTTATGTTAGGTATTTCTACAAGTTTAACAGATGTCGCGACGATCGAAATAGTTTGGTTCAAATTTAAAGGTAATTTAAATGTAAATAAATAATAACACAATGTAAGTCAATATAAAGTATTTTAATAATTATAAAGTGAATAAAAATTGTTCGATATATGGTAGAAAAAATATATATAAGTATTTAGTATATTATATACACCAAGACACTAAAGGCATTTAACAAAAAGAAAACTTAACATTAATTGGTATTCTAAACAAAATAAATGTATATTATACCCTAACCAGTAAGGCAAGTCTTTTAATACTGTTTTTTAAATTAATTCATTAATACATTTTTTAACGCTGCAAGGTATTCCTGCAAAAAAAAATTAATTTTAATATAAGTATTGTGAGAATTACAAACTTTAATATTATTAAAATCAATCTTACTTTTTTTGAAAACCAAACATATTTAGTAAACTTTGTTGGCCTTGAATGATTGCAGCCTTTTTTGAATTAGTTTTAACACTCCTCCGACTTGAAGAACCCTGCTATTATAGTTTAATGAATAGAACATTTTTATTATTCTATTTTTTCATATATTCATTTATAAAAGTGAACATAGTAATATTTTAACAAATATTTACCGTTGATTGAGAAAATCGTGGACTACTTTTTAGTGAAGTTTCATGTTTCAGTCTTTTATCTAGTACCGGATTCTCGTACTTGAACATGCTTGATCTAGTTTCAGTGAAGACTTCTCTAGTTATAGTAAAGTTCATGTTATCTTCCTTGACTTCCGTAAATTCAGATCTTTTAGTACTCATTGATTCTTCATCAAATTCCACATTTAGACTATCAATATTTTGTATCGTATTGTTCTCCAAAAATTGTAAGGGCTTCTTTTCACTAATAGAATGGTCACAACTCATTGCCGAAACATTAACTTCTCTATCAAAATCAGAACTTTTGAATCCACTATCTTGATCGTGTTTATCTATTGGTAAAGAAAGCTAAAATGAAAAGTACACAAATAAATAATTATAGCAAGAATTTGTATAAAAAATGTATTTGTTACTCACATTATCTTCATAATCTTCAGTTTCAGGAATAATTACTCGTTGATCAGAGGTATTTACATTTTCTTTGCAAGCTTCTTTATCAGTACTGGTAATCGTCGATACAGACACATCCATTGACTCATTATCTATGATTTTAGAACTAGAATCAGGTGCAAAGTATTTACTTTGTGCAACAGCCGTGTCATCTATAACAGTTGCCCTTAGTCGATTTTTTATTGGCAGTCGCTTTCTTATTTTATGCACAAGACTTGGTGATACCTCAGTTGAATTGTTCATTTTTTTGAATGGGTTTGACCTTTTCACTAAAATAGGAGAAGTTTTTTCATCATCTGTTGAAGGAATATCTGATTCTACTTTTGTTCTGGCTACTTGTGCTGATGTTGGTGACTTCATGTCATTTTTATACATTTTTATTATTTCATCTACATCCATTTCCGATTCTGAAAATAATAATTTCTATTTCAATACAATTAAAACATAAATTATAATTACGTGATTGTATTCTATAATAATTTTGTATTTTTTTTCGTATAAATAAAAAGTTCAAATATTTTAGCAATTGAAAATTTGCGCCAACTAATATCGCCCACCCGGCTCCCCCCTTCTGAAACGCCATCATTTCCTGGAAAATTACGTATACACACACTGATCACAACAAACGCACAAATATGGCGCCATTGCCATTGTCAACTTTATTATTCGCAAGTTACAGGATCTATTTGAACAACTAGTAAAAAGTCTAAGCTTGCATTTTCACTTAGACAATTAACGCTTTTGTCGTTGAATTCTGCGGAGATCCTGAATTTCCACGAACAATTTTTTTTATTAAATTCCGAATGCGCTAATCGAAAGGTCGCTGTCGTGTTCGTCGATTGTTGTGAGAGAGGTCGAGGTTATGATTTTCTGTCGTTCTTGTGGGCGAAATATAGCGTCCGGTACAATCCGATGCTCGAAATGCAGTTCGCCTTATCATCTGTCTTGTTCACATAGGTACCAAATCAGCTCCAATGGTGTATTCAGCCTTTGCTGTGCATCTAACAATAATGAATTTGTTCCAAACAATGGCACTTGCGATCAGATTCGCACGAGACGTGGAGCTAAACGAAGACAAGATTATGAACAATCAGCGATTGTCAACAATCCTCTAAGCGTCAGTAACAGAACTGCAGTTAATAATCCTACTAAAATATCTGCCACCATCGAAGAGGATAACATTGATATGCGATTTAAGAAAATTCAAAAAATCACTGCAGATATGGTCGTCAGTCAAAAACCCTTTGAAGAGGACAATGAATGCATAGAGGTAAGTTCATTTGGCGCACTTTCTTTTTTGTGTATGATACATGAATAAATTATATGCTGACAACTTATTTTTGTTACGTTATAGATTACTCAGGAACAAGACTATATTCAGTTAGATGACGAGAACGATAATACAGACTATGGTGAACTTAATAAATCTATAGAAATAGTGGAGGAGACTGAAAATAATATTAATCAGAATGCCAATGAATGTATAATTAATGTCAAAGATGAGGATGACGATAATGATGTTAAGGTTTTAATAGACACAAGGTCTCAAAATACAACTGCAAATAATAATTTTAGTAATAAAGTTACTTTGGATACTGTATGGCAAGGAATTTCAGCTTTGCAAACTTCTATATCTAATATTTCAAACTCTCTAGATTCGGTATCCACTCACCTTAACACATTTGACCCTCGTATTAATGATTTAGAAATCTCCCTCAACACAATCAAAGCTAAAACTTCTAATTTTGAAAATGTACAAAATGAAGTAAGTGGATTAAGAGAAGACCTAGAACGAGTTACAAATGAACTTGAGACTATTAAAAATAATCAAATGGAGAAAAATGTAGACTTATCTCAAATTTTTCGGGAAATCAAGATGCGAGACATAAAATCCAAAAATATTCTAATTTACAATGTTCCAGAAGACAATTTAAGAATATCACACGACTATTCAACTTCTGAAGACATTAATCAGTTTAATGATCTACTTGCCGCAAGAGATGAATCGAGAGCGCGAGAAATACTCGGAAACATACCTAATATTGACATTGATGATTTACACACTAAACGATTAGGACAAGCAAATTCAAATACGTGTCGGCCCCTTCGAGTAACTTTATATTGTAAAGAAGATGTCATAACCATAATGAAAAATAGAGCTTTAGTTAACAGTAAATATACAGTTAAGACTGATTTAACAAGATTTCAGCAAGCCAAAATTAAAGAACTAAAACAAGAGTTGGATAAGATTAACATAGATCCTCGAAATCCAACAATGACTATAAAATTTGTTGGTGGTGAACCTAAGTTAATGCCTGTAGTTAGACGAAATTGGAAGAATGAATAAGAAGGTATTATTTTCTTTTACTTCAAATTTTCTAAATTTATTTTTCAAGAGAAATCTGGTCTGATGGTTTTGTTTTATTAAGCCATTTACTGAAGATTAATATGTATTTAATATATTTTCTGTTATTCCCAAAAAACTATAACAAAATTTCTTTATTGTGAAAGGATTTCACATTCTGGCTGTATCTTATAGCCTATGTTCATAAGAAGATCAAAATATTTTTTAAATATAAGAATACATAACTGAAAATACTTAGTGATGTACGTTATAAAAAATATCATATATTATAAGCTATAATATTAGTAGGAAAGTTTTATTATGTTAATAAATGAGCAAAGAATATTGCAGAAAAATCATTAAGCTCAACCTTATAAATATGATCTTTATCATTATTCCAAACGAATAATATTTTTTAATAATGCACCATTTTTCAATCTAATTTTTTATGCATAATACAGAAAATAAAAATATTTTATTTTTTTATTACAAAATTTAATTTTAGTTTTCATCTACTTTAAACAATTTTCTATTTACTTTAAAAAGAACTAATTTCATTTGTATGCACATAAATGTCATCATTTTCAAAATTAGATTGACATGTTATTGAAAATTGTAATTGAAGTAAAACAATTAAATATGTTTGCATTAAAAATAAATTTTCAAAATTCTAACATTTTACTTTTGCAAACATTCATTACTTCTAAATCGATAATGTGATAGAATTACTTAAATGAATAAAATCTATTTTATTTATGTTATTGTCCCAAATTATAACTATCTCTGGTGTTTTACTTAATGTAAAAAGTAATGCATTAGTTAAACATACAAATAAATAAAATTGGATCTTTAAATTGATTTTTCCACTATTTAAATGTATTGCATATACTATATTTTTGTAAAAAAATAATTATGGTGCTTTTTATATTAAACTCGGAAATTATATTTGATTTTAATAGTATTGCGTACTTTTACTAGTTCTTTAAAATAAAGAATTAAGCGATTAATTTTTGCACGTTTAAGATATATTTTTTAAAGCACTTCTGATTATTTAAATAAATATGTATAATTGACGTATTGTTTTAATTGATTACCTTATTACCATCATTATGAATAAAACAAAATGAAAATACTTACCCTCAAAAGTTCGTTTCTTAGGTGTAATTTCCTTTTTCAATGAATCTGTCTTCATAACGGCAACCTTTCCTCGAGTACTTGGCGTTTTGATAGCTAGGTCCCTTTGTTTTTTTGGTGTAACCATTTGATTTTTCACTTTAAAAGTTGAGGACCAAATGCTTTGATGTTTTGCTACTGCTGTCTCACTCCAGGAGTTTGTACGCCTCGCACAAGGCTATAAACAAGAATAAAAGTTTGTTAGAAATAATAAACAACTGTTTTTTATACGTAATGCGAAAGGTTTTATTGCAGAGACTAACTTTGTCAGGATTGAAGTTATGGAGCATTTCCTTACTGAAAGGATCACAGTTACCGAGTGCAAGCTGCCACGCGAGTTGTTCGTCTACTTCAGAACCAGCGTGCTTTAGTTGCTCGTCGCTGATATCTGGAGTTAATGGATTAAGGCGTATCTGCTTACGTTGTAATGGACAGTATACTAACTGATGCTTGAAAGTGGCAAGTGCTCTCATAAAACCATCCCTATATTCTTTCGTTACCACTAACGATTTCATATTTAGAGATGAAGACAACCTCAATAGCGCCTTAAAAACGACGTATATTTAGTATTTTAATAACAATTAATTAAAATTTATACTTACATTGTAAATGTTATTGTCTGTATTCTTAACAATGAATTTACAGGCTTTATTCAAGCCTATTCCAGGAAGGGATGCTAAATAATCACAGCCAGATAGAATACACATGTGTTGAAATTTATCTATAGTGAAATCTGAAAGGCTCAGTCCCATGGCCAGGTGCAAACGATCTTGCTCTACAAGTACTCCACTTCCATAGAAATCCATTTTGAAAAAAATCTAGGAAAAAATAGGAATTTTTAAAATTGCATTAATTAAAAATTACTGATTGTTATTAATTTATAAGATAAGGACTAAATCATTACCTTTGTACAACCAAAGAGTGTAAGATCACTGTCCTCTGTAATTACAACATCTGCTATTCCAGTAATATTAAGGTAAGCCAGTTGAGCATCCGCTTCATAAGGTGCTACAATGCAGTCAACATTGTGAGCTTGACATTCTTTCATGACTTCCAGAGCCATTTTATGACTAACATCAAGGGATCTTCGCAGAAGATTTCTTCCCTCGCTTACTTTGCCCATCTTAATCAATTCTGCTGCTCTCTTACGGTTTGCATCTCTTGATCTAAAGAACAAATTCAATATTTTGTTTACGTGTCTCGTTTACGTTTTGTTTATAAAGAATACTTACTCTCTTCTTTTAACTTCAGTTTCTGCTTTAGCAGGAAGATGTCTTCCATCAAAGACAAGTATTGGTTTTATATTATGCCCAAGCAGCATATTTACAAATTTCATGCAGTATTTTATGTATCTAAAAAAATCAAAACAGATTACCATTAATCAAAGAACTTTCACAAATACGTAAATATCAAATAACAACATACGCATTTGTTTCTTGACCCATGACTAGTTTATCAGCACAGGAGAAGGCTCCCTTATGTAGCCAACAATATGTGTCTATTGCTACAGTTTTACCAGCAAACTCAGAAATGTTTGTTTTCTTTGAAGATTTTTCCATAAATGGAATGAGGCCTGTAATACCCATCTAGACAAATTTGCAATGGTTAAACAAATTTAAAATAAAATGCTTTTATTAAACTGCTTCTTCATAAAATAATGAAAAATTATATTTTGATTAATCACAGTAAACACTTTGATATAGGAAAAGGATATGAATATATTAATATATATATAATTAATTTATTTGCTACAAATTAAAATTTGTACACTATTTGGAAAGTAGAATTTAAAGATGGAATTTTCGAATCTTAATTACACTGCAATACGATTGTTTAATTAATAAAAGTTGATAAAAACAAAGAAAACTTACCTTTTCGAAGAGTGATTCCTTTCCAAAGTATATAAGACAATACGCGATCAGCGCTTTATAACCTCAATCGTGGAAAAATCCAAGTATTAACCGAAAAATGGATGTATCAAAAAAAAGAAATAAGAAGAAATAGCAAGGCCAATCGAAAAGTATACAAAATTGCTAAAATCTTCACCATATTATTCTTTGATTCATATAAGCGAGATTCGCATCAAGAGATTCCCGCGATGATCGGATTCCGATCCATACAACAGAGAACAGACGGATCAGCAAATTCGACACAATAAAAGGAAAAGGACAGAAAGCGCGCGTTACCGCCAAAATTTCTGAGAAATATTATAATGACCCTAAATGACCTTTTCGCAAATATAATTTTAAACTTTTGATTGATTCATCTAATAATTGCCTCTTTTGATGATGCTATTAATTGGATGTTTCACTGTAGTTTCCGGGATTAAAGCGAATTTTTAATTTAGCAAGTAAGCTGAAATTGAGATTTTTTTTAATGCGAAAAGATTTAATGTATATTTAAATGCGTAGAAGGTATTTTAAAAATCGTCAGGGTTTAAAAGTTCGTTTGTGCATGGTGCAATTTGAGTGTTTTTCTTCGCGTGACGACGAATGTAAATATAAACATAGAAGTTGCAAGTATTTGTTTTGCTTTCATTGTTGTACAGGACAAGTATTTTCAGAATAACCTTCATCTAGAACTTAAAAGACAGATTCAATTTTTAAATAGCATCAAATGCGTTAGAAATATCGACGAAAACGTTAAAATCCTAAATTAATTAAAATTTGTTACTTTTATATAATATGACATAAAAACTATGAGTGATTATTTTACAATACTTAAAAATTGCGTTGCATTTGTGTCGAATACAAAGATCATCGAATAATTTCTTTATCCTGGTCATTCTAAAGTCTGAAATAAATTTAATCGACATCCTTATCGGAAAATAGCTTTCGCTATCACAAAGGCGATTTACAGGCAAATTCACACCAATTTCATGAATTCAAAAGTTCCCGCGCTAGTAAGAGTGGCAACGCTGTGCGTTGTTCGTCTTTAACCCTTTCTCTCTCGAGCTCCCACGCCTATAAAACATCGTCGCAACGGGCCACAGGCCACAGCGCCACCGCAACGTCGGCTCGGCATCGTAGCTTCGTAGCTCGCGCATACACACATACGTACAGCAGCTATATATATAGATATAACGCCAACCAGCAGCGTCGGAGTCACGCACATCACACACTGCAGTATCACCCATATTCGCGGCGCGCGGCGCGAGATGACGTTTGCCACCTCTAATAATTTCTGACACGACACCGCCACACGGCGACGAACCGCCGATAAATAGATATCCGTAAGCCGCGACAGCAGGACGCGAGTTGTCTATCAACTCCAGGTCGTCAGCACCAGGTTCAGCAGCTGTTTGTCGACTCGTAATCTCCCCCAGAAACGAGGTCTTTCGAGAGAATAGACGCGTTCGCCGACCGCAACGGAGTTACACAGCTATCACCACGTCAACGACGTAAGCAGATTTCACCGTTCTTTTGCTATGACTTGTGTACTTACTTATATGTATCTAGAAGATAATCCACGTAGATAGACGTACCTTTCGTCGTTTGCCTCTTTTGCGATTCAATCGAATACTCACGTATCCCTATTGCGATATTTGTGCGTCAAGTTGATTTTTAGAGTCTACTCCCGGAGATCCTGAAGGGTTAGGTTATGTTCGACGGTACAGGTGCGGCGGTAACGCTCACACAAAGGCTTTGGATATACACTTAAGTATAGTGGATTCAGATGTTCTTTGATTTTTGAAGCTTTCGCTTCGTGCAACTTGTTATAATTAACAGTCTACGTGTTAATTACTTAGCTGTTAGAACCTAGCGTGGGGATTAATATTCAGCAGGCTTTACTGCGCATAATCAGTTGATTGTTGGAAACTTGAAATTTTAGATGCAGCGGGAACTTGCTAGACTTGTCAAAGCTCTAGAGTATTGTATTTGTTAAACAAGTGATTCATTGAGTTAGATTATTTATATGCAACGTAGCAATACCCCAAAATCATTATTTTTATCATTTATTTTGTTGAGAATATTACTTACGATAGAAATTTATGAGTAAATTGATTATCCATATGTTGTTTTATTCAATAGAATTTATGTTCATATATATTTATAACTTCTGTTAACATAACTCTTTGTCTTTCTGTAATACTTGATATTGTACATTATATTTAATTAAAGCACTTTCATTATCCATGTTAATTTTTCATTATACTTTGTTATCTGTGTAAGGATATATATCCAATAAATGGATGTAAAAGAAAAATGATTATTGCATTATCAGATCAAATAATAACAGCATTATTTACTTAAATTATTTGTCAAAACTCTCCTGATATTCTACTGCATTCGTATCTATATATTTTCGATAAAATATATTTTTGAAATTATGCAGGGATATATTTGCAATAAAATTTTTGTTCTTAAAAATGAATTAATTATTTTCATTTTAATTTCAGCAATAGAGATTGCATCAGAAGATGGGTCTTACAATCAGTGGTATGCTTACACGCCTTTTTGGCAAAAAACAAGTACGTATTCTGATGGTGGGTTTGGATGCTGCTGGTAAAACCACGATATTATACAAGTTAAAGCTTGGCGAAATTGTCACGACAATACCAACAATTGGCTTCAATGTCGAAACTGTGGAGTATAAGAATATCTGCTTTACTGTCTGGGACGTAGGTGGTCAAGATAAGATCAGACCTCTTTGGAGGCACTACTTCCAGAACACGCAGGGCCTCATATTTGTAGTAGACAGCAACGATCGCGAGCGTATAGCCGAAGCTGAGCGCGAGTTAGCCAATATGCTAAAAGAAGACGAGTTGAGAGATGCTGTACTGTTGGTCTTCGCCAACAAACAGGATCTACCTAACGCCATGTCCGCGGCTGAACTTACGGACAAACTCGACCTCAACTCCCTGAGAGGACGTCACTGGTACATACAGAGTGCCTGCGCTACTCAGGGTCATGGATTATACGAAGGCCTCGACTGGCTCAGCAACGAGCTCGCCAAAAAGTGATGAGGTGCTTGGCCTGCGTGTGCGTGTTGTGAAGATTCTCTCCAGAGGAGGGGACACTCATTTTTAATAAGAGGAAAGAAAGAAGTGCGTCGTGGATTTTGGGTTTTGTTTTATTTCATTTTAATTTCTAGGAGAAGAGGACCGTGTAGGAATAATCATTTGGAAATTAACTTTCAAAATTGTTAACGCCTAGCTTAGCTATTCTCTCATGCGTGTCTCTCTTTCTCTATTCTATCGTCTTTTGTTGAGTTTTCTCCTTATGACGCGGTTTGGTTTTAAGCACGGTAACTTTTATCATGCAATAATACGTGTCAGCATAATATAATGTATTGCAATAAAAATATTAGTCATAAAGAGTCTAAGCTTGTTTACATTATTTTAAGTAGATTCTTGGCTATTTGCGATCCTAAAGTACAATTAACTACACGAAAAATTGCTCTGTCATCTAAGTTTTTTATGTATAAAGTATGCTAGCTTTATTATGATAAGTAAATACATAACTTGAATCACAGAAAATGATTTGATAACTATATTTCTCCCTGATGTGCATAAACTATAGTTATAATTGACACTCGAAGTATTAATAAAAACAAGATATATTGATAAATTTCAACAAAATTTGTATAAAGAAATGATTTCTAAATGATTTTCATTGTCCATCTTCTCTTAAAATTAAATTATTAAATAATTAATATTTTATTTAAATTATTCATTATCATCTTTGAATATGTCGGAGTATCTGTTCAAGTGCGAATGAGAATTGAGGAAACGAGAATCTCGGTAAATTTGTATGATGCGTAAACGATCTAGATACATTTCTCATGAGAATATCCACATTTACAACAAGGACAAACTTCTTACTTTCATAAAATCCACGTATTAATTTTTTAAATAAATAGTTGTTTGTACATTAAGAGAAACCTAGTTCATAAGCCAAATATATTGATAATGTGAGAACAAACATTGCTGTCAAGCTATATTACACAACTAGCCTGGAGGCGAATAAATGGATTTTCAAATTCTACATTGCTTTTTTATGTATTTATATACGCCTTTTCGAACCATAACATTAAGAATATACGAATAAACAAAAATACGATGCAAATAAAATTGAAATCTTTTGTACTCTAGAATATTTATATTTTTTTCAAAACAAATAGATATATAATAAAATATTTTTATATGTGGTAGACAAGCATACAATAACTTTTTCTCTGCATAAAACATTATAAATTTTTATTTATACAAACTATACTTTTGTATTTATCTATAAAAACTGTTAATTTAGAAAATTTGAAGATGCATGAAATACATTTTGATTGAATATATAAATAATGAGATTTTAACGATTTTATAAAAAATTATATTTCTAAAACATTCCAGATACCAAAACTTATTTTCATAGTATTCATAGTACAATTCTAATATATTAATTTAAAGAATATATTATAACAAGCATCTTCAGAAAATTTTACACATTAACTCCAAAACTTCAATTAAAATAAGGTGAACAGTTTTAAACGGCAATGGTAATTTAATACAAAATGTACATCTGCTCTGCATCGCATATTTTGAATACGATTTGACAACTATCTTCACTTATCGCGCTTCAAACAACCTTCCGAGAATTAGGCCTTACGTAATTACATTTTTAGTAGTCTTTGCATACGTGTTACTATTGTACAAAACGGCGTAAATGTATGTACATATTGGACAGCATCAAAGGGACACCTCGAAAATTTTATTTCTCTCGTAATGATTTTCATCATTACTCAATGAAATCCATTTTATTTATCGAGAAATAGTTTTTGATTGTGGCATTAAATTTAAGAATCTGAATTCTTAAATTAACTTTACATTCACGGTTCGAAGAGATTAAAAAGTTACTTACAAATATACTACTTGGATACACCATTGGTATTTGGGAAAATTTGAATTTTCTGTGTGCTAAGAGCAATATCAATTCATTATGAACTGATATTACTTATATAATCTTAACTTTAATATTATACATAGGTACATACACTTTTTGAGTGGAGAAAATAACTTTCAATCTCAGTATATATACAAAAAAGATAATGAAGTAACCATTAAAACCTAATAAAGACTTGCGGAGATTTTGTTTTCGCACTAAGTTCGAGTGTAATAATTGACTTTTTTACAAATGATCCACAAAAAATTGTATTTGGTACAATTGACGTATAGTCATGCCTGGACTTGAGAAAAAGCAGTTGATGATTGATATGCACTAAGCTTTGAAATGGTATGTGTATAATCTCATACTTATGAGTTTCTATTTAAAAAATTGTTATCTCAGATGGTCAGTTGATAAAAATCGTTTGATTCTTAAGTGTTAAATTCTCATCGTTGCTTTGTTTGGATACTGTATATAAATATTTTAATTTTATCGAAAACTAGTTACATCTATATTCAATGTTATCGCCAGATAGACTGCATTGCTGGAACAAAAATGCCGAATTTGTTGCCAAAGTATAGTAATGTTGGTTTGATTCGTTGTCACCCGATGAATGAGATTTCATGTATTACCAAAGATAGATTTTGAAAAATTTCATTTTGAATCTTCCGCGTTAACTTCCTTTATCAAAGCAGATCCTCTTCTCTCGACAATGTAAAACGTAAATGATGCATACATACTTCGCGCGCACAATCGACGTTATCGGAGCACTTAGCCAAAAGAAGCTCGAGTAAAAAAATATATTTGCGTTTTCAAATGAATACGAGAATGAGCATAGATTTGAACTAGTCCTCCTTTTGTAATAAGTTTGGAACTCAGGCACTCGACACTAATCCGCCCGTTCAATCAATAGTATAACAAATAGGCTCTTTACAAGATCCAATAAGTATCATCGAGTTACTTTTTGGACCAGGCGCCGGTCAAGGCGGTATTGGTACCGGCGCCCAGCGCTGGAAAGTGATTTTCAAGGGTGTGACTAGTAGCGTGTGCCTGTAGATCCGAGCTGCGCAGTATTTGACCGCAGTTGGCGCAGGCCTCGAGACCTTTAATACGAGTGCCTGCGTTTGTTTCGCGCCGATGCACTTCGAACAACTCGCGTTGTTTCTCAATGTCTGGTAGAAGAGCTAATAATTCTGGAAACAGGCGCTTGAATGACTCCGTACCCATCACCGTTCGGCATTGTCTGAAACACATTGTTGTTCATGTTATTATTATAAATGTCATTATTATTTGATTCGCAGATTTGCTTCGATAATCAAATTAATTTGTTTTACTTGTTTATTGATACTTTAAGGAGTTAAGAAGTTTAATACGCACTTATAGTACTGATCAGCATCGCAAACTCCACTGCGGAAGAGTCCACTAAGATATCGAAAGGCCTTAAGCTCCTCGCTTTCTTCGCCACCGAAACAATTGTTAAATTCTGATATAAGGTATTTGTTACGTCGCTGAAAATTGGTGGGAGGCAAGTAGGTATAGCGGTCCCGCTCTGCCTCCTCAGGTACAATAGCATAGCTCTCGCCGGAGCTATTAGTGAATGTGAGACCGTTTGGTCGGTTCAGGAAGCCCGGCGGTGGAGCTGCTGTGAAACCAGGAGGTGGAGCCGCTGTGAAACCAGGAGGTGGACTTGATAGATCTGGTGGACGATTTATGCTTCGACCTAATGCTGGAAAGTCAACTGGATTGGTTGATGGAGTTTTCGCAGTTTTCGCAGTTTTTGCTTCAGCGCTACGAAGTAAATTGATTTTGAGAATGGAGAAAATCAAATAATAAATAGAAATTGGGATTTTATTTAATTTACCTTAAATTATTATTATTCGTTGTGTTAAGGCTGTCAATTTTTAGCTCGGATCGTTTGCGTTGCAGTGCAGGGGCTAGTATCTCTGCAACGTTACTTGACACTTGTGTGGTATTGATTTTATTATTACTGCTGTTGTTGCTAATACTACTGCTATGATCAGAGCTTTGATTATTGTTTGATTTGTTTTTATCTTTTTTATTTGAGTCTGAATCTTTAATCTTGGAATTCGATTTCGTAGTTGAATCCGAACTCGAAGCGTTGCCATTACTGGTTTGTTGTTGTTGTTTTATCTTTTTCTTTTTAGCTTTACCCTTTGTAGCATCCGTCGTTAAAAACGAATCGTTACTTGTGCTGGACGACTGAACCTAAAAAATACGTTTATTTTAGTAATTTAGAATTTTTTTGTTTGACTTCTTATACTGAAGCTTAAATGAATAGTAATTAAATTAAATAATATTATTAATCCTACCTGAACCCACGTAGCAGATGGCTTGGCAGTCGTTGTTGATCCTTTGGCAAGACTTGGGAAATCTTCTCCTGAATTAAGTGCTGGTCCGAGTTGTGGTGCGGGCGCGACCTTCTTAGCTTTTGGCATAGCTGCGGGCTTAACACAGGTGATTTTTGTCCAGGATTGTTGTTGCTGTTGCGTTTGAGGTTGATTGTTCAAGAGAGCTGTAGCTGATTGTCCAGCTAAATTTCCAACGGAACGGCCCAACGCTGGAAAGTCTAAATCTCGTGGTTGAGAGGACATTGTTGAATTTCTGTTATTGCTGTTATTACTACTGCTGCTACTGCTGCTACTACTGATGCGTAAATTTGCAC
Source organism: Apocrypta bakeri (assembly GCA_018906985.1). Taxonomy (NCBI): domain Eukaryota; kingdom Metazoa; phylum Arthropoda; class Insecta; order Hymenoptera; family Pteromalidae; genus Apocrypta; species Apocrypta bakeri. The sequence continues at coordinate 5,341,531 of JACCIA010000003.1, forward strand.
CTGATAGACGCGTTGTGATTGTACCGTTTGGCCTGTCAAGTCAAGATTTTGTTAACCTTCTGACTCTTTTTTATCTTTTTTTAATGTTTCAGTTACTCACCTGTGATTAACATGAATTGAAAGATTAGGCGTAGCACTTTGCTGCCTTACAACAGTGGAGGCCTTGTTTGAGCTCGATAAACTGAAATTCAGCGTCTTCGCGGCTGATGGTCCAGAATTGGATGTAGAGGCAGACGCAGAAGTAGCTGAAGAGGACTCGGGTCCCAAGGCTGGGAAGTTTTCATCGTAGTTACCCTCACGTAGACTACCTCGGATCGTTAAATTGCTTCGACCCTTTGATGATCCAACGCTACTTGGTGCTAGTGCAGGTGCTGCATTGCCTAAAGTTGGGAATTCTTCTGTACTTTGTACATCCACTAAGGGTTGACGTACAAATGCTGGCACTGGTTCAAAAGGCTCCGGTTCAGGTTCTCGCTGATGCTCTCGATGATGGTAGTTACGAGAATGGTTATTACCTTCATAATCCCTTGAAGTTCTTGCAGAACCTGAGCAAAAATTACGTTTTTATATTTACTCTTCTTTTTTGAAGTGTGTACTATTTGTTTTTTGTACATACTTGAACGATTTCTAAAGGTAGACAAAGAATTTCGTTAAAAAAAATTACAAACCTGGTGCTCCCCTTCGATTTCTCATGTCTCCTCTGGGAGCTAATGTAAATTCAAGTTCTAATGTTCTAGCTTGCTTGGCTGCTGCCTTTCCTAACTGTCTTCCATGAATATTGGCTTTATGAGCCTTGAGATCAATGTCAGAACGAAATACGCTGGTAAACTGTTCATCAGCACACGGTCCTTCTTCACAGAGATGATGTTCCTGGCGAAAGTGCTCGCGTAAGTAATCGTATGAACTGTAATACTGGTGCAGTCCATCTGCATCGCAGAAGTGACAGAAAAGGTGATCGCGTCGTAGATGCCGGTATAGCTCATCATTGTCCATATAGTGCTGTTTGCAAAATTCACAGAGTGGATGTCCTTTGTGACTTTTGTCATCTATATCACCCTTGCGTCGGTGCCGAGTTAGTTCAGCTTCTGTATAGCAACGTCTTTCATGGGAAAATATCTGTGGGATAGATAATTATAGTTTTTTTCAATAACATTTTTTTACTAAAGATGAAGTAAGATCAAACGTGATCGATAAAATATTTATCCATAAAATATTGGACTAGAGAAGATTCTTTGCCAAAAAAAATTAATATGTAATCTTACCTTGAGGTTTTCAACGCAAAGGTCACAATAGTGAAGGTCATGTTTTCTCCTCATATGCTCTTTAAGGGAGTTAAACGAATTAAACAATTGATTGTCCTCGCAAGTTGAACATTTATCAGCTAGCAACCTTAAAAATTTTTCATGTACTTCAGGATCGTCAAAGAAGATGTTGTACTTTGTATCAACTAAATTCTCTTTTCTTAAGAAGCGAAAAGGCTTGATTTCTTTAGTAAAGACCACCTTGGGTAGGTCCTGCCTGCAAATTGGACACTCATTTTGTTGACAAAGCACTCGCATACGAGTACTACACTCATAGCACACAGGGTGCTCACACATGCCAATGCTGTAGTATTCAACATTTTTATAGCAAACAATGCAAGCATTGGAAGCATTGTTGCGACTGTCTTTAATTGCATTTTTGCTGTTATGTTTCTTTACTGACATCTTTGAATCTTTTAGCTGCCCTCGGTGTTTTCTAAAAAATAAACATAAATGCGTTTTCATCACTTTCTCTGTGCACATTCATAACCAATGTAAATCAAGTCTGCTTTTGCGATAACGTACACTGTCCAACATATATACGTAAAGAGAATAGAAGACATCCACAACATTAAATGCAATATTAAGGACTCCGACAAAGCACAGTAATCAACCAGTCTCTAGCTGAGTAACACTTGACTTACCAGATGTTTCAGACTTTTGCAGAGGTGTTTCTCCAAGTGTCTACCGCAACACTTGTCTCCTTTTGACCTCCTATTTTATCAGCAAAAAACAGCAGAATGATGTCGCTGACAGCCTAAAAAAAATCATCGACACGATCAGTGAATATTTTTGACAGCAAGAGAAAATAGTATGAAATGTCGAAGCGGAAGAAAAAGAGGTTACCGAGCAGAGTGCGCCCAGCTGTAATTTTTTTCTTCGAGGTCGGCGGCAGTTACGCGAAGGCCAACGACTTCGAGACGATGACAGGAGGAGTTGAGCTGGACGAAGAGCAAAGGCGCAAACGACCAGCTCCTCGTGGACGACGATAAACGCTGGAAATGGAATAGAGTTTTTTCTCTCTGATTGCCAGTACGTTGTGCGCGAGGGAAAGAGGTTTTGTGTTACGCGAGTGACCTTACCGATTGAGAAATCCTTGCCGACCGACGATCATGTTCAAGTAAATTGCGAAAGCTACTTTTTCAATTTTTCCTGTTATTTGCGTGTTTTTTGCATATACTCACTCAATTAGCCGCGAGAGAATTACTACACAGGCTTTATTTATATTTTATTATTTTCTCACAGTGGAATCCGTATTGTCGTGATGAACATTTGTTTGAATTATTTTTTTCGATATTTTTAATAACAAATACGAATTGTCTTCGTAACATTTGAGCGTCTCGATAGGTATTAGTATTCCATTATTAGTATTGTATACGCTAAATGTTTGTATCAATGCTGACATTGCCGACGATATCGGCTATTTTAGATAAAACCTTGCGCAGTTTCGTAAGATCTTTATTACGAGAGCTTATCTAAGATGTCACGTCTCGATAGGGTATTTTTATATAAATATAATTTAACTTTTAATACATTTTTTATTTCTGCCATTCCAATAAAATTACATTGGTTTCTTTGTGTTGAAAAATGTATTTGACACTCTATAGATGTATTGTATATTTAAAACTATTTAAAAATCAGTTTTAATTTAGTTTTTGAGCTTTATTTTTTTTTCTACTTATTATCTTAGCTATTTTTGGTAAATGAATTATCGTATATTGAATGGTATGATGAGATAGTTTCAAAAAGTGGAGGATAGCTCAAATTATAGTGGATAATTTTTTTTATAAAAAATCTATTTTGAAGTCTTTCTAATGGTATTAGTCTATTTCTATAAGCATCGCCAATGTTAAAATACAATAAGTTGCAAAGCTGTGAAAAAGTGTACGGAATAGTGTTAATATATCCAACTGACCTTTTTTCTTTTAATTTAATTCGTCTATTTACAAGATTATTTTCTTCCGAATGTTCGAATTATGTACAATTAAAAGAGGCACGTGAGTGCTTGCTTAAGGTAGACCATGATATTGCATACGTAAATAATTTAATTTAATTTTTATTAATATTCGTCTTTTGCATAACTTCAAATGCAGTATTCGTGTGCTATACGTAAATACAAAACTCATACTGTTTTTCAAACTTTTCTCGATTATTTTAGATTGACTGTTTAAGAGAAGGTGAGTAAACAATGGTGTTCGTCTATTTCTTGGTGTCTTGTTATTTTTAATTTTATTAGTGTTTAATCTGGTTAATTAAACGTTTTTTTTATTGAGAGCGACAAATACGATGTCTATGCATACATATATTATTTATATTTATTTAATCTAAATAAAAACGCAAAAATTCATAAAATATAGTAATACGAGTGTGTAATACGTAAATACGTGCAGATACATGACAGATACATTAAAATTCAATGTTATAACAGAAATTCGTTCATTGCACACATAAATAGAATATTTTTACACATCGTAATTTATATTATGGACTTGATGTTAATTCATACTAGCGAAAACTGTAGAATACGACATGGCAGTTTTCAGCAACTTAAATGAAAAAAGGATCCGATTAATTAGGAATTAAATTAAAATTTTAAGACATTACGAAAAATCTCACCTTAACAAATGTCGATAAATTGAATACAAACATACTTCCTTTGTTTATAGTGTAACCCATACTAGTACGTATCATCATGGTTTGAATTAAAGTCCGGGACCTTTTCGTCAATTTGTACCATTCGCAGTTGCAACTAATATAAGTGATTCCAGAAATAATAAAGTTTATGATTTATATTCATATTATCAATTAATTATAATCAATAATTATTACATTATTATTTATAATATTATTTTTGTTATTTAGTAATAGTACTTCGATTCCCGATAGAAATTATTTTTTGTAATCTAGTAGATATCGCTTAATAATTCGTGTAGAAATTTTAGAATAATCGCACTGACTTTTATGGAAAACTATTAAATATTCAAGTTCAAATTATGGATATCTGTAATTAGATATACGGTTAATTGTACCACTGTACGTTCTAATATTTAAATGTATTTTTTATAAATAATAAATGAAAAGAGTCACGTTTCTAACTTAAAATCTTTGTATGATAAATTGTTGATCAACATATATCTAGCACGACCGTGTTTCATTGTTTGATACTTTATACCTACCATACTATTCGCAATAGTAAAAATAATATTGTTTGAAAAACAGTATTGTATTGCATTTATTGTAATAAATAAATTATTCTGAATGACAAAATTGATGTAAGAAAATGTTCTACAGATATATTTGTTATATCTATACTATATCAAATTTACCAAGCGTAATGTACGTTCATACTATGGTCGCTAATTAATTGTCCTGACCAAAAAATGATAAAGAAGTGTGCGATATATCCAATGAATATACACAAATATCGCAATAATCCATAAATGTCTATGCCATAATGCAAAACCTAAAAAATAATAATTTATTTCTGGGATTTTGTAATCATCGGAATAGAAAATAAAATTATATTATTATATGCTGTACATACTAAAAAAAAGGTCGCTCCAAACATAGCTACCTGCATCAATATTATAATGTTCCAAATTAAATTAAATATCAATTGAATATTTTCAACGACTCTAAAATAATTAATTAGTATATTTCAACGAGAAAAAGTTAGTTATTGTTCTATAAAAATTTGTACAATATTTGTCGTTCAATCGATACCTCAGGGTTTCTTGATGCAAGTGTATTGCACTTAAAATATGCTCGTATACTTTTTCATCGGAGAAGCTATGATTAATCAAAACTTCACTTGCTTCGCGAACGATGTTTGGAATTTCGTTTAGCCGGATTCTTGGAATATATTATTTGAATAAAAAATTTGATCTGCAGATTCGTAAATAACTTGGTTTTAACGTACCTTATGATTTTAAATAATGTACAGGCATATATGATCGTCATGATATAAGCGAGATCGTGAGCAACGTGTATCGAGATCCCACATATTGAACATAGCACACGATGGAGCAGTATTGGATACAAGTATTTTCCGTCATCCACGAAGTATTTGGTTAAAAGATTTGGTTGTTGTTTAATGTTCGTTGTATTCGCGGATAGATGATACTTAAGGTGCATGTGTATTAAAGGTATGTTGTATACAAACATTAACGTACTTATAGAATCTGAAATAAAAATAATGTACTCAAATGTATCAAGTTACGCAGGAATATTGAATATTTCTGCAATTCCGTACGTAGGTAGATTAATTTTAGTTTTCTTAACGTTTAATCGATGTTTTTTACTTACAAAAGTATACAATGCCTATTATTTTTCCAATGCGTGCATTTTTAATTAAGACTGACTTTTCATCATGTAAAATAATATTATTCCACTGCACAGTAATGCTATCGTAAAGTGTTCTTTTCTGTAAAAGGATATTTAGTTGAAGTCCGCAACGCTTGCATTTATTGTGTAATTTATTTATTTATTTTCCCCTTACCAATTTTAAATTTATCAGCGTTAATTTAATTACTGTTCCAATAGTTGTAATTAGACAAATGAAGGCTTCTACTACAAAAGTGTAATTAGCCATTTTTATTTCTATGCGAATTCTCGCGATCTAAAAATATTAATATGTGATACGCGTTATTTTCCTTAAGTATACAATTATATGTATAAAATACTTACGTATGCGATTGCGAGAGTTAACAAAGAAAATGAAGAAAACGTTTGAATTAAGCTCATTTTAATTTTACTTTCGTATGAACATAGTCCTGAGAATTTCTCGAATTTTCTGAGTAGATTCCAATCTCGAGAAGGTGACTGATAATCTATAAGTTTCTATTAAATAAGAAAAATTAAATATTATTTTAACTAAACGAGTAAAATATATCGGTGTGTTGTGATGAACTTCTTTCTGTTTGAATTGTTCGAATCAAAAGACCGATGGAGTTCGAAAGATTAACAATGTCCCATATAACTTATATGTAGTCGGTTGACCATAATGCGATCATAATTCACAAATTATAATAATTCAGATTTAAAAGAACTTTTGAGCAGAATTTTCACGTAAGCTTACCAAATTTTTCATAGTTAAGATTCTTCTTTGAAAATACGACTGCTATAACCCTTTATATCCTCTTCATCGTACGAGCTTAAATAAATAACAAGTGCCTTTATGGCAGTGCATAATTCATTGAAAACGATTTTTAAAATGATATCCAATTCTTTAAAAGAATATTAAAAGTCTTATGAAATAAATAATAAATATAAAAAACTGCGGTCAATATATGGAAGTATAGCTTCCTTATAATTAATTTATTGTATATAGTTACAATCTTGAAAGCATTATTATATAATATAGTAAATATTTGAGTTTCTCTATTAAGACAAGTACAAACTCGATATACGTTTTGTTGTTCATATAATAATTGCAATGAATTCAATCTGCATCTAAAGGCGCACATTTGTCAAAAGCATCGAACGAATCGGTATACGATCGACCCCAAAGAATACATACCGATGATTATCAAACTTGTATACAATCCACTATTCTCATTTTAAAAATAGTCTCAGAACTCGTTTTAAATGTCGCACACGTTGAGCAGCAGCTACATCAGATCCGGCACACGGTCGGCTAAAAATACGTTTCTTCCGCACGAGTTTTCAAGCTAGGAGCTTAAAGCTTGCGTTCAGTCGTGCTCGATGATGCACGCGTGCGTCCACGAAAACCGTTGCGTACACGTGCTTTTATTCAGACACGGAAAACCCTGCACAAACTGACAATGTCGCCAATTTCGTTCTCGACAAATATTAAAGATCCGCGATTGTATAACCGTTGATGCACTATTGCCCCGAATAAATCATCGTTCGAAAGTATATCAGCGACGACAGCGAAATTGCCCACGTAAGTGACGAAAATAAGATTTTCCTCGCGGGCGTTGCAGGAAAACTGCGTAAAACTACGGTAAACTACGGCCACTGAAAAAAATGTCGCTCAGCGAAAAGATAACCACCGAAACCCTTCGCAAGATCGCGTCGAACGAGGAATACGATGAGAACGAAATTCTCTGCGTTGCCGAGTACTTGACCGATCTTTACGAGTACGATTTTCAGCGGCATTTCGGTCTTGTCACTACTGAAGATCCGTCGAAGAGTCACGCGTTGGATAGACTGAAAAATGTGGATGTGAAAGAGGAAGCGTTTTTCATAGTGTATAATAAAGGTGTGAAACACTGGGTATGTCTCGCTATCACTTATCTGTACAATTCCGTGATTATCCTTTACAAGGATTCGTTAGGAGTGCCAATACCTGATAACTTGAGAGAAGCAATAGGGAATTGCTTGAAAACCGAAAGAGTAAGGTTTGAAAGTCACAGAGGAACGGAGCAAAGTGACGAGAGCAGCTCTGGACCTATTTGTCTTAGGAATCTTCAGGTGTTGCTAAAAGGCTTGAAGTCGGATGTTATTAAGGTATAGTTCAAGTATTAAATCAATATAAATAAGTAATAATTCATATTGAATATCAGAGGGAACAAATATGATTTTTAAATTATACCATAACAAAAAAATTCTCCATATTAGAGTTAAATAAGTAATTCGTTGAGTGTATTGCCATCCAATTGATCTCAATATTAAAGCCTGTATTTTTTCTTCTTCTTTCAATAATATTTATTTATCGCTGTTTATTTACAACAGTGCAACGATTTAATACAGACTAAGATTATCAATGAATAAACATCTAACTGTTTCGAATGCGTATTCCAGGTGCCATTGATAGAGAAGTTTCAGAAAGTCCGATTTTGTACGCAGTACGGTGTACAAAGCGTAAAACGTGAATTTCGTCTTTGGCTTCAGAAGTATCTTCTATCCGGTTTGGAGGAAATCAGTACCGAACTTGTACAAGACGAACATTACGAGGACTTCAAGAAATATCTTATCTCGTTTTTGGATGCGTGCGCGAAGGTATTGCAAGAGACTTACCTGTTATCGAGCAATTATACTTCGCTGCTGAAGACTGAAGCTAAAAAGAAAGATCAGGATCCTACGTACGAAACCGATCAGAAAACAGTCAGAGCTCTGAAAGATGCGAAGGATAAGTTTTACAAAAATCCACAAGTGCAAAAGAGTTTAAAGTTTGATAAGAATGACTTTATCGACATTGAAGATGGACACAGAGTTTATAATTTGGATATCCAGGAGAGGTAGAGCTTTATATTTTTTTGTTGGAATGTAAAGTACATTTGAATTTTTATTTAGGTATCCGGTACAGATGCAAAAGTTCACCAAGATCTTCGCAGTATTAGCTCAGGCGGAGATGAACGAAGAATTGGAAACTGCTTTGCAAGTTGTCAGTCGAATGTTGGGACTGGAGTTTAGTATGATAAAATTGTTCTTTGATCAGAACAAAACGCCAAGAAGACCGCAATTCATGAGGGCTGATTTCACGCCTCCGAATATCAATGCTGGTATTGCAAAAGCTGTTGAAGCTGTCAAGTCCAAATCGAAGACAGTGAAGGTTTATATATACACAAATTTACAGGATAATATAATTAATTAAAGTCCATTTTAACGTTTAGTTGCCCACAGGATTCTGTCAAAGTCGATTCAAAAGATAAAAAGATAAAAGATTGGGACCGTCTTCTCTCCGAGTTAATCTTAGATGCTCAACATCCAAATGACAATTCAAGCGAATCCGCAGAATCAGCGGCGCAAATTGAAGAACTTCGCGAAAGCCTTCCGAAAATACAGGAATATTATTCTACGTGGTCGACTCGAGGTCTTCCAGAAATTACTATGTTCTCAAACGCTTGTAAAGCTGAGGAGAAAATTTTTGATACCGATCAGATTTACGAAGCGATCGCGGTACTGGACAGAGCAAACGAATTGGCTACTGGTGGACAGAGACTTCGAGCTCCGCAAATTCTTTCTGTTCTCGTCTTTCTGAAATCCACCGCTTCTTATCATGGTAAACTCTGCCAGATTGAGAGTGGAGAAGGTGAGTGTAACGAATCATTCAGAGTTCGATGAATTTTTGAAAGTATCTTATAATTCGTTCCAGGTAAAACTGTGATAGTGTCGTTGCTCGCGACTATGATGATTTTGCAGGGAGAAAAAAGCGTCGACGTTATTACGAGTAATGCTGTATTAGCCCAGGAAGGTATCGACAGCAGAAAATTGTTTTATTCGATGTTTGGTATTAGCATAGCGACGAATGCTCCTGATAAAACTTACTCACAAGGACCAAGAAAGTGTTATCTGGCAGATGTTGTTTACGGAAGCATTAGTGACTTCCAATTCGATTATTTAAGGTATAAGAATTTCAAATATTCGACTGCAAGATGGGATAATACAAGGATACTAAAATCATGTAATTTTGTTATTTTTAGAGATACCGCAGAAGGACTGGGGACCTTGAGTGGCAGACAATTCGGTCGAGTTATTCTGGACGAGGTTGACAATATGCTCGTTGATAACGGCAGACACATAGCAAAGATATCGTCGCCTTTTCCAGGAATGGAAAATCTAAAGTACATTTATATCAAGATTTGGTGCGAATTATTAAAAGTAGAATCCGAGCTCGTCGACGATTTTCAAGAGAAACTAAACGAGTTTTCGGACTTAACAAAAGCGAAAGAAATGGCCATAACGGAATTTATTAAGATCTTTGACGCGTCTATGATCGGCCGTATAGAGGAGCGGATAAAAACTAACTTGAAAGTAAAACAATTCACTGTTTCTAATATGTCTAATTATAAATAATGAGCTAATTATTTTAGAATTTATTTTATCATTGTTTTACAGGATCTCGATTTCAAATTCGTCCCCACACACTGTCTTAAATACGCAGAGAGCATGATACCAAAATGGATAGGAAACGCTATTCGTGCTCGATATTTCATCAACGAAAACGAGCAATATTCTATCAAAGAAACTAACGGTGAGTTCGCCATTGTACCCGTTGACTATAGTAATACAGGAGTCACTCTGAAGAATACTGTCTGGTCCTATGGTCTTCATCAGTTCGTTCAAATCAAGCACAATCTTCGCATCACTCCCGAAAGTTTGACCAATAGTTGTGTCTCGAACTACGCCTACATCGGAAAGTACGGAAATAAAATTTTTGGTTTAACTGGAACTTTGGGCTCTAAAGCCGAACAAGATCTTCTGTCGTCTATTTACAACATCGATTACGCGCGTATACCTTCGTACAAGACCAAAATATTCAAAGAGCTTAAAGGAGTCGCAGTAGCCGACGATGAATGGAGCTGCGAAGTAGCTTTAATGACTGTTGGATTGGTTCGGTCTACAGGTATGTACACAAATATTTCATATAGCTTCATTATTACTGAACAACTAAACTCATGTTCGACCATTGACATAGGACGAGCTGTGCTCATAATTTGCAAGACTATCTCGGATCTTCTTCTGCTGGAGGAGCAGTTCAAAATTATGGATGAACTTTCTTTAGAAAACTGTAAAATCAAGTTGAAGAAATTCCAGGATGAAGAAACCGCCGATGTAACCCGTGAAGTAGTTTCTTCAGGCGATGTGATAGTAGCCACGAATATAGCTGGTCGAGGTGCAGATTTCAAGACTTCGAAGGAGTTAGAAAAAAACGGCGGACTCCACGTGTGCGTTGGATTTTGTCCTGATAACGAACGAGTTAGGGAACAAGCATTTTTCAGAACCTCTAGACAGGGCAATGCTGGTTCTGCTCAACTGGTAGTTCGTGAGAGCGAAATCAAGAAATTACACATTGATACCAGTAATTTGAATGAGATCGATTTTGACGAGGTAATAAAATTGTAATTATTTTTTCGATCGTTGGAACGTGAATTTTAAAAATATTATTTTGTATCTTCAGGTTAAAAGAAGAATCGATATTATAGAGAGGGAGAGATTAAGCGATATAAAGTTCTCGAAAGTGGACGTTCTGCGATACGAAGATGCAGTGTTCAGCTTATTTTCAGATTTCTGCCAAGAACTTAAAAACAACAATGTCATCACTTGGGGACATTCGTATTCGATGAAGGATCTAAAAGAATTTTGGGCGTTTTGGCTAGAGGATCAGAACTTTGAGGGGAAGAAGTTTTCTTTGAAAGAAGCTAGCTTCATCTTCTACAAATTTAAGAATCATGAAAAAACAAGAAGGATCGTCGATGGTAGTATAACTCAGAATCCCTACTACGGAGTTTTACAGGCAGATTTCTTTTTGAAAAATGACGAGGTTGAGAAAGCAAAAGCTTCGTTGATTAACGCCATCTGCCTTAGTAAGAATGCCAATGTGATGTTTCCAGGTAAAAATTAATAAATCGTTATTAATCAAAAAGACATATAGATGTTACTATAATAAATGATGAGGGTATTTCGATTCGCAGCTTTTCTTACTCTCTTTGATTCAACCCTTGAGGATAAAGGTCCGTTACTTCTGAAATTTCGAAGTTTTCTGGGAAAAGTATTTTCATCTGATCATCAGAATAATGAAAAAATTCAAAATTTTTCCACCGAAATTTTGGAATATCTCACTATTTCCTTGGCAGGTCTCAGTCAGGAAATAAGTTTTATGGAAAATTACTATTTCAACGATGAATATAACGACGATTTCAAACTCGTACTCGTCAAGCCATCCAAGGGCAAAGACAATTTGTTAATTAAACATTTGGCAGCTAAACTCACTTGTTTAAAAGTTTATCGCAGCAATATTGAAACGTTGTTGGAAGCTCTTGAAGGTAGCGATACGCATAAATTGTGTATAAGCAAAAGAATAACTGATTATTTGAAAAACTTCAAACCTGACACGAAGGAAGAGAAACAAACGAAGGAATTAATGACCGAGCAAGAATTATCAGAATTAGGTAATATAATTCTATGTATATAATTATAGTAAATACTATAGATTGATTAAAATCTAGAATTTAATATGCGATTATTAACGTTAGGCTCAAAGGGAATGAAAACAGTGTATGGCGTGAAGAAAATTGCATCAGTTTCTGATTCTGACTTAGAGAAAGCTAAAACTCAAATTCTTGGTGGATTGACGTTGATAGCGCGAGCTACTGCTTTCCCACCTTTGACTTTCGCTGTTGCTAATATCGTTAGTTGTATGATTGCCGAGGCAATAGCATTGGTTGTTCTTACCTTTTTTAAAGAGACCAACAACATTGACGACATGCTGCACAAGGTTGAATACCTTAAAGGTAAGCATTCTGTCAATTTAAAGGCTAGTAATAAATTACAGAATTTAATTATATTTTTAAATTATTGAACTATTAGGTAAATCGTTGAATTACATCGTCAGTCTAATGGTATCAGGTGCATTAAATTACGAGGTTTGCATTAAAATATTTCTACGAATGGTTCGATGTTACCGAGAATCCTACTACCTACTAGAACACTCGAATGACAACGTCAGACTTTTAAAATCCGTCAATTCCACGCAAATATCGAAGGACGTAAAGGCCGTTGAGAATTACAACGATTACGGAACAACTGGTTTGACGAAAAAGGTTTATGTTCCAGAAACACTGGCTACATGTTTCTTTGAGAGCGAAGTCAGAAATACGATTATTGCGTCACTCGTTCATTTTATCGTAGATAAGAAATCTGACGACATAGAAAAAGGTAAAATAATATTTTCTGCAATATGTATATTTCAATTAATAATGTTTTAATATATATTCAGGCAAAGACGCCAAAGATAAAACAAAAGCTAAAAATCCATCTAAGAATGCAAGTTTTATTCAGGCTTCCGAAAACTTGCAAAGCATTTCGAAAATCGAGTCATATTTGTCATCTGCGTTGCCCAACAAATTCGGCGGCGCGTACGACGAATTGTGTAATCAATTCTCTAATGGCAAAGACTTTGTAGTCGTGAATTTAGTGCCTTTTGAAATGTGTTACAAAGATACTCCATACTCCGCAATATCGAAGTCCCAGATGCCGGCGATAGTAATGCTTGATAGAGATTACCGAGGATTACAGAAATTGCGTTGCGATGTGGGAAGTGTAATTGAATTTGATAAGAAGAAGGACAAATATTCGAAGACATATAGTAAACTACAGCAAGAACTTTTGGGAAAAGGAGAATTTTGGGCGGCTTTGAAATATGAAATTGCGGATATTTTGGCTGTTTCTAAGTTTTATGAACTTAATTTACAGGAGTTTGCCAACTACACTACGCCCATTATTCAGATGCTACAGTATTGTAAGGAAACGATTTTTCCTGGGGTACCAAACGGTTATTTAGCAAGCTCAGAGCAATGTATTGAAATCTTAAAACAATTTAAATTAAAACACGAAGCTTTTTAAAGGAGTTTCTAGAAGATTATATGAAAAATATTGTACATAAGTTATACTACAAAAGTAAAATTGTAAATATTATTGCGTAAGATTTATTGATATTATTTATTTAGTTATTTAATATTATTTAATTGAAATTATTTACATAATAATTCACCAGCTTGGAAATAAAAATTTACGATTGCGTATTGCACTGAAATTGAAAATTAAACGCAAATACTCGATCCCATGTAGAATGTGATTGTATTTTATTCTGTCATTATATTATACAATACGTATAAAAAACTTGTTATAATACTTGTTAATGAACTTTAGAGCAAGTATATTGCAGCTCATTATTATTCATTTCATTAATAATTGATATGGTGAATGTAGAACGCTGCTCAAATAGTAAACTCCGCAACTCTTTATTAATTATGAGAATGAAAGGCTTGCGTTGCTTAAATAATTTAATGATGTAAAAATCTTCTAGGAGTCGTATCGATTCTTCCACGGCAAGTTAAAAGAACAAAGAAAGCTTCAGGGATCAATGTTATATCTTTATGAAGAAACTGTAAAACGTTTTTTTGTAATCAATATTACATTATCACAATAATAATAATTTTATTAGAGGATGAAGTGGTAAGGATAAAATATAAATAATTAACATTTTCGCTACAAAAGGCACCCAATATAGTATATTTCATAAAGTAATAAAATACATCGGTGTTAGAAACAGTTACAATACTGAAAAATAAAGTATTATCAATTATATGTACACTTGTGTTGACAACTTGGGATGCAGTGAGTTCTAGCGAAGATCGTCATCATTTACCTTAACCAATGATCATCGGATCAACGAATAAATACCTTAAGTGGTTGGGCGCGAAATCGATGAGCGAATGGGAAAGTAAAATTGTATAAAGTGACTATTAGCAAATCTAAATCATTTGGTAATTGGTACCACATGATTATGACGGCTATTGGTTATTATGCCAATCAGCAAAATTACATGTTTTCCTTGCAAAGACAAATCGATGCAAAGAAATTAAAAGATGATTTTTCATCATATATTCGATCCCAAGATTAATTGCTGTTTTTCTGTAGAATTTTTGAGGATTCATTTGAAAGAAAAACAACTTTATGGCAATATTATTATATTATTTTAATTTTACTCCGTACAGCTCAATTGCGTCGATAATTAATTTTGAGATCGAGTGCAATATATTCGACGTAGAACTCACATCGAAAATTCCGTGTAAAATCGTCAAGAAGATATTTGTCTTTTTGGAAGCTAGATTTGCAATACACAGCGAGATAGTTACAATATTTCGGATGGAAAACTGCTACACTTCGGTGTGACAAGTGCCAAAAAAGCTCTCAACGTTACTTTTATTGTTCTCTACGCTCTACAATTTGTCTTCAATTTTTGTTCTATTACATAGATTTGCCAACAAATGAGAGCAAGAAAAAACGAAATTAAAAATAATCGCCTCGATTGAAAGTACGATTATAAATTGCGTATTAATATACGCAAAAATAAATACTTTTCGGTCGCTATCCACGAGATATAACCGCCAATATCTGGGCAGACCGTGATTTTTCAACATTAAAAATTAATCAAATCTCTTGTCTCTTAAACAATAAGAAAATAAAGGCTTTTTTCCTACCTTGTTCATTAAACTTGCTTTTTTGTCAATTATCTCAATAAATCTGTACAGGCGATCATCGTTTATACCGGATTTTTGTCGATTCTTGCGATTGTAGTTTGCATTACATTATTTTGCAATTAATAAACCAGCGAAAAAAATAGCGTATAAAAATATTTCAACGACGAGATTCGCAGATAGTAATAAAGATTTGTTAACGAGAGGTATGGTACTTTCAACGCGTAGTCAAACGTTGATCGTGAGTACGAAGTTATTGAATAAAACCGATAAAATTGAGCGTGTTACATGTACCGTTGAAGGAACGTTAGTCGACTGAAGGGGAGGAAAAAAGTAATTTCACTAAAGAAGAAACTTTTTTACGTACGTCTCGAGCGCGGGTCGTCTTAAAAAGAGCTTAATTTTTTGTTTTATCCACGAAGACTTTGAACCTAAGCTCGTCAAAAACAACGCCGCGCATATATAATAATTCATACAATGATAACGATGAACTTAGATTTTCTTAGATGTTAGATGTCAGAGTTAAAATCAAAATTTGGCTTTAGTGTACAGGCCAGGGCGTATTACAAGCTAAAATTACGGACTACAGACGATTAAAATTGTTTTACAAATGACTTGAGGTTAAGAATTATAATAATAATTATAATCATTATAATAATAGCGATAATAATGATAATTTTTAATAATAAAATATAAAATAATAATAATGTTATTATTATTATTATTATTTCTAATAACCTTAAAATTTACGTTTTTTGATATATTATCTGGAAAATAAAGTAAGAGACTATAATAAGATATAATGACGCACTTACTAAGTTGTATAAAACTTTTAATATATTACAATATCTTACAAAAAGTGGTATGTGTTGGTTTTCTGGGCATGTGCGTGATCGTTCGCTTATACTCTGACATTCCTGAATTTGTAAACTTGAAACGACCGTGTGATTCAAATGCTTTGAGGTGATATTGCATAACCGTGAATATACATTATAAATAGGGTAAACGTGTACAAAAGTTTGGAAAAGGCAAATGCAAAAAATAGTCAGCGTTTAGCGGTGTGTTTATATCATACTTTCGTGTACAAAAACGGACAATCTTTAAAAAATAATTTTCTCAGTCCTTGCTAATCTGTGTATAGGCAAGAACGACATACTAGATCCGGAAGCACCGAATCAGGAATGCCACGCTATTTCTTTGCTTCCTCAGTTGCCGCGGTGCTCTATCAGGCACTGTAGTGTGCAATACGCAGTTAAAAAAGAATCAACATTCGAGAGTTCGCTTGCGTTCTATGTTCTTTAAAAAATAACGGAGTGGTTTCACTAAATACCAAAACAATTTCGGGTACTTACATTATATAAAAGTAAAAAAAGAAAATGTATTATAAAAGTTGTTGTTTGGTTCAAGTGAGACTAACTCGTTTTATAACTAAAAATTAAAACCCGCTCATCGACTACAGTAGATTTTGATTCTTGTATGGCAATGCAAACACATTATCTTAAAACCCAAGCGAACCATCGATTTCTATATATCCTCCTTGTAATGATAGTTCATCTATACTTATACATATACAGCTGTGTGTAAACCCACGAACTCTCGGAAGGCCCTCGATCAAAAGCATATCTCGAGCGTGCATTCGAATATGTATGCGAGAAAAAAATATATGTATATTTATAAATCTTGTCAAATTTAATGGCTTATGTATATGTATATGTATAGTGTTAAAGTCGCTAAGGGAGGTTCGGTGCAAAATCTCAAAGATTTATAGAGACGTCCTGGTCGTAGGGTGCAAGATTAGCCTCCGAGGAGGAGGGCGAGGTAACTGAGGAAGCGCCGCTCATGGTGCCGCTGGCGCTCGTCGGCGACTGCAGCTGTGGCGTCGAGTGACCCGTCGGCGGGAACTGCGATGTCGGCGATTCGAGTGTCGAGTTCCAGTGGCTGCGATCCGTGCCGTCGCCGCCATCGTCCGACACTATCGATATATCGGCAATTATTCCGCTCTCTGCGAAAATTCAGACAATTCGGATTAATCATTACGCATACATATATACACATATTAAACCCTTCTTACTTTCATTTTCAAATACTTACCAACACTGCATTGACTATTTAAAGTGGTACTTCGATGATGAAGTCGTGGACTCGTGTCCAATCCCAAATTTAAAGTAGTTGGGGGCCCACTACTACCGCCGCTGCTCGAGGATGAGCTAACGGATATGACACTGTGAGGTCGCCTGCTGCATCGGCTTGAATCATCGCTGCTCGACACAGCTATCGAGTTTCTAAACCTTGGAGCTGCTTAAAAAGCCACAATATTAGGAAACAAATCAAAGAATACACCAAAGTCAACGTATACTGGATAGGTAAACTTACTTTTGGATAACTGCGCCACGCTAATGGAGCGATCATTGATCTGATCGGCGCTGGGCCTTATATCCAGACACGGTTTATTACCGATGCCCATGCTTGACATTTCAGCCAGGCGCACTTCTGTAAACGTTAGTGTTATAAATGTATTATGAATAATGATCCAAGGTTAATCGCGAAGTCAGAATAGATATACATACCTCTGTTTCGGAGCGCCTGTTTCCACAATAAGTTGCTGAGTTCTTCAGTCCAGGCTTTTTTGATGTCTTCACTGGCGCACTGCAAGGTATACGTGTCGCCGGGTTTCCTCTTACGGAACCAGATCTCGAACTTGGTGGGCGAGTCAGCTATAACTGCCGTCAAGCCTATATCCGTCGTCTTGATGCTGTGCTTGTAGATGTAAATGTCAAGATTCTGCAATGTAAATAAAGTAAAGATCAATATTGAAGAAAGCTTTATTGTTGTAGTTTTGCACTATTTCTCAACAAACGACAACGTGCCTTTCTATCGGGGAATCGACGAGCTTTACTGAATAATATAAGATCCTCGAAGAGAAAAACTTGACGAAGACACTTCTTTCCTTTACCCTGCCATACCAAGAATTCGTTTTGTCTCAGTAACCTACCCTGCTCTTTCACATTCACCTAGAAAAAAATAACAATCGAGATTAAAAAAATGTTCCACTTTTATACAGAATTCAATAATAACTCGAAGAAAGATTAAAATGAAAAAAGCAAACTCACGTCACAGTCCCGTAGCGAATCCATAGCCAGTAAATCATTGCCGTGCCTCAGTTGGAATCTAACCATCTGTTCAGCCGCCCTGAGGTCTGCTTCTCCTTCGACCATTGGCCTAGGTCCACCTTCGCTTCCGGTGCCATCCTTTTCATCTTTACTACCATCCTCGCTACCTTTTCCAGCTGACAACTGCTCGGATAAATCGGTACCCGCCTTGACAAGCTGTTGGAGCAGTAGCGCGTATTTCCCCATTCGCTGGACCGGCTTCAGTAGGTAACTCGCCAAGTCCATCTTGTCGCCCAACTCCATCTGCTTGGCCTTGAAAAAGGCTGTACCGTATTCGGCCATCAGCGAGTCCGAATTTGGCTTGTTCTTGTTGTACAGTGCGTAGAGGTAGAACTTCTTTTCCTGCAAGATTTTTCGAGTAAGATTATAAATTGAGGAATACGAGCGAGAAAAAAAAATTTTTTTTATTTTTTTTCATTGCCAAACTTGCGAACGCCCTCGAAGAGGACAAGGTGAAAAGTATATAAAGGACAAAGAAAGACAAAGGGAAAGTAGCTTACATGGCGTAGGAAGCACTGTCCGACCATCATCGGCGATTGCTCGCACTGCTCCAGCTCGCGGAGGAAGTATTGACTGTGGAACTCGTAAATCTTTTCCACGTTACCGAAGATTACGTTTCGCTGGCCTCTCAGCGACTGCGGAATGTCTTCTCGAACTAGCTCGGGTATGTAATTCTGCGAAAAATTTAATGCGGTTTTCGGTGTTATACATTATGCTTTTTTACTCTTCTTATACACGTATAGAATGACTATGCAAATGAGAATTGCATTTTTTATATGGTTTACCTCTATTATGTATTCGAGGGATTTCACGTAGTCACGTTCAGTCTGGATCATCTCCCTCATTATAAGTAATATGGTTCTGGAAATAGAAATGAAAATGTGTTAAATATATTTTCGTTGAAGAAGTTGGCTGCCGCTGGTGTAACGTTATTCTTGTTGACATAATTATGCTATTATAATTTCGAATATAAATATAACTAATGCGTCCAACGTGAAAAATATATATTCTATATGTGAATGTTTAGTGTAAAATACATTCATTTAGAGAGAAAGCGTCAGAAGATTAGAATATGGGAATTCATCTTAACCGATAAATATGTAGGCTATTCTAACGTTTCCGCATTTAACATTCTTTTCAAATGAGATTCAAAATTGCTTCGAAGTTTTTTTTTAATGATCCGGATATTCGAATCCAATATTGTAATTTATGTCTGTATAACTTATAAGTAAACAACTTAATTTTCATTCATTATCAAAAATAAAAATTTCAAAATAAAAAATTCTGTTTCCTTGTGAGCTATCTTACGTTTCAATTATTATGCAATCCGAAAGTTTCCGAATTTTTTCTCGGTCAGTCATTGTGTATTATACTGTTTTTCTTAGACTCTAAAAGTCAAAATCCTCACATTTTCAAACTTCCTCTAACGTTTAACCAAGCGTTATAAAGTAATCATATTAAGAGTTATGATCATCGGATAATCCTTACTTCTTAGCCTTCATACCGGGCGCAATACTGGGCGCCCGATGCAAGTGTGAGTTGACGGGTGGTTTGACGAGTCTTCGAGGCGCTTGTGGACTCCTGGGAGGCGTTCTCGGAGGCGAGCAATCCAATAGCTGTTCCGCGCTCTCGCGAAGTTCTGCGATGTTGTCGAGAAGGGCTCCTCGACCTCCGGCACCGCTTCCTCCGCCGCTTCCACCGCTGCTGCCACCCAGACTTTCCATCGCTCCGGCATACGAAGCACCGCTGCTGTCGCTGTCGTCCCAACTTGCACCTATTTTTTGTTAATAATTTCTTTTCATTAATTGTATTTTCAAAATTATTATTTTCAATTAAGAATTTCAATTCGGTGAAGTTTTTTTTCCAAGATATATGATTTTTATTGATTTTTATTTAAGATGCACGCTATTTATTAGCTATAGAAATAGATAATTTTATTTAGGTAATTGCAAATTTTATGCTTCATGTGTACGTGCATATATGATCTTTGTACTGTTATAAGTAATGTAGTAAGTAATTTAATGATATACAATAATATGCAATGTATAAGTATATCTAAATATTGATCGAAAAATTATTTTATCATATATTAGATGCCTGTATTCAATGTATAAACCGATACAGTTATTTGGATTGAGTTCTCTTTTTCTGTGAGCAATAAATCGTTTCGAATTATTTTTAGAATTGAACCCAAGCTTGACAGGTCTTGACTCCTTAAAAATGAAGATTCCTAAAATTAGATTTAAAATATTTTAACAGAATAATTATTATTCAAAGTTAAAAACTGTTTTTTCTAAAAAATTTTTTTGTGCATTCAATTGAAAACCCGCGTTTGTATACAGCAATGAGAATATTTAAGAGCATCCTAATAAAAAATTGGAATTCAATCCATTCATTCCTTTGGAATCTTACGGGCGCAGTGAATTTTCTATTTTGTGATGCATTTAGCCATCAAAGAGACTTAAATCTCTTCATTCACAAGCATATCATAAATATATGCCGTAATATCGGAAAAGTGTAAATTATGAATGCATTATTGAAACTATTTTAAATTCTAATTTTATGAATCATAATTTTAAAGATGTCTTGCCCCCTAAAAGGTTTTGAAATTTTTATAGCTTCTTTCAATATGGTATATTAATATTGATTTTCAACAAAAATACTTATATTTGTAAATAATACGTTTTATAATAAAAAGAATGGAGAGTTTGTCATGTGAATAATAATGCAAAATATTACAGAATAAATTTGGTGCCATTATTTGAAATGCATTAAAAGCAGTAAAAAGTATATAGGTATAAGATTTTACTAAGTAGCCTACATAACAGAACAAATAAAATAAACTCACGTTTAGCCAGTGCATCATCCCAAGAGTTAGCCGAGTCAGAATTAGCTAGACTCCGCCTCCTGGCAGGGCTACCTGGCGCCGAGCAGGTCCTCGTCATCTCGAGTGCTTCGGCGCACTTGGCCCTGGCTAATCGGCATTGCTCGAGCAGTATCTCGTTGCCGAGTTTTTCCGCAAGGGCCATCATCTCTGCAAAGTGTTCTGGTGGCAAAGGTGGTCGCGCAGCGAGGAACTGTTGGGCACGACGCTCGCCGGCGAGTCGCGCCTCCTGGGCCCACTCGTAAGCCCTGTCTTGCAGCAGACAGCATCGGGACGTGTCCTCAAGGTACTCGCGCCGGTCCTCTAAACGGGCGCCAAATCCTCGAAGGTGATGCTTTAATGAGCGAGCTAACTCGCGAAGACCAGAGGCCGAGGCTGCCTCTGCTAGGTCGCTACCTTTATCAAGGTGTCTCTGTAAAAGGGACAAAAGTAAAATCGACTTAATTGGATGTACAATTTTTTTCTCTCAAATATTGTATGCTTTTTTTTTATTTTCAACCTAAAGTTGGGTGTTGCGTTGATTGGTTCGAGAATTTAGTCGGTTGGAGCGTAAATAAAAAAAAATGTTCGTGCTATATCGTAAAGTATAAAATGCGGATTATTTAAGCGATTATAAATTATAATCATCTTCGTTTTTTTTCGATATGAACTGAATTCCTTGGCTACTCTCCGATATTTCCTTATTTATTATTTACAATACACCTATACTGCAAATTACAAATTATTGCTAGTTAGAGTAATAAAAATGGGTGGATGATAAAAGGAAAGCAATTAGCTGAAAATGTTGCGGAGGGAGAGCTCGGAGATAAATTTCGAGAATAAAAGTTCTACTACTCGTCATCCTTTTATCGAGGCGTTGATTGGCAGGCGTGACAACGAGTCGCCCCTGGCGACATATGGAATGAACCGACGCGTGACACTGCACAGCTATACAAGGGGCTGAAAGAGACGCGCAACAAGAGATAGTAAACATGCTTCTGTGGGAGCCTTATTGAACCAAGCTATATGTGTGTGGTTCCCACAAATACATTTCATCGACGAAATAGTATAGCTTATATTATTCTACAAATAAACCAACGAAATATTACGTCCTACATTCTCTTTGTTTCTTTTCTCTTTCCATGTGGTACATATACCTACATATCGATCGTACAAACCTATACGCGCCGCCGATCGATTTCATATCATTAACATAAGAAAGCGATCACGATCTCCAAAAATTAATAAAGTTGTAGACGATGATTATGTGCTTATGACATGAAAACACGAGATAGACAAATGCTCGGTGAAAGCAATGCCTCTGGGGAAGAGCAGTTCATTGTATTTCCTCGCCTTTATCTCTATTTCATTTCCTGCGAGCTTGCACCTATCAATGAACGGTCGAGTAGTCGAGGCACTCAATCACCGGGAGAAATTCTCGTTGTGCTACGACTCTATCAATGAATAATGTTGTCGAAAGATAATGATAATGCGTGTCTTCTTTTTGTTTACGAAACATTGAGTTATTTGTTTAATGAAATAATTATGTTAATCTTAAATCGTCGTAGTTGTATATCAATGTACTTTGAAATATTCCACATGAATGAATGACTGGAAAGATCCAAAGCAACATCTTTAAATGAGAAAAATCAAATGGATGAAAAGAGGCAAACGAACACTTAATTAAACTCGCTGCGACGGTACACACAGAAGGACTTTCCCCTGCCAAAAATCTCTCAATAGTTCCGGCAATACCGTGAGCACACAGAAGCTCATAGAGGGTGTGTTTAATGTACACACACGCGTCATGATGACTAGTCACGTGTCTGGAAACGACGATATTGAGCAGGGCATCCCAATTTTATAGTAGCCCCCAATTTCCTCTAGATAACTTCTTTGTAAGTGGTTATCGACTTTCTATTGGTTCTTTTTGCGATAGGCTCAACTGTTTTGTGCAGTTATTAATCGGGCTTCAAGGTGTGCCCATTGTTCAGAAATTTCGTGCATTTATATGATACCGATTGCGAAAGACTCTTGCAATGGACTTTTTACGTGTGTAAATAACTTGTAAAAGCATTAATCTTGAATTTAAACAATATAGTAGTATAACGAATTGATTACTTTTTTTAATAAAAAATTTGGTCTATCTCTTCGTTATGAGAAATTGATTAATTTTACTGACAAGTATTAATTGCTGTTCTTATCAACTCTCGATATCTGAAACCTTCTCCTCGTCGATAAGTTAAAATAGCGACCTGATTTTGCAAGCTTTTGTCAATGTACCGTATCATTAGCAACTGTGGCTGAACTATTTAATTAAAAACTTGTTATTTCAATTTCAACGAAACATCAATTATTATTGCGATTTATTATTTCACCATAATCTTTGTAATCTTTGCCTATTCTTTACGTACTTTAAAAAACTTAAACGCGAACACAGCTTATCCACAGCACAAAAAGCTTCCCATTCTCATGCTTACAACAGGTACGAAGACTAGGAAACTGAAGGTCTTGGAAAATTTTTTGTCCTATATGACGGAAGCAATCTCGTTGTGCAACCGTGCGTTTGCATCGCGCACACAGTTCGTTTAGCGAAGAGCCTATATAGGTTTGCGTGCATTTAAGTAAATTTATTCACAGGTATCTAAGTGTGAATGAGAAAAAACTTTCCCATCGTGCGTCTCCCCCTCCCCTCTTCAGTCCTTCTCTTTGTGCCGCCTCGACGTACAAACGTTTGAACAAGAATTTCCCGATGCGGGAAGAAAGAATATATGAGCCTCGAGGAATGCATCCACGTGTTCGTCTTGGATCGACCATGAGAGACTACCTGCAATACCTTCTTTTTCACTTTTTCTCTTATACGCACAAGGATCTGAAAAAT
Source organism: Apocrypta bakeri (assembly GCA_018906985.1). Lineage (NCBI taxonomy): Eukaryota > Metazoa > Arthropoda > Insecta > Hymenoptera > Pteromalidae > Apocrypta > Apocrypta bakeri. Next base: position 5,365,692 of record JACCIA010000003.1, read on the forward strand.
ACACACTAGCGACGCACCTGTAAGCGTATTTTTTTCAATCGAAGAATATCTTTTACGTTCCGGAATCGAAGAATACTTTGATAAATAATGAGACAAGCTATTCGTGGTAATTATTTCTTACGAGAACTCATGTCTACACACCGCAACAGGAGAAGTGCGCGATTTATTGCTTCTCAAAAATTAAATGACCACGCGCGTCAACCTTTAATCTCCGAGGAAATCATTACTCCTTCGCGTTCTCCTCGAATACACTCCTCAGATAAGATGTAATCCAACCGGTTTTCTTTTTCTCTCTCTTTCTTCAATTATTGCAGACTCGCCTTTACCCGCAAAATCGATTTTTACAGACCGGCGTTTAGTTTGTTTACAGCTATATAATAGTTGTTCTGCGAAACGTGCTGCGATATTTTTTCTCATCGACGTGTGGGGAGTCGAATGTATTGGAAATGCACGTGACGAATATATTAAATATGCATAAGAATATTCAATCGAGCTATATATCCTTATGTTATTATGATTATATTCATACGGTGTTAAAAAGTGAAAATAAGTTTTGCACAAGAGACCGGGACAAATATAGAGTCGAGAGAAAAATTCCTCGGGCGAGGTCGATTTGAAAAAGCATGCGACGTGTATTATCTCCCTCTCTGGTGGTATACAACGTATATATATAGAGGAGTATAGAAAGGAGCGCGTTCACGCATAATTGATCGAGCGTGAAACCTAGATTAATTAAGTTAGCGTCTACCTCTCTTTCTCTCCTGGTCTCGTGCGGAGACTGCGTTGGTTGTCCTTTATCTCGTGCGGTATATGCACGTGCACGTATAACGTTTGTGCTTTTGATTTCCTTCTCTTTCACGTTTTTTTTGTTTTAATGAGTTTTTTATTCCGAATGATACCGCCGTTTTGTTTGTAATTAATTCTTCACGGATTTTAGAATTACTTTCCAACAAATATGAAATGCACAATCTATGGATTTTTATCGTAGATATATTTTAGGCTTTGCTGTATCGTTGGTATATCGATAAAATTTAATTCGCACAGTAGTGATATTCATTTTCTTCGTGTGTTAGTCAGCAGCTGTTTTTAAGAATTGCAAATAACGAAAACGGCGTCTTATCATCATGCAACGAGCCGCGCTTTCTAATTACGGGACGAGCGCGTATTTTCACATTTTATCTATTATCTATCGCACGCGAGTTCGACGCAACGATTATTTTTCATTTCGCGTGCGATTGTACGTTCGTCCTATCAGAATAGCTCACTCCCGCGAGTATCGATAGAGCACGTCGATGAGGTGAAAAGCATCTATTATCAGGACTAGCATGCTTGTAAGGTTTAAGTTTACGGAATCGGTTATGATTCGTTGAACTCATTGCGGCCAAGAGGAAGTAAACGTGCGTTTCGGGGTAATTTTATACGCGGAAATAAAAATATTTTTTCATTATATGCTATTATTGTTCATTGGCGGTAAGCTTATTTTAGATAATGAAATGTTGAAAAAAGTATTAACTGTCGGAAAAATGAAAATAATAAGACTGTGGTGATTTAGCCGGACTTCTTTAGTGGACGACGATTTCTCGCGAAAGGCAATTACTGCTGCGCATAAATTGCAATTCAAATATAGTGTGACTCGATTAATTAGATAGAAATGTCTTTCGTATGAGCAGAATTTGATTATCCCAGATTAAATTATTAATTAAACAGTCTATTTAGATATTATCAAGGAACATTAATTAATTTACGCGTCTTTTATATAGAAAATTTCAGTGATTGGCGTAAATGTGTGCACGTTCTCGTTCGCCGACGAAGGCATAATTACTCTTCTAATTATGTTTTAGTTTGGATAAGAAGCCAGAAATGAGAGCGCATATTGGTTTCTTGATTTACTCGTATCTCTTATCGTTATATATACCTGCATTTATACAGTCGAGAAACTAGTTTAAACATAACTCGAATCTGTGAACGTACAGTAAAGACTGAATAAAGTACATTAAAAGGCACTTAACCCAACAAAACAGGTCTTCGCGAAAATATATCAAACGTCAAGTAATTTTCATAACTAACTTCCTTATAAATGTACAATTATACGAATAACGAATATCAACAGTCACCCCATAAACTGTACCTACGCACATGAATATTCCTTGACTTTCTTGCACGTTTCCCCGCGCAATTCGAAAACAAACACGCAACAAAAAGTACGAGCGAGTTCCGTTCCAATTAACCCGAGCGTTACGTAAAAAAAGAAGCGAGAGCGACTAAGAGAGTGAAAGAAGAGTCAAGAGTGCAGTAACTTATTTCGCGTTTTCGAGATCGAACTTGGCGAGCCGCGGATAACAGCCATGATTAATAACGGAACTTTTGCACCCGCAAAAGAAGACGGTAAAAAAATTTACCCAAATTTTTTTACCGTCTGATGAATCAAATTTTAGCATGTGAGGTTAATTCCAACGAATTAATGCTTTTTCGGGGTTCTTGAACACGGACTCTGACTATCAATAATATTTTGTATTAATAATTTCCATAAACAAAGCGTACGAAGAATATATCGATGTATATATACAGAGTTGAAGTTTGTTCCGATAGAATCTCAAATTCCGGACTTGCAATATTACACGAAAAGTAAACAATGTAAGGCACCCTCGTGGTCATAAAATAAATAGAAAACCCGAATTAGCGATAGAAGATGCGCGATATATCTCGCATATATAGTTTCCCCTAAAAGAACGTCGGAGCATCGCCCCTTATTTTTTCATCCATAAATTGAAGCTTCCGTTACGCCTCCTCGTACGATCTCTCTTTCACACGTACACGCGGCACGGACGTATACATATGCACTCGGTGTCGATGCTCGATAACAGCACGAGTCTTGAACGCGATTCACATGAGATACGACTTTTTTCTTCGTTTCTCTCTCTGGAGAGAGCTATTGGATAGTATCGAAACCTTCGAAGGTATCGTTTTTTTTTCAATGCCAAGAACGAGCTTTTGGAATTTTTGGACGAACGGGGGAAATTCCAAAGTCACGTAATTGATGCGTTGCAGTTATATCGAATCGTTCGAAGAAGCTGTAAATCAAGCAGTGCGCAATTTGTAAAAAGCAATTTTCGATTATTCAAAATTCACGTCTTCAATGCCGCGTCATCGCAGAGAGCAAGATCCTTCTCCCTGGCGCGCAAAGTGAAATGAAATATACCACGTTGATTTACGATTACACTTTTCCTCTCTTTTTACGTTTGTTTAAAACTCAAGTGTGGAAATTTCTCCTGTTAATCTCGAATGATATATTTATCAATTACCGGTTCACACGGGACGAAATGCAATCGAAACGAGCTAATTTTCCGTCGTCTTTTTGAACTTTGCTCGCGGTACATAAATTAAGTAGCGCGCGGATAAATCATTTTTATCTGCTTTTAACAATTACAAGAAAAAAAAACACTCGCACTCTAGTACATGAATTATTCTCAGAAGCATATAGTTAAAAAAAATTAGATCCCTTTCGTTCGATAATCTAAAATCAAAACCCTCCCTCCCTTCCTCTGTCTACCCGTATTAGACGAACGCGATCTCGTGCTCACGGCTCTTGATCTACCTTGGGCTCACGTATATATATACATATATATTGTATATATACATACACACACGCGAGAACTTGACGCAGCAGTATTGTACGCCGTGAGGCGAACGGGTCTCTGACCAGAGTGGAATGCCGCGTGCAAGAAAGTTGCACCTATACGTGTGCGTCCCTCTCTTACTCGCTGTGTATACGAGTCTATATAAACCGTGCGTTCGTTCGCTGCCGCGTGTATGTGCGCGTGTGGACAAAGGGAGGAGAGATGGATGGATGAGTACAGGAGGGCGGAGCAGCGAAGATTTTGAGCTTTTTTGGGTAGGTCGCGACTGAGGTATTTTTGGGAAATTCACCGACAGGAGGTTCAAGGTTAGAGAAGAATCTCGGATATGATTTCGGTGTTTCTAATTATTGATGATAAATGGAATGTGTGTTTGAATTGTGATGAAATTAACGCAATGTTGTGATTCCAATACTACGTCGTGTTGGTAAAGCGTTCGTAATGCGATACATCGAGACTACGGAAGCTCTTGGATGGAAAGAGAAAGCGTCTACAGGCACACACTTATTATACACCTGTTAGAATTCATAATGATAGGCAATAATGTTTCGACGATCCATAATGAGCGTCTACACGGGTACAAGAGAGCAGCAGATAAAAAGCGTCTAGCACTGCGTGAGAAAGTGTCGAATAATCCATTCCGAGAAAGTTCAATTGCTGTCGCAAGTACGCGATCGCAGAATTGACATTCGTCTCGAGGTAGATGAAAAACGTTTTCTTTTCAATTCCAGTGGCATATCGGCTCTTTTTAACTTACGCATCCGCGTTAAGTTGTCGATCAATGAGAATTTTTATACGTACCTATTGACGGATTAGCCAAGGACTTATCTCACGCTGTTCCTGGTACGCGTATTAGAAAATAGAATAAATAAACTGCGTTACATTCGATCGTATAACAAAATGCACTTATCGATCGACTGTGCATATAATTCAGAGCTGATGTTCCGCTACAATGCAAATCGGTATAGCATCTCGCGCATTAGATAAAGCTCTCTTGGACGTAAACACGCGGGGCGTCTGAATCTACGAAGGATCGGTATAAGAGAACATTTTCAACGTCCACGGCGACACACGCCAGGAAGAAGGAGCTGACCAGTCGGGTCGTATCGTTTGTAAACGCTAATAGCCGTATACGACAGAGAGAAGAACGATAAGAAGACAGCGGGATTTGTCGATAGGTTCGAGCGATCGAGACCTTCCCTTTCATCGGTGTTTATAATAGTCGAGGGGATACAACATATCTGGCTTTCTCCATGTGAAATTTCCGTTATTTTAAGGAGATTCTCTACACTCGAACTTGTCGAGACGACTGTTTTTCTGCCCTGCATAAACGCGTTCGAGTAAGAGAATTATTTTTGAATTGCCAGGAAAAAAATTGTCACTGCAACCGAAGAGTCGAGCTCGCAATCAAAGCTTTTACTCGGACGGAGAGCTATCCCTTCACAATGCACCCGATCAAGCGAGTCGTCGACTACGACCTCGCAAAAAAGGCAACAGTCGACCTGTCGTTCATTCACGACGAATTTCAAGCCGGCACTCGACGACAACTCGAGCACAATGGACCTTTTTCGCCCGTGGCGGACGCATCAATTCGAGAGAGAGAACGAGAGAGAGAGAGAGAGGCACGCGCAGTGTTATGTCTGCGAGCGGCCAATGAAGAAACCACTGATTGATGGCTGTACACTGCAGTAAAGACCAAGAATACTTCTTTTTCGACAAGTTCGAAGATCATTAACAGAGGACGGTCTTGACAATGTATTTTTTCTTATTCTTCTTCTTCTTCTTCTTCTTCTTCTTCTTCTAAGTATGTATATATCATACGATTTTGAACGACAGCGGGCGATCTTGAAAAATCATACATTTTGCACAACAGAAGTGATGCGAGTCTCAAGGACCACTTAGAATCATCATTCAATCTTGTTCGCGAAACAAAGTAGCGAAATAAATCACACTGCTTAAAAAATATTTTTCTTTCGTAAAAACGCTCAAGGCATTTCTCTTAGAGCGTGAAGACTATGCGTGCTTATTTTTGCGTACAAGCTTCTGCGCGTATTATATTGTATAAAAGAAAGACCTTGACCGCGGCAAACAGTAATTCAGTGGAGTATTAAAAGTCCTCCAAGAAAAACGATACACCGGTATAATATTTGCCGCTGCAGCGGCGGCGGTTCGATATATCTTTATCTCGCGCAATCTTCGCGCACGTTTTATCGGCTATTTATAAGGACGCTTTATCGGGTATAAAACTTTTATTATATATGTACGCCGATCCGTTTCGTCGATCTGACTTCGTAGTCGTAAATTAAGATATGGAATACCACGAGGACGTCTAACAGCGGCAATTTAAACAGGATAATCAAATTTTCATTAGACTCCTCCTCGATAATTCGACGACGATTCTATTAGGTTTGGAAAATTGGATCGATGCGCAGTTGCCTTCGCTAAATTAGCTTGTGCTCGCGTCTTTTATAGCAGTGATTATAAGCTCTTCAACCGGTAAAGCGATACACTGTATCTCCGAACTCTAAATTAACGAAGATAAAACTGATGGGCTATCGTCGTTACACCATTGCTATCTTCAAACGAGAATTCTTTGAGTCTTAACGAAAAGTGTAAATCAGCTGACGCGCAACGCTGACCCGGTTAGCCGCATGAAAGACGTATTTTCTTTTTGTATAGCTAAGCAGAATTCGAGTACGACGTCGCGGATCACAGTCTAAGTATACTTTCTCTCTATTTCAGATTGGCACAAGCGACATTTAAATGAAGTAAAGGAGTTGTGTTTTTTTACTTGCTGGAGAAGCGCTACGACAAAACATCGACCTCGTTAACGAGATGGAAAATCGTTGGAGTTATCGTAGAAAATAGAAACTTGCGAGAATTCTCTGTTTTTAGAAAATAAGCACTTTTTTCATAACATCGTACAATATATTATAAGCGACGTTAATTTTTCAAGTGTCACCAAAGCTGGTTTTCAAGGAGTCGATGTACGCGTGAACAAGCGATTTCTTGCGTGTATACGCACTTCGAACTTTCTAACATGATTACAGGTAATTAATGCGCGAGAGACTTCTAATGCGCATTGCAGATGTGTACACATTGTTGTACCATTGGATATTTGATAATTAAATGCTTTGAAGAGTGCGGACAGTTCACGATCAAAGGTATATAATTACGGTTAAAGGCATTCGACGAAAGTGAATTCGAAATTCAGCGTGTAATTTCACTTTTGCTATCGTCATTTTCATCCAGTTACGTTTCAGAGAACGTTCGCGATATTATTCCGTAAATTAGCTTTTAGTCGAGTAGCGTATCCGTAGGGAATTTTATCGACAGAAATGCCAAAGGAACGTCTTTCGTTCGGTGTATCGTTCGGTTAATCCCGCCGTATTCTCGCATCCGATGAAAATGCAAATGCTGTTACAGCTCGCGAATCTATCGATTTGAACGATCTCTCGCCACTGGAGTATACACGCTTGTATACGTGCGCTGAAGAGGAGCGAAAAACTTTCTCCCGGACAATTTTTTTACGACCAAAGAAGCCGACAAAAGGGAAATATTACCGATTTAGAAACGGGCACACGAGGAAAATCGTCCAGTATAACTTTCTTTGTATGATCACGTGGCCAGTTGATTTTCAAAGCAGGTAAACTATAAAGACTAAATTACATGTAAGAAATGCAAGTTTGCGCATATAAACATAATATTTTTATGTCGTTGAAATATGAACTTTAGGAAATTGCTTTCTTGTGTAAGCTGTTTTTTGTATTGTTCATATTTTACGCAACGGTAGTCGGTCTTAGATTGTTCATTGGAAAATCGACGTGATACTGTTTTAGTACAACGAACAGATGTGAAACAAGCTATTTTATTTTATAGATCAATAAATGAGATCGTTACATCATTTCCTGCATAATCGACTCCGTCAATCAACGCGGTTAATCACTCGCATTCTTTACTCGAGAGCAATGAAGTCCACCGGACAAAAAGAATAAAAAGTTGACAATCGAAGCAAATACTTTCCCGCTATCACGCTAACACATCTTCCTCGTAACGAATTCCTTTCCGTTCATTTAGTCTATAGGTATAACGCAAAAATAAACTGGCTGTGCTCGAAGAAACGCAAAACTCGCTTCTCCGTTGCAATATCAAAATTACTTTCTCCGCGCGATTACCGAGTGAGAATCAAGACACGACCGATACGAGTTTCACCTTGAATCTCCGGGTCCAATTAAATTAACATCGCGATACATCACGAGCGCGAATGAACATGTCGCAGGACTGCGGAAACGGGACGAGTTTCGCGGTGAGACTACGAGATTTATAGTGGACCCAGTGGTTACGTAGTTTGATCCGAGAGTATCCGGAATTCTCCACGCATTTTCGCGAGATGGACCGCGGGTCGCAGATTTTCCACGGTGCGTAAAGGAGCTTTCCTTAATTGGTCGCCGTTGTTCATATATATATAAGTGGATGATTAACGGCGTGCTTACCGTGCGAAAGTAGCTCTATGAAATTTAGCTTTCTACGGGCGAGAATTTGTGCGAAAATGATTTGTCCTTTGACGGGATATGTCGCTCGTTGGATTCTGTCTGGGTAGAAACGAAATCGTTTAGTAGTTCATTTCACACGACATAAAGCACGTAGAAATAATACAAGCCTAGCGCTCCTTTTCCGAAAATTCTCTCGTTTCCGATGGATCATTGTACCGCGAGAAGAAGCACTCGATTTCCGAGCTGTGCTGTGCGCGGAGTTAATGAGCCATCGCGACAGGGTGGCTACTCGTGAAAACGTATATATCTCGGCATGCTGGACTGGTCACAGTAACCACCTACTCTCTCTTTCCTTTCTTCGCGACCAGGAAGAATTCAGGGGACTTCCTTCATAGATAAGCTTCTTCGTGTATTTTTTTTTAAATCTGTCCTCGAGCTCTTCCTCGAGTATTTTGAATTTTTTCCGTGAAAACCTATAAGTATTGGAAATATTTGCGCGTCTTGCGTCTATCTCGAGAAACATAAATTCTAGACAAACCTACAGCTATGATCTTGTTAGAGGTCAGATACGTATATCCCCGAACTATAAATCGTTATGCAGAGATAACACGGTTAAGGGCAGCAGCGCTGTAAATTATTCGAAAAGGAAAAAATCTATTCGACCGCAGACCCAGTCTTCGCAGTGCGCGCTCATAATTTTCCGGAGGTGCAAGTGCATGCCGTGTAATAAGACGCACGAGTACGAGGCCCTTTCGAAAAAGGGTTAATAACAAAAATACTTTACGGTCCGGAGAGCATAAAACAGTGCGTTATATATCCGCGAAATTCGCGAAGCTCGTAAACTAAGATAGGGAGTGCGACGATGCATTACGAGCATAGCGACTTACACGTACAACGGCGAGAGCTGATATATAATTTGAAAGCGTTTATTGGACAGTGACGGGAAAAAATGATTTATTGGACGATGAGAAGTGTGCAGAGAGAAGCCTGGGCTTTGTTATTACCTCTTTTTCGATACCCTTTCGCGATTGTAAGTCACTACTGGGATACACGCGTTATGTATATATATACACAAGCATATTATACAGACTCTTGCTCAACGAGTCTTTTTCACCCCGAAATTTTTCTTTCCACTTTAAATTTTGACTGCGCGCCTTTCTATCGATAATATCTTTCTTACACGGTCGATAAATTCATAGGAAAAAAATTCTATTATACAAATGTGAATTTCTCAATGGCTATAAAATGCACACGCGCGATTGATCGCTATAAATAAATGCACGTAAATATATATATATATATATAAATATATATTATATGTACACTTCTCTAAATCTAATTTATCTTGTAAATGTGTCCTCGTAGAAAAAGCATGCTTTCCCTCTGTTTCAATACTTCTTGCGCAAAATAGATCACTAAAAAGTCATATATACGCAATGGAACCTCCGTCGAACATGTAACTAAATAGTGCTTCGCTTCACGGTATACACAGTGCGCGATGTATATATACATATATTGTAAGACGAGTAGCCGCTACAATTTAGAAACAGAGTAACAATTTTACGCAATAATTCTCGCGTAATTTTTTTACATCAAGCTTTTTCTCGACGTTGCGAATTCCCTTCTGGGAGATGTTCACCCGATGCATTATAAATATTTATGCGTTCGCCTGGCCAATTACGCCGTCTTTTAATCCTTATGTAACGCTCAGTGGCGAAATTGATTTCACACTGCTCTTATTATACATCGCTGAACAAGATGAGCGTTTATATGTATTTGGTCTTAATTAAGCCGAGTGTGCTGATGAATAATTTTGTGTCAAGGCAATTAAAATTCTTGAGCTGTGTTTGCGCTGTCGGAGTCGAATATATAAATTTGTCGAGTCGTGCGTAAATGATTTCGCTATGCATATACAATTATACATACATACATACGTGGATTTTATATTTAAAGATAAAAGGATCGGTACATCTTACTTTGCCATGGGAAAGATCGCAGTTACATCGGTATGGTCAAATGGAAACTTACCTGAAAGAAAAATAAAATTCTTTATTAATACAAGTACTGTAGCAATATTAGTTAAAGAAATGAAAATTCCAATGATAGTTCGCGAATACTACCCAATATGCTTTTCAAACTCATTATTTTCTCTTTCTTTTATTCTTGTTCCGTGGTATATAACATCGGATACCAAGAGACTATAAAAAAAGGAAATAGAGGAGCAGTGAATGTTTTGACATTTCGATGTAGGTTGTTGGCCGCGCGCGCGAACGTTTGATCGCGAAATGACGTCGTACAAAGCGCCTATATACAGTAATTGTACCGAGAGCTCCGTAATATCACAAGAAGCCAACGAGTGTCGGCTGCTGTGTAAAGGGCTTTGAATATCCTTTGGACTCTAATGGTGCGTTACTTTAACGTAATCGTTTCGAAGGAGGGAGTTTGCTCTTTTTGCTCAGTACAGCGTGTGCTTGTCTCTTGTGCTTGCGAGCTTGAACTCTTAATACTTGAGTCTCATTGAACGCACAAGCGAAGGGAAATTTTAATGCGATTTAAAGTGCCGATAATTAAATTATAATTTTGATAGTTCATAGGAAAGTTTAATTAAAGTGTACGTTCAATTGGAATATTAAACAAATTGTTTTCTTACAAACAACGAATAATTTTTTTACGCTGCTTCTATAGAGCTACGCAAAATCAAGCTAATATTTCGCCACAACGCCGAATTCCAGAGTCAATGCTCGCATTAGGCGTTATTGGAGCAAACGAGCCAGTTTGCTGGTCGCGCCTCGTAGTCGTAGAAAGCTGAGTTGCTATTATAAGCATATATATAGCTAAGCTCTAGTGTACGTGTATATATATTTATGTATAGAGTATACTGAGCTCGCGGGCACCGATACGGTTCACTGATCGTTGCACTAGCTGCAGCCAAGGTGTGGCGAAAAAATGAAAATCGCCCACCGGCTAAGACTTCTTGGCTACTTACGGCTACGTAGGTGCCTTTGGGATACGATAGAGGAGAAAAGAATGATAGAATGAGAGTTTTATTAATATGAAATTTAGCGTTAGATACTAGTTGGATATTGAAAAAAATTGAGTGATATTTGAGATCTCATTATGAATTAATTGAGAGTTTAGAGATAATGACGAAATTTTCAAATGCTAACACCAAGTATAAGAGAGAGAGCCTAATAGCTGCTCTCGCCTTCCTATAATCGAGAGCTATCCCTACATCAATTCAACTCTAAAAGTGCATATCATGTTTCTGATGGGCACGAATTACTCTCGTCAGTTTCAGGTTTACTTAAATGATACACCGATCTCAAGCGCATATATACTGGGTTTATGTCAAATTTACTAGCTGATTTAAAGCCAACAATCCAATCCAAATGATATATTTTTGATATCGTACAATGGATATATATCATCATTTTTAACACGTGAAATAAAAATAATTATTTGTTCTCCTATAGGGGTTCTACGTATTGTTGATGTAAGAATGGAAAAATTGTCCAGTTTTAAAAAGTTTACAACTATATTTCTGATATCGATCATCAGATAATCGTACGATTGTTCGTATATCTATTTGTTCCGTTCACTGACAGCTGTTGCGATTATTCATTAGTTGGATATACATTCATCAAAGTGTAGACCTATTAATCCTTCATGTCATAACGTCTACGCATATAAATATTCTCAGATCACAATTTAAGGGTCAGTTCAGTGTCAAGGTCCTTTCCTACCTCACTCGAGTACATGATATACGAACTCCAACACGTCCGACAAAAGACTGTAACACAATAAAGCCCGCAATTACCCTTTACCGTATAAATCAAAATCCACCGAAAATTCGCCACCTCTTGAAATATCTCCACCCGCATCTTGTCGCAATAAATCTCCTTCCGCGGTACGCTGCTACCGCAGATATCGGCTTGAAGAAAAATCTAACGCGAAAGCCGCGCGGTCTCGCAGCCAAATTAGACGTTAAGCAATTATTACCGCCGTAAAGGGCGGCCGTAATTCACTGGCGTGGAGCAGAGTGGAGCCGCAAAAAACTTGGCTGGACAAGCCGGCCTGTAATATTTGCCGTTTTAAGAGTTCTTTAGAGCTTCTCTTTCGTGAGGTATCTCTATACATATACAGACCCAGAGGTACACACATACGCACAAATATGTGAGCAAAACTTTACGATTGCGATGAACTTTTTTTTTGCTTTTTCTTATGGGGGTGGGTTACTTTGTATCATTGCGAGCTATTAGCGCGGTATAACTGCATGCGGGGCATTTATGCTGAGAACGTTGCGTGAACAAGAGTGAGCTAGGAATTCGCAGATTTACGAGGAAACAGTCAAGTTATTTCTTCAGCTTTGTGTATTTAAGGTAACGACCTAGACTTAGATTTTATTTTGTTGAACAATATGTTGAAATGCTCGTTTTCAAGAAATATTTCACGTATTCGATTGAGTAACATGTATAATTACTTATTTTACCCAAAAAGGGCCTCTATTAGAAAACGTTTGTTATTTTTATGACTCTTCAATAGTGTGATAATATTTTGTTGCGCTTCGTGCGCAAATAAATAGGTTTATTATAAGGCACGAAGAATTTTAGAAGCTTTTAAAATTTTTACTGTGCTTGTCTTACTATTAAGGCAATAGCTTTCTGTTTTAATAGTAAGTCAAGCATACACGTAAACTCATAGAGTACAAAGTTTGCCAATATAATAATAATTACAGCAGCATTTAACTCGCTCGGCAACTTAAACGTTCAATTTTCTCACTCCTATACCATCACGATCTCCGTGAACTAAACTCTTCCACGAATGAATTACAGCTAAGCCTATTTTCGAAATTTCCCATGCAGCCGGAAACAGTCGTTAAACCCCCTGTCCAACTTGTTAAAAAAGCTAAGAAAATCCGTGCAGATCCCCTCCTCGAGCAGTAAAGCCATCCTTCGGACAGACATCATGTGGGCGCTGATAATCGACGCCTCCAAACCCGCCCCCTCGTATCCAAGCAACTCGCGCGCGAGCGAGTCGCTACTCTCTTGCGCGTGGAAATTTTGCCGAAGCGAGTCTGTTATTTATGCGTCTTTTACAGCGCGATTGTCGTGTGGAGAGTGTGTCGACCTCGGGCTCTCTAATATCTCTTGCGAGAAAGCAAACGATATATACGTGTGTGTGTACAAATGGCGATTTTCATTTTCAGGGTCGTCTCGGATGCTCATATAAGCGCGCGCATGGATGAGAGTGTAATGAATGCGTATGGAAAGTTTGCACATTTATACATGTATGTGTGTACATGCGTTTTGTTCGTCCGATTGATAGACGACGATTTTTTTTCGCGGATCGTGCTGCACGCGAGTTTGGTGAAACGCTGCGCGAGAAAGGATTAACCGTGTAAATTGTCGCTTTCGTTTTATCGATCGTAAAATTGTGTGAGATATTAACATATGTATGAATGAAACGCACCGACGTGTCTCTGTATACATCATTTTACGCTAGCAATTGCGACGAGAGAAATTGCTTTGTAAACGCGAAGCGGATGCAATTCTCTGCTATAACCACTGTGAGATTACAATTAAATTAAGCACAGTATACAACCAATTTCAAAAATAATATTACTTATAACTATTATATTTCTATTATCATTTGATATTTTCATCAAGTTTATTATGTTCAAAAGTCAACGAAGCGAATCAAACGCACGGCGCCTAGAACAAATCCACTGCAATCGCCAGTATATATAATATAAGACAGCTTTAAGTACTACAACTTTCTTCCGTGTGCTATTCTTCGTGTGTATTTTATACATATATATACATATACATATAGTATATGTGTATAGATTAGAGGCCGACAACTTGGCACGTGCGTTATAATACACTCCTGCAGAGCTCTGCACGCGCACAATGCTTTTCCGCCAGGATCTAGCTCGTATATATGTATATACAATGTCTCCTGCATCCCTATTCAAGCGAGCCGCTGCCTCGGCACAATGGCTTCGGCGGCACATCTGCCAGTCTTCGGGGGACATTGATAGCGGGGCGCCTTTTGCGTTCGCGAACGCTACTTCATGTCGATTTGCGTGTAATCCAATTAATGGAAGTGTGATTTTCTTTTTTGCGGCGTGGGATAGGGCACGAAGAAAAAAAGGATTTATAGTTCTGCGGGGTGAGTTTAGCGATGAAATTTATTGCAGGGTTTAGATGATCCAGTTTGATATTCATTGGGATTAGAAGGTAGTGCGAGTAATGGATGAGGTGGTAGTGGTTGATTATAATAACGCGCGAGAGGGCTTGGTTATATCCTTCGTTTAATTTAGAATGTAAACGCACATGGGGCTTAACTAGTTTTGGAGTTTATTAAAAAAGTTTAGATTGCACAGAGTTAGCCGAGCGAAGTTTTAAATTGCCACGGCGTTTAATTGTTTTTATTCTAAAACTTCAGCGCGCATTAGTGAGGGAAATGTATGCGCAAACAAAGCATAAATCAATCGAGCAATCCTGTTCACATTTTGGAAAAAAGATTATTAATTCAATGCACGAAACATCTGCGAAACGCCATCCCTTGTACCGTAATTATTGCCCAGAGACAGAAGAAAGGACTTGTAATCCGGTGAATGGGCCCCGTCCCAAAAATCAGCGTAAAAACACGAAATGTTCGTGGCGTTTTTATCGACGGGGGACAATCTCCTATATATAGGTATATCTATGCAACCGGGAAGTTTACAGCTGTGTGGACAAAGCGGATCGGACGATGCTTTTCAAAACATAGAACGTCTGTCTACGGATTTATTGCGTCTCCCTCGATTCGGGATAAACATTTGGGGTAAATTGTATTGATTCACGGTACAACCGAGATTTTTCGAAGTACAGGAAGCAATTTTCATGGCATCCTCTATGATCAAGAGACTCTCATTTGGTAAATTGCTGACCATAAGGTTGTCGGTTTAAATGATATATGAATGAATCAATGGTGAATGGTATAAGAGCGTGGTCTTTCAATTGAGCGATTTTAAAATATTTGTGGCGTTCATTGTCATTTTCAGCTTCGACTCTGCGGGTAAAGGTACCCTTATTGCGCTACAAATTTTTCTTTTCAGAAAATATCGTATTAGTAGATATCTACATCATGTACATTTGTAACGTTAAATATTGAAAAGAAAAAAAAAAGATTTAATAGACTTTTACATCGTAATCTCAAGCCTTCCATCCAATTCTTATCACTCATAATTTAATTTCCGTTATCCTTAATGTCTCGATTACAAAATCTGGCAGGCTCTAAATTTTCCAGTCGATTTCGCTCACTCGCATTCTCCCCTCTGCATATATATTATAGAGCGACGACTCTCTATGCACAGCAGCAATCCTTTCATCGCGACTCTCGACTCGACCCACATAACAACCTAACCAAGAAGTAGCAACGGCAAAAAGAGCCTGTACAGCACGCGTATATAGCAAGCGACTCCGCCCCTGTAGCAGCAGCCGATAATACAATTCCTCCTCACGGCAGAGCGCGGCTACTTGTCAAAACATCAGCTGGACTGAATTCGAGACAGCAGCTTCTGTGCCCTGTGTAATTTACAGGATGCCCGGAGGCGGTACAACACGCATACGTACAATCACACTCACGCACATAGATGCACACAGACATTGCTTACGCGCTATACGTATAGATTTTCGCTATAGTGGGTCCTTGAAAATTCAAAACGAAGTGGCGGTTCTCGAGTTTCGACTCGAGCGCGCCAAACGGTTAGTGATTGTGTCTCGTCGCAGCCGGCACCTAATCGCAAATAGCCATGTGTGTCGAGTATAGAACTTCCATGTAGGAGAAAGGAGGGGAAAACTTTCAACTGGATAATTATTGCTTTTATGCAAGGGTTAGTCAGTATGCGACAAAGGTTTTTTTCTCGAGAGTACGCGATTACGAAAGGGTTCTAGAAGTATATTTGAAAAATTAATTTACCTTGATGATTATTTTCAAGTTGTTTTATGAGATTTCTAGATCGTAATTTCTCGGAGCAGCGACGGTTATAGGATCTCAATCGGTTGCGTAAAAGACACGGCGAGTGGAAAATCACTTAGGAACTTTAAAAAAAGTAACTTCTGCCTGTTGAGATCATTAACGTAACTGCATTACTTGCATTTTTCGATCAAGAAGGAAAAATGAGAGGCCGTTACCTTCAAGGAAATCATCGCAAAGTATCAATCTTCGCCAGACTCATCCAACTCTATAAAAGACTCAGAGTATAAAACGATCTTGCTCGATATACGCTCCATACACTTTCCCATCAAGTGCGTATGATAAAAAGAATCATCTCTATACAGCATGCAGTTAAAGGAGGAAACATCGATTCGCGTTTCGCTCAATTGCCGAGGATGCGCTCCGCTTTCGAACACTTAAACGTTACGGGAATAATTCCATAGCGGACGCTCTTGTTTCTTTTTTTTTACCTCGCGACTTACGTAAAAATCCAAGCATTCATAATAAACTTGGACGATATGTAATTGAAATTAGAGCGAATTAACCGCGCACTCATCAGAGACTAAAAACGGATCCCTATGTCTAGCGGGATAATAATCCTCCCATATAAGCAGAGGTACGCACAATAACGCATGTATATTGTTATATAAATGCTGGGGAGGATTGCGAGGTTTCGGTCTTGAAAAAATTGTATCGTTTACGTGCGGTATTATATAGAGCTACTGCTGTATGTAGTTTCATGAATTGCGTAACCTTTGAACACGAGTATATCATAAATGTACCATATGCAGCGTATATGGGTTACTCGAGATTATCGTTTCGAGGTAATAACGCGAGCTGCTTGTGCAAGGGTGATTTTTTTTAGAAGAAAACCATACATAGCGGTCGAACTTGCGGAGAAAACAAAACTAAATATTTTCTTTATAGAACATCTGTAAATCGTCGAAGAACTTATCGGTACATCGCATCTTCGCCAGCGATCTCCCATCTTTTTGTCTCAATACATCGGCCGCAGCGGAGTCCTCTTTATACATGCGATCGACAAAAAAAGCTGTGCAACAACTCCCTCTCGCGTGAAATCAATGTAAATCTTTACGCGGCCGAGCGAAAAACAAAGGGCAAAAGAAAGGACCCCGGAGACCGGAGACGAGCACCCGTGGTAACGTTTACATGTATACGTGTATGTATACATATAGGTATATAAGAAAGCAGCGCCAGCGCATCCATTCGTATACTTGAACGACGCACGCGTATATTCATTCGACGACCCTGGCTGTATTTCGAGCAAGACTCGCTCTCGGCGCGAAGGCAAAAAAGAATCGGCCGTATTGCTGCAACCGAAGAGAAGAAGAAAGGAAGAAACGCGCTCTCGCATGTATATAAGCCACACGGCGCGTTTTTGCGCGACGAGCCCACTGAAATATACGAACCAATAAAATGTCGAAAGACTATATGCCTGGTTCGCATTGCTTCTAAAAAAAGAAAAACGTGCGCGCGAGTACTGGGCATAGAAAAAAAGACGGGAAATATTGACGGGTACAGAGATGCGCACGGATTATGCAGGTAGGCGAGTTTATTGGCATTGCGTATAGCTCTTCCCCCGCGGCAACAATGCGAGCAAGAGGTGTAAGAGCTTACGACCAGGCTGACTTTTTTTTCACGCGCGTGTCGACGGTTGCCGATACTTTACTGCTGAGAAAGAGAGAGAGAGAGAGAGAGAGAGAGAGAAGGAATGAGAGAGAAAGCTATAAAGACTCCTTCACCTGCTCGTGATTATTAAGCAAACATTTTGCATGTAGCAGACGATTTTGGCAGAGTGTGTAGTTATTAGTATCTTATATGGAAAATGTCGTCTTACATTTTATGGCTATGAAATGAAATATGAAGCCTTGCCGAAGAAAGTGCATATATGCATTCGAATTTTATAGCTACCGAGGATTATATCATATATATAATACAGCTCTCGATAAAATATATAGCGGGAAGTTATAGAGTATATACGATCAGCGATGAAGTTGGTGCAACAAGGTTGCGTATGGCATTTCTTTCTTTCTCTCATTCATTCTTTCTTTCTACTCTCACTTATGTGCTATTGGTTTTTTGTCATTCTTCATCGCCCGCGGCATCGATACTTATGAGCGGTTCGTTTTCACTCGCTATATGTGCGCTTCGAAACGCAATCGCGCGTTATATCGTCGGTCATTTCACGACTTCTTTTCGCTTTTACCGAGCCGAAGATTTTTTTCTTTTTTTTATGCAAACCAGTATTTATCACCTGCACGTTATTGTGTGTTCTAGGCGGTTTAATGGCTACTGCTTGATTTACGTTCCGCTTGCACTATAATTAAAAGTAAGTCGGCGTATGTAGCTTTTGCAACATTCGAACTTAGGATAATGTTTTTAATATAACACTATTATATGCTACTGTTGGAAGTTATTCATTATTTTTGTACTAATGAAATGATTTACGTTTTCCAAATTGTTTCTGTTATTAAGCTATACATTCTTTTAAATTACTTAATGAATTGTGGTTTTTGTGCAGTGCTTTAAGGGAACCAAAGATTTTGGAGGATTTTTTATTTTTGTAAGTATTTGTGGAATGCGATTACATGCATTGAAAAGGAAAATAAATGTTTTATGTATTGATTTAAGATTGAAATCAGTTGCTTCAAGTAATTATTATGTGTTTGCACCTTCTATTATACACACACGCACATATATATATATATATATAAATATATATTTAATATTTTTTTCTCATGTACATAAAGGTTACGCACCTATACTCGATCAAATAAAAAGTGAAATAACCGGTTATTCTAAAAGTGTGTTTTATTATACACACATTTCTTTATTCCTTGTAATGTCCTATCAGCCAATTAAACACGTACATCTTTCGATTAATTTAAATCATATACAACATCATAATAACCCGGACTATACACCGCATTTAAAATTCAATTTCATTCTTCAATAAATATCGACGTTGGTGATACCTCCCTCATCGACAATAGATAGCCTCAAAACAAAGAGGAATAATAAAACCACGAGGTCCTTTTGTGCCACACTGATCGTCGACACGCCCAGCACCCGCGAATAGGTATATGCATACATATGCCCCTCGTACCAAGCGAGAGAGAGAGAGAGAGAGAGAGTGCCTTTATAATACCCCTCGGTGTAGGTACATTGTATTGCTAGTCCGAAGTTGTTTGGGGCGGCAATATTTTTTTCTACGACAAATTTTTGCTTTTTAGACCGCCCGGATGAATTTGCATAGAGAGAATTTCAATTTTCACGGATACGCACTCGGAATGTGCCGAAAAATTCTTGATTGCTACAGTTTTCAAAGTGAAAGATTAAAGAACGCGCGTATAACGACTTTGAAATAGCTCGAAACTTATGTTTTTTTCAGTGAAAATTTCGACTGCGCGTAAAAATATGCGTTTGAATTGCGTAGTACTCGAGGAGAGAGAGAGAGAGAGAGAGCTGTTTTTATGCTCGGCTTCATTTCCATTTCGCCGGTACGTCAATTTGCATATATCGTTGAAAAGCTCCTTAGATATTTCGTAACCGATACGCACACATCGATAAGCGACTATACCGCTGTAGAGAAGTCGGGATATCGATCTCGTTAAATAAAATACGACAGCGACGTTAATAATAATCCAAATCGACGTCCACGCGTGCCTCAGAGGCGCATCTCCTTCGATGCATCGCAGGAATAATACATACATACGCCGCGAAATATCCTCGGGATCATTTGTCGCGAGTCTATATATATAAGAATGGCTCTACGCGTACTTGGGATACGCCTCCACAGGGATATCATATCTGCGGGGTGCATCTCGCGATGACTGCGCGCAACGCAGCAAGAAGAGAATAATGAAATACATCGAGGGATTCGCAGAAATTCAACGCTGCCGCCGCTTGCGCTCACGCACAATGGGCCAGCTTTACACGCGGTACTTTTAAAAGTACCAGGGATGGAGATATACCTTGGCTTGGTTACGACTTTTTTTTACATTATCGAGGAATTGCAAATTTATTTGTAGATGTTGCTGGTATATATATGTCTATATATTGTGCAAATAAAAATTATCGAGTCATTGAACGCTGAGGTATTACATGGCAGCTTGTTTATTTTGTCAACGAGGGTTGTACCGTGGAATGCTAGATGCGGAATGCGATTGTCATCGCGATTCGATTCATTTTTCTAAAGGGGCGTGACTCTTTTTGTAATGCTCGAAGGTTCAAGTTAATATTGGTGATCGAATGTTTTTATCTAGATTTGAGCAATATTATTTTTGAACGAGTGATTAGAAAGCTTTAGAAAGTATATATTTCGTGTGTGTAAAACGAAAGAAGACTATTATATTATATATTATATTATATAGGTATAGCCCATTGTTTCGTATATATACCTTTTAACGTTATTTCCAATCTAATAATTTGAGCAAATCTATCAGTATTACCTAATAGAGATGGATATCGTATTAATGTGTCTTCTAACGAACCTGCGAATAGAATAGTACCATTATTGAATTAGCGAACCCATCTCTATGCTTTTCACATCGATTATTCTCCAGGATAAGAATTGTAACGAGTCTTTCGCACGAATGATCCTTGTTTTATATGCTTTCATAGATCAATTACAATTTTTTAAAAATTACACCTTAAATTAAAAGATATCTTCTAATCCTCTCTCATCCTTAATACACTATATAGAACATTTCTGAAAAACCATTGAAATTCGAACGTTCAAAGTCATCTGACAGGCGAAAATTTAGGCCGGAAACGGTCTGTACTATTATTACACTACTCCTCGAGAATGTGGCTAGCGACCAAAATCTTGCGCGGCTTACTTTTTCTTCAGTTTTTACGAGCGAGTCCTGGACATACGTAGGCGAGTCACGTGGCCCGAGACTTCGTGAGGTGAATGATTTAGAGTCGTAAGCCACTTGGTTTTTTCGGAACTCGTTGAATAAATTGACTTTTGCTATGTTCGCCTGAGGGTGTCGAGTAAGTTCGCGTATTGGCTCCTGGAATTTTCAAGGTGAGGCGCGTTAGTGTGTTGCGGATTTTAGCTCGTAAATTAGGAGTGTTGACGTCAATTTTTGCCGGGACTATTTTTTATCCGCACTCTAAGAGACGTATACTTAAGATATCAAAACAACGATCCTCTCGACTCTTTAATACCAACAATAGACAAAAAATATGCGAAGGATACTATAAATAATCCGGAATTGCAAGTTCTCTCTCAAATAACATTATCTCACTTTATCCAACGTACAATGCGCGATAAACAGTTCAACGTCTAAGCTACTATTTATCTAGTTGGTAATAAATCAGCCATCGAAAATAATAAATATTCCGGAAAATCTCGCGACAGCAAACGCGCAGATCTGAGAGAACCATATTCAGTAATATGCTCCCTCCCGCGTATCGAGTAGTATATGTACATAGAGTATCGAGTAATAAAGCATAAACTCGATTGCGTTTCTGTAAACGGGATTTATACGCGAAGTTTATATACGTTCGCATCGAGCTACATAGAAGCAGCAACAAGTTTATGCATCTAAAGAAACATTGAGAGAGAAAGACGGAAAGCAGAATAGAAGGGATTGCATAGATAGATAGAGATTCGAGATAGGGATTGAGATATAACTAATGAAAAAGAGAAAGTGGTGATTTTCCAATCGATTCTTATCGATGCTAGAGTCCCTGGAATCGACATTTTTTGACATCGAAGACTAGTGAATTATGAGAATTATTAATCTGTTATTGAAATATCAAGAATATATCCCAAAATTTGTTGTTTTGATGTTATCTTTAAAAGAAGTCACTACAGGTTTCGCAAGATTTAAGCAAGGTTACACACAACGAACATGTCATTTTCACAGTGGAAAATATGCGAACAAGAAAAGTTAATATCGGTCGTGTGAACGTATAATTTTTCTTAGATACTTATCGCGTTCTCATAGATGTATAATTAACAGATTTGTTCTTTTGATTGACAGATGGGCGATAAGCCGTCATGAATTTTCCGATAAGTACTTGAATCGCGAGCTCGTTACAATGTATCCCCTGGTGTGTTGCGCAAAACTCTCAATATGAACATTCGTTTATATCTGCATAAAATAAAAATATTTCAAGGAAATTTCATTTTTTACGGATATTATATTCTAATGATTTGTATATAGTATGAATAAATAGGTTTGCCGTCAATAATATTCGGAACAATAATGGCTGTACGATATATTTCACATCCTTATTAAAAAATTTAAGTTTCGAAAAATTCAGTTCGTTTACGAGCACCTAGATTTCCCATTTGGAATAATGAAACGTACTTTCACCGGAAAAAACATATCCAAACATTTTAATTCTCCCAGACGTTTGTCCAAAATCACGACCCTATTAAAACGTTAACAGCGTCTCAGAGTAATCGCTCGCATTTCTTCATTGCCACACGCGAGATACCGTCCGATTGCGAGTATGGATAATTTAAAGTCACGTATATACGCCGAAACGCGTGTACCGCGTTTAAAGTCGCACCGACGTGTAGCGGTACACGAGATTCCTTCTCATGCGTGCGATACTAATTCTTTGTGCGTGTTTACGCTTAGATTTAGTTACAGACCTAGAACTCGCGCTGACGATCATCTGTGCGTAACACTTTTCAGTTTTTATAATATTCTAGACGTGAGATCGTCTCCGCGCGTCTTTTTCTTTCTTTCAATTTTCCGTAAAAGTACGCGTGTTTTAATTATGAATAGAAATTCTCGAAGCGCGCGACTTTGAGAATGAACTGAAATTCGCTCTAAAGCTTTAGTTCGAGGGATCATTCGAGATTAAATCTGGTTATCTGTATTTTTTAAAGGAAGCGCATGATATTCACACCAAGAATACGAGGCGAAAAAATTAATTCTCCGAGATGTGTGTCTCGTTCGGAATCGAAGCGATATCCTCTCTCACGACTCGAGCCGATCAGATAATCGATCGCGCCGGATAATATCGTTATCCGTTGTATCTCGTGCCGGCTTAACGTTCGCTTCCTATTTACGAGATCAAGCTCGGTGTATGTGGATAGCCAATTAACATATTTTTCAATGAAATATTTCGTAACAGAGTCAGAGGAGGTTTTACCGATCCTTTCGATGTGTATATGTATATGTTCACGTTTTGCAAAAGGAATCGTCCCACATGAAGTGCCACAGCGGCGCCAGCTGTGGCAATAATTGTGTATAATATGGGTGTGACACGGTATGCCATTTCGATGTTAAATTATGATTTAGCTCGTCTCGACAGGTTTTAACAATTGCTACAGGGTAGCTATATGGGTCATATCACTTTTTCCGGAATGAAAGGAGAATTTTTAACAAAATTTTCATCGTTTATAATTTATTTCGCATGGATGAAGATTTCGTTGATCCGTGAATCGAAATACAAAATTGAAATACCAAGGCAAACAACGATTTGCATAGGCTGAACATCTATCGAATTTCGACAGGATGTAAATCGCTCAGCGACTCACTGAAAAAAAGGAAGCTTCGCGTAGGCGTCTCCGTGAGATTTCGCAGCAACGTACGAATGACAAAGACGTCGCCCGTGAGGTTTCGTCGTCCCACGCTACTACAGATAGTCCATCTCTCTATACGTTGTAATCGAAAGATTTAATACCGAAATCCATGTATTTCCTACGAAGTCAGCCTGATGGCCTCGAATCGACCAAAACATATTTACCGGTACATGTATGTCTTAACGCGATGGAGAATCAATCATTTTGTGAGTGCGAGAGATGAAAGATTTATTATTATTAGAGATGTAATGTAATTCCTGATCTATCGGCCAATTCCTTATTTGTACGGTACTGGTGATGGAAGTGTACATTATGATTTATTTCTCAGTTGATGATTCCGCGTTGAATCGCGTTATCCTTGTAATTTTCAATTACCTAATCAAGATGAGTAATTGTTACACTTTCCTTGCACTTATGTTTACAAGCAAAGCAGCAACTTTACGTGCAATCTTCCACCCACTGTACGATTGAAAAAAAGTTCGACGCCAGGAGCGTATAAATTTTCATTAAACACACAAGCTCGTGTTGCGCAGTAAAAGACGAAGAGTATCCAGGGAAATATGACGCGGTTGAATTCCGTCTCGTTTGCCGTGAATTTAACGGCTAGAAAACATCCTACGGACGCGTAATTGGCGAAAAACCAGTCCCTTCTACAGATATGCTCGGCACAATATCCACCCGCCGGCAGCCTCTACACTCGATCGCAAATTACCCGGTTATTATTATCGTGCGCCTGAGAAATCGAACGCTTTTATGCGTATCTTTATATATATACTTTTGTGCGAGTATATATACGCACATAAGCATGCCCGCGACAACGAGCGCAAAGAGGCGTAATCTTGAAAAATTATCATTATCTTGGTATGTAAGCATGTTTCTCTCTCACGTTGAGAACATTATCGCTGCTCTCAGAATGGATGGATTATGTGTTTTTACGGAGATTCACGAGTAAGGTATGTCTCGTGCTTTGTCTTCGATTGATCAATGGATTTAATTGCCCGTAAACCCGTTATTGCAGTAAACCTTACGATAATATTTGTCCATAGAATAATATCGCTTATTGTTCCTCATAAACAATAAGCTTATTATTGCTCTTTTTAATTGTACCGATGCCACGCGTGCTTTCCTAATACAACGTGTAATGGAAAATTCGAAAATTCAGGGAAGATGCGTCGAAATACAGCGCACGTGTACAAACAAAGGCACGCTGAAGCGATTCTCCTAATTCACTTCTAGATCACCCGGCAATGATAATATTATTCCGCATAATACCTATAACCTTTCCAAAATGAAACACCAAGGTATTTATCAAGATTTCACGATGCACCCAGTCGTCCAAGTATAACGTTTTCGTCGCGTGTAGGATTAGATTATACGAGGCGCTGCGAGAAAAAGAGGTTTTCTTCTTAGATCACCGAGACAAACAGGATCGTAAAGTGAGATCAACGGTCCGTTGTCACGCGTTTCCACTGTTTTTTAATGGACTCTCCAGTCTATGTTTGTCAAAGTTAACGCATTTCTATTAAAAATTCGAAAAATGTACATCTTGTACCATTTAAAGCGAAGAGCAAAGGAACATGAATTCTTCTTATCGCGACAGGATTCTTTGACTGGCCTGTTACAAGGCCCACACAGATGGACAACTACAATAAACGCAATCTTAAAATATTTTTATTAGTTTATTTTTCCTTTCGCAAGCTCCATAGTTATATTTCGCCAATTGTACGCGTTACTCGCGCGATAATTTATGAACACTAAGCTACGTCAGCAATAAAGGAACGGAAGTTGAATTTCAGAAATAATATTTTTAACCCATAACCGCAAGCAATATTAGATCTAAAAATAAATCTACTAAAAAGTTCCACAGCGATTGATCCTCTACCGTAATCCCGCATCTACTTCCAACGACTTGCATTCATCTATTTTCATTCCTCGCGTCGCGTATACGCCCCTCCTCCCCACCCACCTCCTCCCGAAAAGAGCGTCGCTCCCTAAACTTCAATTCTCTTTTACCTTATTTCTCATAGAAGCTCGAAGTCAACCCTCTCTCGAGAGGAATTTCACGAACTCGTGAAAGGGGATAGGAAAGCGCGTGCCTTAATTCAGCTGCGTATTAATACGTCGTTTTGGCTCGACCCTTCTTTATAAATAGGCGTGCATTCCTGTTAAGGTTCGAGCGGCTACATAGTGAACTAAGCGTCTTTGCGTAGGAAATATGTTGTAGTTTCATAAGAGAAAAACGGGCGCGACTCGTGACGCCTCTACGCGGCCAGGTTACCTAGATCAGCGTTTGTGTACCTGCTTATATTTTTAGCGGATGACTCGTGTGCAACCGGTTAGCTTCCGCGAGTCAACTTTCGCTATTATTGCCTAAAATTTTTGCCATTCATTCTAGTTGCGAGAATTCTATAACTTAATGCTTGAGATGTGTACATTAAACATGTGTTCATTTTATTAATAAATTCGGATGACTTTACTCGTAACCACGCACTTTAGCAAGTAATATTTTTCCGGTAATTTGTCAAAGAAACACGTACCGCATTCCACTATACAAGCAAATCGGATGGGTTACAAGCAAATAAAGAAAGGCAAAGCTCGTTACTTACGAGTCGCTTTCAATTTTTCGAAACGCGAAATGTACCTTCGCTCGATCTTCGTCTTAAGCTCACGTGTATTTCCTCATGGAATCAAAAGGTATCTTCTTGCATTTTACGCGCACGCACTTTACTTTCGCCAAGCGCAAACGACACGCGACCGCAAGATCGCTCTATATATCGGCGTAATGAGCTTCGGGGATTCATTACTTCGACCAATGTTATTCATCATCGTGAAACCAGTGCGCGACGTCGCAATTTTCGATCCCGCTCGTCGCGCTATGCGTTCTTTTGCTTTGCTTACGTAAGTGCGGTAAATGTCAAGAATGTTACTCAAACATGTATACATGCAATGTTTATTCGATTTTATAGCTATGTCATTTGCGGATAATTTTTGTAACATTCTTGTTGAGCATAAATCTTTCGGATGATTCATTCCAACTAATAAGATTCTCGATCTCCGTAACGGAGTGAAACTGTTAAAGGAGACGAATATTCACGCTATTTAAATATATCCGCGTGTCTAGCGGTGCGTAACACGCTGTATCTTTCGGATGATTACGTTTGAGGATGGAATAATGTCTGCGCTGGAGAGAAGCAACGGATTACTGTAAGTGCTCGGTGCGCGTTTTCCTCGCTTAATAAAGATACTACTGGTTACTTTTAATTCATGCACTGCTTAACGATTCTGAATATTACCATTAAATAATCGTAACGATTCATCTCTAAACGCTCAAAATTCATAAGCAATAACTATACACGGAAGCGAAGCAAGATCGTTCGCTTCGCTAGCCAATAAATCCGTTCATCTAGATGCGACGAAGCCCCAGCGAACTAAGCGATTTTTCACAATTAGTCGCATAGCCCTGCCGCAATCGCACGCTTCGTCATACCTTGTCGTATATAGCCGTACACACCTCGAGGCAACTGCGAAAGACGTCTATTTCTGGGCAAACTCTCTCCCGCACACCCTTTTTTCAACCGCTGCACTGCAATTACACTCGTGTGCGTATATGCGTGTACGTTACGAAACGCTTGGAATTGGTGCGCGGCATTGTGTCTTCTCGGATATTTTCTTTTCTCGAGAGCGTTGCAGTACGCCGCTGCGTGAAAAAAGTTTACCAATGTTCGGTCCAATTTACGTAGGCATTATTGTGACATTATCCGAGTGTACGCGTATAAAAAAGGAATTCAGCGACTCTCCTCGGATGTGATGGGTATAATTAAAATTCTCGGAGTTATAACTCTAATAAAAGCCAGATACTGGATTGTGCTGTGTTACTGGATTCTCCACCGTAAAGCTCGTAATTTTCTAGGCAAGAATAATCTGGAATTCCGCAAACAACTTCATGAGGTAAAATCGACGAGCTAGCTCCTCAGCTAGCGAAGCATCGTATAATCTCCCGCGTCTATATACGATCGGCCGAGCGCGGCAGCAGTCAGTCCTCATGACACACGCGAGCTGCTCCGAGGCTGGAAACGTAATATCGCTCCGGGTGTATATGCCGTCGAGCCGCCCTATAAGCCAGGGTCACGCATATGTGTATAGATATATACGTGCTCGTATGTACTCTATTGCTCCTTCGGAGCGAACCAGTTTTCTCGTAGGTAGTAGGTACTGGTATATACGTATACGAGATGAAGGTTAATTCGTCGTCTTTTTGCAGGAGGCGCGAGGTTAATGCTACGAGAGATAGATAGAGAGAGGGAGAGAGTTCCGTGTGTGCTGGAGCTTGTTTTTCCGTGGTTGGTTTTAGAAACGAATGGACATGTAGGAGGGCATTGGACGTAGCTTTATACTATTAATACGGTAAATCTTATACATTTTCGTTAAAATGCCTTTCGAAATTTCCTCTTCTTTTTTCTCTTCTTTTCTCTTTTTTTTCTCGTTTTTTCTTTTTTTTTCTTTTACAGCTCAAAGTAGCGTGAAAATATTACCGGTGAAGAATAGTTAGGACAGAATAAAAATACTTGGCTTACGTCAGCGGTCAAGGCAAGCGCAGCTATTAAAGACAGTCCGTTATCGCTGGAACTTACCTGAAACAGAAGACATAGAAAAAAAGTCATTAGTAAAATAAGAAAAAAGAGAAACAGCATTATATACGTGTATTCTATATATTATTATGGGCAGCAAATAAATATTGTAAATTGCACGTCGACAATCGTCGTTTTCCACTCCTAATAATCTTTAATAAATGCGAGATATGGCGTTACACGGAAATAAAACACACCGTAAGATAAACATCCCGAGCTGTAACGCACGCCAACAACCCCGCAGACAAAACCTACAAAAATAGAAACACCCATAACTCCCGCGTCCAGTTCCCAGCGACCACTGCCTGTACAACGTGCACCGGTACCCGCACGTATCATCATATTTATATAAGTATCGGTGTTTGTGTGCGAGTGTGTGTGAGAGTGTGTGCGTTCAGTACGTACATAACCATAAGGGCAACAGTAGTAACTGGTTATATTTAAGGGCGTCTCGGCTACCGGTATTTTCCTATACTCGTTCTCGCGTAGCACGCGCTCATTATTTACGTAACTTAGCTACGCGTTCGTGTGTAATAATTCGCACGTATCATCCACCTACGGAAATCCTTCGGAAATATTTGCTAATCGACCATAGTTGAGAAGACGTATTGCAGCTTCCCGTGACGTACGCTTGAAGAATCGATTGACGATTGTTGCAAGACTTATTGCTCCGTAAACGAGGAGTGGTTCGACGATTGTTGGTTGAGAGAGTCTTTCACGGAGATAGTTGCGATTGTGTGTGATATTTAATAAGCGAGGGGGACGGCTTGATTTATTAGCGAGAATTTTTCTTCCGTTTATAGAGGAAATCCGCGCGTTCTTAATATATTGTATGTGTATCCGTTCGCGAATCGGTAAAGCAATTATTATTATTAGCAAATCGGCAGAGCTCGATAATATCATAAATAGACAAGTATTATTTTAACGATAATTTACATAAATCACGTACGTTTAATACTAAGAGTTCTGAACGGCGAATTTCATTCGGAAAAAAATTTCTCGATCGCGCGCACGCGCATTCGATCGTTATTTTTAACGACCAATTCACCGTTCATATGCCAGTTGTCGATTTATAATTGCGCAGCAGTTACAAGTAATACGAACTCGCGCACATAGTGGGCGGAGGAAAAAGTGACGGGGGCCTTGTAAGGTCGTGAAAATTTTCTTTTAATATACACAACCAGGAGCAATGGAGCTTTTCGTAATGCACTTTTGCCAATTAGAACGAATTAGAAACTTATATAAAGCGCTATTTTCTTAATCGCGCCAGGAAAACGCAACCGTATGTGGTCTTTAATCATGTGCGCGTTGAATTTTAATGAAGAATCACGTCGATTAGAAGTATTCAATACGGTAATTATTTTTCTTATATAGTCATTTGGCTTGCGAAATGTTTCGTTAGCCAGAGATTGTTTGGGTGTTTATGAGGAGTTTTATGGAGATAATATTTGAGTCGATGTAACTATTGTTGCAGATTTTTTAAAAATTTTTTCAAGTTATTCAGTATTATTATAACTATATACAAATCTCGCTAAAGCAATGATTCAGTATTTTTAACTTTTAATGTGTATATCTTGCGCATACGTGATTAAACGATGTCAGTTAAAAATCTAATCGCCTTGTGCGTTCTCATTACTGAAAACAAACGTAACGTTATGTCAGTCAGTCTCAAAGGTATGGAAGACATAGTATATAACTCTGGGGCATTCGTATTATGCAATGTATTATCTAAACAAGAACTTTGGAGAATTTTTTATCAAATGATTACGCATCTATATATTATAACATAAACAAGTGGTTCGAATGATTAATAATTCAATCTATCATTGTCCTGTGTAATCGTTTAAAAATATGTTTTCTCAACTACTCTTATAATTATCTGCAGCGATACTTATAGCTTCATATATCGGAATAAAAAAGTGTAACGTTGTTTCTACGTCACAATGCGCTCTTATCAAGAACAGCAATTTCTTAACACAGTTTAATCTTTAATTAAAAAAAAAATAAGAACGTTTGAAACATAAAAACGGTCAAGCACCTTGTGCGCGAGTCATTAGAAAAAAGAAAGAGCCGGACGTTCATCCAGGCCTCTCTAATCTCAGGACACGCACCAGTTGCGAAATTTCCGCACCAACTTCTAAAACGTCTTTAAAAATCTCAAAAAGATCACCTGGTAGCCAGTAGCAAAAGCTCGCGCGTAGTCATTATCGTCCAAGTGTTAACTTTCCACGCAATTACCGCCGTCTTGCACCAACGACTACCAGCTATTCGGCTCTGTTGAGGCATAGACATTTCGCGCAGGTCTTGCAAGCCACTGCTGCTTTGACTATAATGTACGCGTGTACAGCTAGCACCTGTGCGTTTGTGTACTTATATATACAATATATATGTGTGTGTAAAGTTGTTATATAGAAGCGAAATATGAGCTGGCTAATGCCAGAAACCGATATTGTTTTATCAGCGTGTCTAATTGAAAGCGCCAGGCCACGTAGCGAGAGATGCACGGTGAAAAGCCTTCGATTTGCTTTCCGAGAAGGTCATCGAGTAGTAGTTGAGCTACTACTACGTAAAAGATTCGAAGGCGTTCATTGGAAGTGTACAATACATTTGCTGTGCTGGCGGATTGTTTCCATAGAATCGCGAGGTGTTGCATTATAGCTAAGCGATCAAATGGCTATACTCATAAGATGATCTTATGTGGGATTCGAGATACATCGGTATGCTCGTTTAATTCAGAATCATACATTTTGAATTTTATTGCAAATACCTGTGGATTATTGTTATAATTAAAATCATACAAACTTTATAGTACTGGGTGAGTGGGGGAGCTCAAGAAATTCTGCGGGTATAAAATTGAAAGTATACAAACGTGCTCGTATAGATTTATCGAGAGAATTGCGTAATTAGAAATCGTACGCATTATGTGCCGTTGCATTATACAGTTTTGCGTATTTCGCTAATCCACTGTCATCATCGTACATAATATCCATAATACATTGTTATATACAAGCGAGTTTGACGATTCGATGGCGAGACAACGAAACATGTGCACGACGCGCGAAACTTTATCCCCAATACATCGTTGCAGATAGCATACGGTTTCATCATGAGAAGAAAGGCGGGGCGCGCAAAAATACTCGGATAATCTCTATTTTAGTTCTTGAAATGCACTGCGCAAGAACAGCTCATTGAAGAAAATCATTTGTAATTATCATTCCGCTCCGTTCGATATAGACAGGTTAATTCTCCCGCATAAAACACGTCCGTAAAGCGCACAGGTGGCTCAAGCGTCAGCTTGCTCATACTCCAGACTCATTAGCGAAATAGAGACGCTAATAAAAAAACATAATGCACACAGTACCGTCACGCACACTCATCCATATAACAAACTCGCGGCTCACTCGTAGATGACTAATCGAAGGGTAAAAAAAAAAACAGAACAAGAATGAGAGAAAGATCGAAAGAAAAAAAAGGAACGAAGAAATTGGGTACATGATGTCATTCGAGTATCCCGAGGAAATCTATAATGTATGCTCAATATAATGTTATACATATCCCATGTAATAGAAGAGATGGACTGACGCAACGAGACGAAAGTCGCGGAGGCGAAATGTCACGTTGGAATATTAATGATGGGAAATATAATTGAGGTGGAGGGAGGTTGAGTATATATATATAAGCTTTGATTGACGAACACGAGACTATGATGGATTTGTGTGGGTATATATGTACGTATACATACGTGAGAGGATACGCGATGGAAGGAGAGAAAAAGATCATCGGAGAGGTTTTATTACCGCCGCTTTGGCCTGTACCGTTTTAGAGTACTTTTTAGAGTCGGCCGTGGTTATTTTTGATTGCCATAGCGTGATCGCGGAGCATCTAAGAAAAAGAAGAAGTTTTTCGCATAAAAAGGAGGCATGATTTACACTTGTATTAACGCTGTTTATACGAGCATTCGTTTATTCGCTTCAAATGCGTACATATAAATGTTTGTATGTGTGTGCATAGTATATATAGATGCGAACTGCGTACACAAACACGATGACCGACTAATTTGGAAATAATTAATTAAGCTCGAAGACTCGAGCGTCACATGTTACGCTGCGCGTTTATGTCTAATTAAAAATTCCATAAACAAGCAGCTGCAAGAAACACACATATGTATAGAAGATTGGCGGCGGCATCAGTGAAATCTCAAACATTATACGTTTATATACGTTGCCGTAACACATCGAGCCTCTGTCTTGTCATTTAACTTCCTCGATGTTCCGACATGTGTGTTTACGAAAGCTTCATAATAAAAAAAGGAAACTCGTTACATCTCCCTCGATTACTCGCATCATAGCGAGCGGCTTCGATTTTAATTTCGTCCATAAGGAGTATTGGACGGTTATTCATTTTCTCTTTTTTTAACGAACCTTTCGTCCGTTTATTGCATACTCGATATGCTGCAGGATTTAAAGCGATGAAAAATTGATCGCATCTTGTTTGATACGCATACTTTCGCCCTGAGTGCGAACGCAGTTTTCGAGTAATTGAACATCCGTTAGCACATACGCACAATATCAGCTCTGGCATTCTTTGCTTGTGTAGTTTTTATGACTCTTACAAAATGAAAAGATACAAGCTATTGAAAGTGGGATGTAACATTTACGAATTCGCTTATTTACATATATCCGTTGAAACCGCGATACTTCCAATTTCTCCGAATTTCCGATAGTAATGCACCTTGAAGCTCGGAATGATTTGATCACGAAAAAGAAACGTAACACTTCCGGCGTAATTGTTTGTAAGCAAACGCATGCTCACCTGCTACACCTCTCTTAATATCGATGTCGTCACCTGTGCTCGTTACTCGTTCGAGCATCACAAGGAAGAAGAAGATGCGTCGATCGTAAAAGCATCGACGAGAGAAGATCAAGAAAATTTCTCTCCAGCTGTGTGTACATAATATACTTAGCTCGAATGATTCACGAGCCAGTCAGGTTGTCTCGTATTCCACACGCGGAATTCCTCGATGTGCGTGCAATTAAGCCGTGAGCCAGAGGAAGACTCTTACTGCGATCCGTCGATTTTTGCGCGTGAGGTCTCGCGCCGTTTACATTATAAAGCTCTGACCATATAAGATTATGTAAATTAATTAGCTGTCGGATTAAATTTATTAAAGAATTAGTGAATACGTTAATGTTTTCTCTTTTACGATATAACGGAGAGAAAAATTTGTTTTTAGATTCGACCGAGATATTTGGCAAGATTAGGGTTAAGGATTCACGGCTACGAAGACGTGGCGCATTGTTTTGGAAATATGCGTATGCTAAGTTAGCACAATGAAAATCGTGAAATTTCCCTTTAGCCAGGATGTCTTTTGAATTTGAAATTCGCGTGTTTAGGCACACCTTAAAGTTGCGCTACTTGATATACAGAGGAAGACGAAGAGAAATAGACTTACGTCACTTGCGGGCACTTGGCGGTAGCACTACCGCTACAGCACGATATATGGTATACATAGGAGTTACGTCAATTCGGTCGGTCGCGCTCCCGTGCTTGGATCTTCGCTTTTCCCGCAGTATTAAAGGGAGAGAAAGTTAGAGAGAAAGAGAGAAAGAGAGAGAGAGAGAGACAGAGCGACATCGCGCGTTGTCTCGTACAAGCTCGCAGGTGTCGATGTATATTTATATGGGAAGCATTTATGACGTACTTGCTGCTAGTGTTAACGTTTCTTATGAATAAGATATCGCGTTTCAGATAATAAAATTTCTCAATCGGCTTTTTTATATGAATTAAGATAGTTTCCATGAAATTGATCGTAAAACTTTTTAATACATTTTATATCACTCGTATAACGAAACCTTTGTTTGTCACAGTTCGCGTGCATATTTACGTGTAATAATATAACAACAAATCCAACTAAAGTCGTCTGATCCATTGTCAAGGAAAAATTTAAAATGCATTCATAAGAAGGTCCTATACGTAAGAGTATCTAATATTCTTATTTTGTTCGAGGTAATAAAATTAGTTCAAATTCCGAACATCGAGAGCGTACGTTGATTAGATCACAGTGCTAAAACTATTTTCTTTGACCTTGACTTTGGAGGAAAATTCGACTTTGTATCGTATAGTAGTATTCACAAATAAACTGAAAATCGAAAAAAGCAAGCATAAAACTGAAGTAAAACTTTCTTTCTTTACGTCATAAATCAATCAGTAAAAACAATGCTCTCTCAACAAGAACCATTGTTTCAGGAAATCCAATTGTTCGTCATCGCAAAAGGGATAAATTACACGAATTTCTATATGGATACATAATTTGATTTGTTTCGTTCCATATATACACAATCTTCTTGCATTCCGGGTTATTGTATTGGGCTATACGTAAGCTCACGCACGATCTGACAGGTGAGTAGCTACTTGTATGTATGTGTGTGCACATAACTGTGGGAAGCACAAGCGGTGGATCAAGCTGAAGTTTACACTAGATTACATTACCACATTACATGGCACGGGAGCGAAACTATATAGGGAAGTTAATAACGACTTCCTTGAACGTGACAAGATAAGCCCCATTTATACCGATGAAGGCGCTAAGCGAGTCTGAATTCCTCGTGTAATTCTGCAATAATTTCTGGATTTCTGCAACTGATATTTTCTTTATTTATGTATGTATTTATTATTTTTAAAATTTTTTTCATTTTTAAAGGATCGCGATATCTCAATTAATCGCATGAACTTTTTTCTCGGAAAATAAAAATCACGAGAAACCTCGTTCCCACAATTTTCTCTTTTTCACCGGATTACCCACTTAATCATTAAATAATTTATTTCAATCCGTCGCTGCATACTCATCCCAACCGGCTCACTACACTCGCATAAATAATTTATGAATACGATTACACGTATGATGCACTCACGCACAAGTCGTAAAATTAATTAGAGCAGTGTGGTAGTAGTA
This sequence comes from Apocrypta bakeri, assembly GCA_018906985.1. Lineage (NCBI taxonomy): Eukaryota > Metazoa > Arthropoda > Insecta > Hymenoptera > Pteromalidae > Apocrypta > Apocrypta bakeri. Next base: position 5,400,959 of record JACCIA010000003.1, read on the forward strand.
GCGGGAAATCGATGGAAAAGCGGTCAGCGCGTGCGATTACATTTGGGTCGAGTGTCTCTGTGATGCCGTACAGGTGCCGGCGAACTAAAGGTCCGACAGAGGAAGCCGTCGTGAGGAAATTGTGTCGGGATTTGCATATAAGACCATTTGCCATCTGGTAACTCTTCAGTCACTGCACTTAATTTCTATCTTTTTTTTGCCGACTTCTAGATCGAATGGCCGAGATCGCTGAAAATAGTACGATAACTTGATTATTCGCGAGTGAATGATCGAGCTAATTCTCTATCGTCTGAGAAATTCATAGCCTACAAAGTGCCGCTCTTTACAAAAAAAAAAAAAAACAATTCATTCCACACTTTTGCTCGATTTCGATGTTGGCATAAGAAAGCGTTGAAAACAATTACAGCTGCGAAATGTCAATTGACTAAAAATTACGCAATGAGAGAGAAAGAGATACTGTTTGCTTCACAGTAAATCACGAAGCAAAAAGAGAAAAGCTCACCCGCGCGTCCACAAGAATTTATCGAGAGCGAATCTTAAATGCGCTAGGCTTTTAAACGGCTTGAAAGTACTTATTCGCGCGAAACCGAAAGTGTCGTTTAAGCCTGTATGGATACTTTATACGCTTCCAAGTTCGGTGTATGCGTTGTATGTATATCTGCGCATACGGGCAAGAGCTTCTTCGTGCTGTGATGATAAAAAGCCGCACGAAGGCCCAGGGGCCATTAACATTCCGGTCGGCCGGCAAGATTTCATACCGGAGATTAGCATAAATTTTGCATCTGTTCTTTTTCTTAACTTCGATAATGGCGGGATATATACTTCGCATCCAGCAACTGCCGAATATCGCGCGAGATTTCGAGATTCTCAAGCTGGAATCGAGATGTTATTTATAAATGAAATTAAATGTCTACAGTATTAGTCAGTCGCTCTAGATAGATCTATATCAACGTTTTCAGGAAAGATTCATATCACAAGATATAAGTGATTTTTAATTAACTTATAAAGCCGGAGATTTTTTTGAATTTTGATTACACTTTTATATATGCGATTCGATTACAGCCATAAGACGTATATAATTTGCCATAAAAAAGTAATAAAACTATATGTGAATTTTCAAATAATTTTAAAACATTGTACTTCACTGTACAAAGTTTCCACACATTTATACGTTTTATGATTTTTAATTTCGTTTCTCTGATAAAGATTATAATCGAACTGCGAAATATCGTTTAGATAATTCTTTATTACCACAAAAAAGAAATGAATTATCATTCATTTTAATTTCTTATAACAACGTCGTAACTTTCTGAACTCATATCCTCCTCATATGCAGCGGAAGCATTATACGCTCGAGGAAAATGTAACGGAGTCAATTACCCGTCAAAATACTCGCAAAAAGTCACGCGCACACAATATATATACTTTCACTCTCCTTATATTATCTTTCATAAGTTCACGATACAAATGCTATTGCGAAAGATAAGTCGAAAATACGAATTCGATTCGGAGAAATGCCTTAACAATTAAAGATTCCTTTCTCGTTGTAGTTGCGTTGATTGTCAATTATTACGCTTATTGCAACTACACTTCGTGTGCGGGTCAAATTTACATCAGGATTTTAATTAGAATTCGACGAGCGTTTCGCTTTGTTGTGCGTAGACGCGCGCGGGGCTTTCGCCGATTTACTCGCGTCATTGATTTTTTATGCTCAATTTCAGTTGTTTCGCGAGAGGAAATTTAGCGTGTCAAGATAAATTAAGAGTATTCATTTTTATCGACGTTTTATAAAGAATCGGCTTTTATTTTTCGATTATATTTTTTCACAACAAAAAGTTGGAATGTTTTTTATTTTTACGGCATATCTGTGTAATAACGAGGTGCGAATGTTGGTGCGGAGATGCGAACGCTTGATTGTTTTGTATGCCTGTGAGTATCGTCGAATGATTCGATATGCGATTACAGTACGTTGTTAAACTGATCTCCGAAAGATCCAGATGAAACGAAAATCATCTTCTACTGATACGTATTTGCATATTTATGTTTTTAATCTTAGTTTGAATGTTAACGATGAGAGTACGAATTTAAAAAAATATTTACAATAAAGTTTGATTGTGTTTTTATTGAGAATATCTTGACGAAAAGTGTACTAACTAACTTCTGATAAGATATAATTTATTGGATCGAGTATTTCGATCGTGACACAAAAGAATACTATTTCTCTATAACATCATCTTCCATTGAATGAACTATACTTGAATCATAATCTATAAATATTATTCGCTCCACATGACTCAAATCGATAATTGACTAATCTGTCTAATCTTATAATCCATGTGCATTATAGGCATATAACATCCCATTCAAAGCTTTTATTCGCGTACGAAATTCCTTTCGTTGGTATATATAATGAAAGAAAAATGCAGTGAATTACGAGTTATTCGTTGTAAAACAAATTAGCACAATAAAGTATTTTATTGATCGACATTTTAGCAAGTTGAAGAGTCACCGTTTTCAATTACAATACCTTTTAAAGATGCAAAACAAAAAGCGCAACCAAAACCCTTCCTTTTCTGAGACGATACAAAATTTTTTCCCATCTGCAAAGCTCAGCTCTCATATATGGAAAGATAATTTGGCAAAGCGATCGAAGGCGTACAGCATCTCTTGCGCGCGACGTATAATAGCCTCAAGGGGTAATTCCTTAATTTTCGAGAGAGGGAGAAAAGAGCGCGGGACTTCCCCGAAGGCACAGCTTATATATACTTAAGGGATAGAGCATATCATTACATGCATTCGCTTTTATGCGATTTCTCAGACGCAACTATACATATAACGTGAGCTTCATTTTCACTGGCTTTGACTCTCTCTCTCTCTTTCTCTTAAGATGGCTTTCTTCTTCGTCTCGTTTCAAAAGCTGTTGGGGTAGTAATCGTGCAGCACGGTTTTCGAAACGGTGAATCTCGTCGAAAGGCTTAAATAGGGGGTTCTCTTATTCGAGAAGTCCGCAGGGGACTGTCGTAAAAATGGATAACGTTTTGTTTATGTGCTGTCGAGACGAACCTCTTTACTCTCGCCGTTTGACGCGTCAATAAAAGTTAAGAGACTACGCTTATTGATGAGAGGGTAAAGCTTTTTTCCAAAGGTCCGAGTAGCTTATTGTCATAATTGCCGCATTAAGAGTTCGCCGGTGAATATTTCGAAGTTTTTTTTATATCTTTGCAAAGAACGCTAAAAAATTATATTTTTATTAATCAACCTTGATGTAACTCCATTAAACGTCAATCGTGTCATACTCATCATCTCCCTACGACGTATTAATTACTATTTACACAACTATCGCGTCATCTCTACGTTGAATAATCAAGACAGTGTGGGCAGATTCTGCATAAAAAGCTCCAGCTTTCATTTACTATGGTAAAGCCATCGAAAGCAAGAAGAGTACTTTTCACGGCAGCCACGTGCCGTTTATTGAGTGTCTTGATTTACGAGCCATATATCCACGCTACTATACATCGACATACGCGCAGAACTTTTCTCCGCCGACGCAGATGCTCGGACAAGTAGAGCTTTCGCAACTCGTTACCATATGCAGATATATTGGTAAGCTCCTTTTCGCTTTAACAATTTCGAAGCGCGTGTTTATTGCTGCTTTCCCATTTTTCCTATGGCTTGCGTAAATTGCATTGTTTAAGCGTCTTCTGCTGTATTACACGGCAAAACCTGTACGATTTTTATTAGCTGGGAGGAGTGTGAACGAGATTTACACTCTTTGTTTCTTAGAATGACTCAGAAGATGTGTACGTGTAAGTGTGTGTCTCTGTATGCGTACAGTTAATATTTTCGTAAAAGCACCTTGCAAATGTCACGAGACAGTAACAGAGAGAAAGAAGGAAAGAAATTTGAGCGACTGTCTTCATTCCGGCGACTGAACAGAGGAGAAAGGAATTCCGCGCGACAACAACCTCAACGGACAGACTTTCGCATAAAAAGCTTACGCGGCAGCTACGGAATGCGCCAGGTATATTATAATACTCACACGCATCCACGTGACGATTCATTTTTGGATGTATTCGGACAATCTTACCACCCACTGTAAACGATACGAGGTGAATGTCACGCATTTATACGTGGGTGATTCCGAGAGCGCATTTGCGTTGTCCCGCTTAAGGAAGACAATGCCATATGCTTCGTAAGTGAAAGAAAAGAGCGTCGATTGGCAATTCAAATTTGCGCGATTAAGGCGCCTAGTAACTTTCTAATGGAATTCAAACGACGTATAGTTGCACCAGTTCGTAATTGCAATCGATGATCGATTAGGTAGGTGGTATTACGATCGTTAAGAGAGAATAAAATTGAGTGTAAGGACTGAAAGCGACAATTTGTCGTTTAGTTCTGGTGGTCCCTTTGCAGCTATAGAGTATTGTAACTTTACTTAATCGAATCGCAAAATGAAAACAATAACACATAATTATGTGCACGAGTACAAATATTTAACGATGAGCGGTTAAAGAAATGGATTTCGTAATTTAGATTGTAACAGTGTGTTCAAATTATTCATTCAATAAGCAAGGCAGCTGATTTTAATTAAATATTTGCATTCTTAAGTGTATCTTTGGACAAATGTTTGCGCGATCAATCAATAAAGATGTATATCAGATAATGCACGAGGAGGAATGATGATATAACAAGTAAACTAGTCAACCAAACATTGCCAGCGTATCATGCCCACAAATCTGTATATACGGCACTCGGCAATGTCTAGATCGCATCAGATTCTTCTAATAGGATAAACGATCCCCACAGCACAAAGCCTAATCCCTTGCATCAAAAGGACAGTGATATGAGAAGAACATCCTAAACCAGATTTTGCAAACTCACATTTACGGATCTAGGAACAGAAGCCGATCTGCCGTTGATCCTTCTTCTTCTTAGCATTCTGGCTCTTTCCCGATCTCTTCTGGTGCACCTCTCGTCTTGCTGTCTGAGCAAGAGAGTTTGAGGTCCACCGGCACTCCCACCATCACCATCACCACCGACACTGTTCTCCACGTCCGTCTTACTTTCGACCACTATTTCGTCCTCTTGTTGAAGCGACCTGATCCTCAAAAGAATGCAACTTTCGTCGTCGTCGACACTCGCTACCTCACTGCAGCAACGCATTCCATCAGCCGATCCCACTTCGAGCTGTAATTGTTGACCTTTGATTGGCTCTGCAGCCACCCTCCACTCGTCTTTGATCCTTGAATCGAAGGATGCCGACCGGCGGGTTATTTCCCGCGGTTGATATCGTTTACCGCTGCAGCTACTGTTGTAGGACCGACGAGCTATCAACCGCTCTGTTTTGGTGGTAAAGTCCCTAGCGGTTTTGATATGATCGTTACCGTTGCTCCGTGTGCGGTACCGTATGGACACCGAGTCAACGGCTATGGGACGAGGTGGATGCTTGTCGCTGTAATTTGCCACGATCTCGTCCAGGTATGTGGAATCGCTATTGTCGTCCACAAAGCCAGAGTCGTTTCTCGAATGGACTGTTGGAAGCTCCAAGGTCTCAGAAGATGATGTAGATCTTCGCAAGACTACTGGTACATTCACCGTGACTTTTGGTTCAACGATCTTCCCCAATTGGATGTCATCGTTCTGAAGATTCACGATGGTGTAATACTTCTTGGGTTCTCCACTACAAGTTTTCCCAGAGAACGATGTACACTGAATGACACTGCTCTGATCGTCCACGGTATCACAACTACAATTAGACGAGTATCTACTGCTACTGAGAGCTGATGGTCTGATTATCGTCTTCAGAGGGGTCTCAGTCAGGTTCTCGTGATGTTCGTCCGAGGAGTTATAAGATCTCACTCTTCTGATCGCGGCTTTTCCACTACCAATTGCGTTGTTTCTTAGCAGTCGAGTGGCCTCGATTATGGCAGGTAATCCGTCGTAGCCGTCGTTGAAGTAATCCCGCTTGGCCGTCGTCTTCTTCGAGATGTTAGCGCAGCCGTCGACGTCGTCGCACTGACGTCGCGGCTGCTCCTCACCGGCGATGAACATATCGCGCGCGCCGTCCGATAATAGCCGCGCCGCGGAATTCCACCAACTCCCTCCACTCGAAAGAAATTCCGTCGCTGTGCTCAAGTCGTCGACGACGTCATAACGTCGCGGCGACGTCGACTGCGTGTTTTGGACTGCTCAATAAAGATCAACATCCGCACGCGTCGACGAACGTTTGTCTTGTATTTATGATCCAACTCTTATTTTTTGTTGTCGTAAAAGTATGATTAAAAAATTATCTTTTACAATGGTATATATAGGCAGACACCAGCGATGACGTGCAAAATATTAGCGGCACTTCATTCAATGAGAGGATTCAGGCACATTCACAATATTAACTTCACAAAGCGTAGCAACTCATAATTCAACATCACTGCGATTCTCAAATCATAAGCCGTACTATGCACTTCTAGAAGAGTGTAGCACAAGAAATCTTTGGAGAAATGATGCAAATTTCGACATTCAACTAACATACGCTTTAAATCTTCCTTAAAGTGTACTTAATCGATTTGATCGCTTTTGATAATTATGAAAAAAGACCGTATAAGACAGCACGAAAGTTACGCTAGGTCGCGTCGGACGCTTGCGCGCCTCCTCGGTACAGGTCCATTTGGTCAGACGCGAATCTCTCGCTCGTACGGTGCGCAGTCCACGAGCGCCGCTGGCCTACTGCTGAGCCGAGTCGTGAGTGCAGTCTCGGTAAAGCACTTTTTCTCTCTCTTCTGCCCCCCCTCTCTCTTTGCTTCTCATTTCTCTCATCTGGGGTTCTCTGCTCTATGGTTCTATAGATATAGGTGCACGCTCGCGTACACTGCAGGCAACTCTCCCCCTCCTGCCGTTCTCTCTCTCTCTCTCTCTCTGGACACTTATATCTATACGCTAGCTCTTTCTCTCTGATAGGCAGTCTGAGAAATTTTTCCAGAGCCTGTGCGCTGGTTTGTGTTTGTTTTTTATTGGAGAATAGGCGGCGAAGGGTTGTACTTATTTTAAAGATCTTTTCGCGGAAGTAGATGGGAAATTAGTTTCTTTGTTGTTTTTTGTAATCAATAATGTATATTTAGTTGTCCGATTATAAAGAGAAATTGTTCGAGCTAAGTCGTTTATTGAGAAGAGTAAAGAACACGAATTTTTTTTTCAAAAAAAAGTAGAAGTATAACATTTATGAAAGCAGTAAAAAATGGTGTTAATGGTAAGAGTATTATTCTTTACTCGCTTTTTATGTTACTGCTTTTTTTTCAATATCCCTCGACTCCCGCGCGCGATTACACCCGGTATAGACTACATCTACGATTGCATTGTTGTTCTCGCGGATGTCCATCTGCTGTGGGTTCCTTTCTGTTCTCCCGTCATGCTCGAGACTGATACTGCAGCCGATCTAGCTTATAACACACAAATGACTCGGCAAGTGTGCGGTACATGTGTATATCCGAAGGGGTGCATGCACCCGAGAATAAAAAAAGGAAACGCGCGCACAGAGAGACAGAAAGAACACTGTAGCGTCGTGGGGGAGTATATGAAATTATTTTTAGAAGCTCATGTGAGCGAGTTTTTGACTTGTGATTTTTTTACAACCTTCTTATGGAGAACATAAATTCAAAGACGAATCACTTTTTATGACTAGAAACATACATTATTCATATATTTCTAAACTAGGTTTACGTACGTGCCGTATACGCAAAATAACATTTCTAAGAAAAAAATTTGTTTTTAAACGCTACTAATTTTTAGTTCATTGATTTAATAACAATTAATAAAAAACAAATTTATTTAGAAAAAGGGAAATCTCTTTACCAATAACAACAAAACTAGAAAGTTCTCACAGAAAGTGATCATTGATTGATGTTCCTATGTACAATTTACGCAGACTCAGCGTGAAGCGCGCTTATTCAATTTGTTAGAAAAATTCAGATGAACATTGACAAAGACAAAGCTGTGCCGTCTTTTACTTTAACTTCTTTAAATAATGTTAAAGATGATAAATAAACTACCATACTGGTCAGATAGCAAAAATCTGCGATTACGAAGGTAAGTTTTGTTCGAATGCAGAATAAAACAAAGTTCCAGATTTACCTGGTTTGATACACGATGCATTATAGAATTTTGGATAAACATTGTAAAATTACATCGCCTCAAAGCCTTCCTGTAATAATTTTAAAACCATTATGTAAACGCTAGAATTACGTTAATTAATGCATATTATCTCGTTTAGACGGCGTATTGCGCGATATATCATTGACAATAAATATCAATTCACGAGAAATTAAAAGGAGAAACGAATCCAAGTAAGCGCATCTTCAGATGCAGATAGCGGATAAGGAGAAATGAATATATGCAAGCGCATGCTGACAGAGATCTCAACAGGAAAACGCGTGTATAAACAAGCACATGTCACACAGGTTTGAATTTTATCAGGATTTTGAAATCTAAATTGCGTTTCGTTCGACTGTTTTATACATTTTGTTATTCGATAACGCTTACGAGTGTACGTCCGATCGATATGAAAAATATCTTCAACATCCGCGAGTGCAACCATAGATTTGTCAAGCGTAAAAGCAAAGTCCCATATTAACCCATAAATAATTCACTCTACGAACCTTGTCACACCGTCGCCCGCAGCGCGAAAATCGACAATCCCGACGCGCACACCATTGCGTCTTTCGTTATCCCGACGAGAGAAAAATAAAACTCCCATCGCGCACGCGCAAGCGCTCCTAGCTCGAGTTCTACGAGACCGGATTAATCAAGCCGCGGGATGCTGTGCGCGTATACTTACGTTGCAAGAGCTGAAAAGAAGCCAAAAGAAACGGGAGAAACTCTCTCTCTCTCTCTCTCTCTCTCTCTCTCTGTCTCTCTCTTGCAAATAAGAAAAGAGTAAAAGAAGTAAGGAAGATGCATTCGCACGTGCGTACGCTGCATTTCGCACGTGCCGCACGTGCAGTGAAGCCAACTCTTTATCATTAATTGCGCGCCGCTCAAAGGGCGGCCACGTGATCCCTCTCTGTCGTACGTATATATACGCGCGGTCGTTAGGAGAAAAATATAAAGAGAGGCTGCTTTTGACTGGGCAGGGGAACGCGGGCTCAAGCTCAAGATTATTATAATCGATAAGGAGAGGGGGAATATTTGAGACACGCCGCGATGGAGGCGTTGATCATAGCGAGACAAGCTTGAGTTTGATAGGATCGTTCTCGGAAGAGCTGTGATGGTGGAATGCGACGCGTGCGGATTTTTCACTTCTAAGGGAAGTGCACGTTGTTCTTGCCGTTGTCGTTGTCCATGCGATTTTCTGAATGCGGGGATAAGAATATTTTAATTGGCTGTATAGCGTATATCCGAGGCGTGAGCTTGTTTAACTTGTTTTGTATGAATTTTTATGTTTCGAGTGACAAATACGCCGTTGATACATCGACGTTTATTACTCGTTGTAAACATTGAATATTACATAACGCGTTAAAAATACCAATGGATTTTCATGCAACACTGTATAGGTGGTACTACTCCGATGCAAAAGAAAAATACTGTTTGCCCATTATAAATTCTAATAACCGCGCAAAAAAAACACAATCTCGTATAATCGCGCACTTTCGATCTTTATATAGCCACTTTATAGATATAGAATGAATGTCTATTGTGACGGAAGTTACAAACTCGACACACCTCTGAAATTACGATATATAGCAGGTAAGAAAGATGGTTTTGTTGGCTATAATAGTCAACTGCACGAGCAATGTCATTTGCAGAAACGCATAAGTCGCTATATATTTTTAATAAAAAGAAGCACACGCATACACAAAGTGCGTTCAAATTGATTATTTCATCGGATTACCTTAAGGTTAATTGATAGATACGTTCGTGCACAAGCTAGTAATTCAGATACGTAATCATGAAAAATTCGCAGAGATCGAGAGCGAGAAAATTGCGCCGGACGTTAATTACCCTGCAAGAGCAAGTTTGTAAGTAAGCGATGCTGCCTTATATATTATGAACGCATATTGCATCCCGTGAGAAAATCCCGGTGAAGTCGGTTAAAGAGTCATCGAAGACTGTGGCGGCGGGTTAGCTTTGAGTGAGGTTTACGAGATGATCGCAATGCGGAATAAAAATAAGCTAAATAATTATGTAAGTCCTGCATGTTGCGGAGTTGACGGAATTGTTTTTTCTTCCAATCGATTTCATGGCTAATGAGAAAAACACTTTGACGATTGCAATAATGAAAGAGGCAAATGTATAATTTTACTTTTTTTCTTTTTTAGTTTATTGTTAAAGTGTAATCACACACATCGCAGCAACTTCGTTAATTTAATAACGAGACACTGTACACGGATACTTATTGATCTACAAATATTCAGTGCATATCCGACAAGGCTATACACATTGGCGTCCTTGAACCGATGAAACGCCTATCGCACGATACCTATATACCGTAGATTTTATATAGCTATATAAAATCTTCATATCCCGTGGATTAATGATTATACATTGCATTTTACGTGAGAAGCGCTGATTATCCGGCCCAGATTCCGTAGGGTTCATTTTCACTTGTGGTATAGCATTGTGAATTATACCCGATTCGATAACAAGTCGAATGATGCACTCGTGCACGCAATAGCTATACAAGGCATATGATTGTAACGCCAGGTCTATATAATTAATGCTCGCTCGACCATGTGAAATTAGAAATCATAAACGATGTTGGTGGAGATCAAAATCAAGCGAATTGAATACATCACAAATTGAAGGATTATTTACTCTTCTTGGGAGTGTGCGATTCTGAGGATCTCATTGTAGTTTGATGAATAAAATTAATCAAGTAAATTAGGTTTAGTTTTGTTTTTAAACGGCCGTAGGTATGCATGTATATAATAACGAAAATGTTTATTATACCATCTTTCAAATAGACACAATAAGTTAGTTTTATTACATTCTCAAGTAAGTTTTATAGCTTCTTCAAAGCGGGACAGTCGCGAATAAATAAGTTAATTACAGCGTAAGAATAATTTTAAATTTAAATGCCAAGAGAGGAAGAAAAAAATACATGTTACGAACATTAATGAGAACACACATACGGTATCCCATCAAGAAAGCCGTCAATTTAGTAAAAATTACCATCCACACTCGTGAGTCTTCGTTACAGTTATCTCTGCACTCTTACGTCCGAAAACAAGTGCTTCGAACATTCGATTACACGAATTCTTTCTGTGTATAGTAACTCGCAGAAACGCACGAGGAATAAATTTACGGTATGCAACATTCATATGCGCTCTTAAAGTGTCAATGTCTCACGTATACAAAGGCGAATTTTCCTGAACGACTGATCCGAAACGTTTGCTTTTGCATATAGTCGAAATGTTGACAGGTACAGTTATCATAGTCTTTTTTTTTCTCTTCACTGTTTGTCGGTCACCCAGTTGTATTTTGTCATGATCGTCGCGTATATGTGACGACGTTGGTGCGTGAATGCCTAAAGGAATGCGAGAGAGTTACATGTACAAGCGAAGTTGTAGGCGCGCCGAAAAATCCAGTCGAACGCGAGGTGAACGTCTTAAAAATGGATCGGATTGTTGACGTGTAAAATAAGGAATTCGACCTTTGCACAAGGATGACGAATTCGGCTGAGCAAATTCAGGTCGAACGAGATTCATTTGATCAATCTTTGTGTTTGTGTATGCGTATGTGTATCATATGTGCATATCATATTCGTGTATATTTGTACACTGACTGCGAGTTAAAACGAAACTTATTATATTTTACGACTCTGTCTCTATTCCACAATACGTCTCCTTTCTTCGTATCCGAGCGTACAAAGCTGCGGATGGACTTTCCTCTTTTTGTGTATGCGAGCTGTCAGCTATTCAAACGCTCCGTTATACGCGTAGCCTTGGCAGGAAAGCGATCTCGTCGAGTCGTGAATTTTCCCCGGCGACACCTGCTAACTCTAGGGAAAAATTTTCAATGTCTCGCACATAAATATCCCGATAATAAGCAGTTCCCGATTTACGACCTCGTCCTGGATCGAACTTTCCTGTATTATTCTCAGAGACGAGCGATCATTCGAAAGGGTAGAGAGAGAAATGTCGACGTAAGTTTTTTCATTTATGACCGGTAGTATTTACGAACTACGGTGAAAGTCCAGGAGTATTTATTTCTGTGAGTATGTCATCTATTGGAGATGAATAAAATAGTCAATAGTTGATTAAGTTAGCGTTCTTGACCGGTGTTAAAAAAAAAAAATTTGCCAACGTATAATAGCATTTAATTGTTGCTGCAAGGTCGATAACTTGTTTACTCTGAGATGGGAATACCGAATAGTACAAATGATGCGAGAGAACATTCGAATAAGTTATAGACAGCGGAATATTTTAAGTCCGGAAAGAGTGAATCATTGGCGATGATTATGTGTATGCGTCTTAAAACTTGAGTAAATGTCACGTGAGAGACTATATCCTTGCGTGGGTATCATTTACCGTTAGTTTATTGAATATTCTTGAGAGTTTACCGTACATTTCTCGTATTGCACAATCGGAGTTCAAATAAGATAAGTTTTCTTTATAACTGAATTTTGTCTGTGCTAGCCTTTGCTATTGAGGATATCGCGTAGTAAACTGAATTTGTTTTATAACACTATTTCTTTAATAATAATACTAATAATAATAATAATAATAATACTACTAATAATAATAATAATAATAATAATACTACTAATAATAATAATAATACTAATAATAATAATAATTATTATTATCATCTTCGTTTCCTATCATGAGAAAATATAGCTATAAAGATAAACATGAGAAGGCTACTGTGTAATGCAATTTTAGAATTCTAATCCAACTATAAAATTATACTTACATTACCCAATCAAACTTTATACATTCTTGACTGAAATCATGTCACACGATAATCAATGAGAAATCATTAAAGGTATTTAATGAAAAACATTATAAATTAAATCAATCGTATACTCTCTATTTATCTCTCTTTCTCTCATCGACCCCATAAATAATAATTGCTATAATCGACGTTACGCTTAGGCGGTCGCTCGTGCCTGCACGATCGCAAGAAAAAATATCATCGATATGTAGGTTGTATATGAAAAAGCTCGAACGTTCAAGGGACAATGTTTATTTAAATAGGACACACGAAGGTAGCGTCACTAATGGATTAAACACCTGAAATTCTCAAAGCCTTGTATACAATGAGACGATTATTTCTTGCACTGCCTCGTGCTTTCTCCGTTTTAACCGAATTACGAAGCTAATTTGTATATTTTTCTTTCTTTTCATGCGTTTATACGCTTTGGCCTTTGTGTTTTAGACGATTTACAAGGCGCCGGCTTTGGAATATCCACTCTCTACTTCAAGTTAAAGATGTCAGACCTGTAGCATACATTCTTGAAATTGTTCAACAAACGTTAAGCTAATAATGATTTTTTCTAGGAATTCATTATATTCATTGCAGTACTGTTATTGTTATTACGAACGTACAATATTTTCATCGGAATTCAATCGTTGCAGTATATCAAGTCGATAACGAACTGAAACCGCGTATATTTCGCGAGATTCTAGCGAAACTAGTCGATGGCATGTCTATAGGCTTACGGTTGCATCACGCACAATCTCAGCCGCAAGACTTGACGAGTTGTGCGCGCGCGGCTGCGTGAGAGAAGTGAGAGATCGCGAGGCTACGCCCGCGCTGGTCTACCTCAGTAATAGAGGAGCGGCGCCGCTATGTGTCGAGGTCGTACGGCGAGTCTCTCTTGGACACAGTATAAAGCGAGAGTGGAAGCTGAGTTTTTGCCGAGCCATGCACACGGAGAAAGAGATTAATCGGTTCGGCGTTTGCTTTTCGATTGTCGCTTTGCTGGTTTTCTGAAGGTCGTACGATTCGATCGAATGTCACATGATTTTCTTCCGATATGATAGTCAATGAGTAAAAGTTGTTTCGGAAGAGAAGACAGCTTGTGTATGATATAAGTTTTATGTTATGCGTTGGATAAAATTTCGAAAGCATATATGGGATTGGAATAATCATCGATTTGAAAACGATCGGTTTACGTTTACGACTTTACATATACGGCTTGTATATACAGTTGCGAGTCATATACTCTACTGTATTATACGTATTTTAAACATCATTGAATTTTTGATAGAAATGTTCCGATGCATCGCGTGCTCTGGATCGTGCCGCAACTAGCTCCAGCTTATTCATCATTCCAGACATAAAAGGCTCACGGGCAGATGCAGTAGCTCATCCATAGATTTTTCTCGTCCCATATACGGTTGAACTCTAATGACGGCATAATCTCCACTGTATTTGAAAATTTCCCCTCCCTTTGCTCACGCATTGTCGCCTATTCATTTCTGCCTAATCACCCGAAATCTTTCATCAATCTTTCTTTCGACGTTTAGAGATAATGCGACGTGCGTGTAATATTGTATAGAAAATTCCCATTTGCCCACTTTACAAATAACGCTAAATTTATCGCGAACAATAAAACAAGTCTCTGCGTAGCTTCTGGTGGTCTATTAATCGTCTCATATTAAAATCATAGATTTATACGTATATATATTACTATAATATTGTTGTGTAAAATTATTGTTTTTTTTTTATTTAGATTGAGTTATTTTTCATTATACAATAAGTATACCTCAGTGAGTGCATAAATGTCTGGCTTGCAGGTCTTGCACAAGTCTAGCGTTGTAAAGTATTTTCACATTAAAGCGATAAAGATAGGCATGAATGTATTGTGTGAGGAAAAAAAATGAAATCAACACCTTGATATTACTCACTTAAGATCTTTTCCGAAATCTATATTGTTGAATTCACGTCGTTTATCATTCGTAAAGATTCCACTTCATTCAAGTGTGTAAAATATGTGAATACATGAATTCAAACACGTAAGTATTATATTTATATATATTATATACGCTCCATCAAAATAACAAGCAAGCATTACAAACTCTCAACGCAATTCATTTTTTTACGAGACATCAAACATTGCCTTTCATATTAAAATTAACCGTACAACATTATAATCGGCATTTTATCCTAAATTTTCGTCCGCTTTCACAATCTTTCTCGATTTCCCTAATTTCCTCCTTTCAATAGTACGAGCAGCACGCGCTTCCCCTCGCAGTCTCGGTACTCTATGCGTATTTTTTTCCCTTCATCGCGAGACGAAGCGAGCACTCGCAATTGAATTCACGCTGTTCGAGCTCGACGATAAGCGCCGACGATTTTATCGACAGGATACTTATGCACTCAATGCGAGAGGGACTTTCTAACTCCTCTTCAGCCGCAACGACGTGAGCACGCGTCTTTTCGCCGACGATCATCGCGCATCCGGGGATAGAAAACTCGACAAGAAAAGAATCGCGGTTTGGAAATGATATACGACATTGTTACGGGAAGCGACGATGCTTCCAGGTGTTAACTAAGAGCTTCGGCTAGTATTATAGTTACGGATTTATCACCGGGGGGGGGGGGGGGCGATGACAATTTTACGTGAGCGATACGATTTTTACGAAAGAGAGGATAAGATCGATAGGCCAATAGTTTTAGTTGAAATAATCGTTTGTTGGATGTGACGTATAATTTATAGTAATGTTCAATCCTTTTACTCGTGAATACTTAGCGTACGTCTATCAATAACAATCATATGTATAATAGCGAAGAAGCAAAAAATCCTAATCCATTTAAAGTTTTAGTTCTTTAAGAAATTTCATAAATTTTCTTGTCACGCAAAAAATGATAAAAAAAGACTCGACGATACCGATATATCAGTAGCTCCCCATGACTGAAAGGGTTAAATGTCTTGAAGATCATAAACCAATCAACGTTCACATAAATAAAGCAGACCGAAAATACGCTTAAACTCTCAACGACGTTTAAAAAAAAAACAACGTTGCGCAAGTCCTCGCGATCGTTCGCGTATCAAGCCGAATCAGCACAAGGCGGTTACGCTCGTTAGAGACTTGCGCTTTCCTTTGCGCACTGCACAGAGCGAACGGCGATGACCGTCCCTTTATATGGCGATGAGTGTAAGCGGGACGTTGATTTTGAGTTATTGAGTTTATCGCGGGAGTCACCAAGGTTATAAGTACTGGTATGTATATAAGGAGCGCACAGGTCTTGTGAAATACTCGGTGAGTGCATAACGAGCTGAATCGGAAAGGTCACTCGACCTTGAGGTCGTTGTGATGATTATGAAATTTTAGGACGTTTTTTGGATTACTTGCGTAGGCGATGTTGCGTCGTGCATCCGATTGAGACTTTAATGTCGGGGACGCTTTGACGATATTATTATGTTCGTCCAGTCATTCGTATAAGGAAATCCTAGTGAAAAGATACAGGTTTGTTAAAAATTGAAAAGTATGTCACTTTGAGACCTTTAATGTTGATCCCTCTAACCAGTTTGCTTTGGCTCGATTCTGTTACTCGAATTCAGCTAACTCGAGACGATTATTAAAAACTTCCACGAGTATCAACTTTCTCTGCCCTCAGATAAATTGTTTTCCGCGAAACGAAAATACAGTACTCGTTACATTTCATTTATCAAAGTATACAACCTACATGTTACGCTGTCCAAGCAGCATATAGTAGCTAGCGCAGCATCTCTCCAATCGTTTCATAGAATAATCAACTCACTACACCGCCAGTACACCAAAATCACCCACACCTCAGAAGCTTTTATATCAGTATATCCTGTGCACACAAGTCCCAAAGTGTTAACGCTCACCTCGTGAACACTTCCTGGTATCTAAAGTTGAATTTAATGATCGCAATTATCGAGCTATCAAGAATCCCTTTACAAACTTGAGATTTAAGCTATGAGAAAGAAAGTAGCTGAAAATCGAATGCTCGGCGTCTATACACGGGCACACTGCATTGCGTCAGAGGCAGGGTGTATGCAGAAAAGTCGAAGGCGCATGTACCGCAGTATACGTTATATACGTAAGTACGTGAGAGAGTTTGCCTATCATCGGTGCACGCAATTAGGTTAACGGGACACTGACGACGACTACAACTGTGCATTGTCACGAATGGACATTTAAATGGCTGCCGCTGCAAAAAATGTTTTGCAACGAGGCTTTAAGGGCCCGTAAATTGATATTGGTTGCCTCCGGTTGTTGATTTATTTCCTATTTGTTGTGTACTTTGGTTTAGCAATATACGTGCAATTGCTGAGTTAACGTAAGAACTAGGTAAATGGCTGAACATTATATGGATTGTTGAGAACAGAACAATGTAATTTAGACTATTTAGTTTAAATAGTACAATTTTAAAATGATTTATAAACAAACATTGTAGCTAAAATATGTACGAAGTTGAATTGATTTTCTTTATATTATATAAGAGCAAATCCACAAAATACAGGAAGCAATTTAGTACCTGAAAATCAAAAAATGATTCGTGACGGCACATCGACAGGCCCTTATATTTTCTGGTTTTAAGTGTATTCTGAGTAAAAACGGCCATTCATACATTTATTCCAGATTGACACTCTATTTAAATAAGTAAAAACGCAGAAAAATGTTAAATCGCTATTTCGATCTATATTTAAAAAATATATTACAAAAGAAATACACAAAAATACAAGCAGGTCCCATTTTTTAGGAATGTACCCGTTTTTCTGGTTTTAGTTTAAACATTTGTATTTTTTTAGTTAAAGTTAAAGCTTTTGGAGTATATTTATTTTTAGATCAGTAATTTATGTTCATATTATATTGCGTAATTAACTATATATACACTTATCAATATTATGAAACATCAGATTTTGTTGATAAGCATGTATATATATAATTAATTACGCAATATAATGCAAATAAAAATTATTTAGCTAGAAAGGAGTCACATAACAGTTGTATTGCCAAAAAGACTTTTACAACGCCTTTTTATAAATGTTCATAACTTTGCACTGGAAAGGCTTATTTTTAAATTAAAAAATTATTTTTTTTATTTGCAAACATACATTTAGAAAATCAGCTAACAAAATTCAATATATAATAAAGGAACATAAAATACTTTTAATTTTTAAAAATTGTTTCGAAGCTCAGTTTGAGAAAAAAGTTATTAGTGTTTAATAAAAATTAAACAACATGCCTATTCCGAATGATTTTCTGATGATTGTATTTTCTATTTTTAAATGCAAATAACTTGTTATCGGCGCATTCATCTGGACGATTCTTCTTTTTTTATGTATAGTTTGATATAAAATTTTAGTGAAACACTGCACTTGACAACATATTTAAAAATAGTTTATTTTTTCCAAAAATACGAAAAAAATTTTTTTGCAGCTCTACTGTTTTAACAACCGAATGGAAGGCTGAAACGAATGCGCAAATAATGGCTGGTTTTAGTTCGGAGACACCTAAAAACCAGTCTGGTCGGTGTTGTATCTTGTATTTTGTGGATTTACTCATATGCAGTACTACATAATCACAAAATTAACCGTAATGGGCCAAATTCATGAGAATAACCACAAGTAACTAAAAACAGTTTGGCAAGCATCATGTATTATTGATGGTTTATTCATTGTAACAGACCAATGATATGGTTTCTAAAAACCAATTTGAAAATTGTCAACTGTCCTTTTCGCAATGCGGAACGTAAAGAGGCTATTGTGTCACCTGGATATATATCTCTACCAGGGCCGAAACAAAGTAACGAAAGTTGTAATTGTAAGAATTGTTTTCGCAAGGCTACTGTCACTATACAGATTGTTAAACCGGAATACACCGATGAGCACTTTAGAAAAAAGCTTAAATGTTTTCCTCGTAATTAAGAGACTCAAGATCCGAGCTAAATTCTCTAGAAAGTTCACGAATGGGTTCAGCAAATTTTCAAAGTACATAAACACTTTAAAGCGACTTAGTGTAGATTTGCTCGTATGATAAACGTTGATAGCGATAAATAAAACGAAAGGTTTACATCGTTTCGTGAAATATTTTTGGTCACGTCCTGAACGCAATTATCTTTGATTTAATTTTAGTATCGATATAAAGTATTTGATAAAATAGCGTTAAAAATTATATGAAATTTCAACATTTTTAATTCGATGCAGTCCGCGAGGAAATTGCGCAAAGGGTTATTAAGTCGAACGATCAATCAACCGTCGATATAGTAAAAACTCCAATTATTGGGGTAATTCATTATTTATATGCGCTGTGGCAACGGATCTTTCTAATTACTAAGATCACGACCTTCCTAATTTATATAACACTATTGACTTCGTGTTTAATCGGAGAACCGTTTAGAGGTAAATTAGATCCTTCAATTTAGTTTGTGAAGCGATTAAAGGACCAGACAAGAAAATATACTGTGAGGTGGGAATACATTGAAAGAGAAAGAATAATAGAGTACCGTTAAATTGTAATTGCAGATCCTTCTTTTACAACGACGTGAATGTATAGAATATATCGATAGGACTTCTATACCTACATGGAATTCGAGCTGCAGTCGGTAAAGAAGATTAACTGAGATTAAAAGACGAATAATTAGTATGTGGTGGAGTAGTTACATTTATTAAAAATGAAATGAGAATCATTTATTTGTTTATGAAAAAGTTATCGCACTTGAATGTATTTATAGAATTTATTATGAGTACAATAATGTAAATTTTCAAATGGTAAGTACAATTTATCATTTGGTTTCTTCTTTACCGGCACGAGATTTATTGATCCATCGATAAATGTGCGATGTTACCGACGGTACTAAAAGTGATTCTGGATAAATGCTTGATGAAAGTTCCGTTAGAGGTATAGGTTACAGTGCAGGTAAATGTAACATTACAATTAAAGTAGTTTTATAATGATAGTGATATTATTATTATTATTTAACTGACAATTTTAGAGGACGAAAGTAAATTTTTTACGCCTATGAATATTTCAGCACCGATTATACTGACAAATCGTAAGGAATTTTCAAATAAAAAAATACTATAACAGGCAATTCATTAGGCAAAGTGGATCTTTAACACTTAAGCATAACCGTAACAGAACATCAACCATGTCAGACAAACAGGGTCGTGTTATCATCGGTAAAAGCTTTCTGAAGAGAAAGAAGAAAGAGAAAGAAGGAGCCACAAGGAAGATAGCCGGACGCCGATAACGGGTCGTAGACTAACAGGGAAACGCCTGTTCCCGCGTTGTCTCCCGGGCACAAGACCCTCACAATCACGACAATGCCGACGACGACAGAGAGCCGCCTTGTGCGTTTCCGCGTGTGGGCATGTGCTTATACCTATATACCTAGCTTGCGTTTATACAATCTGCAGTGTATATGTAAGTATATCTATAAGAGAATACAAAAGTCTCGCTTACAAAGGGATCCTTCATTACGATCCGCTGCTTCTTCTTCTTCTTCGGTCTCTTCTTCCCTTTCTTCTCTCGACTTTTTACATCAGTTCGATGGCAAAAATCGACTTGTCGTTTGCTTTTGTGTAATCCACACATGTGTTCCTGTGTGTCGATAGAGTCGTGACAAGAAACCCAATGGGAAACGTAAAAGATAATATCTCTTTTTTTCTCAAGCCCCCAAGTATAGAAGCGAGTATTAGCCTTTGAAAGGATCGAAACTGGGATTGTCCGGCTCGTATTGATCTGCAACTTTGCGTTGTGAACGATCGAGATATCAATGGACTGTTCATGCGAATCTAACGGAATTTCTCTATGAAGAATGTTAAAAAGGTCGCTCGTGTAAATGGGTTGACGTTCCTGTTATGGAGAAACTTAGTACGTACGAATATTTTGTAGATTAAAAAAAAATCTATTATATATATACTGCTGGAATTTTGAAGGTCGATCATTTTAGATTATCAACGTATAAATAGAATATTTCGTCGATCAATCATTGTGACATATAATTTGGCAAATTCATTTGGTTCAACGATATTTCAGTGAAATTCACGTCTTCGTTAATCAATAAGTAATTCGATACACTTCTCGTACGTATATGAATTCTTCCTGTCGAAATCTTTCGAGCTTCTGTGCGATTAAAATGACTCACGAGGTTACATTACGAGATATAATCAATCACGAATTGATTTTTATAGCGCGTATGAATCAGAAAATCACCATTTGCTGCAACGCCGGGGTCAACAATTAATTGTCCAGACTCTTCTTCTGAGAAAGCGAGTGGAATAAAAATATTCGGAAGTTCCCCCTGTGGGACTATAAAAATCCATTTCACTTGTCAGCGTGAAATATAATGGGTTCTCCTTTACTCAAAGGTGTATACAAAAATAAACCAGGACTGGTTTATACCAGATTAATCACGGGAGTTAATGCAAGGACGAAACGATGTGTGTTGAGGATACTCACCATCGACGTAAAGTAGAACTTCTCGAATTCCCGTTCATGAAGCCGCGCCGTTGTAATGCTGGTCGCCGAATGTTGTCCGTGCTTTGAGAGAATGTCTTCGCCCTTCTTGCACAACCAAGATAGAACCTGTAACATCCAGGTGAAATTTCAATGAATTACGAGTGTTTATTTTTAATCATAATTTAAATTTTAAACTAGGAATCATAGTCAAATATTGAACATAGCCTGTGGAGTCTGTCTAGCAAATTTATACGATATTTATGTGAGGTTTGACTAAAAATATTTATCAGTAGTTTAAACAAATAAATCTGAAACCTGAGAATAAAGTCGCTCAGTTTGGTACTTGAACCCATCTGTTGGAATAATGTATGACTTTATTACTCATGATGTTTAATACAGGATTTTTTAATAGCTTGATTAAAAAGAATAAAAATTTCCAAAATCCAGGTAAAAAACGATCTCAGATTGAGGTCAATGATAAGAGTACGCAACAGATTATAAACGTCAAACCTGTAAGTTTCTGATGGACGCTTTAAACAACCGGTAATAATAATTACAACAATCACGCATTCTCATGAAATCATTGGAAAGATTTTATTAAAAGTGCATCAATTCCAAGCGAGCTGCGTTTGATAACATAATTGCAACTCTACGAAATCTAATTGCACGTTAAACGCTTAAATATAGAGCAGTTAGTATCAAAGTGCATGGCCCGCAAAACAATTTAAAAGTTTTCATATACAGTTTCACTTAATGAAAGCGCTGTCAAGTCCGGAAAGATTTGCGAAATCACCAACGTGCTAATCCTCTAAGTGAACGTTTCCGTCTATAATTACACGTATGAGTCTACATATACATATGCGTATCTGTATATCCTACTCACTGTTTCTCTACACTTAAGGTTATTCACGTAAGATGTACGATTTATATTTATCTCTAGGTGCGTGAGCGAAATTTCACTTTCAACTAACAATGTCGGTCAATTTGTTGAATTTAGAACACACGACTAGCTAACCGCTATTCATCGTTGATTTCAATCTGCACTTGCTGCGCAAGCGTATTTAAAGTTTTCTTAAAATAGAACTATTGCTGGTGAAAAAACGTCGAGGAATCTGCGCGATGAAACCTTTGGCCTCGACGAGCTTGACAGCCGGAGACGATCAGATGCGGCACATATGAAGGGCGTAATTTATTATAAGCTCGCTATCAAGAACGGCTCATCAATTTGAGAGATGAATTGGAGCGGAACAGGCCATTCATTGCCTTTGCATTTTTAGGCCATTTGTTCTGTTACATTTGACCACATGCCACTGAGGCATCATACAAGCTAGGATATAAATATACATCGATCGATCTATCTTTATATGAATTTATCTTCGTTCGGTCGTTAAAAACTTGTGCTCGTGTGTCGGTTTCATCAAAGTTATGGACGTTAATCCGCGACAAGCGATAACGGAATTTTCGCAAACTCACAACTCTCCTACTTTCTTTCGTTTTCTCGTCCGCGTATGCACAGCACAGTGTATATTCTAGTGAGTTAACGAGAGTGAATCTTCAGCTCTGTAAAGCAAATCAGTCGAAACTCCAAGAGTACAGCGCGTCTCTTCGATGATCGATTGCACCTCGGTCTTCTCTCTCCCACGAGGAGCGGTAATTAAGGCCGAGATCCGGTGCGGCTTTGCTTTTGAAAATCGTTCAGGTGGCCCCGGAGTGAGCTCTTCTTTTAAAATCCCCGCGGCGCGATGTATATAGAACTTGCGGCGGCGACGTTTATGTCGTTTTCGGCGTTTTTACGATGTCGAGGGGACATCCGTATTGAGGAAACGGTTGCGGCAAAAGCGAGATGGGAGTCTCAAAAGAAAAAAAGAATTATTGGCGGATATTCGCGAAGGAGATCTTTGTATACAAGTGTTGAAAGAGAAAAGTACATAATCCTAGGCGACGTTTTACCAACAGACATTATGTAAATTTAGCGAGTCTAAGAGTTAAATTTTACTCAAGAATGCATGGTATTCCTCGTATATGTTAAACTATCAGCATAGCAATTATTACCCGTAAAAAATAATAAATTTCCATGCTTAGCCGAGAGCTCATCTTTCATCGTTCCGACGAATGACAAATAGCGAGAGACAGTTTGACCCTTTTGCGCTAGCTCTTGGATCCACGCGATTAATCTTTTATATTTTACTCGGTGACGGTAGCGCTTCTAGGAAAACAGAATATGCTTCTGGCATCGTGAGTCACGCGCTCGCGGGAGGCTTTAATGGTCATCCAGGTGTCGTGCTTTCCAAGTGTAATTATTCATAAAGTTGCTACGATCCCTTTAAGAAATCTCCACGTTGCAGAAATGCGAATCCGTTTTCCAATCAAAACTCAAATTACCTCTGCTAAATTAGACTCTTACGCCCGACCGGCAAAAGAGATAAACGTCCCATTACGTGGATAATAAAACACAGGTTCGAAACATTAACACTCGTACGCGACTCTGAAAAGCTTCGATAAATACTTCGAGGTAAATCGAACACATCACGGTATGCAGCATGAACCTTTGCAAATATCACGCGAAATTTCTCCTTTGGTTCGTCTCTCGCGTTCATATTTCACGTTACCCGACCCGCCTTGTACGCGTTCGAAAAGAAATCCCAAAACGTTACAGTCCCACAAAGCCGCACAACAACTCAACTCTCGCTTGCATTTCTTTCCCCGTGAACGATTTATCTACTTGGGCCACCGACGACGACCCGTCGATAAACAATGAATTCGAATCGTCGAAACTCCTTCATCAAACGAACACGCGCCTGCACAGGTACGAATTAAGCGACATAAACGCACAAGCGGCGAAACACAGGCCGGAATAACAGAGTAGCGCCGCGTTCCTAATTAGATCGCACTACCAGCGATTAATCATTCGCGAAAAATGCCCCTCAGAAAAAGGTGAAAGAGACAGACAAAGACAAAAGGCAGGCCAGAACGGACAGATAATTAGCTAATGCGGGGAAAAAGCGCCAGTTGAAAAATGGACAAGTGTGGAGGAAAAAAGTCATCTATGTATCTATCTGTATGTATCTGTATATCTGTATATCTGAGTTATACGAAGTGAGTACGAAGTGCAACGAAATAAGTATGCTCAATTTCGACAAGCGTCTCTATTCAGGAACGTTGAAAGCGAGAATAGTTTTTGCTCTCTGTATATTAGGAGGCTAATTGTGCGAGAGTGTAGGTAGATTTGTCTTTTGAATAGTCATTGTGTGAAATATGAGTGACGATGGCATTGTTACTATGGCAATGTATATGCGTGTATGCTAATTGAGCGCAAGCCGTTTGGCTAGCGTTTGGCACATGGAGCAAAAGTCGTAAAAAGCAACGTATCGAGATTAATAATCGAGTGCGTGTGTGCGCGTGTAACGCACGCGTTATATTTTATTGGCCAATTAGAAGCTTTTAAACTTAGCGCGCAAGTCCACGTACTCTGGGCACATATAGGGAGAGATGTAAAGTGCGGAGTCACGTAGCAAAGCAGTTTAATAAACGTATACACCGCGCAACGGAGAAAATCGTTTTACGGCCTAATACTCCTCGCAAAAACTTTAATACCTTATCATCATTATCAATTTCTACATACACCAGAGAGCCTATATAGTAGCTTATACACGAAATATCTCTTCAGCGTAACCCAAGCGAATTTACAATCACACTGCACTCCGCGCAACAAATCACACCTGGTCGTTGCCTATAATATTCTTCAGGACGTGCATGCAACGTAACAATGTAGTGTATAGGTACGTGTGTCTGTGCGTGCGTCTGTGTCCAAGAGTAATCTCGCGCTTATAACTTTGGAACCTAGCGTATGTATATATAAGACACAGGTGAAAAAGGTCGGAAATGAAGGCGCGCGCGCGTGAGAAAGGCTGCCGGCGTTCGATTTATAAGCAAAGCGTGGCTTATTCGGGTCAGTGGGCCGCTGCGCAACCGAGACATCCTTGCGACGTGAAGCACGTGCGAAACACTGTCACGCCCGCGCCCCCGGACGAAGATACGTGGGTGGAAGTATACACGCGACTCTACCGCGGTATACGCTAGATTATAGTGAAAGGAAGAGTCGCTGCCTGAAGAGAGATAGAGAGAGAGAGAGAGAGAGAGCAAAAGAGAGAAAGAGAGAAAGAAACATTTGTTGCGATAGCAATCTCACAGATAGCAAAGTCGATTGGCTTTTCGTTCATCGATTTGAAATCTGGAACGAAGAAATTTTCTATGTATATTGTAAGCGCGAAATTTTACGGTTATATGCATCGAATGTGAAATTGTTTTAGGAACTCTTCTGAGAGTGTGTACGTGTGTGGGTGTATGCGTTACGAGGAAACGGGAAAAGAGCGGCGTACAGGTATAAGGTTCTAAAGTTTTATGCGCATATGTGTATATGCACTCGAGTTGATAAAGAAAAAGAACATGCTTGTATAGACATCTGACAAATTAAGGGGTACGACCTATGATGAAGAAGAAAGTTTTATGCTATTCTCATTGGCTTCCTCTGTACTTCTGCAATGTACCTCGAGAGAATGTTCGATGAAGGTTTGTATATGGAGAGCTTAGAGTCTCCTGTCGATGACTCCGCGAAAGAGCCATTTCTATTTGTTGGAAATTATCGTTACCCAGGCTTTTTCAACGTCTTACAAATTGCGCTGATGGGGAGCGAGATCAGAAGATTTTGTCAGTATAGAAAGCTGTTTGAAGGTAGAGAGTAAAGTTTTCGATGAAGTGGCGCTCTAATTATGTCTACGTCGATTGATTCGCTTCGGACATTACAGCTCTTCGTTCAGAAAATGATAATGACGTCATAAAATATTGATTATATATAAAACTTTTTACTAATTTTAATACATTGATATTTATAGTCCGATATCGATGATTATTACCAAATAGAAAACACCGTATCTCAAAAAAATGTAAAATCCTCCATACGAAAATACATAGTTACGCTTTAATTAAAATGTTTAGCGCAGTAACGAGGCATTTATCTTCCTTACGACACTTTTTAATCGCGGCCACGTACACGCGAACTAATAGTCTCCCATTAAGGTTCAAATCGAACGGTCGCGCGAACTGCGATTAATCTCGCATTGCACGCGGGATCGAGAGAATTATTTTAAAAAAGAAAATCACGCCATTTCTCATTTTCGAGCGGTGCATAGGGTATGACCAAATAAAGCTTCAATCAAGCCAATTTACCGTGATTTCACTCGCGAAATCACGAGGAGTAAACTGCAGAACTGTAAGAACAATTTTAATACGGCACGTGAGAGAAATCCAAGTTTTATTGATTTCTTTCACAGTATAGTTGTCTATACTAAGCATTGATCCTACCGATGAAGTCGAGATTAGTGATTTGCCCTTTGAGCATAAGTACAGAGTAAGTTGCGAGATTGTTGTCCTCTCTACCGATGGTAAAATTATGTTTTCTACAGCAAAACATCTCTATATTTTTTCATCTAAATTTAAATATAGGAATCTAATTGTTTTAAAATATTCTATTTTTAGTTCCAAGCGTAGACTTCTAATGCGGTTGTATATAAAAATAAATCATTCAATAGAAGGAGCACGATTTTATAATCAAGTCGTTAGGCTACAACCAGTTATAGTTCCAATAGAGGAGTCAATGTACTATTACGAGCATTCAGAAGGAGAGCAGCAAGTCTTAAATATAAAAAAATTGACCCCGTTATTCAATGAGAAAGTTAAGAAAATGCTCTTGCAAAGTTGTTAGGATTAAAAAACAAGTTGAAGCGTTACAGAGGAGGAGTTTAAACTGATCAGTTTGTACTTTTTTTCATTAAACTCAGAAAAGGCTCTCATAAGGTCGTTATATTCTTAACCTCGTTTCTAACAATACGTGAATTATTAATATTATAACTATAAAAGAACAATTTATCAGTAATACATGTTAATTAATTTGAAAATCAAGACTATATACGAAATTACAGTGATCATTCCTTCCGAACCCATCTCATTTAAATTACAGTAAGCGCAGTGTATTTTAAAGAATATTACATTGATATTCCAAAGGAATATCAGGAATATCAGTCGAGGTTATTATTAAAACTACGGAAACCTGAAGTTAACCTGCCCGCACTTGTAAATTAAGTCGAGCATCGGATCGTCCCAATTCGGTGTGGGCATGGCGAACGTATGGAAGATACGAGCGGAAGACAAGAAAAATTTCGAACTTCATTCTTCGCGTTCCATCTTGTGCCAACGTCGATCCCCTGGGGTCTTTTGCGCTTCTCTCCCGTTCCTACTTCATTTATTAAGGTTAGTGTGTGATATACACTCTGATGCAAAAGTTCACTTGCTGTATATGAAAAGGTATTACGCACGTGAGGATTTTTTAAGTTTTTCGAACATTCTTCTTGCTTAAGAATTTTATTGAACGTGTGAAAGTATAAGTGCAATTATAATTATAGGAAAATTAAAAAAAAAATTGTTATCAAATATTCGTATCTCCGTCGCGATTCGATGCAGTCCAAGTTGAAAAATTGCATTTGGGCTCGAATCAGTCGAGAGAAAGAAATAACTCCGCATCCTTAAAGGTCCTTAAATATCGCGGCGAGTTATATATTGCCCGCAGGCTTTTGTACACTCCTAATCGTAATATTTATCTTAAGCACATTTGTGGCGCGTATAACGCGATTTCCTATCATTTTTTATTTTCGACTTGTTCTGCCGTGCGCTGTTTGTCATTTGTAAAAAAAGCTTCGGGGCAGCGAATTCACCTCCGTGTGGCGTGACTTATGCTTAGCCATACTCTTTATCGTTACGGTCTTTTGACGTTATTGATGCCTTACAGCGGGAATCGGTTGGGAAAATTTCGGTACTCTCAAGTGCTCTGGCTTGTTCGTTTCTTACGGAGAACGCTAATTAATACTGTTGTGTGCGCTTGTAAAATAACGTTGCTTTATCGCAAAATCAGTGTTCTCCGAAGTCGAAAAGAATAAATTTACTGCACTCGCGCACTTTTATAATATTTCATTTACGAATTGCACGCTTACGATTCATTCAATGTGTTCAGTTTCTCTTTAAATTAAATACTCTCAATTAGTCAAACAAGTAATTGTACAACTTACATTGAACGCAAGAGCCAAGACGAAAAAAAATGTTCCACAAACAATCGAAGCAGTGCACAGGTCGACTTCAACGTTACAACTGTTGGTTGCAAAACTTCAAACCCCCGGCAAAACTTAATCCACAACAATGATATACGTTCGGTAAAAATTCACGCGAGGACACATATACATGCACACAGACTGACTTTTCTTCGAAACGAATAACCAGAAAAAAGAGACAGAGAGAGAGAGAGAGAGAGTAAACTGTGGGAAGAAAGGTCGAAAAGAAAAGTAAAACGAGCAATGAAACAACAAGTATCTCGCGTGTAGCGACAGTGAAAAATCAAGGCTTATCCGCTCGGGTATACGGGTCGTGCTTATTGCATCATGCGACGCTTAAACAATTTGAATGCTATATAGTTCGTTCTCGTAGCCGGAGGAGTAATGTAGCGCCAGCTACCTCTCCTTCATCATAAATCTCAGTGAAGAATTGGCTGTTAATTTGCGATAAAAGAAACTGGTCAAATAGATTTTTTCGGTACGACGCGTCACGCGACCCTGTATAGTTGTTATGTGTGTGTGACGCGTTCACGATATTTATATGGGAACTTGTATTGAGTCGCGAAACATTGTTAAACGCAATAAGTAGTTATGATGTGAACTGTGAAGAAATATGCTGTTGCCGCTTTGAAAACTATTTCTGCAATTTATATAGATCGTGAATTCCTATACTTCGGAATGAAATATAAAATGTAAGAGTTTCACCTAATCCAATTTCAACGCGAGACAGAAGTTATATATTCAAACTCTGTCGAACGTGAAGTTATGAAAAAAACGCGTAAAATTGTTTTCAATGCATATGTTGTTGAAAGTTTTCTTTGCGCAAGAAATTTAAATGCGGCTAGAAAGAGCTTAAAACGCTTAAGATTTTGCACTAGTGCGTGGGTGTTTTTATAGTTCAAAGAGTCAGGTTTGCATCTCTGTTTATCTGCGGTAGTGATGACGTCTGAAACAAAAGTTAGGACATCGATGTCGTCTTCTTATCAACTAACCGGTTTTTTTTCTTTTTTCAACTCTTCAAATTGCCTTTTTAAGTGCAGCTGCATCTAAATGCCATCGTAACGAAGTATTACGAGATATTCCATTATCTCGTCCAGACTTTAAAAAAGAAATCGTCTGTTTCGTTTTTCACGAGTGATACTTTTTAATCAATTCCCAGTAATAATTTGCTGCCGTTTCGCTCTGGTAGAAATTTTCCAATATTTGTCAATATTCAATTTTTGATATAATTTCAAATATTATATAAAAAACGCCCTTCTAAATTTTCATATATTTTCTAAATTCAATACTTAATATAAAGATACTGTTTTGATCTAATAATTGGTAACAAAGCATTATTCTATTAAAAAAAACGTTTTTGATGCCCAACAAAAAACTTTATTTCGACGGTAGCCATCGTAAAAACAGAAGTTTATGGTCATACCAAAAACTAAAAAAATTCAGTCCTTCGATTCTCATTTCGAAAAAATATCCAAACTGCCTTCATTAGAGCTCTCAGTGAAGAAAAATGGCACTTTAAATCATTCGCATCCCATATCACACAAGCCGCTGGTCGTTCAGAGGTATTTTTACAGAACCTTTTTGGTACCCTAAATATATAAAAAGTCTATTCACGACGCACAAACTCCGCGGCAATGATTGAGCGAAGCTCGTCGAGAAATTCACGCGCAAGCAATCAGAGAATCCACGTAGGATTGAAATTCGTTTCGACAACAAAAGGACGAAGCAAACGCTGCAGGGCTAACGTGCTCTCTCGCCAAAGAACAAGAGGAACTCAGTGTCATAGCGAGAAAGAGAGGAGAAAGAGAAAGAAAGAAAGAAAGTATTATGACGTTTCGGAGAAGAAGAAGGAAGAAGAAGGAAGAAGAAGAAGGAAGAAGAAGAAGGAAGAAGAAGAAGAAGAAGAAGAAGTGTCTGTGTATAATAAGGGTGAACGATTTGCGCTTCTAATAAGGAGGCAGACGCAACGTGTTTTACGAGGTCATCACCCGCCGGTTTTCTTCTGATTTCCTCGCGCACTCACGATGTCGACTCGTCGAGTTGTCACGGGGAATATAACAAGAGAGCTCGAGGTAATAAAAGATGTTTTTTGGCGCTTGGTGTTGAGCTGTAATTTGAATTGGACGCTATTTGAATATACTCTCGCGAATGCGCTCTCTGCTGCGTGGAAAAACCATTTACTCGTAAATAATTCATAAGAGACGTGAAACTGCCGCACTTATTAGGCATTTCTCAATCACAACAATATAGTTTTAAGTGCTTCCTTCTGTAAAACCGATTTCGACGACTATATACGCAGTAACTTCCACGATATCTCGCTAACAGTACTTCATATTCAATCATTGACACAAATACCGTAAACGTTTAAAATATATATACTTGACAATAAATATATTAAGTGAATTCTCTCCAAACTCAATTCTCCGACTGCATTATATGCGAGCTTTAACGACGCTGTAGTGTACATCTCGTCGAAAGTTTTTAACGAGACTCGGAATCCCTACGTGCAACTTGGTGAGTGGCGCAATAAAAAAGGAGCATCGCGACAGAGAAAAAGAGAGAGAAAGAGAGAGAGAGAAACATCTAAGATTTACACCGGCAAGCAGTCGATCGATCGATAAGAAACGCATGTGATACACGGAAACGATCCACTTTTCCGCGGCGTCTTCAGATCTTGAGACTGCGCGCGCGGGAAAGCAATAAAGACATTTTTTGCTTCTTGCGCGATTGCAGGTTTCGCGGAAGGTCAATGCTTTACCTGACATTTTTTTATCTTACTTTTTCGGCAACGGTGAGAGCACTTTCTGCTTTTTCTACGAGTCTTTGATTTTATTGAAACTACGCTCGTTAGCTCTTAGATTTAATTAAAGGAAGCGAGGCGACATAGAAATGTCGTAATATTATTCTGAGTACAGTTCGTTGACGTCCCACCGATCTTTGATCGTACTCGAGTAGATGCTTTTCTTACAGGAACGCAGTTGTGGTTTTTATGTTTCCTAAACATATTTAATGCAAGTCGATGTCTTAATTGCCTTGGCTATGACTCGATGTACGTTGTTATTTCAGGTTGCATCAAATTCGAGGAAGGATTGTAATTTCGGGTTTGTTGATAAAAGGTGTTGATCGGTATTTTAGCCTAATAACCAGGACAGGATATCTCTCAGATTGCAACATTTTGTCGGGTAACCGGTGTCGGGTGAAAAAGGTATATATTACGATTTCGTAATTTATTGCGCGAGAATTTTGAATTAAAGAATTTCACTTTGCAGCACTGCTAATTCACCGATTCAAACAAAATTCGCATCGAACACAGTATGCAACACCTACAGAATTGCGATTCATATTCATGACTTTAAACACAACGAAATTCCGAATTCGACGTGTCACGTCGACAGAAACTGCAATGCGTGGACGCAATGTGACAATGATTGTGCATATATTGCGGTAGTATATACACGCAAAAATATTATATATATAGTGTAAGAAAAATATGTTAAGAAATGCGATTACCGAAAGTTCAGGACTCAGAAACTATCTCGTGGGAATTGATCTCTAATTGGTCGTTAAACGGGCCTCGTCCTACGCTAAAAGCAAAAGCTTGTAGGAGAACGTTTAATACGGCTCACATAGGGAAAATCGAGCGAGCGAAAAAATAAAGTGTTGCTGTAAATACGTATGCATTTATGTACAACGAGCAAACGAGTGGCCAATCGAGCAAACCTTTGCCAACACCGATTTGAATCTGAAAAGGGTCCGAAATGAAAAAATGTCTTTGTTGCATTTTTCGATAAATACTGCTTTCGAAAACGTTCTTTTTTTCTTCTCGCCGTCGTTCGGGTAACGATCACGTAAACACTTATTTATCGTTTTTAAAATAAAAGGTTGTATTATATAAAAATACACATAACCAGAATATTACATTATTCGAGTATATCATCAAATAAATACTTCAAATAATCGCGAAACTAAATACCGTGATCGATCACTTCTCAATTTTCTTGTATTTTTGTAATTTTCTTTTAGAAATCCCTAGAATAGAAAGTCCATCAACGTATTCTTATTAGGAAGCGCAAGATGATGAATACGTTCGATGGTTACGAGGTGTCGAACAGTAGCCACGTAGCTCCATAAGAATATTTTGAAAGTATTTTACGTAAGTTTGTATATTAAAGAATTACGCGATTTCAATGATATAGGTGGGTTATAATATAGTGAATAATGCACGAGATGAAGAATGAAAGTTTAAAATTTAGACAAATTGGTATACATGACTGATAAAATTTTCATTTCCTTTACTTTCCTTTTCACGCCTTCGGAATGCGAAACATACTTGACAAATGCCTGGAAATTAAATAAGACGAGGTTGATACCCGTTTCACAATGCTATAAAGTTAAAGTATAAGAGGCAGCAGAATCTTTCTTAGGGTATATACAAGAACTTCATAAACATCGATTCCGAAGAACAATTACAGCCATTCCCACTGCCTCTACAAATCGTGCAAATTCTCTCACTGTTTCGCGAGCTCGTTTTCTGCGCTAATGAAATTGGTCTCTCGCGACAATAATCTCGCACGACATCCACCTTCCTTTCTCTCTCTCTCTCTTTCTCTCTCTTCCTCTTGCTCTCTTTCTCTCTTCTACGTACAAAGTCTCACGCCTTGGTTTCTCGGCTCTTCCCTTATCACGAGAAAGAGTACACACACACATACTTCCACTTTCATGGAAGAAGCCGCCGCTATCTTAGCGGCAGTAAATTCCATAAAGAGCGTAGAGCGGCTGTTTTTATTAACGCACTCGCGGCTTCGCGAGATTATCCGGTCTAATTTTAACGAGGAGGAGCGGCAAGAAGGTGTAGCCTAGTCCTATTATATTTTACTGCTACGAGACGTGTTACACGAGGACGATATTGTAATGCTGCGTGCTTACGTGCTAACATTACCATTTGCATTTTTTTTCAAGAATACCAAGTGGGCGCGAATATAAGATTGCAGTCGTTACTTATGGAGAAAAAATGAGAAGAGTATATACCTTCATCGAGGTTAATAAACTTGTCTAGTCGATATTATTCTACATTTTACGGCTTTAAGTCAAAGAGAAGCTTTTCTACTATTTCCGTGTAAACATAATCTCATTCCAATGCAATTGTGCACACACACACACACATATACATACATATAATACACGCGCAACAAATAACCGTAGCTCGATAAACAGAACAAAGCGCGCTATTCGCTCTTGTACCCTTTACGAGAATTGCACGATTCGTCGCGCGCACGATCTCTCCGGGACGATTATACATTCGCCCCCGAGCAGCAAGTGTTGAATTAAAACTCGAGACTCCAACGAGAGTCTCTTAATTTCGCGCGAAGCAATTTTCAGAGAACCACGCGCGATAAGACCAAGCTCGCAAAGGTGTGCACATATTCAAAGAAGAGTCTTTATATTTTTCTCGAAGAGATAAGCTCGCGCGTGCAAAGTATAAATAAGAATGCGAAATACGTGTATTATGGTCGTGCTACGTGTTGGTATATATGTGTGCGTATACACGCGTGCCTGAACATATGCGCGCAATTGATATTTATTCGATATAAAACATACGGGATGGATCGATGTCTTTATTTTTAGCAAACAGGAAGCAGGCGCGAGAAAATTCTAAAGAAACAATATAATGAATATTTTAATAAGAGAATAACTCAAATTCCAAGATATCTAACGGTATGCATATAACAGCTCACAAGATTCCCATGAGTACGTATAGTCTTCTATCTACACGCGGAAGGCCCTTGCACATGTATGTACAGTTTTACAATATTCTGGGACAAATATGGTAATATATTAAATATTGAATAATATAGAATTTAAACGCGATGCAATCCGCGATAAACCTAAATATTATCCAAAAACCTCTTTCTAATCAACTTAATTTTACACTCCTTCTCGTGAAGATCTGTGAGAAAAGCAATATATCCATTGGCAATATTCTGACAATTGCTTTCTTCGCAAAAAAGTTCGATGCGCGATCGAGGCACGCCGATATACCGAGTGGACCGCGCAACAGCATCCTCGTTTGGCATTCCAGAAAAATGCTTTGCGCACCTCCTCCTCTCGGAAAACGAAGCCGCCATCGTGCATTTGCAAGTATAATAGTTGCGGAGGGGGGTATAGAAAGACGGAAATTGGAAGCCCTAACGCGATGGGGTTCGGATAAGTCGTCCAGGCGCGAGAGATTACGCGCGCAGTTGAAGTCGCCGCGCGAATACGTTTTCCGTGTTCGCGACCGCGAGAAAGAGAGAGAGAGAGGTGAGTTTTATACGGAGGCGCCTGATCGGCTTGAGTGTACGTTTAGCGTGAGGTCGGCTTGATTTGACTAATTAACCGTTGCGTGCACGCTGGGATTTGGATTTACATATTAGAGATGTTTTTCGAGAAGGATTTGTTGAGCTTTGCTATCTGTGCTCGTTTTACACTATACTACGCTTCGAGGAAACGCTAATTTGTTCCTTGTAAAGTAATTTGTAATTTATCAGTGCGATAAATGTTCGTGTGCACTTTGTATACAAATTCGAATAAGAGCATCGAGATTTTAAGTGACAGAAACATTAGTGCGGTACAGTGGAGATTAAACGCACTGGATGACGAATTAGAATAATATTTCGCGAATAAAGCAAAGACAAGCGTAAACGGTAATAAATCCTGACTGTAAGCGGAATACACCTTCGAGCAGTGTTACCTACACCAATAAATTATACTTGCGATTATCGAAATGACAAATTCGACATAATGTAGCCTCCTTCGTATACATATACATACACAAAAACAAGTCTGTTGGACCAGTAAAAAAAAGAATCGATACGTATAGATGGTATAAGGATCGTAAATATCTCTCGAAGCGGGCCAAAGGGCCATGTGAATTATGGGGGAGTTTAATTCGTCGGCTATTATGCCGAAGCTATCGAAAAACCTCCTCCGAGACACCTCTGCCGACATTAAATCACTTTTGCGCTTCGCGGCCTTTTGGGACTGCTCGCGCAACCTTCGCACCTGCGAGTTGGAGGACGAGCGAAATTTTATTTATCACGTTCAGAACGAAGCGTGAAGACTTAATTATGCGTTTAATGCGACATGATTCACGCCCTTGAGGAGTCGCTGTATATGTACGAAGGGAGTAATAATGCGATCTCGGATTAAACCGTTACGATGCTTATATGGATGGGTTAAATTTTAACGGATTTTCCACGCACCATATGGCTTTTTGATATATATAATGCCGAGCAAGTGGTTTAATCGGTTTATCGGCGAGACATTATTAAATTATTGTTCGTGCGTCCGATTCGATCTGTTCTACTTTAAAACAGCCCTGAGTAATTATGCTCCTTCGCGTCTCGATCATCTTTAATTCTGCACCGCTTAGCTCTGAGTAGTATATTTAAATTTCCCGCCCAACGTTTCATTATAACACCAGTATAATATAAACTTACACCGAAGCTCGTCGACAGGGAACGAAGAAAAATTTGCAGTGCAAGCAAAAAGTAGTTCAGTCCCATCCAAAGTCTGTCACTCGTTATCCAACGCATGGAGAGTCACTTTCAATTGTAAGTTTAAAATTCACAGAAACGAACCGCGTACAGCTTTAATAAATGCGTCGAGAGGTCGACCGACCGGTAGGACAAAACGAGCGATACTATAGCCAGCACGTATACGTATCCCACAAAGCGAGCTCACCTGCTTGCAAAACCGTAAAGCTCACATAGCACGTCGTCGCATGCGCGAAGGGACCACACGCGCCGGTAACGCGGCACCTGTTCACGATATCCTCGTCTCCTTTGGCCCCACATATTTCTCGTCTGGAGACGACCGAGTGGGCGGACGTTCGTATCGAATGTTTGTGCGTGATGCAGCCGATCGAGAGCGGGATGCAGCCTCTCGTCCTCACTTTCCTCGATCAGTCTCTCGCGAGCCCCCCACCCCCTTCCTTTCCCTCTCTATCGCTCTGGCGTATCCGTTTCGTGGTTTTTGTGACTATATGTTCGTGTATCTCACGTCAGAAATAGAAGAATATATGTAGACATCTGCACGCATAGGTATCTCTCACGATCGAAGAATAAAATACTACACACACGCGGTCGAAGGCTTTTGTCGATGAATGCGCCACGGTCATGATTATAGAGAGTCAGATGAACGATGAGAAGACCTGCATTCCGAGAAATCGAAACAATTAACGCTTTGGAAAAATAGTTGTTCCGGGAATCGCGTGCGATCTATCGACGCTCGTCTTTGGGCCACGGTGTATACAGGTCGCGTTGTACTATAATTGGGACGATTGAAAAATGAAGATTGATCGATCCTCGCCGAAGACGCTGTACATACAGTATGAAAATGAAAGCGAACAATGCGTGCTTTAATAAATTACAACGGACGATTCGAGGACTAGTTATAACGCCGTTGTATGCAAATTTTAGTGCCCTCACGATGTTTTAAAAAAGTGATAAAAAACACTCTTACTCGTGAGAACGGAGCCACACGCGTGAAATTTTCTGTACATATTCGACACTTTACAAAGCGTATGTTTGTACACCTTATTTACAAACGAGAGATTTTCCTCGTCAATCAAGTGCAACCTTCGAAAACAAACAAACCAGCACAATAGAACAAAATTAATTCCACTTTCTCACTTCACACACACATAACGAATGAGTATTGGATATACATCCAGCGAGCATCAATCACGTGGTATTCGCGCGCTAATGGAAATTTAAAATACCAGCACCGCCACTGAATAACTCGCGAGCCCTTATTAGCGCATTCGAGTATCCGAGCTCTCCTCTTGAGTTCTCTTGATCTTCCTTTCGTATACGGTAAGCGCGCGTGCTTTACTTTTTCTTTCGAACGAGTCACTTTCTTCCTCTTCTCTCGATCCCATTTGTACGTGTGTCTGAGGCGTACTCTCACCTTTTGTTTTCTTCTATTTGCTCTCTTTTGCTTTGTTTCGCCCTGTATTTCCCCCGCAACAGACACATACACAACTTCATTTCTTACATACGGCTCAATTGCATATACATTATTCATATCTTACACAATTTTTCGATACCTTCGTCATGTAGCTGTTCGAAATATTGTATACCTGAAATAAATTAGCGAGAAATAATTATTTCCTACAGGCGCTCTATTCCGTCTAATTTCCGATCGCATACCGCGTTGTACGACAAATCATTAAATTCATAGTTTCCACGAATAACCGCGACGAAATCACCTTTGGCGCAAACTTGCGATAAATCATATACGCTTTGCGTGCCTCTGCGGCTATAGACACACACACACACACACACACACACATATATATATATATATATATATATCAGCGTATATACCGGTATCGCGTGTCGATCACCTCGAGCTCGAGCACCGGAACTTTCGGTTTCGTGTGACGACGAGGCCGCCGCCCTCCTGGGGGCAATCGGAGCCGCCAGGGGATTAGAATTACGCGAGTAAGAGAGAGAAAGAAAGAGAAAGAATGAGAGAGAAAGACATCGCGAAGGAGGTTTAATGCCTCGCGATCGCGCGAAACGAGGTCAAGCTCTCTCGTTCGAGCGCAATTATTGTGTAACGAATTACTTAATGGACGATTTGTGCGGATGCAGCGAACGACAAGTTTGTATGGGCAGGATGAATTGGGCGATGTATGGGCGACGAATTGTTTGCTCTAGCCGAGGAGTTGAGCGAGAGGTATTGTATGCGGCTTTTTACGGAGGCGGAAATAGTGGCGTAAAAAGCTGTTCGTTCAAGGATTTTTTTTTCCTTTTTGTGAGAATCGACTCGTTCGTCTAAAGTAGTAGGATGATTAGCTTGATATATTCATATGTATGTGCACGGGAGTGTACCTTTTAGATGAAAATTTGTGTCTATAGACTCATTGATTAATAGTTTTTAATTTTATTGTTGTTTGTCCTCTTGCAATATAAAACTATTGTCATTTGAATATTGCGCTTATGAAACATTTGGCACTGAAGTGGAACACGTAGAACTATAAAAGAAGATTCATTAAAAGTTGTCAACTGATCACAAAAAAATCAACATGATTTTTACGATTCAAGCGTCACTTGCAGAAAAACTTCCTGTTAACAATAAATTGATTCAATAATCATGCGCAGCTCATCGCTTAGTCTATGGAATATTTTCATCCAATGATCTAATCGTCGCTCAGACAAGTCCGCTGCATAAATATTCTTCCGATAAACAGCAAATGCAACCGACGCTCACAGGCTCGTCACGACGATCTACAAGTTCTCGCTCTCAGGAGACAATGAAATTCAAGGTCATTTCAATTAGTCCAGAAGTATCACTTGTTGTTTCTTAGTATTACTTCACCCCTCACTAATTCAAACACAGCAGAACAACAGTAAAAGAAAAAACTCACTATTACCAAATCACTTATCAGTGCAAAACGTAAAATCCAGCGAAGAAAATCCGATTAAACTGGATACATGCGTACACAGCACATTAACGCCACGTATCGTAACAA
This sequence comes from Apocrypta bakeri, assembly GCA_018906985.1. NCBI lineage: Eukaryota > Metazoa > Arthropoda > Insecta > Hymenoptera > Pteromalidae > Apocrypta > Apocrypta bakeri. Next base: position 5,440,006 of record JACCIA010000003.1, read on the forward strand.
CAAATATACATCCACTAGCGCATGCGCGAACGAAAAAAAAATAAATAAAAAAAAATGAAAAATCCGTTCGGTAAAGCACACCTTTCCTAGAGCCGAACGGAGCGAACGCGCGGATGCTGCGGCGCGGAAAGAGTTACTGATCCGACGGATCTGATCTCGGGTTAAGGCTCACCTTTACTGGCGCTCGCGGCGGCGAGAGCAGCAACGGCGGCGCCCCTACTACCATTAAGCCACGAGCGAGACGGGGAGATAGAGCGCGCGCGCGCGTTCGCGGTAGAGGAAGAGAGTGAACGAGCCAACTGCGAAGGTATAGATACACACCAACGCACCGGTCTCTAGCCCATCGTTCTCTCATATATATGCGAGTGTAAATGCAACGACTGGACGGTTATGATTGTTGTTGATGATAATCCCTACAGCTGAATCAGCATAGTTATATACGTAGATTGTTTGTCTTTTTATTTTACTTCATCAACATTGTACCGATACATTGTAGCGATGAGAGGTTGTAGTAGTTGTTGGAATTGTGTTTTTTCCTTTCAGTGTTCTCTTATCAGAAAATGCGTTTCTGTAGCTGCATAGCGAGTTCTCCGACAAGTAAGTAAGCAAATAAGTAAGACAAACGAAGAAAAGCATCACAGCGCATATATAGAATTTGAAACGGAAAAAAAGTCGACGCGTTAGAAATCGAGCTTCGAATAAAAAGTCTACATGTACATCGAGAATAACTAGAACAACCTGCTTAGCACTCATGCGGCGAGCCTTTAATATAATCCATCTACGCGTTTACAAGCATAAAGCGTCAGTGTAAAAGGGGCCATCGATGTTCGATCTCGCGCTGCTCTCGCGCTGCTCTCGCGCTGCTCTCGCGCGTCTCAGCGGCGGTATCGGAGAAAGAAAAGGGAGACAGTGTCTGTCTCGCGGCGCTCTGCGAGACTTTCGGAATACACACGTGTCTCTCTTTCTCTCTTTCTCTCTCTCTCGCTTGCTCTCTTGCACAGCCGGCGCTGTTCCCTCGAAAGGAGAACGTCACTTGCTCCGAAGACGAAAGTGCCTTTTTTGTGAGCTTGGCGCGGTGGCGGCCGAATTTCGACGTGACGGATGATGAGAGACGCACCGGCAGCAATAACAGCAGCAGCACCAACAGCAGAAGCATCGCTTCGATGGATGCAAATTATATGCGCTGCACGAAGAAAGATGAGAGATGCGAGTGGAAGTTGAGGTACATATATGATGATCTTACAAAGGATGCGATGCTTTTCCCGGTAGAGAATGACACGGTATATTTCTTTGCACAGAGGGGTTATTCTTCCTTTTTTTCCGGGGGTTTTTGTTTATATAATAATAATAAGTTTGCGAGCGAAGAAAGTTTTTTGCTTTTGTCGGCGATTGTACTGATGCACTTTCTTTCTACGTTATATCCTCCGCGATCTGAGATCCAATAATGATTCATTGAAACGTTTATACGTTATTGTTATACGATTTCGAGAGCTTTATTGTGTAACTTCTTCGCACAATAGCTATGTTAGTAAATGATACGATAAATGTCGGTACTTATTTTATTCTTGTATGTTTCATGAATATAAATCGGTAAAACCAGCTGTAGATTTCTTGTCTCTGGATTAGCGAGTGAAACAACTTGTTCGAAGGTGGAAGGAAGTACTGATATCTCAGAATTAATTCATCAGGTTGAGAATCGATGCACGCAACGTTCTAGTTCATTGATTGCTCCTGACGTGTAATGATAATTTAGACGTCAATGTCGAAATATATATATTTGGATTTTATTAAGAGACTAGATATTTTATTCATAAATCAATATTTTTTTGAAATCTGAACTGTGGAAAGCTGTTTATTGTCACTCATTACCGGTCCAATTATCCCGTATATACTACACTGATGATAATCGATTAAATTCTTTCAGCACAAAAAGGCAAAGTTATGATTTACATGATTTAAATTAATACTGAAACGAAACTGTTTGTACATGAACTTTAGTCAGAAACTGCCAATGTAATCAGCAACTCTCTCAATCATCCTCTGCACATTTTTCTCCTGAACACAATAAAAACCGTTTAATTCAACTTACGAAAATATAGGAAATAATATATCGTTCAATTATATTCACATTAATTTCTGATGATGTAGTAAAAGTAAATCGTTCACTTTGACACCCTATTATTATCAGCCGAATTTATTTTATATAATTTGTGAAATCGGGCTCGTTTTCAGTGCGCAATTAAAAGGTACTTACAATTACCAGCAAAATTTCACCGATCTTTTCGTCTCGGTCAACGCGAATATGCGCGCGTATCAAAAAGACGAACAGGAAGAAAATACTCGTCACAGCTCTATTCTCTTGAAAAAAATGACGACGATTTATTCGAACCACGGTCAACCTGTAGAGTGTAAAACTGTCTCCGTTGAAGATCGTTTTCTGTTTTTGCTCCTGTACGCAAGAATAACTTCTATGAGTATAAGGGACGTAAAAATCGTTGAGAGCAGCAATTATAACGTTTCGAGCTGTCACTTTTTAGACGGTAGTTCTATCTAATTGTTATAGAGACTTTTACTCTCGGCAAATATTTTCTGAACAATTTTTTTCAGTCGTCCATTATCCCTCTAGCTGAGGATGATACACTCGACGTTATAAATTTAAACTTTCATCTTTTTAGTTACGGCGGAGAAACTTTGTGCATAGTCACTTTTACTTAATTATAAATTGTTTATTCACAGTATCTTAACATGGACCCAGACAATATTTTCCACGTGTTCATTCCTTGGTATAGAAAAGTGCCACATTTAAAATGTTCGGAAAGGCAAAAATGAACAAAACTATTTACATGTTGTGTACGTATTAACTGTCTCTATTTTTTACCTGAGAAAAATATAACTCATAAAAGCATCAATAATTTAGTAGACATTTAGCTTATTCTATAGGAAATTATAGACATTTAAGAGTTTCCCTATAAATATTAAACAATCAATACAAATAATATAGATTTAATTATTCGAATAATAAATTTGTGTAACTTCCTTGAACCATTCAAATTCAATGATATAAAAAATATTATCTCCAAATGTGAAATAAAACAAGCCAGATCTTGTTCACGACATGAAGAGCGACCAGAAAATGAATGAAAAAATTGAAAAATGAACGTGATCTTTCTCTCGTCCATAGCAACTGGTTTGCACCAATATACCAAGCGAGTAATCCTCGAAAAATTCAAATACTAAAAAACCCCATTAAGGTACAATAAAATCCGGTGGATGCCGCTGCGACACTTTACTGGACAGTCGATAAATTTGATCGGACTCACGGATAATCAGAGCCTAGCACTGGTTCGTCCCAATTAGCTTACGCTCTTGTATTAAATATACAAACATACGCAGAGGCTACTGCGAAAAAAGGATTCGTACTTACAGATGTAGGCTTATCGAGTAAAAAGAAGGAGCGCATTTTCGCTATTGCTTGTGGAATGCGAAACCTCGAAGCGGAAGATCAAATGGTTGCGCACGTCTATAATCTTTAAAGGACATCGAGCAGCAAACGTGTTTGCGCGTGAAAAGAGTTAATAAGAGAAAGAGAGGGATAGAAGGAGAGGGAAGAGGGAGAAAAAGGCGATGTTCGGCTATGCGTAAAATTATTGTGCGAATTTATGACGTAAAATAAACAGTTTTGCGCATACGATGTTTGCTGCTTTTTTTTAACGATTTCAAAAGTTATATTTGCTGTACAGTTAATTGTGAAAACTTTTGCAATTTGCCGACTATAACGCTAGGAAGAATGCGAGAAGGAGACGTTTTCGGTACACTTATATTTCCATGGACTTAAGCTATGAGTTAGAAAAGAAAGTCTCTAAGTGATCGTTTTGTACATCAATACGTTTAACGTTGAGGTTAACTCGATTATACTTTCGCTGCCCGCGTGATGAGTACAGTCGTTAAAATTTCTCTATACTATATTATTTCAATATGAATTCCTTTCCTTATCTCTCTCTCATTCTCTCTCTCTCTCTCTCCATCTTTCTCTCTTTTTCCCCTTCTCTTCTCCCGAAAAGCACCAATCTTCAAAAGTTCAAGAAATACCGCAAGCTCTCTCACAACAAAGACCGACTTGGCAGTCTGCAGAGAAAGAAACCAGATACCCACATCCGCAAACATAAGCCTCTCGCACGAATCTCTCAGCCGCGCTCGCGCACACGACACACAAGCGGCGAGAAACACGGCGTCACCCACTCGAAGAAGAAAAAATTTCTTCGGTGCAGCTAACAGAGAAAGAGAGAAAGAGAGAAAGAGAGAAAGAGAGAGAGAGAGAGAGAGAGAGAGAGAGAACTCTCCAGCGCACATGTATGTATCAGTCTGACACCTCTCTTTTGACTCGGTCCCCTTGTCTCTCTCCCTTCTTCCCCCCTGCCCCCTAGAATCTTGCTTACCTTCGTCTCGCGCACACATAGTCAGCGAGTGCGCAATTAACATACCAGAGCGTTCTAGGAAACGGCAAGTCACTATATTCGCCTGGGCAATCCGCGCTCTCTCAGTAGTGTGACTCACGCGCGCGCGCGCCAAGAGCTTAGGAGAGAGAAATTTATATCCTCGCGGCAAAGCTGAGTGTCGCGGAATGGCCGAGCGGCTGCTTTTTAACCCCTTCGAATGGGAACTCGTGTGCGCGCTCGCGCTCGGGGATGAGTTTGTGTGAACGTGTTCTCGGGACCCGCGCGATATGGGAAATCCACAAGCTCTATGCTCCGCGTTACAGCTGTTCTGAACTTTGTGGAAGAGATCTATGACTCTTGGGATTTGGTTTTGTTTATGGGCTGTTACTATAGCTCGAGGAAGCGTTGCCGATGGCGCCTTTTGGCTGATTGATTTTGGAGCACGCGAGTCTTCGTCAAATTTCTTGGCGCGTCATTTCTTCCCTGTTTAGGCTCGAGTAATTTTCCTTTATTGTCGCTCATAAAGAATTTTTTTTCTTTGAGAAATTATTAATGCTGTACTTCGAGAGGCTTTGTTTGCTCTGCGATGCATAGGTTGTACATATACACGTATAAAATCAATAAAACGAACGAATTCTTTTTCTGCAAGTTCCTTTTATCTCTTTCTCGTCTCGGCTATATCATCGTAGGCTACTCCACGCGCTATCAACGACAGATAAAACTTCGCGAAATTTATTTACAATACAGCTCGCCCGTAAATCTTTCCAGTGAGACGGCGTATAGAAGAATTTAATCTGCATCCATCAAAATTATGTCCCGGTGGATAAACTCGAGCGTTAATGTCTATACGCGGAATAAGATACCGATCGGGCATACGCGGCGAGATAGAAAACGAGAAAAGCGCGAAAAATCCATGTCTCGAAGCGATAAGCTACAAATGGCGAAAACCCGCGATTACACGCATGCCGCTACCGCTCAATAAACAGCTCATTGATCGTGAGTAATTTCCAATTTGATCTATAGCAAACGACCGGTTAGCTCCAGGCGAGGCTTAAAAAAAATTAGCCAGAACCGATCGACGTGTGCGCGTGTGCGCGTCTAATTAACAGTTAAGTTTACCGCGTCCGAGGGCGAAATGGAGTAAGAGCCAGCATATAGACTCGTTTTAATTATGTGTATCGGTTTAATATCGAAGCAACGTATCTCGATGTGTTCGGATCATTGTTTTTTCAGCCTTTTCTTTCTAAGCCCGTACGCTCGCGGCCACAGAATTTAATAGCTGTTATGAGTCGCGTTCGAGGATGAGCACGAATATTTTCTTTTTTCAGATAAGATAGCTATCATTGTAAATGCAGGCTGTTACACAGTCAAGGGGAAAAATCGAATCAGTCGGTCAAACTAAGTAGTTTCTCTGCTGCAGTGTAGAGCGCGTGCCTCGGCGTAGAGAGGAAACACGTTTCCTCGATAAATAAAAGACTTTTGCACTTGAGTTATATGTAATAACCATCAGAGTTATGAACTATCAAAACGATCGGAATCAAGAGACTTCTTTTATTTTTCCATATAAATCAAGTGTACCTTGTATTAAACGCGTACAAAGTATAAGTTATATCCAATGAATCCTCCGAAAAGTGCCGATCATTCGCAATATCTATTCGCGTTAAGCAAGTCAATATCGAGGACTACAGGTCGTTGTGCACGCGGAGAAAGAGAGAGAAAGACAATGCATCGCGTGTCGATCGATCGATCTACCCGATACATATATACACACACACACACACACACCACACACACACACATACCTATATACAGCATTCAATATATTAGGCGATCGCTTATGTAATTTCCCTCCCCACCTTATGTACATAGATCGTGTCGCAAACGGACGAACCGCATGCAAAAGATAATATACATTCGCTCTCGCACGGGTCCAATAGGTCGCGGTATACTGCAGCACAAAGAGCGCAAGGGACACGTAGATCTGGGAGCTCGTTCGTTATAATAATAAACTCGCACTCCGTGACAGCGCGGGATATAATTTATATCCAGAGAATGGAGGGAAGGGGAAGAAGAGGGAGAGGGGCATTTGCGCAAGAGGACGACGTTCAACTTGCCCCCGCGAGCTTCGTTCGTTGTTCTCTCGATGCCGTTGCTCGATGTGTCCAGGAGTAAAGAGTAGAAATGTGTGTCGTGCGCGAGTATATTAACGGCCAGCATAACTGGCTGTATAAACCTATATACGTACATTAAAGCATATTGAATGTGGGCCATTGGGCCGAAAAATTGATTGGGCGCGAAGCTGCCGTTATTGGAATGCGTTGGAGCACGCGTTGATCGATGTATTAACGTGTACTTTGAAAGGCTCTCGCGTGTCTCGAGATGTTAATCAGATATACGCGGTGATTATTGTCATTGATTCAACCGCGATGTCAAATTAGGAGAAGGTTTATCGCGATGATATTTTTCAAGATGAAATAATATATATTTTTCGAACATTATCGGTTGTTTGCGATAATTGAAGATTTTCAGGAAAAGGGAAATTTTCAAAATTCTTGTGTATGTACATAATAATATTTGTAAGCTAATCAGTAGATTGCTAATAATGCAGGTATTGGCCATTTGCAACGTAGTGAAGCGCCACTCGGAGAGGTTTAAAATAATGAAATTTACTCAACATGCTCATTTTGATATACAAACAAGCTCGCGAGGCGTATATTATACACTTTAAACACGTGGCCGAGAGTACTCGAGACAAGCAGCCAACAAAGGATCTCTACATAGGGGCGCCAGTCCGACGCTGCACGAATATTACTCGATCCACGATAAAGAGACGCTCGGCTAAAAAGATTTTCTTCTCCTTAACCAAGAGCCCCAACTTCGTTACGCGCAAGCTCACCGATAGCGAAAAAATGTCAAGTGCATTAGGCTACTCGGTTTCTTCTGCGTATTGACGGCTTCAACTTTTTTCTGCATAAGGATTTGTAATTATGTACACGAGAGATTGACGGCACGAGTCAGCGATAGAGTTTATCAATTTATTTGAATAATGAGAATCATCCCATCGAAGAATCAACGAATAAAAAACAAATAAATAAACAAGCCTCTTTTACATCGCGTCGCGAGCACAGAGAAAATAAAGTAAAATGGGTCAGCAGCACAGTTAGATAATCGAGGCAATCGCGCGTTGGTGAATATTATCCCACACTACTACTGCTATGGCGGCAGGTCGCGTGCGTTGATTTCTATTTCCTTATAGGCGCGCGAGTTTCTCACTCTCTCTATCTGCGTGCTTTTCCCCTTTTTTTCGGGAAAACACGATTTTCTATCGCGACTATCGTTCGTCAGCTATCCGTGTACGACGCGCGATGCTGCTTACCTATGGATTACATTCACAGCTTCGTTACGGAGATAAAATGATTTTTTTTCCCGATTACGGAATCGGCGCGTTCCGAGCTTAAGAATGCCTAGAGGGAAATGAAGCAACGCAATTCAAAACTACAATGCTGAGGTAACGCGAGCAAACAACAAAGAAACTATCGTGCCCGACAAACGTACGCCCGAAAGAAACAGGATACACGAGAGAAAGAAAGAGAGACTATGGGTATCGACATTTCTGCAGCTCATAGAGTTCGCGAGTCGGTGGGATTAATATATGTGTGTTATACATATCTATGTGTATATATAGGCGCTCGAGGTGAAATTGCGCGTCGATTCGCCGCACGCCGCGGGTACTCACGTCGTGTTGTTTTGCAATGTTCTGCTCGTGGCAAGAGAGTAAGCGACCGATTAGCCGCGACACGACAAAGAAGCTAATTTAATTTGTTGTCGTCGATGTCCGCACTTCCGAATTCGGTTGAGCTGTTGTTTTTTGTATCGTTACTGGGGAAATCGTTAGTTGTGTTTTCGCGTAATTTCTTAAGTTGTTTTTCATTTCAGCCTATACAACGTATAATCAAACGAGTTATTCAACGGAATATTATCGCAGTATTTTCGTCAGCATTAGTTGTTTCTTTTCAATTGCCACATACTTCATGTTTCGTTCGTTCGTTTTGCGAGTGTGCACTTTGCTACTACAAGTAATCGATATAATTTGAATTTCTAATTATTCGCTCGTGTTAAGGCATTTCGCTTGGTTCTTTAAGAAAAAATGCGCCTGCTTAAGGGGTGTGTGATTAATCGCCTTTACGAGTACGATGAATATTTTGTAACCTTTATTTATTTTGCCAAATATAGAATGTGAATCCGTTGTGTTTGCTTTGTATGGAGATGGGATGAAAAATTGAGGCATCAACGAAAGTCGCTTAATTTATTTGCACGATAATCAAGGAATTTTCTCCTTGAGCAACTTTAGTGACCATATTTTAACCAAAAGAATTTTAATATTTGAAAAATGTACATTTTTCTACGTATATAAGTCATAAAATATAACAATACAATTTATTTATATATCGTTAACTAGATATACTTTATTACAGTTTCGAGGTCGTTAGCTACGCACTTATACACCCACTAAAGCTTGTACTAAATTAAATTATTCTCGATATACTGCATACCCGCATGCTTCCGTGTCCTTGTCCTTGTATAGCAGCACATTAAGTCGATCCTTATATAAAATTGAAACGCGATTATATTGTTTATGCACGCTGATTTAAGGTGAAAAAAATTAAATTGCCGCACAAACCTCATAATGCAGCCTCGAAAATACGCTTTCGCGAGCCAAGCCCTTCCATCTCGGGTAATACTTGCCCGATGACTCATTCCATAACTATTTCGGAAGACCGATCGGGAGTGTTATTCGCGATACAGTCGCGTATGCGCAATTTGATAAATCGAAATTTGCTTCGATTATTTGAAAACGCTAATTGTGCGTATACGATGATCTTTCAAGAAACATCGTATTTAAATTATAATATCAGCGGTTGGTAAGCGTTATTCGATAAGACAGTTGCTCATTCCCTTTTCACTCATCGATACACACAGCTGTGAAAGAGCAAGCAAGAATTAAGAACAAGTGAATGTCCGACGCGTAGGCGATGGCCATCGATTTCTGAGCAGTCTGCTTGTCGCCTGTTTTTCTCTCTGTGTATACATATACGTATAAAAATAAAGCCGGCAATTTTTCGGCCTTTGAGAATTTTACCCGCTCGCGTGTGGGGCCTCTTTTTCTCGCCTATAAGAGGGGGCTTTTTTGACGAATTAATTTTTATTTCGAGCTCTTTTTCTTCTCAAAAGAATTTCGAACAATTACACTACACTTTATAAATATAGTATTTAGACTTTTCTACTGACGCAGCGAGATGGTTCTCGAATTTTTTCCCTGTTACTTCCATCGGAGCCTGTTTTTCTCGCCTAAGCGCGAGTTTTTTCTCCCTTAAATCGTTTTTTTCTTTGAACAGAGCTGCGATCAGTTTACCGCTTTATATGCACAAACACAGAAGCTATTTCTACACCTCGTTTACTAATTCTATAATCAATTTCGCTATAATCTCGTCTAGCTATCTCTCGCAAACCGAAACACATTAGCTATGTATTATACAGATGCAGTATATATACCCGTCCGACCTTCTCTTCCTCCGCCAAAAAAGTCGTGCTCCAGTTCTCCCGACGCGTACGAATTTTACTGTCAATTTTCGCATTCCACCAAGTCCTCTTCCCTTCGCTCTCGCGCAAAAAGCGAAAAAGTTAACTGCCGCACAAAACGCGAGAGCTCCTTTAAGCGGCGTAACACAGCGCCGTAAAGAGGTAAAAAAAGTTCGCTTAAGCCCAGCAGAAAAGAAAAGGTGAACTATACGGTGGAGGGAGCTGGAGAAGGAGTAACGGCGGAGGAAGAAGAGAAAACGAAAGCAAGAGAGAAAAGTCCGGACGCCGATAAATCGTCGATTCGCCGTCGAAGGAAAACTGGTCTGTTCTCTTTCTCTCTGTGTGAAGCCGGCCGCGAGCGTTCGCGCGCGCGAGAGAGTCCAGGATCCGCTTTGCTGTTCTCTCTTCTTGGCTTCTGTGTCCGCACATATACAATGTATAAATACCCGGTATGGCTTATCGGTTATTCATTCGTTACGCACAGGGATGCTATATATATAGTCGGACTCGATAAGCCTTAATCGTGCTTTCGAAAATGCGTTTATATCGACTGCTTGAAACAGTGTGTGTAACTGTGTACCGATACGAGTCCGGAGATTTCGGTTGTGCGCTGAAAAATGAATCGCGCATTCGGTTTTGTAGTTTGCCGCGACGATTACTCCTACCGATATGACCAGACTCCCGTTGTGATTTCTGCGAGAGTTTTAATTCTACAACGTTTCCTGCTTCGACGGGTCGTTTAATATACACAGATGATTGAAGCTATATGTACTAAGTATGTCTTACCCAACAGTATATAAAGGGTCGCAAAGTATTCTGGAATGAAAGTGTACATACCTGAAACAAAGGAAAGAAAAGTATATTTTTAAAGACTGCTATTAAAGTCTTATAATAAAAAATCATCTCGCGACTTTAAAGAATGACGCCAGAGGTTCTGGTTTCATATGAGATTTCTAGCATTGCTGTTTGTAGAGTAAACACGCCTGTTGGGTACAAGATCTTTGCAATTACTTTTCTCGTGTGCTTTAGGCGATAAATATAATAATTCTTGGATAAGCTCACTCGTCGCAAAAGTTTGCAGCTCTGTCGGACATATGAGTCGAAAAAAAACTCTGTGTATCTGTTGATAAGTTCAGAAAAATGGTAGACGATCCGACTGGTGCATAACCTGACTTCAGAAAAAATCATATATGTAATAATCTCGTCGATGAATAATCTACAATTAAAGTAACCTGACAGAGGAGAAACAAAGAGTACGATGTACTTACTTATTCATCGGCTCAGATTAAATTACATACTTCGGTGAAAGACAGAGAAAGAGTAAAAGAAGCCGCCAGATTCCACAAGAGAATATAACGTGAAGTTACCTTCTTCAATCCAAAGCCGGCAAATACTTCACAGTGGTAATTTTATAAATTGCACGTCAAAATTGTAATCACTGCGAAAACATTTTATCGCACCGCGACAATTACGCAAATCTCGCACGCGTGCGCAACCCGCGTGACAGATTGACCGGCAATAAATAATCCAAAAATGGCATAATGAATTGAAAGCGACCTGAATCAACGGGATCACCTGAATCGCGCTTCAACAAAACTCCATTTCGAAGAAGTTCATTAACCTGACTTTCGACTCGGTCGTCCTTTTAATGACCGACCCCGAAAATGATGTAAATATGCTCTCTCGCGCATGCTAACGCTGTATAAGAATCGATTTTTTTCCAATTCTCACGCGTCCACTTGGTTTTTAATTACCGACCACGCGCATTTATATTGCAACTCTGAAGTAGCTTGTCTCCGTAGCGAGTCAGATTATCTACCCACGAAGCTTCGTCCCTTTCTCACACCCTCGTTATTTATCGCCGAAGTGCGCGTTCTATTTAATTGAGTTTATCTAATTCCCTCGATTGAAAAGAAACACGATAAACCATATACGCAGTAAGGATCGTCGCCGACTCTTGCGTACTACTACTTTTCTTTTCTGTTTATATTCTTTATCTCCTTTTCGTTCTATAACGCGTCCCGATGTGCGCGATCTTTCGCTGCGATGGGAACGCGTAATTAAAATTGATTTATGGATTTCCGTGCGAAGCGGGAGGATAATGTGCGAGCGAAGGATGTTTTTGCGCTCATTTGGGAGGAGTCGAGTAATATAATGTTTCGTAAGAGCTGTCGTATCGTATACAATGTTTGAGGTTGGTATTATAAGTATTAAAACAGCTGATAGTACGATGTTGCGTTGAGAATTAAGATGCTCGAACCCGTTCTTCGGGAGCTCTTTTATTTTTTTTCTGTTTACGTAACGGGGATATTTTTATAAGTAGTCGCATTTTTTTTAATGCTAATATCAGGTTAATCCTTGCGCGTGTTTCGGATTCGTGAGACGAGTCTCGACAGGGCGTTTAAACGATTTGACCCAACGTTCGGGCAGGTTATGATCTGCAGCAGACGCCTCTTCGACGAGTCACGCAAATCTGCCACACGCTCGACTGTACCCATAGTTTACGGCTTTTGACTTTAGGTCGTGATCGGGTGCGAGTTAATTTTGCACTGTAAAGATGAGCAGCGCAATCGCACGTGTATAAAAGAAAGTTTTGTTGCGCGATATGTTCGATTCTAATCGCATCATCGACGTTCGTGGCTTTTCATTTTGGCTTATAGGAAATTGATGGTTATTGATAGTCGAGAATCTACGCGTCGGTTTTGAACTGTGATGCAATCGAAGCGTATCTATTGTCTGAGTTAGCTTTTTTGACAATTTGGATTTTTTCCGCTTAGCTGTTTGCGAAATGAGCTATGGTTCCACGAAACGCGGGTATGATGAAGTGTCATTCAGAAACAGTAAAAGTTTCGTTAGTTATATTTGAAGAAGAGGAAGGAGAGGAAGAAAGAAGAAAAATATTATGTGCAAAAACGTTTTACTCGTCACGCTTGAACGATATATCGACCGCACCTGATGTATCGTCTCGTTGCCTTCGAAAGAGCATTATTATTTCAGCTTTGTCGGTAAGTCGTATCGTTGCAGTAGCTTTATGCAAATAAGCGTCGTAACGCCTTATAGGACATAACCCTGGCAGGTCCCGGTTATTTTCTCGGCATTTTTCCCCCAACCTCTTTTCGAAGGTCACGCAAAACTCTTTAATACACGAGAGTAATCTTTAGTGGAAGACTGAGCTGTCAGGTGCCTTCGTAAGGGAGGCAAATTTTTTCCGGAACCATTTACGTAAAGAGCTAAGATTATCTATGTGGAAAATATGATTCATCGTTAAAACTGTGGAAATCCAAAAATTTCCTCTTTTGCCTTAAAAACGTTCGCGTATTAATGTAAAAAATAAAAGTTCTCATTGTCACATAAATCACATAGGATAGTTTCCGTTAAAGATGAATGACCCACTTACATCAGATTTCCGAAAACATGAGAAACGAGTCTTTCGATGCATGTTATACTTTCGAATGCAGTCTTAGAAAAGTACGGGTTTGCTTGATTGGCGGAAATGCAGTCACCGGAATCTCAAAACAGATTAATGATCACGACTGAAGCACGTCGTCATTTCTAATATTCGAACTCTTTAGAAATATCGACGTCATAAACCTACTTTGCCGCGGGAATGATAAGTCATTATTTCATAATTGATTGACGATAAATAGATAAAAAGACTCGAATCGAACATTTCTAGTTGAAATCATTGCGCGCTCGCCTAACCCAATGCAGACTTTTACTACTACTATCAAGCACATCCTTCTCTCTCTCTCTCTCTCTCTTTCTCTCTCAAAGGCTTTTTCGGACTCAATGCGCCTATGCCCGACAAAACCGTTCGACCGTCGATGGTCATTATTAACGCGTCTACTACCATCGGGTGGAGCTACTTTACGATGCAGACCGCGCAAGCCTCGTGAGCTCTAATCAGAGCCCCGCCGCTACAAACTTGACTCGTTATAGGACGATCCCCTTTTACGTCGTAATAAATAAGAAGGCGACATAATTATTTTCCTTCTTTCTTTTCGAAATCTCGCCGGAACTTGCAGGGAAACGCCTTTGTAAAGCTTAAGCTCGCGACTGCTAACTGCGCGTATGAGGATTAGAAAAATACGCTTTAATGATCGTTCGTTGTATGCTCATATATATAGCTACACGCATAATGCGCAAGGGAAACTAGCTCGGTAAAAATTATCGAGGATGAATACGTATATTTTACGAATACAGCATTCGCTGCTTCAATGCCTCCATTATATTAGATTAAGATTTCGTGTAAACAGAAAACCAGATCGGCGCAACGTCTCAATCTCATGCGAAGAGGAGAAAAAGAAATAACGCAACGATGCTCCGAGAGAATACGCGAGCGCGTGCGTTGCTGCTGCTGCGCTTTATATATACTTTGTATATAACAGTACCATCAACAGTATTCGCAGCCCACATAAATCCGCTTCATTTGCACGAGAGCGCGAGCTTTGCCAGCCCTCCCATAAACTCGCGACACATCGCGGTGCGCGAAAATTCACGCGCCCCAATAAAGTACGTAAGTAATACCGTCGTAAAGCCGTAAACGACACGACGATTTTTCCGTCTCGCATTATAACGGAGGCGCGGCGGCGCTGACTTATAGATGGGAATCTCCAACGGCGGCGGCGTGTGCGCGAATTTCACTGTCCCTTCTCGTGTAACAGCTGCTAGCAGCGAGCGCCGCCGCAGCGCGAGTTTATTATATGGAAGGAAAAAGGCTGTAAAGAAACGACCAGTCGGTTTCTCTGTATATTTTACTGTAGATACGCTGTACAACCGCAGCGTGTCTATATACATAGACACGCCAGAGATCGAGGAAGAAGAGTACTATGTGTAGTAGATAGAAGAGTGAAAGGAGGAAGGGGAGGGGATGAGGATAATTTTTTAACTTACCGGCTTTGGCACGGATTTTACGGGTCGAGATGTGTGTCGATAAAAGTATACCGCGCACTTTGGACATGCGACAGCTGAGCGCTTCTCCTGATGGCGTTGTTATAAGGTACGTTTCGTTTTCTTTGGATATTTGACGTGCGTTCGAATGTATAAGTAATTAATGGAGTGACGAGCGCAAGTGCTCTTCGCGATGAATATTAATAAACACGTATAATAGGGGACGCGAACTTGCCGCGCGTAAGTAAGAAAAAAGACGAGAAATACGCCGAGTCTACATTAATAATGCAATGAGGTATTATAACAAATGGCAATGATCGACCACGAAAGAGAGAAAAAAAACGATCGATACGAAGTAACAAATTCAACCGAGAAACAAACGGCGATCTCTCGGACTTTCCATTGCCTACTGGAACTCAAGATTCGAATAACAACGTACAGACTCACGCGTACTTGAGGTGCGGTGCCTTTACATCAGATGTGAGATCAGATAAGAGATGCACCGAAGCATTGAGGGCGAACACCTTTTCTGTGCGGCAGTCTCCATAGTGGACCGACATTATATTAATAGATTCAGCGCATTTCTCACTATAGATAGTTTTTATCACTGTTAGTCCACTTTTTGTTCAGAGAGAGAGAGAGAGAGAAAGAGACTCTATGGACGACTTTCTGATTGGAAACTCGATGGGGATAGTACCATTGTTTATATATTGGGTAGTTTTGAAATATATAGTAATAAGCAACTAAATTGAAGGCGTAGCTATTCATTGAAATTTTTACTTGATTGTCTTTAATACGATGAATTTTAGCGATAATATTAGTGGGTGAACCTAATTCAGCGGAAAATATTACTTATTAATGCTATCTATATCTAAAGAAATAATTTTACCTGCATTCTAGCATAGAATCTATCAAATACATAGTTGCAGGTCTTTAGAAAAATAAGTAATGATTGTGACCCCACCCCCGTAACTCTCAACGCAAGTAGACTGCGGATCGTCGTGAAGAGGTATATTATCGTGTATACAGCAAGGCGTGGATTGACACGCGCGCCGCTGACCGTGAAACGAAACGTTGGCGTTAACGACCCCCGGGACTCTAATCTACGGCTATTATTGCGCAGCGCGATGATGAACGGATATATAATTCGATGCTCCGTCGGGAGATAACCGGGAAATCGAATAATTCAATTGGACTTTCCCTGAAACGGCTACAAACACTGACCGCACGTACAGTTTGCGGCAAAAGTTTTTCTATCGCAAAACGTGAAAATAGTATGTATATTGTAAATTTCAATTTTTTTATATAAAAAACAATTTTTTATATACGTTAGCAATAACGTAAATCGTAAGAATAAAAGAATTCATTGGAACACCGACTCACATCGAGGTTCTAAAAAAAATTACTTGAAATTCAATCAGTGAATTCATCATTCAATATCGGTGTAGGATACGCAGAAAAAAATGTGCGAACGCGACAAATAGCGTTGTCTTTCGCAACTTTTGCGACCAACTATACGCATTCGTGTTGTATAGATCAGCAAGCCAACAAACTATAAGCGTCTCAGGCAAATTGAGATTAATTTCCAGCAGCTAGGCGTGGACTGTACGAACGGAGAAACCAACGATTTAGCACTTTCCCGCGCGCCTGAATTAATGACAATGACTGCCGGCGGCTTTTCCCTCCCCGTTTACCGTGTCCTTTTTTCCTCCTCTCTTGGGCGAGAAGACAAGTTAAGCGCGTACGTGATATCCGCCGATCAATATAGCCTCGCACTACACTGTATACGCGTGTGTATACGTGTGTGATTCATCGATTTCAAGTACCTAATAGAGTTGTTCGAAGAGGATTCGACCGAATGGAGTAGCAGATTCTTTTTGCTCGTTTAGTTTTGGTAGTTTGATTGGGAAGATGATACGTTTATGGGTCGAGTACATATGTATCCCCTTTGTTGCAGTTATTATTAAGTGTAAACGGTGTGATTTTTACTTCGGCGAATGATTGGGGCTTTTAACGTTTGTATGATTGAGACATTTTTCATATACGCGCGTGCGCGCGCCATTACTAACGGATAGGGAGCTGCGATATAATTGGATTATAAAGATTTATATAAAACGGGTTATTGTTCGCGGTCGTATAAGAAATTTCTTCGGCTCTTTGCGGCTGATAATTTGTATCTTTCGTAGTAGCGACTAATCATTTTAATGATACGCAAAATTGTTTCAAATAACCGTTTGTTGAAAGAAGCGACTCTAAAATATTGCTCGGTTCTGGGAATATTTTAAGTATGTTTGAACGAACAGACAGACGTATTATGAATGTAAACTGCATTCGCGCATCGGCAACAAAGCTCGAATTTCTCACGATTATTCATTACGTCGGCGAATGAAAAATATTTCGTTAAACTGTTAGAAATTTCGAAATAATTCAGTCTGTCATTAATTTCAACTCTTAGCTTTAAGTAGGCGATGAATATTTTATCCGAGTAAATAAAGTATGCAGATAACTCATAGTACGACGTAAACTTCGCAACACTGAGTAAATATACCGATTGATAACCCAAATAAAATTATTTCCCCTTATATTCAGCAAATTAAAGAAGAATTCGAAGCATCAATTACTCAACAATTTATAATCGCTCATTCGCTTATATATTATATGTATATATACTTGACATCACCGCATATATAAGTACAGACTCGCGATTTTAGTACATACACTGCACAAATTTACACATTGCAAGCGAAAAACGAAAAAAATGCCGCAATAATAAAATACGCAGGAAACGAGATACGCAATCGCACTCTAATCAAGGCATAAAAGACTCTAAAGGCGTTCAAGAAAATATGCGGGGAATGAAAATACGCTCTTCGTTTAAAGCTGTATCGCCAGCTCATATAAAAGGAGGCGGCAGCTGCTACAGCGGTTGCCGCAGTTAGTGGAAAGTCGAGTCGAATCTAAATCGTGATGTGGTTTCGATGTAATGAAGGAGGCCTTTTCCCTCCCGAACGACGACTTCGAGCGAGAGGATGGCTGTCGATTACGAGAGAGTTAGGAGATGTGCTGCACCTAACGAGTCGTGTATAATAGAGAGCCTGCACCGCGAAAAAATTACGCCTTAATCAACCGTCTATAATAATGGATTTATTAGAACGAGATTTTCGAAATTTCAGTTTCATCTTACCGACGCGCAAGAGAATCTTTTATTAAACACGGTATTTTTCATGGAGAAATTTGAAATAAAATTGTTTTGTTGTAATGTAACTTAACTCTCTCTCTCTCTCTCTCTCTCTCGGCGATTGCCTCTATTACGATAAGCTTGAGAAGATCTATAATAATTTTATTTTAAGTCTATTATATGCAATAAATTTTATCAACACTGACGATGAGCTTCTTCTGTTGCCATCACGAGCTCGAGTTCAAGTGATGAAAATAACACTAAATCTCCGGCTGGAGAAAGATACAGCTAAATCGATGAAATAAGCGTAAGTTGAAGTAATATAGAGAGTAGTCAGGATCCAGGAAACCGATAGCAACTATTAGCCCGCAAACAAATTTTTTTGCTCTCATATACGAGAAGTGAGAAGGCAAAATTGAGCATTTAACTGCGTTATGTACTTTTACTTTCCATTTTACGCAATTTTCATAGTACTGTGTATCACTATAAATAAAGATATTTTCTAGTCAGAAAGGGAATCTCGCGAGCAGAGAAAGTGGATTGATGCTTGAACGATAGTCGAAAAAGTGCATACAGCTCTATCAAAGGGGAATCTCATCGTGCGTATAATGTACTATCATAAAGAAACAATGAAACATTATATTAGTACTTTTATATTCTTATTTTTTAACAATTTGTTATACGGTAGTTTTACTAAATTATGGATATTAGAAAATGAATTAATGGTTAAGTCGTTGCAGTAGTGATTACACTCTAATCTTTATTTTCGATTGTTGAGAGAAACAAACGTGTCATTATAACATTTTACTTTGATATTTACACGCAGACATTGACATTATGATAAACATAAATATTTAAGCTAGTTACCTCTAGTATGATTTCTAAAATCGACGACTATTAAACACTGTTACTAAATCTAAAAATCGATAAGTATGGTAATAAAGCTATTGAAATAATTCAAACATTTACATTTAATGTATATATTTGTACAGGGAATGCTCTATTTACTCTGACGTTTTGCATGGAATGATCCTTTATTACTCGGAATTTCCTTTTACCGCAATTTTTAATTTACTTTTTTAATGATCGACTATACGGTAAGTACGGTTGATAGAGTTAACATCTTAGCCACCGTCGCAATTGTAAATTAATTTATTGCGGACAGCTGAGAGAAATGCGGTTTAATATTTTGGATTAATTTAGTGATATACTGTAGTGTTATCCTATATTATACATAATATTTGCAGTTTATAAATAGCGGCTAATTTATCAAGTGCAATTAAAAAGCTAATTATAATTTTTTCGTAGAAATACATATACGAAACGTTCACAACCGTTGCGAAACTCAACGAATAGATCAAGAAAATAAAAAACCTTACCGCGATAAAATAATGCAGTGAGGCGTTCGCACGAAGCAAACATCGTCGATGTCATCAGCTCGCAGGCAAACCAACAAATCACCCAACCTAATAACACTCCTATCACGTATGTCCTCTCTTTCTCTCGCGAACCACCCAACAACCACACATCGACGAGCAGCGATCCGCGCGACGATAAAAAAATCTGTAAACGCACACCGATCACTTTCTATACCTTTTGTTCCTGGCTGTTCTCGACTCTCCAAAGCTCTCGCAGTTGACTATTATTGCTATAGAAGCGGTAGGACACTTTCGCGCGCGCAAGGACTAACACTCGCGAAAAAAAGCTTAAACGACTTGGCAGCACGTGAAAGCGCGTGACAATTAGACGTATTGTCGTATAAGCTACGCGTCGGCCCACTTCCGATCGTGGCGCATTGAGAGTTCATAACGTTCTTCGTCTCGTGTATATTTGTATACGGAAACTTTGGGCCTGTGGTGGACTGTTGCTCGCAAGGTGCTCGCCGAGCAAGTGACAGTGTGCTCTCGTCGGGTCTTTTAAGTGTGGGATAGGCCCGAGGACTCGCAGAGAAGTCTTCTCTAACGGTAAGTCCATGTTGTGTATATATATTGGAACCAAACAGACATGTTGATATAGTCTTTGCTTTAGCGTATAGACCTCGTGCCGTTCGTTGCGCTTAACAGCTGATCGTTTGATTTCGACGGAGATGAGATATAGCCACTTCTAAGCCAAGTGGAAGAGAGAGAGAGAGAGAGAGAAAGAGAGAGAACTTGAGGATGTTACTTGGAGTCACTGTGACTCAGAGCTTTTTGCTCTCTCTCTCTCTCTCTCTCTCTCTCTCTCTCTCTCTCTCTTTCTCTTTGAAGAGTTCATTTGTGCTTCTTTCGAAAGGTCAGTAAACGAGAATTTGTTCGCCCTTGTTTGTAATGTGCTGCAGTACAAATAGCTATCGATAACGGAAGCCTTGAAATACGATGACTTATTTTATTTTTAGGACTGCACTCGGACTGTGGCTTTTAAAATAATCTTGGATCGACATTTCCATAATATGCGTGCGCGTTTTTAAAACGAAAATTCCACATAACCCAAACCAAAATGCATTTTGACCGGTTCCTGAGCTTCGAGACATCGTAAACCAAAAATCCAAGTCTTGATACTGCATATATCGATGCGTCAATAAGACTGACGGACGAGACTCTTCCCGGTGGCCGGCGGCACACCATTTACAGCGATGCAACCTTTCAAAACACTCCAGCCGCGACTTATATCGACTGCGATCGATCTCGTCGATATGGTATTTTTGAATATTTTTTAGGCCTCGTTAAATTCGTCATGCGCTTTCTTGTGATACGGGTTAACTTATTAAAGAAAATCGAGTTCTCGAGGACGTTACACTTTGAGTCCAGTATATATTCGATGTACAATTTAGGAATCAATTGACGAGCGATCGATTACTTTTTAACGATTTTGAATATAAGTAATCGCGTGGAGACTTCCAATTTAAATTTTGTAATTTAAATCTTGTTCTGGCAATCGTTATAGGTATAGAGTTAATTATGAAACGTGTTTGATGTATTATTACCGTATAGCTGAAACAAGCAGTAGTCGTATAAATAGCCACAAACAAGGACTCGTAGCATAAGTCGAAAAATTTAAGAATTATTATAATCGAAAATAAGTGGCTTATTGAATATTGGATAGATCGTCTTGTAACACCTCAGGCATAGTAGAGAACATTAATTGAGTCTTCTAACCGGATTTCTATATATAGTAAACGCGTTATTCAATAACCCATCATAGCAATGCATAGATTACATAAATAAGTATCAAATTCATCTGATCTACGAAAGTAGGCTTTACATCCCAATTTTCGAATACCAGTTTAGAAAAATTTTCAATCCCAATTCTTCATCATCTACTTCAAAGTATGCACCGACATAAACTGAGCAGGAAAAGAAGAGCAGCCTATTGAAATTCCGACGTCTATACATCTCTTAACAATAGAGCGGCTTAAAAAAAGGTCAGGTGACACCGTTAGCCTCTCTTTCTCTTTTTCTTTCTTTCGAGAATGACATAAACGACACGTAAGAGTCTCGCGCATAGCGATCGCGTAACTGCAACGAGTCGTGTGGGTGGCTGCTTAAGCATTGATTAACGAGCGTCAAGATCATCGCTACTCGCGCGTGTTTGTGTATGAGAGAATTGTGAGACAACCTCTGGGTGCCAGCGTCACTCGAGATGACCGAATAGTTATGAGCTGACTGGAGTATTCGTTTCACGATGCACCTCTCGGACGAATTATTTCGGTGGTTAGACGAACAATGATCGCAAGACTGTTCCGTTGCATCGCGGTATAAGACCTTGTGTTTTCAGATAAAATATGCCCGGCCTTTTTCCCCGTACGAGAACTGAATTGAGAAACGTGAGAGTTTGACGTTTTGAAATATCTTAAAAATACTGCCTGTCGTGTATGGTGTCGGTTCAGAGGCTATTTTTCAAAGTATTGTGGAAACGCATGAGAAAGTCAATATACTCGTGTTTATAATTAAATATTCAAGAAAATCTCTATAGGCTTTTTTCTATACCCGCCTCGTTGTTACGTGCGTACTTACACCTTTGAGCAAAAAAAGGGATTGCCACCGTATAACTTTGGCGCGTGTCTAATACCTAATTACTTGGGAATGCTTTGGAAGAGAGAAGGAAGCCGCGAGCTTTAACGACCAGACGCACGCAAAGAGGTGCGGAAATGAGTCTGAGGAAGCTGCATTTGCGATTGAGTGCGGTATGTGTCCTATCAAGTACTTCGAACTAAAGACTATGTAGATTTATAGATGTTCCGTATACTGGTATTTGCTGTTAACTATTAACGCTTATGAATATATTTGTGTCTTTATATTAGCTGCGTTTCGGTTTAATTTCAGTGTTAAGTTGATTACTGTAACAAAAGTGTAATTCTTGCCGATGCTTATAAACTAAAATAATGCTTTTCAATCGAATATTCGATCGATATAAAATATTCCGTATTAATTCGTATATTAAAATTGACATTCTCACGTAATGAAAAGACTCATAATAGTGCGTTTTCGTAATAATAATTGGATCAAGAGAATTGTGAAATCTTAATTCAAGTTAATTTATGAAAAATAATCATTTGATCAATAATATACATTTTACAATTGTCTCTACAAATGGTTATTCCCACGCAATGAAAAAGCTGATGACGCTGCGTTTGCTCGATAAGTAATTTTGTTTTGATTTCTCAAGTTGTCAATGAACACGAATGCGTCGTAATATTGTGAATGAAATACGGGATTGATATATTTCAACATTCCATTTTACCTCGAAGTTGGCGTATGACATAACGATTTTAGTAGATCGCGATGACTTGTCTTTCTCCACGCTGGATTATCGCCACTGTAAAGCACGAGAACAAAAAAAATCCTACGCTTTAGTAAGTGCGAAATAGCGATGACGGAAAATTTTCATTGCAGTGTGAATTTTAAGAATCGAAAGCAGGTTTTAAATAAATGAATAACAAATTAGATTCTATTAAATTGAATTTACTCGAAGTAGACGTAAGATCGGTATCTTGGCGCGCAATTAAATTTACCCATACAGAACCTAATAATATTTTCTCAAATAACGACACCGTTACGAAACATTATTAAAATCCTTAAAAAATTAGCATTACATGCAGCAATCTTAATTCAAATGTTCTTAATAACACCACCCTGTTTAATACACCTAAGCAATCAGCTCGACCTTAAACCTAATTAACCCAGAATAACCAAACGGCCATTCGTGAAAACTCCCTAGCGATGAATCGCATATAAAGGAAAAGATGAAAAAAATCCAGACAAATTTCCCCTCGCACTTATATAGTTAGACTACGTTTTGCGCTTCGCGCGTCTTCTTCTCTCGTTTCATCCTCTCGAATCAATTTGCCACGATCGCTTCTCATCCTCTCCTCCTGCGGTTTTCCGTAACCTCGTTTCGGGACCTCTTTCGAGCAATACTGTTGCGCTGACCTCTCCCGCGTAAATCGATGCTAACCGATTAGCGTCCGGAGATCGCGCAAAAGAGATAGGATATATGCTTTGGCTGCCGCGGGGGCCACTTCATGCGAGATCGTGGAACGAGCTTCCTTTTTTCCTCAAGGGGTATATGCACATATATATTTTTGCTTAAAACCATCAGCGGTTCTTAGCAACGTTCAATTGCAGGTCGCGCGTAAATAATTATATATCGCTCACAGTACAGTCGATTGTTTTATACGGTAATAATGAATATTATTAAGCGAAAGCAGTTGTTAAATTTGCGTTTTGAGAAAAATATATATCATGATCACGTAATTATATTACTCACCTCACGCGCCTGGTCCTCGATGCTCCTCAGCACAGCGAGGTTGCGAATGGTGGCGCGTCGGGACTCGAACGACGACTCGAGCCTTGTCGCTGCGTTTCCAACTTCTTCCACTAGTCTCCGCACTCGTTCCAATGACAACCTGTACACAAAGCCAACGAAATGCCGATTCAGTTTCCATATAAACAGTCGAGAGCGCGCCTTTCTTGCTTTTACGAGGAGTAAGTAATTTCTCTAGCTCTTTTACTTCACGCCGAACAAGTATATAATAATTATCTAGAACGAGTCAAAGCTTTTTGGATAACGAAAATTGACGTCGTGTCTAAGTTTCGCAAAAAATTGTTATTATCTCGCTTTTCGTTTTGTAAATAATTCAAAATCATTAATAACAAGTGTTTAAAATCTGGTTCAATGTTAAAAAAGAAGTAAAACTAAAAAAAATTGATTGATCAATATTAAACGATGTAGGTCAAGCACTTTTTATCAACTCTCAATGCATATACACACCTGACGTGTTCAACATTGATAACTGGCGCTGCCCTCTCTTCCAGTACGTTGATAGCCTCTTCTGCATCCCTCGCCGTTCGCCTGAGGGTCGGATCCGTGAGCAATCGGTTCAGGGGCGTTAGACTACCCGATAAGCTCGTACACTCTTTCAGCTCGGACATTTCGAGGGCGAGTCGGCGACCGGCTGCTTGCCATTCCGTCAGTATACTGTCGAACTCCTGCGAAAAGAAAAACGAAATAATTAAGAACTGAGTTCACACATTATCACTGATTACAAAGGTAAATAATATTGCACCGGTGCAGTATATTTCAAAATTTCAAGAATTTTGAGAGAAACAAAAACAGAGATAGGGAAAGGAATGTAAGACGTCGTAATACAGGAAGCGTATATAAGTATGTGAAGATCAAGGCTGTGTTCGAGAGAGGTGAGCGACAGAACGCGCGCGTAACAATTGCGTAAGAGGTATGAGTGACGTGCTTTTTTGAGCGCATGAATGCGCTGGAATTCGCAGTTTTCGAAATAGCTTTCGAGAGTTTAAATATTCAATTGACTTATAGTGCGATTTTTTAAATTTGGCAAAACAACTGCTTCGGAGTAATTTAGTTATGAATTGTTCATTAGTTACGTAACGCTCGAGTCACTGAAAGAGTTTACAACATTCGTTGTAAATATCTAACGATTGAATAGAAATTGAATAATTAATTTATTACTGAATAATATACAATTAAATAGATAACTCTTTCTCGCGATTTATTTGGAGTCTCAATTAAAGGATATACGTGGTTCAGTCATCTTAGAAAGTGCGCAGTGTTGACGATGTGATAATGACATCACAAATACGCACACGTGAGTATACAGTCGCGCAGTAATCGGAGACGAGTCGTGAAAGGTCGTAAATCAAAATAAAGTGTGAGTACGCACTCGGCGACTGTCTTAAGAGAGCAAGAGAATTGCCAGGAGAGTTTAAATCTTGAAATCCAGGGCAAGTTCAGATAAAACTGTTTCTGGCTTAAGTCTATTGGCTCTGTTTTTCTGCTGAATCGTTATACACTTGTTATATGGTACGCCAAGTCTCGAGATTTGTAGTGCATTACGTATTAGTATACTTTACTTTAATGTTACATTTAAAATCATTGTCGCAGTTAATTAATGAAATTAGGAGTGTAATTGCAGTGTAATTATTTTTATCGCTACCTAGTTATCTTTAATTTGTATTTAATTGTATCGAAGTAATTATTTTTCACGTAAAATCATTGTTGATCGAAATACGTTTACGTTGGAATATAGAGTCAACGACCGACTGATGAACGTCGAGTATCCGATTAGATAGACATTGTCATAGGGATTTCATGCTGTTGATGAGGCGCTTGTTACTCCGCTGCAGCGAAATCACGCAATACAGCTTTCGGAACAACTACTGCACTGAGAAATGAGCCCCATTGATGCATTTGTTCGGTGCTACGCACTAATATAAGTCTTTCACTTTGCTTACCGAGTATGTATTCAGATGATTGAACATTCATGGATTTTTCGTTATTTCAATCTACAACCTGACAATCGATCTGGGCTCACCCATTTGCAAGTGCATTAATTTAAATATATCCTGATTTCACCGCTGATAAATCAAATGTATTATTAAAACAGTTGTATAATAGTCTTAAAATTGAAATACAGCTTTAAATTGCAAATCTGATATAGTAGAACGTATTTTATACCTATGCGAAGCTCGGAAAAATAAAATTTTGAATAACTGATCAAAATTGTGGAATAAGGTTAAATCAACAAATCTGAGCTTAATGCACACGCTTTAATGCGATTTTGGTTTGACTTATTCGCGTACACCAACTGTACGCAGATTTACAAATGTTGATTATTACTTTACGTTCGCGAATGACATGCCACTTTTACTTCCATAGTCTTTTAAAAAAATAAGTAATTTCGTGTCTCTTGCTGTCATTGACATATAAATACTGGGCGGCAGCAGTGAGATGCTTTCGTTCTCGTGCACGCGCGATCCACATTCCTTTGCTTCTCTTCCTTTTCGTTATACGCTTTTTGCTCTTTAACACGGTGCATTCGAAAGCTTCTTATATATGTATGTTGCTGCTCCCCCGGGCGAGCTTCACTTTTTGTTGGCAATTTCAGCGACTCTTCTTTTTCTTCACTTTTCACGTGAGAAGAATTCGAAATTCGAAATGGCATTGTTTAAGAACCGTCAATGTGCCGACTGTTGTGAAAGTCGACGTACTTAATTATATGCACAAATTTAATGTTGGTTTAGGGAAAGATCGAGCTGTTTCTGAGTAGAACATGGGAACTTCTCTTGTATTATTTAGTTTCGAGTGCTCATTATTTAATGGGCAAAAAGTAAACAAGAATGTAATGCACAGAAGTTTTTGATTTACATAAATGTACTAGTAGAAATATATATTGATATTATAGGTTTCGCGCATAAAAGAGAATAAATACATTTTAATACAGACAGATTTATTCAGACTGTTTCGTAACTAAATCCGCAAGTGAGTTAGCAGTCAGAATAACTCCATAGCTAAGCTGCTCGTAATATACGTTCAATCATTTACAGTTCATATATGTAATAGAGAATGATGTTGAAGAGGAAGTCATAATTAGTAGTTTAAACACCTGCTCACTCTTTCTCTCTTTTTCTCTCTTACGAGCTACAGATAAAAAGTTGCGAAACTCAAGGAAATTGAACGTGCATATACGAATATTCAACATGCGAACAACGACTCGAAAGCATCGCTCTCACCTTAATGATGTCACGTCTATGTTTAAATATGCGTGCAATGTTAATAACCAGAGCTCTCCAGTGCTTAATGTGATCGTACTGTTCTCTCTAACTGGAGTGCAATGCGCAGGATAATCCGCGAAGCGTGAAATTTCAATTTCCAATCGGACACCCTCACTCACATCTCTTGGCAATCGGCACAAATTTCGCAAATTTTTCAAAGTATCGTGAATTGCTTGGAGGTCAGAAGAAAATATTTATGGAGGAAGAAGCCGTTTTTAATTATCGCCGAGTCGTTGATATTTTATAAATTCAAGATTTTATGGACGTGAAAGGGAAAACCTTTTACATTTCGCGTTTATGCGATAAATTTGAATCTAGATCCAACTTTCGCGTAGCGGTAGCGCTATAATTATCGCCTGTTAAATAATGTTCTTACGACGATAAAATATACGAATTAAATGAATTTACCTTATAATAAGCAACACAATGCTCGTGATTATAATCCGTCGTTCGCCTGGGAATGTGTTTTTCCAATGTGCTTTCGTCCACGTTAACGATCTGTAATCAGAAAGTAAAAAAGTTAGATATATCTCAGTTCTCTTATTTTACTTTTAACATAAGCCTTAACTGACTCATCAGAAAGGATACTTGCTCTTTCGCGACATTATTGCGTCGCGTCTTATATTCCCACTAATAGCGACATCGGATACTCTTATTTATTGTTATTCAAGTTAAATCCAGGCCATTTAAACCTCTTTTCTTCTTATGAATAAGAACGTAGAATTTGAACCATATCGAAAGAATGAAATCTCGGCAAATTAAGCTCAATCGAGCAATCAACATCGCGAAATCATGTTAATCCACATTGACATGCTTATAGCAGTATAGTTTTCAAAAGAATCCAAACAATATCGATCCAATATAAACGGCGTATTCCCATCATTCAAACACGATCATGATCGAACCCTCGTTGCGAATCGCTCGACAAACGCACAGCAGCCGGTCAAGCAAACAAAAGCCACTCCGGCAAAAAGAGTAAAATCTCGAGACTGTACTTAAAATAAACCAATAATGCGTACAGCTGTAAGGAAAAAAAAAGAAAGAAACGCGCAAAAGGGGTTGCGCAGGTGAGAGAAAGAGTCGGGCCGGATCGAATTGAATTGCGCCGCGTTAAGTGCGTAATGGGTTAGGTACTTTATTGCCCGACACGCGTAGTCACGACAAAGCGGCGCGCATTTCTCTCTTTCTCTCTTTCTCGCTGTGCTCGCGGTAAGACAAAACAAAACTCGAGCTGACCGACTCGATATACAACGTGGGATTAGCACTGCTTGCATATATAGAAAGTATGGCCAAGGATAGGACCGCTGTAGGCAATTTTTCAGAGAATAATGGATTAATTGATCGTGAATTCGCGTGTATTGTTGAAGTAAGAATAGCGCGTTTTGCGCGTAATTGCTCGGTCCGAGTGAATGGTTTAATTTGTTATGTTACAGGAACCATACGGGGAAATTGAATCGATTTAGCCGTATGCGATAACAAGTATATCATCGTTTTAATTCCGCGCGCGAAACAATAATTATGACATTTGTGCACGCGTATCTACATAATATAGCAATAATTGTTAAATTTGCATTCGGCCCACGAAATTTATAACTCCTTACATGATGTCTTGAAAAATAATCATAGAATTCAATTCTTTAAGATACTCACTGCACATACGTTACATGGAGAATGTTAATTTAAAGGCTCTTTGTGATGCTTGGTTAAAAATGACCGACCAGAAATGGAAAACTCGTCGCGGGAAGTGGGAAAAGGCACCTGGAGTGGCGAGTCGAATCGCAGCGTCGCGCATTGTCGGAGAAATATGAATTTAGCGAAGCGAGAAACAAGACTCACCTTGAGATGGCTGCGCGGAAAGAGGTCGGTCGTTCTGTCTTCCGGTGCGCTTCGCAGAAGGTACGCCTGAGGTATTTTGATTTTGCCCTGGAAAAAAAGGTAAGGATTTTCGTCCTCAGACTACTATGTTATTTACGAAATTGCCGCTGCTGCTCTAGATTTCTCAATTATGAAGATTAAGATTTTCAAAAAGTATAGTTACTTTCACGCTGTACTTTGATTTTTTAAGGTTCGTTTTTCGTCTTAATGCTGTATCTTTTATTCTGCGAAAGTCTGTAATTTTAGTTCGAATGAACAGCATTTTGATTCTAGCCGATTATCATGCTTTACGCTACCTATATTATAAGTATATAGAAGACTAAGCCATAGCAGTGAATTCATATTTGCACGACTGATTCTAAGTAATTTGACCGTTTGCTATGCATGGCTACTCGTACGTAAAATAAATAATTTTGGTTGACTTCTTTAGCTGAAAATAAACCGGCAATTCGTATCCAATATAAATCATAGTTAAGAGTTTCATATCTTATAGATAACAGGTCAATTGAGATGATTTTGTATGAAATTTATTCTTAAGTATTGTTATTTGAGCACGACTAGCTAACCGCTCTGAATTACGCTAAGCAAATGATGGACTTACCTTCAGTAAAGTAAGAGCTCGATCTAGAGTCTCTACTTCTTCCTTCGAATTGGCAATGACGAGTAGCGCGAATCCATCTTGCGTTGAATCGGCACTGCAATAATACAAAAAAAACTCGTCAATATTGCATTGTCAGAAAAGATTAAATCAAAAGGAAAACAAATCTCTACGAATTCGCTCGCGGTATCATTTCAAAGAGTCCTCAACGTCAGGCTTTTTCAATTGTAAATTAATTTTCCTGTCCCCCACTTATCTGTTCTCGTTCTATCTTTTCCTCTCCCTCTCTTTCCTTCGCGCATAAAGCGATCAAAGAGTTTTGAGAGCGCAACACGCCTCTGAACCTCGAGGCTACGGGATATTATAATAACAGACGCCCGCGCTAAGTTTTCCCAAGCGCGGAAGTAGTCGATCGACGAACGGAGATCATTTAAATTTCTCCGCCTCGAGAAAAACGTCCGCGGCGCGTGTGCGAGATGCGTCGCGGGCTTTAAAAAATTCGCGAGCGAACGCACGTGGCTGCTGCTAAACCAGTCAAGAGCTACAAAATACTTTCCCACGTTTTCATGTGGAACTAGAGATGTTTGCAGTGACGATTGACTTTCAAAAAAAATCTTGTAAAACCAATCTACTAAGTCGATCAAATGAGCGAAGCTAGACTAAAATAATGTAGCTGGAGGCGCCATCGATCCATCGAACGCACTAATCGACTCTGTTAATCCTGCCTCGTCTCTTTTTCGTATGTCGCAAGTCTCGATTCTTCACGATCGAGAAACTCGCTCTTCCGAAACATGATTCTCCAATCGAGCGATTAGGAAAGCTGATCATTTGAGAATTTATATGCAAACTTGTCGAAGGAAAATATAAGGAAGAAATTTATGAGATCTTCGCTGGGTATCGTTAATTAATTATCGAGGAGGTTTACAACGTCATTGTAATCCTAATGGAGATATCCGATTAGACCCAGGAAGGATATATAGACTTCAGCGATGTTCATTATTTTGCGATGGTGATGTATTCAGTAGTCAAGATCAATAGATTTCACTTCTATCAAGGAGCCTTGATTTTTCTACTGTAGATAAACTGAAGAAAGTCAAGTTGCACAGAGTGAAGTAGTTTATTACCGCAGAATACATTGTCGTAGCGATCAACCGATCAATATAGAATCAGGAAAATTGAATCTGTTTTGCTGCGAGCATTAAAAGTGAGTTACGAAGTCATTAATGGATTTGAAACAAGGAATAAAAGATAATCTCATCATTATTTCGCTAGTCTGAGCAGATGATTAGATGCGTGTGCCACATTGCTGCATGGGGCGCGAAGACCTCGCATTTCGTATTATATGTACACGTATTCATGTATTATAGTTGTATCATCTGGATAACTGTTCAGGACTTTATAGGCTCGTATAAATCTCTCAGCGGTGAGCATTAATAGAAGATTCAATATATACCCATGCGTATAACGGCAATAAACCTATAACACAGAGCCTTTGTTCACTTGTTTGAAGCTCGACAAAAATCGGCTAATCGAATCCCCAGCAGTAAGAACAGTAGTCGATAATTTTTAATTGCACCAGCCGTATAAATGTATTCAAGATAAACAATCAATCATAAATCAAAACGCCTTAACTTCAAATTCGACGAAAGTAGGGCAATTGAAGCTTGTACATAATATATATGTAGGTATATCGGCTAATGCACCGAGTACGTTCTGACTCATCGTTACAATTTCTTCCTCTTCTTTCTTGCCGCGAGTCAATTTTGCGCTTTACAGATCGCTACAATGAAATTGCAGCGCACATGAGACTGATGCAGTTGGAAAAGTGCGTCAGCGAGTCGCGTGAGAAAACGAGGGACGCCCACGTGTCTGCTGCATCACGCTGCAGCGAAAGGGATTTCCCAAGTCGCTGAGCTCGCGTGTTTTGAAACGTTGAAACCGCTTGAAGACTGCATGTCATACATGGCGATGCCGAGATGAATAATGAGGAAAGGAGACCGACAATGTTCTAGATGTGTTGAAGGTCATCGAGTTCACTTTTTCTTTGGTATATACATATATATAAACATAGCCGATGCTTCTTGATTGGGTGCGTTCGCATATATAGACCGTCTACCACGATTCTTTTGTATATAGCGAAGTGGTTTTATTATCGGAAATCAAATTCGTCTCTGTTGCTTTCTTAATCAACTTGTGAAGTTGCGTGTTATTGTCTCTTCGCGTGACTCTGTGAAGAAACGTGTTCTCCTGCCGCTCTAGTTTTACGATATTTATTAACCAACGCGTTTGTCATTGCTGAAGTTGCTTATTTGCATACAGGCGCAATGAAAAACTTTTCGATACGAGCGATCGTATATATGGGACACAGTGCGAGAGTATAGTGTGACGCTATAACGAGACGAACCATGTTTAGTCGCTCATTTTCTGCGGTTTTATATTATAATATGCCGTGAATATACCATGTGCGTAAATGGGAGACTGAAGAAGAGAAAAGGCGCATCTATTTTAATAGCAGAACCGAACTAGTTGGCTTTAATAGACATCGTACAGAATTTACACAAACAACTAGACACAACTGTCAGTGTATCGGTTCGTTTCGCAGCAAGTGTAACGTGAAAGGCATATAATACTTATAACTCTTATATCAAAGAAACTAAATGCTGGAGAATTTTAGCAATAGTCGTCGTCGCGGTGTATTTCAACCTTGAGTGCTTCCACAAAAACAAACATTGACGAGAGCGAATATGAGCGCAGAAAAGAAAAATCAAGCTTCAACAGCGAGTCTTTAAAAGCAAAATTTACGTTCATCTCGGTGCCAAATCACCTCCCTCTTCGGAGAACGAAAAAAAAAACAAAAAAAAATATTGGAAGCTTCGTGCTCTCGCACCAAAGAAACGAACGTTGAACAAAAGAGAGAGTGCGTATATATACGCAGCAGACTTAAAAAAAGGCTCGGCGATGCAGCAGCAGCAGCAGCAACAGCAGCTCGCAACAATCGTGAAATAATTGGAGCCAAGGCATGCCTCTTTACGAGGCTAAACAATGAGACGAGCGCAAGCCTATAAATGCGCGAGTAAGAAGAGGAGCCTCTCTCTCTCTCTCTCTCTCTCTCTCTCTTCTTTGCGGAATATTGATGCGTAGCCGTAACTCATGCGCGCATGCAGAAACGCGGTCAGGTGCACAACTGGATCATCGACGGCGGGCGCTTTTCTGATTTTATCTCGTCTGGATATCTCAGTGGACGAGCCCACGTGCGATATGATATACGACACGTGCGTACACTATAACCTACGAGAGAGTAGCTTTTTACAGCAAGTGATGTATATATATACACACATATACGCAAGCAGATGTGCATCTCACGAGAAAGAGAGATAGAACCTGTCGCATTCTCAGTCGAGCTAGAGACCGATATTAATAACTGCTCGCGAACAGCGTTGAGATTTTCGATGATTTTAATTTATGAAGGGGCTCTCTAGTGCCGCCGCGCGTACTATATGTATTTGTTTAACTTGACTCTGTCCGTGAGAGAGGGTTTCCGCAAAGGGAAAGTCTATACTTTTTGATTTAGGTGGTCCCGGTACGATTTATAATTGAAAGTTTGTGAAAGAGAGAGAGAGAGAGAGAGAGAGAGAGAGAGAGAGAGAGATACTATGACTATATGTTAGCTATTGGTTTGCAAAAATGGGAGCTAAAAATTCAGAGCGATCACGTGATGAGTTTCGCGGTTAGAGAGAATTATACCGTGATTGACGATTGCCAGGCCAGTGCAGAATTTTTTATGAATTCAAAGTTGTTAATGCAAACAAAAATCAAAGATGTATAGATAACAAAAGATGATGATACGCAGAGTCGCGAGGATAATTTCTATCGCGAATGAGTTCATTGCATCATTTACATGATTGGATATAACTAAGATGTTCAGTTTATATTTTCTTAGATTATACAGTTTATGTTATCTGAAGGATAGTAAAGTAGTATCGAAATTTAAATAGACTAGAGAGATGATAAAACGATAGTGGGACTTATCGAGAATAACCTCCGGGGGCAAACCTCTCTCTTTCTCTCCGCAACATCTACTATTTATTACGCAGCAGACACAATTCAGAAACGTGTCAAACGCGTTATTATACGATAAGAGATAATCTTGAAAACGGTTCTTAATTTTTTGTTTTTAAGGACTTACAAAATTTTAGAAGATCATAATGCCTTGATGCTATTGAGTACTACGAAGTTATTTATTTTGCTTGTATGAAACGCTGCAAGTTTTACACACGCATATATCGAACAAATCTGGAAGTCGGACACCCTATTAACAGTGAAAGCTGAAACTTTGTATACAGATATCAGATTTAAATGCTAAAATTTAGCCTAGCGAATCTTGTTTATTTAAGATAACAGAATATACACAAGCATCTTTGCATTTCATAGCGAATCTGGCGATACAAATTCAAAATGCAAATCAAATTATAGAGTTTAATTTTTGTAATGTTTTTTCGACAGATTAAGATTTTTCCGATTGATTTAATTGTGAATTAAAATATATTCAATTTCAATACGTCGGATGTAAGTCGAATTTCTCCTGGTTTGCTTGTAACTAGAATTAGAAGCGATTGCTTTGCATACAGGTTTTTCGAGATCATTAATCCGCCCGAAAGTCCATCGACTGGAAATCCTCAATCGAGTATGAAATGGCTTTGGTCGCAGATTAACATGCGCCCCAGTGAGCTTCAAACGAACCGGAGAGAAGACCATCTAGAATGAAATAATATTGAATTTCTTATTTTTTTTCTCTCTGCCAGTTTGTAGCTCAACGGTACTGCATCATTGATAAAAATCGATGCGAATCAAAAGCTACGCATCCAAAAAAGGCATTGATTTGCATATCACTCGAACCGATCATTATTTTTCTCTTACTACTTACAACGATGCAGTTTATAACGCAGATTATTAATGAATATCGTAACAGATCAAAAGCTACGTACTAAATAAAAGGCATCGATCAGAATATCACTTCAAACCGATCCGACTACTGTAATTTTCTTCTCCGGTCAACGGCAGCAGTGCATATACGCTGAGGATTTATATACACGACCGGTAAAATGTTAATTAAGTTACCGCAGCAACCGCCCAGCTTTCTATATCGTTTCAAGCGCCACCTCGAGCCAATTAACAAATCGTCTTTGGCGACTATACTCGCGTATATGTAGATATAAGCGCGAGTCGCACTATAACCGTTTTGTCGAGACGCTCAAGTTAAACTATGCGAGATTTATCGATCGTCGGACTGACTTTCGCCAAGACGTTTTATTATGCCCGGCTACGACTCTTGTTATCCCATCTGTCAACGAGCTTTCGAGCCTGATTGGCCGTAGGATCGTTGCATCGGATTGTTGCTGAGAGTATGAATATATATTTTGCTGTTTTTTTTTGGTTGTTCGACAAGAGTGCGGGGTATATGACTCCTGGGAAGTACGTAAATTGCGCCGCGACGATGATAGAGGAAATTGGACGGCGAATTGCTCTTGTTCCCCAGGAGCGAGTTTCTTTTCTACCGTAAAGGGGAGTATGAGAGAAAGATTGAACGAAAAAGTTTCTCCCATGCGTTCATTGATTTATCGGATCATTTTGCAGACGGTTTGAAATTTAAAATCTCTCACGCCTCGTCTTGAGCGTTCATCGTTGTGTCATTTTTCGAGGATTAAAATTCATTAAGATCGCGCCTTGGTTCATAAATCGCAAGAAGAAGTAACGAGAGGCCGTTTAAGTCGCCGAATGTCATATTTTAAGTCCCGAGATTTCTCGTTATGCGCGATACGCATAGCAAGCGGCTCATAAAACTAGAGAAGAGGAGAGCCGCAGCTTCAGAGCATCGCGAATAATTATCCGGACGCTTCGTCTTCGTCTACCTCCACCTCCTACTTTGTTCGTTTCTTTCTCTCTGTACCTCTCTCTCTCTCTCTCTTGTTATGTTCTCGCCGCTTTCTCTTTCCTTCGTCGTGTATACACGTTCATACGCACCGAGCTATTCTCCATCTGTCTAAGTACACGTTTAACGCGATGCTCCCCTTAAACGCGTCGATCTCCTACGCTTAGACTTTTGATTCTTATGGGCTTTCGGCTTTTTGTTTCCTTTGTGCTTAGAGAGAAGACGTATTTATACTTATCGCACACGGCGTGTATAATGCACGGTCTGGGAACTCGTTTTCTTCTTGCCAGATGAGTATTCTTAGAGCGGAATAAAAAGCGCGTGGAAAGAGCTATCCGTACGGAAGTGCGGCGGGAAAATTAAAGATCGCGAGATGTTATAACGAAATTGATTTTCTCGCAGTAGTCGCGTATGTCTCGCTATGAGAAAACGAACGACGAAAAATATTTATACTTTATACATTTATACTCGCTCTAAATACCGATCGCGACGTCTGCACGGCACTTTCACACGCGGGTGCACGCAATCGTGATATACACATCGAAGGACGAAAAATTGCTTCTGCAAAACAGAGATATAAACTTCTCGACTCGATGTAAAAGTAACGCTTCCTGTTGCGAAAGTTTTAGCGCTGAATTATGCGGATTCGATATGAAATTAATTATAAAGCTGTCGCCGACGCTGCCATCGCACTCGTCGTAAACAAAGTTTCGCGGCTTTTATATACTTATATTATACTTACGCGTGTTATGTATGTACGAACTCGACAGGGACAGAGAAAGAAGAAAATGAGAACGATGTCTCTATTAAAGAGAGCGTTTTATGCTAACTTTGTTGGTAGCTCAAAGTATAATTTAACCACGCGAGCACGATGATCTTCTTCTTTGTATGTGTACGCAAGAGAGAACCAGACGAGAGAGTTAACGAACTCGCCTCTGCTCTAGGGTAAATATTTACATCTCGGCCGATTACGACTCTTTTTATCCAGACTGCGGAGCTTGTGATTAGGAACTGACGGCGACTGATTACGCGCGTTATTGCTTTTTGCGCGAGCTTTCGTTGCTTATGTTTTTATTTTACGCCGTATACTTCCAGAGCTTTTTGCACAGCTAATTAACGACGCCAGTGACTAACGCTACACATCGTCGGACGCAGTAAATTTATCAATGCCTCGCGTCCGTCCCCTCTAAGATATGTGAGGAATGTATCGAAAAAAGTGAAAGCGAACGGAAATCGAAAACAAAAGCTGCACTAGTAGTCAAACGGGATCTACTCGTGCTCATCTCTACGTCCACGCTGGGAAAAAGGTCCATGCGCGAGTTTGCAGAAACACAGCTGTAGAGCGGGGCTCAGATAGTAGAAATATCCGTTACGAATGGGGGCGAGAAAAGAAAGTCGCGCCTGGGAAAATCCCTGGCAAGTAGCGCGAGTCGTGCGCAGCCCGTGGGTGACCATAAACTCGCGCGATGAACGATACAGAGCCGATATGCACCCAGGGTTTAAGCGAGCTACGGCACGGCCACGGTCTTACGCTCCTATTCCTATAAGTATACAAGGAATCGACTAGTCTGTGTGTGCAGATGCACAGCCACGATGCTATAGAGATGAAAAGTGCACGTATCTATACGCGCGTGGGTTAGGCTCTCAAAAGAGAGGGAAAGCTCGGAAGGGATGTAGGAAGATTATTTTTTGAAACTTATTTTACAGAGATGATGCTCCTAGATGTTGATGGGTTGAAAGATTGCTGAATATGCTGCTGCCCATATTCTACTCGTAGAGATATTAACGCCCTTAGGAATCATTAAATTTCAATGAAATAAACAAGCTGCCTTAGTTATTCACCTCTGACTGCGTGTGCCGCTCTATCTCATGTAGCGACGGATATATACGACTGTGTACGATTGCTTTATTTTGCTAATTAATTTACACCTCAATTAAAATTGTTTAAAAACGGTTTTAAATGATATTCGCACCTTTTGAGAGTGAGAGAGTGAGAGAGTAAGAGAGTGAGAGGGTGAGAGAGTGAGAGAGAGAGAGAGAGAGAGAGAGTGTCGGACAGACAGAGAGAGAACCTTTCGTCTTGAAGTTATTCCGCGACGTAAATATATTACTCTCTCCCTTCACTGTGCGTATATATCCACATACGTATTTCCTTATGGACGGCATAACCAAGTTTGAAAATGTAATAATTTTGAAGCGTTCTTTTATTCTGCATCTTAAACGATCTACTTAAGTTACTTCTATACGTTTTATAATTGCCCGTCGTACGTACTGAATTATCGACTTATTTACTGCGTTGAACGGTGTAATTATTTTCTTTTTCCCTATAACATTCCTCGGTCTTTATTCAAAACTAAAAATACTCATGTATCCATCTATCTCTCTGCATCCTGACACGCATGCGTAATCGTGAGAATCCCATTGTTTCGGCTTCTTGTAAATTATGTTTCAATTAAAGTTATTTATATAAACAATTCCCCAGACTCGTTGATGAAGCCAATTTGAAAACATGCTCTTTTTATATGCGTAGCAAAAAAAAAGCGTGACGATCGTAATCACGATTATACAAGATATACTTATAGAGGTATTAGTCGAAAGGACGCAGAGTCTCTCCAGTGTTTAGTTTGTTAAATCGGAAAAGCTCCAGAGTCAAACGATGACAAAAATGGCATACCATTCGAGTCATAAATAAATCAAACTAAGCGCGCGTCTCTAAAGTAGAAAGGCAATTCGAAGAAACAGCAGCAGTCGCACCGTAAAACTTCTCTAATGACAGTCATTCTAAGCATTGGCAGTATAGTATAATGCAAGTAGTCGCTACGTCTGCCATCATCCTCACGAAGTGCAAGAAGCGTATCGCGCGACGCGCTCCACGTGCGAAAACTATGCGCGTATAGCTTCTTGGCATGCGGAGGTGGATACATAGGAAGTTACAGCGAGACCGAAGTGCGTGTAAAGAACTCACCTTGGCAGACGCGCGAGGTAGAGAAGGAGGGAAGCCATTTCTCGGGATGAGACGACGTCGCGGCGCGTTGAGCCGCCGTCGAATTCCAGGACTGGTCGACCTGCCACGTCCGTGTAACCTGTAAGCAAATCAGAAAGATCGAAATGCATTTTTGTTTCTCATTATTATTATTATTCTTTTATAATTATCTGTAGAGGGCATTAATGAGGAAATATTATCAGGTTAATCGTATTATAATCGTGAGATGCTTATCGCTACTCATTATCATCGTCATCGTGATCGACCAACACAATCATCGTCATGGATATCACTATGATTAGCAAGATCGCGCGCTCTTCGTGATCATCGCGTTATTGCATGCGATTTTTTATTATTTTTTCGAAAACTCGCTCACATTTTCATATTAACAAAGTCTGCAACTGCACGTGACAAATTTAAATGCGCTAACTATATAATCGGTTCTCGCGTGTAAAGGATGTAAGGGTAATGCACTCAAGGTAAAGAAATGCACATATCGATTATTTAGACCGACTTAATCCTTATCAATAACAACGGACATCCATCAAACGAATCGATGAAAAATGCCAAAAGTTCGAATAGAAATTAAGCAATTATA
Organism: Apocrypta bakeri; assembly: GCA_018906985.1. NCBI lineage: Eukaryota > Metazoa > Arthropoda > Insecta > Hymenoptera > Pteromalidae > Apocrypta > Apocrypta bakeri. Next base: position 5,479,135 of record JACCIA010000003.1, read on the forward strand.
CACTCGATCATTTAATTTTCCACTTACGATCACGATTAATACCTCATAGATCTTGCGCACACATTCAGATATACAAAATGCCGATAGGTATTAATTATAGTAAGCTACTAATTTCCCGTTAATAAAGTGAGACGGCAAGAATTCTGCGGCAGATGCAATAAATTACTCCCGTAGCCGATAGTTTATTGCAAGATCGATTTTATCTTTCTTTCGTTCATAATACAAATTTTACCCGAAACTCTAAACGTATATATAAGAAAGTAACGCGCTCGCGGTGAATATGCAAATATTCGTCGCTCGAGTACACTATCCATTTTGAAAAGAAAAACAATCGCGCTTGAACAACGTAGAGGGCTATCGTATCTCCGATGGATAATCGAGAAAAGCTAGATTCGCAATTATCATATGCGTATACGCGTAGCTAGAGGAATGCCGGGACGCATTATCGCGTCGCCGCCCGGCCGTAATTGCCCGGATAATATGTGGTGTATAATAGGAATGAATTATATCGTTTGAGCGCAAGCCGCGAGTGTATAAATGGGCTCGCCTCCCCAGGGCGAGACACGAGCTTTCTGTATGCTTGTATATGTGTGCATGTATATATACGTATGAGTGAGTATATTATATACGCGAGTATGACGTATGGCCGTGCAGGCGCAAGACGCCGATAGATTGATGCCGCGAGCGCAATTTACCAGAGCGGCGAGATTTCAAGGTGGAGATGAGCTACTGCCAATTTTTTCCCAGTCGTTTCTTACACTTGAGCTTCTAAGTGCGCTTACTGAAAAGATTATTGCTGTATACGTCGTTACCCAGGTAGAATGCGAGAACTTGGCCTTTTCGATACTTATGTTGTCACTTTTCTACTGCAAGTCACACTGTGCTCATTTGCGCAATTGATTCGTTGGAAATATTTTGAACAAAACATCCAATAACAATATATACTGCGCAAAACGGCTTTGATCGCGCGTTGCTTATAAAACCAAGGTTATATCCATATGCATTCCCGATAACATTGAGCCACGCACGCGCGTGGCTCAACAGGGGTTCCGACGATAATCCTGCGGTCTCGCGAAGTATAAGTAGTCGGCAGCTCCGCATTGTTGAGCTTTTCGCGAGCGCGCAATTTGTCAGCGCTTTGTCAAACAATGCCCTCTGCGGTCGATAGACGTCGATCAGCGTGAAGCGTTGGGCAATTCGAGTTCTCGATTACTTCGCACGTGGCTTTGCGTTCACGGTTCGCGGTATGCATGTATACGCACATGGGCATAAACTATACCTATACAAGCTGATAAGTAAGGTGTCTCTTGTATGCTTATTGCAACTTCGCTATGTCGCTTTAGATTTTCGAGGTGAAAAGGGAAAGTGATCTGTATAAAGTGCCCTTGAAATTCTATACCATGCATTGAACGATTCAAGCACTTTTTACCTCCGGGAGATCGACAGAATAGATAATTAGAAGTTTATCGCGCTGCAATCAGTACAGTTTTTCCGTAACTTAGAACGTCAATTTTCCATTTGTCAAAAAAATACACCTTCGATAACAACTTCCTCGATGCAATCCATTTTTCGACATATAATTTACGATGCAAATATCGCCCACGAGATGCGTATCCAAGAGCGCAGGAGGTAAATTATATTTTATTCGCATCAAAAGGTATAAAATTAACGACTGAACCCCGTCGAAGAGTAACCGCCGGCAGATAACGCGCCGCAAAACCAATATAAAGTCCCGCGTACGCCGTAAGTATATAAGTATCGTGCGCGCGTACATATATACGTATACGCTGCAGACGTACGCGAAATTGTAATTATATTTGCGAAAGTAAACGTTCGGTTTGGGAAAAAAGGTTGCCACCTCGATTAACCCCGAATCTTTCACCTCGTGCGTCGTGTTTTCTACCGCTACTGCCGTTGGCCTATTAAACTCCCGCGACGCAGCTTCCGACGTTGAAGCGCCGCTATGTATACACATGTATAGACATAGAGGCGCTTTAACTGCGCATTGCGCGCAAACCTTTCCGGTTCAATCTACGCAGCTTTTCTAATGCGATTTCAAATTCTTTCGAGGAAACGCATTTCTAGAAAATGAATAATTTCGCGAAGCTACTTCTAATGTAAGCATCGATGGTATTAGGTTGCGAAGAAATATTTTTATTTTCTCCTTCAATCAAATTTTCGACAGAAAAAAATCAATGCATAAAAGTCGCAAGGCTTACTGTATTTAAAAGACAGGCGAGTTTGTCGAAGCGAACGTTTACTGTCGTCAGCGCGTATCAGCTGTTTCCAGCCTAACAACTAGAGGCAAAGTACACGTTTGCGTACATATACCCTCTTGTCTGCGTACGTGTATTAATTTACGATATATATTAAACTAAGAAGCTTTAAACCCATTCCGAGAGCCGAGTATACGTATACTGGAAAAATCTAGTCACGCGCATAAAATCGACTGAACACGCGTGTGACCCCGGAAGGGGACAAAATATCTCAATGTCTCCGCGAAGCTCGCGCGCGCGCGCACGCGGCCTCTGTCCCCCTAAACGCACGGTACTCCCATCGTGATTTACAGTCCATAAAAGTGAATTTTCCAGCCACCTCCCAAGAGATTCAGCCGCATAAGAGTCTTTCGTACTGAGTCGCCGCTGCGTTACAAACGTGAGATATATTAATTATTCCCGCCGTGCAGGACACAAAGCAAACGCACGTCGGCGGCGTTTATTATTCGAGCATTAAAACTTTGAGTATCCTCGCAGCTAACGATGACTATTATCATATCGATGAAGAGTCTTTATATTCGTCATTTGTATATACTACGAACGATCCGCTCACTAATGCCGGCTGTATATCATCTAAAAAGAAGAAACTAATTAAATCGCGGTAGTTCGCGTATAAACAATTAAAAAATAAAGTGCATTGTATAACGATGACCTCGTGACCCGACTTATGGAGATAATCCAAATAAGCCAAGGCGTCGTCCTCGACGATTCAAGTTCAAAGCCCACGCAACGTCATCGCGCTTATGTTATACGGTACACGCGCTACACATCACCTTCTTCCCGCGTAACCGCTTGTTCGTCAGCTTGCTGCGTAAGAGGCGCGGCAGCTGCACACGTACATCAGCCGAAAAAAAAGGAGAACACTTTCCTAGCCTCGCTTGTGCCACACGGCTGCCGCCACGTCTTATCGTCGCGTTTTCTCCTGCTCTTGTCACTTTCTCTTTCTTTATCTGCATTATGTCGGTTTCGATATAAAGAGAGCTTCGGCCTGTTTTGCCCGTCGTTTTCTCACACCTATAGCTGGCTGGCTAGCCTATCGCTGGATTCTTTGAACGCTTATCGTCGCTAATGTACCAAACTAGTGCAGATATAGCAATGCGCGCTCGATCAAGGGATGTGGAGCGCGAAAGAAACTTTCTTTTAGTACAGGGGTACGTTTTGGTTGTTCGTATTGCAGAGCTCGCGAATTATTGCGCAATTGTTCGTTTTACTCTAAAGTGGATATTAAGTTAATGAGCTTTCTGTGTACGTGAGTTACGTTACTTGAATCAAAACTCTAGGTGGCCTTTATCGACGGTTTATTCGGCTTTTAATGCATTTACGTAAGTTTTTTTTTATTTTTGATCTCAAAGCGCGCGCAATTATAAAGATTACAGCTGCAGTGCCGAGCGCAAGAAAGCAACTTATGTATACGTGAATTTTTTACGTAATAAATACAAGGATATAAAAAAAAACAATTGATAAAAATATAAAGCATCCCAAGTTTGTTACTCCATATACCGTGTCATAAGGTTTGTCCCTTATAAATACCCTTTTCACTTTCTCTCGATCTCGCAATGCATTATATTGTTTCGCAACCAGCTGGCAAAAACGGATAGTGGGTCTCGCACCAGACTTACTTATATACTTTCGTGAGCTTCCGTAATTCTCGCCCCCTTGGTTTTCGAGCGCCATAATCACGCTCACGCACTTACGTCCGGTATCTCATCCGTATTGTTCTTGCGTCGAAATAAAATCAGATGTTACGCGATTTCCAGTTAAATTAAAGAGACAGCTGTGCTTGTTTAAGAGAAACTCAAAGCTCATTCTTTTACCACTAATGTCTCGCATAAGTCGGTTCTTTTTACAGTCGCCAACAAGTGTGCTTTCTACTAATGGACATGCGTGCGCTTGGCTTTTTACATTTATATTTACAATGATCTGCCAAGACTAAGAAATTATTGTAAATGCATTGACGTATTTCTAGAATTGCACTTGTGAATACTGGTACATGCAAATATAAATATATGTACCAGGCAAAGGTACGTGTCTCAACTGCACGATTATTCAGATGATTGTCGCGGCGGCCACTCCGCGAGTCAAGTGATCGGATTTTTTTTTTCGAGGATAAATTAAACCCGGCTGTATAGCTGCAATTAATATACGCTAATCGCGTGCGAACCAAGCGTGGGATACGTGTGCGCGAAGTAGCTTAGTTTTTCAAGTCGAGATCGATGAGTTTATGGCTTGCGATAGCTATTTGAAAGTCAGCTTTATTTCGAATCGTTAATTCGAGTTCTGTCGACATTTATAGTCGTGCGGTGTATTATCGGTTCTGCAAAGAACTGTCGGGTTCTGACCGCAAGCTTATTGCGCTCTCGATTTCCGAATAAAAAAAAATTCCTCAGTACGACACGTGACCTCATGAGTGAGGAATTAGCGAATCGACAATACGACGAGAAGGCAATAAAATTAACTAATTTTTCGCCTACACCGAGAGATTACAAAGTTTTTCAAACGTAGAGAGACACGTATATTGGGGATTCGTAGAAATTTACGAGTATATATTTTACTTTACGAGGAGCATTAAAATTTTATATGATAATTGCATACTGAGATTGTAGTTGTGGGCTTAGAATTATCGATGATTTACGCAACATTAAAAACGCGTCGTCGTAATTCAGCGAAGAAGCGAAAACATTCTCTCACGAACACATCAACCGGCCTAGCAGTGCCAATGGATTTATTAGAGGATAGTCGCCTTGTGAGATTCGGACTGTTAAAATGTCGTATCACCAATTAAACAATCCATCAGAAAGAATCATTGGCGTGAAGGTTTTTATTATGCCTTCGTACGAAAGTTAAATGATTACTGGATTGTATGCAGTCCATACTCACTATTTTTCATCGTTAAATATATAAAAGTACAACGATACGTGTATTGTAAATCAAAGTCACGTTTTTAAAGACGAATCGTATATTCGTATCGATAAAATCAATTTTATAATCCCCTATGCCACAAGAAAAATCGCTTTGCTAAAGAAATACAACCGGCGGAGTATATGAGAAAAAACCAGTCGATAAACAAGGCTACAGGAGTTAGGGAGACAAAGTTCCATCACTTCGCAATAAACAATCGGAGTCAAGGGACAAAAAGAGTTACGTCATTTACAAGTCATTGAACCTCTACAGACTGATGGATAAATAGAACAAGAGGCGCGTTTACGTAAGACGATTGTCACGTGTATACTAAGTAAGGGTCAAGACTCTCGAGGGATATCATCGCTGATAAATTGCATCTCTCGAAAGAGTGCGAATGCGAAGAGTATAAAGAAAGGTACCGGCTGCGGGCCGAACGTAAGTCCGCGTTTACGAGGAGCTAATTACGGGCTATACAAGCGCCGCTGCGGCTTGATTAATGAGAGGCTAAACTGGCTTGGTCAGAGGAGGAGATGCCGAATTTCGCTGCGTTATGTACTCTCTCGTTTGATGTAGCGCGCTATTTTCTCATTTAAAATTTTGATAGGAATTATAATTAGAACGATAATGCAAGTTCCTGAGTATATTATAATGATTTTATCGTCACTTTGGAAAATTCCTTTTTTCGTTTGAATGTATGTAATCAGAAAATAAATATACAGTTACGCAGCGCCCGAAGCTATATATACCCTTTTGTCAGCAATTAATTATACAAGCCGGCAGGAATATTTTCGAAAAGTCAAATACTGTAAGCCTATAACATGCAAAAACTTCCGCTTGCATCTGGTAATCGCGGGTGAGCTTATTGAGGCTTATCTTTTCTGTGCTTTTTATAAGCGCGGCCATCGTCGACATTTATTGATTTCGGAACATACGAGATTGATTTTAACTTTTCAAAAGCTGCTTCACAAATTGTGGCTATTTGTCACAAGCATACCGCTGGGAGAATTAACACGAATTTCTTGATAAATGACGGCGAGTAATACTTTCCTGTATGTAAGCGTATGTATATATATGCATGTGGTTTTGATGTCGCTTATACAGTTTACACCCGAAGTATGTCGCGATTGCAAATTAATACTCGACACATATAGATACAGCGATTTGAACAAATGTTTACAATAGCTAAAATTACAGTCTCGTATAATAACGTTAATCTGCAGCGCCACACCTTAGGTACATACGAATGGCAAACGATCCGCGAAACATCGTTATCTAACATTTTAAATATCGTTTCTATTATATTTCATAACCCCACACAAGTCCACGTTTTATACGACAGCCGCATTCGTTCACCAAAGCCGTGGCACAATTTATTGTTTCGTATACATATATAAACACGAGCCTCCCTTAATCACGTTCTCTAATCTTACGTAATAAACCTTTCCAGCTGCCGAAGAGTCGCGAAATACTCGTTCAATGCTTGCCAATAAACATCGAATACCAGATCGCGCGACGTGCATGACGAATGTCGCGTACGAAAGGAAAAACTCGTGTGATCTTGGCCTTCTCCAAGCATATAATATATAACGGATGCAGAAAGTCGGGAAACGTCTTTATCGGCAATCGTGCGATGCCCTCGTAAAGTACCTTTTCTCTCTCTCTCTCTCTCTCTCTCTCTCTCTCTCTCTCTTTCTCTCAGCGGTTCGCTTTCATATAATATACCTGCGTATACATGTAACACTCGCTTGACTCGGGAGCTGAATTACGCGCCAGTAAGATTCTTTATGGCGAACGGGACTTTATCGAAATAACGAGCCTATGCGCGGTCGCACGCGATTTTTATCCTCGCGAATTTAATGAAATCGCGTTTGTTTATTCGATCGATTTTTTTATCGAGGAGTATAGGCCAGTGCGCGTTTCTTAAATTTATATGTAACGAGTTATAGTAAAAACGTCAATATGTATTCCGAGAATATGGCATCATAGTATTATAAATACGTGAGTAAGTATGCGATATATATTCCGACGACGTAAAATTAACATTAAATTACCGAAAATTATCCGCCGTTGAAAAATCTCACTCGCGGCTACTGCGAGAGCATGCGCGCCCGCGCGCTGTGCTAGGCTCCGGTTCACGGAGATGAAAAATGAAACTTCGACTTCCTTTCTATCTAATTTACTTCTGGCTTCTTAACCCAAATCCGCAGTATATCCAAGTTGAGCTTCCTGGGCTAAGCGAGAGGATATGTGCTTCGCTGTTACTGCTGTTCAAATATCGTAAATCAAGCGACGCGAAAATTTACAGTGTCGTTACGAGAACGGGGACCTCGTTTATTAGCCCCTTCGCGTGTAACACGCAAAAACTCGTCGATCGACGACGTGTGACGAATCGCAAAAAGACCTTCCAACGAGAGAGATGTGTATAATTGACGTGCTGTTGTTTATTCTATATATATATATATATATGTGTGTGTGTATAGGGTAAAATCGACGCAACAAAAAGGAGAAAAAATACATAAGAGCTGTAGTTTACGGGTACCTCGATAATGTCGATCTTTATACTGGTGCGGCTATATTTTGATGGATTTAATTTTCGCTTGGAATTAACGAAAGATCATAAAAGCGCTTTTTGTCGAGAGGGTTCATTCACAACACGGTCTCCGAGCTATTTTATACATGTCCTCCGTAACGATGACAATTCTTTCAAATTAAAGACATTGTTATTGCACATTCTCTCTCCCTTTATATCATTTTCGCGAAAATTATATAATTTATTTTATACAATTGCTCGAACTCTACTAGATTGCAGAATCTCGATTTCGCTTTTTTTCAACATAAAGCATTAGCGTGTTTTTTCAAAGTAGTATAAAAATAACATAATTTATCGCATCCTCGATTTCACTTGTTCTCAGAAGACAATAAGTATTCCCATATTTTTAAAATCAATCTAAAAATAATCATCATTCGGACTGAACTATTTGCAGTAAACCAAATTAAACGATCCATACACACAGTCACAAAACTGATTGTTTACAGCGCAGAGAAAGCTGCAAAAAATTCTCTCTGCAAAGTCTGCCAAACTACATACTCGCACGAAAGCCTCATAAACCCAGGGCCCATTCCGGGTCTTCCTCTGCGTAAAATCAGCGACTGACACGAAAAAAAAATATGAGACGATGGCGGCAGCTGGTTCGCGTGCAAGGAATCGCTTCGAAGATGCGCGAAAGAAACGAGACAACGCGGGTGTGTCCCCGGTGCTTCCGCATGCTCCTGCTACGCGGTCAATGTGCTCATGACTTATCCTCGCTGGAGCACATAAGGCGCAACCCTGATGTAATAGTCAGAAATTACGTCGTTTAGTTAATTTTCATCGATCGTCATGTATGGAAATTTTATAAATCAATCACTTGTTCTGAATCTAAAATTAACGAGTCGATCGGTCGCTGATACGTTAAAAAGAAATTAATTCACTTATATATTCGTATCATTTGCAATGACAGCTGTAGAACAATTCGATCATGTAAGTTATCCAATCAATATGCATCGCCAATGAAGATTCAATGAGCGATTACGCGACGTGTAACGCAAGTCTGAAAATGTGTTTCTCAGAAGAATCCAGTCGTTAATAACCTCGCTGTCGTCAGGGAACAAAAAAAGGGAAAAAAACAAATGGAAATAAACATGATAGTCTGCTTCGAGGCATCTTTCTCGCTCTCACCAGTAAATTCGCGTATTCATAGCAGCGCATACTAAGCGCATTGTGAGCTGAGCAAAACATACTCTCGTCTGTCCGCGGAATGCGCAATCATACATACAACGTAATACAGCACAAGCAACAGTGTGAGAATCGTAGGTGGCCCATGCGATCGTGAACGAGTTTACAATCGCATAAAAGCGCCTAATCATCTTTCCCGCGCGTATTGTGTGATATGCGATTCTCGATGTATATATAGCTATGCGAGTTGGGATGGAAGAATTGATATTGTCTCGGTGGTTCGTTTAAAGCAATGTTTATCGATCTCTTCGATACTTTGTACTGTAGAGAAGTATATACAAAATATAATACTCGATGATACAGAGACACGGCATCAAACGAGTCTTTGAAATGTTTTAAAGACTGAAAAATTTATTGAAACAAGATTATAAAATCACAAGAGAATTAAACTCACCAGGTAGCGTGAGGCCACAGTTGAGCGCTCGCTCGGACACCTCGTGTATAGTCCTGGGCGCCGTGACGTCGTCAACTCTCTTCTTCGTGCCTGCAACAGAAAGATCGAGTCGCTCGTTATTACACCGCATGGCAGCAGTCTTTTTCCCGACTAATCTACCCGCTCGCATCTCCATCTTAACGCAGCGGCTGCTGCCTCTATACAAAAAGCCGAGAGGCATATATTGCGCGTTATTGACGTTCGAAACTCGATATCTTCATGTGCAACGAGTCGCCGCATAAATTAGGGGGGCTTTTCTTTTTTCTTTTTCATTTTTCTTTTTTTTCTGCTACGAACGCTGTACACAAGGGAAAAATTTGTGCGGACTGCGCGGTATCGAGTTACGCAATCGTCGATTGCATCGAGGGGAGCGGTGCATCCGATTGGATGGATCCGACATTTTTGACGGACAAATTTACGTTGGGATAGATCGTATGAGATGATAGCGCTACGAAGTCAATTATTTTTTTCGATTTTGATCGATTTGAACGACCTTCCATTTCGGGATGGGAGAGTTTTAATTACAGAGGATAGGGATTCGATTGTAGAGGCAAAGGCGAGGTCGATAACGAGGCGTTTGGAGTTAAGCAAATTTTAACGTGCATACGTGTGTTATACACCTTCGTAACTGTTTACTTCGAAGCCTGTACGAGAAAATATACTGTTATCCTCCAGAATACGAATGAATTTTTCTAAAGAAGCTTATAGCACTCTCGGCATTATTTTCAGCCTAATCATGGCCATTAAAAGATCCGCGGCATCGAAAAATCCTCACAGCACCGCCTCATTACCTGACCCACTGGACCGTACGTCCAACAAAAGGTGAACTAACGGCTTTCATCGAAATCCGCACATCGTCACCTCCTACCGTGCCGGTAGCTGAGATATAATTTTCACCCTCCTCTCTTTTCCCCCTTAAAAGAAATATTCCACTACATTCGCAAAAAGTTCTTTCTTCAATGGATATACGTACGTCGTACGTACGTGCATATTTTCCAGCGATCGCGACAAGCTGATCGACAGCATAACCGATCGGATCATGCGCGCGCGCGATTTAAATATCCCGCGGCGGCGCATGCGCGCATCGCTGAATTCTCACCAAGACTCCAGCAGCCGTGTAATTTAGACCCCACAGGCTCGTGTTCGTGTTCACTTTTGTTCGAGGGGCTCGATTTGAGCTTTGATTTTATACCACAGCCGCTTCCCGTAATTCGCGGTCTCGCCGCACTGCGCGTTTACAATGCGGTAACCAGATGCACAGTAAGGGCTTAGATGTCCTTCGCGGGGGATTGATTTTTTTTAATGATCCCAAATTTTCATGCTCTCCTCGCTGATTAGAACTCTTTTTCTGGAAAATTATCCAGAGACGATTATTCGAACGAAGGTCTTGGTACTTGCGTACTGATTTTAGATTCAAGATACAAAGTATATAGTCAGGTGGATCTACAGGTTAATTCGAAGGGCGTGATCCAGTCTATATAATGCGACGTCGAGTTATGACATCCTTTGCAGCGATGTAGTCATAGCAGCAATTTACTCAAGGATCTTTATTTTTTAATATAAGAAAAGTCTCCGCGTAGTAGTTCTCGATACAAGCCCGAGTGTCAAAAAGTAAACTATAAGTCTTCTAAATGATTAACCTATAATTATAGATTCAAAGTATTTTCAGCTACAAACTACTGTCTTACCGCTTATATTCCACTTTCCCGCGCACATCGATTTCTTATTTTTTCAACCTTGCTGCTTCTCTTTCGCACATTAACTCCGCGTCCTCGACTCGTTGTTCACTTATCCTTGTCACGCAGGAGCTAGCTTCCCTCTGTTTCCCTCGCTCGAAGATTTCACGCGGCTCTTAACCCTTTTTCACTTCGCGTATAAACGCGCGAGTATGCCGCTCTGCAATTCACATTTGCATACGGCGCACTTTCTGTCGGCAAGTTGCACGCGCCTCGTCGCTCTTTTGCGATATGCCATGTACAGTCGCGTTCTTTGTTTGCTATAGAATGCAAATTGTCTTGGTTATACGATCGCTTTTATCGCGCTGGCGTTTATAACTGGCTTTTATTATTTTATGACGTTTTAAGGGTGGATCCAGCTATTGATATGTAGATAAGACATCTTAATGGATTCACTTCGCGATGTAGGAATACTCCCCGGCATGTATAGCCCAATAGTTATTACGCGTCTTTATAGACCATCGCAAGACACCAAGCCAGTTTTTAAATTCATCCAATATTCGCCATCTAATGGAGTTCAGGGATGAAACTTTACGCGTATTCTAAATCCATATACTTTGAATATAATCTTTATTTTTAGCAGCTTTTATAATGTAGTATAACAAGATCCTTTTGTTTATAATTTTCAGACGCTCACTTTCGCACGAGTCCCAGTCCATCAGCTTACAGGAGCGAACGCATCTCTGACGAGCAGTTCGCGCGCACTTGGGAAACCCAACACCGCTTCCTTGGTCGTAGCTTGGCATAAATCACGGAGCGTTTAGGGGCAACAGCGGCGGCGCGCGAGTCGCGCGGATGCGCGACGTTTAAAAGCTGCTGTCTTAAAGTAGGCGCGACGCGAGGCTAATTGAAATTTATACCTGCTTCTTTTATGTTTTAACGCGCGAGCACTTTGCCTGCAAGGAGCTGTGGCAGAAATCTCAAGTGCGTGGGAGAGCAAGAGAACGACCATTCAGATGCTGTCGGAATTTTTTAGGCCGATATTCAATTCGATGGCGAATCGTAACTTTTCGAGATTCTCAGGATCGATCAGTCTTGGATTCCAATAAGACACATAGATGAAGAAAAATTCATTTGAAACGTTCGCTGATTTGATCCATTACCCTTCAGGGGAATGAGGTCAGGGTAGTAGCGTAGCATCATCATCGTCGTTCTCCTCGTCATTGTCAACTAGCGCACGAATGCACCGCGGGTATATCCCTTTCTCGTACACGTTATAATACACGGGTTCCGCTATTTCGCCCAAGGACTGCCGTCGCAGCCTGTCTGTGACATTATGGTCACGTTAATTGCCCGGCGTTCGGCTACTGCGCGCTACCAGACGACCGCCTGTCTCGATGAGTAAACTATGCGAGGTTCGTTTGCACTGGACGATCCTTCCTCGATAGGGTGAACTACATTTCCTTGTCTTTTCGAGATTTTCTACACGAGATTCGACTTGTAGGTTCTGCGATTACTCTCGACTCAATTTCGACCTTTTACAACCATTTTATACCGTTATTGCAGTCGAGATTTTGGTTAGCGATACGTTTTTTCTGTTTATATACGAGAAAGATAAATAACGAAAATAAAAAGCACACAACAAGGGTATCACAATAGCTTGCAATTAATGATCCTCGATCGATTCAGCAGTAGACTAAGGATTTCGTGCAGTGCTACGTTAAGATAGCACGTGCAATTATCTTTGAAAGAATTCAATGTTAAGCCTCTCATTCTCGAGAGTACGGCTAATTTTTCGGCCAATTAAACAACCGTACTCGTTAAAGGAGAGCAAGGCGCTAACGGCGCATTATCAAGAAGAGAAAGAGCTTACCGCGACTAACATACTCTGATCGAAACGGCTTAATCGACACTGATTAAAACTTCGGTTAAAAAATTATATCACTGCTTTTTCAACACTATTTCCAAACGTATAAAGAAAACCATATAAATCATGAACTGGTTGATTACGCAAAGAAGACTCATGGGCTCTCTCATTCTCCATACTTGACAAAAATGCCACCGGTCATGGATCCACAGCAGGCATAAATTCGTTTTTCTCCGCCGATTACAGGCTTTCAAGCATCCAAAAATACTTTCCGAGCGTACTAACTGTTCCCTCGACGGTTATACCTCGTGACAGGATATATGTATATCTATACATGCCCGAGAGCTCATACGTATACATCTCAGGAGGCAATAAACGAAAGAGACGCGTTTTTTCTTTAAGAAAAAAAGAGCTATGGCCAACTGATTCGATGACGCAGGGGAGAACAATGGGGTCGCAACGGAGGCTCTTTCCTTCTTTCTGTCGTTTAGCCGTATATCATCATCTCTCCACATAGCTTTTATACATGCAACATTTACGAGCGGCGGTCGCGAGTATATATGTGACGTTGCGCAATGGGAAGCATCTGTAAAGCTTTGTCGTTGTGGGAGTCTCTTGGACTGTACACTCGGACACGCGTACTTCCGAGCGAGTAACACGCTGGTAATTGAAAATACTTTTGAACTGCCTTTAGTGTTGTTTGATATTTTCAATATTTTCGGTAAACATAATATGCGCAGTCTCTCTTTGAGTTAAATGTATAAATTATAATTCATGCGTTACTAACGATGCTGTTTCTGGGTCAAAAACCTTGACACACACGAGCGAAAAATCTTCGATTTACTCCTTCTTATACTAATTTAGCTTCGAACTCGTTACATACGAATCTCTCTAATTTCTTCTCCTATTCCGTCTATGTTAATAAACGATCCGTTGGAATAAACCCATTTCGGAAAATTAGGTCGAGTCTAAGAGAGAGAAAGAGAGAGAGAGAGAGAGAGTTGTGTCACAGACCGATATTTTCGCTTTGATATTGAAATACTTCACAGACTCGATTGAAAATAAAATCTTATAGCTCGAATCGACTAAACGAATCTTCAACTGACATTCATTAATTACTCGATGACGATCTATGTTATTCGAATTCCATTCGCCGAAAGAATTTTGCGTTATTTGCTCACCGTATACATCTTCCGCGAGGCAGAATTATTACCCTCGTAATTAACCGTTGCAGAGCAAAATACATAAACGAGTTTTGGCGCGCCCACTTATCTGTGTTTGTGTATACATATGTATAAGCACGTTTGTGTGCTCTCGTTTTCACTTGACACGAGTCCCTGTACTAAAAGAAGACGAGTTCGCGGATTCATTATAACACAGGCGCGCGAGTCAATTACGAGCTTAATGGGCCTACTCGTTGCGCAAAACAGCGATGAACCAATGCTCATCTGCATGTGCCTTCGAAACAAGTGGATGCGACTGTTGCAAAGGGGGGAAGGCGGAGGAGAGAAGGTCGAAAAAGTTACAGACTTCTCAAGCTTTTTGTTTTCTTTCTATACTTTTTCGGCTGACGGTCGACTCTGTCGTTTATTTTTACGTGAAATTTAGCGAGTTTTTTTCTTTCGAGTCGATTTAAAAACTCCACGCTGCAGGGCTGGTGTAGATGTATGTATTTACACATCTACTTGCGTTGCTTTGCAAAATCGTATTTTGTTGTAAAAGAATATTCTTCGAAAGAAGAAAAACTTTATACGAGTTGTTTATCCTTGAGTGTTCTCATGCTCACAAGCCATATGAACATGTATCCACACAACTCTAAACAGAGACGTATAGTGTAATGTCTCTGTGAGCGCACGATTACGTACCTAAAAAAACTCATCAACTCTAAGAGCTTCTCATCTTCCTACAGTTAGCACATGCGTTAACCTACTTCTAAATGATTTTTACCTCCTTGCTATCGTAATCTCCAAACTCTTCCTTGCGTTCTTCGTCGAAAAGCTACAAATTCCAAAACCTATAAGGCTCTCACGTAACTTTGCACATATCGCTAGATAAGCTGTTGCTCACTCAGAAAATTGATAAACCGCTACTCGCGGCATGTGCGCCTAAATATAAGGTCACGTGTTGGCACGCGCATACAATTAAATATATAAATATGTATACGTGTGTATGTACGCGTGTGTAATGTAATGTATAGAGGCAAAAATAGGTACGTGAAAATCACAGTCGAAATGCCTCGCGATCACGAGAGATCTACTGGGAATTTACGCGAGCGTGATTCAGATTCGCGTTTGATAATAATGACATTATATTCGTACACAAGTACTAAGTAGGAGAAGAGATTCACGAGAAGTAGTATACTAATTAACCTAATATAAATTCTATGGTTCTCGAGACTATTTCGTGCGGATTCTGTACGTCGAAGGAGCAAAAAGCGCACGTGATTCTATATATCGTTCGTGTTTGTTCGTTAGGAAAGGAAACTTAAGTTTTTGCTCGACCCTGCTTTGCGACATACGAAAAATAATTATATTATCTGTAGACTAGAAATATATTTGAAAGCAATAATTTCATTCTACCTTTCCAACGCATACGTCGGTCGAAAAAGAATTTTCTAGGTTTCCAGGTTCGCGAACATGTCAGCAGCAGTTGCAGTAGCAATATAATGCCTCTCCTCCAGATAATAAATCTCGCGTCTTCACATAATCGTCCTGCTTTATAACGTCGCGATATTGAAAGTCTCTCTCTAACTCGGTTTCCTTTTTTCATGCTCGCGCGAGAGTAGCTCTCGCTCACTAGGGAATCGAGCATCGCACAGAGACGTCGCGGAATGCAATCGCACGGGTATCGTTGACATAATGGGCGAATGATATCCGACGGTACATAGGCATATGGGAATAGTAGAGTCGATTGAGGTCGTCGATACATGCACACGCGCGCTTTATAAATTCAACGCGCTGAGCGATCGAGAATGTCGTATCGATTTCAGTAGACCGAAAAATTTTGCCCACATTTTTTCTTTCCATAATGAAAGTTGAGTTATTGCTTTTTCTTTGCTGATATGAATCATTCGGTTGTATAAATTAATTACGTCGAAACAGTGGGAGACAAGTCGAGGATAATTAACGGCGAATGACGAGAATTATCGTTGCGAGAGGAGTGTAAAAATTACTTTGAGCTATAAGGCGAGTCGCTGAACTCATATTTCATGATGGCGGATAAAAGCGTAAGACTGACGAATATATGTAGTAAACTCGTTAGATAAAGCAGGGGAATAAGGATTGAATTTTCCAAGATTTGCACAATCGACGATTCCATAAATCTACCAGAGGGACAAAGTCCTGAGCTAAGAATTAATTTTCCTTCCTACTGATTTTACTTTATATTCTTCGCTTTTTAGGCACAGTTTAAAACATTTTTTTCGGGTACCAATTAACTTATTGTACATGGATGGGGGTGCTCTTTCAAGATCAAAATCTATACCCCTGATTGCATAGTCAATCTTGTTATACGAGTGTGCTTACTTCATTTTCTTGAGGAATTTAAAATCGCTTAGTACAACTATAATTTTAACATGGAGCTGATCGATTCAGCGATATATAATATTCTCGGGTACTTATTAAATCATCACTTACTGTCTTATCAGACTTCCGCCAGTTAATCTATTGACTGATTTATTAAATAAAGCTGAATATAAGAAAATTGAATCTTTCCAAGAGATTCAAATCTCTGCTCTCGAAGTATAATAAACTCGAGAATTACCTTAATATGGTCTAATTTATCACTAGAATTAATCAATTCATTAAAAACTAGGTATACACCAGTCTGTCGAATAGGTAATCCACTAATCCTAAATATCTCTAACTTTTACAACTTCATTTTCGTTACGACGTAGACGCATGATGCAGAAGAGTTACGAGCGATTAGCATCCGCACTTGTAACCGGTTCCCCATTAACCCAAATAATTCTCCTCGACGAATTCGTCAGCGTACTTTGTTGCAGTACACGCCTTATCGGAATAGCGCTCTCTCGTCCTGATTTTGAGTGAAAAAATTGAAATTTTTTCCTCGCACGCGTTCGCCACCGTCGTAAATAAGAGCCGCAATTAATTAAGCCTTGTCAGAAGAATCAGAACTGCGCCTTCGCGGCCCAAATTGTCGGTCTCCGCACGTGGGCTTTTATGACATTCGCGAGATTTAGTGGAAATGAAGAAGAGACGACGCGACTCTTCTTGTTTTACTGCGCGCGTCTTCCGTGGACTTTTATTAACCATAAACAGGTGTCGTGCGTGCACGCGGTGGCAGCGTGAAAAATGTGACTATTAAATTTTGTAACGGGGGAAAATGAGCTTCCGCGAGCTGTTGGTAGTACGCTTTGACGCTGACGAGGGAGGATGATGGGTTACACTTTCCGGAAGCACTTTTGGAAAAGACCATTTTTGGGTATATGTCTACTCTAGCTCGTACGTTGTAGGGACAGAAGGGATTATTATCGTATTACGTTTCGTGTAGTGCCAAAACAGTATAGTCACGACAAAAATTAACTGATATTCGGGGATGACAACGAAGGAATGACGTACGTTACGGAGAAACTCGGAAGGTATACGACAATGATCGACACTGTCATAATCGTGTCGAGAGGACTTATAAAAAGAAGCCATGTTTGGAGAAGAAAAAAATATGGTTATTTTTCTTTTCTTGATCTACCTCAGGATGATTGATCAAGTCTTCTTTAATAACGTATACGTCGCCGTGTACCAACTGACCATCTTTGACAACGATGTTGTTGCTTGAGGCAAAATAAAACATTCAAATTTATCGTTACAGGGCGAAACGTAATACCTCCGTGAAAAAAATGACAATACCCGTCGTAACTGCAAACTAAAAAATCCGGCACATCACTTCATTTTTATTTTCAACACTCGGTCAAGACAGAAAAGTCGCTTGTACATAACAGCTCACCGCATAAATATCTTCGACCGCAAAATTCGCACGTAAATAACAGCGACGTAGCGTCTCTGCTGGTTGACTGCGTAATTTTTCTCGGAATGTATCGAGTAGCCCGAAGAAGAGGCGATAAAAATCGATTTTACGACTCATTTCCATGCACTCGCGAAATCACTTGTACTCGACCGCAAATCTCTTACGTGAAAGCTGTTGCTGCCGAATCGGAGGCTGTTCAATGACCTGCGAGAGGGCGACGCGACGTCGTAAAGCAAGTGTACAATGGATGACTGAAGTGTCTTCGCCGTTGGAGGTAGAAGAAAAATGTCAAATCCGCGACGTAAGGAACAGTAACGAAACGCTTGGAAGAGAATGTGGCTAACCTTTTTTGGTCAACGAATAAATCAAACACAGTTGCATAGCAATTCTAATAAATAATTTTATTTCTCTAGACGCATCTTATGTTACGAGAAGACAACAGATTATAATACGCAATTAGACGGGTCGATATAGTTATATATACGTACAGAATCTAACTACGGTCTAATTACGTTCGTTTTTATTATTATAATCGCGTTCATTACTATCTCTTACTTCCACGTCGTCTTTCACTTGCTTTTACGACCACAGTAGAAATAGAACTTTACTGCATCATAGCTTGGATGCGCAGTGGCGTACATCTCGAAATTGATTGCCCACGCGCTCAGACTAAATTTCGATTCCATTCTTTTACGAACAGCCCCGTTTGCTTTGATAAACAAAAGCTCATCAATATCGATCCGATGACTAATTACAAGCAGCTTCGAAAATTCAATTACCCCTGCATCTCGTAAAGGGGAAAGCGACAAAAGAGTCCGATAAATTCAAATACTACTGCATGCTCGTATACATTACACGCGACACACGGCGCGCGTAACACAAATAAAAGCCCTCACGCTTGTATTCTTCGTTGTATAAAAATAACAGTGGCGGCGGCGGCGGCGGTGTCGATTAAAAGCTCCCTTCGCGCTTTATAATGAGGGGAGGTAACGTCGTTGTAAATCAAGCGTATCGGCAGCGATTGATTCGCGGGCTACGACCTTCGCGCACTTGGCGCACGACTATAATGTGGCCGCATCTCGCGCGAGTGCGTTATTGCTGCCTTTTATGATGTGATTTTAATGAGATGCCGCCGAGGCATCTTATTTTTTCGTCCTTTCTCTCTCTTACTCGCGCAGACGCGAGACGCATGAGTGATGAACCTCGAGGGCTTTTGTGCACAACGGGGTTATGGACTCCAGTAAGAGCGTATGGAATTTGCTCGTCGATGACGCAAGTTTATTACTATGTTTCGACCGGCTCTCTTCACGATTCGAGTTCATCGATTGGGGTTACGATCGTAGGATCTTTTTACGGTATATTTTTTTCTGTTTATAATTAATATTGCTCGAGAAACGCTATTGTCCACGGTAAAAACTAGGTGTAAAATCAAAAGAATCGAGGAAGATAACTTGGTTATAAGGAATATGATTAGACACGGCGACGCGTGACCAATTGAGACGAGGACTCTCGCACATTATATTAGCTGGGAGGAACGCGACCGCCAACGTAGAAGAAGAGACAAGGGAGAGAAAGAGACATTGCGGGAGATCGATGACGTCCGATTGCCAATGAGAGGCGATTTTTCTTCGACTGTCTCTCAGATTGTCGATGCGTTTAAATGAAAATGTATAATTCGTCGCGGCAAAAGAAGCGATAAGCACACGAGTCTGAGAGTGAGATGAGCTCGATTTTTGAGGTTAATTGTAACCTTTATAATTAGCAACTTCGCAATTTCACGGTTCGTTGGACATTATTTTTTCCCCGAAACGATAAGATTGACGCTTGTATTCGAATTTCTTTCGGATTTACCGCTTGCGGAGTCTTATCGGCTTATCATGTCACGTAAATGAAAATAAATTGATAATTGCTGTACATCGTCGCATCGAATCACAACGTATACTTTCTTACGCACATCCCTTTCCGAATACTCTCACCGGAATCGCGATTCTTCCGAAAAAATGACGTTCACCTACTTCCCCAGTACCATACTCTCATTATCGCATGCAATCGTCGCTCGTACGCGTCCGTAATTAGACACTTAGGCGCTGGTTAACCAGTTGCTAATTGCCGGACGGCGTGTAAGAAGCTCTCCATACATCGGCAATGTTGCCCGCACCGAAGTAGCGCCGCGAATACGTCCCCTTCCCCTTTCTCTCTCTCTCTCTCTCTCGCTCTCCAGACGATAATTCGTATTCGAGGCATACCCTGCGTGCTCTTCGCGGGAATCCAAGAGGAGCCTGGAATCCAGTTTCCATTTGCGACTTTAATTGCTTCCGTCGGTGCACATGAGCTCGAGCGCCTGTGAGCGTGCAACGTGCCAGATTTCAAGGGCCCAATGCGTAAATGGACCGGATAATGCAGGCGGCTACTGGTGTTTTTCGGTACTCATACGAGTGATGCTTAAACAAGCAAAACGCTTCCTTTTTCGATTCCTCGTCTCTCGCAATCATCATCGAACGCAGCTCGAGCTTCGCTCTATAGCAGGAAGAACGAGATGATAATGCCAGAGTGTGTGTTTATACGCCGATCAAGAAACGGATGGATTATTCAGGTTTTTGCAAGCGGGTGATTCTTGAGATGTTGAAAAGAACTCGTCGCTCAATGTATATAGCATTGCGGGGATCTGTGTAAATGCGATGGAAGAGAAACGCGATGCGTTTATACTCGTCACGGGCTTGGATATGTACTCTTCTCTAAGTAGAGGAGTAGTTTAATTGTGAGGCATTGATAAAGTGACTTGAGAGAACCTGACTGGGCGTAACGGAAGCTACGGATTTCTACCTTGAGAAGTTATGAAAAAAAAAAAATTACTCTATTCTAGAAAACTTGCCGCGACCTGTTGAACGATATATTTACATTACTGGAGTGAATTAAGTTTCTAATTCTCACTCCTAACGAATATACGTCAAACTAGACCAGATAGAATGATTATGAAAAAAAGCTAATAAAATACTCTCGCATCAGCGGCGCGAATTGAAATCGCCTCAGACCACGTACGTTGAGGAACGAATTCCATCGTATATCCATATCACAAAGAGAAACTCCATCAAGGCCTCGTCACTCCTCTCGCGGAAGTTAGGACTCGTAGATTCAAGATTTTCACGGCCATTGTTTCGACACTGTTGTATTGCACATCTATGCAGGCAAGTCTGTCTGTGTTTATATATGAACTCGTACGGTAAAGAGGCGCTTGCACACACAAGCACACGCATGTGACTATTGGCCTACATACCTACCGCATTCGTTCCAGTTCTTATTGAGTAAAAGGAGACTTCTCATTCGCCTAATGAATCACCGGACAATTTTCTGTCATTTTCCGAATCGCGACACTTCGCCGTAAACCACGTGCAAGCGCGAAGCGGCTTTGATTTGCAGCTAAGCGCGTCGCTTTTCCGGCTTTCTTATATCTCCCGTTTTCCCTGCAGCTCGGTCACATAGTAACGTATAGCCGAGCGTCGTCAAAGAGGAGCAATTACTTCGCAGTCGGTTTGTAAGTGTTACTTTGTGCTCGTCGCGCGATGCAGCCTTGATCGTGATTTTCACAAAAAGTTTATGGCTTTTATTGAGCGGTTCTCCCATCGGCGAGAAGCTTGATTGAAATTTAATGCGGACGAGAACGCGGTGTCGATGACTTTTTCGTGCTGTAAATTATTCATCGAGTCCTTGTTCGGAATGCTGTAGCTAGAGATCGATTGCTAACTTTTTTTTTCTCGAATTGTTTATGGCCTGTGCACCGCAGGTTCTTTATTGCAGGTCAGTTAATTACTCGTTGCATACATTCTGTTGAATAAATAACGTCGTAGAGATCGAGATGAAATAGTATAAGCAACGCGTGTACACGTTCCTTCAAGGGCTGCGCGTGACGAAAAGTCGCACGATCACCGACACAAGAGCGAACTTCTCATTGTTCGCATCGGCAAGACGTCGTCGCCATAGGAGATCAAAGAGTCGTGCGTTCTACTCGCATCAGTGAAACGCGAAACTTCTAACAGATTTACTCATCGGTTTCTCCGCGCGCCTATATACAAAGTCATTATATTATACACATATTGTGTTCGCTATTTAAAGGGTATATGTTCGAACGTTTATACAAGGAGGTCAGGGCTGCCGATTTTTTCCCGACCGGTTCGGCCTACTTATTTTCAGGCGAAAAAAGAGAAATAGCTTTTTGTCCAACCAATGTGGAGGAGGACGATTGGAGAAACTAATGAATTATCAGGGGGAAAGGGATCGATAATTTAATTCGGTTAACAAGGAGGTATTGCTTAATTAGAAGATGTGCTGCAGCCAATGTCGATTCTCCAAGACGATTATTTCGTGCTTTTCCGACTATAGATGCGGTTTTTATGTTTAGCGAGAAGAGCGGATTGCGTTTTTTCTTAATTACCGGAAATGAATAATTAGCGTTAACACAGATTTCCACTCGTCTCAAAATTCGTTAAAAAAACTTGATACGATGTTATATAACAAACAAGAAAAAGCATTTTTTAGGAAATGCGGAACTTTCATCGTCGAAGATATATTACTACAAATTACATCGATCACTGCATAGCAGCTGTTCTTATAAAAAATGTATATCGTTTCAACAAAAACATCGTGTCTGAGACACATAAACAGCACAATATTACACGGTTCGATGCATTTCGCCTTAGCTTTGTTCTACTTATTACTTGCGAACGAGCTGCGACTTGGGGGAGCGAACAGACACAACGACTATTAAACACTTCCGGCGATTAGCTTCAGTGAAAACGTTTAGTTTTTTTTATTGTCGATGACTTAGACAGGCGTAGGCTTAACCGGGTTTACTTTAAATTGAACGTACGAATGAATTTATTATTTCTTATCATAATTTATATAAAGATAAAAGCAAATAAAATTAATTTACTACTGATTTACAACTAACCTAAATGGTACGTTGCAGTGTAATATTTGTCAAAATTAGATTGCCGCAATAATAGCTGCAATAGAGGTCATAAACGAAAGCAGACGAAAACAATAGCGAAGACAATAGAGTTTATACGAGTAGGAGCTAGGCTAATCAGATAAAAGCCACTAAAACCTGATCCGATTAAAGCGTTTCACGCAATTAAATCCACATAAATGAAGTTATCCGGGCGCGTACAATAATAACTTCTGCTTGTTACTGCAAAACTCAATATCTTTAATGCAATATATTAACAAAGGGCGTTTCTGGTGAAGCAAAAAACTAATCAATCCAGCATCAGTAGACGTATCGAAGTAGACAAACAACCTCGAGGATAAACGCATCAGCTGTATCCGTTAAGACAGCAAAAAAACAAGTAACATCGTCTCGCAACAAAGCATCGTACAGAGGAAAAATAAGAAAAGGTGGAATCGCAAGGGGAAAGAGACAAGTTAGACTTAATCGAATTAAAGCATTCGCCCATCACCGAAGACGATTGATCGTGTCTCTAGGCGCCTCGGTTCCTCAATCATACTTAGTGCTCGACCAAAAAGATCCTCGAGACCCGTGACGTTTGCTCGAGGCTTACCGTAGCGGCGAACCGTCCTTTGCGGTAATTTTAAGGAACTTCTTTCGCAATCAACGAGTCAAGTTGAAGCTTCGAAGAATTGAACGAACTCGTTACACCTGATGAGAATAAGTGACTATTGAAAGGTTTATTATAATTATTCAAGCAATTTTCACATTGGCGAAATAAATTTTAAAAATCTTTGAAAAATCCATTCAAATACCAAATTCTATTGATGGCGACGAAGTAACTACGCCTATATCGCTTTTAGGTAGATTTGGTCGACTTTAAGGGTCTCTTCCAGGTAGAAGGACTCGATTGAAGTTGCGTTCATCCTCTCGACCATTATCTCGTCTCCGACGACGCGATGTCTTCTTTGCGAGCCGTAAAGGAGGGAGTCCGTTGCACCCGACTGGCGGCTCGATACGTTGCCGATACTGAAATTACGCCGTACACGAGATCGCGCGTGTTCTATTGTGCAAATAATGAAACCGCACGAGAGCTGTCGCTTCGACAATAATTATCGATCCGCCGCGGGGACTTTTTGGAGTACACGTTTCTGTGTATCCTTCGAGTACAGAGCGAAGGTAACGAGTTGAGTTGAAAAATCAACGGAAATAATTTCTTCGACTTTCAATGTTTCTTGTACTTGTCGAGTGTGCGCGCTTATATTATAGGTTCAATTAAAAACCTCGCGATGTAGTCTTCGCATTGTAATAAGCCTCGAGCAATCGGATCGGCTTCTTGTGTCCTGCTAAGGCTTTCAGCACGAAATGCCGTCGAGTTGCATTCCCGTGGCACGAGCTCGTTTTTCACATTCGTCCCTTGCATTTACCTATTCGTACTTTTCCGGCTGGTCGTCGAGAATCGCCCACGCGTGGTACGCCACACCCGTCGTTTCGTCTCTCGGATTCGTTCGAGGTTAACGACTGTTACCGTTGTTTTACACTTTTCCTAAGTAATTATTTTTTCAATTCTTTCGCAAGAGCGGTCTTTAGTAAACTATTAGTGAACGTTTATCTTTGACGATTTATCATTTTTTTCTATCGAAATACTGTAAAATATGACGTTAATTATTTATCTAAAAAATGAGCACAGCTTCGAAATATTTCTAATAATATAATGAACTTCATTTAACGTGCAATTGATTAATAATTAATATAATATTAGAAACTCGAATAATTTTATAATAATACACCAGGTAATTTTTATATTCTCTCACTGTATTTCTGGTAAGTACTTTCGTACAATAATTTCTGAGTTGCATCACAAGTAGTACAATTGTACATGGAGTCAGAAATGTCGCTCATTTTTTAAACATTATAATCATGAAAACGTTATTAAAGTCATTTTTTCATCAAATGCGTTTTCACCGAGGATTGCAGCAATATAAAGCAGAACCACAAACTGGTCATAAATTATTCTGAATCGGTGTCTTGCATAAGAATGAACTCTGCAGTAGCCTCTCCCGACCCCTTTGAATATACAATCGTCCATGAAAAATAAAAAGCCATTTCAGACGCGTATCTCCGCGACGAAATGTCCAAACAACGAATTCATTCATCCCGAACACTGGCGCCTCGCACACGGCCAACAAATTTAAGGTTTTACACAATTCGCTCCGCAGTCCAAACATGCGTAAATCGTAGGAGAAACTACCGAGCTCGAAACCGCTGGTACAACGCGCTCGACTTTACGACCATGTGGGTTTCGCCAGAACAGAAAGAGCAAACTGCAACGAGAATAGAGGATGAAGCTGCAAAAAGGGGGCGCGAGTGCGACAATTAATTCGCGCTTTTTTCGACGGAGAGAAGCCGGACGTCGTCGACGTGTCGACTATAGTAACAGCGTTTTAATTGACAAGGTTTCTTGCGCGAAAGTTTCTTGAATCGTGTTCGATGCTCTTGGAATTGTCGTTGACGGATGCTTGCACGCGGACAGGCTTTTTCAACGACAGTCCCGGCGTCGCGTTCTCGTTTATCTATATAATCCAGAGGCTGAGAAGATTTATTTTTACTATCAGTTAATGCAGTGAGACGGATTGCACTTGACTTTGAATTTAAAAAGGTATGGCTTGGATATTAGTAAGTGAATCGTTCGCCGTTAGATGAGCAAACATCAACGGCTGCCTTCTCCGGCCTACAATCTCTCAGTGAAAACGTGTAATTAAAGCCAAAACTCATATAGTATATTT
Organism: Apocrypta bakeri; assembly: GCA_018906985.1. Lineage (NCBI taxonomy): Eukaryota > Metazoa > Arthropoda > Insecta > Hymenoptera > Pteromalidae > Apocrypta > Apocrypta bakeri. Next base: position 5,504,774 of record JACCIA010000003.1, read on the forward strand.
ATATGTGTATATCTATATACCTATTATATATATACATATACCTACACACATAAGAAAGTACTTATAACGCAAGGTTTTAATAGAGACGTGAGCGACTTGTGCAATTACGGAGTTTGCACCGTTTTCCATCACTATTAAACTGCTCTCCAACTGCATCTTTACGACTATGCGCGCGTGCGCACCTCAGTATTTTCGTTTTCAGCAGAACGACGATGACATAATTGTCGAGAGGGAGCCGTGCATTATACTCGATTACGGCGCGTATCGCCTTTAGCTCACGTCTCTCCGGTGTAATTCAATTTCTACGTGTATACGCATATAATCACACTTTCGTACGCGCGCGCTTTTAAGATCCAAATACAATAACATTTTCACTACTCACCGAAACCCATGCGGACTTCCTCTTCGTCGTCGCTGTCGATATGCTTGATACCGGCCACTTCGAAACTCCTGGCTTCTAACTTATTAACTTCACCGGAACACTCGCAGCTCGACTCGTTCTCGCACTCGCAGCTGTCTCCGGCACACTTACAACCAAGTAAAGGATCATCGGTATCGATGTTCCTGCAAGCGGTGCAAGGAAAAGTCAGGTCGTCGATGGATACACGCTCGATCTTTCGCTCGACCGTGACAAGTAACGTGCTGATGTATGCGGGTAATTCCACGTCCGAGACCTCATCGGGTCGTGACACACCATCAAAACGCTGATGCTCCAAACCATTGTTCAATTGGCGATCCTTGAACTGGTGGTGATTATGGTGGATTGACTCGAGAGTTCCAGGATTGGCGAGATCGCGAGGGGCAAGAACTCGACTACGCGTCTCGCATCTAGTGGTTTCCTTCCATTTCTCCATGGTGGCGGGAGAGACGACGCGCGTACCGCGCTTCAACTTGTTCCTCGTCTCGGAAGCTACTGAGAAGACGGGAGATATTTTTAATTAAATTATGTTTTAAAGTTAAATGCACGCACGCACCCGTAGTATTTCTCAGCTACAGCCTTGAATTGTATAGTTGTGAAAGTTAAAGCGGGCTGTGCAACGCACAATGAGCGAAAAATGTATATGTGTCACTTGAACAGTGTAATAGCTTATGGTTATATATACTTATATAGAGGAGAAAAGAACGCTCGGGAAAAATAGAAAAGTATATAGGTACGGCTAGATATTTTATTGTTTTCTCGTATCGGCAATCTTTTAATCCGAGTCAAGTTCAGTCATTGTGTCGCGGTAGAAAGACACTCGATCGTACATACCAATCTACGAGTCTGTATGAATTATGAATGGAAATGTGAGAATTGATTTACGCATTATTATCCAGACAGTTTGTCGCCTTCGGCGGTGCTTACTGGTCATGCGTACATGCACTCGCTCTAACGTACACAATTACAAATATCTAAACTCGCGATATGATAGAAGCAAGACCCACCGTATCCAGAAATTCCATCTCTCTCGGTGCATCTGCCAGAGCTGGTGGACCTGCGCTCACTGGCAGCTCGAGCTTCTTCGGCCCAAGCATCGACGCTCGTCGACGATTTGGATTTCACAACGTCGTGCGGTCCGGTCCCAATGGACAAGAGATCTGTGGTCGCGGTGTGCTCTATTCGAGCGCCGTAACTGTGCCTCTCAGTGGACCTGCTTTCGTGGTGGCTTCTATATCGCTGGGACTCTTCGTCACGATCCACGTGGCGACGATAGTGCCAGCGTTCGGAGGAACTGGACGAGCCCGAGGATGAGGTCGTGGAGATGGCCGATGCCGCTGAGCTGGAACTGGCCAATTTCTGGGAGGCCGTTACGACACTGGCCGTTCCGGAGCTGGGCTCACGCCAGTCCATGAACTCGTCCTCCCTGTCCCAACCGAGGATCCCTGGGGCCCGCATCGATGAGGCTCGCCACACCAGGGCAATCTGTTCGGCATATTAGGGATACATTTTTTTATATAATATTCTTTATTTCTAAATAAAAACGAAAATCATTTTCTTAAGAGTTATTATTGCTATCCACACTGCGTTATCTTCGGATAGTGATTTTGCACAAAAGGTTCGAAGAAGTTTCCCTTTCATTTTTTGTTAAGAGTGACACTTCCAGTGCGACGAACGAAATAATGATTCGAAAGGATTTTAGAGAGCAATAAATGCAATATTACCCCAAGCGTCGACTAATGACGTTCCTACTTCTCAAAGCAATCAGGACCTATATAATTCGTAACCGCTAATTATCACCTGAACGATCGATCATAAATTTTTGGTCGATACAATCAAAAGGGATTGTACAGTCGGTTATGGCCTGCAATTAAAGGGACGCGCCGGAAGAAAAAAAATTACGACTCTTTCGCTCGAGGAACTGCTGCTTATGTTCGTTAAGAGTGATTGCTATTCAATGGGCAATTCCTTCTCACCAAAAAATGAGACAACGATACTGAGAAACGATCGTCACTGTTATAATATATAATACGCGTACCCGTCGAAATGAGCAAACTTTTTTGCTGAGTGCATCGCTCACTTGTACGATACTTTTATTGTAATAAGAATCGGCCGTCAGTATGCTTGCAAGTCATTTTTTCTTTGATCGCAACAAGTACTAGAACTAACTCAAAAGATAATATCCCCCTTACCTCAACGGTATTTCTTTCGTCTGCGTCAGCAGCAGCAACAGCAGCGTCGGCTGCTGGCACAATAGCAACAGATGCAGTGGGCTTCAGCTGATGAGGTTGAGCTGTCGTCGTCGTCGTGGCCAGGGCGGCTGTCGCGCTCGCAGCTGCGCTGCGCACGCAAAGGTAGCATTCCCCGAGACGAAGTGTCGAGGCTTCCAATTCGCCAAGTCGCAAAACGAGCCCGTGACCACCAAGGGTCAAGGGCCAGCCTTCCGGTATCACGAACTCGTTGCCCTATTAACACAAAACAGAAGGTTTTACTTTTACATTTATTTTTATTATAGAAGTATCGCTATCAAATCAGTTTTTCGGTTAGTATGAGCGTTAAAGATGTTGCATTAATAATCAATTAAATAGCTTATCATAAGAACATTATTTTTTATACATAATAAAAAATGCCATGGGGACACAGCTCCTTTTATCATTAAATACCAAGTGTGTATAAATAGTATATGAGATCATGCGTTTTCTATTCTTTAATAGAAATATAATCCTTTGAAAAGACATGATTTAGAATGTTGCTCAACTATCGCAAGGAATTCTTTTACATGAAGTAGCCAATAAATTAACATAATCGATTACAATTATGTACCACGTTGTAGAATAACGAAGCACATTTCATAAACAATTGTCAGAGGTATGCCAAATATGTATCATTAAGCAAATGCATATTATTTACGAAGTACTTTGAGGAGGAAAATTGAACGTTAAAATCAACTTCCAAGCCGCTGCACGAATGATCTTATCTCTTTTGAATACGAAGGAGGGAAGGTAAAATTATGCGAAAGATTTTTAAAAAATTCACAATTTTTCGGAAGTAATGATGCGATAATAACAGTCGGTTATAACCCTTGATGCGATTGCGTAAGCAACGGTGACCGATCTTATTATCCTGTGTGCGATATGATCCAATTATCCTAATGATTATTATCATCTTTCTCGCAAGTGCACGATCGACTTTCGGTAATGCTGCAATCCAGGATTATTCCCCAAAACATTATTTTGGCATAGTAATTTAAAAAAAATATTTCTCTTCAAAACAAGCTCCTATAATCGCGATATATTTAAACAATAAAGTAGATACAACATTCCACGAAAGTTTTTCAAAAAATGAAAAAAATCGAACTATGTTTAAAAGTGTGCTCAGCATGTGAAATTCTTATAACACAGAAACGGATGCTGCTGCTTTGCATTTGCAACAAATCGCTCGAGAATGTCGGAGACGTTTGGAAAAATCGTTGGGCATTCGAGCGGCGGCCTGTGATTCTGAACCTCTGAAATTCGAAGAGTCGGCCAGTGTGATTTACCGGCCGGGCTGAAGTGAAAATACGTGTTCACCGAATGCTCGAGTGAAGTGCGAGTTGTGGCGAGGGAGGGAAAAAGATTTTTTTTCTTCAGTTTACTTCATGCTGCTTTGCCGGCAATTAATGGAAATAGCCCTGGAAAGTTATCTTTTTGTTCGGATGACTTTGTTAGATCGCGGTGAGAAATGGAAAGTGATTTATATACGAAGGTGATATATGTATACGATTGAATTTTTTGGCTCGTTAATAGAATTCACGGGAGTTATTAATGGCAATTTTGTAAAATTTCGCAGAGAAATTTTGATTACGTGCGCAAAGACCACAATGATTATACAGGATCGATCGGTCTCTTCGGCGAGTCATTACAGCGGAACGCAGATAATATAGCAGCAATATCGAAAGAGAAAGAAGCGGGGGAGTTACCGCAGAGCGACACCAGACGCGACTTTCATCCTCGTATGCAGTCAAATTAAACGCCATGACAGGCACACTTGTACTCATAATATATACTCGTCGCAGCTTGCCGAAATGAAAGTTGAAATTTGATGTTCTTTCGACGTGTGCTCTGATTATCTTTCTGATTTTTTTCCTCCTACTGTCGCTTTACGCACGTACGTACGTGCATCCACTTTTCACCGAGTGTATACATAAGACCGTTGCGTCGTTGATATTTTTTCTGAAAATAAAGCTGCGCGCGCGCAATCGTTCTCGAGAATTGCGTTGCACATTTTTCTGATGACGAAAAATACGGAAATAAGCCTTGAATCAAACACCTATACTTATAAACCAAGAACAAAGCGAGAACTCTCTCGTAAAAGAAGAGAGAGAGCAAAAATTCGTTCTTCAACTTGCGCGCGTGCGCATGATGCACTTTCTCCATTCAGCTTTTCGAAAACCTTCTCGGAAATAAGCAAAAACCTTGCGCACACGAGCCGTATACAGAACATAAAACGAATTCTTCGAATTTAGTCTCCAGCGTGTACACACATTCGTAGTGTGTATACCGTACATGTGCCCTGGACACAACAGAGAGAAGCGCGTTTCTTATGTTAATATCGTTTGCGCGCGCGCAGCTACAAGATTCCGCTAGAGCCTAATAAGCACTAAAACGCGCGCGCTACAGTTAGTCGGATTTTCGCGAGAAGCCACGCGCAGCCCTCTATATGCGAGCGCTACCGGACACAATTGGCCATTGAAAAGGGGCAGCTTTTGTGGGTTATCAGCGACAACGGTGGCGGTAGAGCTAGAGTAAGCGCGCGGGAAACAATGGGCTCGCGAGATAAAGTCACCGAGGCTGTAACTGTAAACGCAGCAGCTCCAGTGCCGATTAGCGATTCAATATTCCTGTAAGCGATTTCTCGGCCGAGAGCGCGAGTCAGTATAGGCGTGGGAGGTGCTCACCGATCCGCTATGTACCCGCGAATTTAACGCGCCGCTGCGGACTAATGCGCGCGAGTCTGTCTATGCGCTGGGCTTTGTTTTGATTTCTCGTACGACGAACCCTACAGCTGACAAATATACTTTTATCGATTTTTATTTCAATTTCTTCAGTTTCGCAACAAGAGATACGTCAAGAAATGAACGTGACCAATCTCTTGGTAGAAATAGAGCTAATATACCCAACGCTGTACGAGTTCTCTTAAATACCGACTTACGAAGTTCCTGAAAGTCACCCAGCACCAACGACTTATGGATAACAGCGGTGCGAGAAACTTTTCCGCTATGCCAGGTGTGCATTAGACCTTTGCTTCTTTCGACTCCTCATTGTCACGCATATGTGTATGTGTAGTGTACTTCCAAATACGTATTCCATCTTGGTTGGGTCGGCTTTACTTTGCACCAGCTTTCGCGGTTAATCTGCATTTTAACGCTCTCGACACAAACGTACCTTCTTCACACTGTAGGCGAGAAGAAAGCCATGACAGAGACTGAAATATGTGAGCCAAGTGCAAACGCAAGCAGCCGTTGGTTATTTTTTCGCGTTGTATAGGGTTCGCTTTGTTTTTAAACTTCTTTGTAACTGGAAAGAGTATGGGATACTTAAGGGGTCAAGCCTGAGCTGAATTCTGAAAATAATACTAAATGATTTATTAGTTACAGAAACAAGATAACTTAATGCAAGTAACTGTAATTGAGCTTTCATATTGTTCACAATTTTCGCATTTGTAGTTGCTTCTGGGTGCTCAGAATTTTTAGCGTACAAATATCATACAGTCTCTATTTTACTATGACCAAACAATCGTTTTGTCTTAATGTCAGAATTCAACTCAGGCCTGATCTCTAGGTTAAGCGCAAAGAGGCTTTTCAATTTAACTGTCATCGTAAGTAATATTGTTTGAATTTTCGACTAGATAAAAGTAAGTTTCCGTTGTTACTTAAAAAATCAGTAACCACTTTGAAACTTCCTGTAACATACCCGCTACACTATTTATCATATTTACGTTCACAGAAGCATACAAGATCGCATAACTCTCCCGATTGATAATTCGTCCTTGTCCCGTTACCGAGATCTTTGCTCGCGTTGCATCATCGCGAAAATATAAAGCCGCGAGAGTATATATTCCAGTTCGTTGGTGGCACACACGAGACTTAGAGGAAGAGCCGGAAGATTATTATGCGGCAGTGTCGGGTGGCTCGCGTTCACCCGCGCCTCTCTGTTCCGGGTTTGATTGCGCCGATTTCCCGTACCGTTTCGCTCGACGCCGCGACGCGATGCATCTTCTGCGTATAGGATACACTTACGGGACTAAAGCCGAGCGGGAGTGTCCAGACTGATAAGAGCTCGAAGGCATTTTGCGCTCTCGGTAAGGTGCATGTTTCTTCGTTTTCATTCTCTCTCTTTCTCTCTCAAAGTCGAGTTTAAAATTATCTGCTCCAACGTTATGTATTACAATGTAATAAATGCGCTAAAGCTTTCGAGGAAAATAAAAACTCGGAGTAACATTCCGTCCTGTATATAGTGAGGTTGTAATGCGGCAATTCGCGTGCCGCGCACATTTCGAACGAGTCGAGCTTTATCTACCAACACCTCAACAAAAAGCTGTGCACGACAGTTCCTAATCTGGAGTCATATACCTTAAGCGCGCGGTGCTCTTCATGATGCACACGTGCAACTCGCTTCGGCAGAACCCGTTCCCTCAAGGACACGAACTTCTCTTAAAAGTCTTGGTCGCGATCGTGAAAGATATTATTCTTTCTATACGCGAGAATACTTTCTTGCTATCTACTCGAAGATTACACGCTACAAAGTCATTGTATTTATGGATGTACAAATTATTTTTGCAGAAAATTGAACAGAAATATTTTTGCATCGTAATTTAACATTCTGGGGAAAAACAGGAGTTTCGATATTGTAGGTTACTAACTCCGCCCCTTTTATGACCCATCAAGAGATTATAAGGAATATTTAATAATAAGTAATATTAGCCTGTATAGCCCTTACCCTTATTTTGATCACTTTTCGAGTAAGTCCGCCGCAGGTAGATTACCCCCCCCCCCCATCCTCCCCCATCTCTCATACTTTGCTAATTTTGTCAACGACTAATCCCATTGAAGCATGTGGCTACACCCCTCTCCTGACACTTGGAAAACCGGTATAAATATGAAGTGCAGGACCAGTTAGGTATTATTCGCTAAGATCACTCGATAACGTACAGAAGTAACTAAAGAAAATGACGATCAGTGTGGAAAGCAAACCATCGGCAGTCACCGGGCTGGTGAATCTCTCGCAACTGTCGTGCAAGTACGAAAAGGAGAAGAGCAATAGCAATATACGTAACGGCGCAACTCGTGTAAAGCTCACCGACGATCAAGTGAAGGTAATATTGAAGTTGGCTAACTTCGGAAGTTGCAACTGCAGCAATTGCTCCTGTAGCAGCTGGAGGAGCAGTTGGCCACTATTAGACCTGATGAAAACGAAACAGGAGCTTCATAAGGCTTTACATCAACTTTGTCTAGTGTGTTCTCACAACTTGAAGAGTCACATTTCGGATTTTTTTCTCAAGAATGCCAACGTGGAGATTGAAATCACAAAGTACTCGGTATATCTGTACATGCCATCTCTAAAAGAATCCACTAAAGAGTACATGAATTACTTGATCTTCAGGCTATTGAGAAAAAGTTTTATGTACCATCCTAAAACAACCGGTAGCTACGAGTTGAACAAACCGTTGTTTGAATCACCAACGATTCACGAAGCTCTACAAACTTTCATCAATAAACGTTTTATCAAATGCAATGAGCGCACTTACCACCTGATGCTCAACTCGGCGAAAATTTTCTGCGACATGCTGAACAAGTTCAAACTGGACCCGAGCGACAGGACGAGAAAGCATCGCAGTGTGGACGACGTAGCTTTCCAACTTTTCTACGGTCGTTGGTTTATTTGGTGCTATCCAGACTACGAACCTGGCGCACCCCCACGCCACGATGTCACAAAAACAATGGGAAAAACATGGCTGAGGATGGTATTTCCAATTTTCATCAGTCAGTTTCAAAAAAGGAAAAGTTTTGCTGACAAGCTTCCAGGAATGAAAGGAGTACTTCACCTGCAATGTTTCACCAACTTTTTGACCATATTGGAATACGATATCTACTCAAATAAGTCGCCGATATGGAATGTTCAACCTCAATTTGATTTGACGTTGGATTTGTCAGCACATGTATCTATTGAATCAAATGATACAGCAGTGATCAAAGAGCCCGTTAATCAAATTGTTACCAACGATGTATCGTCGAATGAAGAGTCCATTGATGAGGTGGTTACCAATGATGTATCGTCGATAGTCAGCATTACTATTCCAAGCGTTGAACAGACAAGACCTGAGCGATTTAACTTGCTTGATGTTCCCAGTATGGCTGCGTTATTTTTTAGCTTAGCTGGATTTTTGTTACTTTGTTTTTTTGCAAAATAAATATATTTTACCGAAATCATGTTGTTATTTAATGATCCTATCCTACCGGTTATTTTTTCCTTTCAGTAAAATGTTGTTATTTTAATTATTGAAGATACGATAATCGAATGCGCATTAATGAAACATTTGAAATTATATTGACTAATGATATTTTTACTGCGCTGTAAAACAACAATCAAGCAGCTTCTTTTAAGTTTTTTCATTTATTTCTTTTAACATAAAAATAATTATTTACATTAAAGGAGATGCCTAGACACCGCTAACGATTTCTAACATTAGAAAATGCCTATAAAATACAAAATTGCATTTTAAAGGTATACGTCGGTCTTGCAGCATTTGACAAACCGTTGTTTATGGAAAAGGTACATCTGTTTGTCAACCTGCAGATATCTCCAGCAATTTACCAATCAACAACAAATAGCGAATTGAAGGGTGTCTAGACGTATGTAATAAAAATAGGCGTGGCTGATACATCGGCAGGTAAGAGCTGACACCACGACGATCCTCGTTAGAGGAAAATACCGCTATTAGCCATAAAATAATAAAGTGGTGAATCAACCTCACGTCATGTCAAAACAATTATACACTTAACGTCAGCAGAAAACTTATGCGAAAAATTTTGAAGAATGAGAACTTTCGAGATATTTAATAAGCCAATAGACCGCAAAAATAGGCTTATAAATTATTCAGGGGCTTTTAAAGACAGGTCCTCAAAATGTACACGAGAAAATCGATCGTTTCGTAGATGAATATAATAATACAGGATAGTCGAGTGCCGCCTCTCTGTCATTGATTTACGGGCTAATCAAAATTCGCTATACATTGACGAACGAAAGAGAAAGACCCCCTGGCGTCTAATTCGAGAGTCAACCCGAGTCCCTTCGAACTATTTTGGAAAATTATGATTGCGTCATTAAGCTAGACGCTTTAACGGCCTTACCAGAGTGTATTGTCCTTTCAGCGGCAAGGTTTACAGGGAGAGTGCTCTGGAAATTCAATTTCACCGTTTACGGTCGTGCGCAGACGCGAGTCTTTTATGCGCGAGCAATACTCTTTTCGTGTCTGAGACAAAACTGCGACTTGGGAACGGATACTGCCTTTTTTCTCTCTCGCTCTCTCACAGCGGCTGTTATTCTTGGAAACAGAGCTTGACTATCTGTATAAGCCGTTCATTCATTCATTTTCAAGAAGAAATTATTTACAAGCAACGCCTCTCTTAATTGACGCAGTAAATATCATAAATACGACAATATAGAAAAAAGCTAATCAACCAAGTGTTCTCGACCGACTCGTCTCTGCACGAAGGATCATTCGCCGAGTATACGTGTATTATATATATACCCTTCACCGAGTACAAATTCTCACACGAACGATTCTGGGTCAAAAGTCGGCACTCGATAAACGATAAAAGCCACATACACACATACACGGAGAGCTTGCGGTTAACAACATCAGAATCGGCAGCCTCGCGTTATAATATTAAACAGCCTAGCATTAGCGCCTGCCGGCTCTGTATATATGCACATTCCGACTGTTCTCGCTCGTCATTATAATACCGTTTTCAGCCGCGGGGAGGACGTTCCGTACGGACTTATCAGCTGTGATGTGCCTTGGCCAATAAAATCGACGAGAGAAGTAGCGAAGCATAATCGAGTACTAAAAGCCCAAGCTTCTATTGCGTGAGAAGGAACGTGCAGTTTATGGATATCGTTATCGGAGATTGTACCAGACTACTGCTGTGCAACATTCACTGAATAGATGACAATTAAAAAATCTGGTCAACTCTAAGTTAATACGTAAAGTCTGCAAGAGCGGTGCAGATTCTCTCTTAGCATATCGCAGCGACCTTCGAGTTGAAAAAGAAATCCCTGGACTTGTAAGAAAAAAAAAAAACTCGGACTCCTTATGTATATACCCACGAGCAGCGAGCGTCGTAACTTTTCGCGCCGTAAAAGCCAAACTCGATTATCACCTTCTCGCTCTCCCTCCCCGCGAGAGCGCGAGAAATAGACAACGACGTTCCTGCTCCTTTGTGTAAATCAATCAGTCAGGTCCCGCGTGACAGGACGTTTCTTCTCTCTCCAACTTCTCGCGTCGTGTGCGTATATACATATACCTACGCGGCTCGTAAATTTCGACGACCGGCCTGCGGAATTCCGCGCCTTTTCAATCGCGCCTCGACAAAGTGGACGATTCCTCCGCGCGTAAATCAATTTAATATCGAGCGCGAGGAAATTTTCCCGCTGCGTGTGTGCGCGCGCGTAGCGGGACTTGTATTGGCAGTGGTTATACGTAAATTTGCGGGGTAATGAGCACCCGCGATCGCATATGCGAGTTTCGCGATATAATTGACTATCCCCCTTTGCGATACCCTTGCTCGCGTGCGTGCAGCTGCAACGTGTTTTTTTTTCAAAAAGCTTTACAGTCCATTGTGCAGCTTTGGCCGTCAGAACGGTGCTATATACGGAATGTAAAAAGGAAAAAAGATATAGAGTACATACCCTTTCAACTGAAAAAAATAAAGGTGTTATTATGATTCAAGATCAGCAGTATATGCAACCTACATTTATCAGTAAGAGCCAGGCGATAATACGCCAGTAATAAATTTACGGTGTAGACGCGTGTTGGAATTAAATATCGATACTGCGGAGGAACTGCGCCTGAATTTCATAATTTCGATCGACTCGCTTCGCATGACGAATTCACAATGAGACCAAGACAAGAGAGTTGACACATGAGATCCGATGTATCATGCAGACTATCCAACGTATAAATTAGTAATAACTTGACGTCCATATCTGCTTTGTTCGTCGCGATAACGATGTAACTGTTCGGATGAAGAAGATTGCGACAACAAAAAAGAGACAGAACTTTCGTGGACGCATAGCTCTCTCGATAATTGCTCGCGTATAAGGGATAATCGTTTTTTCATAATTCTCTCTTTCTCGCGGCACACTTTATCGGGCTGTGACAAAAATGAGAAACCCGGCCGAAAATCGATGCAAGTGTGTCGCTTTCGGAAGTCATCGATCGATTTGTGATCTGTCATCCGGCTTTTGTGGGCTAGCTTTTTGTTGGACGTAAGCCTCCGGACATTGTTCCACGAGACTTTTTGTCGCGTAATGGAATGCGTATCGAGGCATTTCGCGTCGAAATTTATATGCAAAACGACAAGGAGATTTATGTGCAAGGGTCGCGCTGGTGAAAGAAGTTGTATGGGACATATGAATTTTAAATGTTTACTGGCTTTGAATTGTTATTGGTCGCATCGAATTTATGGAAAGCAATTGGTAAGAACGTGCACACAAACGTAAATAACGATGTTTGTATTTAGTGAAGGATGTTACTGGTAATAAGCAAATGTGTGTTCTAGTCGACATGATTTACTCGTTGTTGTAAAGATAAGAAAACGTTACGTTTCAGAAACGCACAAATGTCTTCGACAAACGGGAACTTTTCTATCGTATATCCTAGCCGTTCGACATTACCGAGAACAAACAAAAGCATTCGGCTTCGCATCGATAATTATCGTTTGTTTGCACGGCGGCACTCCTCGCGTCGTAATTCGTATCGACCTCTTCACCAAAACAGAACTAGATATGTGCCAACGGAGAAATCATAAAGTTTCCATCCGTTTATACCATTATTATCATTGAGGAAAATCGACGCAGCACTTTGGAAGTTCGAAAGGTCAAAGGTCAGGTTATATGTCGAATTAGTACCGGATCGCGCGGTATAAGGAATATTAACCCAACTGTTTTCCTCTCTCTCTCTCTCTTTCACTGTTGGTCAAGGCGATCGAGCTCTCGCATCGTATATAAACGTATGATTCATGCTCGGCTGCACGTCGAGAGTCGGAGCACCCGCTCGGCTAACAACTATTTTTATCTCCGACCGATCGTGCGAAATGCAAGAGTAATGCATTTTCACAAAGCTCGTATATCTGTAAACAATGACGTTAAACAAACAGCTTTCTTTTAATATGCGAATAAATTCTGAATATATAGTAGCCGCTATCATGTTCAACATCGATCTTGGTATTAACGTGCAAAAGCTACTACAAGCATGTAGTTGCACGCGTCCAGCAACGCTACTTTCATTTTTTCAGCAAAAAACATGTTATTAACCAACGGCTACATCTACATTTTCTCTCCTCATTTGCGAACCGTCGGTTACAACGCTTCTCGCTATACGTCTAAGTGCCGAGTCACGTTGCGAAGTTCAATCAAGCCGTCCGGCAGGAAAAGTACTACTTTCTCACTTACGCTTTGAAAAATCGGAGAGAGAAAAAAAAAGCACTTCATACTTCGAGGACTGTTCTTAAAGGTCACGGTCAGTGCTCGCGAACTGACGTAATTTCGTCACGGAAAAGGAACGGCGGAAGAACGAATATAAACAGTACACATATACACAGCAATGGAAGAAAAGGAAAGATAGGTTAACAATTGCGTTAGACAAAGTAGACACTCGGGAGCGTAAATTGCCGGTTGCAGTATAATACCGTCCCAGGAGAGGAAGGAAACGGCGCCGTTTTGCTATTCCCATATCGGCAGCGCTATGTCCATGTAAACCGCACGTCTAGACTGCATTTGATGGGATATAAGAATTAGAAATAGTAGTTTTCGAGGTCGTGCTGTATAATTACTTGCGTAGATGCAAGAACTTTGATTCGGATACACATACACATATGTATACATAAGTGAGATCGGTATCCATCGATAAGGCATACGGCATTGATTAAAGCTCAATTAAGATTCATCAACTTGCTCATCGGAGTGTCGTCCTATATATGCTTGTACATAATGTATATACTATGTGTAAACGGTCCTGCAGATTCTAATCAGTTCGATCGGCGAATTTCTCTCGGGCTAGCTTAGATCGCCCTCCATCTGACCTCGGTACATCGAGGTCTATCCAATTAACATTACAAGCACTAGTGTAAACGAAGCGCAAACTGACCCCCTGAACTCGAAGACAACGCTTTTAGATAGTGCCTAGAGGATGCGCATTTTTCAAGCGAAACTCTCAAACGCATGGAGTCCGAGTCAGAAATTCAAACAAAGAACTCGAGCGATAAAAAACTTACTCAATTCCCTTTCGATTAAGAAAAAGTCGAGAAAGAGAGCAGACAGTGTCGTGACGGCAACTCCATCTCGTCGCCTCAAGCACGTGTTTTCCCGTGTCGGCGGTTAATCCGACGAGAAACTACGCGAAGCAGCACCTCTCGATCGTCTCTTTTTCTCGTTAGAATCTGCCGCCAGGTAGGCTTACGACTGACAGCTGAACACGAGAAGATCGCGAGCGAGGAAATGTTTGATAGATAGACGAGTGATGCTGTTGCCTCCACGTCGCGTGGGTGGACGAGCTCGAAGAGTGAGATGTGGAATAAGGATTAGAAATGGGGGTAAACAGCTTTTTACAATACACATTTTTCTCGAGTTTTCAGCGCCAATTCTCGAGATGAAAATGAACAAATTTATAACCCTAATTGACAAGTAGAATCCAATTAGCTCCAAGTCGTAGATCTACTCGTCAAGCCCAATCCGACTGCAAGAGCCGGAATAAATTATCAATCAGTAGCCCACTCCGAAAATAATCGAATGCTGTAAATTAGAACACGCGACTGCGGAACTCTCGCTTGTATGTCGTCGTGGGAAAATTGGCGCGCGAAATTGAATGCTGTTGGGAGAGCATAAGCGATCGTTACTTGCATTATCTCTCTCTCTCTCTCTCTCTCTCTCTCTCTCTCTCTCTTGTTCTTTCTTTCCCTCAGATGAGAGTGAGAGGAAACATCGCGAAAGCCGCGAGAGAAGAAACGGTTCCGATAAGTGCGCCGATAAGTGCGAATCAAGCAACGATCGACCAACGGTGCACATCCAGAACGTCGCTCGCATGTGGGCCATTTCCTCGCGTCGATGATTTCCCGCAGTGAGAGCGAGAGAATGAGCACATTATCTACGACGTCGCGTTGTTGTATCTTTTTTTTTAGATTTTAATCGATGATATTTAGAAAGAAAATGGCTGTCATTTTAATCTGGGTCAAGGTTGACTGCTCTTCACGTATGGGAATATGTCGGTGAATTTGCTTCGACACTCGCGTACTGTTTACTTTTATTTTATTCATAATCAATTTTCGAGCTTTTATGCTTCATCAAAGCAACGTGCAATCCGTCGGATAGAGACTGCAATAAAATAAATCTCACTCGAAAAGAGACTCCGCACAAAGCCCATCCAAGTTGGCAATAAAATAAATGAACCATCGACAAAGTACAAATTTTCAAGCACATTCCAATTAGCGCGCATATGGAGTGCGTTGTCGGTATCCGTGTCGTGTATTATACATCGGTCGGCCTCAAGATACAGCCAAAAAGTCGAACAATCGTCGTTGGGCAGCTATATATAAACGGTCGAGATTGATGACTTATTTCCTTTTGCATAAGAAAGCCGCTGATAGCAGTGCTGCTTCGCGTAACGTCGATTAATCAGCAGATCATCGTGATTGATCGACTTGTTTGTGAATGCTTTTAATTGCGTTTTCGACTGACAGCATTGAAAGGTAGAGAGGAGCGGAAGAGGAGGAGGAGGAGAAGGAGGGGGGTGATCTCGCGCTTGCAAAAAAGTGTGAAACTTGAGTTTCACCGAAGTGGAAAAGGGAAATTTGTCAGATATCGAGTGTCGTTGAAATTACGTAGTTCGATCCGTTGATGCTCCCTACTGTGCGCAGGATTTTATCTAGCATAAGTGTTACGAGCGATCTAGTCTTAAGAATCGTGGTATATGTACATACTGTATATACATATATACTTTCTCTCGTACGAATAAAAAGCAATAATGCTATAGTCATCATTGTGAAAATGAATCAGCACTTAAGGCGACAATTTGTACAGACCGTTATTGTACATCAGCACCAGAAATAGATAACCGTTTAATCTGCCCGATTACTTTCGAGACAGTTATGTGCTTTTACAAATCGCACGCTGCCAATTAAGCTATTGTTGCAAAAATGCAAGTACAATGCCGACCGACTTCACAGAGCCGACTTCGAGTTGCCGAGAAAAATTTAACTGCGCCAAAAAATCGCGTATCTCGGCTTAATCAATGTGTCATTACACCGACTACTCCGATACAGTCGCCTCTTTATAACCTTCATTATCCGATCCAGCGTATGCCGTGTTTAATATTTCGAAAACATCATTATCGGTCAAGACCCGCGCGAAGAAAAAAACTTTAGGAAACCCCCGTTCACCGTCTGCTGTAGCAGTAGCGGGGTTAAACAGATGATCAACGTTCGGCAAAAATGAAAAAGAACGCATACGAAGAGAAAAGAAACAAAAAGCGGAAAAGAGAGAGAAAGAGAGAAAGACAGAAGTAGTATATACAGATATACAGAAGAGTTGAACGACGGAACAAATTATATAGGACCACACACGGGGTAAGAGCGCAGAGTTGATAATCTCGAAGCCAACATATATCTATATGTATAGGGACTGGGCTCGAGAATTCTGTCCTTTTTCCCTAGAGTGGACGATGCTTTTATCAAAGTGATAATTTATTAAATTTACTTATCCATCGTTCGAACGCGTAGTCTACGTAAAAAGACGAAGAATTTTAATGAACTTTTTTCCAGCAACTCGATGGCGTAAGTTGAACTTACAACTGCGCGAATGATAAATTGGAAATGAAGTTCGAGTGAGTATACGACTGCAGCTTAGTTTCTAAGCAGGTTTTTCAATATATATCCCTCTCGCATATCCGTGTATGTATATACATACCCGTGTTTGACCATTTATTTATTGGAATGACTTTTACAAGCGCATCTCTTCATTCGTAGCCAAGCCATCCTCTCGAGACATAATAATTGCATAAGAGATGTTTCGCAATAACTATACTGTATAATATATACGCACCGCGTTCACAATGTGTACGTGCGACTGTCTCTGCTTCATGGGAGGTTTTAAAAGCTGCGACGCGAGAAAACCGGAAGGATTCGTCGTCGGCGATCCTGAGAAAAGTTGCGTCTGTCGGACCGGTGACAGGGGCTTCAACTGCTGTAAATGTCCGATCCCCCGGCTGCAAAACGATCGTTAATGTTGTATATAGCCGCCGCTTTCGGCGTTTCTTGTTGTTCCTTTTTTTTCCTTCCTCCCCCTCCTTCTCTCTCGCTCTCTCCCTTTATCTCTCTCGAACCGAAACTCAATATCAGCTCTTAATATAAGCTCTTATTCCAGTGAAAATTTGTTTTGTCAAGGGATCTCAAAAGCCGATTAAAGCTATAAATAAAGTTTTACTCTTGGGCTTGAAATGTATCGCAACGATTCGTAATTGATCGGTTTTCGTGATTGAAATCGGAAACTCTTTTTTCACGCAAATAAATATTCATCGTAAAATTATAATAGTTACTATACGATAAATTAAGCCTTAGCATTACTGAAACGTACCTATCGACATATATCACCATTTCCATAAGCTGCGTGCACTCGATGGATAAAACTGAAATCGCAACCGCATCCGAGTACTATATCGCGTCCGCCGGCGATAAAAATTTAACGCGTCATTGTGTAACGTTCACGCGAATGCTCCCAAGAGTTGTTCGAAGCATAAGGTGTCTTACACCTCCTCATTAAGACCTTGAGTGAGAGAGAGAGAGAGAGAGAGAGCGCGAAATCGGAATACGTCACCGGAGGCAGCCACCGCCGCCACTACTGCTGCGAAAGCCGATAATTTCGTTAAAAAGGAAAAGAGGAGCCGTTAAAGCGCGATCACGCCTGATGTATGCCGACAGGATGTGTTCGCGTTCTTAGCAGACAGACAGCTGCGTGCGAGAATTTTTTTCTTCTCATTCGAATGCACGTATGTGTATTTTCCAGTCGTCAATTACCGCCTCAACTGACATTGTCGGTAGAAACGGGTGTAAAATTCGGCGTCTTATTTGCCCCTTTATTTGCAGCTTTCGCGTGTGCTAAATTGCCACAGTGAGCATGAAGGCTGATTCTGAAATTATCGCCATCGTGTGACTGCAGTCTGACACATATTATTTATAACGAGTATCCTAGCTATTGATACGTATATTAATATTTGAAACAGTAGTGTATATCATTACAGGAGTAATGTACCGAATTAGATAATCTAAGTCGAGTACATCTTAGCGTATCAAAGCTAAATTCTTCAGCTTGTTAATACGAGCCATAAAACTGGCTACAAATATGGAATCAACGACATAGTCACTGGTATATCAAGCTTTAATCCACAACTTTATCCTCGGAATCGGCTTCGTTACGCAGCGAGGGACATCATTCTCTTTCGGCGACGCTCTTAAAACGCAAAATTACCGTCGTTCGTCTTACTTTTGCTAACAACCGCAATCGCTGTCTCTCCTCGCTTAATCGCACCTCGTAACTTACAAGGGAAAACCGGCGTGCTCGCGATTTAAGTACTGTAAAGCGACTAAATAGTCTATAGTCTCCACGACGACTGAACGCGAGCTGCAGCCAAGGGACATCCGGCAACGGGTTGCACGTGAGAATGCGACTCTTGAGCCTTACTATTCTTGATGCCATATCGTTAAATAAAGATTATAAAAATTAAGCTCGAAAAATGAAAATCAGCTCATCGAAAGAAGCGTATAGGTATAAAGCCTGTAATAATAAAGCTGTACACCTGCAGCAAGACGATGGACGTTTAAAGGTTGCCGATGCGGTTGGAAAGTGAATTTTGATGACCGGCGCGCGGAGTTCGAGCTAATAGCCAGCGCTATTAGAATCGCGTTAGAGCATCAAGCGGCCCGTGGAATCGCGGTCCGCCCGAGTTTTGTAATGCGGATATTTCTCACTCACGACCCTCCAAGGTTAACTATCACCGTCCTAGCTTTCCCGATAATTGCCCGCTGCTGACTTGATTGTTCAATTAATTTACGACCTTATAAGTGCTGCCTCCGATTCGCAGTGTACGTGTGTGTCAATAAAATTTTCTATTTTGCATATAACGCGATTAGGCGGTGATTCGCTATTTTTACCCCTCGATTGGGTGGGTGAAAATCCGAAATATTCTCAGATTTTATGGCCAATTTTCGAAAGTTCGACGTTTACGGCGAGAGAGCCGTACGTATAAATAATCTTCAGTCATTTAATTTTCGAGAATTCAACTCATCGCGAGTGAAAAAAAATTAACTAAAATTTTCGCCAGCCTTACAATTTTACAGAATCGCTTGCTGCAATTATAAATGCAAACATCCATCGATTGAGGTCTCTCGTAAATTATGGCAGCGTTTAAATCACTTGGAAATCATCTGGGGTTCTTCCGATCTCCGGTGCATAATGTGTATAAGCTCGAAAAGTACACGTGGTAGGCAAGAGACGTGCAACGACGAAAACACAGCTCGTAAATCGGCAGCTGCAGCGTCTTAAACGATCTCTCACGAATAAGCGACTAATGAAATGTTCCCGCAAACGAAGCGCCGCCGGTGAATCCGGTAACGTTTAATCAGGCCTTCGAGTGTACAAATAGTAAAGAACTATACGTCCGAATTTTTCCAACCTATCGAGCAGATGATGTATAACTATGAACTTCACGAATATGTTCGAAATTACAAAAAATAAACGTTCAATACCTTCTTATCTTATTACGAGTATATAAACATTTTTAAGAAATACGCAATTTGCGACGCACTCCTGCAACGTAGGATATCTTTGAGTTCTCGATAAGCTACAAAATAATCTCAAATTGGGCAAACTAAACTTTGTAATATCTCATTCGTGTTTTTATATGTGCATAACCGTGTTTTTATAGAAATATGATGGAATCCTGATTCATCGGTATATCTTTAAAACAATCTAAATCGATAATTGCCCGATTGATACTTGAGCGTTCTGTAAATATTGACTCGGTTCGTCCATTATTAAGCATCTCTATAATAGTAGTCATTCATTCAATAACCAGCATACTAAAGGAAAGCCTGAAAAAGAAAAAAACTTCGGTGTTTTCTAAGCTTTCACTAGGCTTTTATATAACAAGCACAGGTAAGAATGAAAGAGAGCCGAGGAAAATTAATGATGAAAGAGGCAGTAGAGTATATATACTTGATTTATATATGCGAAAAACTCGAATGCTATATCTCGTTTATGGTGCGCACATACCCAACCTGTTGGAATTACAGAAGATTCAGAGAGGCAAAGTGAGATTTAAAAATGCTGGTGGTTTTGCTCGGGATTTATTCTCCTCGAAGTAATAAATGAGTTGACTTACGTTGTGTAATATTTTGAATTCTCGGCGAGTCTGATTACGATTAGAATATTTTTGGTTCGGAAAAATAATGAACATAGTATGTAACAGATATGCAACTTAATATATGTCACAAACGTGCACATGCGTCAAACTCGTTTAACGCAATTCGAATGCTGAGCTAAGGTTAGAATATATTATACGCTTGATTTTCTAAAAGTTGCAATTATCTACAGAGTGGATGATAATGAAGTACCATTGTTAAAAAGCGAATATGCAATTTAAGTGTAAATAGCTTTTGTAACTAATAAAAGAGTCGCGCGACCGAGGTTCTCTCATATAAACAGTGGATTATTATTACTCACAAGTATAGCGCATTGAATAGAAGCTCCTTTAATGGATTTCGTGACTCACCTGTAACACAAAAAATGAAGCACAAAATAATTAGTTGGATTCGTACATCCGAAATTTTATTTTATACGTGTACAAAGAGTAACAATAAACGTCGTATATTATGCAAATACGACGAATCCTTAACACAAATTACACGAAGATTGAATAGCAGATTTACGTGTACAGCATATCGAAGCAGAAATACGCGCAGATTAAGCATCACGGTATTAAAAGAAAACGAACAAATTGCGCGTAGCGTTCATTGATTTCATTTCTTGCCAAGCAAATATCATTTTCGTTCGTGCGCGCTATTCGAATGATTGGAATTTTTTCGAGCTCCGCGAAATTGAATTACCCACACACATTCCAATACGAGACCAATATAATATAAGCATCAGATCGAGAGACATAACTCTCAAAACCAGAATATTACAGGTGATTGGCTATGTGCACACAGTGCCGTATCTCAAGCGTTAAAAATTATTCATACGCGCGATTTTTGATAGTTCCGTGCGTCGCCTTGTTACACGACAAGTAGCAAGTGAAGCAAAACTCGCTGGTACTGTATTAGCATAAATCGTCCATTGATCCGGCTTCACGCGTATAATGCAATACAAGTGCGTGCCCTGCCCTACTCCTTGTTACGTCCAGATTCTCGATTATCCGGTTAGATTACGATTTCTTTTCCATTTATTTTGGCGTGAGCGTATGCACTGAGTTATCACGGTTGCTGCTGTGGATAATCGCGCAACATGTGAATCAACTCGTTTCTTTGTTTTTTAAGCGCATGGCTAAGGGATTTTTAAGTGCACGGAGTATTTTCACGAGGGGTTGATAAGTTATGCAAGGTGAATTGTTCTTGTTTAATAATCAACTTAATAATTAAATGCCAGCTTTATTCGGATATAATAATTATTAGCCTTCAAATTCTTATGCATAAATTCATAGGCGAGCTTTTCGCATCACGAAATGCAACAGTAAATCTTATCAACGGCAATTTGACTTAGTTAAGAAACAACGTTCCAGTAACGTACACTCGATGTACTCCATTTAGAAAATAATTATAAAAATGTCCTACATAGTATCTCGATTACCTAAATTAATTACGTATTTATGAAACAAATTACAAGATAAACTAGAATTTGTCAACGTCCCCTGTAATCACGCGATTGCAAAGTCATGATAGACTAAGTGCAGAAGCCGAAACATCGTTTAAGCACTATACATCTATGACGTAAAATGCCCGTGGCTTCGACAAACACCATTTGAGTTAATAACAATAATTAAAAACCCTTCGATATAAAAAAAAATCGTATTTTCCGATCGTCTTTAACGAATGACCGACGTTTGAGCTGTCTCGCGAATATATATACCTTCTCATTTGCATACAAAATCGGACAATTTGTTAAAACGGGTTTAGCGCTTTTCCTGCTGTCGCCGTTAATAAGTATTAATAGTTCCGCCTAGATGAAAAAAAGCTCGCGTAACAAGAAATTCCTTCTATATCGGCAAAAAGTCTACGGTATCATCAAAGGATTCATAATCGATTTTTACAACGAGTCGCCAACGGCAGTGTCAACTCAATTTATATATATAAGGCGTATATGCGACGGCAGCTTAACTCCATTAGCTATCGCCTTACAAATGACTCTATTAATTTTTTTTACCAACAGCGCGGAATTCAAAAACAAATGGGACAGCTCGTTAAGCGTGGGACATTCCAGTCGCAAGTAAAGGCGAGCAGACAAATAATCGAGTGAGCGATGACACCTTCGGCCAAGGCTACGCCTTACAATCGCTCTAATGCTGCAAGTTGTTCATTTGCAGATCTACTCAAGGTTAAAGGGTTGACAAACTGCTGTGGAGATGGAATATAAACGAGAGAGAGGGAGTAAGAGAGCAAGAGAAGCAAATGTCGGATGATAAATCTGCAGCAGGAGGTGGAAACGTCAGCGTTGATGGCTCGCTCGACAATGAGGTGAGCTCGTCAGTGTGATGCAAGATAGTTGAGTGTTGTGTGGATGCTTGATAGGATTTGTATACGTTTTTATCAATCACCGAGGCGTTATTGTTTTTTATTCATTGATAGCTTTCATTGGGAATCGAGATTGCATGGAGAAATCAGAGTAATGTGCGCGTGTCTTTATTTACGAGTGTTATTGTTCAAAGTATAAAGCGTTTATTCAATCATGGAGAATTTCCTCGTGTTATTGTTTGGCTTATTATCTGGATTCTTGTAAATAATATCGTTAACTGGAATCTGAATAATTTATCGGACTGATTGAAATCCTATCTTCTGTGGGATTACAAAGCTCTTGGTGATATTACTCATTGAGTTTCTGGGAACGGTAAACAATATTTGTTTCACTTCGATAATGGAAAGAGCGCGTATGTGCCATGCACGATATGTATGTGATATATATATATATGTGTGTGGATTGTTAAAAAAACTATATCTTCTAAAGACGAAAGGTCTATTGTATTTTTTTAAAGAACAGAACAGTGAAATTTAAAAATAATTAACTGACTTGTGATTATATTAATTTTCGTTGTTTAGCACATCACTTTAGATATCAAAGGTATGACGTAAATGATGCGGTGTTAAAATCATCTGAAATTTTTCATATTATTGTATAGGTGGGTTTGCATAATCATTTGCGATGATGTTGATGTATCGTTCCCTATTATTTAAGTACAATATGTAATTAATACACATTGTGTTTAAAATTGTATCTATCTTTTGAATAGGAAAGTTATTCAACTCAGGCTTCAGTTACTATCCTTATACCTCGTGTATTTCATACATCTTGAATGGAAGATTTTGATCAAGTACACTACAAAGTATTTCTTAAAAGCCGATCAGCTACCACTCGTATATTCCAGTTCAATATTTTAATTCGTAAAAAAGGCGATATCGGGAGCGAAAATCATCTTGAGGGCTCTTTACCGACAATGCACGTCAACATTATTGTCATAATAATCGATGAGTGAATAAAGTACATGGTGGGAATGCCAACAATAAGATTGTAGATACCTTGGTTAAATGAAATGATATCGTACTTACGGGTATATATTATATTCCTTCTTAATCTTAACGTACGTTGCTAATTATCCAGATGTTCAAAGAAACCATTTGTCAGTTAAAGTGCCTTCGGAAATTCGTATAAACTGTCAAACTCAGACACTGCTCCAGCTACTACTTACTCGTCGAAACATTATCATAATATCATTTTCCGATAATTTATATCATCTTTGGCATTTATCTAAGTACTACATTATCCCACGTGTTTAAAACTATTTAACGAGCAAAAAGTGATCGGAACGCAAAAGTACCGCTCTTCTAGCGGAGTCCTAATTGAAATCCAATACATGGCTGTTAAATTTAATAATCAACAACTACTCTCTCTCTCTCTCTCTCTCTGTCTGTCTCTCTTTCTCTCTTTCTCTCTTTCTACCTCTCTCACGCACGCGCTTATGTATGCGATTCTCAAAAGAGACTCTCCGTTTAAGAAGTGTCTCAATTAAGGCTAATGATTCTCTGCTCGTACGGCGGCGCCGGCTTTTATTAATACGAAATTAAACGCGCATCTCACGCTATAAATTCTATCCTCTCACGCGAACTCTTTCTTCCTTCCGCTGTAACGCACACACGTACAATCAATGCTCATACACATTTATACGTGAACATAAATACACACATTTGATATACAAGATGCACGAGGATGAATATCGTACAATGAACTGCATTTAATGCGTCCGTCTGGGAAAAGGAAGGAGTCGCTTGATGCCCGGTACAGTTACTTTTACTCTATCGCGAGCGCGCAGGTTCAAAGTTCGCGCCCGAGGACAAATCGGCGCGCGGGAGATGTGGGCAGCGGTACATATATATGTATGTATTTGCTTCGCAAAGCGTGTACAGTCAGATGCCAGATGTACGAGTAAGAGAACGAGATGCTTTTGTTGCGCGGATGCAGGTGCTTCGATGCAAACGGTATTATATGCGCGAGTGGATTTCTCCAGCAGATAGTTCTTCCGCACTCTCTTCTTTTCCTACGATTTTTCGCGGTTCCGCTATATATAGACTTTCGTTTCATTAACGTTGCAAATTATTATTTATCCACGCAGTATTTCAGGATCTCAAAACACCGGGACTTCAAAATTCTATCGAATATATAAAGAACGTAAATGAAGACTCGAAACACTCGCAATTTAGCGTAAAGTCAAGCAGTTTTGAAGTTTATGCGAGAAAGTCAAGGCGGAGATCTTTCATGAGAAAAAAAAACAAGCGACGAAGGAGAGAGAGACCAGCGCACACACCGTGCCATTACACGCAACGACAAAGGATTTCGAGAAAAGGAGCAATAAACCACTCCCACAGCACGGGCGCGCGCTTTGCGATCATTGAAAATGCACGTCCAGCAGAATACTAATCTCGGTGTGGAAACCGGTTATTAGTCATTGAAAGTGAGGATCATAAGAGCTAATAAGTTTGTTTCACTGTTGGCCGAGAGCGCGATACGTGAGTGCAATTGGTAATTGTATAATCTTGCGATTCGCCTCTAGTGCAGCGAGCATTCATAATGTTGCCTTGGCTACAAGAGAGGAAGATCTGCTCCTTATTAATTTCGAGACGCAACGACTCTCCCATTGTTTGTCGAGAAAATGCAGTGGAATATCGGATGAGTTTGATGGGATTTATTGAATTCCCCAGACTTTTTTTCGGGCGCCGTTATATGTTGATATGAGAGATTTCTCATTCTAGCTCTGACTTTTCAATTGAACGTTTGAATATAACAAATCATATTTCACTTCTGCATTGATCAATTATGTTCGTGTCGATTTTTCCTCGGCGTAAATGATAATCTGTCTACTTCGGTACTTACGAGTATCTTTCTCGACGCGTTTTTTTCGAAAAATTCGTTACGTAAACAAGTAGCCTGTACAACAAATAGTTCTTTGTACTGGAATATCCAACAGCCAGTGTACCGCCTATTTTTCGCGAAAGGCCCGAAGAGAGGACGATTCAGCCACAGATTATCGATCCATGGGAAAAGCGTGATTTATTAGGGCGTGTACCCCCTGGAGCGCGAATGCTTGTTATATCGCCTTGTCCTCCTTCTCTTCTCCCTCCTCCTCTTCTCTTTCGAGAAGAATATCGCGCCTTATCTGCACGACGACGGCGCATGACTTCCTGCTTTTGTGTCCTCTCGGATGCGGACGGTGTTGCCGCAAATGCAAACAGGGGCGCAAGTGCAGCAGCAACAGCCTCATTCTTCCCCTCTCGCGCGGTGTAATAATTCTAATTATCTCCGTACGTCGAAGCTGCTCGTCGTCTATTTTTCAGTTCCATCGTCGGTCGGGCGTTTACATAATATCCCGAGCAACTAACGGTGAATACCGTATACTTCGATGAGGCTGACTCGTTTGTTTATGTCTCTTTTGTTTTATATAGCGGCTGTAGGAGCTATATCAGAGCTTCTTGCGGATAATTGGAACATTGAGCGTTGCAAGACTTCGAGCGATGCGTAACGAAGGTTAGTTATATAGTGCGTTGTCATGTTTTTTTTTAATTTTTTTTTTTTATACTTTTATTATTAATTTTCCGTACATACAATCACGAATATTTACGTGTAATCAGCCGTCGACTGAACCTCACGGACCACCTACAAAGATTTGAAATAAAACCACATCCGGAAAGAGCATTTACATCCTCCATTAAGAGACTATGGGAAACGCATCTTCTCTTCGCCCATTTTATTAGACAAAGTTCGCGACTGAAACGCCTCCGTTGCTGTTTCTTTCTTTACACTAGAAAGCTAAGAAACGACGACGTTTTTATGAATCTCGTACAAAAAGTTATACGATATAAATATGATATATCTACCTCCATAGGCATTGCTCGTATAAAGTGAGCGACAACTCGATAAGGTATAATGCCTGAAATATAGATTACTTTTGAAGTCGTCGCTAGCTCAATATGAGCCAATTATATTAATCTGCGGCATCTGAATCGGTAGTGGGAAACTCTTCGCCGCCTTGCGAGCCCTCTAATAACTACTCGCTCAGAGGCTTTGCGCGTCAGACTCGAGGCAGTAAGAGAGAACTTTTTTTTCTTTCTCTCTTCGTAAGATGCGTACGCTCCGTGGACTTTTGTGGAATGTTTAATGTTCTATAATTTAAATCAGAAGGATTCTCCATTCGGAATTTATGAGACAGATTTATCAATGATAATACGAGTGGCAATATAAGTAGCTTACTTATATTATTAGCAGTCATTATTTTGCAGCTCATAATTCTGGAAAATTCCAAAGAAGTACTTATCGCGCACCTCACGCTTTACTCGATATTATTTAAACAGGAAAAGTTCAACGCATTGTTCGATGAATTCACCACTAATTAGATATTAGATGTAAAAACTTTTGTTTTAAATAATTAAAATTATAAAATTTATGTACATAAATAATAAATTTAGAAAATTCACGTTTGCTTTTAATATCCACGGATGTATAAAATGAAACATTAACTCTGCAATCTGCATCTTCTGTATGCAGTCTATATTATTCAGATATTCCGACGATAAACAACGAGCCAAGTTCATCGCTCGCAACTATAATGGCATTAATCTCAACACTAATAGCCTATAAAAAGAACTTATTTGAATACATCGCGTGTGAAACGAGAAGGAAAATCGTCTACTCCGATGCAGGATCCTTCGAAACAGCTTTGGCTGAATATCAAAAGCCTAATGCACTGCGACGTAGAGATTAATTTATATTTTACGACAAGGACCAAACCAATTTTATTTTTAAGATCGAGAAACTTATATCGAAGCGGATCATTCGCTGTATGTATTAACGATCGTCTGATCAATGTAACTTTATAGTACTAAAAGACGTACTTTATCACTCAGACTATACTATATACATTGTATGAGATATAAATGAAATACCTTGACAGGAGACCATTACACTATTGCAGATAAAGATGAAGAGATTGAAGTCAAACATTCCTCGCACATACTGCGCCCAAGTGTCAAAAAAAGGCAAAAAATCCAAAGAAACTTCATTCGCGCTTCTCTCTCTCACTCTCTTCCTCTCTCCATCTTTCGCTGACCTTCACGTACAACTGACCCAACGAGCAGCTGCGCTAGCTGTAGGCTGCAAAGTACTGCAGCTGGGCACACATACAAACACATATATCCTAACCCCGTTTATAAATAATTCAGGTAAATAAGCACTCACACCACACGCAAACTATCCCCGTAGCCTAACCTAACGTCCATTATTCATAGCTGACAAGTGGCTGGCTCGGATCGAAGTCCCAACGCAGCGAATAATTCATTGTCACAGAAATGGGCTTACAATTCGATGTTAATTGTTCGCGCTATGGGGTTGCCAGTGATGAATTATGTAAGATGATGCCTTGGGATTTTAGACTGGGAAGAGAATGATAAGACTGTTTGATCGAAAAGGTCAACGGTGACAATAACGATCACAGAGCGAAGGGTAAAAGCCAGTTTTTTAAATGTCGGTAATACGAGTCGTTTTCATGTACTCTTAGTTTCAATTTCAATCCACCAATTTTTACATTCATCCATCAATGTTATTTATAAAGCTTTTTTAAACAGTTTAAATTACGTCAAGTCCGCTGAATTAGACATTTCAATTGTTCCTTAAAGTAGACGACTGCCCACTACTTAGAAATAATAGCCTCATCAAGCGGTAAAATAAAATTCTCGAGACAATACAGTTAAGTAGTCATCTATTTTAAAGGGTCTTTGTAGTAGGATCGTCATGAAAGAGTTATATACGAAACCGCGCCACCGCAGCAAACGAGAAGAGACATAGACTAGGGGTATATCGCTATCAGCCTCTTCTCGTTTTTCGTTATGATGAATCTCTGTCCAGGCGGTCGGTTACCGCTATTAGGCGCACTCGAATCGCACACTTTCGTGGTGGTCCCCGCTGACGAAGAACGTCTATTATGCTCGGTCTTACTATAATTACAATACTAGCTATCACAATAAATGTTCACAAATTGATTTTTATATTTTTACGTGAGCATAGTAATTGCAAATTAAGTTTTGAAATGAAATTGAAATTCATTATTGAAATAGATAGTTATAACTTTATCAAAGTGATTCTTCTAGGATATTAAAAATCAAATAACACAATTGTTCAAATATTAATTTTCATCTAGAGCCATTAAGACAAATATTTCGCTGAGTATATTTCCTCGCTCGTAAGAGGCAGTTAAGGACATTTGTTTATTCGAGTGTGGGCGGATTCTTGACAGTCGCAGGATGTAACTCATGTTTTATCAGTGGCACATAAAGACGACTCACATTTTCCTCCCGTAGCGAGATTCTTCAGTGCGATTTTTCCCCTGCTATAAGCCAACAATACTGAGATTTCCTGGCCACTCGCCGAGATAAGATGCGGCTTGGATTTTCTACTTGCATCGTATTATACAGAGAAGGTTGCAGCTGCCCATTCGAAAGCTTGCATAGCTACGCAGGACAGAGGCGCAGCTCTCACAAGAGACTACTCGTCGGAACCAGATGTCGTTAATAATTTTTCTTCAAGTATGCTATTTCTACTTCAGAATTGTGCATTGGACTATTTGAGTTTTTTTATCCTATCGAGTACATCTTCAACGTGTCGCGTTTATGTAGGTACACGTATAGCTGCATGAATAATTGAGATTCATTGAAATGTAGAAAAAAAAATCTCAAACGAAGAAACCAGATGTAAACGTACAATAGGAAGAATATTTTTGTGAAAATTCAACGATAAATATTAGCTGGTGCATGACTCCTCTGACACGCGTGGAGTTGTAAATTTTCACGTACAGATCTCGTGAGTACTCATCGACGAAGCTCGGAATGACCTCGGTCAAAAAGGAATCGATGTCGCTTACAAATGAAAAATTAACGGTCGCGTTCGCGCGCGATTTCTCTGATCGTCATTAAAGACAAGCCGCCGCTAGACTCAGACAATCGCTTTTTCTGCATAAAAGAAATCGGCGGTCTCAGAACGGGTCGCGCCTTCGTCTTCAGTCGAAAAATCCTGGGGATGACGCTGCAGCGCTCTTTCTCTCGTCGATGCATAAAAATGGACGCGCGTTATTAATGTCCAACTCTCTACACACTGGCGGCTGTTGTGCGAATGGACGAAACCGCTGCTATGCTTTTCGAGTAGGATATGTTAGAATGAAAGGAGGAGACGGGGATAGGCTGACTGTCTCAATAGCACAATGAGCGGTATAGAATTGACTAATGGTGTTTGGGTTGGTAAAATAAAAGTTGCACTTTGGATCACGATGTCTTGTGATTTTTATTAATGTTCTTGACGATTGGTATTCGTAGAACTAGTAAATAGAAGAGTTTTAAAATTTGGCATAAAAAATCTATATGGATATAATCAAAAATTAACATGGAATGATTTATTGCCAAATCAACAACCGTTTATAGCCCCATTACAAATTCAATAGCTCAAAATATTTCATTCCGCCATAGCATCCTAATGGCAATACGGAAGCCATTGGCTTACTGTAATGAAAGTCGATAAATAAGTCGGTGAAGCGAAAAAAATCAACAATTTCCATCCACACACATAAACATGCGCTCGCAGTAGTAACGGTCACCAAACATCATCATCCTCTTTGCAGTCGTGCTGGAACCCAAGTAGCGAATTCCTCTCTCTCTCTCTCTCTCTCTCTCTCTTTCTCCCTCTCCTTAGAGTCCATAATAAATGTACATGTCCGCGAAGAAATCATTAGGTAGACGCGGCAGTTGGAGGAACAAGAAGAAGCTCTTGGCTACGGAGAGCTAGAAAAGAAGCGCTAGCTTTCGCCTAATTAGCCCGTGGTGGCACCTGACCGTTCGATCACTTAATTAGTACCAGGAGCTCTCCCGCTCCTCTTCTCTCTCTCTCTCTCTCTCCTACTCTCTACCATCAGAAACTCTACGTTCAACGACTATGCTGCGCGTGTAGCACGAACCTCACGACGGCGGAAGCCGTGGACAGCGATCTTCTCCGCGGGCCAAGGAATATATTTTCCGATCGACGAAAAAAATGGGGGCGAAATCGTGGTGGCTTACCGCGGGCTGGATGCGGAAGTCGAGTAGCGACTGGACCGTTGAGATTAATAAGCGACTTAGGCGCTAATGAGTGCAGGCCCGGGTGTTTATATGAGACGTGCAGGGCGATTTTTTTTCGTCGGAGACGTGTATAAGGGCTACTGTGAGAGAAAGAACGGTTCGAAGAACGGTATTCTGTGGTTCAACATAGATAACACATCGATTTTTCCAGAAAAATTGTATTTATTCTATGGCGGTTGACCTGTGCTTTTGAGTTGGAACTATTCTCAAGAGTAATCGACGGGGTTATTTATATTCATTTCAAGGTATTTTATAAGCATTTTATATGATTCAAATTACAATACTTTTACATCGTGCTCTTTAGTCGACGCACATAAAAAAATTAAATACCGATTAAACCGGATTATACACTTAAAATGATTTTTAAATTATTATCTACATACTACCAATACTTAGATTTTTGTACAATCGCGTTTAATAGCTGAAATTCTATGACTACATCTAAACGCTACGACGTGTCAGCTTCGTCTGATATGTGTCGAGAGCTTGATATCGCGGCACCTAAGCAACGTACGTTGGCAAATAGGTTAAATCCGATTAGAGACTTGGTGCAAAATATCAGCGAGAGAAAAAGTTAGCGACATTAAAACGCTGAAAAGAGAGAATACTCAATTGATTGAAATTTCCGACTGGTTTGACGACTTATTTCTGCTCACATTAATCGGGACATAATATTTACTATAACTCAGCGTTTAACTCAGTATACTTTACAAACTATTGAATTAAGTATAGCAAATTTAATATGACATTTAAGATCATCGCCGAAGTTTCGTATTTATAATCCGCGATATCGAGAAGTTTTAACTAATCTATCGACCAATTTCTCGGATATTAGAATAAATTGAATATGCTATTTCAACTATTTGTCAGAATTATATCAATACCGCCTGTCAACAGATTCTTGATTTTTATAATCATTACTGAATATAACATAAATATATCATAATTGATATCAGAATTACTTATTGCAATAAATTTCTGCGCAATCTTAGAACATGAAAGTATTTGTATAAGGAATTATTAAGCTTCTAATAAAATTGTACGATTAGAATCTAAAAATTACTTAGATGCGATACAAATTAAATACTTTACAGTATATAGATAAGCGAAATTTTCATAAATCTACGATCAAGTATCAAAAAAAGTAAAAAATATTCAAAAAATTTGGAATGAGATATCAGTAAGAAGGTCATATTTCACGCTTTAGACTTGCAACTTTGAGGAACAAGCCTAAGAAAGTAGGAAAATAAGAGAGTACCTGCATCGACAGCAGGATAAGGAGAGAATTTGCAAAAAACATCAGGCGGGAAAAGAGAAGCTGGAGATCGTGCGAAAGCCTTACACGGCAGCCTCTCTCGGCATTCTGTAATTAATGAATCGAGCTCGCTTGCTCGCTCGCGTCCAAATATAAACACACGAGTAAAATTACAGTTTGACAAGCCGCGGGAGTGCCAAATACACGTGTTTATGCGATAAAAAGGCCTGCCGTTCGTTTTTTTCGAGCTTTGAGATATATTCCTGGGATATTTCACGTGAAATTCGCGCTTTATACGTTCGTACCGATCATTTGTTGCTTTGCAAATACGGTCCTCGCGCGCGCGCTCCATTTATAGTGTAGTTATTTATGCGTCGAACTGCAGGAGGCTTTAAGTAACGCTATCTTCCCAGGCATTAGAGAGAGTGTGTTTTAGTTTTTTGGTAAAGAAATTTTACTTGCACTTTCTAACTTCAGTTAATTAATTATCCTACTGTTAAGTTAAAGTTGGAAAAAATTTTAAAATCAATTGTGAAATTATCGATGTTGTTGCGTTGACGTTTTAAGAGTTTCTGAAGTCTCAATTAAAGATTGAGAAAGAAGAAATTAAGTCTCTTTTAATCGGTTTGTGGAACAAATAAAGTGAGCCCAGGTTTTATGAAAATAGATCATCAATGAATTATAAGTGTAAATGCTTAAAGATACATGATCATATTTATTTAAATTAATCAAAAATGATAAAATTTATTTCAACCATTACTGTTGTAACATCAAAAGTAATTTGGAATAAAGTTATAATAATACTAATTATTAACTTAAGGCTCTCTTTTTTAATGAAATATTTTATTATTTAATTTGTCAATATGATCATCAAGAAATGAGTATAAAAAACAAAAAAAAACCTCTCCGGCGGGGAATCGAACCTTTTTTTTAAGTTTTTTTATTATTTGAAAGCTTAACAAAAATCATCAGGAGAGTTGACTATACTACCTTTGGACTTGATTTTGCAATATTTTAAAGATTATTTAACGTATTTGTATATATTTTGTAGGTAATTTTACTAAATTTGATAATTTTACTAAATTTAAATACATAATCATGAATTTTATGTAAAAATGTGAATGTCCGTGCATGTAATGCGAAAAGTTCCTATAAGGTTTGGTTGCAAAAGCGATACGATGATGATTAATTGTCTTGGGTCTGCTAATGCTTGGCCAATCAATCACGTTAAGATGCAAAGGTACTTGAACAGACTCGCACTCTACTCCTTTTCGTTCATTCATCATGGAAACGGTGAGGAGCGGTACAAGGAAGCAGTTCAAACGCAAGTATGTACCTGTATAGAGACGTTATGGGTCCTTAAAGAATCGATCAATCAAAAGAAAAGTCTGAGGCTTTCGTCGAGAAACTTGATTGCTACTATACTGCTTTACGTATTAGAATAAGGTATTACAAGTCGCGGAAAATACATTGCTGACGATTAGAAAGATGAGTTAAAGACATCCTGTTGAATATTTAATAATTTAATTTTTCTTTTAATATTAAATGTGCATTCATGATTCCGATGCAGATATGTATATGCAGTAGTGTACTATGATGGATTGGTTTTGTTGTCAACAGGTCATTTTAAAGAAGAAAAGTCATTGAAAGTGATAAATCAATTAAGAACATTATGGACGATAGATGTACATTCATTTCCTTTACTATTTTAAGTGCGATACAAAATATTACAATTTTATTGAATGTTTCTATAACTCTTAGTGGCTCCGAGATTATTCAAACTTAAAAAAATTATTAAAACAATAAAATATCTATTTAAAAAATAGCCATTTGATTTTTAGCTACAAGTGTCGAAATTTTTTTAATATCTACACATCATTAAGAATCAAACTCTCATCAAAATCGTTTATTACGTATCCAACATCACAACCCATAACGAAATTAAACTTCCTCTATCTCTGAACAAATCTCTCTCAACTCCTCAACTCTTATACCCATAACAACTACCTCGAAGTGCGATCAAGATTGAAAGCATCGGCAGACAGCGTGTCGACTTATAATAATAAAGATCAAAATCAGGACCGCACATAAGATACCATTGGAAACTGTAGTGTTCAGATATTCATCGAGCAATGTTTCTTGAGTACTATTATGAACTCTGCCGTGTAGGGTAGTTGCTAAGCTGTAGTCGTGTAATTTTGCATCGACCAGCCCTCAACGACACCTCGTATAATCTGGTCCATGATTGCATGTCGTGACAATACGTATGACTACTCTTATATAGGCGACACCTCCCTCTGAACCTGTCATGAAACTTGTTTGTTTTTATGAATGGGAATGGTTAGTGACTGTCAATGTTTCTCGCTTCAGATTATGTACAATGTTTCGTTACAATGATAGCTTTCTTTAGATTTTATCTTCACACAAGCAGAAAGGATAAAGACTCAAGACATTTAATTTGTTAAAAGAGGCTTTTTAAATAATAAACATTTCCATCCATTCGCATATCGTGAAGGGTATTCAATATACTGTCGATGCACTAAGGAATAAAATGTAAAAAACAAACCAACCAAATCGGTTCCATATAATGAATTTGAAAACATTACTGAAACATATATACTCAGGATGGATCCTCGGTAATATGTTCAAACCCGTCAAATACAAAAGTTGGAATCGTTCAGTAAAAAGAAACAAGTCAGCTATGTTACTACCGTGTATGCGTGATAAAAAAATTTTATAATGAGAAGTTGAGGACGATCTATACGTGAGGCAGCGGGGCGCCTCTCCCGTGGTATGCATGGCCTTCGACGTGAACTGCATGATGTATACCATTCGAGAAGGGATCGAGTTTTCTTGGAGAAAAGGAAGAGCCCGAGACAAAGCAGACGTGAGTATCGAAACTTGGTAAATATGTGTGTTAAGCGACTGATAGAAGACCGTTGCTTCGCTGAGTGTGATCAATAAAGCGGGTAACGCCAGATCGAGAAGTAGATGAGTTTATATATTTCGCCTTGCAGATGTTATAACATTAACATTAATTTTGCTATTTAAAGAAACGAGCCATGAGTTCTTCTATCTGAAGTTTCGGACAGGACATGAAGTCGCCATTGTGATACATCAACTATAAACAAAATCTCATCATTGCCGACCACGTTTTAGACGACCTAGAAAACTTTAGCTTTTAATTTATGGCTAGTTGCACTGCACTAATCTACGAAAGGAATCGACGAGGCTAAGCAACGGTCCTCCTCGGCGTCATATCCTGCGCCGTTTTCATATCGCCCACCTGGTGCGAGACTTACGAGAATACCACAACTCACTTTCTCCTGATCGCGACAATTTGACTATAAATATCTAGGATAAAGCGAGCGTCTTTGGCGATGGTTATTATGGAACACAGTTTTTTTTTAAATAAGAAGTCTTATAATAACTTTAATAATTATTGATAAGAGCAATAAAAGATTGTTACACTATTAAAAAGTACAGAGTACTTTAAACATGGATAATTCAAACCTAAATTTAGAGTACTGTTATATTATCAAAATGAAAACAGTGAGGATTAAATTTGTTCGTACAAGAAATTTATTATTTTTTTATAATTTTTAAGACTTGACTGTAACGTTAATTATGACTATATAAATAAATACAACATCGTATCTACAATCACAAATATTGTGCAACTTTAAATAGTAGCGTATACATTTAATGTACATGCACGAATATATTAAACTAACAAATCATAAAACTAGGAATAAATAAATATCGTATACCATAATTCATTTACTTAATATTAAAGACAAACATACATCTGAAGTACGAGCTACTTCAAATTACCATAAATTAAAAATGCGATTGAAAAACGATGCAGGGACTTCATCCTTTTCTCTCCATCCATCTGTAGTAGTAGATTTGGAGGTTGTAGAAGCTTCAGTAGAAGAAGGTTTCGACGTAGTAGTAATTTCACCAATACCTGTGCATTTTGCTTCATATGGATAAGTACAAACTTCTAATTTGACACTGTAATGCAAATTAGCTGGACAAGGAATAACAAATGCTCGTCCATTGCTACATTTACAGAATTTGTCACAACGAATATTCGGCAACTGTACGGTGTAGTTCAAAGGATCGACATGAGGACATTTTCCAATGCAACTATCAGGATTTTGCCATTTCGGTGTTGTTGTTGGAATAGTAGGCTTTGATGTACTTACTGGATTAAGTTCTTCATCCTGAACTGCTTCTCCATCATTATCGTTGTAAATATCATAATTCTCTTTCTTTTGAATTAAAGATCTCCATCCATCCGTTGTAGTAGATTTCGAAGTCGTAGAAGCTTCAGTAGAAGAAGGTTTGGACGTAGTAGTAATTCCACCAATACCTGTGCATTTGGCTTCATGTGGATAAGTACAAACTTCTAACTTGACACTGTAATGCAAATTAGCTGGACAAGGAATAACAAATGCTCGTCCATTGCTACATTTACAAAATTTGTCACAACGAATATTCTGCAACTGTATGGTGTAGTTCAATGGATCGACGGATGGACATTTGCCAATGCAACTATCAGGATTTTGCCATTTCGGTGTTGTTGTTGGAATAGTAGGCTTTGATGTACTTACTGGATTAAGTTCTTCATCCTGAACTGCTTCTCCATCATTATCGTTGTAAATATCATAATTTCCATTCTTTTGAATTAAAGATCTCCATCCATCCGTTGTAGTAGATTTGGAAGTCGTAGAAGCTTCAGTCGAAGAAGGTTTCGACGTAGTAGTGATTTCACCAATACCTGTGCATTTGGCTTCATGTGGATAAGTACAAACTTCTAACTTAACACTGTAATGCAAACTAGCCGGACAAGATATGACTATCGCACGACCATTGCTGCATGCACAAAATTTGTCACAACGAGTATTAGGCAAATGTATGGTGTAGTTCAACGGATCGACGGATGGACATTTGCCAATACAACTATCAGGATTTTGCCATTTCGGTGTTGTTGTTGGTATATCAGGTTTCGAGGTGCTTACGGCATCATCGAATCTTTCATAGTGCAAGGCTTCTTTGTTGTCAATAACATTATTTTCTTCTTTTCGAACCACATTTTTAGTAAAACTTTCGAATTCAAGGTCTGTGCACTTCGCTTCATGTGGATAGGTACAGACTTGTAATTTCACACTGTAGTGTAAATAAGCCGGGCAAGATATGACTATCGCACGACCATTGCTGCATGCACAAAATTTGTCACAACGAGTATTAGGCAAATGTATGGTGTAGTTCAACGGATCGACGGATGGACATTTGCCAATACAACTATCAGGATTTTGCCATTTCGGTGTTGTTGTTGGTATATCAGGTTTCGAGGTGCTTACGGCATCATCGAATCTTTCATAGTGCAAGGCTTCTTTGTTGTCAATAACATTATTTTCTTCTTTCCGAACCACATTTTTAGTAAAACTTTCGAATTCAAGGTCTGTGCACTTCGCTTCATGTGGATAGGTACAGACTTGTAATTTCACACTGTAGTGTAAATGAGCCGGGCAAGATATGACTATCGCACGTCCATTGCTGCATGCACAAAATTTGTCACAGCGAGTATTAGGCAAATGTATGGTGTAGTTCAATGGATCGACGGATGGACATTTGCCAATGCAACTTTCTGGATTTTGCCATTTTGGTGTCGTTGTTGGTATAGTAGGTTTTGACGTGCTTGCCGGATTAAATTCTTCATCATCAACAGCTTCTCTTTTATAAAGTTTTTTAGTTGTCGGTTTTAAAGTTGTAGTACTGGGTTCCTTGTTGGTACAATTTACATTCCATGGCCAATCACAAACTTGTAGTTCCGGATTGAAGTATAAGCCTGTAGGGCACTTTTGAAGAACTTTTCCTCCGTAAGTACATGTGTAGTACAATGAACAGTTTGTTTCGTGGGGTATATGTACTGCTTCTTCAGATACCTCTGCAGGACAACCATCTGGAGGAAGAATAGTAGGTGGTTTGGGTGTCGTTACAGGTGGCACGCATCCTGCATTTTCAGGTAGATCGCAGTCATGTATATCTGAATTAAAATGGAGGCCATCGGGACATTCTTCTAGAATTTGTAAACCATTGCCGCAAACATAGAATTTACTGCAGACACATTCGTGCGGTAAAAATATTGGTATCGGTGGATCCTCTATCGGGCACGATGTTGGATAACCTGTTCAAAAGTATCAATATATAGAATTATTCATTATTTAATAAAGACTGCAGACAAAATTAAGATAATATTTTACATTAATAATTATTATTAGAAATTAGCGTTTCAATAAAATGAATGAGAAAAATCTTTATATGATATATGTAAAAAAAATACTTACTTGGCTTCTTTGTAGTAGTTGTCGGTGGTTTCGTAGTCTCTGGATATTTAGTAGTGGTAGTAGGTGGTTTGGTAGTCTCTGGATATTTAGTAGTGGTAGTAGGTGGTTTAGTAGTTTCGGGCCATTTAGTGGTAGTAGTAGGTGGTTTGGTAGTTTCTGGATGTTTAGTTGTGGTAGTAGGAGGTTTGGTGGTCTCTGGATGTTTAGTGGTGGTAGTAGGTGGTTTGGTAGTCTCTGGATGTTTAGTGGTCGTAGTAGGTGGTTTGGTAGTCTCTGGATGTTTAGTGGTAGTAGTGGGTGGTTTAGTAGTTTCTGGTTGTTTAGTGGTAGTAGTAGGTGGTTTAGTAGTTTCGGGCCATTTAGTGGTAGTCGTAGGTGGTTTGGTAGTCTCTGGATATTTAGTAGTGGTAGTAGGTGGTTTAGTAGTTTCGGGCCATTTAGTAGTAGTAGTAGGTGGTTTGGTAGTTTCGGGCCACTTAGTAGTAGTTGTTGGTGGCTGAGTAGTTTCTGGATATTTAGTGGTTGTAGTAGGTGGTTTGGTAGTTTCGGGCCATTTAGAAGTAGTTGTTGGTGGCTGCGTAGTCTCTGGATATTTAGTGGTGGTAGTAGGTGGTTTGGTAGTTTCGGGCCGTTTTGAAGTGGTCCATGGTGGCCAAGTAGTCTCTGGCCATTTAGAAGTAGTTGTTGGTGTTTCAGTAGTTTCTGGTTTACTCGACGTAGTCCATGGTGATTTTGTGGTCGTTAATGCACAATGAACTACACTTGGCCAATCACAAGAACCAGTTTTAGGATCGTAGTGTAATCCTTCTGGACAATCCTGCTCAACTTTTTCTTTATCAATGCATACGTAAAATTTACTGCATTCAGTTTCATGCGGTAAAGTAATTAAAACACCATTAGGTTCTTCTGGGCATTCTTTTGGCTTTTTAGTAGTCCACTCTGATGACCAATACGGATCAGAATCAGAACTAGTAACCGACGCACTGAGTAGTGAAACAAATACGCATAAGTAGACGTAAGCTGAAAAAATATCAATTTAAATTAATATACCAATGACGTTGACGCTATTATCTGATAAATTTATATTACTGTAACTTACTATTCATATTGAAAGTCCTGCATAAATATACAGAGGACTGTTCTTCACTTTGAACAAACAAGAAACTGTTCGTAAGTTCGACGCGCAGTCTTTTATAATGGTGAATCCTTATCTCACAACAATTGGGACAATTATCTTATCAATAATATAAAATCGCGTTTTGTCATCAAGTCAAAGAGCAATTTAATTCTCTGATATTTTTAACCATGCTCGCATCTCGTAAATTGATATGAATATAATAATATCAAAATTATATTTGATTGCAATAGAAGTAATGAGGATGGAAAATGCAATAAATCAATATATCAATATTGTTACTACTAAACTATAAAGATTTTATTTACTTGTGTAATGTTTCGATTAATCAGTCTGAAGTTCGCACAGTTGCCGTGTAACGAAATTCGAAAATTTTTAATTTTCGATTTTCGATTAATAATTTATTAGACACATCAATTTTTTAACACTTTATTAAGTAAATGTCAAATTCTGTTTCAAAAAGACCTAAGTAACATTGAGTTTTTGTTAATTCGATACATGGGACAAAATATGTACTTCTGATAGAAATCACCGTTTCCTCTATTAATACATCGCATTCAATTACTCAGAGTCTCGGGAAATGATTTGGTGCGAAAATTTGAAAATTGCACAAATGGCAGATGATTGCAAAATCACTTTATGATTTACTAACTGACGAGTGATATAGGAAGAATTATTAACGACTTTCACATTAGTTTTAGGTAAAGAAAGTCTTGCTTTCAATCGTGAATAAACTGCCTAAAGACATTCTAGATACTGATTAAGTGCATCCCATCTTTCCATAATGACATGTATATACTTAATCACTTAATCGATTCCATTCAAGCTCGTAAAAAAATTAAATGTAAATTATTGAATCACTTAATTTTTTTATAGTGGTATACAAATACAATAAAACATACATTTTTTAACCTTCAAGCAATATTTCATAGTTATTACAGTTTCATATATATATATTATGTACACTATACAATTCGTTGTTTTTTCGATTAATACTAAATTAACTTGTGAATCTATAAATAATCAACGACGAGCAGTCGTTTACTCTATATATAAAATCAATTTCCACTCGGAAATTTAAAACAATTTCTGTAAAGATAATCATGCAAAATAGTCGAATATTTCATGTTCCCATAGCTCCTGCCAGGAAGTACGACTACTTTCATAGTTTAATGGTTTTTTTGCTAATGTGTTCATCAGTTTCATACAAAAACTATTACTTGAAGAGTTTGATTAATCTCTGAGAATATCTAACAAGCTAGAAGAATGACAATGGTATAAAAAGTTATGCTAACAAAGTCGCTAGAGAAGCAGTAAAAAAGAGTGTCGCATAAGCGTTCAAGCTGATCGATACCGATCTAAACAAACTTTCGCTCGATTTTGAGAGACAAGTATCTCGCCTACTGTGCAGAAAATCATTCATGTCTGATTATACATGTATTAACGACTTTGGTGGCACACTTGTCGTATCTACTTTTAACAATTTCAATATCGAATCAACTTATCAACTACGTGTGTGCACATTACATGCAAAAGACTGACGTGTCCATGTGCCCTGTGCCTTTCGAGCTGAGTATTATAATAGAGCAATAGTGAAGAAGTTAAATAAACAAGAATAGAATCTTAAGAATTAGTGCTGAATTTTAGTTTCCCAGCTAATACTAGATGCTTTACTTGTAAAGTGAAAAACTATGCCTTTGGGAGATAATTTGATCTGATCACTGAGTTATTTTTTTATTGTTTTATTGCATCATTTCTCATAACTAATCGTTACAAATTATTACCCTGTAATTAAACTCTCAATGTCTATGACAATCATTCAAAATTATATCTTATTTAAACAAGACAGATCCGATCTTTGACCATATAGTCTATGAATCGGTATGTCGCGTTGAGTTTTCTCACGACGGCGTCGACAATACAATATACGTCCTAGTGAAGTGGATCGAAATCGGCCGCGGGGGGAAATTGGAACGAGTGCGCTTGCATAGACCCACAAACACAATGACGTTGCAAAGCGAGTGATGCTCTCTCTCAGTTATTTGACTTTACGAGGAACATGCGCTGGAATGCCCGGAGGAGGATTTCAGCGATCTCGTGCCTAGTGATCATTTATTCAATTATTTTATGGGATTTTTTTAACTAAAGCATGTGGTTATTTAACATCTTCTAAATACGTGATTTTGATTTGATTGGAATAATTTTTCTGGATCAATAAATTATTTAATTTCCAAAAATATTAATGGCAACGACATTATGTTAAAACGTCTGTTTTTTCGTAACATGCACAACATATTGCGATAAATGATAAGTTTCCTTATAAGCTCATCAATCATTGTCTAGATTGTATAAAAAGTTTCAAAACTTTTCAGAATTTTTTCCGAAATTGCTATGTACATTTTTAACTGTGATGTAAGTTTAGAGTAGAAATTTTACACTAATATTGGTTAGGTGATAGCGACAAAACCCCTATTCGGCAAGAACTCGCAAGCTCAATGTCTTATTAAAATTAATATTAACCCTGTCGATACTTCACGAGTAATAAATATGTGTTTATACCGTTTCCACTTTCCACTCAAAATCAATATGCATTAATTGGGGAAAAAAGAATAAAAATTGAATTGATCGGCAGGTTGTTCATCTCGAAGCTAAGAGGATCTTCGAGTCTACGGGCACTTCAGTATCTGAGAAGACTGATAAAAAAAGCTATAAAAGTAAGCTCATTCGATTTCAAGAAATCGACAATATCGCAATCTTCATCCCAGAGGACCTCTTCTTACGGTAAAAGCGAGCACGGCTGAGGTGGAGTTGCAACAACTCCTAGGGGATTGCTGAGAAATACTCGAAGGAGTATAGTATCATAACCAGTTCCGCATCTCGATCGTGTGAATCACTTAGAAATACGTAGAGTTGCGTGGGGTTTTTCTCATTATTGAAGGCGAGTCTGGAAAAAGGTATGCGCGAAAGTTATTTAACTGGAATGTACCTAGTGTGACATTTTCATTTGCTATGATAGCGAAACTTTCTTTTATTGAAATGTTCTTATCTGTAACCACTACGAGCAGCTATTTTGAAAACTACAGCACACTAGATCTCAATAAATTTTCGTATGGTTTCGAGGCCAAAGTATAACCCAAACAAACCTTATCGAAATCCCCAATTCGTTGAAACAAATCGAAATAGATCATCGCTTGTGTGCTATCAACTGTAAAGTTTCTAAATTCTCAGATACTAATATTCCGGCCGGTCGAAATTCTCGAATCTCCTCTCCTTTCTCTCCAAGAGACTCTCTAATTTTCATGCACGCACGCATATACACACCCACATATGTGTCCACATACAAACACGGGTGGCAGCGCTCTCCTTATCTGCTCTTCCTGGGCCTTTCCTCTCTCCTTTTCTATTTTGCCAAGCAAAACTGGAGTTGGTGATTTACACGATTTGTCGAATCGATAAAGCGACTATACATTCGCCGGAATTCAAGAATCGTCGCAAACACGTGGACGATCGAGTTTATGAGCACATGCAGTGTAGAAAGTAACCCCAGTTTCAATGTTTAGAAACGTTGCGACTGATAATAGAAACTACTTGATTTTATTAGTGGAAATGATAGTGAAGTGCTTGCAGATTATTTCTACAGGCCTTATCACGCGTAT
Organism: Apocrypta bakeri; assembly: GCA_018906985.1. Classification (NCBI taxonomy): domain Eukaryota; kingdom Metazoa; phylum Arthropoda; class Insecta; order Hymenoptera; family Pteromalidae; genus Apocrypta; species Apocrypta bakeri. The sequence continues at coordinate 5,547,814 of JACCIA010000003.1, forward strand.
AAGCAAATAAGCAATTTCTTAACCTATTATCGAATTATGCTAGAGGGAGTACAAGAAGATCACTTGATGATTGTTAATTAATGAATACTCGAATTTAATTAAGATAACAGTTTTTGGATAATCATTTTAGACGATTGAAATTTTAGGTAACGTATCGGTCATTCGTTTTTTTGGTTTGAGGAAAATGTCGTGTTTTAATGAAATGAGGATATAACAATGTCATTGGTGACAATGGTCATATGTTCAGGATTAGCGTAATTCATCTAATCTTTAATAATATCTATCCTCAGCCTTAGCAGATAAAATGAAAACCTAATTGAAATTCTGAAAATATGCAATGTCACTCAAGTTTATGCACGTCCGCCATATGATTTTGCCGAAGCTTTATCTGCTTTCTATTACGTTCTTTATCATTCGAATTTTATATTACATTTTTTTAGCAAAGTGTATGTTAACCATTCACAAGTGATGCATCGAATACAAGATGTGGATAATGCTTGCACTTCAGAAAATCAAATCGAAAAGTATAATAAAAAGTTCTCTTATTCATAAGTTCCCATCGATACAGCTATTTTTAGAGCTAGAGAGTTTCGATTTATTGAAATTAAATTTTATTGTGGCTGATAAAATGAAGTAGGCAAATTGTTATCGCAGGTTTATTATCTTCATATTATCATTTGAACGACCGCGCGTCATATTGCACTAATTAGTGCTGCAATTTCTTGATACATTGCTGTCGTCACTTGCAAGGAATTCTCCTCGTAATTATTCTAAAGAAAACATCATCGATAAGCACTGTTATACTATATCGCCTTGTGCAAATAATTCACGATACTAATATATTTGATCGTGAAATCATACCTGTTAATACAGTTTAGAGATGATGTAAAAACGTAGAATCAAAATAAAGCCTGATTATTTTAGCCAGAACCATAGCTGTATTTAACAAAGACTTCCGAAATCGTAATGAACCCTAATCAATACTTCACATCTTAGGAACGATTTAATAAATAAGCCTGCATTCAAATCTGCATATAAGTCCGAGGCCTAACGGCTTATAGGTAGTCTGGAATTACACAAGAATTCACGAAAATCGACACGTACCGTGACAATCGACGTGCATAAAAATGGAATTTTGAAAACGTAATTAAAACGTTGATGATCAAACAGATTGGAACGTGAAATACTTTATCATATTGCAAAGACTACAATCAAACTTGTGCATGTGACTTTTGTATCTCTTAAATTATTGGGTATGTGTTAGAGAATTTATTTATCATTGTTATCCAGTTTATTCTTGTTACCCGAGTTGAATGTCGGTTAAAATTGCTGATATGGACAAATCGATTTATTGGATTCGATCGTTAGAATATAAGTGACCTCTCTTTACTTCAGGTTTATCTAGAACGATAAATGCTATCTCCGTAAAGTTTAAGACGTACACATTAACAAACTGACTCAGACATTCCCGGGAAAATATTATCGTTAATTCAAGCGGATTAAGTAACTCTCCCGGATAGCTGTATGTGTACACGTGTGGCAGTAGTGCAAACCAGGTACGATAAGACCTGTATACAGATATGTCATTGAAAACATCAAACTTCATCTCATCGGTATACCACATCGGCAAGAGCTTTCAACAGCATCACCGAGTATACTATTGCTTTTCAGGTCAGTTTCGCGTGACTTTGCTGCAGTCGATAGAATATGCAAAGCATGCGCGCTCGAAGACTTTGATGCATAAAAGTCTGGTCTAATGCTCGCGGAGAATGAGGTGGAGCAGGACAAGAAAGGATATACGTTTTCGTTTCTTATTCGGTTTGCTAAGGAGAGAGGTAATTACGCGTTGCAAAACAGAGACACGAGCACGACATTGGAGTGACCCCGACCGACCTGAAGAGGGAAGGAGAGGATGGATGTCGATCCGAGGGCTTTCCAGTGGTGGTCGTGTTCAAAATTATGTTATATTATACTTGGATAATAGTTTCATTTTTTATACATTTACATTTTTTATCATTGTTTGGTTGCTGTTTATGTAAAAATATACGCACCAAAGGATTCTTTTGCTTCCGTGAAAAACGAACAGAAAAAGTTTTACTAACAAATTTTTCCACTGGTATGCGATGAATAAAAAGAGGCTTGTTTATGAACAAAACATGTATTTATACATATAGGATATTTTTTATTTAGCAATAAAAAAATACCACGTATAATAAAAAATAAAAAGGAAAGCAATTGTTAGATTCACGTTTATAATCATCATTAGCAACAGTGAAAGTAAATTACACTTCGATAATGATATTTACAATTGTAAACTTATAATTACGTGAAAATTGTCTCGTATCAAAATCCGAACTCGACAGAAGAGATCACACTAGTACTTTGTGTGCTAACTCCAGGCAAGCCTACTTACATATATACCCGTGGTAAAAGCTCAGCTTCATACGCTGATTTTTTTTTGCAATGCGCATGCATGTAGAGTCCTCTATGAATTCAGTTATGCGCGAAGACGAAGGAAAGGCGAAAGAGGAGGCGATACATATTCATGGAGCGCAGAATATCTCGTCTGCTGGGAACCGAGCGCGTCGCGCCGTCTCATCACGTTGGCCCGTTTCTCATTCGGCGCATCCTCCTTCCCTTTTCTCTGCATCTTTTCTTTCTAGCTACCAAGAGACGACTCTTTCTTCTCTTACAAGCGTTCTGAAGCTTCATCCATTACATTCCGAGAACGAGTGTTGATACACACCGGGAGTGTCTTTTCTTTTTCCTATTGAATATGAATATTGTCATTCACTCCGAATACGGGAATGCTTTCACTTGTTAATATGAGTGATTGAGAGGAGAAAAGGCAGTAATAATAGATGCTACTTTTCAAAAGGTTGTTTCTCCAAGTTAGGGGGTTTTAGCTAATTGTTATCGACACAATGAGGATGCTTATAATACAAAATGCAGATAGTACAGAGATTAGCCAAACTTCTAGACCTTATCTGTATGACATATATAAAAGCGTGAGAGGTTAATTTGGCGATAAAAGAAACGAGGCTCCTACGAAAGTCATTGACTGTCGTTCTCCGAGGGGAATCGATCGTAAATGTGCAACTGCTTATGCAGTACCACAGTAATTCATAAGCGCGAATAATGCGTGGGAAGATAAACGATGAAGATTGAAGATATTTAAGACTGCTGGTCGATTCATTGTCGACAATTGTTCAATTTGTCGGACGCGAGCGAAAAACTAATGGTAAGTCTACGAAGCGACCGATCCTATCGCCTTCGTTAATTTAGCTCTCATCCGTGGCCTCATTAAAGTTCAATTTTTCTCGGATACAATAAACGCTACGTTATTGAGTTAAAGCATGTGTGGAAAATACAAAACTTACGATAACGTGCATATAATTCATGTATACTCAATCCATAGCCTTACCTAGAACAGAAAGAAAATATAATATTAGCATAAGTAAAATTGCATCCATAAAATAATTGATAAATAATGCAAGATTATTTCTATAATGTAGACTTAAGTAAGAAGTCTTTCCTCTAAAAATAAATTAAGTTCCGTTGACGCAGCCGTTATATGCGAATGCGACCAATAAACGACGAAAACGCGCGGAGAAAATTTTCCGTCGGAATCTTCCCTCTTGCGTTTGAAAAACAAGTATAGAGAGAAAGAGTGGAGAAGAGGCTCCGTTGGAATCTATAATTAAAACGAGCGATTCTCCTTTGAAGCTCATTTCTGTGGATTTTCCCGTTTCGCGGACCTGCGCGAGGCAAATGAAGGACTTGTGAGAAAGAGGGAGAGAAGCGAAAGGACGTCGCGTCTACTCGGAAATCAATCGCTCGCGTAAAAGATCAAAGGATCGGTGAGGTCTGAGACTGATCGCTTGAGTCTAGTGAGCTCGTCGATGCGGGAAAACGGTAAAGCACTGTGTAGAGAAAGAGAAAGACAGGCGGACGAATGAAAGAGAAGTATACGAGAAAGTGAAGATAGAGAGAAAGAGAAATTTGTGGATAAGCTTAAGAGAGAAACTATTTTTGTTTTATTGCCTTGGCGAAGAGCGATTCTTACATTGTTTTTTTTTATTGCTCGAACTGCTTTGGATGATATATTTTCTCTTTAAACGAAGTATATCATTTCGTTTCGAGATAAGATTACATTGATCGATGTATAGCAGAAGACATTCCGGAAGAAGAAGCAATGTTTACACATAAACCACGTATACAGCGACGCATCTATTTCCAGTGTCTCTCTCCTTGTCCTCCCCTCCTTGGTCCGAGAAGTTAAAGATAGTCCACGCTCGTACGCGTGTGGGTTAGCCTTGAGGACAGTGCACTCGCAGCGGCGACGACGGCGAATCGCGAGCAACATCGCGACTCTTGCCGGGAGTCTCTCCGGTAATTTACCTCGACAGCGACGACGAAGGCTCCAGATCTCGCACTTCCTCGAACTACCAGTGATTTTGCTTTATTCTTGAGACTACCGGTATCGATAGTTTATCAACAGTTTTACAAAATAATACCATACTATATATGCGTGCATAAAAGATTTTTTAATCGTTTTTTTTCAAACAAACGCATGTATTCGCGAGACGCAGTATCAAACGAATACCTTTAGTGTTTACAACCTGTTTTATAAAGAACTATGTTTACGTGCATTTCTCAATGCAAGGCAATAAATATAATAATTGCAATATTAAAAAAATCTTCTTTATATTTTTAGTGCCAGGGCGAACTCAATTAAATAAACAGTTACTTGTAAAAATGATCACAATCGTAACGCATGCAAATAAACAAGCAGCATTACGATTTTACGATAGTATAGTGTCAATTTGCACAGGCGTGTTACACTCGCTTTCGTGTAAGTAAACCAAATGCGGTTAGCTGCTGTTTCGAGTTTACTCAATCGCACCGAAATCCAGTACACAAAAGGTACATCAAAAAATCGCTTGAATTTATCTGGCACGCTTTCGATATTATAAGCTCCTCGTGTTTCTTCTCGGTTTGTTTAACGAAGTGTGTGGCTCCATGAAAGGGAGAAACAGCGCCGACCGTTAAGGGTACCGTAAAGCTTCGACAATGCAGTGGATTATATATACACTGAAACATATTTTGCATTTTCAGCTGCTCACTTAATTGCCGACGTTCGACTAATTTATATACACGGGTGTGTGATAACGAATTTCGAGATATACAGCTTTTGTTGCACACCGCGCGGCGGTTACTTCGTTATACACGTGTTTTCTTTTCTCTTTCTTTCTTGCTCTTTCTCGCTCTTTCTCGCTCTTTCTCGAACGATCAGGCGGAGATAAGGGCGGCGGCGACGGCAGCTTGATTTAAATTAACGGTGGCGCACACGACTGGCTTATTAAGATGTGCGTGCGGGTGATTTTTAAGGGAAATAATTGACAACGTTGGCGGATATAGGAGTTAAGATGCTGCGGGACTCGCACACTTATAATAAAGTGTAGCTGTAGTTAACGGCAGAACGAGTGCACTTTCTGCGTCAACATAATCGTGCAATTATATAAAACAAGAGATCTTACTGCTTTCGTTAAACGGTTGTTTCTCGCTTACATTTATACTTTGAACGTGATATCCGAGTATAGGGCTACTGATAACATCGTCAACTTCGAATATGTAGTTTCATCGTTGAACCAATGGAAGGCGGTTGTTTTCACCGATGAATTATAAAATTGTTCTTATCTCAAAATCTCGATATTATATGCTGTTGTACGAATCTTGTTTTTAATGAGAAAGAAGTTCATTGGGGTTATAATTATTAATTTTCACTAACGGTAATAAATTGACGATTATATAACTTCGATATAAAGTTTACAGCTGAAAAACAACCGTGAACGACGAGGAAGATGCATAAAGTATTTAACATAGTACGCACATTTATTAAGATTAAGTATAATAATCTATAAAGGATTTACTGGAAAAAATGATAACGACAATAAAAGTATCTCAATAATGCCCTCAAAATCGGCCGTTTTTCACTTAGAGCGTAGCCACGTGCGCCGCGATTAAAGCTGCAAAACAGCTAATAAACGCCTCGGTGTAACATACAGTGTGACTGCAAAGCAAATAACTTCCTCCGTCTTTCTCTCTTGCTCTTCACTAGAGAATTGCTCGCACACTGTCCAAGCGAATTTTCCTCGCTTTACCGGTGAGTGTGAGTTCGTTATGCGATTTAAAGAGCCGCAAGGTGAAGAACTCGACTTGAGCTGCTTAACGACCTGCCCATACGTATACAGAAAAGCTTCCCCCCCCCTCTCTCTCTCTCTCTCTCTCTCTCTTTGTGCACGTGATTATTGTTCCGCACCTGCGATAAACAACTGAGAAACTAGCGCGGTTTCGCACCCCTTTGTCCTCTCTCAAAAGGATAATGTGTTACGTCTTTGTGCGTATACGACAAGGAATTCCTTATTGGCTATGTGGAGAACAGAGTTATATGGATCAGTGAAGATAAAATGCTATTTTAATTGTTTTGGTTACTGATTGTCAGACGATTAGCTGAAGAATATCTATCTAAAGTGAAAAGTATACTATGCGCACAATAAAAGGTTGTTTTAAAGACAAGTTAAATTCAGGGGGCAACGTCTGACAATGTGGACCTCTCAGCATATAGTATCAAGAAAGCCATAACTCTCCCGCCCTTCAACTTGGCCTCATCAGCTCTGAACGATCTGGTAGGTAATCGCAAATCGGTATATATACAGAGACAACAACGGCTGTTAACAACCGGAGCACGACTCCTCCGACCGATTTACGAGCGTCTCGTAAAAATTTCAATGACTACGCGGACAAAAAATTCAACGGACTTTTCGGGAGAGAGAGAGACACGCTTCGTCCTGGAAGCGTCATTAAGCAAGAGCAAAGCACAGATCGTAAAAATTCCTCGAAGCGTGTGAAATTACACACGATATATGAACTTTTACCATGCTCCGTTTCGACGAGATATAAATTTCTAGCTTTTGGATATGATTACCGGTACATGCGTATGATTGGGACGAGACGCTAAAGCAGTAAAAATCGAGTTTTGGAGCTGTGGTATAGACACGAGTATAATTTTGTTGGAATTCGTTTTTATTGTGCATTTGGTGCATCGGCCGTGGTATTATATGGGAAGAAAATCTGTACACTCGGGAGAGCTCATGCGATCGTAAAAGTTGATCGTCATATTCAAGAAGTGAACTATCCTTTCTGCCGAAATTGAAATGAAATAATAAAAACATTTTACGACCGCTATTTTCTCGAAGAAAAGAGCAAATAACCACGATTATTTGTACAGAACATCGTAACGTTTAAATGAGTTAAAGAAAATGAAGAGTCGGGTTGAACAGTCTTAATTTCTTAGCTTTAATTGCTCTCTATTATATTCTATGTACATATCCGTAAAAGGTTACTCGCACTCAACACGCCAAATATCAACTTGATCAACCTCTTCGCGAAATGATCGCCTCGAGGTAGCGCACTTGTGTGTTTTTCTGCTTTACGACTCGCCGTATTTTATCGCGCTGAAAATGCTGTAAATTGGTCCGCGCTAATGGTCTCGCACTCGGGATTTGAGAATCTCCTTTGGGCAAACCGTGTCGCACCTTTGCTGTCATCGACACCACCTCATTTTCACCGGGAGTCGAATCGCCCGAGGAATTTTTTCGAACAAAGTAGAGAAATTGCGGAAAAAGCTTGACGCGCCTATGGTCGTTGTTGCATTTTCTTTTAATGCACTGAACTTTAATAGTGGCCATAAAGTATGCGCGGAGCTTTGGAATGCATTTTTCGAACACGTATGAATGTTTTTTACATGAATCATTGCAACGGCTAATAAATTTATCAATCAGAGAGTGAGAGAGTACGTTGATTATTTATTCCTTATACGGTAATGACGCCAATGGTATTCCGCGAATACATTGTTGTGACCTTAATGCGGCATTTTATCTATGCTGATGATTAAGGATAGTCAAAGCAACCCCTCGAACTATATTTCACATTGAAAAAAAAAGTGCAGTGTGTATTAAAAAAAAAGTGAGCGTGGAATGCGATGAGGCATTTTATCAAAAATAAATCTCTGTCGGTGTGTAGTCGCATTGTCATTGTTAATGTATACGTACGCTGGTAAATGTGCTAACACACATACACACATTTATCGCTCATGCAGTGAAAGTAGCTGCGACGCCGACGACTGTAGCGGCGGGATTCTAATGACGCTTAGGAGACATGCGGGAGAGAAGGACCGCAAGCGCACGAGAGCCTCGTATTTTCCTGACGACGACGTCGCGACATCACGTTTACAAGCCGTTTAAGAGAAAAAAATACGGATGGAATGAGAGGAGGTGGGAGATGAGAAAGACACGACTGCATCGAATGAATAGTCGAAATCGTAAGACGCGATAGCTGCTGTTATTTTCTATCCGAAGCGGAAGCTTTTGTGTGGTAATTTTAATGCGTAATTTAATTGAATAAATATCGTTGTTTGTAGAACGTGAAGTTTCTTTTAATGTAGTATTCAATGAAAAGGTAGTTGTTTCGTTCATGAAAACCGAAAGCAAAGTACGTCGTTATGAGATGATCGCGATAAAATTATCGATTAACGAGGAAGAAAAAGTACATAAAATGAGGAGAAAAGAAAGCAGATTATAAAATCGATAAAATCCTCTGCGTTCTGTGCTCAATGCCTTCCGTATATGAATCAAAGACTCATTTACGCCTCCAAATACGTCTCTGGATTACTTCCAGCTGTTATATCGTACAATTTATTTCGCGTTAACACTTTCAATTAAAACCGAGGCAGAAAGGCGCGCGATAATTCATATAAAGCATGATTCAATAACATATTGTACGTGTATTTATGTAAAAGAAATTTTGAAATCCTATATGGCACACTTACAGCTATATATTCCGTCGCGTAGTTCGGCGCATCGAAAAAGTAAATTCGCGAACTAGTTCCCTCGCACTGCCGAGAGACAAAGAGAAGAAGCTCTAAAGAGAGAAAGAAAAGGGCTAACACGGGCATCGAGCGCCTACTCACGTGTGTGCGTATAACCATATAACCAACACACTAATACATATTCTCATCCAGCACGCGAGCTGCTATATATACACATACGTGTGGAAGCACTCAGAGAATTATGTCCTTATTGTATGTTAATCGGATTCCCGTGTGTGTAGGCTCTCTTGCACGAGTATCTCTCTCTCCTTCTCTTAAAAATAGCTCGCGATTCTCTCCTCCGATCTCTATACTCCCCCTCTTTCCAGCCCCTACGAGTATCGCGTCTAGAGCTTGTGTGTTTTCGCTGCCTCTATCTGGCGTTTACTGGGTCCCACGAGATTTTGCGGTTCTTCGCGAGAGGTAATCATATAATGATATTGTGAGCGAAAGCGAGGCGAGTTTGCACAAGAGAGATCCCCAACTTTCTGTAGTGGGTGGGATCGAAATTCGTAAAGGGATTTGTATGTCGTTTTAATTGTGAGATATACGAGTACTTTTGCGAGTTTCCTTATTGTTTCGTGTACGTGTACGTTATGCCTGTACGTTCTGTATAAATATATAAGTATAACATTGTATTATTTCTGCTTCGCAACCCGCTTAGGAAGATTATATCCTGAGAATGTTATGCTTTTACGGCATGTTCTTTATATTATTCTTTTTTTTCTTTTAATAGAAATGGCGGTGACTGTATTTTGTGTACTGCTCGCGCTTCGTCGAATGTCACATTGAAGAACTGACGTGTTCTCAAATAGCAACTCTTTATTGTGACTAATTGACACGATCGAGAAATTATTATATAGCGACTGTACATTATTCAGCGGAAGATTTATTAAATATTAGCGTGTGCCACATTTTTTTCCTGTAAATTTATATATCTTACAAGCATAACTCATGCTATTTATTACACACCAGCACATAAATAGATTAATTTAGCCCCTTCTTCGAACAACAAAGCAAATAAAAATTCTATTTTTTAATACGAGACGTGGCTATAGAAAATTAATGGCCGTAAAACTCGAATAATTCACGCGCAACTATCATAAAGTCCAAAGAAAGAAGCCCCGCAGGAAGCAGCGCGTAAAATCTCACATCGCAAAAATTCTCATCAAATATCCCGTCAATAAATCCACCTCGCAAATCTTCCCTCTCCTGGAGAAAAAAAATTCATCGCTCGCGCGCAATCCGCAACGCAGGCCTCGACTCGTCTGCGCGCGGCCGCTATTAAAAGCCACTCCATAACTCACGGCGGCGCGGCCACCCTCGCAAACATCTTGCGCACACTCTCGCTCTCTCGAAGCGTGACGAAGAAGAGGCCATTGCAGCATTGATAGCAGGTCAATGGCATCGGCGATAACAGCTTCTCTCGAGAGCGCGGAGTCTGCGTTTCGCTGCGCTGCCGTTTCAGACCTGTTCTTTTAAATTCGCGCGAGAGACCAGATGCGCAACGCCGCACAGACGCCGGCGCTCGTTTCAATTAATCTGATAATTGGATTTACGATTCGACTCTGGAGATAAGCCGGTCTTAGAGCGTACGCCAAGAGCTTAGACATTGTTGCGTAATCAGGATGGAGGTGTATATGGAGATGGTTCGAGGACATCGAGAGAGTAAGTTATGGACGTTTCGAGAGCAAGATTAGACTCTTGTGGGAGAAGAGAGTGAGTTGCTTTAGCGAGTAGATTAGTTGTAATGCACACGAGTAATATTTTACCGAGCTATATTTTGCCGTTGAACACGGTCTACATTCTCGACGGTGTGTAACGTATAGAGCTAAGCTGATGGAAACTGAGGAAGCAACGATTTCAGCAAAAAAAAAAAATTCTAGAGCAAACTTTATGCGTCTGTGTTCTGTTCTTGGAAATCATCATTTGTTATCGTTGGTTGAGCTAGTTCGCGCTTAAGAAAATTGCATTGTGCTCTGTGAATCTAATTCTGATTTGCATATTTCAACGCAATTGTGATCATTAAAAACGGTTTTATTAATAATACTTATGAATATTGAAATATATAATAGCAGGTTTTTTCAAAATTCGATCTGCCGTTACTACAAGTATTGCCAAAGTCATTATCATGAAACCGGCCAAAACAAGGATATTGAATCTACGGAATAAGAGACAAGAAATTACAAATAACGCAATAACATACTTGTGTACCGTGCATTGATTCCAAGAACCGGTCAGAGCAAATACAGAGACAACGAAAATGTAAGAAACTATTTCACGACTAAAAGATACAGAGAGTGGAAAATTCTCTCTCGGCGGATACACTATATACTTGTTTGAAAATTCCGCTTTCCGAGTCTGACCATAATAAACCTGCATTTTAAAGATCAATCTACTTTTTTCATCTAAGCGACTAATGCTAGTTACAACGATTTTGTAATTTTATCTTGATCCGAGTCACTTTGCTCTAAATATCTATTTTATGACTATTATTTCACTAATTTAAATACTGGTAATATTCGAAGCAAACACTCATATAGCGATAAGTTTCTAATCCATTTTTAACACATAACTATAACTACACAGAATTAGAATACCGATAAGATATATGTCCCGAGTTAAACTATTCATGAATCATGAAATTGATTATGCTGAATTTGACAGATGGAAAAATATAGACAGAACGACAAGTTCTTTTAAATAATCGATTTACTCACGATTAACCATCATCGAAAAGATAAATTAAATCTTTCATAACTGCAATCGAAATTCCTGTGGCAGACAGCTTTTTGTGGACAAATTAATAATTAGTATACGCAGGTATTTGCCGCTGAGAAGTGCGTAATAGCAACCGGAGACACATCCTCGACGTGATACGTTATGAATTACGAAGCGCTGTCCCTTCGAGCACTTAAATAGCTTAGTAATGCAACGCAGCAGAACCTCGAGCATTTTTCCAGGAAAAGCTCCCGTTGCATAATACGAAAGAAAAGCGCAACGAAGTCGTGGCGCCGAGAGAACTGGAAAACCGGACGCTGCGGAACGTCGATGCGAATCTATACTTGCCTGGTATGTCCACGAGATCCGCGAAACCTACTATAATATGTATGTACACGTACAGCGTGTGATTAGTTTTAGATTTTTATTGCTTACCTCAGAAATACGAAGAATTAAATGCATTATTATGTTCTTGTCTGTTTTAAAGATATCGATGAAACTGTAATAACAGCTCAAATGATCGATTTAATTATCGGGGGATCGATATCAAAAATTATTTCAAGACTTAACGAGCACATAAATATTCGTGCGTCAATAAAAATCCCATAACCTCTTGAAGGTGTATTTTAAATATATGTGTGCAGCTGGTACATACACACGACTGTATCTCGCCATTGAAATTCATGCCAATGCACATAATAACATCGCTCCGATATACACAACATCGACGATTCGGTCTTTGGCCTCGCGGGCAATTAGGCCGCCGCCGTTACACGAATAATTATTTCGTTCGCCTCCTCGCGAGTGGAGGGAGGGGAGGGGGGAGAATACTCGCTTCTTCCGCGTTAATAATGCAGTCGATGCGCGTCGCGTGCACCACAACCATTTCCAGCCGATGCGCGTCGCTGATTTTTTTTCCCTCAACCGTTCGAAAAGGCATTAAAGATGCGCTGAGACTTAAAGAATTATCTGAGAGTTTTTAAGTAACGTCGCACGCGGGGGGTGTGCAATATTTTAATACGAATTTTCTGACAACGAGTAGAAATTATGATTCACGTTGATAAATCTCACAGCAAAGAGATCGCCGTAACTCTCTGGCAGAGCTAGAAATAAAGCTGCTTATTCAGCGAAAAAATGTACACATGCAATATGAGAAAGGAAACCTATAAAACTCCGCGACCCAATTACGCGTATGATTCACACACGTATCCTCGCCTAAACAATCTTTAAGCTTCCTCAGCATAGATACCGTAGATCTCAAGAAGAAAATAATAAAAAACAAAAGGAGATTCAAAACCGCAATCTAAATCCTTACCGTGAATAATATCGTAGCGCAGCCAGTAGCTCATCGTACAGTGAACCAAAAACGAGAATTCTTGCGCATAAGGAAATCTGCATTGAGAACACAGTGCTACGAGGGCATCGCGTGCTGAACTGACGCAGAAGAGAGCCGGTGCACGTAATCGGGGCCGGCGAACTTTGGCTCGATTAGGTCGCGAAAAGATTAAGGCGCGCTCGCGCGCGTTTTACGTTATATGTATATACTTACGACGATATATGTGGCATCGAGGTAGCTTAGAGAAATTGAGAGAAGCTGCAGCAACGGCTTTATTTATAGGAGGAGCAATGCGAGTGGCTATATTAATCGTAGCTCACGCTACAACGCGGTATTTCGCACGTTTACTCGTCGAGTAAAGCTTCGGGGCCGGCAGACCTACATTCGAGGCTTTCGTTAGTCGTTTTATAACTGCTTTTAGATGAGTATCAAAAGCTACTGCGCAATCATTAAACGGAATTGAGATATAACTTTCGAATTTATAATTTTACTGCCCTCCGAAAGTGATATTTCAGTAGAGCAGGTCCGGAGATCGTAAGACAATGACTGCATAAGTCTTGTATTTTATAAATATTTTTGTGAAAGTGTCGTTATAATAATGTCTATAACGAACAAGTCCGACACATAAAACGCTGAACGTTTCAGACTCATCAACAGCCCGGACTCGAAGTTTCTCTTTCGCGGCAATAGCAGTAGCTATTCCTATAGTCGAAACTACAAAAGAAAGTTGTAGTTGAAACATCCACGCAGCGCAGCGCCTACCGACGATGAATAAATTTTGCCGTTCTCTAATCACGAATGCACTTCGATAACGGCATCCCGCTGTACACGGACTAATGCCGCACGTCTTACTCGAGAGATAGAGAGAGAGACAGACAGAGAGAGAGAGAGACCCTCTCGTAGCTACGCCATGGAATTAACGAGAAAACAGATGCTCGTCTCTGCGCATGGGTTTGTGCGTGTGTGTGTATATGTGTGTATGTTTGCTTGAATACAAGGACGTTAGTCATGGCACTTTACTAATTTCTACGAGAAGCGACATCCGGTAGCTCGACCCAAAACTATTGAAAATTAATTTTGAGGACTTTATCCTATAGATATACGTACGTACACATATCGGCTGAAGTGCTGTACAGAAGGAGAATTTTAATGAAGGGTTTGCTGTAATATATTCAATTACCGTTGGTGGTGTTTAATTGAATTTGGTTTCTACCGTGCTGTCTAAAATTGTAGACGGAATTAAATTAAAATCTACATTTTTATACGTCAAAATCCTGTGTGAAATTGAATTCCGCAGCTAAAGAAACAATATATTTGCTTCAGTAATACAGCCTAAAATAGATACGATTCATCTGTACTGATTTTACTGAAAAGAAACTCATACGTACAAACATACTTTCCCATCAGCGAATCAATTATTTTCGCTCCTTTTACGCTCTCCGGCATCGAGTTATCGGACCCGCCGTGTTTTTCGCATATGCAAAAAGCCTCGCGCATATGTGCTCGTTATAACGAAGCTATACGGCAGGCGCTGGTCGTCGCGATACCTTTTACGTTGCCGCGCACACGTGCGAAGCGATTTTCACGGATAATACCCCGGCAAACGCAGATTCGTACAATCGTGGCCTGTTTGTAGGCGCCGAACTCGAAATAAGTTGTTTCATATCGAATTCTTTCCTCTTTCATCGAGACTGACCGAGGCTTCCGTCGCGTTTATAAACACGACGGAAAACTGTAGCTGAAAGTGGAAAAGTCGATTAAAATTACATAACACGGTCGAGTAACTGTGTTATCGTTAAAAATAAAAAATCGTTGTACTCTTGTGATTTTATAGACGATAAAATAGAATTAAATAAATACAAATACATTTATTTTATCATGATTCATCGTGAAAATTTGTCTTAAATTTACTGAAGAAATTCTAACGTCAAAGAGCATTATGTGTTAATTAAATTTATAATTGCTTCATGGTTGTATATTGTAAGGCAATCAAGGTTTTCGTATTTTATTACTACATTAATTTTTATTTTCTATTAAGTAACAAACGTTAGTCGTTAGCATACGTGAAATTCTATCCTCAAAATATAAAAATTGACAAAATATGGCGATATAAGAACATACAATACACGTCGGCTAGTAACAATGAGAAACGACAACGTTTGAAGTTGTAAGCATTGACTAAGAACGTCGATTATCCGTCTGTTTTCCCTTTCGCGATTTCCAGAAACATTCGCGTCAACGAGCCGCGACACACGGCTGAATTGAAACACGAAACGGCGAGTTAAAAGGAAGCCAAATATCTTTTTTACGAGGTAGCGTGACACGCTTATTCATAAAACGATATCAGTACGTGATTTGGGAGTGTAAATACGTTTGAATCGAATAAAATTCAATCGGTAACGCGGAAGCACCAAAGTCGCCTACATATTTTTTCTCCTCTTTTTTTTAATCGTCGTTAACCTTGTTTTATGAAACTTTATATCGCCATTGACACGGTTCTCGCACTCTTTTTACAAGCCATAAAAACGCGCAAAGTATGCGATACATCCCACAATACTATCCCTTTATTGGAAGCAAATCTTTTTATAAACTAAATCGACCGCCAAAAAAAAATTCTATCTAAATTTCAATTTACATATCATTTAATAAACGTATAAATTTCTACGAAACGTACAAAAATGTCCAAGCGAATGAGGTAAAAATAATCAAAACCGTTTACTTCGACAGAAGTGGCATAGTAACACAGGAGCGACGTGCAAAAACGGCAGCGAAGATAAGTACAAGGAAGAGGATAGCGGCGATATATCGCGTGGCGCGCATGCGGGTGTCGAGTTCGTTCAGCGAATCTGCGACGACGACGTCCTCCGACGGTTTCCCCGTAGTTTTCGCGTTATCTCTGAACCATGATATTTCCAGTTACATTCGAACTTTGTCGTGATACCGTTATACCGTCGCCGCTATATGGTCACCAAAGTCGCAGAATCTTCGATTACAGAATCGAGAAGCAGTATGGGATTTGAAAGCTTTGTTTGCTGCTTTTGACGAAGAACTTTTGTTAAGCACATTATGAATTGATGTTTCTCGGAAGAAATGCAATACAAGAACTCTCGTATTATAATTGTGTCTGAAATTCATTCGGAGCATAGCGTTGGTAAGTTTATTACGGCGATAAGAAACTGTTGATAAGTTTGTGTTAAAATATGCTATACTCTCGTACATGTGTTGCGTCAATTTTTCTCGCAAATTACAGTACTTTGTTGAGATAGCCAACTGGTGTTGTTGCTTTGCACAATATACGTATAATTATATAGCTTTCTTAATGATCGCTTGTGAGTGTGTAATATGTAAATTGTAGGATTATAAGCCGATCGAAAGGTTTTTTTTTGTCTTGCGGAATGGAAGTTCCAGTTTTTGCAGAGCGTAAATTGCTTATTGTTTCTCCGATAGAACATGTTGAAATTGGTAATTTATTATGATCTCCCTTGATTATATTTCGTTCTCATCCTCAATTATGTTTAAATATAGTTGAGTTTTATATTCAGTCGAAAGCAAAATTTAAAGCAATAACTCTTATCGATTTTATAATAATTTTAAGTGTAAGATTTTTTTTAAAACAAATGTTAGATCGTGTAATTTGAGTATATTCAAGATACACAATGACTCCGAAATAATGTCTATATACGTGTTTGAGGAAGAAGACAATGAAGTGACGAGGTCGACGATTTATGCCACTGTAAAGCTCATATGAGTTCAAACGGAGGCTTCTCGGTATTCGTGCAAATCGTGTCTCGTTGACTCATTGCTCATATAAGCGCATTTGGACTATGCTCGCGATTCGTTTCGATTATTTGCGTACGGCGCGTGAAAGTGAGATAGCGAGTGGTCTCATGATGGACTTTACTTTTCTTTGATGATGTACCGTATTTCGCAATAGAGACATTACGACTGTTGGAGATAATTCCAAAACACATCGTATTCTTTTTTTTGACAATACATTCTACTGTTCTACTCTTTCACAGATAAATTGTCGTCTCTATACAATGACACAATAGAAAATTACGTTTTCCGCAGAAAAGACTCGCCTCACCTCAATTGAAGTCACCGCAGCAGAAATAACCTGTGCTATAACTTCGTGAATGAAATGAAAATCGAAAGTAGTGCAAGCGCGCGCGCGCCCGTACAATAAGCTCACCGAATATCAAAAGCCGAGACGCATCGATCCGATAATGAAGGTAATTTCCTTAACACTATACGGTGTACACAATAAAGCCAATCCATCGACTTTTTATCCACCGGAAACCCAATCTACTATAGAAGGGAGCGAGAAATGAAATCGAACGTTGGATTACAATGAGAAAATTATAATTGACTCATCGACTCTTTTAATTTGCTCGCGGTGAGTCGCTTCCGTTTGACGTTATATTATCAATGTACAAGACTCCGTTCTTTGTTATAGGAATGCATTGACTATATCAAAGACAGTTGTAATAAGAGTCGACGTGACGATAAATTAAAGCTTAGCAAAAAGCTGTATCGTTTTTCTTCTCTGTAACTCGCAGACACGCAAACAAGAATATTCGACACACCCTCATAATTGCACGTTTATCCGCAACCCCGAAAAAATCAATCTATCTTGCGCAACTGCGAAGAGAATCTCGCCAGTGGCCAAAACAGTATGCAATACATGTACTATACAAAACAGACTTCATTCTTCTCAATGAATATTCGTGGCACGCGCAAAACCGCCCCTTTCCATATACATATACGCAATATATAGGTATATGATGTAGGAGCCGCACAGGAAATTTAAGCGTCAGATGGGGCGAGCGTATGCACTTGATGTACATATACCATGTATGCATTGTATCAATGTATACACCGCTGTTGTATTGCAGTCCGCCCTTTCGATTTCAATGTATACTCTTATTCTGTGCTCCTTCTCTCTTTCTGTCTTCATGTGTGCTTATGTGTATTATGTACAACTTTTCCCTACAGACGTTCACGTAATCGTCGTGCGAGTTATTCTGCCAACGACGCGCCCGAAAGGATTATAAAACTGAGAGAATTGAGTGATGGGAAGGACGCATGCGATAAATTTGCAAAAGTTATTATCCATGGATATTGATGCAGTGAAGGGCTGGATACGAGTGCTCGATGAGAAAGTTCGACTGTTACGCGAGACATATTAGTCATTCTTCGATATCGATTCCCACGACAAGTTTAAATAAGCATTGGCTGCAAAGCGGAAGTATATTAGACATAAAAAACAACAATACACAGACGATGGTATGTATTTGTTGTTCGAATCACTGCTTCCCTGGCACGTGTATTATTTCAGATGAAAAAAATGCGCTTCTATATGAAGTGCATTTGTTTGGAGAATCCCAAATGTAGCTCTAACACGTGCGCAGTAGCTCTCGATTATTTTCCTTCCCAGCACCGTATAACTTTCCCTTTTCTCCAACCCGCGACTTTTCGACTCGCATTGTCCAGCGCACACGTGATGAGGAGACGTGAAACCCTATATGTATATGTATACGTACATAGCATTGTTTGAGACTGAAGTCTATACGGCCCTTAAAACAGCGATTCTACAGCTGTAGGAATAAACAATTTCATCGTTCAAGAGTGCCTTTGTGTACTTTTCATTGCACTTCCGTACGTAGCGAAGCTTTTGAATCTAATTATATTTTTCGCGCAAGTCCCAAAGACAAATATTCGCTCACCTCAAACGTATATTGACAAGAAGAAAAAATACACTCTCGCGCAAGTGCATCTACATATCTGTATATCTATATAGGTTTTGTTATATACACTAGAGTGTTTGGCGTATATAGCAAACGTGCCGCAGGCCGACATACGTGCCTCGTACGGCCCACCTGCGCGTTCGCGTGTCTTACACGATCGGCAACGACACCGCGCCGTATTTCATCCCGCGCATATACTGCTGGGATCCTAGGAAGCATAAAGCCCAGACTACGCGCGTATAGATATGTGTATATGTACAGAGACGCGAAAGGGCGATACGTGCCCTGCCGTTGCGCGTGTATAGTAGACAAAGATATTCAATGGGTTGTTGCGCTTGGAGAGGAAGTAAGGCTATTTTAAGACCGAGGAGCCGTTCGTCAATTTTGCGCAGCTTTATCCTGTTGTTTACACTGGACGTATGTCGAACTGGACGTGTAATTATTATTGCTCTACGCTTGAGAATCAAAGATTTTGGTGAGAAAATAATTTGTATCTACTATATTACGACGCAGAGTTTGCTCGTAAAGTTGAGAGCTGTAATTATTGCCGTGCGTACGCATAGCTTAAAGTAATACAATGTACGTATATATATTTTTAATAAGGTTGAACATTGATTTTCGCTATTAAGTATAACGGTATAGTTTAATTAGCATATTCATACCTACGTATACCAACGAAAATGTGTAGGGATGTAATGAAAAGTAAAAAGAGTAACTGCTAGAAAAGCCCAAGTAGAATTAAATGGCCATTGCAGGCGAGTTATATTCGTTAACGTGGTATTGCTCCCCCCTCGATCTCTCCCGCAATCTCGAGCAACATATTCGCCGTCGGGCGATACAGGCCGATGCGCGCGCCGGATGCAAATATGCCGTCGCCCTACGCATTGATAATTATTGCGTCGGTAATTATGCCTGTATGCACGGCGCGGCCGATGACTTCATGCACGGAATGCAGACTTGCGAAACAGATCAACGTATTATATAGACAGCAGACATGCGCGAGCTGCTGTCCGTATCTAATCCTAACTTAGATCCTTGTTCGATGATTCCAAAGCGGGATTGGCTACTTTTTTCTCCCCCTTCTCTCTCTCTCTCTCTCTCTCTCTCTCTCTCTCTCTCTTTCCGAGGATCGAGTCGTCGATACGGTCGAGCTAGGGATTATTTAATGATGTGATCCGAGTCGCTGTGAAAAGCCACGAGGTTCTTTCGCGCAAAGACTGATTGGGTGTGCGTTTGTTTTATGAGGCTATTGCGTAATTATTGTAATTAAATTGTGGACATTACAGTCGAGCCTAAGATTTTATCAAGTATTATGCAAGGACCGCTCCAATCGAGTGAATTTATTCGATATCCAGATTTGATACACTTTATTCAATGTTTATAATGACACAGACATTACTTTCAATAAGATAAATTTATAATAATTACTCATCAACAATTATGCGTTTATGGCACATTAAAGGACGAATTCGTTCTTGCCAAGTTTATCAACGAAAATTTGAGTTCACGATCCGTTCGTTAACGATGAATAATATTTTCATGTGACAGGGAAAAATAGAGAAAGAGAGAGAGAGAGACATAGAGAGTGGAGGTGCAGTATACAAATAAACGCCGACGATATCGTAAATATGAAATATCAACGCTCACGCGAGCTCAAGACCTCGAAGCTCATTAATTCAATATATTATCGAGACTTGCTTAAATCAGTCCCGATGTGCAAATTCCCAATGAGCTGTCTGTGTTGGATAGTTTGTACGTAATATACATGATAATGCACAAGAGGAGGTGGGCTTTCATTGGCCAGTGTCACGCGAACGGTCATTATTTAATCGTCAGCTCGCGGCTATATGATCGTTAAAATTCTCTTGCCGATTGTTCGGCATTTTTACTAAACATTCTTTGGTTTGACATAAACGTAGTGTTTTGATCAGCGAAGAAAGACGTAATCGAGCGCGTTATATCAACTGTTCTCGCAGTAGGGGATATTATTATTGTGAGTAAATCAATCAACGGCTATACAAATGTTCAATGTATTTCTTACGAAAACAATGTATGGACTTTCTATAGGTATATATGCAATGAACCGTATAAAATAATTTTCGTTCTTCATCTCAATTTCTGGCGAATCAAAAAGTGAAAACAAAAATTGAGACTCAATCGGCCGTCAATATCAATTTTCGTCCTTTACTTCGGTATTTTGTCCCGTTGTTGAAACTTGCACGAACCGAAAGTAAAAGGTATATATTGGTGCACAGAGACACGTACGATCAGTGCATATTGCACAGATGTAGAAACGAGATACAGTTATTATCGATACGAGGGCGGATCGGTAGACCGCAATAATGACACAAGTCGATGTCGAAGCAAAATACTCTAGCACACACAGCTTTCGATTCTTAAACTCGCACTTTCGACCCGCCAGTTATAATCCGGAACGCACGCATGAGCCTCTGCTCCGATTCGTTGAGCCGATGAGTTTCGGTATACTTACGGGATTTCGATATCGAATTGCATTTGACAAGATTTCAGACATTTTTCATTTCCGATTGTATTGTAGAAAAATAACCACAAGGCGGTTGACTTTCGATTATCGAACACAAACATGTAGTTCAGTTTTAAGGGAAAAATTCAAAGTGAAAGTTGGTAGTTTGTATATTTGGTCGTGTCTCGTAGTCCGACGAGACAAATTTTTTAAATCAACCCTTTACTAACCAAACAATTTATCTATTAATTCGATTTCGGTAATTGCCCAATGATCAGTATTATCAATATCGAGTTTCTAATTCGAGACATCCACATAGCAAAAAAAATACCACAAACTTATGTATTAACTCCGCTGACTTTACGAGCTCTAGCACGGCACGCGCCAAAACGAATAAATACCCAACGAATTCAACGCTATACCGGAAATTAATCGGTCTACTCGTGGAAAAATGCGCAATACGCGTATAAGCAGATAATACACGCATGTAGCGCGGTGAAATTCAAATGATAATTTTATCGCGAAGTAGTAATCTACGAGTCTGCCATATTTTCCAACGCCTTATTCGTATAATACATACACATATACTTATAAGTTTACTTAAATACCCATAGGAATGCGTTGTAAAATTCATTAAAATAGTCATATTACAATTTCTCCCATAACCTTCCGAACTTACGAGGAGCAACGACTGCGCAATTTTCACCTGTCGCAATCTGCCGGTAGAATCGGAACTTCCGAAAAATCTATTACATCTCGAGACTTTAACTTTCTTCGCGATACTGCCAATGGTTTACATAAGTGCCAAAGCGACGCGGGAGGCTCTCTTATTTATACACATACACACATACACACAGATACACGCACACATATATTTAATACATATGCAAAAGTGAGTAACTTAAGAGCGGGTGTATGTACGTGTATATATAAGTACAATCCAATCGACTATGGCGCCAGGAAAAATGCGCGCTCGTGAGAACGAGCGATGCTTCCGCAACTTTATCCGAGCCGCTCAACCTGTCGGTGTAGCTGAGTGTGTGCAGGCGCAACTCGATCGCCTGCCGACTTAACTGGCGCCGCATGCGTTCGGTAGTTACTTTGATTACGGCGACCAAAGTCGATGAGCCGAGAAGAGCTAGGTTTCTTCTTATTTTTTTTTAAAGATATTTCTAGTTTTGGAACAAGATGAGGGCAAATAGATTACTTACTTCACCGAGAACTTACTACATTATCGTAAATCGTTATTAAACTTCAAAATTATATATATTTTCAGTCGATCGAATTCGCTCGATTATTTACGGAATAGAAACACTATCAAGCTTCATAGTTACGATGAAAAACGTAAAAAGATTGAATATTAAACGTTGCGCGATACTTAACAGCGCTAAGCTCCGGGGCATGAAATACCTATGCGTATATAATAAGCTTATAAGCGTGTCCTCTAAGTCTAAAAAACGCGCTTAATTCATTTTCTCGTCTCGAGCACATTACAGTCACTCAGGACGTTGCTAACGCCTTCGCGTACAACACGACCCTGCAATAACATAACGTCCTGTCCTAAGTTGAGCCTTAAGCTAGTGCAGATATTTTTGGCGGTGTACTTTGGTGCCTATTCAAAAGTCGTAGAGAAAGAGCGAGAGTAGGAGAATCGAGTGGATTTACGAACGCGTAATGCTATTTTGAGTGGCACTGTTTTGTCGAGTGATCGTTCTACGGTTACAACTTGTGATTGAGATTCGAAGCTATTTTCAGGCTTGTAATTGCTTTGTTTCAAATCTTTCATTGCTTCCGTTTATTCACACTCTGTACGTAAGTAAGCGAATATAGAAACTTGAGCCCATAAACAAAAGCACTTATATCTTGTGATAAAGAGATGTTTAAAAAATAATACATTTTTCAAGTGTATCAATTTAAAGTGCAATACTTATCGAATATTAAAAAAATGAAAACTAGTTTAAAGCTAAAACTAGTTACGTTGAGAAATATTCTTGTATTACGTAATTAATATGAAAAAAAGAAACGAAAACAACAGTAAAAAAATAAAAACCAAATAAGTTATAAATCAAACTAATCTTTATCCAGGATCGAAAGTACCCAACGACCAGTATGAAATAAAAACTGACTGAAGATAAGTGATCATGAAGCGCGTCAAAAAGTTGACAAGGCGCAAAATTTGTTCTACACAGTGGAACTGATTGATCAACAGTCCGACGACTTCACAGGGAAACCAGATATAAGCCTTAATTCATCAAATAAACGCAATGTATAAAATGTATCAAGTTAGCATTTCTGCGATACAAACTTTGCGAGTTTGTAAAACGACTAAAAAGGATGAGGCGAAACTCTTTGCTAAAAGTAAGCCGGATATCATAAAGTTCCGCGTTCGCGATAGCAAGTTTCTACCGTAGAGTTTCGCGGGACAGGCCTGATGACATGGCGCCTTCTACAGAAGACCCTCGATATATACAACTTCGCGTGCGCAGTAGTCAACGTAAAAGGAGATATCCAGGTATATATACTCGGAGAAAAGAAAATTCAGTGAAACTGTGAGAGCTATTTTTACCTCCTCCGCGTGACGTTTTCGCGGTAGAATAGAGCAACGTTTGCGCGCTGATATGCCGTGTCGCTCTATGTGTATATACGTGGGAGAGAAAACGAGGCCAATATGTAAGCGGGGCTTTTTGTGTTGCTTGATGCGGACATTTTTTCTTTTCGGCGGATCGACTAAATGAAAGCTGTCGATATCTTGTTTTAAGATACACGTTCTATCGAATGGTTACTACCTAAGTCGTTATGTATATTCAATCGATAGACACGGAGGGCTTTGTGTGCGTCAAGTCTGCGGGAGATGATAAATCGATCACTGCGATACATTGACATAAATGTTCGAATGTTAGTGCTTCGATGAACATTATACTGCATTAAAATGCATTTTATGCGCCTTTTAGATGCAAGCTTAGAAGCGTGATTCGAAAATTTCGTGCAAAAACAGTGTGCTTAAGCTAAGAGCATGCTATTAGAAATAATGACTGGACGCCGATATAGACGAAGGAAAATAGCAGCACTAAATTCTAAACTCGCGTTTACGAAACCCAGCCATTTGACTAATTAAACGCCTTGGTCAGAATTGCCAAGCACAATGTATCCCCATGACTTATGATACGTCTCGAAATTTCGCTTTACCAAACGAGAAATCCAAACTATACTAGTAAAACACTGTAATAGATTTAGGCAGATATAACACAACTATATTCTGGCATGTTTCACGATGCGATCTAAGCGCACAATATTTCCACAGCCTCCTCGCCGATTACCTCTCCTCGCAAAAAATCACTTAAGCGCGCGCTAATGAGAAACCTTTTACAAAATAATAATCACCGCACTCGGAAGTTGCTCATACACGTGTGCTTCTGTGTGTGTGTGTGTGTGTGTGTGTGTGTACACATAAGTGCACACTTGCATAATTCAAGTGACTAGGATCTTTCGAGACTAGATTCGATAATAATTGCTGCTACAGCCGAATTTCTTTACGTGGGAATCGCTGCTGATCGGTTTTTTACTCTCTCCGCGAAACAGTCACGGAGAGGAAATTAATGCGTTTGTTGGGGTCAAACCGATGCTGCTTTCCGAAATCGGAGTTTTGCGCAACAAACATTGCGAGTACACGTCTATGTAAGAGCACACAGTTTGTCATGGGTGTACCTGGTGATTGTGTACAGCGTCGAATTTTTAATTAGGAATCTGCAACGGAATGTTTTCGTAAGCACGGAATTACAGTGCGACGACAATATTCGGTAATGTTTATAGTGATCTGAGATTCTGTCACTTTTCGTGGATAATTTATTTTTTTCATCGACCGGATCGAAAAAAATTCCTAAAAGTGACTTCGCATTAGGTGGTACATACGATATTTTATTCAGCTTCGGGAACGTGTTTCATTAACTTTCTCGAAACAAGCTATGCATATCGGATATATTTATTCGACCATAACGTACAGTATCGTTTTGAACTTATATGCATAGATACTTAGTAAATTATGCAAAGCTCATCTCTCGACTATATACACCATCTACCGCGTTAAACCGTCATTATAAACAAATTTAGCTCAGCAGTCGATCCTAAGCTCTTCTCTCCCTCCCTCTCTGTTTCTCTCATCGCTATAACGAGTTTTCATTAGGCTCGTACATGTATATAAAAATGAAATATAAACGCCGGGCGTTAATCTCACTGGTGAGCATCAAAGCGTAAAAAATAGCGTCGCGCGAGAGAGCCAGTCGCGCATGGCTTATCCGGTAATTTGTAAAGGCACTTTATCGCCTTGCGATTATAAATAAATTACGACCTCGCGTCGTGTGTACAACGAAAAATCTCTCTCTCTCTCTCTCTGTCTCTCTCTGTTGGTCTCGAAGAGAGAGAGAGAGACTCAACAACAAGCTTGGCTTTGTTCGTTCGGGAGATCGTATGTTTGCGCGCAATATCAGCCGAGTTTTTCCCTATGAATGGGGAGCGTGCGACCGGAAAAAGGCGAGTATGAAACAGCTTCGCAGTTGAATTTTTGATATTCCATTTGGCAGGCTGTCGATTATTGCAAAACGCTAAGAGCGATGCGTCTCGTTTTGAAGAAAAAGCGGATTAAATGTGTCTACGTAACTGTTTGCGCAATGTATATCTTAGTAAAATTATCGTGAATCAATAAAGTTTTCTTATCGAACCAAATATCAATATACAATATAACTCGCTGACTGTGAATGAACTCTAGATCTACTCACATGTGCGAATTCGTCGCGGTCGCGCCGTGACGGAACGAGTGCTAGTTAAGCCTTATCTACGCTCCACAACGTCGACAGTGAGAGAGAGAGAGAGAGAGAGCAACCTATACATCGGATAAACTAGAATCGCTTAATTGCAATAGATGAGTCTCCCGTTGGCTTTGGTCGATTATCGCCTATACAGACAGTACCCACACTACATTGCAGTTACGTATGCCCGATTCGGCGTCAGCGAGAGCTTTTGTCGAAAGATACGAGGCCAACGCATTTTCGATTGGCCGTATCAACACTATATGACTGTTGAGATGATAGTAAAGAATAAGAACCGGCGTTGAATGGAAAGTTGCATTGTCACACAGTAGTGTGTTTGCATATGTAGCCGTTACAACAGTGCACGCGTAGATAGCAGCGCGTATATATACTTCAATCAACAGCATAACAAAATGCACTCGGAGTCAACTCAATTAAGAGCCTCGTTGTCTCTTCCGGAACTCACTACAGCAGCTCGCATCCCCCTTAACGAGCGAATATCTCACACGATGCGAATACCCTAAGAGCGCAGCTCCATTAATCTATACTGGGGCTCCCCTCGATTCCTCTTGCTCTCTCTCTCTCTCTCTTTCTTTTCCTCTCTGCACATATATGCAAGAGAGTTAAAGCTCAAAAGCCGCGGCGGCTGGCCTTTTGCACACCGTTACAGCGCGACTAGCGAGAATAAATTAGCGGCGCGACAATGCGCGACGGTCCCTCACCTCGTTGCATACGCGCACGACAGTGCGACTTGTCTCGTGACGTGAGGGACGAGCTGTGCCCTCGCTGCGGAGACTGAATTATATTTGTTTTCGTATTTTTTACCCGCTATTTGGATCGTTAATTTGAGTTGAAAAATTTCTCTGCGCAATTTTCTCGTCTCACAAGTCCGGCTTATTTTCTTAAACAAATAGGCCGTAAAATCTTCTTAATTTCACGCGATGTCGTTAAAATTATATATATCGCCAGTGATAAACCTATATCAAATACAGAGACGAAGTCATCGGTTCTGCAAAAATTTAATACTGAATTTCGTCTCACTAAAACTACACGTACGCGCACATACACTTCGCAAGTTCCGACTTAATTACTCTGCTCGTTTCCGGAGTTATATAGGCTGCTGCTGTTCCTCTTTTATGACTTTGCGCTACAGAGCTTCTGCACGTCCTGTCTCTATAGTTCTTTATAGCTGCATTTGCCTTACTCCGAAGCTACTTAATTATGATATTCAAGATTTGCTTTTGGATTTTACTACTACGAATTTATATTTTGCTTATAGAATCATATATTTATGCAGATAATTCGAATCTACCTCGTTACTATTTTCTTTGATTAAGATATTAATTGAAGGATAATATGTTATAAATATAACATATATAATAAAACTTAATATATTGAATCTAATTTAAAAACAGTCTATATACAGTTATTATTAAAAGTTCGATTACTGACAGCAAAATATGTTTTATGTAAAATAATCTGAAATTCCAATCTTTAGCAATGACTTTCTGACGTTTCCAGTACGAAAAAAAAATGTTGATGCATCGATGCGTGCATAATACAAGAATGCTTCCATATTAATTAGCGATCATTTGCTTAGCCCGAATAAAAGCTTATCCGTGAAGTGTCTTATCAATTTGAGAAATCAAAGACTATGCACTTGCCGCGCGTAGCACTTTCTAATATTCATATAAAAACTTTCCAGCCAATCCGGCTATATTTAAGAAATGCAGGCAGTGGTACATAAGCAGCCGAGACAAAGTGTGCGCGCATAAATCAGCATTGGAAAAGCGCATAATCAGTCGATGACAAATCGGGTCCGTTGAAAGAATTATAATATCATCGACTGCAAGCGATCGGACGGCCGGAAGAAATACATTCGCGTAATCTGTTTCTATTTTCATTTCTCTTTGAATATTTTCATTTTTCCACAGGCTACTTGACATTTTCTTTTCTTTTTTGACGCACTGCGTGTGTTACGGGAGAGATTTTGATCTAGATCTCTAGAACGGATCTCGACAGTCGATGAATTGGCTTGATTAATTGAAAATTCGGATATTCTCTTATGTAATTCATTTGGCGTTTGACATATTAACTCGAAAGACATCGATTAGCAGTGCTCAAATCTATGTATTGTTTGACAAAAAATCTGTACCCCATTATTTTATTTTACAGAGAACAAGCGTCATTTTTTTACTTTTTCGACAGAAAGCAAGCACTGTATAACATACATCGCGTATAATCACATTCCCGTGTTTATTCGAGGACTGTAAGCAAACAACAAAGTGCCTTTTCCATCCACTTCCTCCCGATAAGCGCCGTTAATTGCCGCGGAGACTCATAATCGCGCGTTTACTCCGCGCCTTGTGTATATACATGTATAGAGTTGTGCACGCGCATGGCCAACGGGAGGGCAGCGTTGGGCTGCTCGACGGGAAAATTAATCGACGCCGCGAGGCTGCATGAATGGAAAGTCGCTGGCTGATGGAAAAATTCGCGCGGCTGCTTACATTATCTTGTTAGATGTCGCGGCAGCCGCGATTAGCAGCGCTAATGGAATAATTGAATGCTTTATTAGGCAGATGCGGTTACCTGCTTGTCCATAGTCCGTGCAGCAAGTTAATGAGAGGGCTTTCATTTGCAGGGCAGTAGCTGCGGTATAAGGTCTTATTCGAAAAATTTTCAGAATACTTTGTCATTTCCCTATTGTTATTACAATTTATTAGACAAACTGCTTCGATGAATGGTTAATAGACCGATGAGCAGTTATTGTTTTTGGAATCGATGAGAGATAACCTTTGTAAAATTTACGACGAATTGTTAGAAGCACGTGAGAGAATTAATAATCTTGTATGTTTGGAAAATATATATACACAACCCACTTCAGCCTACTTTCACTGCTCGTTATGATTAACAATTATTAGGTATATAGTTGTACATCTACGAATCGTACTCACTCGGATAAACGAATGAACTCCGTATTTACAGTGCCTCGAGAGACTTACCTGAAATAAGAAAACAAATATAATTAGAATTGCACGAAGAGATAGTACAATAATTGTAAAATTAAATATCCCTCTGAACCATCATCGCGACACGAGAATTTCCCTTCCCTTTCCTACCCCTTCTGCTCATTACAACTCAACCAGCCGAACGCTAAGCATTGGGTATATAAAAAATTGATCAAACACTTAATCACTACACTACCATAACTATCAAAATATTAATTTTCATGCTCCCTCGATTCGTGTCGGCATTTTTCCATAACGATAAGGCACGCGCTTGAAAAAAAGAAAATAAAAAGGGAAGAGAGAACCTCCGCCTCAACGATAATGCACAAGCCGACAGTCAACGCAAACAACAATCGCGTATGGAGGTTAATGACTCGCAGATGGGAAAACGGCTGGTGCGCTTGTGCACACACATATATGAACATATATATATGCCTATATATATATATTATATTTTGCATACACGACGAACGAACCCACGCAAATGCATCCTGTTTCAATGTATAACGCGAGGCAATCAGCGCGTTTTTCCCGCCATGGCTACTTAGCAACAGCAGTTGGTGGTAAAAATCATTCCGTACCCAATCATCGTAAAATTCGCCTGAGCTGCGCCAGCCGCCGCCGACACTTCATCGACGCGACGCTTGTTATTGGCGGAATGGAATTTCAGCCGATTCGATTTTTTTCCCGGGTGGCGGAGCCGTTCTCTCACTCGAGAGGTGCAACGTGTACTTAGTACTCGCCCCGAGTGCGATTGAGTCGTAAATATGTTTGCGCAGGACGAAGATTTTCTAACGTTTTTTTTTCTTTTTTTCAACAGACTGGGTTTATCTTTTTTAGCTCCCGTGCGTCAACTGCAACTGTGTATATAAGGAGGCATAAGTTGTAGGGATACTGGTTTTGAAAGCTTTTAAAGGCGTTTCCTGGAAATTGTCATATTATTGATATTCAACATTAGTAATTATTATACTGTATTAAGAAACGAAGGGAACTTTATATTAAAAGCGTTGGATAATTATTATTGCCGCAAGTTTCGCGCGGTTGACCTCCAGCGATTTACTTCGGCGGGCGAATGTACAAGAGTTTTAATTAAAAAATTCTTGCGCGTAAAGAGGACGAGATATTATAATGTAAAGTGAAATTAAATGAACAGTGGATATATATGAAACTGGTTAATAAAATTAGTCGTAACCGTATGATTTTTGGTATCGTATAATCAGCGAGGAGTGCGACTTTCCTGAAGACAAATATCGAATACATCGAACGCATTCAATAAATAATTAATTAATCCACGACATAAGGGAGAGAAGAAATACAAAACAACAATTTTTCCAGAAGAAATAACACGCCGAACACACCAAGCTGGTTTAATTAAATACTTGGGTCGAAAAGCCATGAACGAAATCTCCTCATTAAAACTGAATTTTAATTAAAATCCGCTGAATGAGCAATACTCGGCTACTATCCGAATGCCAAAGTATACACGCATGGAGCAGAAGAACAGCTATAGAACAGAGAAGAGCACGAACGGAAAGCCGACGACCTTTGTCGGGAAGATTAGCGCGAAACCGGAAACGCCTCGGGCGCGGGACAGGGACGAACAATGGTCGAGAGGAGCTTCTTTCCAGTTTCATTAATTATTTAACGAAACGATATATTTTTCTTCTCGAGAGTCTGGCAGACAATCGAATCGACAGAGAAAGACACTCTCGGAAGATTGGAATTTGTGAGTTTATTTCCGCGATTAACTCCTGAATGCTCTAACTTTGAAATAACGAACTTTCGCGAAGGTATCCGAAATTTCTTAATAGGAGCTTGACCATTTCAGTATACGGTAACAAGGTAATTATTTTCGTCAAGCTCGTAACGAAGGGATAAACCCATCAACATCATTGACGGAGAGCCTTGCAGGCGGTCGCAGAATAATAAAAAGAGCTTTCATCCGCCAACCGACAACGAAGAGTCCTCGAAAGTAAGAAAGAAAGAAAGGAAAACCCACTGAATTCTTACAATCGTTAAAGTCCACAGATGCGTCGTTCCGATAATAATCAATCGATGTCGAAATCGATAATTCGAGTAATCATCAGCATCCAGGAGGCGAAAGGGACGACGCAGAAAAAGAGACGAGGACAAGTCCGTTTCGACAATCATCGTTCTCCTCGTACCGTGTGTGACATCGTCCGAAATTGGCATGACTTCTCGGGATTCGTAGAAAGAGAGTTTCGAGCGATATTTTTGCGCCATCTCGAGAGATCTGTTGCACTGCCACCACATGCGCGGAGGAGGAGGAAGCGAGAAAGGTTTATGGGATATGTGTACGTGCGTGGACGCTTTTGTTTCTTTTTGTTTCATCAGAATAAGAAAGAGAGAGAGAGAGAGAGAGAGAGAGAGAGAGAAGCGCGTACCGGAAGTCAGTGAAAGCACTGATGATGTAGATCGACTACTTTTGGCGAGATAATGTCGGCGTATGATCTCTTTCTTCTTGGTACAACGTTGTTCCAAGTACTTTTTTCACGAAGAAAGTGTACCTACGTTTTGTTGTTGTGTTTTTTTCTTTTTTCATTTTTCGTCGGACGATTTTTGCACGCCGCGAATTTCACGAGATTAACGACGCGCTTTTTGATTGTTAACTTTAATTCATCGGCTATAAAAGTTAATTGGGGAGGTAGCTTGATTTTTCGGGAATCGCGTCTGGGAATCGTATCGTGGATGTAATGATGGTGATTTACAACGCGAAGCGTTTTTTTGCCCCGGCGGTTTTGAATAAAACAATGTGCGCGCGCTCGGGGTAATTGAAAATTATTTACGCACGCGCGCACTTACTAATGGCTGCGCTTGCTTACAGTAAAATTTAAGTAAATGAGAAATTCTCTGAATAATAAATTCACCGGTTCAGCACAGACGACGAAGACGACGAAGACGACGAAGACGACGACGACGACCAATCGGCAAACAGGATCAGAGTTAAAAAAAAATGTTAAAAGCAATCATCGTCCTTCGCAAGGTGGGAAATAAGAGAAAAATAGATGTGCGAACAGTTGTGCGTATATTTACTGAAAGTGACGAGGAAGCGTCAAATTCTTATGCATCCCGTGACTCGGTCGTTTAAAAGCGTCCGGTGTGTAGCGACAAGTGTGCGAGTGTCAGGAATGTTCTCTAG
The DNA here is from genome assembly GCA_018906985.1 of Apocrypta bakeri. Taxonomy (NCBI): domain Eukaryota; kingdom Metazoa; phylum Arthropoda; class Insecta; order Hymenoptera; family Pteromalidae; genus Apocrypta; species Apocrypta bakeri. The sequence goes on from JACCIA010000003.1 coordinate 5,580,002, forward strand.
TCAAGAGATGGCTCTATATTTAGATAGCCATTCAAACATAACCTCGAAAATCGGATGTGAGAACCGGTTGTATCTAACGCTTGAATTTCTGTTTGTTCCTTTCGAGAAACGTTTCTCCTCTGCAATGTAGGGGGAAAAACTGCTCTCGCCGTTAAGATCACAATATACTCCTTAGAAGTTTAGTGTGAATATGAGTACTCGGTTGTGCTTCCGAGAAAACTAAAAGATGATTAGAATCTTCTTGACGAGTAAATTAAAGGGTAGCTGAAAGCGTGAAGTTGACGTTTTTATTAAAAAAAAACATCATACGACCGTTATTATTTTCATGATAATTGATTTCAACCGAGATCGTGATAATTCGAAATCGATTTCAAAGTCATTAAAAATACGTATATATGCAGGATGAAGAATAGCTCAAGATCTTGAAATAAAAAAAAGATGAAGTGAAGAACTGAAAATAAAATGATGTAGAAGTACTAATGGCAAGCATTCGATCGAACTGGATGCGTTGGCGCAACTTATATAAAACTAGATCAGAGACGCACATTGCACATAATTATCGCATGCCGATAGGTCAAATACACTGGTTTAAGACAGCTATAGATCAATCTATTCACTCAATAATGTTATTGTTCTGTTTGAACTTCCGTTTGCCTCTTTTCTCTCTCTCTCTCTCTCTCTCTCTCTCTCTCTCTCTCTCTCTCTCTCTCTCTGTATAAATCACTTATACGTAAAAATAGTAAGGTAATTTTGTTTGACGGCACATTTCAGATTTGTAAACTTTTAGCTAAACCACAACATATATATCCGCACCTCGATATTTCTCAATCCTTATTTTCCCGTCGATAATACTGGCTTGAGTTGTAAATTTAGCTGCAGGTATTGACTAGTTGCGTTTCTGAATTGCAATTAACGTTTCCTTTCGTGGTTTATGATTGCGTATTTCGTGCATTTGTCACTACGTTAAATTGCTTTCGAGCACAATGGGTATCAATCAATTTTCTTATTTTTCACTAAAACTCAACTCTCCGGTAGAATGTTTAAGAGTAAAATTTAAGTGGTACTTTACGAATGCAATTATGGACAAAAAATTCTACTGCCAAGCAGTACTTGCCCATTGCATTATACAGATTTAACGTCTCCATCCAAACTCGGGCAATTACCTGTATCCTTTGTTTATACCAGGCATATACGAGCTAGCAGCGCAATAAATATCAATCGAAGCCTTTATCCGAAATATCTCCCCTCCAGACTCTAATCATCGCTAAGCCATAGCAACTATACAGCGCAACAGCTGTTCCCCTTTGACGCGATCCGCTCACCGATACGCACACATATCTTCGGACACGAAGCGGGGCGTTACAAAAGGAGTCCGTCGAGTTTATCGCTTTTGCGATTATGGGGATTATTCTTTTTTTTATTCTTTCCCAAGGTGGGCCTCTCTCCGTTCGAGGGTCCGCCGAAATTAGCCGACGCGCTTTTATTTATGCCTAAGAGTCGCTCTTATTCTCCTTCGCGTTTCGCTTGATGCTATTGCGAATTTTAGCGGTGCAAAGCTTTTTATTGGCTCGCGTTTTATGTATTTGGCGCGTCTAAACGTAGACTAGAGTACGGAGGGGGTCGCGAAACTGGAATTTTGAAATCACTACTTCTCTGCGGGATCGACGAAGATCTATATTTATTTGAGAGGTAATTTTACGATCTCTGAATATTGTACAAGTCGCGCAAAGCATTTTATTATTTGTAACGCTCGTAAACAGATTTATCGCGCATCAAAAAGTGGCAATTTAATTACCGCATAATCCTAAGTGTCGGTAGCCTACATATCTATGTATCTGCAAACACAAATATCTATTCCCCTGTGTTATCGCAATAAATGCGTATATACGGCTAGACTTTGAAAACTGATGCAAGAAAATCCTTTCCTTAGCATCCATCCATTCACCTTTTCTCCCACTCTCTCAATTCTCTCTCCGTATGCATATCTTTCTTTCTCGTTCTCTCTCTCTCTCTCTCTCTCTCTCTCTCTCTCTCTCTCTCTCTCTCGTCGTTCCAGAGGCGACCAGTCTCGACATTTCTCTCCATATCAACTCAACTCCTAGGCTACAGTCCGTCAAATATAGCCCAGGCAACCTGCGCAAGCGAGGAGACGTGGGCTGGAATGCAGCCTGCACGTGTGCAACGGGCAACACTGCAGTGAACTATACTCGAGGGTATTATCGACCTTCCGCACCGAAGTCGCACGGCGAAAGCCGAGAGGGATTACGATGATGGGAAAAATAAATGGACTCGTGTATGTGTGTGTGTGTGTGCGTGGAGCAACAATGACACGTTTGCGTTCCACTTCGAAACTGGATTGGGCTTCTAATGCTGGCGGCTGATTGCATCAGGTCGAGTTTGCTGTTGCCCGTCGAGGTGCGATAATGCGGATGATTTTTTCTTCTCCTTTTTCCATTTATATATATCTTAGTAATATAGTAGTAGTAGAAGTAGTAGAGGTAGATTTTCTCTGTGATCGATGGGAGAAACGTCCGAGCTGAAAGTACCTGTGCACAATGGTGAGGTACCAGGTTAGGATCTCGTTATTATTGCACAATATTAGCATTTGAGTGAATCTATTAATAGACGCTATATATAATCGGTTGGAAAAGTCAAGTGCAATTAAAAAGAAGAAGCTCCAAACGCGCCGATTTATGTACATAAATACGCATAAAAGCGGACTTCGTTTTGCGAATCGAATGAAACGAGTTTTCTTCTATGCATAAATGCCTCCTACTAATAGTTCTCGTGTACATACCTCATTTTAATTAAGATCCTATTTACGGAAGATTTAGACTTACACTCGTCGGTCCAGTTAGCGTCTCCCGCGCACGAGCACTTGAGAGCTTATTCCAATCGTTTTGAACCGCTATATTAATTTCGAAATGATCAGGTCCGCTCGTAAAAAAGACGACTGCCTGCGTAATTAAGTATATACCACCTCGGAATTCCACAAATCGCTGCCTCTATATGTTTGTGTGTATAACGTTACACCACATAAACGTCAAGTATATACACAAATACACGCACCTTGTGCGTAGCCAAAGAAATGATGCTCCTCCGCGAGAATAAGAAGAAAAAGAAAAAAAAATAAACCTATGGTACATCCCACCTGCCTGTGCCGACCCAACAAAAACTCGTGTAAGCGCTTTAATTAAATTATACCTGTCAGTGTAAACAAGTGAAAAAGAGATAAGTATAATGTTGGCTTAGCGTAGACGAGAGAGAGAGAGAGAGAGAGAGAGCGTGCAAAAAAGGACGTCGTAAAATAGAGTAAAATTGAAGAACTAGAGGCGGTACGCAGAGAGCATGTCGCCCGGTAGGCAGTCTCCCAGCCCACGCGGATAATTCATATCGGCGATATTGCGCGTATTACATTATGCGAAGCCGCCTGTGTAATGCGCATTGGTATATCTATAGGTGTATATAACGCATAGCCGTATAGTCGTCTTACCAAGAAGAGACTATCGCCGTGTTCCGGTGGGGAGTTACATTGACGATCGCGCAGCCGAGAGGGTTGTTTGAATATTTTAAGGCTTTGATTAAGTGGTCGACTTGGCTTCTTAATAGAGTGCGTGTGTTATTAGATGCTTGCGCTTGCGCTCGCGCACAGTAATACAGCTACCATAGACGCCGGAGGTTTTCTATATAACCTGACGCGCGTGTAGCGCATACGTTTGTTCCACGCCGCGGCAAATGAGTATATTATATCTTTGCCACGCGCGATTTCCGTCAGCGAGAGAATAAAGAAAAATCGCTCTTGTCGGATTGTTTACATAAGGTGAAAGCGTAAAACTCTCGTCGTCAGTACAAGAGCATAAATGTTAATCTTATGGCGCGTTTTTCTCAGTTCGTCCAACGCTTAATTGCTCCACATCAACACACGCCGAAAATGACAAAAGCCCCAGGCTAATTGTCGCTATACTACTTTCGATTTTCCTCGGAGCGAGAGCGCTCGCGCGACAACCGTACGAGCGCGCCTCTCGTGAAAAAGAGCCGCCCGTCGAGAGGCTAGACTCTTATCGTCGTCGTCACCACGGGAGACGACGGATCATTTAGCGCGAAAGTAGCGCGTATGGAGCTCCAGACGCATGAAAACGGCTCACCCGCTGCGGCTAAAGCCGTAAACATTTCCGGAATGCGATCCCGGAATATCCTTTCGAGTTAATTCGATTATTCCCTAGTCAATCTTGCGACTTTACTCTCGTCGCTCGTCGATATGATCGCGGATGCTCGCGCGAGTACAACACGCGGCGAATCTACTACCTCATATGCGCGCACATCTTGATTTGCTCTCTCGTCGAGAAGAAGGTTTTAATAGAAAACCCCGCGAGTGTGTGAGCGTGTGTATGAGTATGTTTAATTTGCGAACGCCGCTTCTGGTTTTAATTGGAGCGCTTAATCATATTCGCCGCTTAAGTCGCCGAGGATTTACGAGTGTGGGAGGTATGTTGGTCTTGTCTCGCTGATGAGGAAATGTGGGATGAATGTTAATGAAGCGATTGGGAGGAGTTGTTCCGAGAGCGAAAGATTGTCGCGCGAGTCTTATCGGCGAGAGAAATTAATTATACCACATTTTTCCAGTTCCGATCGCGAGCCTCCTTCGTGTAAGCTTATACAGTCATCATTTCTCTCAGCGTGCAATGTGTACATTCAAAACAGATACTCAATAAGTAATTTCATTGATTCGCGCGCGATCAAAACAAAGTCGACTCCCTATAACTGCGACTCACACCTGAAAAATAAAGAGAAGAAACCGCGAGAAAAACGTATAACGTTTCCACGAACTGACTCTCGCATTCATACATATGAAAGAAATTCGATTTCTCACTCGTCTATTCATTTTCTCCGAGCGTATACACATATATTATACGCAAAAGCGACATCAGCCTCGAAAAAGGGCGAGGCCGCCGTCCGTTTCGTTACGCATCGTCGGTGACACACTGCAATGCGTCCCATACAGCAACTGGCGTATACGTGTCTCTACTCTCCGTGGAGATAAGGAATTAGAGAGTAGTCTCGCAGGCGCGCACGAGAGCGCGAACTGAAAACGCGCTGAAAAACGGAGCGACAGCCGAGCTCTGCACCTTAAAGGGGATGAGAAAGTCGATTAGTCCGCTGGTTCTGAGTTAAATATTACACGAGTGGGCGGCGTTTGCCGCAGATCTAGCTTTGAGAACTGTGTTTATGTATTACCGTACCTCGTTCGGGGAATATGAGGGGGAGGTCCGTTCGGATGGAGGGTTTTACTCGACGGCTCGATTAGCTTTTTGATTTATTTGTGGGTATTGTCTGCCGAGCCGTAGTCTTGTTTATACGTTTCGAGGAATCGCTCAGTTTCTATGCGCACATTCGTTTTCAGTTCAGTATGTTATACGGAAGCGTTGACAGCATCGCTCGAGATACGACACTTTTCCGCATCGGTTCGTGCAGCTCTTAGCTTGACATGTGCTAACGGCTTTTTCTTCAATTTCTATTAACCGCGCTTGTCCCGAGATTAAGTCGTACAGAACGTAACCGTCGACGAACCGATTTTGCTTTATTTGGCGGATCAATGAACGCCTAATGGCTATATGCAATACAACGACTTGTAGATCTTTTTTCAAGGGCGTTCGCGTCAGAACGAGCAACAATGTCAGTCTTTAAAATGAATTAAGAAATCGTTTCTTCGCGTGAACATATACAATTAGTGATAACTACTTACAACATTCCTATGAGCCTTTAAACTTTTAAGATCCATAACAGATCAATTTTGAAAAACAGTCTCCCCGCATCCGTCTTAATGCATCCATCAACTGACCGAACACTCGCGAAAAAAGACGTTTCGAAAAGAACGAAGTACTGAGACAATTCAATCCCGTAAAAATTTCAACACCGAGACTCGGGTGTCTTGTAATTTCGCGGCATTTTTGGGAAGCACTCGCGGCTTCGCTCAGGGCGAAAAACGTTTTTTTTTAACAGCGCAATTACAGTGATCGTACTCAGGCAAATGCAGTCTCGCGACCAGTTTTACGAGTATAGGCGTCGGTACACCCTACGCTTTTGTCGTACACGAATGTATTGTTCTTTTACAGGTCTTCGTTGTTAGACGTTAAAGTAAGCAATTAGATTGATTAAAATTCAATTTAGATTTCAAACAAAGTGAATGTAAATAACCTTTTGAGAGAAAAAATTACAATCTCTGCACTTGTTGCTTCAAGCTTGTGGAGGTACTTGTTAACAAAAGGAAATTTCTGAACCAAATAAGGATCCTTTTCGAAAACGTCGACGGAGCTACGTTTTTTTCTCCCGCGCTCTCCTTCATTCGCCTCGATCGTAAAAATTAAGCGCGTAGGAAATGCTCGAGACGCGCGGGAGCGTTTCGAGGTAAGTCGTTAGGGGCCGAAAGCGCATACGAACCAACTTTGCAATAATTAAATGCCTTCGGAGAAGCGGCTCAACGAGTATAGACGATTCCGAAACTCGTCGGACGCGCGTGTGCTATCCACTCTGCCCCGTAAATTTTCCATCGGCTAACGCAAACGCGTAGGAGTCGTCAAATTTTTTTTTAGCCCTCTGCTCCATTTAACGCTAATTGGATATACGACGTTTATCGCCTACTAGCCTATCACTCAGCGTAAGGTCTTTATTATAATATTATAACAACCAGCGGTTACGGTTTAATTAATATTTAATCAAACTACAGCTAAGAGATTCCTCCGTTCGTATTACATATAAATATCGAATTATCCCTTCCACGATGCCGGTATAATTCAATGAGATGGGAAAACGATGTTAATACGGAGAACAGAAGACCCGTTTTCAAAGTCTATACCGAGAGCAGACTGCACGCTGAGCTTAAAAACCTCCTGCGAAGCGGTGCATTTCTTCTTCACACGTGACTTGGGTACGCCGAGCGACATTATCGCCGCACGTATAGCCAGTGTATCATACTTTATAAAGGCATTTCGTGAACACGGCGTCTGCTGCAGAATTCAAAAAGAAAAAAAAATCGAAAAAAAACTCAACGCATATTAAACGAGACCATCCTTTTTTTCTTCCCACAATAAACCGAGCTCTATAAACTCACAATAAAAAAAAGGCGACATGCTCGTGAGAGTTCGTCGAGAGGAAAGTGTGATCGCTTCTCGTGCCTTTTTCAAGAGGCGCAATTATACTGCGAATATATTAATTGGACTGCGGCGCCGCTCAGCTCGGTGAAAAAGAAATTTATATTTTGGTAATTTATGGACGATCGAGCGTAACAAGCCGCTCTTTCATTCATGCGCTCGCGCGAATTTCGTATACGAGCTTGCAAATTAACATTCAGTCAATTGGATAGAAAAAAACGACGCGAGCGTATCGCCTGTCGAAATTTTCACGGATGGTTAGAGTCGATAAACAACTCTAAAATGCAATGTAGCAGTGTACTACTCTTTCCTCGAGAGCTTGACGAGCCGCTCGCGTGATTATGCGCGAACCTGTGCGACAACGTCGACGAGCTGCCAAACTCGTTCTCGCGTAACTCTCTCGTCTCTTTAGCCACGACCGGTCGTCGTCGTCGTTGTAAGGTAAAAAAGAAAAAGAATAAGAAGAAAAAGAACAAGAAGAAGCAGCATCAGCAACAGCGGCAGCAGAAGCAGAGGAGCTGAACTGTGTGCGTTGCAGCGATAACATCGAGTTTTCGCATTCTCGAAGAGGGGAGAGAGAGCAGCAGCGGACAGGGCGGATTGATGATGCTGCAGGCGAGGAGAAAAATTACCGATGGATGCGAATTGTGGGTCAGGATGGGCTGTGCTTATGCGTGTATGCGCGCATACGTCTATAAAGGAATGCGCCTGACCTCTACCGCGCTTTCAGATTAAACGGTGAAAATTGATTTATCGTTATTGTTATTATCGCGGGAAGTTTAAGCCGTTGCGTTTGTTATTTTCGAGAAAGTTCCAGTGTTATCGCTCTTATGTATATTATACATATAGTTACATGTAGGCGAGAGCGAAGGCGGTGGACGGGTATGAAAAAATATTCGAGGATTAATCAAAATTTTGCTATCGTAAAGTGCTCTCGAACAATGTAAATATATATATATATATATATATATATATATATATATCTACGATAATTTGCATATATTATGCGCTTCTAAAGCGACTCTTGTTCAAACTAAATGGTAGAAGATTTTAATCGTGACGAGCATCTTTAATTTAAGAAATTAAAAAAAAAACTGCCCAGGGCGCACACACTCACTCAACTCCTTTTCCATATAGTTAAGCGGTTCTTTTTTTCCTCCCTTTTGCGCAAGAGTCGTGCGCGATTCCCCAATTAACAACGTCGAACGCATTTTTGCAAGTATACGGGGGAAAAGAAAAATATTGCCGGACTATTCCGCAATATCATCCAAACATAGACTTTTACGGCTCAACTACAAGGCTTCCTGGCGATTCTAATGCGACACTTAATCCCTCGCGCAATCGGCCGAGATTTCCGCAGTAGTTTCGGGACGAAAGTCTCCCGCGAATTCCTTGGCGGTATCGCGATTATGCGCGGATAGTCCATTGATACTCGTTTTCTCGAATGCTTACGTTAGGTCGTAAATTTCATTCTTCAAGAATTTTTAATTACTTTAAAGATGTACAGACGAGTATTGCTTTGGCGAGCGCGCGCTCTCTCAACCATTTTTGACCTGTCATTAACTGCACGGCTTTCTCGCGCGCGTGCACTGCTGATTTGCGTATGAATATTCATTACAAAATCGTTGCATCACTGAGTAAACTCAGAGTTTTTTAAATTACGCCATGCCAAGAGATGGTTCTTCTTTTTTTTCCTTTTCTAAACACTCTCGTAAACGCACCGTAAAAAAAAGATAACGACAATAAGGCACGACGGATTTGTCCGTAGGTGACTTTTGAAAAAGTCTTAAGATACCCACGTAGGAGAAAGAGAGACTCTTCGATGTACGATGTACAATAGTACGCATACCCAAGTCAACACTGACTCGTACGGATAAAGTCGACACGTAACTTTTCCAAAAATCATTGTCTATATAATATATACTGTACGCGAGATGAAAGAAGATCAACACGACATTCCGCCCGTCTTGTTTATTTATCTAGGCCGTGGGTGTGGATTCAAGGACAAAGGAGCACAGATTCATTTCAAAGATCCAGCGCTTATAGAGAGATGAATTTTCTTTTAGTGCGCGCATGTATCTATGTGCACACTATTTAGTAAGGCGAACACGTAACACAATTATACAGCGGTACGTAATGTTTGATTTCTCGACGTATAATAAACTGTATGTTACGATGGTATCCGAGTCGAAAGGAGGAGGAGGGGAAAAAGCCGCTCTGAAAGTCAATTCACTACGATCCCAGGAGATTTTTCCGCAAAAACTGGCCAACCTCGACGCGCTTGTACATATATATATACGCGGGTATGTACCGGCTTCCTCGTTCCAGCTCGCGGATGCACACGCACCGAGACCCCATTGACAAAGAGGGGAAAACGTAACGCGTCGCCGCCGCCGCCACTGCTGTACACGCGAATATAACGAACTACTGTGCAGCGCGCAGTGTATATATATGAGAAAGGTGAAACGCCTCGAGCGATCCCATGGATATGCATTCGTGTGCGAAGGTTAAGGCCGTCGCAGTGGTGTGCTGTAGTAGCTCTCGACTCGAGTCCGATCGATTAAAGTGGCCCGCGAGAGAGTGAGTATGTATGTATACACGTATATACCATATATATCCAAGTGCAGTATGTATAATAAGAAGGTGGCTCCACTCGCTTCCAGGTGAGGTCAGTGCCGATCAGCTGGCAAATCGCCACGACGAAGTATATGAGTTGTTTCCGAGACTTTCCAACACATCATCTCTTTTAATTCCCCTTTATACGCTCGTATATACGAATATATACACACACTCGGTTAACGCGAAGAGCCTAATTGAAGAATAACAAAAGGTTCTTACATCGTTTCCTAGAGCGATTTCTATTCTAATAAAACTAACGGTAACAAACCCCCGTAATTTCTCTTTCGAGTTTATTCCTCCTAAAAAAGAGGCACCTCCACACTGTTACCTCCGTGTCTCGGTAAATGAAGTCAATAACCGACCTACGACAATCAAAGAATGTGAATCCTTCCCCTCGCGTTCGCAATTTTCCCATTCTCTCTCTCTCTCTCTCTCTCTCTCTCTCTCTCTCTCTCTCTTTCTTGTATGTGTGCGCGCTCGTCCTCGCCCTTTCGTTCCGCTTTTTAACGCCGTTCGTCCGTTCATTCACTCGCGGCGACAGCAACTACACGAGAGACGGAGGAGGAGGAGGAGGAGGAGGAGGAGGATTGGCCTACACGTAATCACGCACACAAGACGGCTTCGTTATCTTTAGAGCGTAGAGCTCTGGGAGCGTAAAATAGAATATACCGAGGGAAGAGTAGCTCTTTAACTAATTTACAATTTTTTTTTCGTCGGTTCGCGTGTTCAGCTTATTTCGCGCTCTTACAAGTAATGCACTTATAGACGAATGAGAAAAAAATGCAATGCCACCTGTTCAATTATAGCAAAGTCTATTATATTTACGAGGTCAAAGAGTATGCAAGCCGCGAATTCGCGAGGTGCAAATTGTCGATTGCGCAGTCCATTCTGACCTGAAGTATAAGAACAGCCGCCCCGCATTTGTGTGATACCAGGTGCGCCCGCCCGAATGCCAGTAAATCCGCAATGACCCGTGGCGCACCCCCTGATACAGGAAGTATAAATACATCAAACCTTACGGCTTCCCCTCACAATGCTCGCGATAAGTACATATACGGATATATATACACAACAGTGTTATGTGGAACGAAGGGCTCGAGTGAGCAGAAGGTTTATGTCGTTGTCAGTAAGGTTTATTGGCATAGTTACGAAGTTAATTCGGAGGATTTAAAATGGAACGTATGCTCGCTGCGAACGTATGACTGCGGTTTCGATTAAATTTCGTTAGGGTGGCGTGTGCGCTACTGCTTGCATTTCGAATTAGAACACGGTGTGTCCTGGCAATAAAGGAGATTGAACTTCTGATCCTTGTGCTAATCATCTGGATTTGCGGTACTTTTCCTGATTATGCTTTTCTGGCGAAAGTTATCCATCTACAGTTGAAAATGAAGCTAATTTTTCACATAATTTATGAACGACAAAACATGGGCAATATTTTTCTTTTACACTTGTGTCAAACAATCTCTTTGTAACATCGGAGCAGAAGTGATGAGCCGTATCCGAAGATACTTAAAAAGCTCGATAAACGGATGGACTCTGCGCAGTAAGTAGCTTCCAGCCAAGTATAGCAGTAGCTAGGCAAGACACAGCAGAAGGCACTGACCTAATCGCTCGCTGAAATCGTCGAAGTTGTTGTCACAGGACCTTGGCACGAAAGTTCAGCACCAGCAGCCATCTCTCGGTGCAACCCTCCTCCTAACAGCAGTAGCCGGCGGCGGTGGCGGCAACAGTGGCCACCAACACACCGCGTGTGCAGCAACAGCAGCAACAAAAGGATAAGAAGGCGAAGTAAGGGCCGAAATAAAAAAACAGCACTAGCACCACAACTTGTTACTATACAGCACAGAACACCGGCGATAGGTTCTCTCTCTCTCTCTCCTCTCTCTCTCTCTCTCTCTCTCTATATATATATATATATATATATATATATATATATATGTGTGTGTGTATATATATGTATCTCTTTTTCTAGTTTAGTATGATGCACAAACACAAAAGCACCCCCGACAACGCGTTTAAGCGCTGCAACGCGCAATTGTATGTAATACAACTAATATGCCACTTTCTGTTTTGAAGTCACGCACACACTTTAAATAAAATAATAATCATTCTATTGTCATACGTCGTGTGCCACTGCTTATCGCGTAATTTATTTATTATTTTTTATTATTATCACCAAAAAAAGGAAGAAAAACAATTTACTATGAGCTCACAGCTGAGCTGTGTACACATAAATAAGAGTCAATGATCGCGCGACGGTATACGGGAGAAGACTGACTGTATAAAGAGAGAGACGCACGTGACTGCACTGCAGGCTCGGTGCGCGCGCGTCGAGCGAGGATCGGATACTGGCTGTAGCGACTTGGCCAAGCGGTCGGGAACCCCGCGAGAGAGGAGAGTCGCTGCTGCATGCTCCCTACCACATTGAGCTCGCGCTGCAGCCACCACCTGGGTTACTGCTGCTGCTGCTGCTGCTGCTGCTGCTATGCTGCTCTTGTCCCCCCACCCCTTTCTACCGCTGCTTCGGGTTCTTTTTCTTCATCTATGGCTTTTTTGCGTTGCCGCTGCTGCGCTTCTTCTTCTTCTCTGGCTGCTGATGCTCCTTTGCTCGTATGTTGTCTATCTACTAGCGCGAGAAAAGTCGATAGTAAGGAGATACGGTTTATTTTAGAATAATTTCGAGGGTCAGGAAGGTCGTTTCTTGGGATATTCGTCTTGTTTACTGGATATTATTATGTCAGTCATTTTTTAGGTGACCGGAGAAAGTTTTTTTTCGACTTTTATGTAATACTAATAAAGCTCAGTTCAATTAACGAGTAATAGTGCACATTCGAATGAGAAAGTATAAATTTACTTCGATACTTGTTTATTTTCGCACATGGATTTATTATTTCTTGCGTATTCCGGGAATCGTTCAATTCGATATTCAATTATAATCGGACAACTCGTATTAGGTATATACTACATACATCTAATTTCAACCAGAAATTTCCTTGAAACAATTTAGAATTCTTGACAATCAATGACAGTTACGCGGTATTTTATTGACAACGATCTTTATACAGCACGTATTTGCAAATGCACTTTCAACAATAAATATTCTCGCTACAAGATTTACTTTAATGAAGAGTCAAATGTTATCACTCTCGTAAGAGAGTCGAGGCCGCGCTCGGGCAACACAAAACAAAACGACTGAATTTCACCGAGCATATGAATAATAACTCAATTTCCCCATTGAGGAATGCAATAAATCACACATCCAATTAAATTTTTTCGACAAAAGCCCATACCGCGTCTCGTTTTCAAGTAGTTACGGAGCCACTGAAAAATATCTATGACAAAACCACAATTGTAGCAAGCTACCTTTTCAGTGGATTGAAAATCCTCTGAGCACTATAATAGAGAGCAAATAAACAACGTCTCCCTTGAACTACCACCATAATGCCAGTCCACTCCGCCCCCGCAACTCATATATATAAATATATATATATATATATATATACACATGCGCAGCTGTGCTTAGTCTCGCGAGGAGAGGGAAGATAATCTCGCTCTCACTTTATCCTCTGTATCCCATCCACTATACAGCCACACGGTAAACGTGGATGACTCTGAGTCGCCAGTCAGCTGTGCGTCCGGTGCTTTTCCGCGTTCTGGACATTGTTTTCGCGTTCGGCTTTGTTGTCGTCGGGGTATCCCTTTTTTCTACACTGAATACCGTAGAGACACATCCTCTGCGAACTTGGCTTATCGATGGAGGCTGTGAGATTTTCTATTTTTTTTCCTCTTTTTTTATCTTGCTTATGCGACAGACCTTTTTACTTGTCGGGCGCTTTGAACTTTTACACCGTGCGAGCTTGCTCAGAGAATTGTTAACGCTTGAATTGTCTAGATTCCGATATTTGCTGACGATGAGGGATTTTCTTGTAAAATATTTCTTCGAGGTAGCAGACTAATTAATCGATGGTGTTTTTTTAGTTTTACCGGAGTGGGCGCATTCGAAGCATAGTTGCATTCATTATTTTCCGAATAACATTATAATTCGAATCTAAATATAGTTTTGTTATTTACGTAACTCTAGGTATATAGGTAACGCGCGTATGCGCTTGTAATATCGTTCTGTTAGATAATGTTAACGTGACCTTTTTGTACTGTGACGTGATTTATTGCCATAACATAATAATCTACTAATAATCACCCATTGAATTGCTCGCGACAAAAGATCGAAAAACCATTTCAATTTCCACAAAGGCTGATGAAAGAGTCTTGATTCGTAACGATTAATAAACATTGTTAATTCCAAGTCGAAATATCGAAGTAAAATAATCAAACGCCACCGAGAAAAAGCACCCAGTATTTATGTAACTTTCGAGTACGTTGAAAAGTTCGACTATATGCATTATGCTATAGAAGCAAACGAGACGATTAATTTTTTCTCTCTACGAGGTATATTGAATCACTCAATAATTGACAGACACCGATCTAAATAAGCAGTCAACGCGAGATCGATCTGAAGCATTTATAAAAGTTGCCGCGTCACTCTCTCAAAAGAAAAATTCAAAATATTTCACTTGGACACTTTTTTCTGCTCTTCTCATCACAGCTAACGCTCAATTTATCAATTATGATATATTCGTATCAGAACAGAGAGATAGGATCGAGTACTGTCAATCACAGTCATACATAATACTCGAGTGTACACAGGTGCAGTGGGTAAGAAAATGATCGATGCGAGTCCACGCTGCTGCTGTGTTTCATAATATTCACACGTGTCCGCTCAGTCCTCGTATTATATTACGCGCTATGTAGAAGCAGAACAAATCTCATTGTGTTTGTACTTTTCAATACACTGTTTCAAAATATCGAAAGACATCCACAAATCCACTATTTCTTATTGCAAAATAAATAGCCGATAGAATATTCTCAGTTTTCGCGAAACGTGTCTAGTATACCTACGTATACGGTATAGGTATACGTACAACGACATTCTTCCAAAGAGCAATCTACATTTCGCTCGAAAGCATGCGATGCACGAGAACAAAGCAGCTTCAATTTCAGAAGGCAACGGACTCGAAATTACAAATCAAAGAAAAATAAAGTTTCAGACGGTATAAGACTGGGAAACGGGGGTTGTTTGAGATGGGAACCTCATCTTAGAACGCGACGTTGTGAATATATTATGTACAGTGTTTATGTATATATTATGAGCCCGCACAAATTTCTTTCTGTTGAGGAAAATATCACCCGCAGTCGCCAACGACGACGTTCTCAGGCTCTTGATCCCTTCCTTACGTAATCCAAGATATTCCAGACGGCGCGGAGCGTGGATGTTGTGAAAAGAATATACACATCCAAAGTGCTTCTGCAGCGGCAAATACAGACGAGGTAAAAAAGAACAGAATTGAATTACGAGAGTCACGATCGCCGTCTGCGATGTTTGTTTGCGTGTGTCGATATATGAAAATTTTTCTTTCATGTTTTTCGTTCAAGTAAACACGCATTACCAAATCAGCCTTTACTTTAAGTTCCTTTTTTCATTATGAAGCTATTTTCTAAAGAACAGATCCGACTGTTCCTGTCCCTTTCACACAAATATACATGCAACATCCAACCATAGCATTGCTACAATCTCCCTCTTTTAATAATTACTCCCGTCGCTTCCTGCGTCCCTTGCCCTTTTTCTTCCTCGTTTTAGCTTCTTTTTTTATCCTCATTGTCTACCGCCAAACCGGCGATTTTTCATTGCGTCACGCTCGTATAGCTATACATATACGCAACCAAGTTCTCGGGAGTCAGTAGACGTTTTGGATTAGCTAGCTTCCGGTGGGTGGTATAACCAGAGTGCTTCCAACGAGACCTCCAAGTCGCTGCTGTGCGAGCTTGGAAAAGAAATGCCGCTCGCGCGCGCACGCGGGTGAAAGAGAAAGGGAAAGGAGTAAGAGAGAGAGAGACAGAGAGAGAGAAGAGAGAGAGAGAGAGAGAGAGAGAGAAATAAAAGAGACGGAGGGCGCGGCGTGCGAGGAGAGCAAAAACAGAGCAGGAGCTGCTCTCATGGTAATGAGCACGTGTCGAATTTGTAGAAGCTTGCTTTGAACGCTAAACGTATTTTATGAGATATCGGGTTTAAAAACTTGAGCATTTCATTTAGAATTGAAATTGCGAGAATGTAAAATCAATCTATATTTTTTATTTTACAGCCGTTATATTCTACTTCAAAAGAATTATAAAGGTAGGTAAATAAAAAAAGGAAATGAAAGAAAAGAATCAATTGCCTTGCAGCTGAAAGAATCGGAAGACACTCGAGAAAGCGTTGCTAAGAGGGTGTTTTTCATATGCTAATGCTTCTGGTCCGGACATTTCAAGTCGAATTACCGTCGAGTCGAGGACGACAAAAAAAAGGATCCGCTTCCCCGACGAATACGGAATTGGCGCGCGTCGAGTGTTTGTCGAGGATTTTCGTTCACTTAGTTGTAATAACACTCGGTCCAATAACGAAATTCCTTTTTACGCGCGAGAGACCAAAACGGACAAAGTATCTGGACGGAAGATGATGAAACGGACAAAGAATTCGATAAAATTCCTGCTTAAGCGAATAAGTTTTGCAAGTAGTTTCAACGTTCCATACTATTTTACGAGTTTGAGGAAACGATTATTACTATTCTTTGAATGTCTCTATATTAAAAGTTTGGTGACTATTTCAGGGACACCTATTGTTCACGAAGAGATATGTATACCAAGAAAGTAACACAATAAAGTTGAACAACTTCGTGTAACGATTTGGATAGAAAAGTTCGATAAATTTCCAAGGAAAGCCCAGACTTCTGGTCAAGAAATAGAACCGCACATTATGTTCTCATGCAAACGACGGTAAAATTCTCACTCGCACCTTGGATCTGAGTTTAAATAAACGCTCGCTCGCGAGTTTATCCGCGACGGATCGCGGGTAGTTCCGACTCTCCCGCTGGTGGCTCTTAAACCGGCAAGTAGTTTCGGTCGTTGCGGCGAAACTCCCGTGCTAGTCGGTGCCTCGCCTGACCTATACCCTCGCCACACTACATTTGCATACGTACACGCGACTGACCTGGGCGAAAAAGGAAACGAAGATAATACTAGCTAGCGCATCGATTTGCTGAATTTGGAACTGAGAGCGAGAGAGAAAGAGAGAGTATTTGCGTATCGCATGCATAAGTATATTTCTTTTGACCCGATTCGACGATTTATACGTACTTGTACGTACATCTGTTTACACAATTCGGAGATTGGAATATTTGCAAAATATTGGGCAAATAGATAAACAGTTTGATCTTGTTCAAAGACAAGGAAAATCGTGTCTTCCAACTATATAGACAAGCAAACTCGACGAAGAGTAAAAAAATCTCGTTTTCCGCGTGTAGAAGCTAGCTTATTTGAGGTCAAGAGTGGCGTCTCTCCACTACGTACCTCGATCAAGTTCATAAAGCCGACCGCAGCAGCGCGAGAACATGTGCACGCCGAGGAAGAGAGAAGAACGAGGTGAACGCGCGCACCTTTAATTGCCTTTTGCGGTTATTGAGGTTTTTCCTGCCGCTCGCAGCTATATACACACATATGCGTGAGCGAGAGAGAAAGTTTCCGACTTTGATGAGGCTTCACTTTTGTCGATTTTTTTTATATTCCTTGCTTCCTCCTAGCAGTAGTCGAGAGCTGATTCGACGATATGACGAGCTAGGCGTTGAGTCTACGTGACGAAAATAAACGAGACGCGAGAAAAGAGGAACTTGATGGACGAGGTGTAGTTATACGCGAAAGTCACTAAATTAATATAATTCAAAAAGTCGTGACTTGACTATTCGATATTGTCTCTACTGTCGGAGGGATGCGGAGTTTTCTCTAGATAGTTTTTAGAAAACTATATAGAGAGTACGATGAAATCTGGAGAATAAAAAAGATAGCCGTTTAGAGGAAAATCGTGAAATTAAATTGGCTTCGTATGCGCTCTTATTTTCAGCCTTTATATCAGATTAAATGTCTACTTTTCGATTTTTCATCTGATCAAACGACGGTAAATAGATGTTATAAATTATATTTTCTGATTTTACAAGCGTACTTTTAATGGGCATAGATTCAACATTGAGCAACCCATCGCAAATGGAGATAAACATAAACATATGGTATTTAAAATGTAAATTGGCTGAATTAACATCAGCAATTTCGAGTTAGTTGCGAAAATCGTAATTGATACTGATGTCTAATTGTAATAAGTACGCAATTAGACATATACGCATTACCGGTGATTATCGCTGTTCAAACGGTAAATATAGAATTGTATAGCGGAGCTTCGACGTTCACACCCGCACCACTGCATTTTTCAATGAGAAAAATAATTTTACCTTCAATCGTTTATTTTGCGATAAATATTTCGTATTGCTCCAGTTGTAACGCTGGAACTGATGAATCACTGCATCAGCATTTAAGACTGGATCGAAGAAAATCTTAATTTTCCAGTTGTAAGATACAGGTTTTATAAAGCTGCAAATGCCGACGTAAATCCGAAAAACGAAAGCGAGAAAGACTTTATTGTTATTGAAGTTGAAAAAGTTACGCTGCAAATCATCGAACCTGATAGCATTGAAGAACATCCTGCAATGCCGTTGCTATTGTAGTTCGATCAAATTAATTTACGGTACGAGACAGAAAGTGCCGATAGCTATTGTCTCGTGATGACGAATTGCAAGTGTAAATGGCCTCGTGGAAAGGTCACGGGAGGTACCAGGGCAGCGAATTACGTAACAGCCACAAGACTGGTAACAAAAGGGAATGCAACGTGTGAGCCATTTGGATTGTTAAAAAATCTACTTGGTCGTCTAGAGAAATACTTGGAGCACCTAACAGCATCGTACAAAATTAGAACATTTCGATGTCGATGAAATATACAATAAAAAGAGAAATATATAATACAGCGTTTCTCCTTGTCGATTACACGCGTTAAGACACTCGATTCTAATGCATTTCGTGAATGCGGTTAGTACAGGTCTTTAATTATCACATCCTCGCAACATCCTTGAAGCATTTACATAATTATCGTACGATTAATTATCTCTTTATCACACTTTCTTCTAAATGAATCGATATGAATAGACCGAGAGTAAGAGATGAAAAATTGAAAATACATGAATTATATTCTAAATGCCTATTGCAATCGAATAAAAATAATCCGATAACATTAGAGGCAATGAAAGTAAAGATCTCACTCATTCACGCAACATAATAAATAAATTGATCGTAGCACTGTTGTTAAATGTGTCATTCACTCCGAGTCTATAATAATAATGAATGCGCAGTGAAACTCCTCGGAAATCTCATAAATCAATCTAAATACTCGAAGCGATTTTCAGGCGTGAATTCACGTATGACGAAAACGAAAACTATAGACTTGAGCACACCTGAGCGGAAATCTCCTCGGTAGATTTAGCCCGAAGCAGATTCGTATAGAAGTCTCAAGCGCGCACATTGTAATCGACTCGCGAACGCACTCGCGTTTGATGCGCAATTAATCCATCGCGCGTCGCTTGCCCCGCCTGCGGTGAATAATGCATAAACACGCTCTCGCTAGTGCGAGAGGAAGACGCATTCGACGAGATGGCGAGGTGTATACGTAACGTACGAAACGACTGATAAATGCAGCCGATATAAATACGAGGGAGAAGTTGCGGAGGCAAAGGTGTGCGATTGGTATTCCGAGTACCGTTGCTCCTTGAGCTTGAATTCTTATTATCGCAATGGCAGAAGATGACTGCTTTATTTACCGAGAAGGAATATCGGTAAGAGTTCGCTTAAATTCGTTTAGCTCGAATCTATAGCGTCGAGAAGAAATTGCACTTCGGCGTACGGCGCGAGTTTATACCGCATAAATTCTCGGAAATTCCGATACGGGATGTATACCGTAGTGTCACATACTATAAGGGAGGCGCAAAATATAACTTGCGCGCGCGCGGAACTATATACGCGATAAATAAATCTCCAGGATATTTAGGGTCTCGCGCGAGCGATTAAAAGGCCGCCCGGAGTTTGTCTTGGCATGCCGTGGCTTTATTTTCCCCACCTATATTAGCTTCTGGCATAGTATAGACTCTCGCGTGTCAGCTGAACAGTTTTAAGTGGGTTAAGACTCTCTGTGGGTTGTGTTGCTGCCGTTGGCCGAGCTGGAGTTCAGAGCCGCGTTCCTGGCTTCGATATACTAATATGTCGCTGCAATGCGGTTATTATGCAATCTTCGCTTCACGTGCACGCGCCTCAGGAGTAGATGCGTATATTTTCAACGCTCCGAGCTTCAATAAGCTAGCTTGCGTATTACGTACACATATATCTGTATTTTTTTATAGATAATTTATACGGAATAACTTTTTCGATGCGACCGCTTTTGATGTATCGCATTAAAACGTGCACAAACACACGTGAAAGGGTTACTTTCACGTGAACGCATGCGTACGCGCGCGCGCGATATGTACATAATAAAATCGTCGTAAAGACACTTAAAGATTTACGCACAAACTAGTTAAAACGTGCTTGAGAAACTTTTACAATGCATAAGTACGCTCTCGCTTTCACGTTAACTTTTCATTTCGAACGTCGAACGCACGCCGCAAAATCTACGTTTTCGTCTGCGATAATACAGGCCGCACTGTTCGATTTCAATAAAGTCCACTTATTGCCTTATACAGCGACTCGTCGAAATTGCATCATTACGAGGCAGACAGGCGGGAGAAACTGCTGGGCCAGGATTTCTTTACAGTTAAAAGCAGCGGAATCGCACATCCAATAACAAAAGCCTCTCGGCGAGCTTTGTCTCTACTTACTGTCGTCGACAAATCATCGGATTCCCGTCATTCGCTAGCACGATGTATTCCACCGAGGGAATCGTTACTCCCGTCGCGTGCGCGAAAACCAGTCAGTCACGTATGTGCTGCGGAGCGAGCGCGAAAAGTCGATCTAATCGCTCCCGCGACTCTCCTTGCGGCGATTGAATTCCGAGGAGAAATTGGAATTCTCTGGGCGCGCGAGCGACGAAAGTTTTTTTTTATTTTCATTTTAATTTTTGCTTTGTTCTCGATCTTGGAAAATCCCCGGAGCGATTACCTTTACGTTTAACAATAATCACCCAGTCATCAATGAAGCCGATGTATATCTCGTAAAAATTAACGTGTATATACCGTAAAGAAAAATAAAATTATCGTGTTATTACCATCGCCGACATTAGTTTAACTCGAGCAAATTGGTCGCGGTTGGTAAATTCGTATACTCATAAGAAGTACGTCGTGTTTAGAGAAAATCCCGTAGACCATGGATGCAAGTACATAGAGCAGAAGTAGCAATAGCGAATATTTGACGAGCTCGGATGCATTGTTCGCTTATCCATCTCGCATCGAAAATCTCACGCTGCTGTTGCCGCTGTCTGGAAGCCAAGCTCTTACGGCAACAATCGCAATTACAACTCAAACACGCTCCCAAACATCGGCACTTAGCACTGAATCATCATACCAGCGTGAAACCACCTCCGGAAGATTGCTATCGATAGAGCGCCTCTAGCTATATACGTGTGGCGTATGCAAACAAACCCCCGCCAATAACAATAATCGATCCGATCTCCAACGTCGCACAACAGATGCGAATCTCGGATTATTGCAGCCCCGAAAAGTATCTCAAACCCAATGCGGTATCTGTGTACTCTGATGCTGCTACTGCTGCTGTTGCTGCTGTTCCACCGATCGACGAATTATGGTAATGAAAAGCGGCGTGTGCTTGACGTTGCCGATCGCGGCTTCCGATTGTAACCGCGTGTACCGCTCGCTGCAGGACGACAAAATATGCGAATAAAGCTCATTGGACATCGCTTTTAATGGCTGGTGAAAGTTTGCGCGTAGGAGGCTGAGGTCATTTGGCGGTACTTTGCTACGTTTTCTATACACGCTTGATCTGGATTTCTTTTTCGGGCAATATCGATACTCTTTTTGAAAAAAGCTTTGTACTAGTTATTGGAATTCGTTCAGCTGTGTCGGTTTCGAAAAACAACCCTCGTAACATCGTGAAATTACGCGCTCCGACAAATACGCAAATGCCTCGAGATATAAGCTCGGCTACAAGATTCGCGACATTAGCCCGCCGCGAACATGAGATAAAGCGAATCTCTTCGGCGACCACGTGTCTGCCGCGCCTCTCGTTTGCCTTTTATCGTTCATCGTATTCGCCTAGCGGATTATATGCTGTTTGTATACTCTTTCTCTCCACATCTCTAAGCGGGCGCTGCACATTAGCTAAGCGGAAAAACGTCGTTCGAGTAATGATGTCGATAAAACGTATGATCGAAACGATG
This sequence comes from Apocrypta bakeri, assembly GCA_018906985.1. Taxonomy (NCBI): domain Eukaryota; kingdom Metazoa; phylum Arthropoda; class Insecta; order Hymenoptera; family Pteromalidae; genus Apocrypta; species Apocrypta bakeri. The sequence continues at coordinate 5,602,118 of JACCIA010000003.1, forward strand.
GGATATAAATATAAAGCGCATTGTGCGCCAAACGCGACACAACTGTAACAATGAAAATTCGTGAGCTGGATCGCGATCGACTAGGGCTCTTGCGGATAGTTTTATGAGCGATCGTATGAAGAATTCGTGCAAAAATCGGCGACGGAGGTTCTCATGTGCCGGTGAGAGTCTATATATCATATATGTATATCTACGAGTGCAACTTTCAGGCGAATTGTTTTGAGCGCGACTTTTACTCTCGGCATTGCATTGAACGACCATATAGACAAACACATTTAAAAACTAGTTATATCTCTTCGCGCCAATCCATTGAGCACGAGACTATTTAACGCTAAAAAAAGAAAGCATTACGAATGCGAGGGCAACGAAAGCGTATACGCGCAAAGTTAAAGCTTTTACTTTTTCGGGCTGAAGAACTTATCATTTGGAAATCTCTAAACGAGCAGGAGAGGTGCAAGTGAAAATCGGCAGTCGCAGCTCCGAAAAATGAGCGAGTCGCGTGCTCGTTTTTCGCGTCCTTTCCTCTTTTTTCGCCCGATAAAAAGTTGCTTTCTCCCGCTTCTCCCAACGATTGCGTTCTTATCTAGCGAATTTCGCGTGCTTCACTTTTAACCCTACTAAAATGTACTCTAAATCATTCGAAGTAACGAACGGGGAGCAATTAAATGTGCGCAGCTCCGGCTTCGTAGCGAACTTTTCGCGTCAGCTGCAATTGAGATTCGAATTTCCTTTCTTTTTTTTTAAATTATTGTTTGCGAGGAATCTCGCAAGTTAAAGCTCTCAATGTTTTCGCTTTAATCGTAAGGGTCGAATATGAACGAAGGAATATAATATATTGATTCATATTTTAATTTTCGTTCTGACTGTAATCTTAATAGTCACACACGCGTGTACAGGGTATATTATAGGTGTGTTTATAGTTACTTAGACAAAAAAGGTTGCGAAGTTGCAGCAATTACCTGTAACAAAAATAAATTGAACGATAAGTTACGTAATTATTACCTGCTCGCATAAATTAATAAAATACGCATTAAAACGTCGATGTAAACATTCAAATTTGTTCCCTTTCTCACAATACAATGCATCTTGCATTATACATATACACGATTAAAAAATATATTTCTACGGTTATGTATCCGCAATAAATTTTATTTATTATGATCCAAGACGTTTAATACTGATCCACAACCCTGCGCGAAAATGATTAGGCTATAAAGTACGCTAATGACAGATTGCTTCGCAGCTAACCGAAATACTTCCATATACAGTAAGCGCAAGTAGTCGAGTATATACATAAGAATAATCATTTTTAATTATCCGATGGAAATCGCTTACTAAATCATGTATTATCAATTTGGAAGACAAACAAGGAAGCTCCTCGATTAAAAAAAGAGACGAAAATGAAAAGGAAAAAAAAGTAGTGTAGAGAGTGCCGGGCAAAAGCGCGAGCAATAAATTCCCAGACATCAATTTAAAGTAACAATCCTCGAGTACTGGTTTACAGTTACTCCTTGAATGAAGCATCCTTCATCCAGTCTTCCTCATTCACGAAAGCAGAGAGCAGTGCAACAGCACCACTCTCCCGCTGCATTCCCGTTCGATTTCACTTGTGATCGGTCCTGCCGAGAAGACGGGAAGAAGAAGAGACGAGAGTAAGCAGAAACAACGCGCGAAAGACGAGAGAAACTGCTTAAATCGACGCGTATATAAAGCAGATTCGAAACGACTGGCCCCATGAGGATCTCGCAGTGGGAATCTTCGATTAACTGGTTCTCGTGACGTGCGTGAATCGATTGCATGCGAAATATTTAACTTTTTTTTCGTTTTCTGTGAGGTATTACTGTACTTAATCAATTTTAAGTAGCCGAGTATACGATTTTACTTTATTAAGTTCGGAAAAGATTACAAAGTTTTCGTATCTTTTGCAATAATTATAATACTGATTCTTATTTCAACGATGAGAGAGAAAATATTCCTTAATGGAATATAGTGGATATGCAGGGATCACACAAGGAAGAAACGCGTCTCTGCACTGAAATAACGTCCCTTTGTTGAAGCATATGGACAAATACGAAGTGGTTTGTTTACTTAGGATGGGATAACAACTTACCGGTGAACGACACCCGATTTCGACGAATCGAGGGGGCGGATAAACGTACGGTTTTCACACGCCTTTCACAGGAATTAAACGTATCAATAAAGTTTTGTACAAGAGTTAGGAGTAAAATCAATTTTATCGGAACAAACGTCGTACAGATGCTGAAAGTAGCCGTCGATTCCTGCTTCAAAACTCATAAATCAAATACAAGAAGCTAAACAATTCGTCATTGAAAATTAAAAAAAAACGTTCAACTCCAAAACATTTAACAATTTTGAAGTTGACCGACGAACGTTCAATTCACTTATCCAAGATTGGCCATTTATCTAACCCAAAGCTTCTCACGTTTCTCCTTTTTCAGACTCAATTACCGACTGGCAGCACCCGCATGCCGACAAAAAAAACATACGCACACACACATGCAGAGGGTGGATAAAATCGTCGATAGCGACGGACACACGGACATTCGATCGTTCAATCGAGTGACTACTATACTCGGCTCTTCACAGGAAGAAGCGGCGGCACTCGGCTTTATTAATCGACGAGCCCGCGTATATGTACAGTGTTCATCTATAAATAAGAGACGATCTCCGCCGACCATAGAACGTCTAGACGAGCGCATAAATAACGCTTTTGTGTACGGCGTATGTGTATAGTAGTGGGAAATGAAATGCTGGCGGCGAGAGAGCATTCTACGCGGTCTCGACCAAAGGAATGTTTTCATCGCAGAGCAGATTATAATTTTGAATGTGTTTGTGCAACTTTTAATTCATATAATTATATTTTTGTTTGCGCAAAATTTTATCTCAAACCAATCGTCAGAAATTATAGTACCTGGCTATCGAGTTTGCGTAAATTTTAGCACGAATTTTAGATACCAAAATTAATAATGAAATCGAAAATTTAGATAATCTAGAAATAGTAAACGATAATGTCAAGAGATACGTATGTTAGAAACGTAAAATAATTGTGTATGAATTTTTTTTTAAAAGTAAGATTAAAAGGTAAACACTAAAACATTACCAGGAGTTCGTTGGGGAACAAAAAACAATTTATTCCCTCCATAATTATGTAGAAAATAGAAACAATAGAAAAATAATAGTGCCAATTAAGGAATAATTGTACACCTATGTAATAATAACCACCATAGATATTTTGTTTGTGTTAATAAATAGTGACCCTCGTAAGGGCCGTCAAAAATTGCCGTAGCCGTTGGTATTTCACAACGTCTTGGCGGGGTATTGGTAAAAGTTTTCAACTAGCAATAATCGCACCTCGGTAGAACCTCATTGGTTACGATATCGCCACTGCGCAAAGCTAAAGAGCTCGACTCTGCTGGTGCCTTATGCACCTTCTACATCACTGTATCTCTAGAGTGTTTCGAAAACTCCCCTCGCGGCCACCTAGCGGCCAAGCGCGCAACCGATCAATGCGGGGAATTCGAACTCGACGTCTGCGCGCGCAAACAGCGCCGCGGCAATTTCAATATCGGGGTAATCACTTTTTAAGCGATAAGACGGAAGAAAATATTTTTGATGTTAATTTAAAAATTGGGTGACTGTAGAAATGAATTCATAAATTAATGTATACGAGATGTACACGCGATGAAATATTAATTAATCGTTTGTTTATATCGCAATTAAATTACACGCATTCGGAAAAGACGTTCTGCATGTATTTGCATTGCAATCTACATACTTGACATCAGTAATTGCTTATATAACAATAACAGTATTTAAAAGTTTGTAACGGTTCGGCAAACGGTAAAGATGTATGTAAGCGCGTATATTTATATATATATAAATGTAAGCGTACGTATGCGATTGTGTGTTAACACAGTTGCAGACTTGTTTAATCGCAAGGAAACTTGATTTTGAATTAAGTAGCGACACGGTGCATTATTAACACGTTGGGACTCGAGACAGTACATTCGAAGTCAGCTTACGGTACAGAGAAGAAAACGCGCGAATGGTATGCGTACTACCTATTTACATCCATATTGAATGAAATTAATTTTATATACGAAGGCAATTTCTTACCTCGGAACACGTGTTAATATTTACATTAAGACAGACGACAACGCAACTTTTTAGCAATTAATCCTTTAGTTACCGCACACAATACCGGATTCACGTATTTTATAATATGCAACATTCTTTCTGAGAACATACAGTCAGATAAGAAAAAGTAAAAATGCGTCTTCTCGGTAAACAGATAAGATTGCGAATCCCAGGCCACTTATCCTACGAACTTAAAAAGCCCCAGGTACGCTACATTTGCCGTATATAAACGCACACCTCAACGTACAGCAGACTCCTTTAAGAATAAGGCAAATCCAACGCGTTGCTCCACCAATACATGAACATATACATATATACGTATATGTATATGTGTTGACGCTGACGCACACACGATCGCGGGGTAAACTCTTAGCTGCAGCAGACGACGAAACTGCGAGAACTCGCTTCTTCGCGCAAGTTTGATGTTTTCCCTTCTCCCGCGCGCAGGTCCGGTCTCTGTATATAGCAAACCCGCAATCGTCCCCGTCGTCGTCCTCGTCGCGCTCGTTATATATGCGAGACGATGTTCCGGAAGATGTCCAACGTGCCGCGAAACTTTGAACAAGATGATTGTATCTCTCTCGCTCTGGGGGGAGAAAAAAAAGGAGATGTCGGAGGCTCCGATGAAGCTGCGTCCGCTCTCGACTGCAATGTGCCAGGCAACGTGTGCGCTTATCCAAGAGGGAAGTTTCCGTGTTTCTCTTTTTATGCCGAGGTGGCGTAATCAGCGTACATAATACTTATTTAATGGCGATGCTCCGGCGTTGCGTGCGTGAATCATGAATAGAGCTTTTACTTTTTACTGAACTTAATCCAGAACTAATTGTAGACATTGATACATCGTTAAGTCGCGTTAAGTACGGAATTTTTTTAAAATAATGATAATAACAGCTACGATACAACGTAAATAATGATAATAATAACAATTTAGTTCGCAAGATACTTTTTAAGAGACTCGCCGCGCGGTGACACACCTATATATATATAACTCTCAAAGGGAGAGTGAACGCTGTGCCCTTAGGTGAACCACAGACTTACAGCATACAATGCCCGTACACATACACAAATGTCGCAGAAAGACTTTCGCGAGCGTGGGACAATGCGACCTTCGCATGAGCCTCGGATAAAAAAAAACGAGCGGTTGTCTCCGCGTTCGCAGATGCAGGCAACTGGGTCGCGCGAGCAGTAGGCCTCTCCAATTAAGAAAAACGGACTCGCCGCTCTACAGCAGGGAAATGATCCGGTGTGTAAAGAGCGATCCTGAAACGTGATCCACGATCGGAACTCGTCTCTCTCTCTCTTTCTCTCTCTCTCTCCCTTACTCTAAAAAATACGACGTTTGCTGTGTACAGGTATATTTATAGGACTGAACTGTGAACTGTGACTCTGTGTAGGAGAGATAGGATTGCAAAAACTTTTCCTCTCGCTGGATGATGGGATTTCTTTGTGTTTGTGTGCGACGATGATTAGAAAGAAGGGAATGAGGATGATTAAGAGATAAGTGGTCACGGTTATTAGAGACGGACTTTCGACGCTTTGCGGTTCGTCGGGATTTCGAGAGCGAGAGCGAGAGCGAGCGAGCAGGCTTGAAGCTGTGTTTCTCAGTGCAGCTCTTAACGAGAAGATTAATTACATGCGAAAGCTCGCGACAGTCGATATCTGAGCGTTAATTAATGCTCTGTGCATATATACTCGTACTTTTAATTGGCACAATTGGTAACGCTTATCTATTTGAAATATATAAGGCTTGTAATAAATTATGCAATAAAGGTAAACAAGAATAATAAATGATAATACTAAAGTAAAAAGAGCACGCACTACCGGTAACAGAATAATATTTACTACTATTTACACACCCGAAACATTTGAAATTCTCTCATTGTATCGTGGGTGCAGTATAACTTAAAAAGAGAATCGAGGAAGCTCATTAAAATAACACCGTAACGCGGCGAAATATTCTTCCCAAGCTATCCTAACGCAGGTGCTTATTACGGGCGCTTGCGGGCTTAATGCGGTGCTTCCTCCAGTACATCAGAGCGGCGCTGCGCACGTGTAGGGCAGATTGTTTGATGTTTTTACGGGAAAATCGTGGCTGGTGGGAGAACCTTTGGTAAAAGGAATGAGAAGCGAGATGTGCATACTTCGCTTAGGAAACGTTGCCGAGAAATTTAGATTTATTGAGTCAAGTATTTTAACTTTCAAATATACACAGAAAATATATCACGAATGAAATATTACATACGATAAAAATAACATTTTTATGCATTAATCGACGAGCTTTTGAAATTAGCGTCTATTCGTCAAGCAGACTTGATTTCTCAAAAGAACGCTTTGCCAACTTAGCTCAAAGGCGTTAATGAACAGCTAGTGTTTTCAGCGAGTCAAAAGCTATTTCCGAGAATCGGTGGGATATATCGGTGGGATATTCAACTCTTATTGAAAAGTATTCGAACACGGACTATATATAAACAATTAATATGAAATTGACAATTACCATGAAATGTAGCGATCACGCGTTAAAAGCTCAACCTCTTTTATTCTCCTTGACTTCGACCAGTGCTGCAGTATATGCGCAGCGAAAGTCACGAGCAGGCGGCTGTCGATGCGACGCAGAGGAGGCTTCACTTTCAATTAAGATGTCTGATACGCCCAGCGTCACAAAAGACCCGTCGGTAATTAATGACCTAGCGGCAAAGAGCATGTAAGATCTTTTTTCTGTAACGGAGCTTTTTTCACGCCGCATGACTTGCAAAATTTTTGGTTTCGTACAGCGACACGAGTGGAAAGTCGTCTTGGCGAATACGAGCCGCGATACCAGTATAAATTAATTTTTGAGGGAAGCGCAACTATATAGTAGTAATATACGCAGTAAATTCGATGTGGGTTTATTTAATTTTGGCTTCGTGGATGACTCGGTAAGAAAAATTATAAATACCGTTACTTTCTCTGTATATATATATATATACCGCGCGATAACGCTTGCGTCTTTTCCAGGTTAATAAATAATCAGTGACAAAAAAATGACAAAGTACATAAAACGCGCTTGACGTAACGAGCTCATTAATAACCGAGAGTCTTGCCGATGTGTGTGTGTATGTTTATTCGAACGAAAATCATAGGTGCGAAATTCCCACAAGGGGAAAAAAATATCTCATTTTTCACTCGTAAAAAAATCGTTCTTTCGCTCGTTATTTTCAAGTAGATCTCGCGCAGTACATGCCATAAGACATACTCCAGCGCAAATCGCGTATTATAGAGGCGCGTCGATGCGGGTCCAATGTACACACACATATACACACACGTGTACACACACGTATACACACATGCGAGATCGATCGAAGATCGCGATTAGATTGGAGAGAGCCGCACGCGGTGCCGCTTGTCATCTCGTGGACGAGAGACGCCGTTCCGTGCACGACGTATTAAATTTCTATAGCGCAGAAATCGCTTCTCGCCATCGGTATTGACTTTGGCGAAATAATGACGCTCTTTTCAATTAGTTTTACACCGCGCATGGTCAATCAATGTTGGATATCTGGTATAATTAAAAAATGACCGTTCATCCGATATACGCGTGTAGTTGAGCGCAAGGCACGTTGTCTATCGTTAAGTTTCTATAGAAATTTGTAGGGGACGAGAGTAGAATTTACAGGGTAAATGTTCTTCTGTCTTTTATATGCAAGAGGATCCTCCTCAACCTCATCCTCCTCAACCAGTAACTTATGCACGAGTCCTTGAAATTGGCAGCCGAACACCTATTAATTATATATTGTATAGTCCTTGGAGAAAGTGAGTTTTTTGCTCTCCTTACAAATTTTACGCTTCTTACTCATGCGCGCTTCGCTTCTTTGAGGTACAACCGCCCGCAGTCTCGAGGCCGTTTGTTGGTTAATAAATTTGCGAAGTAACGAGACGAGGTGCAAAAAAACTGAGCTTCGAACTTTGTGTTTTCTTTGCCAAGCCTCGTATTTTATGCTTTTAAACAGCGGCGCAGCGCGGCAGCAATAGTGCGCAACGCACTATTCACTTACTGAAAATTCTCTAATTTTATAAATATCTACATATCCCGTACACTCTTGAATTCTTCCATGATTATAGTCACGGCTTCGAGTTTCTTAGTCACTTCTTCGCTTCGAACAACAAAATATCAAAAGTGAAATTTTCCAATTTTTTTATTTTCCTCCAACTCCGGAAACCATCGATACCTGTTCAGCTTTCGCGACACAATGACGCGCGACTGTATTCTCACTGCACATTGTATGTTTATGATCTGCTTGATCGAAATGTTCTTTTGAGGCGTAAATAAATCATAAGTGCTTAGAAAACATATGTATACACCCTTGTCATGTATATCAAGTCGTATAGTTTTTTACTGAATAATTTACGCGTCTTCACTTTCTAATATCCTCGACCCTGGTACCGTTCCATCGATAAATTACACCAATGTTAGAGTTTTCCCGATTTTTCTCTCACTTATGTAAGTACACAAGGTTATAAGCGCACAATTTACACATGCACGCATTCACACACACACACACACACACACTCACTCACACATACGGGTGAGAATGTACAATCGTATAGACGAATATTTATGAAAGTACGATGGTGAAGTATACGTTGCATAGTAAAACGCATGAGTAATAACGTCTTATTTCTATTATTACTACTCTCCGAAAAAAGCCCCGCTTAATATCGCACGCGCAAGTTTACGTTGAAGCGTGCATATTAGCATTCGCGTCGTCATTAAGATACTTTACAGTCCAGCCAGTCTACGTATACGTAACGAATACAATTGAATTGAAATATACGCCATATATATTTATCGGCCCGGACCTACACATTGCAGAATCCCTCTTTGCAGCGCCAAAGGATCGCTAGAGGCGCGAGAAACCGTTGAAAACGACTCTCGTCCTCTCTTTCTCGCTTCCTCTTTTCTCTTCCCCTATTCTGAAAAAGAGCGAAATCATGAAGAATTCATCAGACGACTCGTACAACAAACACCCCGGAGGGAGATTTAAAGACAAGCTCTTTTCTTCCCGCGTGTTCTGCGATATGCTGCAGAAAACAGAAAACGGCGCGAGACCAACGTCTCATATACACACAAAACGACACTGCGAAACCGGAAACTATAGATTGTACAAGCACAAGAACGAATCCACGAATATAAGCGAGAGCTGTCTGCTCGGTAGAAAAAAAAATGAAAAAAGAAAAAAGAAAAAAGAAAAAGAAGGGGTATATATAAAAGAGGTTCGCGACAGTCGTGCCGACGTCGAGCAAGGAATGAGAAAGACGAAGGAAGGCGCTAAGAGAAACGCCTCGCGGACAAAGCGAAGAAAAAGAAAACGAAGAAGCAGCACTGAAGGCGGAGGAGGAGGAGCCGAGAAAGATCTTCGGCAGATCTTCCAAACAGTGAGAGAATGAGAGAGAGAGAAAGAGAGAATTTCAGGGTTGCGAGGGGAGACAAACGGGCGCGAAGAGCAGTGAAATGGAAATCGAAGAGACGACGTCGATGACGAAGCTGATACGCGTTGCGCGAGTCCTATGTATGTGTGCGTGTGTAATGGAATAAAGCATACGCTGGTGGTTTACTGTCGCGGCGAAAAATAGCCTTAGCTGCACGAGGCGATTGGAATAATGCGAGTCGATTTGAATGTTAAACGATTTTTAGGCGAGTAAAATTTAAAAATATCGTTGTGTAACACTTAACCGAGAATTTTATATACGCGTATATACGAATATGACTGACAATTATCTATAAAATTTTTTATAGATAATTGCCAGCATACGTTTTCGCCTCACAGGAAGCATACGTCGAACTACCTGTGTCGACTGGCGGTATGGGGAAAAACAATTTAAGAAAGCTGCGTGTATTATGCGATACACTACATTAAAATTCATGTAACTTTGCATTTTGCCAACTCACAACGGAACGCGTTGCATTCACCACCGTGTAACTTCGTAAAAAGTTCCATTATAATTCAATCAATACGTATTATACATATTTCAAGAAGTGGCAATTTGACGGCTATTTAATTAAAAATTAATCGGAGTATAGATGGAATAGACAACCATGTAAATTCGTCTGTAAAAAATCACTGTCGCGACAATTTTCTTCGCCACAGAAATGCATTCGGAAACCTCCTCACGGATATAAAGAGAAATATGGGCATCTTGAAGACAGAGGCGCAGGGCCTGATATCTTCAATCATTGTCAATCTCAGTTTGAATGCGCGGACGTGCGTGCGAGATCCCACATACCTACTCAGCGCACTTCGGGCGAAACCCGATTTGCAAAGAGATAGCTTTCGAATAAAGCGCGCGCTGCGCGACACTCATTGTCGATCGAGCCGCATGCCAATTACTGTATATATATATATAGCAGTACACCCATAACGCGCCGCTACTATAATTTATTTTTTCAAGGGTGTACATCAGTGCGAAATCTATTTTAATCCATTTTCAAAGTATAATGACCGCAGCTATGCACGTATAGATCGAGAAAGAGAGAGAGAGAGAGAGCGAGAGAGAGAGAGAGAGAGAGAGAGAAAAAGAAATATTTCCTGCATTACGACTGGATACATTTTTCATTCGCAAATATCAATTTACCACTCCTATACAAAGCCTATAATGTTGCACTATAAGCTTCCATTTAGCAAATTGAAATTGAATCACGGCACCGATCTGTCCATCATCTTGCGCGTATATACGAACCTTCTAAGCGCTTAAATCCTGCAAAAAGAAACCAGTACCTTATTATATAATTACTCCGTCACTAACGGCTTCGACCATATACCTATATACGAGTGAAAATAAAGAAAAAAAAAGAGATGACTATCCCGCCGCAGCGGCAGCTCCTTTATTAATATCGGCAGCAGTGACTCGAAGCGAAGGTAGCAATGAAGGCGCAATTTCATCGCAACTGGTATATTGCCTCGAGCGCCGTCAACGTCGTCCGTTTTTCACGCGCGACTAGCTCTAACAACCGAAACGCGGATACTAGGGGAATGTATAGGTAGTGGACATCGAGCGCGTGCCACGACTTGGAAAACTGCCTACGGACCTGTGGATAATGGGCTTCAGTGATTACACCTGATGACGATGTACAACATATATATATGTATTCTATGTATTTTCCAGCTTTTCACTACCAAGGAGTTTATTTAATTTTTATTACTTTTTTCATGGAACTTAATATTTATTATTGATTATATTCAGAATTTTTATTCAATTAATTAATATTAGTTAATTGATGATGGCGAATTAATATTTTATTTTATACATTAGAAGATTTTACGAATACAACGTTATTTCTCGTTCACAGTTCGACCGTTATATTGACTTCATAGCCCACGCACTTATATTATATTATATATCAATATCTAATTATTCGCTTTAAAACTAAATAATTACGTCTGAATTTGTATTGAATGTGTGTGGTTTAATTTAGTCTTAAAATGTAGAATTTTATGCGTTATATAAGGACTTCTATTTTATTCTATAGTTTATCTTTTATCTGAGATTTTTTTATTCCCTCGAATCATTTTTGGTTATGTCATAATTTCGTAATTTCAAATTTTATTGAAATAGATTAATTCAACTTATTTACTGACTTGCTTGTATAAAGGTTTTTGTTGAATTTAGCGATCAATCTTGTAAGAAAATTAATTAAGTTGAGATAAGAACTTTCGTTTCGAAAAAAATACCCGTCAAGAAATCAATTTTTTTCAAATCAAATGTCTTTTCTTGTACTTGATTTTTAGATTAAAGAAGAATTTAGTGAAATTAATCGGTATGCCTTCGTAAAAAACCTTGTAGATTTGACCATATATATACCATGCACCGTTCGATTATCATCGATATATAAGTAGCCAAATGAACCTCGCGGCAACGTTGATCTTCTCTTATCTTGGCTCTTTCTCTCTCTCTTTCTTTCCCACCGCGATGCGTGCGTGTGTATACCAGTCTCTCGAGTGCGGGGGCGTTGAACATTATACATGCCTGGTGAACGGTAAGAATCGGCTTTTTGGAGCTTTACGATCTCCCAGCGTCTTTTAAGATTTTCTCTTATTTCGGTTTACATGTACATTTCTTTCAAGATGATACGCATCTCTTTCTTTTAAGGTTCGACTTTATAATGGGACGATTGACCTAAATTTGCCGATTTCCCGAAGCGCACTTCTGAATCATATGTGAGAAGGAATTTGGGGAATCTATTGTGAAAGGCCAATAATGATGTTCCCGCCGCATCGAGGTGATATCCGTTGATTTACTCAATATTTAATGCTTGTAAAGGCATATAACATCATCATGGATTTTCAAAACCAATATAATACCGAAAAAGGTCGTCGAGTCGTCGGAAATTAAAGTGGCGGTAAACCGCGCGCGTAATATAAAAGAAACGAGTTTCTCCCGAGCGAGTCATCGTCGTATAAGTATTCGCTGATGATTTGCAGCGGATCGTTGTAAAGCAAGAAATCATCCTCGTATCTTCGGTTCTCCGATGACGGCTGCAAAAAGGATTTTGCTGTAAGCTCCGCGACAAGTGGCGAGACAGAGAGAGAGAGGGAGAGAGATGAGTGGACGATCGAAAAGAAATGACGATAATTTTGAAGATCAATCTTCCGAAACGTCCCATAGAATCGCAGAAATGCGGAACTACGAGTCTCATGCCGTTTCTCAAAAGTGTGCTATATTCAAAACGTGGAAATAAAGTTGAGCGCATGCTGGCGCACCTCGCGAAGCTTTCGATTCGTTAGTTCTAAAGATATTGCGCGCTTAAAGAAACATGTCCGTTTGCACGCAAACTAGCTTGTATTAATTTTGATTAAATCAAATGAAAAGAAAGTCAATCCACGAGAGCAACTAATTTAATCGTAAACTTCCGACTCACAGAGAGTCGAAAACCACAACAGTAGAAAGTTGAATCGTCGAATTTTCTCTCTCCGCCGAGCACAACGAGATCGTCGCGCACACAGAAGCCCATAAACCATTCAGTCGTTTGCGACAATCCGCGTGTTCGCAGACGACAATTTGGCAGATATGGGCCAGTCGTTGGAAAGCAGAGCATCGCGATGCAAACGCACACAGCTGGCCTCTTGGATACGAGAATAAAAGAGACACCTTTGTGTCCGCACGCGTCTCGTTAACTCGACGGCAATAGGTAGGTTGGTCAGGCTACTCTTGTATTTATGGCGCAAGAGAAGTGTATAGTGTATATAGGTGGGCGAGCACGTAGCCCTTTGCAACTTTGATGAAGTGTGTCCTTGGAACGCGTAGATCTGCTCTGCGGTGTCGCTGTTAATCTTGAAATCGACAGCGTTTCCGTAGACAGTTTATACAGGTTTAGATGTTGGCGAAAGGCGGCAGCGCAACTGCAGCTAACGTCTATAAGATAGGAGTATATGTGGAGCACGTATGGCGCAGGCGTCTAATTGAGATATTCTGGGAATCGCGGGGCGATGTTGCCGCGAACGAGATATGGCTTTATTAGGAGTCGGTGTGGAGCTTTTACACACTTGTCTGTGCAGGATGGAAAGTTGCGTTGAATATTCTTTCGTCATACATTGACGCAAGTGTGTCATATAAAAAGGATTACTTCGAGTATACGTACACAATAAACACACGCACAGCGTCTAGCTGGACAATAAAGTTCCAACGGAACTTGTTGCATTTTGCATACCTCCAGCGGAAGTATAATTCAGAATCGAATAATGGCGTAAGGTTATTTATTGAATATAATATAACCTCAGATAAACGTCAATCCCCGCTGCGAATCTCAAACTACCATTAATCACAAAGAAAGTTCAAGTACGTAACGCTTCGAAAAGATTACAGCTTCTATACTTTCTTCAATATATCCCGATCCACATACTGCCCTTTGCCTTAACCTCTTCTTTATCTCCCGCCGCGTACGACATGCAGCAGTTTTATTCAACCGCGTGAAAAGATCTCCGCAGCGCAAAGAAAGACACAAGCGAACAGCTCTTTCACCGACTACCGTGTGATCGACGATAGAGATTGCGGATTTTGGCGCGGACGCATCGCTCTTATCTCGCGTCAGTCGAGTGCGTTTCTCCGATTATTCAAGTCTCCCGCTGTTGAATTTTTTCCCCCTTTCGTGCATTCAGTAGCCTTCCGCGAGTTTCCACATTCGTTATAATGTTCGGTAATGACCCTTGGTCTGCTGGAAATATTCCGCAAATGAATATCGATACCGTTGTTCGCACGTTGGATACGCGTGAAAGCACATACGAACGTTTCGATGGAACCGCTCATTTTTCAAAACTTATCTTTCGGGGACAATTTGAAAAATCGATGCTTGCACTCGACTATGAATATAATTGTCGAAAAACACTGTGCTATTTTCACAAGCAAAGGAATTCTATTAATCACTCAGTTATATACAATGTTTGCAGTGCAAGGAAGTTTCAAATATGTTCGAATTTATCATTCCAGGAGTAGAGTTGTTGTATGCAACAAGCTTTGCAATGGACAAAAACACATTCGAGAAAATCCGCTTTCGAGATTGTGTTTCTATGCATAAGATAAACGGAAAATAAGCGTTAAATACATATAGGGCAAAGGATACGGAGACAAGGGCGGAGTATCGCACGGAAACGGTTAACTTTTTATGACTTTTCATTTCTCGCGAGATACACGTTTATGCAATCGCGATCTTGATTCGACTTTTATCGCCGTAAGTGAGCGTTCTTTCTCTCTCTTGCTCTCTCGTCTTTCTTTTTGCATGAATAATGTTTTGTCACGGAGATTTTATGAGCTCACGAGATTGTGACACGATCGCTGGGACTTTTGTTTACTCGATTGTTTCTCTTTCTCTCGTCGTCTTGTGTGTTGTTCTCCGACGCAGATTTGTTTTCTCAGGGATTCGGGTCAGTGATACATGTAAAAATATCTTGGTTTCCGTAGGCCTTAATCTTCGTCGATTAAGTGGAATATCGTCTCTCTCATTTGACGATTTTATGAAGACTTTGGAGACCGGATTATCAAGCTCACGGGAGAGAGAGTTCATTTGAATTCATTTCATACGACTTTATTTCTTCTCGCTGAACTTTTGACGTACTTTGAAAATGGTCTGAGATTTTTTATTAGCTTGCTTTTCAGGTTCTTAGAGATAAACTCGTTTACAAGTTTCGGTTAAATCGAAGCTATCGCAGGTTAATTCTCCGTTATTCCATTTTTCTAACATAAACATTGACACACTATTTTGAGAAGACGAATTGATTAGCTTGTGTACTATGCTTCCCACTTCAATATCTTTAAAAGGCGTATAGTCTATTATTTCGAAAGCTTTTAGAATGGAAAATAGAATGAAATGACAGACGTGTGAAATTATGTAGAATAAAAAAAAGATGAAAAATTACACGTTTGTCTTAACGGCACGATTAAGATCTTGCACAAGTTTTGACTTTCAATTTACACCTCCACACAATTACATTAATACACTTTGCGTGACCTTAAATCTCACACGAGGTAATAAAACTAATTGTTATCTCACTTAGAATTCGAATTTATAACGAGTTTCTCGCAAAGCGTGCTATGTAAAATTACTTTATCGAATAATAAGTAAAGTTAATTGAATTCAATGCAGGATCAGTCTTGAAAAAGTTCTTATTACCAACATAATTTCATGTATATCACACATTTAATCTAGCTATTTAATCGAACTACAGTGTACTTTGCAGAATTTGTATGTCTATTTGTGCACAATAACGATAATATAATCAGATGAGAAAAATCGCGAGTAAAAGCTACATAGTTTGGTCACGCAAATTTATTCCATAGTTTCACCGAGTCAAAACTTTGCTTCGAAGACTGTAATAGCTGTCGCTCGTGAATTTCCTTCGCGCAGTCGTTTAATAAAATCAGTAAAAATTCAAATGATCAATAAAAATATTTAAGTATATAAAATTCAGATTCAAGGGCAGTTCATCAAATATATCGCATATACCGGCGACAATAAAGTCACCCCATTGTCAATAAAAGCCTTAGAGCGTATCACATCCCAATATATGATCTATAAGAACCGAAGAAAGACGACTTATCAGTCTCCCTCGCGATCAGTCTACTCTCTTTCTGTCTTCCCCCACATTGATTCGTCTCGCAATATCGCTGTACGCGCAGGCACTAGGCTCGATTCATCCGTATACCACGGGACTCGTGCCCAGTTCATCCAATTAAAGCCGTTTTGTGTCGTGTAAACCCTCCGAGCGTGGTAATTCGTTCCTGTGGATAACCGAGCTCGCGCCGAAGTTCCTCGAGTGTTTTCGGGGGACAGTGCGCACGTGCAGGCAGTCGTCTCGCTAATCCGATTGCCGATGGGTAAAGCCAGAGACGGGAGAGAGTAGTCCGAGAGAGATGGATGGAGAGTCTGCGGGATGGATGTATAGAAGGGGAAAACGGGAGAGGAGATTTAATAGAATAGAGCCGCAGATGTCTAGTGGTTTTGCCGATTTCGTTGGCATGAACCTGTCGTCGGGACGATTATTTTCTTAAGGAAAATAAATAGATCGACATTTTTGAGAGAAAGGTACTGCGAAAGTTTCGCGCAAGAAGTAATATTACGCAATGCAACGATAAATTGGAAACGACTAATGCTTTTTATTGGCTCTCGTGATAACGAGCGTATAAAAGTTACTAATTAATATGATTCCTTCTACTCCCCGTTACAATTTTTCCATTATTGCAAATAACTTGTTTACTTTACGAACCCTGGGTAAGACTTTTATTAACATATAACGTGCGAACATGCGACGTTGCAAAATTCCGCATTTTCGTTGTGAAAAAAATGTTTATGTCGTATGATTTTATATACGTCATTTATATAAGAACGCGAAGTGAAAAAAAAATTGATCGAACGAATAAAAGCACAGAACGCGGACGCTATAGAACTCGCGTTTGAAAAACGGACGAGTAGAAGAATGAGCGAATCCAAAGGGCCGCATATACTCAACATGTATAAAGGGTGCTGAAAGTATAGCCGACGCGCCTATACAGTACAACAATATATAAGCGATTGAATAAAAGCCGCTGGTGCCTGTATCTCCGGTTAGACACCCTCCAGTTGATTTTTCTCTACACACGAGAGCTACGTGGTTAATTCGATGCGCTCACGCCTCTTCGCAGCTCTCTGTACCTTTCGAGGCAATGCGAGTTTCGCGAGTGTGCGCGCGCAGCTCTTTCTTTTTATCTCACGCGCTCACACGAGGAAGAGGATGCATCCGAGACCCCCGTCGAGGATGAAATCGCCTGACTTAATAGCGACTTCTCGTTTGGAAATTCGCAATTAAAACGGCTGATTTTTATGATTCGCGCGACGATGGCGGGCTACGTCGATAAAAAGCGAGAGGTGCACGTTTACCACGAGAGGATCGTAAATACAAAATTGTTATTTTTCGAGAGAGAGAGAGAGAGAGAGAGAGAGAGAGAGAGAGGAAAAGATATACAGCTTGGTATGACGGGACTCTTGATTTTGTTCACGAGCAGAACACACAACGTGTGCCTGCCTCCCAAAGAACAGTAGCTACAACAGCAGCCGGATTTATCCATACAGAGAGTGACATGATTTATGCTCGTCTGTGGATAATAAACGATCTGATAATTAACGTGAGAAAAGTCAAATTATACACTGATATCGTACGTCGAATCTGGCAGCGAGTAAAGGTAGCGTATACACTGTCTTATGTACGTGCGCCGACGTAAGCAAATAGAAGTAAGAAAATCGCAGCGCCGCTTCGACTTTAAATAAAGATACAAGCAGTTTTGCACGCCTTCGTATGTAGCTGCAATATTATAGTGAGCGAAAGAGAGAGAGAGAGAGACCTTATCGTAATTGCGCATTTCTAAATGGCAATAAATCGCCATTTCACCTGCGACACACCTCCGCATACATATCACATACTCTCTCGCTTCCTTATTTCCGAGCTACATTTTCAAAATTGTACGCTTGCCGCGTAATTGTTTTCCTTGATTCTGGACTCCTGCTTGTTCCGGAATATTAATTTTTATTTACAAGAGTAACTCTCTGCGCATGTCCGAGCTTTAGCGGTGTATAATGAAAGTGTACATATATCTACCAGAATCCTAGATTCTCATTATTCAGTTTTGGTGTGTTATTAACTTGTTTGCATAATATCTCATATCTTGGCTTAATTACTTAATCAGCGGTAATTGATCGTATTCTACTAACTCATTTTATTCCAATAAACGAAGAAATTTATTATTTGAAAACGTAGTATTTCAGAACAGTTAAATTCGTATCTTTTTCCAATCTCGAAAAAAAACTGCCTTCATCGTCTCCCTAGCCCACAGCCGAGTGTTCCTCCTTTGTTTTCGTTTTCAACATCACTCTCTCATATTCTACTCGTGCGTACGCGCACGCACGTATGCGTTTATCCTCTGTCGAGATCTTAAGGCAGCCCCTGCGAGGCATTTTATTAATCGTCCATATAGGTAGAATCGACGCTGTTGTTGCGCAGATGCGGTGCGTTGCGTCATATGCATACACTCACACACACACACACATGTACACATGTATACGCGAAGGTAGCTCCCATTTTTCCAGGAGCGATAAAAGCGAGTGAAATTTTCACGCGACAGGATCATTACGCGATCTCCTTCCGTGATGCCGAGCCAACAATGAATGGCTTCTCTCGCGGGATTATACACGACGTTAAACGTGAATGCTAATTCATTGAGATCTCCCCCCCCCCTTTCTCTCTCTTGCTTACGTCGTGGAATTTCAATTTTTTTTCTTCGAGTTATATTTTCGTTATCGTATTTACGAGGGTAATTCTGATATCGATAATATAAGTTAGTCGCTGAACGATATTTGCAAGATAAGAGCTCTATACTTGCGGGTATGAATGCATTTTTTTTTGTGAAATATTTTTTTTTCGCTGTTCCTCGTATTGTTATGTAAAGCGGCGAGACACTTGGAGACAACGAAGGAACGCCGCTGTTGAAATAAAAAATACGTACACGTGTGTACGAATGAATAAATATAAAATAACTCACCTTTTTAGAAGCGACGCGTTTAACTTCGCTGAGTAGTTTAACGGCTGGTGACAGATAGGATTTGATGAAATTTTCCAAATTACCGTGATAAGCACAAACGAGAATGTCGCGAGCCTGCCTGGTCAAGATGTCGAGCACGCTCTCACCGTAAATCGGCCCGAGGTAGCTCCGTATCAGGGAGGCGGCATCTCCTCGTACCTGAAATCATGGCAATACAAAGAATGAACCACGAACGAAACATTGTAAGCTACGGATATTTTTTTAGTCTTAAATATATTCATCCTCTCACTTATAAAAGAAAAATTGAGAAATAAAAGTTTGTGTTCTTTGAAAATTCTTATTTATATTATCCCGAGTCGAATTCTAGAAATAAAATTAACGTTTTATTAATATATATATCTCGATAATCGTATTAAAAATACTTTAAAACGCACAACTGTCCCCTGAGAATTAAATATCCTACTCGCAACCACAACTTGAATAAAAAATAAATAACTGAAACTTTACATTCGCAACAAATGATTCTCTTTTCATTCATTCACACGAGGCGTGTACGTGAGAAATCACGTGTGGCTCGGGCTTTCGCAAAAAGCACGTGCGCTCGTGCTAATTGACGGGCTGAACCATCACATCGATGCGTCAAACGGAATTTAATTATAACGAGCGCTGTTTGCGGTGTCTCATCTCGAGTGCACTGATGTGTGCTCCGAGAATCGATCGCTACATGCAAAATATAGGGCTTACTGAAGGGTCGGCGTTGGATGTTTATTTATGAGACGAGGGAGGCATAAGCGCGCGTAGTTTCACGCTCGTGAAATGTAGAATACACATATAGGTATACATTTATAGACTGGAGAGTTTGAAGCTGTGGTGAAATAATATAGTAGTTTCAGAAAGAGGAAGGAAGTCGACGGTTGTTAGAAGTTCATAATGAGTAGCGGAATATGCACCCTTCACTGCTTTGTTGTTGAAGTCACGAGTGTTGCTTCACTTTGCAATCGGACGAATAAATTTTGGGACTTTGTTGTGAATTGAATTACTGTCTATAGAAACAGAGAAAGACATTTTTATTAATAGAATTATTTACATATTACAGCCTCCTTTAAACTTTGTTGGCATTAAAGTAAATATAAATGAGTTCGCGGTAAATTATTATTAAGCATCTTAATCCGTTGTATGTATTAACCTTCAATGAATATCCGTTCACGCGCATTTCTCATTACCATAACGATTATAAGAGCGGTTCAATAAATCCTTACTATCGAGCGAGCGAGATAAAAAGTGTGTTACCCAGCACTTCATGAATAATTGGCGTATCTGGCGCGCGAAAAACCGGAGCAAGTGTTTGTCTCAGACGTCGGCGGAAGCTCAACAGAGAACGCAGTGTGGAAAGGGGAGAGAATAAATCACTTAGAGTAAACGACCCCAGCCTTCTATCGGAGACAAGCAAATCCGAGGGGGTAAACAAGTTTAACGTAATTCGAACGAGAGAAGACGTGACACCCGTGCGGGCAAATAATAAAATCGGAGCAATCGTGCGAGGGAAAATTAACGTGACCCTTGACACTGTCCAAAAGCCTATAATACTTATGTATAGGGAGCACAAGTGCATCTCGTTGCCGCAAACTGATGGCCACGATTGTCGTCGGCTTTATAGGGTTGCGCAGTTTTTGAGTCTCTCACTCTCTCTCTCTTTCTTACTTGGCAAGAGGATTGATGATGGCGATTATTTCACGGGACAAATGGTTTATTCGTGTGAAACGGTATAACCACGTTGTGAATGATTGAATAAATTCACGGTAGACTTATGTTTACAAGTAAGCGCGCCAACGTCTGACTCAGTGAAAACTACAGAATGAAAGCCCGAAGTCACGTTGGCAACTTTGTGTATAATATAACTACGTTGCGGTGTATGCAAAGTGGAATTCGCAGAAGACACGCGCACGACGCGCTAAAATATATTCATAAAAACAACAGTTGAAATTCCGCGTCGTTCGTTTGTCCGATAATATACAGTAGTACATTAAAACTCGAGAAATCTTTGCTACTCTGTGATATGGTCTCGAGTTATATATATACATTATACATATATATAATTGTGTGTGCAAGGTATTTTTAACTGTAAATATACGGTTGCGTTTAAGGAATCGTCTTCGCGATTTTCATTTGTCGCGTAAGCTCTATAGGAAGAGTCGCACAAGGTAGATTAGGTATTAGACTTAGGTATATAGCGGGTGTATGTATATGCTCACACGCACTCGTATATTAATAATAATCGCTTTCCACGCGCGCCGCTGAATACCACTTTATCTACATCTTGTATTTATTATAAGTGTATACTTTCGATTTACATACATATTGCGAGCGCGAGATGAAAGTCTCAGCAGCGCCAGGAGAGCCTCTCTATACTCGTCGTTTATCTGCGGTATGCATTACCATCTTGCGCTCGCGCACCTACTACTATACCTACCACACACCGCTGCTGCTCCTGCTACTGCGCCCGGTTTTGTTCCTCCCTTTTTTTTTAACGAACAGGAAGCTATTAAACTTTGTAAATTCTTTCCTGTATACCGCGCGCGCGCGTGCGTTTACATAATGTTGAAAGATGGATTTTTAGTGCGTCTCGAAGTACCTCGATTGCGAGCGAATCATAAATCGTTATAGTGATTTTTCCGTTTGAAAGTGATATTGACTTTGCTGAACCACGGTGCGACTGTCGCGTGCACTGGAACGGATACTACATAATGTGCGTGTCTTTCGTAAGGAAAATAAGGAACAAGATTGAAAATTGAACGCGAGAAATTATAAGATCGAGAGAGGAAGATCCCATACGAGAGTGTACTTTGTGAATCGTTATCGCGTAAATGTATAGATCTTAGGAAACGTGGAGTCTTAGTGGGCCAGCTTAGAGCAGTGTCCCTAACGGAATGGTAGAAAACCAGAGCCGAGAGTACGGGTATAACGTCGATGTAACCATTATACCCGTGGAGATTCTTCTACGATCTCGCCCACGTGCTTACGCCCTCGTTTCCAAAGAGCTAGTCTGGACAACACACGCGGAAGGACCGACACGTTGTATCCATCACTGTTTACTCTGCCGTGGATCTTCTGACGCAGATGAGCATGATCGTAGCGGAGCAACAGATGATCATGTAACGTGTCAATGATTTTTTTGCCCTATTATCCATCGTTCTTTCTCACGCCATTAAAGATTCTCTTGGAGGAAGTAAATTTTAACTCTCCTGGCTGAACGGATGAAAAATTCGAATTTATGCACAGAGTTAACGCACCTTCGGACACCATACGAAGCGATATAAATAAAAGGGTTTACATGCTCTAACTATTTACGGCTCTGAATTATAGCCCCACTTTTACTTTCTACTTTCATATTATCCACGCGCACTCGAAAAAGCCATCCTAGCAGTTCTCCGCGGCTAAACAGACTGAGCATGTAACCATAAGTCCTATGGTGTACAACATACACATACCTATATTAAACTTGAACGAGTAAAGGTGAACGACCGTGATGTCATGCGCAGGTCCTCCAGTCATGGATCCCTCCCTCGAAAAAGAATTCCTTTTCACGGCCGAGGCCGTAATAACAAGCCCTGTCAACCGCTCGTCACAGTTCATCAAACTTTACTATAGAAATCACAAAAATTCAACGGGCTCTTTCGATTGTCAGTTTAACCGCGAACTCACTAACAGATAGAACAAAAAGAAAAGACCACTAAATGTTGCAAATGCGTCGTAAATGTTAAGCGGATCTGAGAAAGGGTCTGAAAGGAAGGGGGTGTACGCGAGAGAAGAGCAAGAACGAATCGGAGGGACGAATCGATGTTATATACAAGCTTTATATGTAGCCTTGCATCAAGTATACTACACGTCTATCCCGTGTACATGTGCGTATACGGCGGCGCCCCGAGGGACTTCCTTTCAAGATTTACGAAGAAAATACAAGGCAACAACGTAGATGCACCGACTGGAGCTTTTGCTTTTACGCTTGCATTATGATGGCGCTATGGGCTTTCCTTCTTTATTATTCGCTTAGGCTTCTTTGATCTGATTGTATTTTTTTTATTTCATGTCCAGCACGATGGGACGGCACGAGACGAAGAAGAATGTCACGGTAAGTTTCATAACAGGTATTAGCCACGGGTCAGATAAAATTCGATGTTATTATTATATGTAATAATAGCCTACGTGTCTGAAAAGTTAAAGTTTTAGAAAGATATATGTAAAGTAACCTAACAA
Source organism: Apocrypta bakeri (assembly GCA_018906985.1). Lineage (NCBI taxonomy): Eukaryota > Metazoa > Arthropoda > Insecta > Hymenoptera > Pteromalidae > Apocrypta > Apocrypta bakeri. The sequence continues at coordinate 5,625,566 of JACCIA010000003.1, forward strand.
TACCATCGCTGATTAACTTTTGCATCGAGAACCTTCTCCTTTCCCCTCAGCTGTCATATGTATACCTATATACAGTCGGCCGCGACAAAAATAAAACACCAAATATATCAGCAGTAATTACATTCATCGGGAAAAAAAAACACGAAAGATGCGCCAAGCGTATCCCCGCATGTGCATAACACTCAAGCAAAAAAAAACCGAAGATGTTGGTCGATTCGCCAACACAATGCGATTAGCCGCACACGCGGCACTCGCGCGTATCGCAACACCGAACGGCAGGCATATTTCCCCGGAGCATCGAGCCGTGAACTCTCACCTCATAATTTAAAAGACCCCATACGGGGAGGGACAGGAAAAAAGGACTACTAGGCAGAGAAAGGGAGAAAGGAAGAAGGAGAGAAAGAAAAAAAGGGATCGCACGATGCATAGTAAACAAGTGATTTTTAATTTTATACCGGATTCATGGTTTTATTCTATCGTTGAAACGTAAATTTGTTATGTTGCAGTTGAGTTGTGAACGCTGTCTTAGCGAGTGCAATTCGAAATAGATTAGATTACTGATTATCCATGTAGAAATTATTTGATAATTATATTGATTAATCGGTATGATCTATAATATCAACGACCAAGTAACATTTATATACAAATATTCTGAAATTAATATGAGTTTCTTGGAGTAAAAGCGAGTATTTCTAGAACGAAACGATCAAAACAAGAATCGATAATGTATTTTTTTTCATCGGTACTGTCACTGTTATGAAATAAGAGTAGTTCAATATTTACACATACTGTATGTATTTAGAACGAATATTTGGATAGTTATAACTTATAGCAATACTTAGCTTTCTTTTATATTCACTCAGATAAAGAACTAGTTGAACAATGAAGAAATGGGGTGCGCGTGCAGCATCCTCGGTGCAAGGGATATGCCCGAGAAAAAAGTGCGGTGTATAAGGGGGAATACAGACACATAAATAAAGAGTCGCAGATGTAAATAAAGAGCATGCTCATAGGGCACGTGAGGTTTAATCGAACGGGTGGTGAACTTTTGTGTATTCCATTAAAGCATTTGGCTTTCATAATGGTGTTGTACGAGGCGAGCTAATAGGACGATGATTTATCATGTGAAAAAAAACTATTCCCGATGATGAGAATATGTAATTTTTATTAAATGTTGTTTCTCGTGAAATCCAGACGCACGAACACAATTTGTTTTTATTTTTTTTATTTTAATCGTTAAAATTATTGTAGATTATTTAAATGGTAATTTAAATTCCAAGATGAAAGACGTGTAATTTAGCACATAAATTTGAACGTAAATTAATGCCTAAACGTATATATCAGAACTTTGCATTATTAGCTAGTTTATCGCGAGTTAATATATTAAGAAGTGTTTACTTTCACTAAGAGTTTGTCGGAATAGTCGAAAGAGTCAAATTATAATCCTAAATCAAGAACAAAGTAACATGTATAATGCTTTTGTAGCACTTGCTGCGCAGCTACTTACGATGCAAGAAAGAAGGCTACTTAGAAGTATCGTTACTTACATTTAATTAACGATCACTTTCGAGAGCGAAAATAATTTCTTCTCAAACCCGTATATATGTGTATACGTATATACGACGCTCGTATAAATCAAACAGAAATGAAATTGACTAACAGTCATCCGGTGCAACTTAAAGCGGAAAACTGTTGAGTTGTAGAGTTCGAAGTACTTGAAAGCCAGGGAGAAATAACTCTCGGTAGTTTTTCTTTTTCTTTGTCTTGTAATTTTCACCTTCCCTTTTACTTCTACATATCCTTCATTATCGAGTCTCATGATGTATATTTGTATAGTTTATTGCCCGACTACTGCTTGAGGATAAGTAACTATGAGAAATTGATCTATTGGGTTAGCATGTAAGAGAAAACGATGGCGACTTATATGAGAAAACGAGTTGTACTTTTAACACGGCTATGTACGAGTTCGAATAGATCTAACTAATTAACATATACGATCAATAACTCACTTGATTAAGGAAATGACTTTTCGTTATTTTTTTCTTATCCACAATCACTCGAAGATTAAGAAATGTGTACTTTTTTGCCTTTAAAGTATGGAAAATCAATGTTTATCAAACGGTTCGACAATCGAAATATGGAAAATCATATATAATAGAGAGTTAGAGACTAATAAATACCCCGTATGTACATTTAACTGTTGCGAATGCCTCCTCCGCAGCCACGCGAAAGGAAATTGCTCGTTGATGCGGGAAGTCGTGTGCGCAATCGTTTGTTCCCCGTTGGAAAGAATGGATTCTTTTACCGTTTTTCCCGACATGCACGTATGCGTGATTCTCGGCAGCAACTTCCGCCCAAGCCGGTAAGATCGGAAAGTAGCCGGCGGCCCACCTATTACGTTCTACTGCCAAGATTCACCGCTTTTACATCTTAACTTCGAATAAACAGCTTTGGCGGCTCTGAGAGGTGCATCTTGTTTTATGTATTTGAGAGCTATCGCGCGCAATTCCTCCATTTTCGTGCGTTTCTCTTTTTACCGTTCTCCCTAGAGCAAGTTTTATGTCAATAAAATGTATATATAGCTTCGTTACAATGTACTATATTTTCGAGTATTCATAAATTATCAACAAATGCATAAAATGTCTCTATAAAACATTTGAAATATTTCCTTTTAACAGTCCCGCGTGTTCTTTTATTTTTTTTTTGTGGGTTTAGAGAACAAGACGTACACGGCACGGAATTATTAGTATTAATAAAATTTTTATTCAATGAAAAAGTCGCTTCGAGGGGTTTAATCCAGAGAATTCTACATTGCTCTTACGTTGTATCCCTTCAATAGCGCGTATATGTATAGATAAACGCATACGTATAAAATCGCCTTCTGTTAAATGCTACGTTATATTATCTCGCAGTAATGCAAGTGGATACGCAATACTTTTTTTTTGCTTTGTTTGCCCTTGTGGGAACATCGAGTGGAAAAAATCTCTTGTATCAGTACATTAAAATACACACCCTTTCCCAAAGATTATTGCTCGCTCGCCAACACTGGCTTTTATATAATTCCAATTTTTTCGAAGCAATTTCACCAATCTTATATCTCCGGCATGAAGTTAAACAAGAAAAAAAATAAACACTGCACAAGAAGAACGGTAAACAAACTTTCTCTTTGAAATTTGAAGTTAACCTGAGCCGACGGTAAGGAAAAGCGATTTTTTCTCGATTTTCATGTATCTTATCGTAACGTTTTTATCACAATGATTAAATTAATCTCAACTGACGACAGTATATGAACTCAAATTTCTTGCCCGCCATCCCTTCTTATATAAAACTATGTTTAAAAGTCCAAAGAAATCGAAATTTGAATGGTCGACAAATGATTCAATATGTATGTATGTATGTATACAAAATTCAAACGCGAGCATTATATACACGCATGTGAATTACGGCACGGCAAGATAGGAACAGGCGTTCGAGTGTGTGCATCGCGAAGCCTTGTAAAAACGCATTCGCGATATTCATAGTCGAATGCAGAGCCAATCGCTTTTGACGTTTGACATTTTTCACGAGAGGTATCAGTCGGCTTGACGTTGACAAGCGGTGCGCCTTGTGTATGGCATACACTCACACACACTCACACACACATATATATGCATGGATGGTATAAATGTATTCCGCCAGTTGCGCTTGTGCGCAGCGGCAAAAGCAGCAACCGCATCCGTGAAAACTTTTGCATCCGTCACTTGCACTCTCGATTTTCATATATGCACCCGCACGTACTCTCGAGCCAAGCTTATTACCGCTTTACGAGAGCTGCCATATAGTGTAATAGTTTTGTTACAGTTGTTGCTGCGGTATACAGCTTCCTTTCTCTTTTCATCTTTTTTCTCGGTGCTTTACCTAGGCATTTTGCGAGTATCAGACTCACTGATGGAGCCGTTTTGTAGTTGTTTACGTCAGTTCGTTTTATTGCCATCCGTGGCTTGTTAGGATTCCGTGAAATTCTGGATTTGCGCGACTCCTATGTGTTCACACGAGTCATTCATTCGTTTTACAATTGAATGATCACTAATTTATTAAAACAAAATAAATACTATACGAAATTGTTCCTCCCCTCGATGGTTGACAATTGTCTCGTCATAGCTGCGCAGGGTTGTTCATTTAAATATATCCAACTTCTCCTATCAGATCTCCCTGCACAAGCTTTTCATTTCGTCAAACTCCCATTCTAACCCGCGCGACCAACGCTGGGCTCACTCTCACTCTTTTGTTTTGCTCTTTCTCTTTCTCTATTTCAATATCAACCTCATCCTTTGTGTTTCCCTCTCGTCCGTATTGCTCTCCTAAGTACAGACGTGAAAGAAAGAGAGAGAGAGAGAGAGAGAGAGAGAGAGAGAGAGAGAGAGATAAATATATAAGCGCACGATTTACGAGGCGAGCGGTCGGCATTTGCGCGCGGAATTCATTTCTTCTTCGGCGATTGAAATAGCCCGTTACTCAGCGAGCGAGCCCCGAGGTGTCATATAGCGGGAAACGCAATTTTACGTTAGGGAAAAACGGCTGGAGATTTTTTATTTTCTCAGGTTAATTAATTACCACTACGAACAGTATGGGATGTGCCGCATATTCCATATCTGCACCTGTCGGCAGTTGCGAGCTATCGCACCGATTTCCCATCAATAGCCGAATGAAAATACTTGAAAAATTAAAAAAAAAATCTTGTGCGTTTCCTAAGCACAGCTGCGCTATTATGCTACATACGCAATACACATGTTATAGAAAGCATGGATTATTGCGTTTACGTAATACACATTTGCGCTCCTTTGTTTCTACTATTTATAAGGATAATTAATAAGGGGAAAAGTTAGGGTTGCGAGTTGAAGACTATCGGAACACGAGAATAGAATTGATAGAGTGTAGTTGCACACCGCTTGAATAGAATGTCATATAGATACTGTGCCAGCTAAGGTCTGTATGCAACTCCGAGAAATTCATTCAGTCAGTGTTGCAGTATATCTACTGAAGAAGGAATACAAGAAAATGTAAATACACTGGAGAAAATATAACGTCTACTGCTGTGCTTACACAACACGTTACTTATTCCTAAGCGAGAATATTCCGAATACGATTTCTTCGAAACTCTATAGAGCGACAAACGAATTCAGTAACGAAAATATATCATAAGAATTAAAAATTTAGTAAGACATTATCGCCGAAGATGTCACACACGCACACAAAAGGAATCGAGACAACGCTTTTAATTGGAACACCCACTTGCCAATCGAACCGCAACCTATCGGAAGTTAACGCGTGTTACACAATAACGACGGCGCCGTCGACAATCTCCGTACAGTATATAAAAGGACGCGCGCACATACGCATCGATCAGTGCTATCGAGTCTCTCTCTACGTGTATATAAATGCGCGACCACCGCTAAGCCGATGAAAAGCTGATGGTATTAATCAGCGCCGGCCGGAAATCGAGCGGTGCGGATGGATTCACAACGACTGGCGTTTCCTGCGTTTCTGATCTGCAACTGTATACATGCTATATACATTATCCGTAGTCAGTTTGGATTAACGAACGAGAGAATAATTATATGAGCTCGTTGAAAATACATTAATAATCTTTCACGTCTCGATACATACAAATACACTGAGAACAATTAACTAGTCTTTATTAGAAAAAGGTCGTCACGACAAAGTGTGTACGATACGTCGGCACATGAAAGATTTCGTCGCACACGACAAAGTTCATTGAAGTATGTAGAAATTTGTAACGCAAATCGAGTGACATGTTGCTTTCAGAAGAGTCGAGATCACTGGGAAACAAGATATCGAATCTCTCATACGATGTGGTTCTATACGTTTAGATTGTATGTGTAAATTGTACAGTACATGCACGTGCCATATACGAATGCGTATTTGTATGTGAATAGTGTTACACATATTATGCACTATGACTGTGAGAGAACACCTTCCCTTTCGAGATCGACCGACTGGTAAAACGTGAAGTAATTACAATCGAACTGCTTGGCTACTCTTTGTTTCCATTACGACATTCCTGACGGTGTTGTTTGAGTTATAACATTTTGCTTTGAATCGATGTAAATTTTTTTTTCTAGTTGAATTATAATCTCTCGACTCTAGTTTAACTCTTAATTAATTTCAGCCATTAGAATAATTCATTTCCGTGTATGCTCTCACAATTAGCATTTGAAAACGCGTCAGTCACTGTAACAGCAGCCGTAGCGGAAAATCGCACGAGAGCCAGGACACACCCACCGGATATACGTTAGATTCGATTCTCATATAGGTGAGCCGTTTGATGACGTCAATAATCTAAACGTTGATGGAATAGGTTGTCTGAACGGTCGCGTGTCTCTTATGTTTCGAACAATTAATAGTCTTTTGGAATGCACCATGTCGGAGGCGATGAGCCATTTGCATATACAAATTCCCGATTTTAATGAGTTTTCAGCAATGAGGCATTTAGTTTTTTCCTCTCGGGGAAATCGTTGTTGTGTAAGCAGGAAATTAGTTTAGTTCTTCGTATGTATGCTCGCTTTTCTCGCTATTAAAACGACAGCTACCGGAGCGTTTCATATTTTCTCGGCGTGCATATAAATGTCAATCCATAATCTCGAACCTTGGAACTTATGCAATGAGAAATGTTTCTATAACTCTCAGTTCATCTTGTATTGTGGATTCCCTTATGGAGAAAGGTTTTAATATAATATATCGTAAACCATATCGAGTGCTTCGACCGCACACAAAACGAGTAATTCAATTTCCTATTTCGATGTATTAATAGCCAAGCCAGCAAAGAAAGAGCGTCGATGAATGCCGAGCTATGGGAATGGTCTTTTAATATCAATTGCACAATTTACAACCGGTGCTGGCATCTCTGATGAAAAACCTCATTAAGCGTGAAATTTTAATTTTCGCGCGGACACAAAAGGTGCGAGTGAATTAAGTGAATTGCGCTAGTGAAAACAAAATTTGAGTGCGTATTTTCTAGCAGACTAATTTAGTTGTCGCCGTGTGACATCGATCAGACAGTCGAGGATAGGAATAAAAATGTGAAGACCGAAACTGTGCGCTTCAGTGTCTAAAATAAAGGAGTGAGAAGAGACGCAAATCGGGAATTTCCCAGAGGTAAAATAGCTCGCCTAGTCGTCGAGACAGTTCAAAATGGTGCAGACGTATGCAGCGAGTGTCAAGTTTTTGTTTACGAAACTAAATAAAAATCCATTACATTCTAAACTGAATTTTTTTTAAACGCAAGTTTTATTAGTGATTATTATCATGTTAAACAGGTAGTGAAAGTAAGTCTGTTTACACTTGATAATAGAAGTTGCATAAATCAAGTAATAAAATTTGCCGTAATTGTTGATAAAAAACTTCACACGGAAGCTGATTTAAATGAAGTTTTTTTAGGTGAAATGAACTACTTTGATTTTCTCTCATTTAATACTTTTTCGCGTACTTTAACTTCTTTTCAAATCGTTAGTTTTAAATAATTAAATATAGGAGTGAAAATCCATGTGGATTTACGGAAATAGAAATGCTTACAATTATCTTTTTCAAGCCTTCAAGCTGTAATAATTTTAATTCAATGAATTTTCAATAATATTTACATATAAAACGAGTTTTAAAATGCTTTCTCAAAATCAATCACTGTTCTTTAGATCAATAATATATTGACTTGTTCTGAAAGTATTTATACCGGTGGCGAACTGCGCCCCTCGAATTGCAACGCAATTCGTGAATTTTTTCCCCCTTTTAGCTGAGTATGGAACTCGGGATAAATCAATACTCTTTGCTTCATATTCTGGAGTATTTAAAATATAGACGGTAGCAGAGAGCAGCTTTGAAAATTATAATTAATATGGATTATTTATAATCCTTTTCAATACTGAAATACATCAATGATATATACAGTTAAAAAATAAAAAAAGCTTAGTGAACCATATCTGTGCTCACATTACCTGATCTACTATTAAAATCTCTGTGATTTATGGATAAAACTTGCTAGCAATTTTTTTACAGCTTCGAGTATACGTGTAAGTTTCTTTTATTAAACGTATTCATAGCTTGATTAATCTTATGTAAGTAAATAATTTCGTAAAACATCTCGAAAGTAGTGAAGGGCTTTCTTTCGAAAGAATATCCGTATAACGGCCCTGATATTACCTTTAATAAATTGTACGACGGTAAAAAAGTAAGTAGTATACATTGTACAGGTGAGTGGCATTGAGAAAAATCACTACGCGTTCTTTATTTCGTAAGAATACAGACCCTTTTACAGCTTACACTTGACAAAGCCCTCGAGTTCAACGAATAATTATATGGCTCATTTACACCGCATGACAAATCGTATCGTTCGGACGACATTGTGTTCCTGTGGTTTCGTCGGTTAAATTGCGTGATTTCGTTACGCGTGCGCAAGTTCATTTGCACCAAAACATTGTTGCAAGCGAAAAACTCGCGCGGTCAACCATTATATGCGCCAATCGTGTGAAAGGCTCCAGACAAGTGAAGGGTCGGTGCAGAATCAGGCTTGATTACATTGTATACTTAAATTCGATACAGTAAAGTATTTTACGTATATCCAAATGCTCGAACAATACATTTTGAAAAATATACTTGTATTTTGCGACGAAGTTATACCGACACAAAGTGGCTCAATTAAAAAGATAATTTCGCTAAGTTAAATTATCGTATAAAAATATCGATTCTTGTGATCTAAAAAATTAAGGCTTTTATTGGATCGCGACCATAATAGGATATCGTTCAACGCCGTTACGTTATATCAGATCAATTCGAAGGTGTAATTACGATCAACAGGTCGCTATAAAATCTGTCAACAGCACTCATTAAATTTGTCACACTGGTAAATAAGGACTCAACTGGTTCTGTATCATTCAATTCGTGTTCGCAGTTCAGTATTTAAACACTTTTCGCAATTGGAATTATGGCGCCATTTCCCATGGCGGCGGGTCAACATTTTCTTACGACATAGTAATCCCGATAGTTGCTTTTTATATGATTGTATAATTTATTCGAGCTACTGACTTATGTGATACTTTTGCCTACAACAAACAGAACACGAAATAAAACAATAACATACGTAACAGTAGATCTTTTACAATTTGCTGCGGTAAACTAAGTGATTTACAATAGTAGATACGAAAAAAATGAAAAAGCCTTTTCTAAATCGGGGTGCTATCGGAAGCAAACAGACTGCATCTGAATCGCAAACACAAAACCGTAAAATCGCTCCAATATTCATTCACGTATATTTTGATAAAGCTAGAACCAGTCAGACTGAACCTATCAAGCGATGATAATCGCACTCCCGGTAAATCATCCGGCGAATTCTACGAATGCAACCCCAAAGTCAATAGCACACGCGACTACACTTGACCTCTTCCTTCACAGCATACCTATATAATATATGGACTGATCGCACGTGATCCTCTCTCTTTCTCTTTTTGTTTATCGCTTCAACCTGCTACAGAAGAAAGGACATTTTTATAATCTATTCGAGCTTGGCAATTCAAATTTCGCACGTGAACCGATTCAAATTTCGTCAGACACGACTAAAATTATTCGTATAAGAGAAAAAAGACAAAAGATTTTCACGGTAACGCGAGAGTCGACGGCATTTACGCATATATACCCATATGTGTGCTTGAGAGAGAGATGACTTTCTCCTTCTCTTGTCGGTGCGGTATATTAAAATCGAGAGTCAGCGCGGTATTTCGCTTCTGCGCCACCGAGATGATGTAGGTACTCTCTGTAGAGTACACTTTGCATATTATACCCAAGAGCGCAATGACGTGGACGATTGAACGCAACTGTGCATCAGTGGGTCGACGAGCGCCGCATGATAACCGAAAGAATGCGCATTACGAAAGGAGGAGTCGATTATTGTAAGAGGAAGGAAATGTGATATACTCCTTGTGTACCTGGCCTATGACTCGTTCTTGCCAGTCACTTTTCGAGACTGACAATGTTGACGTAGACCCCTTGACTTTTCGCATGCTAATGTATATAATAATACTTCGATTACTATGTATATACCTTTATTCGCAATGGCTTTTCTTGCGTCCGGATGAAATAAATAAATTGCAAATTTACAACCCATGCACCATATTGAAGGCCACGGAAGCTACTACAGCCCATAACCCCAGCGAAACGAGCATCAACAAGCCGACGTTCATAATCCTCTCGATCGCATCGGTGCGCATCCGGGATGCCATGCGCCGCATTCGAGTCTAGCCGTGGAACACACACGCGGACCAGTAACCAGTAAACGAAAAAAAATAAAAATAAAAAATTCCGCACCGTTCAGAGAGAGAGAGAGAGAGAGAATCGCAAACGTCGCGCTGCACCAATAAAAACGTCCGCGGTAGGAGCTACTCTTAACAGTCCCGCGTGTATACGTATGTGTATACACACATACGTCTCGAGCTTCTGTTCTTCTCCTTCGAGTCGTGCCGAGAGTTCTTCGTAGAATATTATTCTCTTCTTCTTTGTACCCACCCACGTCGCCTAGGGAGTAATTTTTTTCCTTTTTAAATCTCGAGTCCTTCATTTCCGAGCAATATTACCGCTTTGGAACGTAGAGACGTAGAGCTGTTTCTTTCAAGAACAAAAGTACTGCGGAATCATATGAAACACAGTGATATTGTAATGTGTATATCACGTTTAAGAGTCAGAGAGAGAGAGAGAGAGAGAGAGAGAGAGATAGAGTCTTGGTGTTGGAATAAGAAGAAGTGAATATATGTTAATTTCGATGTCGTCGTCGTGCAGCTCTTTTACGCCAGGATGAAAGTTCGATTATATACAGCGGCGGAGAATTTCGCTCACCGTTGTATATGCGGTGGGAAAATATTCTACGCGCGACTACTGCGCGTTTGATTTAAATCGAAAGGTTTACGATGATTAAAATCCAAAAGCTTCTTCTGTGATATATATATATATATATATATATATATATAGATATACGTAGATTATCTTTCGGTTGATAAATATCTATGAAAAGTCTATAGTCGTAACAATATAAACACCGAAATTTTGTTCATCTACCGCGAACCTCATGATCGTTGCATTCGAAAATGGAAGTCACAGGTCTTACAATGTATTCCCGAAGACCGTATAACGTTCCTGTCGCGCTGTCGCCATACGAGACGATCGTAAAGATCGGATGCTCTCGTCGAGGAAAAGTGAAATTGCGCGAGCCGTTCGGCTATTTTTTTTGGTTTGTCGCTGAGGTTGAGCATACGCATAAATGCGTTTGTCAGAAGTAATGGATCTTTGGATCTTTATGGTTTGATTTATTGAGTTCTTCACGTGACGAGCCTTTTTTGTACGGTAGACTTTGGGAGTAAATATTTTTTTATATAACATTTATGATATTGTAAGTTGATTGTTCGCTTGATTTAAAGATAAATAAACGTAAGAAATCGACTGCTGAGTATTGTGTAAAAGTTAGCGCTGACAAACTTAGCGGAATAAAAAAACAGTTATATATATTTACGGCGTAGAAAGTGAAATTAAACAGCAGAATATCATTAATACTGTTTTTGAAACACGAGTCTACTTTTTTATCGAACGTCGGAAGATAAAAGCGAGCGTTATCTTGAAATTTCGCACAAAAGTATCAAGTGTCGCGTTATGTCGGCAAAGCTTAAAAAAAAATCTCCATGTTATCGCAGTTTATGAAACGAAACGGCCTTTCAAATTCTTACAAAAAGCCGCAAACCCTAACGGAAAAATAATGCGAAATAGATAAACTCTATGCAAAGTGATATCTAAAGATAAACCAGATCTACGTTCCCCTCGTTGAAACAAAGCGATCTCGAAAACAGCGGCCACGTGTCTTTTAATAAAGCACTCGATTTCCCAACGACTCGTTTTCTACGACACTGTGTTCAGACAAGACAGAATATAACGAAACACTAAGGACCGAGAGACACTAAGACACGTCAAGATTTCTAATGTGTTATCGCATGGTACAAAAGATCAGTGCGCGACAACTGGTAACAATATGAAGTTGCCGCCGTGTAATGCAGCTATACGTAAAGCGAATAATTAAGCGCGAGAGTATAGCTTTATAATACCTAGTAGCGCACGAAGATCGTGTTCGCTGTCATTGTGCTTTAGCTAATTTTCCAACTGAGCAGTAAGAGGTTGTTTTAAATATGTTTCTCAAATTTTCTCTCTTTGATTCTTTTTACATATATAGCGCAATGTAGAGCAATGATGGCTATAAATTAATTGACAAGATAACAGCACTTGATGTCGAGTTTTAGTGATTCACTATATTGTTGTACAAACATAATATTTTGATTCATGCCCGTATGTTCGTAATAATTATTGTCAAAGCATTGAACTATATTATTTCAAAATAAAAAGCAATTTTTCAATTAAACATCGATGTCGTCTATGAGCTTTTCTTTCAACCGTATAACATTGAACGATACATTAATTTAGCCTAACGAACTAATAAACAACATCGAAACGTTCGTTTGACAGAGAAAAAATCGAAATAACTCCAGCGCAACCTCCCCAGCACATTAAATTCAGCAATAATGAAAGAGAAAGAGCTTGCGCGGAGAAGGCAAGTCAGCCTTGCAGTGCTATTTGTCATCGTGAGAGATTTTATATACGCTTTTCGCCGTCTGATTCCTCGCAGATAGCACCACACGCATACGCAGCAGTACCAGCAGTAGCAGCAGCAGCAGCAGCAGCAACAGCAGCAGCAGAAGTAACGCGTAAGCGCTTCTCATTCGTATATACCGTGTGCTTACCCGAGTATTTTATTAGTCGGCGCGCGGGGGCACGGTAAAAGTGGATTGTTCGGTATTCAAATGGAATTGAATTTTTAGCGGCTCGTCGCCTCGCAAAACAGAGGGATCGCCGCCGGGGTTTGTTTTGCCGTACAGTGGAGAACTGCACATATATATACACGTAGGATTATTCGTTCTTTAGCAGCGCGAGATGTCGGCTGAATTTATGCGGGATATTGTGCGCGTGTGCTTTGACGTGACTTTAGGGAAGTGGAGTGGGGGGGGGGGAGCTTCTCTGGACACGTAGGAGATTCCCCCGCGGTATACGCGATTTTTTTCAACCGAGCTTGCGTTTTCCTTTTTCCACGTGGGAATGAACAATTATCGGACGATCTCTCGAGGGACACGCTGAAAGTTGGACCTGTTGTCTTGCTGCAGGCGGCGGTTATGTGTCTGTGTGTATGTGTGCCTACGCGAGTGTGCGAACGTGTACGTGCGTGACTTTCGTTACAGACGGTTTATACGGGATGCAGCACTTTCTAGTTATGCTCTATGATGGATTGGAGCTGCCAAAGCCGATCCTGTGCTATTCAGTGGCGAGCGCTCTCGCGCTCATTCGTGAGCGTGTTTAGTTTTTGTTTTCGCCGTATGTACATTATATTGGATTATTTGCCTTATTAATATCCTCCAATGCTTTTCCTCGACGTACGATCGATTGCGAATCTCGTAATTATTTCAACGGGAAAAAAATCTAAACTTAGATATAGCGTTGATTCACTTAGGTGCATAAGTTCATATAAAGCGTTGCGCGGATCCATTCGGCTTTTTTCCGAACATATCAGGTTTATCAATTTCACCCGCGGCCAAGTACAAGCTTTATTCTTCTCTTTGTTTACCCGTGACTGGCGCCTCACCAAGGAAGAAGAAACGGCTAAAGAATGAGAGAAGAAGAAGAAGAATCGCGCAAGTATATAAGGCGGAAGAGTTTCCTAGACTCCTCGCGGCGGTCTCTCTCTCTCTTTCTCTCATAACGGAACCTTAATAAAGGCAAACTTGCGTGAGGAAGGGACGAGGATCCTAATGATTTTGAAAACTTTTAAAGGGAAGATTCTAAAAGCGCCAGGACCAGAGATAACTTATAAAGGAGGAGCTTTTTCAAGCTAGCGTTGAAAAAGCATTGATTAAATATTTCGACTGTAACGACTCTACTTTTCACAGCTAATCTATAAAGAAAAATGGACGGTTATAAATTACTAAGCTAACAACATTTCTTGCTAATGTAACAAAACCATCAGTCTACGTCTCACTTTCGTATCTCCAATCCAAGCGACATCTCAAGCAAACACCACTCGGAAAATTCTCAAACGACGACACGACGAGTGTTAAATCATTAATCTACTTAGAAGCCTTTCTCTCTTCGCTTTTCCGTTTCTCCATCAACTTATTTCACGCCTTGGAAAAAAAAAATTTCTATGTATATCAAGTGTAAATATACGATAGGAGCAGAGACATTTTGGCTTATCTATATACTAGAAGCGCCTTCTACCGAGAAAGAGATAAAAAAGCGCAAGAGATAAGGGTGAATTAATAAAACATCGACGCGCGCGGCTATGTGCACTACTTGTTTGGTTCAGCGAATGTGCGCGTGGTCAGTAGTGCATGCATATACGAGCTGCTGCGCGTCGCACAAGCTGCTCTCGAGACTAGCCGAGAATTATAGAGAAAGAGAGAGAGAGAGAGAGGATTTATCTATAGATAGCTCCGGAATAACCTGCTTTTTGCGAGAGAGTGAGAGAGGCTGTGTTTACTTTTATTTATGAGTAAAACGAGAGCGGCTTGTATTTATGAGCTTTTCAGAATTTTTTGTGCATATATGTAGAGTTTGAACATCTTTTTAACATTTTGTGCTTGCGGTAAAAAGTTTCCTTTCTACGCTATATATACAGATTGCGATACGAAAATCAATTTTTTTTTAATTAGAATACACAGATAGAGCGATTTCCCGATAAATTTGTAAACAACATAAAGCGTTATGAAAATCGCTGAACGAAAATAAGCTACAATGAAATGGATTCATATCGCATCTTTGGCATAAAAATCATATCAAACCAAAATACATCCCAACGTCAGTTCTCACACAGTAGCATCGTGTAATTTATCTGAGCGAAGCAGCATAATCCCACTCTCCGTGTGTAGCGCCGTTCTTGCATCGCTTGCACGTTTTCCCCGGCGGGAAACGCGTAAAAAAGCGCCATCGGGATCCCCCTTCGTGCGCGCAGTTTCGATTTCTAGAACGAGCGAGAAACACGGGATAAAAGCAGCGCTACCAGCCATTGTCCGAGGACAACAAACGCCGCGGCGTGGCGCGTGCGACAACAACGGCGCTGCGCCTCGGCTAGATACATAATACAGCAAAGGAAAACGAGAGATAGGAGGCAAGAGTAGCCGCACGCGAAAGCGATGCTCCTCTGTGTCCGCAATTATATGTATACCCTATACACTGACACCCACCTATACACATAAATGTATGTACAGTCGCGTATATATTTGTGTGTGTGTGTGTGGCGTCTTCGTCGCCGCGAGAGATGCAAGTACACAGTAGCGGTAGTACACGTATATGTGTGTGCAGAAGCGATTTCCTCGTCGCTCATTTCCATAAGCGCGGAAGGAGGGAGTTAGACCCGTTAAAAGCTATCCTCGTATCGTGCGAGGACGAGGCAAAAACAGCCCCATGAGAAAATACACCCACGCGCGCGTACACAAAGAGAGTGAGAGAGAGAGAGAGAGAGAGAGAAAACAGCAAAACGCGTTGCCACAGACGAAGCCTGTCTCTCTCGCTCTTCGCGGCTTTGTTTTCGCTCTCTTTCTCTCGCCAAGCTCTATGCAACAGTTATGACTACTTTTTTCGCTACTCACTTTTGGGGACATCTTTTGTCTATACGATTTTTTTCACGAATAATAAAGCGTACCCTTTTAACGTTAGAGGAAATGATTGTACCAGTACTTGATAAAACACGAGTGATTAACTATTCAAATCTGTAAATAAATACATAGCAATTTATCGAGAATCTTTTCGAAGTGGAGTAATCTACTTCGACCTATGTCCCACGGAAGGTTTTTCACTTGAATAAAGCCAAACATACATGTGTACTAAACTCTTGTACCGTCCGGCCAAACGACTTTGATTAATGGCGTAACGGACGCGACAATCGCCGTAACTTTACTTCTTTTTTCCATTGCTTCTCCTCCCTTTTTTTCGTTTGTTCGCTGCATATCTGCTTTACGAGCCAAAACTATCGGTATTTTACCTACCGCTTATAGAGTTAACCGTTAAAGGGTTACTATAGTTCTATGTCGTCCAGAGAACCGAGAGTTTTCAGTGATTTAGAGCTCGTGATTTATGGGATGAACGCTCAGAAGTTCAGAAAATTATACTTGCACTGCACTTGAATTTTTTTTACGTAAGCTACTTCCGCGGCCGTGATTTTTATACTCAAAATCAAATCTAACGTAATGATTGAAACTGCTTTCAACCATATCTTTACTTTCTCAATTTAAAGTTTCTTCATTTTGCGCTTTGTCGGAATGCAGCGGTAGATATCGATTTTGGCTGTTCTCATCGTGCAAAGTTCGCAATACTCGCGATTTAGTGGGTAGCGTAGAAATTCCATATAAACCAGGACGACGTTTCAACATTATTGCGAGATTAAACCGCTTCGCTTCACTCTCCGAGAACCTTGTGCTCTCGAGCTTATAATGTCATATCATTCGCAATATTCGTACCCGTTATCAAGAATGTCTAGAACTTGTATTATCCTTCCTTTGAAATTTCTTTAAAGACAATGTAATATAATAATTTTCACAATAGTTACAGCGAGCGTGTAACTTTATAGCAGGCAATTAAATTCTCTAGTATATATACAAATCCAATCCTGCTAAGTTGAAACAATCAGCTTCACCCCATTTAGAAAACAATCTTGCGCGTGTGGAGAACCTTTTCCGACAACAATCCATCACCCATCGTGTCTCTACTTCAGACAAGCATATCTCAAGCACCGCTTTGCAGGAAATTGCGAGCACGATTCCGCATCCTTTATATAGTGTAAACATTATATATATATATATATATATATATATATATATATATATATACACGTATATGAATATAATATATGTTTATTTGCGAGAATGTACAAGGCCATGGTAGCGTGAGCCGACTGCTCTATAGTCATCGAGAAAATGTCGCGAGCTCGTGACGAAAGATGCAGCTCGCGCGACTGATATTTCTTCCCCTCGTGGGATTTGGGTCATACGCGCTGTTTATGCCTATAGAGCGTGGGTGTGAGCGTCCGACGAACTGGAAAAAATACTGAAGTATATGCGCCCTTTGTCATAATCGCGTATAGAGAGCCTCAAGAGATTGTTTGCGTAGTAGTATTCACGGGATTGCTTGTCTGCGGTGTATATATAAAACGTGTATTGTAAACGAACTTGTCTATCGTTGACGAGAAGCAAAGAACGTTGCGGATATGAGGTCGGCGCTGCGGTGTACCGAGAGCCTGATCTACTTGCTCGCGGCCTCGGGAAATGCTTTCGCTCGGCGGCGAAGAAGATACGTGGTTTACCAAGCGAGAGGATTTGGTCGGAAATTTTTTTTAATTTCATATTTATCGTAATAATAATGGTAATTGACGTGGTTGGAAAGAAATAGTATTGGTGAGTTGTTGTAAATCTATGGATAACTGATTATTCAAATGCTGTTTATATGCAGTAAGTTAAGAACAGCTTAATTTCCCCATTGAATGATGTATCTAACATTAATTATGTGCAGATATTTAATAATACTCGAGAATTTAATGGAAGTTAGGTATCAGTGAGTCATTAGGATGTGTAAGCGGCGTAATAAAGTAGGATCACCTGTGCAGAGTCATTGCGTAATTCCCTACTATAAATACACGCCGAGAGCCATAATCTCAATGCTCTGTCCGCGGGTGACAATGACCGCGAGCACGCGATCCTCGGAAATTCGCATGGCTTATACCATTGTATACCAAGTTATTGCACTATCGACTTTATATATACTCAAGAGTTTACTAATTTAGTAGAAGCTAGACGGAAGATGCCAAATTAAAATTTGATATATCGTCGAAAATTAAACGGAATAATCTTCGAATATAATAGAAAAGTCGTTCAATAATTCAAAGCCCACACGGCCAGCTTCCCGACAAAACAACCCATCCCGTTGATCGCCTCTTTCGTGTACATAAACACAAACCAAGCAACACAGCACACCGTTTCACGGCCTTCCTTCTCTCTTTCTCTCTCGACGCAAATGACTTTGGACTATGACTCCGTACAGCAGCGCAGTTATGCGTCGCGAGTGTCTGGAACTAATATCGAGAGAGAGAGAGAGAGAGAGAGAGAGAGAGAGAGAGAGAGAGAGAGAAGCAATGGAGACAATCGCGCATCTGCGGTTCCGGAGCATATATAGCTGCACTCGGGGCGTCCACGGGTCGTCTGCGTTCTGTACAGGCCACAGCGATTAATACGGGACACTCGCTAGCGAAGGGACAGTCGAGCGGTCACGTTCCAGCTATACAGAGCTGGTGTCGGTCCCTTGTAACGGAGGGAGTATACATATAGACGGAGAGAGAGAGAGAGAGCCGTTGTTCGACACTGCAGTGCCACCATGACCTAGTGAGATGACTGATGAGGAAAGGATTGGATTTTTATTTCAGTGAGTAGAGGAGATACTTCCAAGTTTAAAAATATCTGACATTGATGTTGAAATATATTATTTTTTTTTAAATTCAAGCTTTTGAATAAAAAGGTCGATAGACCGATAAATTTAAAGTTTTAGCAATAACAAGTTTATATACTCGTTGAATAAGGCTTAATGTCCATCACCAAGGAAAGCATCCATAGGATGAGTGCGATCAACAGCGAAATCGACAGTTTCCCGCGAAAACATCAAAAGTAACAGCTTATATAAGCTGCATCGTAAAGGAAAAGAAAACAATAAATATCGACTACACGAAGGCAAAATTCCATGCGACGTACATCATCCTTAAGATGCCAGAATCGCGCATAAAAGATCAAAAATTTACGATATGCGCTCTTGTCTTTCTCTCTCTCTTATTTGCGAGATATATTTGTGAGGAATCGATGACGCGGTATTTGTTGCACTTTCTAAAGGAATTTAAACACCTTCCCGTTTTAATGGAGACGACCGAAGAACAAGCCTGAGAAGAAGAAAGTTTAATGCTTCCTTAGTTGCAATCTGTACAAATGGCCAATTCTAATGAAAGCTTCAAACAGCCTCGCACAGACAACGCAATTTTTTTTATGCGACCTTGTAAAACATCCTGAGTAAGATATTTTCGATGACTTTCTAATCTTCGCGCCAGCTGCGTGAGAATGTCATAAGATCTCCGTAATCTTGTAATTCTCGTCGTTAACGCGTCAGTACTCATTCGCCTGTATAAATCGTATTGACGTATAAGAGAGTCGGTAAGTACCTCTCGAGTTAAGCTGAAAGATATACACACGGTACGGAGAGTTCTCGGTGTAAATATTCAGAAAAAATCGCGATTCAATGAAAAGTAAGAACAATATCGCAAGACAGAGTCCTATATCTCTAGAACTCGTGCGTAATCACTCAGCTCATAAGACCCCCTAAGGTTCTATATATATAGTGACCGATGCATATTGGCGCGAATAATTGGTAATCGATCCGACCCGTGATCTGTAGACGGATGTTGGACACGACCGTATAGCAACTAGAGATACGACCTTCGGCCGAGTTTTACGAGGAACATAATACGTACACGTATACATATATAGCTAGGAAACCGCGTAAAAACGTTCGATATTCGTGCCAAAGATAGTCCTATAGCTGACCGACTAGCTCAGATACTTGTGAAGATAAGCGTCGGAGAGTAGAGGCCACGCCACGAGCGGTATTCGCTCTTTATCTGCACGTCGGCGGCGGCGGCGGCGGCGGCGGCTCGTTTGTGGGCTATTGGACATAAAAATTTACGGTAGGCGAGGGTTGAAATTTATGTATTTCGCGCGTGATTTGTTGTTTTAAATGTGAAATATGTAGTGCCACTCTGAGGTCAGCAACAGAAAGTGTTGTGCATCGCATAAGTAGTAAAAGCCAAACATGGCAAGACGCGCGTATATATATCTATTTTTTCAAACTTGTTCAAGCTCGATCTTGTGTCGGTAAAGTGCAAAATGTCCGAATACATCTCCTTGAAATTGAACGTCGCACCAGGAAACCATCTCACCCGGTTCACACCATCTATACACACGTAAACTGTCGAGCGATTACTGCATGCTTACATCGTCCAAAACAGCACTAAAGATCAAACTCACTTTCCAGGTTTCCCGTAAGATATCTCAACGATGTCTTCCCCTAGATTTACTAGCAAATGCACACGCTTACTCGTTCGCCCGCGACTTTTGCTTTATTCGTCCCGACTCTAAAGTTACGACGCGACTCGATTCGCGCATATCGATTTTCACACACTTGGACGTACAAGCGTTCTTACATATACAGTGAAAAACGTGCGTGTAATACTCGAGGAAAGGAGCAACTCTTTCTCTTTGCGCGAGTATGTGTACGTATAATATATTGAGTTTTACGTGCACCATCATTCAAATTTCGAGACGTCGATGGACCGAAGATAACATCTCACGGTATATATACAATATATATATAGCACCGAGAAGCGGAATCGTGTATAGTCGCGATGAAAAGTAGCGAGTAACAAATGAAAGGCTGCGTTTACACGTACCATTATTCGATAACGATAATATCAGCTGCGAAAAAGCTAATAATTCCGTAGATTTAATGCAAGAAAAATGAAAATGACGCGCTAAAGGAGCTCTGTACAGAGATAGGATCGTAGCGCGTTGCAAACGACTTACGGTCAGATCGAAATCGCGAAGAAGTAACGAGAACGGTTTCGCGAACAGTGTATTTCTCCGAGAGCTACAGGACAACTGTTCGTATGATAACTTAATACATTACACAAGCGACAAGTTTTTACGTAACTATACCGAGCTGCCTTCATTATTCCCACAGTTTTTCTAAATTTTCTAGAAAATTGCTAGAAAAGACGTAAGTATAAAACGACAGAATACTCTACAATACGTGTGTACATGACGAAACTTGCGAATCGTGGCGCCTTCCCGATAACGATAATGACAATAACGGCGGATCATGATCCTCGCAATGATTATGATCGCAGACGGACAGATATACAGACACACACGGAAAATACAAATCCAAGCCAAGAGAGACAGAGAGACATAGAGAGAGAGAGAGAGAGAGAGAGAGAGGAGACGAACAATCGACAGATGTAACCGTTACCACCAAGAGCCGGAGCTTCGATGACGCGAGTCATTAATTACCGGAAACGTGACCCAAGAGAATACATCTCCCGCTCCCCGCGCGATCACGATCATCACGGAGGAGGAGCAGAAGGCCGACGACGACGACGATGTCCTCGTACCCTGGAGTCCAAGCTCCTATCACTTTCTCCCGCGGCAGATCTCGATTCCGTGTGAGACACTCGTCGTGTGTCTCAAGAACTGTTTATGCGCGTCCTTCTCTCCTCTTTGTCTGCCAGACTGAATTGGCTCTGAACGCGCGATTTAAACGTAGAAAAATATTGTCGTTATTGCTTCCTCCAGACTAATTTATCATTTCTATACGTATAAACGATGCTCTGTTCGACTAGAAAATCATAGACGAAGGTATTTTTGTTTCGTTATCGAATTACGTTTCGTCGTCAATTTCATCTCACGCATCGGTGCAAGAGATTTTTTCCAAGGCGAGGTCGCGCACTTATGTCGAAGGCGAAAGTCGCGAGAAATTTTTTTTTCTAACTGTGGTTGTGCAACTATTCGTGACATGCCGCGTTTCGGGTGGTGAACGAAAATATATATGAAAATTAATTGCTCATTAAGTCATTGAAGGTATGAAAAACTAAACGAGATCACTTTCTGTGTATGATGCAAATTTATGCAATGTCAAACGCAATTACCTTAATGAACTGTTTACTTTGCGTACATAATACTGTAGGATCTGACGTAACCTCTCATATTTCTTCTCCCAGCGTAAAAACACGCATTTACGTTCCTGTGGTATTTTCTAAATTTGAAATAATAATAAACTTAAATATACTCGACCTGACATAATTGTGCTACTTATTTCATTTTAATTACCTACAATCTGCCTAGACTCGAACGATTTATTTGAGCTAGCGCATCTCTTGGTGCGATGTATATTACGTAAGTCCCGTGTAAATTGCGAGGATATAGTGTGAAACACATAACATCACGACTCAATCTCGGCAAACTGCTTTTTATTTCGAGCATTTAAAATCCACATTGCAAATTAAATTAATATTGCCAGTACCGCAACGTATGGGAAAACAGATGTCGGACAATCTCTGACTTCCCATGCTAATGTGCCCTGCGTGAGATTGTCTCGGTGAGCTTGTACATATACATATATAGGATGGCATTACGCGGTAGACCCCTTGACTCGTCTTGATTTATCGATCTTTGATTTATTGCTGTCTCTCTATTCTCTCTCTCTCTCTCTCTCTCTCTTCTCCTCTCTCTCTCTCTCTCTCTCTCTCTCTCTCTCTCTCTCTCTCTCTCTCTCTCTGTAGGTGAGCATTGATTGTAAGAGACTTGAGAGACAGCGTCGCTGTACCTACGGGATATCCCCTCTTCTCCTCACGAGCGCAATATGCACGAAATAGAGGAACGACTAGCTCTCGGATGCCGGAAGCAGCTTTATAATTCATTAACATTTTCGACGGTTCCTGAATTGAATTTTTCCATTCAGCTATTCTTTTGCGCTAACTACGTCGTAGCGATAGCATATATACACGAACGTATTTACCTTACGGCGATAAATCAACGGTTAAGTATTCGGGGAAGAGATAACGAAACAATTGCGCGATAGACCGTATTTAGTTTGACAAATGTTAGGGTATACTTTTTTACAAAAAAAAAAAAAAAAAAAATTATAACGCATAATTCGCACACACACACACACACCGCAGAACTCGAATAGATCGGCGTAACAAAAGCTTCAAGTCAAATCCATCAACCACGCGGCAATGTTTATCATTAAGACCGTGAGATAAGGCGCGTGCGAATTTTCCTCCTTCTCCTTTCTTTTCCGAGTCAAATTTTTCTCTCGGCTGCTTTTAGTGGTATACAGCAAGTGCAGTAGTATATATGTATTTGTGCATGTGTATATATGCACACAGTCGCTATAGCGAACAGCTGAGAACCCGTCACTTTCTCTGAGCTCACGTCGAGAGTAGATCCTTGTCTTCGCGCGAGGTACCTCGAATGCTGATCGCTGTGAGTAGCCCTTTCTTGCGTCTCTTTTTTCTTTTTCTATGCAAGTGAGATACACTGGACGCCTTTGCATCGAGGTATATCAACGAGTTACGCTGTAATTTGGCGTTAAAACGAGAGAGAAGAGGAAGGGGGGTGAAAGATGATGAACGGTTGTGGACGTATCGCGCGGAATTTAATTAATACTCCGGATAATTCAACGATTTATCTTAATAGCACGCCCTGTATGATAATCGAGTTGTTTGTATTAAAGACTCAGGTTTAATTTTTCATACACCTATCGATGAATTTGTTATTCGATGAATATTTATGAATATTTCAAAGTAAAAGTAGCTGTATAAAAGCAGAGACTTACGTATATCTATACAGGTGGGAATAAATGAATATATCGTCCAGCGCGCCGAACGCGCACTTTGGATTATGCAGTCGAGGTGTTAAAGGTGCACGCAATCTAGCGACAGACCTAGATTATTTTCTATAAATACAAAACGTAAACTCGACTCTCGGCTTTTTTGCAACACCGAAACGCCTCTGTGTTTACATAAGTGTTTTATAATATATATATATATATATATACATGTAGGTATACACATAACAAGAGTTTTCTACGTACTCCCGATTTTTTAAGGATGAAGCATTCGCTGAAACCGAGCGTACCGGAAAAGATACAGCTCCGTGACGTTGAAATCAATACACAGCTCCATTCCTCCATGAAAATCTCATCGAACACTCGATTTGGTCTCTCGACGAGTTCGAAAGCTCGTTAATTCCTGGCCAATCAAGCTCCCTGTATATATAAGAACGTAGGCTTTTCGATTAAACGTCACGAGCAGTGGCAGCTCTCTCGCAAACAATTGATGGAGTTAAAAGCCTCGGATTATATAGGATATTCTAACGAGAGAGAAAAAAATAAACACCTGGGAACTGAGAAAGAAATGGCGAATGGAGCGGAGCTTAAGTAATGTCGGCGCTAATGGATCGGGATAAGGATAATGTTTGTGCGCAACTCCGCGGGTGGCTGTGTACGTCTCCGTTTCCTTCGACTCAGAAGTAGACGACAAGGAATACGAGGGGGAACAACGACGACGATATTGGACGTCGGTGCGTGTAATCAATTTCCGCGTGTCCGTTATCGCTCCGCGTGTGGCGTGTATATGCGAACGCAAATTGAGTTCGTTTATTAGCGACAAACGCGCGACGCCTGCTGTGTGTGCACGGGCGCGCGCGCGCACAAACGCGTATGCGTGAGCGTGTAGCGGCGCGAGATCGTTGTTTATGACTTGGCGCGACCAGCTTACGTATGTATGTATATGTATATTATTCGTACATGTACGTGAGCATATGTGCGTAGATATGTGCGTATAGGTATGTGCGGAGAGGGACTATTCCGCGGATGTAACGAAGTGGCCGCAGTTGCATTTCGATATTGAAATACGACAAAGGGACCCCACGCGCGATTTGAATTTTCTTATGAATAATAAACAGTCGATCATTTACTGGAAGTACGACGAAATGTTTTTTCGAAAAATGCTTTAACTGCGGCGCGCTTGTCGGCTCACCGATGATTACAATCACGCCCCTCGCTAACGAACGAACTCATCATTCTAAAGGCGGAAGGCATTAAGTGACGCGCGAGCGGCGAAGAGCTGCGATGCGCGTGTATATACCTACGGGAATATATATAGCAAGGTGGTTACGTGGGTGTGGCCATGACGGAGGGCCTTAATCCTGCTGCGAGTTGTGCGCAAGAAGCAGAAACTCTCGTCCTATCGCTCTTATCTATTCCCTCTGTATCTTTTGCCTTCGCGTTATACAGCTTTTACATCCATTCGCCAAATAGCTCATTGTATTATATAATTTTCATAATGGCGGTGTACTGCGAAATACTCTTTCAAAGCAAGAGAGAGAGAGAGAGAGAGACGGTTTTCAAGATTTTTCGATTCGAATGAAATTTGAGAATTTTACTGGAACAACAACGGAAGACCAAAACTAGTTTGCATAAAAGGACGTGGTACCATTGAAACGGAGTTATGCAATAAATCAAACAGCTTCCTATACCATTCCTTTATAGTAGGACACGAACACAATGAGTGAAATTTCCGAATGTATAATACTCCCATTTACATTCCTGAACACGAGTAATTTAAAAAAAAACCTTGTATACCGATGGTCGTTAATCATTCTTTACCCTTAAACTTTTCTAATCCATAAATGGTCTTTGCCGATTATTACACCTCGAAAATATCCAAACTATCGCCCATACAAACATCCAAATGATAGATTCACTTTCCGATAAAATATTCCGCAATTCTATGCCAAATTTAGCCTTTCGTCCCTCTATAGCTCATACATATACTTCGTTTCGTTCCATCGATAATCTCAGCATCGGATAGACACGACGACTTCTCCCCATTTGGTCGTATTACGAGGAAACCTAAGTCGGTATGTATAATAACGTTGAGAACCACGAGACAATGTCCTGTACGCTGAGATTTGTGTACACGTGCGGTGCATTCGCGGGGTAATCAATCGTAATCGGCGAAAGTGATCGGGAAGTCCTACGGCTTGATTAGAGGCGACTAACTCCCGCGCCGTACATACACTCCACCATGGCTTGGGGTCCAATTTTCCATAGTCTTCAGAGTTGTTAAAGTCCCACGTGATGTTTTTTAAAGCCAGCGTATTTATGTAATTGAAAACATGTGCGTATATGGATCGTATGATGGTATAAGTATATAACGATCGTATGTGCGAGTATCTTTAGAGTATAATATCGTTTTTAATCCTCGCCTTACAGCGCCAGTGGAACAATAAAGTCATTGAAGCCCCGAAGCGATAAACCGAGAGCTATTGAGTTCCGAAAAGGGAGAAAAAAAGGATCGCGGTAAGTCAGCTTATCTCGAGCTTTGGACTCGTGGTCAAAATCGACAATCACCAAACAATACTTGAGCCATCAGATTCTGGCGCGACGGAGGTACCAGTATACTTACAAGTCTACTGATAAAAGACCACTTGCGAAACTATAACTGCAATGCGCGGTAGGAAACCAGAGTAGCCCGAGATAAAGATATCGCAGTTGCGGCCAAAACGAAAAGTCTCGCTGGAATTGCCTCAGATCAGAAGGTCCAGATTGTAGTCTCTTTTTCGGCTTATCGCTAACGATTATATATACTCCAAGGCGGATGTACTGCGTGTAAAAAGTTGGCGGCACAAGAAGCTATGAGAAACATCAAGTATACACAGACAGGTACATATATACACGATTCATCTTGCTTTCATAACTCGCAGAGTTATTTTATACCAATCCGTATAGAGTGGTAAATAAAAAAAAGTGAAAATTCATTAAACCCCGCCTACATTAAGGCTGCCTCGCGAACAAACTAATCCACCATACGTCTAATGCAATTCGCACGTATATATACACACAATAGCGAGGATAGCGAGTACATCTCCGAGACGCGTGCCTACAAGCAGTTCCGCAAAACAACAATCAACGAATCGTCGTCGATCAATCTCTCGGTGAATATTTTCCATTCCTCGAGAGGATACATCTGTGCAGTGTGTGTACTCCTTCCTCGACGTACGAAGAATCACACACATACCGCGCAAATATAAATCGGCGTCGCGTGAGGTCCACGTATCGGATGAATAATGATAGTTTCGAGATAGAGTTAGAGTACGTATACATAGACTAAAGCAACTTTGACATCAGTGTGGGCAGCATATATATGTGTATAGATGCGAATTACGCGACTTTGAGCGGCGGTAATAATAAGACCGCGAAACTGATTTCTGTGCGTGTATAAGCGAGTTCCTTCCCATGTAACTATATATGTATATAACATACCGGGCGACGCAGTCTCGAGTTATTCAATTTATCAGTTGATCTAATCGCCGGGTGCAACATCGGAAGGATATAAACACGCGTATGTGTGTATGTGTGACGAGGTGAAAGAGGCTCGTGTCTCTCTTTCTCTCGTTATTGCCGTTGTTGTCTTTCTTTACAGTGCGTAAGTCTCGTGATTGAATTTGCAACTTTCTTACAGACAACTCTGCGCATGAGTATGTGTATGTGTATTTTAAAGACGCACGATGTAAAAATGGGTACTTAATCGTGATTTAATTGGCGCAACATTACTCTCTGATTAAGCTTGCGTGTCCGTCCGTAGGTGACTTAGCGAGTTATGAGAGACTGTAAATTTTTTTCTTTATCGAGGCGCGAGTGAAAGCGGAAAGGCTGTTCAATTAATTAATGATGACTGATTTCCTACTATCGAAGAGGGTGTATATACTTACAACGTGTGTTCCGCGGCGACAAAGAATTATGCGCCGTGAAAGGCAAATTAAGCTGTTGTTGACGGAGCTACTTAATGAACTGTGTGTATGTTCAAGCTGTCTTTTCTCCAAGTAATTGAAAGACAATGAAAAAGTCCTCTCCTGGTATTATGACTCATAGAAATAACCGTGCGTATATATAATGTATCTAACTTCCAATACATCATTGGGTTACTGATAAAATAATCTCTTTTCAACGTAACACTGTACGTTTTCTATAACACAGTCGAGCAACTCGCTCGATCGTATACGCATTTCCTTATCCGAGAGTCAGTGAGAAGCAAAAAAAAGAATTCAAATTTATCGCACCTTATTACTCAGCCCAACACCGATCAGCCTCGGTAAGCAGCTAACCGCAGCCCTGCATTGCTATCTCGCTCGCTAACCTGTTCAACGATTTCCCGCTTGATTTATCCGCCGAATTTGTTACGCATGGCGCACTAAATAATCTGCCTGAGTTTATTTTCAAAATCTGTCTATTGCCGTATTTATCAACCCTTGATCTCGGCGATAACGTTCTTGTGATAAGAGAAAAACAGCTATATATACCGTATAACAACGCGACTGTAAATACGCAAGTTGTGCAATGCGCTTGTTACGCATAGATCTCGAGCACAGATAAGAGATGTCGCGACTGTGCGTTGAGTACGTATGTTTCGAACGTTTTTTCGAGGATATTTTGATCGAGATCGCAGAACCGGTATTGTTCGAAGAGTTGAGCTGCTGATGATGAACACGAACCGTTGGAATTCGGATTGGGTGTTGTACATACCGTGTGTGTGTGTGCCATTGTTTAGAAAAAAAACTCGCCTTGTTCTGTCGCCTTGTTTAGGAAGAAAGTTGGGAAAGACAGGAGTTACGTGCGTGTATCGACGGATCGAGTAATAAGACACCATTGTGTGCTCGAGAAATTCAGTTATAGCGAGCTGAAAAAAGAGACGTTCAGATTGAGCGTCAATACGCATTATATTCGTCTTTAAATTGATATTATGTAGTATTAAGATCGCCAAGTGTATCCGAAAGTCATTTGCATAATGAAATTGTTAAGAATACCGTTCGGTAGTAATGCGACTGCAGCGCGGTCAATCGGGTCGTGAAAGAAGGCCGGGAGAAGAAAGAGAGAGAAAGGAACAAACGCGGGCGTCACAATCATTCGCGGAAGCTGTTGTCGAAGGCGGGAAAAGGTACTTAGCCTGCCGTGTTATTGGGCGGATTTATCGTTACGCCGCTGAGTCGGCGGAATTGCACACAACCGCAACACGACTGTACGTTATAAACTAAGAGCGAATTTATGGCGGATTTCGATCTCGTATGTACAACTTGAGATTTTGAAACAGCAACAAAATTACACGTAGATGTTTCAAAACAATTGCTACCTGGTGTCGCGAGGCTTCGTCGCTTTTTCATATACATATATAAATGTATGTATTCGAACATTTTATTTCCACCAACATGCGAAGAAAAATCTTTGTGTAAAGCCTAATAAGAATAGATATACGGCATAATACTCGCTCTTCAGTATTCAATTAACATAGGAACGATAAGAACGGATTGTTCTGTAAAATGTGTATTGGAAATGTACTTAAAGGTACTACTGGAAGAGTAGTTTATGTCAGTAGTATTCTTATAGTATATACATTGAACTAGTACCATACTGATGCAATACCATCAATAAGGAATCCTTCAAGGTCGGCCGATTGTATTCCAGTATTGTAACGCACTATTCAGGTACTGCAGAATTTGGCCTCTAGTTAAACTCTTTCCCACAACAGCATTAAATCAGTATACAGTATTATAATTCTGTTCTTATCTCATTACCCCTATATATTGCACTAAATATACTCATGCTAAAGAAAGGATTGATTTTCGTATTATTCAGCATTACCGTTAAATAATACGCTGTTTGACATCATTGGGTAACGCCGTTCTCATTTGCGCAACAGAGAATAAAAGCCGTTCGATCGATCAGGATGTGCATCGTAATCCTCTGTGTACTCATTCCACTGATCTACCGCGAGTAAAAGAACTAAGCTCTCGCTCGTAAATCTTACGTGCTATCCTTTTCAAAGGAAGAAGAAATTTGTTTAACGACCTATAGCACTGCACAGAAAGCGACGCGTAGCTGCATCAATGCAGTGTGCGACTGAAAGACTCGCGCTGCATGTAAAGAAAGCCGCTATTTTGCAAGAACACAATCTGGCCCGGGGCCAGGGGTAATAAGGTGTCAACGAGTACACGCTATCGGCGCCGGTACAAACACACACATGCTCACACGTACACATGGTATTATTGGCGTCCGACGATTTCCGGGTCAAGCTCGTGCGAACGTCCCTTTCTTCTCTCTCGCGCTGGCAATAGATACATATAGGTGTGTTTAAACATAGCGACCTATACGTACACGATACACGTTCTCCGTTGTGGTTCGCGTGCGAGCCCATGGGCTATGTGAAAAGCAGCCGCTGACGCGACGAGCGTCGCTGTTGGTCGTCCGTGTCATCTCGAAGGTGGGAGGATCCTTCTTTCGAGGAACGAGTAACGCTCGTAAATTTGTCAAAGAGGGAGCGAATCGAGGCTGCACTTCCTCGTGAAGAGGATGCGTCTTAACCGCGGAATATCGAAAGCTTTCAGATGTAATACGAGCTGCTTTGGTAGTCCGATCTTTGTGTTGCGAGAAATTCCTCTCTCGACGAAAGAGAGCAAAAGTATTACAAGCGATGGGATATATAAGAAACAGTGAGAGGCCTTGGCCGCCGGAGCTATGAGAACCGGCGAAAGCGAGCGCCAAAGCGCGGAATATCGAAGTAACTCGCGGCGTCTCGATCGAGGGAGTCGATAAACGAAAGCACATCGTCGTCGTACCAATCATTCTCTCCACGTATTAGTGTGTACGTGTGTATGTTCCAACAAAAATCGCTTTCCGCTCGCGCGCGAAGACGTTTTTAATTGCTTGTCTTTACATAATGCCCTTAAACAAGGCCAGGCAACTGTGGGTGTACGATTAGGTACATATAAGTGTACGTACGTATATGTAACGATACTCTGTGTGAATCGTGGCACGATTGACGTTTCTTGGCACGCCTCGTTTTTTTCGTAATTATACGAACTTGTAAGTTAGCGAGCGCGTGTCTACCGGGTTTCGCTCTCTCGCATTAGTTTTTGTTTTAACCCCGCGCTCTGTTGCTGCTTATTGTTGGCGAATTACCGCACGTATATAAATTGCCCGTAATACGTAACGCGATAAGTTGACTCTTAATGTACACTGGGCATATAAGGTCTTTTGTCTAATAAAGTGTGGAAAAATTACATTTACGATAGGAACCTAATACACTCCCAAGATCCTTATCTAATAGCTTTTACAGAATCAGCATCTTGAGCCAAAGGAAAACTCCTTAATTTTCTCTTTTCGTTCCCCAAAGAAAAGAGACGTGTTTAGAACTGCAGAAGACAACATCTGTATACGAGGCTCATTATTTCAATTATTTACGATCAATCCCAGTCGGATACGGATACGTAATTTTCAATGTCAAAAAGGGGTCGAAGGCATTACCCCCGTATGGTAGCTTCCTCCGAAAAACAGTATCGTACGCTCCGGGCTACAGTGAATGAAAGAAAAACCAATTTTTTATCATGTCTCGATGCAGGTGAAAAATGCAATTTCGCCCGGTCGAAGCTTTTGTGTAATGCCTCTCGCTCTTTGCGTTGTATGGTAGAAAGCGAGAAAACACATACTGATCCAATAAACCCACATTGCCGGTGTTGCATTACCGTTGCTGCGGAGGAGTGATTTCTCGCGTTGCATTTCTTTTTCTTTACTTTCGCATGTGTGAAGAGAAATGGTCTTTTTTTAACCAAGTTGTTGAGCTACGTTTCAAAGAGCTAAGCCGACGACCCGAGCTTTTGTGGACTGTTTACGTGAAGATATTTTGCTGATTTTATGCTCAAGCAGTTAACGTGCTATTAACCTAACGTGCACCTAGGAAAGGAGACCGTAGTAACAATTAGTACAACTTATCAACATATCGATTGAGAAATGTAAGAATTATACATTCAACCATTAAAGCAATTCTTTATGTAACCCTGATACCGTCAAAAATATAAATATCTTCTGTACTGGAACGTTGAATTAAAAAACAAATTGTTTAAAAATTCACTAGTATTTCTATCAAGGTAATTTACGATATGTTACAGAGTAATTTAATTAACAAATTCTTGTCAAACGAGTTTTGTTTCATAACAATCTTAGCCTTATAGACGTTCCCTTCAACGCCTCTGAGTGACGAGAATAATTCCTCTAATAAAAACTCCTCCACACTGAATACTATACATTACGGACATTATACATAGCTCATTAAACTTAACTCGCCTTTTGAACTCTGAGGTACCATTCGACTTTCCGAAAGTTCCGCCGACTCTCCGCTAAGCAATGTTCTCAGGTTTCAGGAAATAATTCGGTGCCCGCGAATTTCCAGGAATTAAATATAAAGTTCCGGACTTTTTCGTTCTCTCTTTGATCTAATTTATGAAGCCGACACGCGCAGACTTAGCGAGGATTAAAGGACTTCTCCGACTTCGGTGTAGCAGGAAGTATTAGTTCTAGAAAAAGTGCAAAGTTTGTTTTTAGCTGAGTTGCCGTGTCATTTATCGGATATTATATACCTAATGAATCAATACTGGCAAAAAATCCAAACGTTTTATACGAACAATAAAAGAGATACAGGAGTCGCAATTTGATCGGTAAATAATGTTATCAGAATACTATTATGTCGCGCTACTCGTAATGCTATGAATAATGAATTTAAAATTATGTCTTATGAATTTCACTAGGCGCTAGAAACGATACGGCGTCGCGAAGCCATTTTTCACAATCGCGAAACTTTCTCTATGAGGAAGCAAAAGTGGTCACGATGAAACAGGCAGATATTCACAAATGACAAATGGACATTACCGAGTAACGTAAACGCGGTGATCACGACCTTTATATTATACGATAGAAAAACAGTAACGTTACATATCGCGATTCATTTTTAGTCTCGCATACAAACCATAACAATGAGAATGTTCCACATAGTCAGATTCATTGAAATCTTGTCTATTCATGAAACGATAAAAGGATGTATTTCAATTATTTTTCATCGTATCTTCGTATCGGATATGAAACCTTTTATATTTGGCTTACACGCCTCGATCATTGCTAAATATAAGCGCTTTATTAAAGCCGCGCTTTCTCAAATGTAAGATAAAAAAAGCTGTCACACAGTATGAAAAAAAGCTCGATCGTTACCCAAGCTATGTGCAAAGAGATTCGACCTAAGAGAAAGCTGATTTACGGGGTGTCAATATAATGCACCTCTTTAAACAGCCTATATAATGAGTGTATCACACAGCAACGTGCTCTATCGTTCTCCAATTCTCAGTATCGCTCTCCCCATCACCCCGGGCGCGAGTCGCTTACGCAATATTATCCCAACGAGAAAGAGGGAGAAAGGGAGAGAGAGAGAGAGAGAGAGAGAGAGAGAAATAAAAAAAAGCTGAAGCGCCCTCCGGTAGATCACGCGCAAGGCCTAATGAAGTTAAGAAGTGAAACGTGTGGAGGTACGCGCAAGAGATGATTTATCGGCAACGGCAGCCTTAATTTCGCCGGTGGCTCCCTTACAGTGGAATGCGCTCAAGTCGAAAGTATTATACATATATACATCCTGGCGGAAGAGAGTAAAAGGGATATCTCTCCTTGCTCCACCAAAACCTTTTTAACGAGAGAAACGTCGCAAGGTGCTTGATCGAGAAACGTACGAACTTATTACATGTAAGTTTTGGGTCGGAGTGAAACCGCAAGAGATTTTGAACGATCGATTCTCTCGACGTAAGTGGATCTAAATAATGAAAAACGAAAAAAACGAAGCTTAAATCTTCATCGGCCCTTCGAAAAAAGCCAAAGAAATCTCCTTCATTGCGCGCGCACGACACTGAAAGCTGCCGCGTTAGAGGCATCGACCTGCGCTATCGCGGCTATAGCAGGGTGGGGAAGAGGAAGGGAAATGCGAGATGAAGAGCGACAGACTGCTCAAGCCGTTCGTTATGATTGCGAAAGTGAGAGTCACGGCTAGATTCTCTTCGTCTATCTCTTCAG
Organism: Apocrypta bakeri; assembly: GCA_018906985.1. NCBI lineage: Eukaryota > Metazoa > Arthropoda > Insecta > Hymenoptera > Pteromalidae > Apocrypta > Apocrypta bakeri. The sequence continues at coordinate 5,659,217 of JACCIA010000003.1, forward strand.
GACCACATCATCCGGATGAATGTGACAAATCGCCACGACCAGCTAGATTCGCACGATCTCCGCGCAGACACACTCGTCGTGTCTTTATGAATCGAGCCCGAGGTTAATTGACGTCCGAAATCACGTCGTTACTCTAGCCAATTACGTATCGGTGGTGTGCATATATGCGAGGATCCTTTCCCATTAGCCTGACCTCCAGCGAGCTCCGCGACGATTTATGAGAAATAAATACACACACATATACACAGTTACACACGTATAAATGCTTCTACATGTATATACATGGACGCGCATCGGAATATTGTTTACAAGACGAGAATGTATCGGAGAGGGAGAAGGGAGGGGAGGGGGTCTGTAATAATCGGCTTATATATTTGTTAATTGCGCACAAATCGTGGGAGATGCCGCGTGCTTTATACTCTAACGACGGCTAATGTGTACGGAAGAGAAGATTGAAATAACTTCGATTGGAATTATATAGCCGGATCGGTTGATTGGATTGTATCGCGAAACGCGCTCTTGGTTTATGTGGCAGCGCGCGAACGTGACATAAAATTCTCTCGGCGCGAGTCGAAAATCGATATATGGACGTTCACCGCGGTGTGTTTTATGCTGTATACATTATTTATGTTGTAACGTATTGTGTATGTGTGTGTGTGTGTGTGTGTGTGTGCGTGTGTGTGCGTGTGAGGTCCGACCGTCCGACTTTAATTGATTGAGTAGGAACAGTTTGATGCGCGAAAATTATTGTTTAACAATAAATAATCGAAAGTGCGCTTGGGTGGAAAGTTTTTGATGTATTGTATATTAAAGCGAGATCCCATCTTTGCACGCGGTACTATATACGGAAAAGAAGCCGACGAAGGATCGAGTAATAGAATGAAATCGTATTGTAAATAATGGTGAAAAGCAGTAATTAAGATAATCGATTTTAATTTCATTGCCTTTTAAAACACGATAACTCCAGCTATTCTATTCGATTGTTCGCCTTGTGTATATGATCGTATATATATATATGTACATATATATATCGAAACTCTCGCTTTCGAAAGAGCCCGATAATCATTTTTTCGCAGTCGTATTCTTTTTCTTTTTTTTAATCGCCGAAGCTTCATCCTCTCGCGGAACTTTCTCAGCTGCGCTTATACTCGATACTGCACTCAGTGGCGCATATATAGTTATTCATCAAGAAAAGTTCGTCATACCCTGGGCGAATTTTCGCTTTCGCATTATCAGGGCGTTTCCTCATCGAGCTTTCCATTATATAGCTCAGCTATCTCTCGCGCGCATGAGCGCAAGGTGCGAATGACTTATGGCGTGTCGTGGAGCTCGCGGCAAGGCGCGTTGTCATTATACGCTCAATTACGATAAATCTGGTCCGTGGCTTCGCGCTCGCGCACGCGGCTAAACGAGCGTGAAACCGACTACACACCTAATGGTCCGGTGTGCTTGGTTATACGGGGTGGTCTCTTTACAGCTGATACAATCGACTCGCTCACAAACGTGTTTTCAGTCGTTATAGTTATAGTGAATAAACGATCGCGGAAAAATGTTTCCGTTAATTTATATACACCGGAAAGAGTATAAGGCATATAGGATATAGAATTCACAAAGATCAACTGTCGCGACAAAAGTATGGACGTATGCAATACACGTATGTACTCGGTCGCGTGTTCGCCGAGTCGTCGAAGGACGTTTGCGACGTTGAGAGGGATGCGATAAGCGAAAGGAGACACACGGAAGATCAAACATGCAACGAGATTGAGGATGCAATCTTCTAAGTGGATCGACGCTTAGTTCTCGAGACTGGCTGTAAAGCTAAGCTTCTTGACAGCTGCGATAACTGTCGTGTATATTCGCGTTATTGCTCATAGTGGTGCGCGAACGAAGTGAAATTTAATTCGGTATATAGCCGCGAGGCGGTGAATTTTCTCAAAAATACAAAAAAGATTTAACGCAGTCCATTAATTAAAGCATTATTCTAAAGAGGTATTTACGAGCCTTTTCTAATTTTCACGTGCGCGGAATATAACAATTAGCAAGTAGAAGATGACACGCGTACGTGTCTGTGCGTCTATGTGTGAGTGCGTTGACGAGCGAAACGAGTTTAAAGATCAAAGGTCGTATGCGGAGTACAGCTTAGGTGCGGCCCTGCTGTAATAAAGAGTAAGGGTTCTATTTGCGAAATGAAGTCACGATTGACTGTTATAAATTTCTTTCCCTTGCGACTCTATACGGGACTATGGTGAAATTTCAAATTACTGTGCGTTTTTATGTAGCCTGCGTATACTGCTATGGGAATTTTATAACGCGTATTTGATATATACGGATCTTGATAAAGGTATGCATTCGTACGTCGCGTTAATTTCGAAAGGTTATTATTTTATCATGAATATTAAGTGACTAATGGCTAAAGTAAGATATTCGACGTTTTCACCGCGCTTGCAACCAATACGATACCGTACATATAGATTTTTTTCGTAAGAAAAGCTTCATTTATCATTCTTAAGTAACTTTCGATATTGGCATTTCGAATTAAGACTACAAGCTATTTTTCTTCGAACCTACACGCGTTTCTACCACATACCATTTATCTCTGTTTATCAAAATATTTATATCTATTGGCTGGAGTCTTATTACTTAATCGGTTATATACCCTCGTCTCTCAGAGAAGTTAAAAATTTATTGAAAAAACAATGGTTCGCGATCGGCTAACGAAATCTCGCGCAAGTGCAGCAGCCCTTTAGGCCAATAAGTCGCAATAAGCAATAAATAACGCGTTGCCGACGATACAACTAAATATACGAAATAAGCACCGACTCGGTCTCTGCAACGCACCACGAATAATAAATTACCATCGCGCGCATGTGCTATTATTCTAATGAGCAGTCGCTGAAACACAATGATGATAGCCATGAAATTAATGGCCTCGCGCGAGCTGTACAACGAAGAATGAGAGGCCTGTAATTATATGTGTCGATTTCGCGAAAAATCTTTTCGTTTCGGCTGTTCTCTCTTCTCTTACGGCTGCTCGCGGCGATGTCTCTAGGTGGAAATTTTTGTCCTTCTTTCTTTGCTTTTAACTCGCGTAAATATCTTATTCGGAGTAGTTTGACTTTACGATGGGAAAATGAGCCTTTGACTCGGTGGCTATATATGTGTACAAATCCAATTTATCCTAAGACTCGGGGGTTCGCGCTGACGATAAGAATGACTTCGGGGGAGAGAACAGAGGTCGTAGATAAGAGGATGGGGAGGAGGGCTTGTCGTCTGGTAAAATATATGAGTCGGTAGATCCTCGATAAAACCAATTTCGAGTAAAAAAGACATACGGCTGTTTCCGTTAGTTATTAATTCCGGCAGTTTGAAATGTTTATAGATTTCAATCGACAATTAAAGTGTAATCACTGCAATTTAACTATCAAAATATATTATACTATTTAAAATGTAATTGACGAGAGGAAGAAAATTAATTATGCATATTTACGTGGACTATTGTACCTTTAATGCATATATTATTAAATTTCTATTTTCTGATATATATTTGCCTACAAATTACTCGATAAACTTCTCGCTTCCGAGTCGAAACATCGTTCCCATCGTCGAGTCCTTGCACGTAAACACTGTCTCAACAGAGTAATTGCGCAACAGCTCGACGCGTAAAAAGCGAATACCCACAACACGACGCGTCGCCGCCTTCGAAAACGTGCCGGAAGAACAACTACTCAGCATAGATCGTTACCTATAAGGTATTATAACACACAAACTACGAGAGACGCGCCATTCATTTGCTTCGCGTCCACATACTCCCGTGAATGGAAAGGGCATACGCGCGATATATATAGGTACGTAAATACACAGCTTCGAAAACGGATCCGAGTGTGTACATATTATGAATAGCACAGTTCTATCTGTACAGGCACGAGCGCATTCGAACCGATCCAGATAGATCGGCGATCGATATAATTAATGAGCACGACCGGCGATTCCCATACACACCTTTCGAAAGCTCCGGAGTTCAGCTCATTCTGTCATTCTTTTCATCGGGGTTGCAGATTTTCTTTGTTTCAACTTTTCTTTAATGTCCTTGTAACGTCGTTGTTATCTAATGACTCTTTGTTTTTCATTGGCATCATATTAATGCGCGAATAAATCAGTATCTGTCAAATTTCAATTAATATTTATAAATCTGTCTTTCGTCTTCATCTCACATGCAAACGAACAGTCGATTACTCGCCTGATAAATACTCTCACTCACGCGTTCTCTCTCTCTCTCTCTCTCTTTTCATTCGAGAGATTTCGATTTTCATTGTCAGCAGCGCGGGTGAGAGTTCTTTAGTGAGCTAAAAAAACGCCAATTATCGAGACAGCCGTGTGTATGAACAATTACCTCTACCGCGAGGCTACAGCGCTGCTTGTATTCGAAGTCTTTGCATATATGTGACACGCTGTTTGTATAGGTCAAACGATGAATATCGAGACAACGCAGCCGCGCTCTTTCCCAGATAACGCGACTTTGCAAATAGGGAATAGGTCAGGGGATGACCCTCTTGAGAGGCCTAATGGCCTCCTATGTCGTCGTTGATCATATTGCTGCCGTTGTTAACTCGTTGTTGTCGCGCGGAACTTTCCCCGCTGTTACTTCGATTGTGTATACAAGATTTCGGGGTTATACACGGCAGTTCGAAAGTTCGTGCAACGAGCAGGCTCTTACACTGCTCAAACTTTATCAATGTCATATGGATTTCAACGTGGACTCTGGTCAATTATTTTCCACGGGTGAAAAACGTACACACGATATAGCAATAAGTCTATATAAATCTATACCAGGAAAATGTATCGCACCAAGAAAAATTCTCAATCATTTTCCAAGAGCTTAAAAAGTATCGATGTAAGGTACTCACCACAGCGTTGGGTATTAAAGTTGGCGTAGACGCTCCCCCATCCTCTTCGCTGTCCTCCTTCGTTTCCTGCGTTTCGGCAATGAGGGTATCGCTAGAATCGCACTTGTTCAACCCTCCATCGTTCTCATCTCTCAATTCCTTCACTTCCGAGCTCGCAGCTCCAAACTCATCTCGCGCGTCTTCGTACAACGAGCTCCTGCTACCTCTGTTTACGCTGACGTTCCTCGCTTTGCAAAGTTCAAAGATCTCCTCGGGTCTTTGCTGCTCAGACTCGTCTTCCTCTTTGTTGTCTTTCTTGTCATCCGTGTACCACGAGCTTGTCTCGAGAGGGCTCGACTCGTTTTTCTTTCGCTCGCAGGATGTCTCGTCGTTTTTGCTAAGCGCACCTTTACAGCGTTTCAAATAGCTCTTTACCCGCTTGCTCTTACTCTTGCGGGTCTCGTGGTTACGACACGTCAACTGTTCTACTGACTCGGAACTTTCGGTAAGCTTTTCTTCTGGAATTTTGCTGCACGTCGATTGAGGAGGATCTGGTAACTCGGAAGGACATGTTTCAGGCGTATGCTCGATAGCCAAACTCCAGGTCTCGCTGTCTTTTTCGGCAATCGAACGTCGGTCCGCTGGAATCACCTGTAACAGCGAGAAAACACGACTTTAGATGATGCACATTATCGTTTATTTCTGCCGTAAATGATTGGTATTTGCGTGAAATAAAAGTACGTATCCATAAAGAGAGAGAGAGAGAGAGAGAAAGGTAGAGCGTTAATTGGTCCAACCACTTCTGGATGTGAGCAGTCAGGCATTAAATGTAGTAATATACGATTAGTGCGTGGTGTATCGAGCTAAAACTTTGACGTTAATTTATTTTCCAAACACTCGATATACCAACATTATAATCACGATAACGTCAATTAAATTTATATACGTTGAACCGTTATATACCCGAGTTAGTCCGACAGCTTACATAAATTCCCCCGAAGAAATCGTTCTTCGAAGCTTCTCTGCACACAAATACATTTCAAATACATCAAGCCTTAGTGTCATGCTCTCAATAACGTCATTTTCACAAAAGCCAACTGTCACAGTTGCAACATTTGTTTGACAGTTCAACACAACGTAAAATCATCTCTCAAAACCGATGACACACCGTCGCCCGTCTTGATCCTGATTGAAGATCCTAGACACAACATTCGAGTCGTATATATACGCTTTTACCATCGGTTTGTATCGTTGTATAATATAAGTCTTGTGAAAATATACGGGTAAAAAAAATTGCGCGAGAAAAACGTCAGTGGCATCGCCGAAGCGAGCCAAAGCCTCTTAGAGAGACTCGATTAGAAATTTGACGCGCGCGCGCTCGGACGTGTCTTTACCGTTTAGTTCTCGAGTGAAACATCACTCTCTCGTACATGTGCAGCGAAGAGAGAGAGAGAGACATAGAGAGAGACATCGAGAGAGAGAGAGAGAGAGAGAGAGAACAGCCATTTGTTTCGTGCCGGAAACGAAGCTACTCGACAGAAAGAGGATTAGGGTAGTTTTCACGCGTTGCCTAGTTACGATATACAAGAGAGAAAGAGAAATATGTGTTCCTTTAGGTTAACGCTGCTTTCCAAGCTTACGTATAAGTACAGTTATTGGTTGTTTACATCCTATATCTCCTAAAAGCTTACTGGGTAACTTGAATCTAACAATGAAGTGGATGAAGGCCCATTTGTTTTCTTGCATAAAGAACGTGTTATTTGCATATACGTCACAAGAGTGCATACGCAACGACAAAACGAAAAGCTCCAAAGCGAACTAGACAATTTTCTTTGCACATTGCGATCCAGAGAAGCGGGAAAAAGTCAAAACTGCGGAGAATAAGAGATAGCAAACGATAAAGTCAGATTGAATCTTAGCCGATGAGAGAGCGCGATAGTCGAGAGGCGTGGGATCGAACGCCTCACGTGCCTAGCGTTTGTGTACATATAAACATATATATACGCATGGACATTCGTGTACAGTATCGAGCCTTGCACAGGCACATATATATATATATGTGTATATATATCTACGTAAGAGAAATAGAGAGTTTACGCTTTATTTCGCCTCTCGGGCCCAACGATTCGATTTGCTTCCTTCCTTCCTTCCTGAGAGAGTCACTGATAAGGAAATTATCTCGAAAGCTGAAAGTTGACTGACGGCGCTTAATTTATCCGCTGTATACGAGAGTTTGCTTATAGCCAAGGATACGATCTCTGCGTACGGCTGCTCTACTGATATAACGATTTTCGATCAGGGGGCCTTTTGATTATTGTAGCGTGCAGTGTGGGTATAGATACGCTTTGTTGAAAGCGTTTTCTTTAATTTATGTGATTGCGGACTGGCTGTATTCTTTTATTATTATAGGTTCTGGCATTGAATTTTAATCAATTATTGAAGTTACCTTCCGTTTAGACTTTTTTATTGAATCTTATCATCGACATAAGATTAATAACTTCGAATTAATCTTGATATTATTCGATCACCTGTTCGCAAATTAGCTTCAGAAAGAAAACAACATTTCTCGAGCCCACTCACTTCTCCTTTTATAAAAAAAATCGAGAACATGATAGATCATGAAAAAGCAGAAGAAAAAATCGCTGCAATCCGCACATAGCTAAAAAAGCAGAGACCTTGAAAAGTTTCTTTTATGTAAGGTCCCTTCTTCCGTCTAAGCTCCCTCTTGCATATTGATATAAACCTTAAACGGGGAGGGAAAGTTCAAGGCGGAAGTACTTCATAACGCGAAAATGAAAAAGCACGACGAGATGAAAACTCAAGATGACTTCTATGAGGGGAGTAAGTGCGAAAGACAGAAGAATGCATAAAATAAAAAAAAACACCGATATGGATTTTTTCCCTCTTGAGGTTACGACCATATCTGCTAACTTCTTTTTTACTCGACGTGCGTGTCTCCGCGCGAGAGTCAGTTAAAAGCACGGCTGAACGAGTCTGGAATATTTCCGTTTTTAGAAATTTATCGCAGAAGAAGAACTTTCGCTTTGAGTGTCGTGTTTTAAAAGGTTTATTGAATTATGAGTTACCAAAGCTATAACCGGTACGTATATACATATAAATATACTATCAATGTATGATTAAACTGAAAAGGTATTAAAAAAAAATAAAAAAATTTTCTATGGGAGAGTATTAATCCTTCCCATTTTATCTCATTTTCTCTGCAACAATCAGCACAATAATACTACATCCTCGAATCGGCGAGAGTCTCGAATATCCCAAAAGCCCGCACTGCCGATCGTACACAATTAACGAGCTTTCTCGCTCTCGGTGCAATGCACACATTTACTTTATCGAGCCCAAGAGATAAGAGCCCAGGTTAAGACAGTACGTATATATACATAAACACACACACACATACGTTTATACGCAGCGACGGAGAAAGAAAGAGTAGACTACGAGATCGTGTTCGCTCGCGGTAATAACCCAACTCGATTCGGACGGGATGATTTGCATCTCGCGTATAATTGCGCTTCGGCCCAGACGGAATTAAGTTTTCATAAAGCGAAAGAATGAGATAGAGAAACGCGACGAGCATTGCTTTCCGTCGAAAGAGACAGGTTTTATTAGATAATACGAGGGGGATGTGGTGTAGGGCAAAGTTGGGAATAAGGTTTGGTAGATGATGGTTAGACTGATTTACTTGATGAAATTATGAAGCATAATACGCGATCGTCGATAAGTTTCAAAGTCACGACCTTAACCTTTCGTATTATAAGACGGCATTAATTGGAATCGCTCTGAATCACGAGTAACTCATAAATACACCATACATTTTTACAGTCGCACTTTCTATATAAATTTATTCGCCCATGAATCTACAATCGAATAAAACATTTAATTGCGAGCCATTCAATTGCAAAATAATTACGCTATTGATTATCATCGACAAAGGCCACAACGCAAATAAAGCCTTACATTTACACCCGCGATCACTCATTCGAACGGGGCGATCGTCATCGCTCGGAGTTTCCATCGCGAACTTCAAAAACACACATACACTTACATCCTACAAAGCCGAAATTCGATTGCAACGTGCCCACATCATCGTACGACGAGAGAAGTAGGCGTGAACCTGAAGAATCACGACGTCAAAGGCGTGCGGAGTGCGTAGCACTGTAATTTTGGCTGTTGTGTGCATATATATACATATACACTATGTACTCCGCCTTGATTCCGACAGGTGCGCGGACGCGGTCACTTGTGTAAAAAAAAGCCCCGGCGAGTCATCGCTTAACATTTCTCTCCGCACAGACGTATGAGATTAAGACTAATTAATCACTACAAGCGCGAGCGGCGCACAATAAACGGACTGCGAGATCACGAGTTACAAAAAACAAATTAAGACGAAAACTTCTCTTCGCTCTTTATTTCGGATACATTTTTCGCGTCTATATGTGCATTACATCGCGGTTTCGCGGTTATGAAGAGTGAAAGCTGATGATGACTGATGGGATATGAGATTTTGCTTTTCGGACTCTCTGCAAACGTATAAGCGCGGCATTTCTTTCGCAACGAAACTTTAACTCTTTGTTGATTTATCCAGCGCTGAATGAACTTAATTACAATAATTTTAGCAGACATTACATTTACTGGAATGACCCATGTATATACGTATCGTGTTATGTATCGTGTATCTATCTATACATGCGCTTGTATGTAACGAAACAATTTTGGGGCTTGTTTTTTTACGTTTATTTCGTGGTTTCTCTCGTTGTTCACCGGGGAAAGGAATGCGTAGTTATACTCCTGTTATACTGCGCTCTGAGAGTCCGGGAGAGAGAGAGAGAGAGAGAGAGAGAGAGAGAGAGAGAGAGAGAGGATAATTTAAAGCGAACCTTTGAAAACTCTGGGAGGTAGATTCGGATTTATTTATCAAAATGAAAGTTAACCGGATAATTTCTACGCGAATGCGTATACAAAATGTAATTTATAAGAGTTCCCGTATGGCTTCTCAGCAATATAGTGAGTTGCGGAATTACTTCCCAAGAGATCGTTTTTTTTTTAACCGAGTAACTAATTAAAGCAGAATTTTATCGGCGATCGCGATAAGGAAAAATGTCTCATGAATCTTTCGCGAGTCCGTATAGTATAGAGAACCCTCGCGCAGTATAATATTATACAGAAACAGTCGAATCTGTGTCAAGACTCGTATGTTCGACCGGATTATCGCTTTTAAGATCAGCCGGAATAGGGAACTTTTCAAAACTTCCAAATGCACTGAAAGCATAGAGTAGTAGACGTAAGGTCATAGCTCTACACATTTATATATACGGTAAAAGTCAAAACAGCAGAGTTTCGAGAAAAGCTCACAGCAAAAGGAAACACGAAGGAGCTCTTTACTGCATCGATGAAGAATCGAGGCAGCCTATCGGACCAAAAGGGTCCTCTTCGCATCCTCGATCCATCTGTCACGGCGCAATCACGACTTCCATAATATTATACAACACACTAGCCTCGGCATATATGAGCCTCTCCTACCTCCATACCTCCTTCTATACTTGTCCGCCGTTCGTTCCCTTCAGTGCTTATCTCCATCTGCCTTTGATTCGCGTAGCTGATAAGCTCGGGCTAGCGTCAATTTTATACACAGCCACGGCGTTACGTCAGCGCGAGCTGCCGCGCGCGTTGTAAATTGCGCGCGAGCGAGAAGACGCGCGCAAAGCGACTTGATTAATGTGCGAACGCGCCAACTCGAGAGATTTTTTCTCCGCAGTGTCGGGACTATTTTTTCCAGGACTAACTTGGTGTACCTTACCAAAGTGCATGAAATATAATACGTCGATAATGTAAAACACTCGTTTTTCCCTTTGTATTTTCAGGGTAATGGAAGGAAAAGCTAATATGGCTAACTTAGAACGGAGCACAAACTCAACGTGTATACGCATCGCCACGACCCTCTTCTTCCTGTCTGGCATCGAGGGTAGTCTGCCGAAGAGGTGGAGGCTTCCACGTCGTCGTTAAATTATGCGACAACTCCGGCATTTGCGGTAAATCACGCGAAAGAGGAGGCCGTGCTGCGGCTGGAATTGTACGAGTCCGTGTGCTTACTTTGTGTATATATACATATAGAGAGTGCGTACGTACGTACTAGGTACTACATTTGCGACGCGAAAACTTTCCAGTCGCATGGGGGGATCGACTTATTCAAGGGAGGATCTACTGAGAAGTAACGATGTCTATTCAATTGTATTTTTCAATTTCTAATAATATTCATCTTTCTCACTCATAAATCGTAGTGTAAATTAACTTCAGTCGTATGCTCATTCATTTTCGCCTAGCTCCCTGAATCCAATCTTAAATTAAAAAGCTATTTTTATTCAATAAGCTAGACGTTCAACTCCAAGCGCAGCTCATGCGCTGCACAATTGCGCGCGTTCGTGAACAGCGCCTGTGTTCTGCGTAAAGAAGTATATACGGCAACTGTGTAAAAAGTTGGATAGTTCAGTTTTAATAAACCATCCGAGGCACAACAACGACCACAGGGTCGAAGCCATAGTGCATACTATACACAGTTTACACAGGAGCTGTATAGAGACGAAGTAGGCTCGGTCACGCAGAGACTCCGCATATGTACGTGCCGTCTACCTGTGCTAACGCTTATAGTTTCTATGGGACTAAAAGGGTTGCGAGGGAAAAGGGAAGAGAATAGAGTGGCTATAAGTAAACGCGCGCGGAAACCGTGTATCGCGCACATGTGTACTTTGAAGCGAGAGCCCGCGAACCTTTTCCTATCTTCGCGAACGCGCTATTACAAGAGAAATTCTGAGGGCTTCCGATGTTGTTTGAAGGATAGCTTTTACGCTAGAAATAGCAAATACTGCGAATGAAGAAAACCTTGCGGACTTTATCGTTATATTGAACAATTTGTTCGGCTATAGATACATCTTGACCTTCGTGTAGATCTAATGGTGTTGTATAGCAATGTGGCGACAGTTACGATATGGTAAAAGTACTTTACTCTGTACAAAGAGGATATGAGAATCTCTTCATTATACATCCGCGTGCGTAACTGAAAAGCGTCTTCTGAGACGGCTATAATTGTATATCCGTGCATTTAAACGTTCGGCATCGTGTACATAAAAATTAAAAGTCTTTTAGCCCACTTTTAGCGGGGGATAAATAATGAAATTGCATGCGAGGAAACGCTAATTGTTTAAACAAAGCTCGCAATGTGCAATTAGTAATTAAATGCTGATGTGCAAAAGCAATAAGCTAACGAGTTAAGTATAATGACTACCATAATTCATCGACTTGTATTAACGAGTCGTGGGCAGTATATTTGTATATACGTATACCCTAAATTGAATGATCGCACGCGCCGAGTGAAATCTCTCTCTTTCTCTCTCACTCCGGCGACTTTCGAAAACAACGTTACACTAATTGGATAATAATGACTACATATTATAACCAACTTGTATTAATTGTCGCAATAAAAACTTGACATATTCTCAGCGATTAATACTGCATCGTCTTATTCTAGACGTCTCATTAAAGCGAACATTATTCATTGGGAAAAAATGTACATGTCGCTAATTAACAACGAACTCTCTCTTTTATTCACCTCTAGAATGGAAGAAAAGAATAAAAATTACACCGATTCCAACGACAGGAAGTTCAATTCCCAATCTCAACACTCGATGTAAGAAAAACGAAGAGGATCAAGATTATACGAAAGAAAAAAAAACGGCACTATATATTTCTCTGAGCTCACAATATAATCGGTCATCGTTCGCTCTGATCCGGGCATTGCACGCGTTCTAGGCATCGAATAAAGAGGCGCCAGATCGACTCAACATCGGAAAGGATGTGCATATAGCAAGAGTGGATATATTATAAGCGCCACGACCACTTTATTACACAGCGCGACCCCCTCTGATTATTTATCAGAGTTTGATTCGCGCGCGCCACTGAGGAGAGAAGATACATAAGCAGCAGTAATAATTGAGGATCGTCTGAGAGATTTTCAGCCTACGCATGAGTATAAGCCACTTGGCACTAGCGATCTTATCGGCTATTAGGGTTATATTAAGTCCTCGTGCGCTTGTATATTCAAATGTGTTTCACTTGTGAATCACAAGTGAGAGTTGACGTGTACGACATATCTATAGGTATATTTACGCATACACATTCTAATCTGAACGTCGGGACGTGATCCAGATGAAATTATCATAAAATCTAGCCTCGATCGGATTCTCGATTCAATTTTCATAATCATCGTGCTGATTCCTACGCGAATTAAAAAAAAAGTTGAGAACGAAGAAACAGCAGCCGCAGCAGCAGCAACAGCGACAACAGCAGCATTGATCGCGGCGCGATTCACGCGCGGTGCAACGCCCCCGGGCGCTTCAATAAGCGATTTAATCAGCGGAAAAGTAAAGTTCGCGCCGGGCGCCACAGGGACTTGTTTTGTTGCCTGCGCCGCAGCTCTATCTCTTTCGGTTTATTTTTTTTCTCGCTTGTATTGCTTTTTCTTCGCGTTTAATTCGTTGAGTGCTGCCGTTGCTGCTGTTGCTATTGCCCATGCGCATGAAAATAAAAGCCCCTTGTTATTAATGCGTGCAACAGCAGTCAGTTGAACAGAGAAATAGAACGTATTAATGATTGCCGCGCCTCGCGCGAGAAAGATATGTAAGCTTTCAAAGCTTTCGATTAAACGGCCAGGCGGGTTTAAGGGCATTCTATTGTATTGATTTATGGAAATTTTCCGAGGCTCCCATTCTCTCACTCTTCGTCTTATGCGCTGGTTGAACGCGTAGTTGTAAACCACTCGTGTCCGATCGAGATAAGTATAACGAGAAAATTTTCCTACTTAAAATACGCAGGGAAATTTTTTTTTATAAACTATAATTTTTAAACTTTACGTACGTGCAAATTTCAAAATAATCTAAAAATAGCTTGGTAAGTTTTTAAATCAGTGAACACTACGCTTAAAAGCTGAAATAAATAAAGAAAATGGAAAAAACGCAAAGGTAAAGTGGTTCTACTCAATAAATTGCAGAGTGACTGCAACAACGAGACAGCAATTAATGGACGTAACGGAGGAAAAAAGGAGTTCCTACTCGCGCTTAGTTACGGAGGAGTAGGCGGCGATGTAATCCAAGCCGAAATTTCACCGAAAGCCCATCGAGACATTGCTCACGAAACCGATCGCGGAAACGAGGTTATCCCTACGAGCATCGCCAACGAAAGAGCGAGAGAGAAAAGGGAGGGAAAAAAGGCGATCGCGCGATTACGATATAGAGAGCAGGAGAAAGGAGAAAAAGAGAATCGAGAAAGAGGAAAAAAAGGGTTTGATGAAAGAGAAAATTGAGAGCGATTTAAGGGCGGAGATCGTACGAACGGGAATTCATTTGTAATTATCGTACGAATCACAAGTGATGCATGATTAACAGCTGCAGAATCGAATTATACGGGGTATATTAAATTGACTTTCGAACATTTTTCTTTTTATAATATACATACATATATGAATTAAATTTCATATTTAAAGCGGAAGTAAACAACCGAGCGCGCGAAGGGAGAAAGTAAAGAGACGACGATCTCGGTGAACGACTGAAAAATAAGGTTGAACGAAAGCGACAGTGAGTCGAGGTGAGATGGAAGGATGCAACAACAAATGTTATATACCGCACGTTCTAGATCGCAGACGAGGAGGTAATACATGTACACACATATATATACACACTTAGCTTCGAAGAGGACGATAAGGTAAATTCGTGATGCTACAACTGAACGATCTTGCCGTGAGATACAGCCAAGTCTCGATAGCATCGCTAGCTCGTCCCGATGGTGAGAATAGAAAAACACTGGATTATTAATGACGGTGTGTTTACGTAAGTAGCTCATTGAGTATATAGAAACGATTTCAACTGATAAGGCTCGGATATATGCAAAATAAAGAAAAAATCAGCCATTCCCCGAAACATCTCTCCTACTCTTCTCAACGGCAAGCGACAGCTGCAGACAGAACAAAAGACAACGAGCTGTAGGAGCTGTTCGACGTCTGAGAAGGAGAGGCTCATATCTCCAGTCTGTGAAAAACCGAGACGCGGGAAATGCAGAAGGAACACGAAAGCACGAGGAGAATGCCAGGTTATACGAGTCGAGGCGACAAAAAAAAAGAAAAAAAAGAAGAAGTTAAGCAAAACTGCGCCCCCGATCGATCCTAACCCCGCCGTCGTTGCCGCCGGCTCTGTGTGGGTGCAGACGATAGTAACGGAGGCAGTGCCCTCGCGTCTGTGGCCTCGTGTGATATAGGTATACACATAGGTATACGTAGGTTATAGCGTCGGCCCCTCCCGCTATTAACCGTATCTCTCGCTTCTCGTCTTCCTACTCCTTATTTATACATATATATATATATATATATATATATATATATATATATATATACAAAGCAGAGGCGCTTTTGACGCCACTACTGCTCTTCTCTCCGGCTACTCGGATGTATCTTTTAGGAAGTGAGATAAGACGGAAAGTACACGGGTAGTTTGTGTGCGTGGGTGGATTTACATTCTCGAGCGAAGTAGCAGAAAAAAGAGCAGAGGTGCGCGCGAGATTGAACGAGGAAGCGAGTGACCCCTTTATGCGGGTTGTGTGGCTGGCAACTTTTTGCGGCTTTTAGAAGTGAGAAAGGTGCAAATGAAGTTTTGCACGAGAAGATCAAGTTCAAATGAATGAGAGGCAAGTTGCGCAACACATTAGCCTTGAGGACAAGCTGCTACTGACCAGCTTTTTTCATGTACACGATTTAGAATTACGCACAGCGTTTATACGTAATAATGCAATATAATATCGTTTACTGTGTGTTGTGCGGCGAAAGCACATCTCATCAGCTGTCAAGTCAGAAAAGCAATTCGAAACGACAATCACAAGCGCCGTCTAAAGCAGCCAGACAGTGACAAATAAAGCGCATATAATGAAAAGGTAGTCAGAGGAAGAGAGATAGAGACCGAGAGGAACATAAAGAGGTAAGCCGAGAGTATCAGGGAGCTTCGCCGCGAGACGCAATGTCATTACGCCAGGCTTTATACTCGAACGGCAAGGCGAGGTGCACCGACAATCTCAGGATGGCTCGGGGCCAAATAACTTGAGCGCCGCTGTTCCTTATTACGCGCACATGATTATTCCAATTCCCTTCGAATTCGGCAGATTTACACGCTGCACTCATAATGCATGGTTAGCTGTTTTAATAACGGATATAAACATTCATTTTTCATGCCATAATAAAACTAATCTAAACTGAGCTAAAAATCAGTCTGGTACATCCCCTTTATACGAAGAAACTCTAATAACTTTTCTGGCATGACTGGCACAAAAAAACAACTCCTATAACTCTGTACGCGTTCACAAGGGAAGCGGAAGAAGACCGTTCGGCAGCATCAGCTGTAAAAAGAAAAAAAGAGGGAACCGAGCAACAGCTCTTTTGCCTCTAAAACGAACAAAGAAAGCAGAAAAGTGCGCTCGATGGCACCTGAGTGCAGCAACAGCGAGGCGCCGGAAGAGAAAGAAAAGCAAGCAAGCTGGAAGAAGTCAAAAGCGAGTGTCGATGTCTTTTTTTTCCACGAGGACTTGATTCCGTCACTTCTGGGAGGGCTTCCAAAGGGCATCATTCGAAGCAAATGTTAGGAGGAAAAATTTGTCAAAAGTGAAGAAGCGCGGGATGACTCTCGAGACTTTTTCTTTTATTCCGGTTTGTCAAAAGCCTTTAATACACCAACGCGATGCGGTGAAGTGTTTTGAAAAAAAATTTACGACGATGGTATATTTTTTTAATAGACTGGTTTTTCGCAAAAACATAAAAAAAAATTTAATAATAAACTAAGTCTAACAGATGCCACTTTAAGAGAAGCTTTTATAGCAAAAAATAGTTCATTAGGTTTTGACGAGCTTTTTTTAGACGCGTGTGCCGCGAGAACGAAAGAGAGAGAAAGAGAGAGAGAGAGGTATAGGCAGCTGCAGACGTAAGGGCATTGCTCGTTATTATTTGTATTCCGTAAAAGCGCGCGTGGGCGTGCAGACGTTTGCCGATGAAGGTTCCTCTTTCGAAAAGGTAAAAAAGAAGATATTGACAGTGCCATTAAGGGATGCATCGCTCGTATTTACCGAAGCTCATAAAACGTTTTGAAATTCTTCTGCGAATTCTAAATTCTCTGTCGTTCTCTGATGTCCCGCTATATTTACCGAAGATTATTTTCTTGTACCAATAAATACACCGTGTTGTTTTGTACTCGTAAAAAAAGAAGAAGCGAATGTTTGTCAATGAAAATAAAATGTTAATTTCGAATTCTACACGCCAAATCGCTTGCCGTACAACATGATTAACCGAGCGAACGTCGAGAAATTTGCAAAAGCCATATTCTTTTAACATTCGGTGAGACGAATAAATAACCAAAGTCAATACTTTTGTTCATTACGAGACGTCTCGCACCTCGAATGCAATAACTCTCAACATCCGAAGAAACAAACGACTACCTCTCGACCTCCGGTGCTTGCTTCATCGTACATTTCTCAAAACAATGCATATACCGGCATAGATGGTAGTCTGCAGAAAAGACGAGACGTATTGCACTTTCGTCCCATTTCCAGGGTGACTTATATGCGACGCATCGCTGATTTTTTTGCCGTCAATAATGCTATGCTGCTATTGACCAGCCGAAATACGATATACGCTGATGTCGCACACGTTTTACTCGTGTCTTCGTCATCTCCTTTGTGGTCGCGTTAAAGTTATGTAGAGTGAGAATTTTTCAGCCAATACTCAAAGAAGTTATTCTTGGTCGAAAGTAGAATTGACTCTGTTTTTACATCGTACCGGATACGAGTAGGATTGGATGGTTATAAAATCTGCATAAAATCGATTACTGATACGCGTATACAGACGTCAACAGGATTTCATTTTAACAAAAAACTTAATTTCATCCTTCCATCTCGTTAAGCTTTACAGCAATTGCACTGGTTTTTGTAAACAACAAGCGATGTATATATACGCTATAAAAATGGACGTATAGCCATGACTGTTTATTAAGACCGTAAAATAGCGCAATAAAATCATGCGCCAATTTTTCGCAAATATCAGCAATTTATACCCTTTTCATAATTTACAGTATCGCATAAAAGTTTATTTATAATTTCACTTTGACATCGCGTTTTCCACGCAACTGGTTACTTTTTCTCGCGAGTATTATATGTATATATTTCAAAAAACTTGTACGAGCTTTTTGTTTTAATGCGCGACTTTTTTTTTAATACTTATTCCAAACATATATATTTACATTCAGCCCGTATTTCAACGTTAATTTAATACAGCGCCAAAACACTTTGTCTCCGCGGTTTAAAACTCCGTGAGAAATCAGCGCCACGCTGCGGTGAAGTGACCCATCAGCTCGACATTGCAACGATAAAAAATTATTTATCCGCAAAGCAACCTCGTAAATTTGAATTCTCCACACCTCGGTCGGTGAACGACACCGAACGCCTTTCGCAAGAGAGTATGCTGGAAAATCGTAAAGCGCTCTTTATTAGGGTCAAACTTACTTACACGCATGGCAAACCATAATATGCCAGCGGTAGCCGCGGAGCTCGATTAAAATGTAGGCTATCGGCCTTTGGGAATCGTAACTTGAATTAAAAAAACAATAGCCAAGTATATCCGGACTACCGGCGAAGGACTTAAACTTGCTTGGTAAACGTACAATAAGTTCAGTTCCGCAACTGGTGTGTATATATGTGCAATGACGAAGCTGCTCGCGGGTATCGATTGTGCAGCTTTTGGTGCCGCTAGTCTTCGATCGTCCTAGTTAAAGGGTGAGCACGTGTTTATGAACGTTGGCACGTGGTATAAAAACCGAAGGATTATGTTCCTTCGTTAGAGTCATGAAGCATACAACCTATAACGAAACTTTTTTCCTAAATACTGATGTGCAATTAGTTTGTTTGCGTGTCAAGTTTAACTATGATATAAGTGTGTTCTTGCAGTTGTGCAGCTAATTGATTTAATTAGTGAATTAGGTATGTTGGGAAGCAAGAAAAAATAATTGATGTTACGGCTGTGAGATAAAACATTGGAGAAATTAAAAGTAATATATGTACGGAATGAGCCTATTACACTTATTCCAGACAATAATAGAAATAGCTAGAATTACAGAATACACAAATATTGAATTATTGGAAGCGTTAGTTAATTACTTGTATACTCAGAATAGTTTGAGTGCTCGCCAAAGACAGATCCTTGTCAATTTGAATTCTATTGCCAAAATGAACATTTCACACTCGCTTCTCGTATTACTTAGCACTTTACAATGGATTGGGGTATGCATCACATTCTCTTACCAGCATTTGTAACGAATTTCTGTAAATAAATTATTTAAAAATTGTGCACAGAACGACTGCCGTCCAAAATACGAATGCGAAGATCAATCGTGGTATTGCCGAGATTTCAATCGGGCTGAACAATGCAAGGTAATACAATTTCCGTTAAAGTACAAAGCAACAATATTACGTCGAATATAACGCAAAGCAATCTTGAATTATTTCAGAAAATAGAAGAATGTTTCCCAACGACGACACCAGATAATTCTGTGTACAAAATTTCATATCCGACTGAAAATCCAAACATTGGTTTACCGGAGAACGTATACTTCGACTATAATCCCGTAAAACGACAAAGCCGTATACCGATGTTATCTCGATCTCTAGCGAAGAAAGAAAACAAGCCACCTCTGTAACAGGCTTAAATAAATTCAATTTCAAACAGAAGCTCCAATTTAAACGAATACGAAGTCATTTGATGAAACGACTCCCGATTGTCTTCTTATAAGAAAAACAAAACTGTGATCATTACTTGACCAGGCTAGAGGATCGAAGAACATAACATATATATCATACACATTGCTGATCGCAACAGCAAAGCAAAACACACGAGAAAGCGTGAGAAAAGCTTTTTATGACGTGACATCGTCCCTTTTCTCATTCAGTTCGAATATTTGACTTGGATTTTAAGCACTTCATGGACGAAAATAAACCGATGAACCATCACAATGAACTGACAAATCACACTTGTTAAGTATAAATCAATCTTGCGAACAACAAGCGTCCGATCGCGCGAAGCTTTCCAGGAAAGCCGAACATTTCGAAGCGTATAATTATTCATTTTCCCAGTATTTCTCAGTCACGGTTTGCGCGGCAAACCAAAATAAATTTCTCGAACTCAGCAACGAGCGAAATTTATGCGATGTATGTGTGCGTATAGTCAATGACGACTCGACGACGTTCGCGGTTTCTATCGTCGCGAGCATTGTGAGGGCGAGACAAGTCGAGGCGCGAGTGATTGATCGGCAAAAAGTCATCGCGTTTGTTGCAAGAAAGTGAGAGAGAGAGAGAGAGAGAGAGAGAGAGAGGAATTTCGATGCGTGCTCGAACTGAGAAGTGGACGCTATCTTTATGCTTAGAGCGGAAAATTGATTGAGGCGTTGAACTGGTAAGAAGAGGCGATAGAGACTCTATTGGTATCGGTGAAGGATGTAAGTGATTTCTGAGCTATTGTATGTATACGCGAGGAAATTCAAATGTCACAATATATTCATTGATTTCTGAAATATTGATAGTTTGCTGTTCTCGTCATGTTGTCTGCAATTACTTGAGTTTACATGTATTCTGTATTGAATGGTTTTAACAATAAAACAAAGTATCTTCGTAGAAAACAATTTTATCCTCTTTTTTACAACTGAATAATTGATTTGAAATTGGGTTACTTACGAACAATAATTGCACGGTGGACGTACAATTGACAGTCTGATTGGAAATGGAAGCCAATTGTCGTAAAACCAATTTCTAATAGGAAATAACTTGTAATTTATATGCAAAACTAATAATGCCGATGTAACAAAGGTATTTTTTGAACTTCATCAAACTTGAAATAAGTTTTAACAAATGGCCTGGTATAACGGTACGCATTATTAACTAACTTAAAAATAAAATATAATATGAGCATTTTGTAGCATTCGCTCTCACAAGAACATAGGGGCGAAAAAGAGGTTACAAGGCGAAAAAGTCATCAACCTTCAAAAGCGTTAACAACTCATCGCGAGCTCAACGAAATTGATTGCCCACGACGCCTAAAGCAGAGGATGCGAAACTGCTGATTTATATATATATACAGATTGTGAATTCACCATCATCAGGCCAGCCCGTTCTTCCTCGAGTTATGACATCGACAGGACGAAGAGATGAGACGATTCGCTCACGCGAGAGCGTTACATAACTTTAATCGATCCGATATCGATCGAACTTTTTAATCGAAAATTGTGGATTGACCATCATGCAAACGAAGAACCAATGTGCGTTAGGAGGAGATGAAAAGTACCGAAAAATTAATATTACTCTCGTGTCAATTTTTAAATTAGCTCGAATTTTTTTTCACGCCGATGTGCTTTAATTTAGCGACTTAATACGATTTAAATTTAACGCTCGATTTCGAACCAAAATTCGCATACGTATCTTAAAGTATACCAAGGGTGAATAGTGGGAAACTTACTTAATTTGGTTTTCGGTAAAGTGACGAATAATAATAAAAGTTTTTCGAGTTCGTATCATCGACTGTTATCAGGGAATGAGATTCACAAATTCATCCATTAAAATGCGGTTGTATTTTTTTCATTTCAAGATAAAACCGACTATCAACCGCAAGTAAGCAAAGCGAGGGACATCGCTTAAGGAAAGTTGCTCTCGTGACGTGCCAAAAGGGGACACAGCGCGAAGGTCTAAAGTATAACTCGACGTTAGCTAGATGTAAGACACGACCCCATTAGGTAGGCTCGATTTATTAAAATTGGAAACGTAAGCCAACTGCGGCTTTAAGAAAAAAAACACCAAAAGAGTTATCGCACCGCGACTCTGTTTATATATATATATACATATATACCATTTGGTATATATATAGATATACCAAAAGTTAAAAAGAGTTCAAGTTTGAAGTTCAGCTTATCTCTAGCGAAGATTTGATCTCTTCCCAAAACGCTTTATTATAATGTTGGAATCAATTTTTCATGCACCGCACATGACTAATTACTCTGTGTGCGCTCACCAGAGTTCACTCAAAGTCAATGGACTCGTTAAAAAATATATATACGTATAGCAATAAAAAGATAATCAAGTCCACTCGCTCTGCGAGAGAGGCTAACGAAAAGTGCAAATTTCACGGTCGGTATGAGCGGCGCGCCGGTGCAGTACAAACCCCAATCAAGAATTACGCTGAAAAGCGCAGCCTGCAACAGCACACGCGCGGCGCAAAGCTTCGGGAGAGAGAAAAGGTCACCGGAGATGAGAACTCTTGGGACTAACGTATGCAAAGTCATTTAGCGAGTCAGCTCCGTTGTATCTGTATAATCTACACAAACATACATATATGTGTACACATATATATGTACCTTCTTCCGGCGCAGCAGCTTCCAGTCAAAATGACTCATCCTGCTTTAGTGCCAATTGTCTCCTTTTTCGCAGCTAGAGCTCCAATTCAGTCGTGAGTTCACGAGAAACGTGTACGATCGAAGTCGAGAAAAGCCTCAGGAGCCTCCCTGTCGTTCCGGGCAACTGGTCTCTAGCGTCCGCATCGTTCTGGAAAATTCATCGAGGCACGTCGATATACGCAGGTATATTCACCAAAAGCTTATGTCCTCAACGTTGATTCATCGTAGAATCCAAAATCTTTTTGCCAACGACGACGGAGTATCGATCGGCAAACAGTTTCTGCAAGCGGACCGATGGCTCTCGTGCCATTTTGTCATTCATTATTCACAATCGTCGTATGGATTGCACACTACTATACAGAGAAAGGCGCTTCTGGTATAATAATCGACGTTGACCACACAGCACACTCGATTATCATGCGACAACTACGAAAGCACTTGTACTACTATGATATATATTTATATATACATAAATATATAGATATATTTCACTTCACAAAATCACAAGCACTAGTTTGCACTGATTTCCGGTAGATGTGCACCGCCCAAGGGTCACGTGCACGAAGCGTGCATACAGTGACATACTCACAACGAGCACGTGACATTACACAGCATCGCGATACAGAAGAGAATCGAGACCGAGCAAAATAGACACGACCCCGAGAGCTTGGCGCCGGGCGCGATTAGGGCGTCGTCGCAGAACCGGCTCTCTTGCTCTTGCTCTTGCTCTTCCTCTCTCTCTCTCTCTCGTTCTTTCGCAAGCTTGCAAGCTCGCAAAGCTGCGTGCGCAGAGGTAAACAAACGCATATAGCAGCCGGAAAAAAGATGCTCTACTCAAGCGCGACTATAGGCACTGTATATTTTGTATCGACTGACCCCGTTCGGGGCCCTCTAGACCAAAACAACGGGAAGAACGCGCCGCACGCTAGCGCAACGATCGTTACCGCACGCTACACCTACAAAGCTCTCTCTCTCTCTCTCTCTTTCTCTAGAGACTTTACAGTACAACTTGTGTATTATATATATAGGTATCGAAAAATCGAGTGCGCGAAACAAGCGAGACGCGTCCACGACGAGGGTGAGCGTCTCTCGCACTGGGCTCTGCGTGCGCTGAAGCGACTCCCGGGCAGCGCAGAGGGGCCGCGTCGACGGAATCGAGAGATTGGCGCACTCGCACGAGCATGCGTGATAAATGCGCCGGAGAAAGAGAAAGAGAGCGAGAGAGAGAGAGAGAGAGAGAGAGAGAGAGAGTTAGCGCTACACCGGGAGGGTAGATGAAAGAGCCGGGGGAGGAGGCGACTCGCTTTCTCGCGTGTGCGAGGTTGCGCTAGTTGTGTGCGAAAAAAGGGAAAGAATGAATTCAAGGTTAGCGTTGTTGGCTGCAGAAAGTGTACGTTAAATTTCTCTGAGCCCTGCAGAGATAAAGGTTGGGTTACAGTGCACTTGTTGGTGTGCGTTCGCCAAGGTACGAACACGTAAAGCTGAATTATTTATAAGGCGTTGCGTGCTCGCTGAGAATTTTACCCCTTTTTCTGCGGTATTTCGAATTATCGCTTTGGAGAAAATTTCACTGTGATTGAAGATTTCTTTTCGAAAGATTTGATATTCAGTCAGTGATTCAAGGACGTGAAATGGACGGATTATTTTATAAAAATACCGTTGAAAGTTCGAGAAAGCTTGCAAGCACTACTTGTACTGATCGTAATCTTGCAACGTTTTATTTATATTTTATTAAAAATTATGCGAAAATAGGTATATGTATATTGATTTTAAGTCGCAATCAACTTCAATTAAACCGAATGACAGCTCAAAAGAAAGCTGAAACAAAATTGTTATTTATGGAGGTTCGTTGTTTTAAAATGCAACGTTAATGTAAAAATACAAAAAAAGGAAGGAAACAGAAATAATTACCACAATGAAGGGGAAGCGTATTCCACTCCGACGCGGCGACATTGGAGGGTCTCTGTACATAGGGTGCATGGCTAGTATCGTTTATTGCATTAGCGAGTGGGTAACGTGAACTACGGACGAGGTTAGAGTAATTGAGCGAGCGATGCTCTCGAGCGTTATATATCATGACTGGCGTTGAAAGGAAATCGCAGGCATTTTCGACTTTTAAATTCTAAATGGTGATCGCTATCGTTTATAGTTTTCCAAAATTTGTCAACATTGTTATTTACAAAATTTATTATACAAAAAAATTAATTTACTTTTTAAAATGCTTATAAATTATTATATATCTGTTACATTTACTCGTAAATAGCAAAATAAATTTGACATACAAATATCTACCGGCAGTAAAATTATACATGCAATAACCTCGAATGATTCACGTTTTGATTGACCATGAATTATATATTCAACGTGGAGTAGCCAATATAACAGCGAAACTGCGCAATTTATTTTTATGGACACGGCCAGAAAGCCTAATGCATCCAGGGCGCAGATATTATCGAACAAGCGGGTCATATTATATTTTAAAAAAAAAAATCATTATGTAGATTATATTCGGGAGATTTTCACTTATCTTTTATAAAACAGATATAGTATCATTAAATGTACGTAAATTTGAAAACTAATTAATGCAGTAAAGTTAGTGAGATGATAACACGCTAAAAGTCCTGAAGCTTTGACTGATCTATTTACGCGAGGCTTAGTTCAAACGACTTGTAAACGACTTGTGAGTCCAAATGCAGTTAACTGGCTTAAAAACTCTACTAAAAGATTAAAGCCACTAAGTCAGGTTAATTTTTACACGACTCTGCCTTCAAGCAACGTACGTTGAAAGCTAATTACAGTTCTTGCATTTTTAGAGACAGGAAAGTATTGAAATAAAAATTATAAATGTTTTTATTAAAATCTGATATAGTACTGATCATTATTGAGATCTTTAGTTATTCAAAATTGTAAAGAAAAAATATTATCGATAGTTTATTTTCTTACTTATAAAAGAGCTCAATAGCTATGCAACTAAAAATAATGTGAAAGAATTTTAAATTTTAAATCAGTGTAAATTTATGCTTAGAAGAGAATATTCGTAGAAAGATAATATATTAAAACATATCAAATAAAAAAACTACTGATGATAAATTTAAGGATTTAATTAAGATAATATACTTAATTGATAGAAAATATGTAAAACTATGCAAAACCGAAATTTAGTAGCTACTATTGCATGAAAAAGCTTTATTAAAAGATCTAAATAAAATTGTCCTTTTGAACAATTCAATTTATACTTATCCACATATTTAGCATTTACAATAGTTAATTGAAACTTTCATAGCACTAGAGTCATCTAACGGTAGCGCCTTGAACTCTCTCTTAACTCTCTCCACGTCCCACGACATCTCATCTTACCTTACCGCAGTAGGTACACGAATTAAGTTTTCTCTATTCGCGAAAGAGATTCGAAATGCTATTTCTTTCGATAATCAACATAAACACTTTTGACCACCGCTAGTACTGAAAATTTGATCACTACTGAATCATACGCGTGATATTTTACTTAACTAAGCATTACGAAAACTGCATGACAATTTCATAATAAACTATCACTCGTTACATTAAGATGCAATAAAATTACGCATAATCAACAAAATGCAGAAATAGACTATAACTAAGTAACCTAATGGAAAAATTTCACTGCATGAGAACTTAACAAATTTATAAACTTAAAGACAATGTATTTCTTCGCGAATAATAAAAGATTTTGAATGTATCCCAACTTTCTTAATAATTAGAAATTGTCTACTTATAAAATAATGTAAAATAATTCACTGGCGCTTCTACCCTAGTCGCCACCCCTTATTCTTTGTTCTATCACCCTCTGTCTCCTTTGAACGTTCACCAGCATCTTGAACAGTATACTATCGAAACCCGTAAGTCGCACCTGTGACACTTTGACAATTCTCAAACCCATACATACAAGACTTTTTGCTCGCACACCACAGCAGGATCTTCGGCTGTCGTGGAGCGGCTTCGCAGCAACGGCAAATTGAGCGTGAAATTCAATCGCACCGCGCACCCTCGCAGCCTTTTGTCTCGACTACGCGACAAAACGCCCGATTGCGTATATAAAGCGCAAATTGCAGAGCCGTTGGTTGTTTGCAGCGCTGACGTGATGAAAGTGGGAAGGGCCGGAGCGAATTGCGCAAAGAACGTAGTCCGAGCACATGGTTATCGACAAAAAAATTAATCCGTATATCTGTTCATCTCTATATGACTCACGGTTTCTGTGGGTTACGTATAAGCAGTTAGGCTTATACCGTGTCGAAAGTGGTGCCCAAAGGCTGTGACCGATGGAACAGATGTTAGTTTTTTAAATATGAAAGATATAGTTAGAGATGATTTAGTGTTGGTGAAATAGACTTTAGGCGTGGTTATTATAGGTACACCTGGTATAAAGCCATGCATTTAATCAAACTAACTTTCATAAGAGTCATCGTAGCTTTAGAAAAAGCTGTAATGCTTGATAATTTGATAAACAAGCCTAGACAGGCGTGAGATTGATGTCAAAGTGACTTTAATGATATCGACTATTAAACTCCGATTCAATTTGAAAGAAAAATCACATTAAGTCAGGATTGCGAAGTTTATGTACAGAACAAAAACGTCGCGTTTCATAGTTCATGATATTGCGATAAATATAGCAGAATATTTTTAGCTTAAAATAAAGTGGCAACCATATTATTTATTTTTTGTATACATTCCATGACTCGAAGTGTTAAAATGAAATTGCTTTTTGGCTATAGACGAGAAGAAAATTGCGAACAGGAAATTGTTCTAACCGACTACATTATAATTTAAGGAATAACATGAAATCAGCACAACACATTTAACTAAATGTCACAACGGGCACCTTTCTTGCGCGTTTGTTTTTCCACCAAGTATTTCATCGTATGCGTCTGAAGAAAAGCACTTTGCTAATTCAACCTCATTCCCTGGCGCTTCCTTCTTTAATAAACAGTAAACGTCCTTCACTTCTCATCAAGCACATTGTCTCGGCCACCAACGACAATTTCATTGTCTTCTAGCAGCACCGCATCCTAGACAGAAAATCACCTGCAATCTCTGATTCTTCTGAAATTACCGCTATAATCATGAAATTTTCAAGTCAAGGAAAAACTGCTTATCCCCTTCGTCAATCTTCCGGAATCGGATTGATTCTCTCGCACACTAGACCTCCGGGTACGAGATCGTTTTGAAACTGGCAATTATTCATGGTCGGCACGCTTATCGCGCGCTAGTCGCATTAGCATAGCTAATTGATACGTACGTTCTGCGTGTAATTCAACCGGCTTTCGCGATTCCGTTGCCATTGAAGACTAGAGATCTTTGTCTCGTATGAAGTTTCGCGGAATCGGGACACGATGCATAAGATTAATTGTGGCTCGCGGGATTCGTTTGCGACATAAGGAAAATCTCTTGGTTTGCAAACGTATGATTTGCAAGCTAAAATCTCAATGAAAAAAAACATTGTTTACGTATAATTTCAATAATTGCCAACGATGGAGATTCGAGATTTTTAATTAAGTAACATGAATCCCGTGACTCGATCGATGTACAAGCGTATTGTGTTTCTCCGACATAGGCACGTTTTCATCGAGATAATGCGCCCAACGCAAATTCCGCACGTTATAACATCGAAATTGGTCGAGGAACGAAAATACACGGAATCACGAAACTTCCCTACATCGCGATCTGTATTCCACGACGCGGCCTATACCCTTTGTTCTTTGAATATTTCCTCCCGCGTCTCCGATATTTTCGCGGGCTCCCGAAGTATTCGGACTTTCTCTTATGAAAAAAAGTGGCGCAGTATCAGGAAAGGAGAGGAAGATTCTTTGTGGTGCAGGTAATTTTCGCAGATCGAATCGAACGCTCCATCCGCGATAATCTTCCGTAATAACGTTTGCTGATTTTCCCTTTTCGATTTAATAGCAAAGAGTATAGTTATGATAAATCACGTTGGGCAGCTCAATTATTTTCAGTCTTCGGAGACTAGAAGATTTTTATGCAGGATATACTCAAAATCCATATGATGTTAGATATAAGTTCTACCGAAATTCATGATTTAGCATCAGCGACGCGCTCCTATGCACAAATTGTCGGGCTGGTCTTACACGAAATCGTTCTCTTCCGTCAGAAGGGGACAAGGGCATCACACGTCTGTTTGAACATAATCGACGAGGCGAAACGAATTCCCGATTACATCAAGGCGAACGATCGCGAGGAGTGGAAAAACCGATCTGGCATATCGGATCTCTATACCGATTCCGTTGGCGCCAACGGAAGTTTCATGATTCACCTAAGCTGCTGCTCGCAGTCGGAACAAAAATGACTGTTCGATAGGGCGAGGGCGAGTTTCTGCATAATATTTGCAGAGCTCGGCGATCGATATGCTCGCGGACTGGAGCATATTAACGCGGATATGGCGAAAGAAAATTTGCGAGTACAACCTGGCGTTACATCATACTGGTTAATCGTTAGGTGATCCAAATTTTCCTGAGAAACTAGAGAAAGTTATCGCACAGTATCTAGGAATGAATCACCGAAACAGGAAGAGAATAGAAATAGAAAAACTACGTTCTATCGAAGAAAACAATGCGAACAGCAAATCATTAGCAGAGCCAAATTAGCAAAGTATCTGTACTGACATTCATCGATTTCACGAAAATCCCACAGTCGAACAGGTCATAATGCTCTCTAACCAGTCATAGTTCACGATATACATACATGTACACACAGGAAATCGTATGGAGAGGTGCGACGAGGAGAGTATAGTAGTCGCTCGCGTACAAAAGCGCGCCGGTAATTAGGTGACTCCGCCTCCTCGACTATACGCCGGTCACGATAGTCGTAAAACAGCGAGTGCCACCAACTAAGGGAGAGTCCACGCTAGAGAGAAAGAGAGAAAGAGAGAAAGAAGGAACTTTAAAGGTTCTCCTCGTCCTCGCGATTTATAACATCTGCTGCGGCTCTGTATACGTACTTACGGCTATTTACGCAGGAGAAAGGTCTATTCCTTATGCAGCTTTATGCGCATTGTTCGAGAGCAACAGTAGACGGGGGGATAGTGTTGCTCGAGCCTCTCCCGAGCAAATTAGACATTTTCTGCTTCTCTCCAACGGAGCTGGAATGATGGAACGACAGAGCTCGTTCTCTCTCTCTCTATCTCTCTCTCTCTCTCTCTCTCTCTACTGCTGATGTAACTTTTCCTCCGTACATCGTGCTCCGGTTGGGATTTATCAACGTGTACAGGTAGCGAGGAATAAAAGTGCACAGTTAGGTCAAGATGCGCCGGCGCGCGAACGGGTCGCGTGTTTAATAACATAATAAAGTACGATAAGCATCGCGAGAGCGCGCGGCCTCTTTTGCGCCTGCACGCTATTACTGTACACAGTGTAGTGCTTCCTTTTTTTCATATCTATATACATATAATGCGGGAATTCTCTGGTAACTATAAATTAGGCAATCTCAGACTCTACGTTATTAGGAGCTTTCGAGCGAATGGAAATATATTTTTATTTATTTCCAATGAAACTGGAAATCGAATGTAAAAGATGCCTTAAAACAAGAAAAGCACGAGCATACTAAGTTTTCCTATTGAAAAAGATGTACAAACAGTGTAGGACTGAACTCTACTGGTGGTGGCACCATAAAATCTTCGATATCTCGCTGAACTCGGCAAAGTTGTAAAACGAACAAGAAGAAGAATCTCGATTAGTTTTCTAAAGATTAGGTATCGCAATAAAGTTTTTACGAATAGAATAAATTTAAAAGTTCGAGTGATCCTCACAAAAGCGATGGAGCAAAGAAACACATGACTTCTTGATTTCTATTCTTAGTCTCAAATTCAAGTCTAGCGATCCTTGATAAAGGATAAAATGCATATATAGTTTCATTCGCCTCTCTCTCTCTCTCTCTCTCTCTCTCTCTCTGTTTTCGTCTCCCTTGCATATATACCTTACGTTGCGTGTAGTCTCTCAAGTTAGAAAAAATATTGCCTTGGAAAATTGTCAGGAGGTGTGGCATCCTTTACGCGCGAATGCGCACTTTCTGCTACAACACAGCTATTTAACTTCTTGAATATAAAATTCATATACAAGAGATACTTCCAAAGTCATAGACCACACCTGGCTGTAAAACCAGGTTACATTGTCGTAGATTTTCGTGCAGAATTCCAAAAGCCATGCGCTGCAACGTATTCGAATTCAATACTGCGAAAAAACGAACAGTTCGGCTGCATATACGCACGGGAAACGCATGAAAAGCGAGAGAAAAAGAGAAAGACAGGGAGAAACGCGAAAAAAAGACCGGAACCATCCCACGACTGCGCACTGTGACGAAATGAGCCACGATGATATATTAATATTTATCAGTCACTGTATATACCGGTTGATCGGTGGCATATGTATGTAAATTTCTTCTCGACTTTTTTTTCCTTTACACTTTTACGGACTGATCCGCGTATGCGTGATAAATTATTCGACGTTTCAGACCTATGCACCTTTTAGTCTCTATTGTTGTTTACGAGATTGGTCCGACCGACTTTTTGCATAAACGCTGTATTCTGTTAATTTACCTTTTACAAGCAATACTTGGAGACTATGATTTATTTTCTATGAATTATATAGATTGTCAGTCGTGCAATTAAAATGTGTTTTGAAAAGGGACTTTTGAAAAGAAAAAAGTGAAATTTGCTACAACGAGCGAGAAAAAAAGCACAGAAGAGTCAGTAACCAAGATCGATAAAGTTTTTTTGCATGCGTTTTCTTGAAACACCATAGAGCACGCAACATTGATTAAGTTTTATAGATGCATTGTATACGTACGACGGTATATATGTGTTTTACATGATTTGTTAGATGGGAGAAAGGTGAATTTAAAAAGAATGCACGATAGCGGAGACTAATTACACGGGGGCATTGTTCTCTCGGCGTCTTCTCTTGCGATTATTTTCTAGGGAAATACTCGTCTCGAGCTAGTGCCGCATTAAAAGTCGAGCTTTTTTGCATAAACCGCACCGTTTAAAGGCTATACAAATAATTTGCGTAAATCATCCCGTGAAAGATTTTTAATTGAACTTTCAGTCGGTGTACATACCACATAGAGCATACAGTAAGTATTCAGGCAGGAGATTTATGAACTGTTATCCCACGCGGTGACATGGGAGAATTTCTTTCTAGTAATATATTCGATTTTGATTACAAAATCCTTTTATGGCGCTATAACGCAGGATCTTTCGCAGGAAAGTTTTGTGAAAAACTGTTTTTATCGCGACAGATAGTTCCAGACTGAACTTTCTCATTAGACAAATTCAGCAACACTTCTTTAAGTAAAATTCCATTGCTCATTAACTTTTTATATCTCTGTAATTACATTAAAATGATAAATATCTATTGTTATAGCTATGTTCCGCAATTCATAACGTTTGGGAAAAAACGTATGGATTGAAATTTAAAAAAAAGGAACGCCATTATCGATTCTACCTTCGGCATTGACGATTGCGCAGAATGTAAAATCGGACACAAACCTTTGCATGACGTAAACTTTAACGACCCGCGAAAAATATCTGTCGAAAGTGCGTAAACGACCACCGTCCCAAACTGGCTAATGGAAGATCATTCCGAACGAGAACGCGTACAAACCTACATACATATACACAAATCCGTTAAACGGACCAGCTTGCGCTCAATCGTAAAACAATGCCCATTCCAGCAGTGAAACTTAATTGCCCGGTCCTTGTGGAACCGCAAGCCTTCGCGAAACATAGTATGGCACGTACGAACCGACGAATAAAAAAAAAGCAAAGAGAAAGAGGAAATAAAGGTATGTATATATATCTCCGAGCATACAACTAAAGCTCACTTGGTACACAGGTACTGCGCTCGAGGATAAAAAGAAAGACTTATGTAAAAGAGGAATATAAGTAGGTGGAGCTGGTAGCTGTGAGCGATGTTCAAATTATACGATGATACGTACGGCGCCGTCAAGTGAAAAGCCAGCAGCGGTCTAATTAAAATTCAGTGAATTAAACGAATGTCTTATCTCGATCCGAGGCGCCTCGGTCCTCCTTATTTTTCTTCTGAGCTTCGCTGTTTTTTTTTCACGGCAACGCGACGATTGTAGACACCTCTATGCGTACTTCCTCTCGGCTTACGAAATATGTAGGTCTCTGGAACTCCCGTATTATGCTCGAGTAATTGCCTTCTTTTGTGCGTCTCGTTATGATAAAATTAACGTTGCATAAACACGTATGTTTATATTGGGAATTGGGCCGTTTGTTCAACGAACTTGGTTGCATTTTTTTGTGCATAATGAATGGTAACATCTTTAAGAAACGATGTACGAAATTGAGAGTAATTAATTACAGATCAAGTACACGTTTCTTGACCTATATATATCGACTTTCGTTTTCAATGTCAAAGTGCCGGCAAGGTCAGCGGACAATGCAAAAAACGCTTCTCAAAGTCTCTGTGGGTGAAAAAAAAATCAAGGATAGCTCTATAATCGCGAAGCGAGAAAGACACCTGCTTTCTCTCGAAACACCGATAAACCGAACTTCTCGATCTCGACTCCGATACCCTTTTCTTCTTTTGT
The DNA here is from genome assembly GCA_018906985.1 of Apocrypta bakeri. Classification (NCBI taxonomy): domain Eukaryota; kingdom Metazoa; phylum Arthropoda; class Insecta; order Hymenoptera; family Pteromalidae; genus Apocrypta; species Apocrypta bakeri. Next base: position 5,692,227 of record JACCIA010000003.1, read on the forward strand.
GAAAAATATATCCTGGCGCTTCTCTGTCACGCGCGCGACCCGTTTACAATGAAAATAGTTAAGTGAGTTAACGAAGCGCAAAGATCGCGGAGTCATCGTAATTTCGCACCTTTCGCTCTGCTAAAGCTTTAGATAAAGGGAAACTATTCAACCCTGAAATCACCTTTTGTATTAGAAAAACAAAAAAAATCGTAAAATCGATACACATCTCTTGTATGCTATTGTTCATCGAGAAATACGACGTCTATAATTGATTTTGTTTATTGTGAAGCTATATTTATTTGTTATACTCTCACATTCAAGCCATACGCAAGATAAAACAACTTTGCTTACATGCAAAATAAATGCTATACTCGCGATGCAAATTGAAACAAACCGCAGGAAAGCATATATACAAATTGCCCGCAGCTATCAATCAAGCAGCCAATCGATGCGAAAAATCGAATTCTTTCTAAACCATACGAGGGATTCTTTCAACAGCTCGTCTCTCCCACACACATCTTAACTAGGTCCTCGGATGCCAAGATGGTAAAAAAAAACCCAACCACGTATTAGGTTATTTAGGTCTCCTTGGCAAAAAGCGCGTGGAAAGGGAATCTCGAGAATGTAGCACAACAGCACGCGAACGAATGTCATCGTGGGTTCTCTGCTCCTCTCGCGAGATCCATTTTTTTCCTATCTTTTAAGAGCGAGTGCGACAACTTGAGTTAAACAATAGACTGTCGCTCGCATTGGATATAAGTACAAGTAACGGCTGCGCAATTTCACTTAACTTTCGCTTCTATAATTAATTGGAGGCGTTTGATATCCGCTCAGGAGTCCGTTAGGGAAACATGCCGTTGCACACGAGCGTGTCTGCTAATCACCTTGAAAGGGAGAGAGAAGCAAAGTAAAGAAAAAAAAATCTTGTCAGAGGGCAGCCGTGATAGTCAAGCGAAAGGGTGAAAAGATTGAGGTTACGTACAGTTTGCGTGACACGTATGCGGTGGCTTTTAATCATGGGAAATTCAATATTCTAATAGTATAGGTTGAGTTGAGTGTGAGTTTTTTTATTTTTGTAAGAAAGACCGGATATTGATTAACATATACACTTGTGGTATAACAGTTCAATGGCGTTTGGAATATTTCTGCAGAAAGGAATTTAAACGTTTGCGTCTATTTTTGGATCATGTAAATATACTAAAGCAGTGAACTATTTGACGCGATAAAAGAATGAAATTCCTCGCTATTACTCAACATTAAATATAGAAACGTTTATGTACGATCCCTTTCAAATTTGCCACGCTAGATTCTCTTTATAGATGAACGATTTGCTTTCCCCCAAAAAGAAAAAAAAAGCCAGAATCCTACAACGCCGAAAAAGAAAAAGTCGCACTCCAATTATAATTCGCGTGGCGACGTCGTGCCACCCTATAAACAAACACAACGTTGTCTGATCTCGCACATGCAGTCGTTGAAGCTGCACGGCAGCGCAATATTTTTATACTGCCGTCGCGTCGTTAGTCGGCGTCGTTGCTTTATAATAGGTTGCACGTCATGGCAGTGCACATTCTGTTTCCCGCAAGAGCGCCAAGGCCTCAAACGATTCGATTAATCGAATTTGTATAGCAACGACCCTGCACGTCGACAATGACGATTAACGATCGATCGATCAATTCGTGTCCGCCTACGTTACACTTTAGTCACTCTCCATTTTCACTGAACTGAGAAGAAAAAAAATCTCATGGAAAGTCGCGTCTATATGATCAACGGTGTCTTGCACTTTGCCACATAGCTGAATTCTCGATCGGGGGAAAAATCCGAATGCACATCTGTACGTTTGCTTAAAGGAGGAGAAAAAAGAAAAGATTTGTCTGGGTAAATTACTGGGTAAATTACTCTACTGGATACATATAGTAATGGCAGAACAGTCAAGGGAAAGAACAATGCTCGTTATGGATGTTGAGCAACTTCAAGGAACTGCTATACGATTAATTGTTAATTACGGTATACGCCAAGAGATTTTCCATTATAGCTGCGTATAATGTACTTGAGAAATAGTGATTGCGAACATATGAATCAATAACTTTATTCTCGATTTTAAAAAAATATCTCACAATGTATATAAGCAATAATATTGTCTTACGTATCCGCACATTGATTATAAGATCTAAAGAATGTTGCACTATATACGTCTATCTATATCAATATCTATATATATATATATATATATATATATATTGCAACGGAAAACATATAACGAGTCATCGACCCATATCGACCAACAGTTCCACCCACGATTTGCTGTATGAGTGTTTCCGCAAAAGAAAAAAAAAAGAATCATCGGCGCGAATCGAGTGTTTCGCGAAACATATCAGCTGTTTTTTACTCCTTTATATACGCTCACGCAGGGTGGGCACTGAATCCTAAAACAAGGCGAGGCACGCGAGAATGTTTTTACCGATTAAAGTTTCGTATTCTGGACGAGTTTTGTGCACACGTTGGTATTAAAGTTTTTCAATTAGCCAAGCTAATGCGCTCCGGGAGGTCACGTGGCGACGTTCGACTTATTGCCGTTTCTTCTTTTGCCAAAGGATTTCGTTGAATCGAACACGAGGAGATTAAATAAATAAGTATTGTACTCTCAAAAGAGTCTCTTGTTGATTATTCGCCGTTTTTGCGCGAATAAGAAAGTATAAGTGAAGAGTCAGAAATTTGTTTGCCCATAAATTTAAAAAAGGAAACGATTTCGGTTGCGACGAATGGCTATTGGTTTTGATTGATTTTTACAAAAACATTTGATGGGTTCAAGTGCTTTAAAATGAAATCATACTTTTCCTCGACGTGTAACTTCCTTGCGCGAAATGTCAATGTTTGCGCACATACTAGAAGCAGACAACTGATTGATATAATATTCAAGGTTACGGTTTGCATATATACTTGCGTAAGTATATCAGCTCTAGGACTATCCATTTATAGATTTCTCTCCATCGCGAAGCCTTGCGTAATATACTGCATTAAATACTACTGTTGTAGTGTGTACACGTGCGCACGGCTTTTGTTTGTAGAATAGTCTTTAACGACCCAAACAAGAATATTCGCAGTGACGTTTACATCATCAGCTTGACACAGATTTATTATCGTTCCGACTGAAAGTGATGTTCGCTGGTTTATAATATAACATGATGCCCAGATAAATGGATGAACAGCCTAGTGTTGCGGACTAACTGGGTAAGATGCGTAAGCTAAACTAGAGGATTGTTAATATTATCACTAAAATAATAAGTGATTTTTAAAATGCATGGAATAATAAAATATGAGTGTAATTTATTGCAAATGAAATATGCAATCTAACCCAGCGACTGGCGCCTGGAAACCGACTAAAAGAATTAGTAGACCTTGAAATTGAATACCAATTTAAAAATGATATATAGCTCGTAGGGAAGATTGAACTGTAAGGTACTCCAAGTCATATAATGACCAAACACATAAATTAGAAATTCGGGATGTCCTATAGTAAAAGTTATGCATATAGATATGCATGGATTCTTTCAGTATATAAATTTAGAAGATTCATGCTTAGGATATGTTCTGGCGAATTTTCGCATCTACTCTCTAGTTTTGGATGGAGAATTTATTAGACGGCTAAGTCGCATGTACATAAAGTTATACGTTCGGAGCAATATTTCCAATATCGAATCAACAAAATCACATCGAGACTAGAGTACTTATGTTTTTCTTTTCCTCTTCTTCTATCGTCGTGAACGGGGCTCTATCCCCACCACTGGCCCTTTGCATGGCAGGAACCTCGAGAAGTAGCCAACAAAGAACCAGCCGCGGAGAAGCCAACATATATACCTATATATGCGCACACAGAATCGCGAAGCCGAGAGTTTCGAGACGCGACGCGCAGGTAGATTTATGAGGAATGAAGGTGAGGTAAGGCCCAACTCTTAGTGTCGCAGGTCAGCGAGAAAGTTCATGGTCATCTGGAGCCATGTGTACAACCGATTTCACGGGGGAGGCTGCATAGGAGGGTGAGATTGATAAATAAATCTTACAACATATTAAGCACGATCACATTTTCTCCGGTTCTCTCGTCTCAGGTTCCACAGTTCTCTTTAACAGATATAATATCTATATATATACATACACGTTTCCTTGATGGAGTACTGCTTTACGAACATGAGTAACGCATTTTGCCCTTTTTGTTTTATTATATTCTTGGACCTTTTGGGCAGAGCCGCAAGGGACTGAATTTTTCTATATAGTTATTAGATAACTCGTGCTCAACCCTGAACGTCAGCAGTGGATGTATTTATCGCTAGAACTTCATTAATACCGATATACCGCGGGAGTTATAGGAGAACAAGAGGGTGGCAAAAAGAGTACAGGTATGACGATGTTCGTCCGCTGAGCGGCTTTGCTCGCTCTGTTTAAAATGCCGATACCGATACAATCACGAGAAGGAAAAGAGAATATATACATATGATATGCGGACGTCTTAGCAGGCTACTTGATTATTGCGGTTATTGATAACTGCTATATTGATCGTGATATTGCAGTTTTGAGCTGTACTTATTTAGAATGGATGTATTTAAACATTGCCACCATCTTCTTAGTACTTCATTAATGTTGAGATCGCAGGAGTCATGAGATTGACAGGACGGCAAAAAGAAGGGAGGAATGACGACGTACGTCTGCGCGACGTTTTTGTTTAAAATACCGATTGCGATACAATCGAGAGTGAGGGAGAGAGAGAAAGAGAGAGAGAGGTAGAAAGAATATATATATGATATGCGGACGTCTTTGCGGACTAGTTGATTATCGCGGTTATTGATAACTGCTCCATTGAAAATGATACTGCAGTTTTGGGCACGAAGGAGGTGATAGTTTTTAATCGAAATGAATATATCGGTCCGATGATAAAGATTAATAGCGATCTTTTTGAATGTCGCATTATACGAATAATGATGTAGCGAATTATATATTTTTAATATGAGACAATATATAAAAAGTATTCTTTAACGGCGACGCACGGTGAAACGATAAAATTCGCGATCTCGACAATAGGAAGTTTACGCGCATGTTCTGAAAGAAAGTGAAAATGAAATTACAAGCGAAATCGAACGCTTTACATTCCCAGTCAAAATACACTTGTGGCCGGACGCAAAAGATCGCAAGCGGACGTGTGTATCGGTGAAAAGCACGTAGGAAAAAAGTAAGAGCGAAACAGCAAAAGGACTCGCGAGAGAAGAAACACCGAGTGCAAGAAATCGAGACTTAAATTACACCCTCGCAATCGTCGTCTTCGGAGCCTCTTAGTGCGTAGAGTCGTAGTCGCGGCGGGTCGCGGCGGCTCGCGTCGACGGGATTAAATTTATTAACCGAGCCGCAACGCACAGTGAGCCGCACAGCCGATCTTACATAAGTTTCATTTGCGTATTGTGTTCGTTGCTGTGTACTTTTTTCCCGCTTGACTCTTTTCCTGCTTCTCTCGTTACTCCCTCGTTTCTTCCCCTTTGGCGCAAGGCTAGTAACGCTACTGTACAGTTGAAACGATTATCGAACGAGTGCCCGTAAGAAGAGAGACTCGTTCAAGTTGTTACAGCTTGCGTTACGAGTGTGAGCTCGGTCTCAATGTAGTTTAGTGTTATGCCAAAGAAATAAACGTGGTTATCAAAATCTCTCTTTATATTTATGAAACGCATTTATAGACCGTGAATGAGCACTTCACATTTACAGATATTCTTTGAATTATGCTACTTGGAGGATTTCAATTTAATCCACCGATTACAGCGTTAAACAGGTTTTTAATTTTCAAAATGAAGCGTGTCTTTCATGCGATAAACTCTCTAATTAAATATACATATTCGCTGATAGCGCTGTAACATTAACGACCTGTTCTGCCTATTCGAGGAAGCGTATAAAGTATTAGCAAATGAATCTAGGAAATAATATGTTCAATGTTTGACGCTATAATTAAATAGAACTATTCAAAGGGGATTAAAATAAGCCTTTCAAGAGCTCTAAAACGATAAATCTTCATTTTTCGCGATAGTAACTAAAAATAGTCAGTTCAAAAGAAAAGTCATTGTCCGAGTATAAGTCGGATCAATATAGCTATTCCGGTCGCAATGAATCCTCTTCGGTCTACATAGATCTAGATGTAGGCACAGTGGACGAGAAGTCGCTACGGTGCTTATTGCCACGGTCTGCCGCCCTCGCGGTTGCAATTATCCAATTACTAGAAACTCGCTCCCTCAGCACAGTCTGATAATTGCGCGATGTCCGGCATTCGATAAGCGCTATATACACGAACGCTCTTGTTTTGGGAATGAATTTTCGTACTTTTAGTACATTGACCCAAACTATGGAATGGCGACGATATATGGGTGGTCCGAGCTCGTTACGGTGTAATTATTGAAAACAGAAGGTAGCTTGGAGTTTTTTTATTTAGGCTCAGAAGGGACTTCTTTTATGGGCTTTGGTAACTGCGTCTGGGACCTGCTGTTTTCTGCATAATTAATAAGAACTTCAAACTAAGGTAGAGAGAGAGAGAGAGAGAGAGAGAGAGAGAGAGAGAGAGAGGATGCATGTGTGCGACGTTTTTACGAGGGTCATTACTGCATAGCATCGGCGTTTTTATTTTCTAAGCAGAATATAATTACTTTCGCTAGCTCATAGCTTGAAAGCGTCGCGAATTTCACGTCAAAGTTACGAACGAGCGTAAAAATTCCAACGAAAAGAACGTCTTTAATCTCAGCTAAACGAGGTAAATCTACAAAGTGTCCCGATGATCCGCAACACTGATTATCATCTCTCACTCCTCTGCCAAACGGAACTCCCTCTCAATCGTCCAAGCGGTAAAAAAAAAGAAAGTATTATATAGCTGTAGGTGTAATAACACATCTTTGAAAACGAGGCCGCAAAAAATCAATCGACGTCGTATCCCTAGGGGGGGTAGCAAAAGATCTGACCGATTTTCCGCGGCGATCGCGATCGTGGAATTTTCAATTTGCTCTAGCGCTGATCCCGTACACACAGCCGTCTTCTTCCTCTATCCTCCTTCCCGTTACGTCTCGTACCCACTGATTACTTCAGCGAGACGATCTCTGGATGCGTCGAGGTACACGTGCGCATGTGTGTATGTGTGTGTGCACATTGTCGGTACAAGGATATACTCGGCGCGTATAATTGTCAGTGTTATTGTGTCAGCAATGTTATTCTGGAAAATCGCGTTAGCTCGCGTGTAACTTTTCATTTTCTCAAACGTGTTCAACGTCGTCTCTGTTATCTGCGGCGCGAAAACGATCAAGGCATTTTTCGAAATTATTCGCAATTGTTTCGAATATTTTTTTTTTCAAACGACTGGGAAAGTACACACACGTAGCTCGCTAATAAATTGAAAAGATTCTAAGTGAACAATGCGAAAAAAGAGAAGGACGTTTACATACAAACAGTGGAAACGCGAAACCCTGTATTGAAACACTATTGAGCACATCCTCGATATACTTTATGAACAATGAAGTGAACGAACTATCATCTTCAAACGCTTACATAGAAAAATAGAAAACCTATGGGAAAACTATATTAACAAACGTAGTTTTATACAGATACGCGAGTTGATCCTCGGCATATAATTGCTCCAATTCAATTAATGCTACCTCACAAGCAATAATAATCACTGGGTTCCCACAAAAATTAAACGATCTTCTTTCATTATAAGTTGAATTAATTTAAATTTTCAATTGAAAACCTTGGCAAGAAGGGAAAATAGATATTTTATAATTTTGTTCAAGAAAGCAAGGCTCTTCTCGTAAATTAAGATAAAAAATATCGCACTTTTGATTTCTCCTTCATCGTTATACATCTTTATACCCCAGCGCAAAACACTGTAGAAATAAAACGCGCCAAATTTGACGAGCATCTCGTTAAACGCCATGCTACCACTAGCAAAAACTGCCTATACCTAACGACTGGCAAAAAAAGGAAACCTATACTCTTGATGGAAGAAAATAAACAAAGTCAAGCGCGCGCGCCAACTTCGCACAACCGCGACTTTGTGCTCTCCTAATCGATCTCTCGGCTATGTCCTCTCTCTCTCTCTCTCTTTCCACGCGCGTTTTCTCGGACTTCAACCACCTCGAAGAACGAAGAAGAAGAAACAGCATCGGCAGCGGCAACAGTGCCAATTACCGACTTCCAAAGGAGATGCGCGCGCGAAACTACCGGGCAATCTGCATATCATTTGCAAGTGGAAGGAGATGCTAAGCAACGCGGAACAATGTAATGTGCGCGCGAGCGAAATCGCGAAAAACCGAAGGAGCTTCGACGTACTTTAACGCGCTGAGGCGCCTAGAAACAGACGTCGCGTAAATTACGCTCGTAAATTTGCCGGTCAGCTCTAGCTATATAAGAGAGGTGTATACTTGCACGTCGTGGCTGTCACGTCTCTCGCGCGCCGAGTGCGAGACGCCAACTGCTGCTGTGTTGCTGCTGTTGCTGCTGCTGCTGCTGCTGCTACTTCTAATGCTTAGACCAAAGCGCGAAAAACGTTTGACATCTCTTAGAAGTTGTATTTTGTTCTGGTATTTTTCGCGCGAAGAATGAACGAGAGTCTCGTTTTCCTGAGTAGACTACAGAATTTTCATTAAAATACACCAACTAATAGGAATAATTTTCAAACACAAACGTAAACACAATCAGACGAATAAATGAATATAAGAGAGTCATGCGTTTGTAAAAGATAATGATGTAACGTCGTATAAAACAAAGAGGCTTTTGAATGTCCCAACACGTTCTCACCAATATCAAATGAAAAATATCAAGCTGCACGTTGAAACTACTCGGTCTGTTATTCTCTGGACGATGCATCAAGTACATACTCGCACTTCAAAACGAAACTGCCTCTCCCTTCGGAGCCTGCGAGTGTGTAACTATGCTAGACCCAACGCGCTCGCGTCGTTCGGTCCGGCGTAAATCTACGTCGCTGGTATATCGGACGAAATTTATTTCCAATGCCCGGCTAATGAGAAGATATAACATGTGTTGTGTGTGGACTCGGCCTTTGAAGCAGCGGCGACGAAGAGAGAGCGAAAGGGAATGAGAGAGAGAGAGAGAGAGAGGGCGAGCAAAAGAGCGAGAGAGACTACGTAACAGTGTGTTCCGCGACGTAGCTACTATTATTTACTGTTGGCGCGCGCGGCGAAGTTGTTGCTCTGGCAGAAGGACTGTCCAGGAAGTACGAGTTGTTTTTTGATGTATCTTTCGACGTCAAAATTTATTAATGCTACGAGCCTCGGCTTGTGGGACGCTGGCATATCTCGCGATTAATAAAGTGATGTCTTCATGCGCAAGGAGATTCAAATGTCGCTACGATTAGTCTTTGCGATAATTTCAAGCTAAACATGAAAGCTCTTGATGGTTTAAACAGCGAAATCTAAGAAACATTATGTGCGCTCTTCGTAAGAAAGGACACGATGAAGCGCGTGCAACAATGTTATTTAGACTCGTTGTCGTATGCAGAATGAAATACGTGAGAGCTTAAGTCTCCATTTGTAAAAATATTAGTTTTCGATGAACGGCTCGCGGTGATCGCATGTGTATACATATAAATTAATCGCAATTAACAGCGAGAACTCGAGCAACTCCTCATCCAAATTTATCGTTCTAAGCGAACCCTTATCCAAGAGAGAGCAAAAAAAAGAATAATATTTCTTCGCTCAGTCATCTCTGCAGTCTGATCTCTCTTGCAGTACTAATTCAAGAAATCGCAAGCTTAATTGCATTCTGGTCTCTACACATTTTTCCAACGCCTCGTTTAACCAGCCTGTCTGAATGAAGAAAAAACTAGTAAAACTTTCCATCGCGCTTGACGCGCGTTTACACATTTGCAACACCCGACATTTGCGCTAAAACGCTTCAGCCACTACATACGCTCTCCTAAAGAAGACTAGAAAACAGTGAAAGCCCACGTTTATGTGTATATACATGTTAAAAGTAAAGTAGCGCGTGCACATCACTCACCGGAAAGTTTCGTATGCCGAGGCGCACCTTGGAGTACTTCTTCATCAGGACCCTCCAGAGTACGTAAGCCATAGTGTGCTCGGTTTAGAATTTGCTACGAGACACAAAGCCAGAGAACCGTTTAGTCAGTCGTGCTCAGCACCTCCTCGTCTGTGCCTCTCCTTCCTGCGCTGCTGCATGTGGACGAACAGTATCGTCGACGTCACCTTGACCCTTTCAGCACCGAGATAGGGACGGAGGGTCTCTACGTCTCTCGAGTCCTCTGCCTCGACCCACTGCTTGATTCAAATAGATACCGAACAACGCGTGTCTCAGAAGCGATGATCTGGACGAGCGCCGAAGAAACGATTGACTTGCTGCGAGAGGATCTGTCCGCTTCCAATTCCCCTATGAAAAAAAGACTGGAATTAATTTTATTGTCTAATAATTTTTGGAATAAATTTTTTTTTATATTAAAAAAATATATTATAGCTTCAGAAACAAGCGCAAACAGTTTGAAGGATCGTATTCCAAGAGTATTTCTAACAAAGCCCCGCGTTTGCTCTTTTTTCTTCTCTCTTTGTTGCGACTATTTCGACTTGTTATTCTTTTTGAGGATTTAGGCTGACTCTTTCTTTATGCCGATTTGTTAGAGCTTGAATGGTTGCCGCCGTCTCGGCGGTCGACCTGCTGACTTTTGTGCCGCCTCGACGTATAGCTCAAAATATAGATGCAAAAAATGTAATAGCTATACGTTCGACAAGTCATTCATATATTCATCGCTTTGGTTTTTTACAAAAATGTCGTATCTATCAATCGTTGAGGCATTTCTAAATTCCGAAAAGAAAACAGTCGTTCCGGCCGAAAATAAAATTAATCGATCGATTAAAAACGAAGAAGAAATTGAGGAATAAAAAAATATTTCAGTGAACCTCCGAGTACATCGAAAAAAAACATGTTCTAGTCAACTACTTAACGTGAGAATTAGGTACATAAGAGACGTCATCCAGAATTGTTCATTTACATGTCAATGCTTTCTACTTTAGCCGCATTCTCCCAGCGTACAAAGGAAACTTTTTGAAGCAAAGCCACGCGTGTCACACGTTCAACCGTAACCTATACATTTCAATTGCAATGACAACATTATCATCCTATAAAAACGACTCGTCTCTCCTGCTTTCACGTATCCGATTTGTCACCCTCGATTTTCATGAGCTTTCACGCTTCGTGTTTTTCCGATTTTCTTTACGATCGTATTAGAATTTACGAGCCGCGACCCGCTCACTACTGTATAAACAACAATCGCATCTTGTATACACGGGATATAGAGAAAATAATCCTCGCGGAGAAAAGATCTTGCGCAAGATCTATTATACACGACGACTCGTTACACATATACATGCACACTATAGAGTCTCGCGAATAGCATGATTTTAACGATGCTCGGCTTTAATAGAGATCGCAAAGTGACCCGCATCGAGCTCCGACAGAACAATAAGCCAAAACATAAACCCAGAATGCAATAATGATACATTGTGCTTCGACATATATTTACATATATTTTTATATTATCATATGGGTAGTATCGAAAAAAAAGTGCAATCAAATTAGCCGCGATGATAAAAGTTTGAGAACCGCGTTTAAAGAGCTTTTCTCTCACGCGTATACGTGTGTGCGTATATTACCGCCGTATTGCACGCGATGTACATACATATTAATAAGCATATGATATTCTTTTTATTGGCTCGAAAATTACTCGTAAATGAAGCTGCGAACAGAGAGAGAGAGAGAGAGAGAATTTATTGATCGCTCGATGGAATTGTTTATGTAAGTAAATTTTTAATTTTTCTTTGCGCGATCCATAACAATGTGATTTATAATTGAAAGACCGCAAATGTGTCGTAAAATAAACCGGCCATTCTATATACGAACAGTCCATTACTTTAATCACTTCCCTAAAGACATAACGTTGTACAAACAAAAATTATGTTAAAATAATAAAATAATCGTTCTAATTTTAATATAATTAAATATCTTTTCAATTAGCACTTGTGCAAGAGAATAATAAAGAATTAATTTCGTAAGCACAAAAGCTATTGTTGAACCATATAATTGTTATGGTGTTTTGCAACAATGATGATATCACTTGCGACAGGATAAAGTGAACTAGGAAGTATTTTTCATTTAGCGAAACACTTCCGGCTTACAAAGATTCTCTCGCAGCATCATTAACTCTTATTGCTCTATATATATATTCAAGGCCAAACTGTTACGATCCAGACGAAAAATTTTCCTTTCGCCAGAATGTCGAACATCGCATTTTTTTACGTTTCTCTCGACTAATTTCCTCGCAATATTGACGACGATAACATTCCGAAACTCGTAAACACAATAACAGTGTTACACAGCGACACATACATATTGTACATATATTAATTATTCTTAAAAGATAAAGTCACTCCACAGTTCCGTAAATTCTGTATTTTTACTCTGATATTGTCGAGCAATAATCTCAAACTCCGCTTGAAAACTTACCAAAGTAATAACATGATTATGTTTCTACACACACATATATATATATATATATGTACATATAGACATCAAGTTCATTGCTACTGCCGATGCACGTCTCATCGACGATCTCTATCTATAATATATACACATATACAAATATAGAGTATGAATATTAAAACTGAAATTACTGCGAATTCGTTGCGATAATAAATGATATTGCTCGTTGATGTTCCATCCATCGCTGTAAGAAAAAGTCACCTCCGCATCTGAATTACTCAAATTCGTAAAATTCGTAAACTTACCGAAATATTTGCTGTCGCGACGTCACGGCCATACAGTGATATCCGATGCGGCACGCACCTCTTAAATTGCATCCAATTTGCCGGAACGACACCCTCGACTTGATTCTAAAGAATTTTTTGTCTTCCGATAGAAGAGATTCGAAAAAAAAACCGTTGACGAACGATGACACATTGATTTGATTGGCCGGTGGACACTTTGGAAACTAAAACGCCAGTGCGCATGCGTTAGCCGGTACACACAGGTGCGAGGGAAAAGCAAATCAACTCGAAAGCATTGAATGGAAATCCGATGGAAAAGATTCATGCGATCGCGTTTTTTTAGGCACTTTGATCGTACGCGCACATCGCACAACGGCGACTAATTTTTTATTTCCCCCCCAAGAAAAACGATCTTCGACACGCAACGGCGACGGATTGCCGCGAGATGTTTTCCAAAAATATAATACTTCACTGCAGTCGGTTGGCAACTATTCGTTTGAAATTCCGGTGTATATAGATGTGTGTGCGTATAAAAAAAAGGTGAACTTTTCACAAAGCCGAAGCACTTGTTAAATACACAGAGGCCACTGTTGTGATTTATGCTCTTCCCCGAAACACAATATATACGTAGACATATAGAGATGCACTTATTCCGATGCTATCCGTCACATATACAACACTCGGCACAGGAAAATGATCGCGCCGCTACCGTATCTGTCTGTGAAATACAAAACTGTAATACACAAAAAGAGAGTTCAAGCCGCAAAGTACGGGCTATACGGAGCTCGCGCGCGCGCGACGGCAGTCGCTGCCGGGAAATAACTGACAATGCAATACACGCAACACGCTGCCGCGCAGCAGCAGCAGCAGCAGCAGCACCACCACCAACGGCAGCGCTTGAGTTTCAGCGAGAAAGAGAGAGAGAGAGACAGAGGACTATATATGCTAGCGCCGGAACGAGGGGAACGGACGCGACCTGTTGGAGAGGAGCAGAGAGATTCGCGGGGACTAGACCGGCGGCGTCGGTATAGCGCTGCACATATACACACTCGGGATTCCTCCTCCGCCTTTTGCTCTTCTTCGTTGCAGCTTCTTCTCTTCTTCTTCTTCTTCTTCTTCGTCGTCTTCCTTTTTCCTCGCGAGGAGGAAAGAGTGAGAGAGCGCGAGAGAGAAAGAGAGCTTACTTACTCTATACGATCTTATGTGCGCGGCAGAGGTGGCGGTAGGGGTTTATTCTATTTTCGTCCTTTTTCCTCAGCTTTGTTTCACTGGGTGAGGGGGCTGTTGCTGCCGCTGCCGCTGCTGCTGCTGCTGCTGCCCTGTTCACACACTGCGAGAACTTGCTTATCGTTTTTTTTTATTTTCCTTCTCGAAGAATAGAAGTGTCACACCGCATATGTATGTGTATTTAGACGGTGCGCTATATGACAGTGTTGATTTTTCGAAAACGCTCGAATTCGTCGTGGCTACGTGTTGCCTTTGGCTCTAGATGTTTCGTGTGAATGTGAAAAACTGCTGAGAAAAATGACTTGCAAGCATTAGACTAGTAACGATGTTTGAAAAACAACGAATAGATCTGAGAGAGAGAGGGAGAGAGCAGAACTCCGTATTCGTCGCACTAATGAAGACATCCCTCTTTCAGCAATCTCGAAGAAACCACGTACAGTACTGGTGCTCTCTCGATAAGACAAACAGCCAAGAGGTCCAATCCATTTGTCAGCCGTCGAGTCGTGAAGTTAAATGGCTGCTTCGCTGATAGGACCAGTGTTTACTTTCCTGGTGAGTATCAAAATTCTCATCGTCTTTATGGTTTATGAATTCGTCTGCATAAATATCTCCGTATACTCATTCTATGATGTTCAACGAGTAATCTAATAACGTAGATTTATATATATATATGTTCAGAACCCGTTGACGATATTAGCTCAGCGCGTAGTTGTAAAGTACACTGTTACAAGAAATCGACCAGTTGACAACTTCACGCACGAGGAGAGAGATGAAAAATCCAAATCTTGCTACACAAGCACCGCACTATAATTTCTTCCCGAGTAGCCGAACGTGATTAGCATCTGTGTCCGGTGTTTCCTCGACGTCTCACCCCCCCCCCCCTCCTCTCTCTCTCTCTCTCTCACTCTCTTTCTTCGTAGTCTATCAACTCGCGCGCATTCGTCTCCTGTGCCGCCGTGATCGCGCTGCATTATAACTTATTACATATAGGTATGCGTGCACACGCACGCAAATACACACACACACACTCGTTCGCAGACAGACACGTCTCTGCACTTTCGTATTCCGCATCGCGACAATCATCATCTACGCCTTTTCGCACTGTCTATATATGCATACTATCCGGGACAATACGCCTCGCTCGCTCGGAATTCGCATATGGCCATAGGTTTATCGCTTTTAATTTGCGCTTCCATCGAGATCGCGAGGTACGCGCAATTCTTTTGTCATCTTTTAATCCGAGGCATCGTCGCCGCGCGTTAAAATATTTTATTTACTTTATTCCGTCTGTGGATATCGCGCCTACTCCGTGCTATCACTTTTCGATTAGAAGGAAAAGAAAAAGATTGGATATTTTTAGTCGGCAAGTACGAGAAAAGTGAAGGTATAAAATTTTGTCGCCGACTTTCCATTGTGCCTATATACGTGTGCGAGCGTACCGCGCAGGGTCCGAGAAATTCACGCGCCAAGCCTTTATTAATCTGCGAACTATCGCGTATTAGGTCTAGCTTCCAAGCCACACCTAGATACAGTCAAAATGATAGCGAACACACTCGGGATTTCGTTTTTCTTCAGTCTACTCCACGACTGACTCAGACTCCCTGTTATATACAGTAATCGGATTACCGATCTGCATTCGCAATAAACACGGATGGATTTTCACTATATATATATATATATATATCTATATATATCTATATATATATATATATACACGTATATGGTCGGGGACTATTGTACACAGTTTGAAAATAGAACAATTTCGATTCCAAGGCCCATCACTGGGCGCGTCGTTTTTAAAACAACAACAAAAACGGGAGGCTATATCTTAATTAGAAACACCTGCGCATCGTTCGTTCTCTTTGCGCGAGGCTTAAATATAGCTCGTGAAAAAAAAAAAAAAAACTCGTTCACCCATCAGTTCGAGTGAAATATTAGCTTGGGTGTGTTTTGCGTGGCGCTCGATGATATGACCCTTTAAATTCTGGGAAATCGAAGCACGCGCAAGCGACACGTCGGACACGCATAGACCCCACGTCGCGTTCCAGTGAACAAAGTGTATTCTTTCCTTTTTATTATTATTATTATTTTTTTTTGTCTCTTTCGACAGAGACGGACACTGCTGTATCTTATTTTCTTCGTAGTTAAAAAAGATCTACAGAAAGAAAGTGCTGCGTATCGTCGACGACGAGTCGCATATAATTAATTACGCCAAGTTGTCAAGACCGTTTTCGCGTTATTCTCTCATTATTAATCACGAGCGGAGCTTCGATAAAGCGTGAAATTCGTTCCGCCAGCTAGTCGCAGAATTTTCACGGATACGTACTGCGTGCTATATCAAAAGCAGCGATAGTTTAACGTGTAGCTATAAATTTGTATATAACTGCAAAATAGTCGATGCAAACTCTATTAGATTCGTTTTTTTTTTTTTCCTATTTATACTTGTTATTCGATTAGCAGTATATTAGTATCTCACACGCGCCTTATAGTCGAGGAAACCACTGGAGCAGTAAAACACAAAGTCCAAGCATATAGCAATAACAACATCAACAACAGCGCAATTTGTCCCACATCTCGACTGTGACGAAACTTGCCTCCATACGCACTCGTATACATATATATATATGTGTATATGTATAACCGTACGAAGGTCAGTCCTCTGTGTCATAAGGGCAACTCCAGGTATTATTCATCGCTTATACCGTATATACATGTATATAGAGACTTCTAAGTACATAAAAGCTGCTGGAGTTCGACAATGCGTTCGCGTTATAATACCTACGTTTAAGAAATTTACGAGGCCAGCGAGACAATCGCGAATTCGAGTGCGTTTTTCACAGCCGATACTTACCGCTTTTCGCACGTGCGCGAACGCGCGCTTGTATATCGGCAATTGATTTATAACGGGTTGCGCGACTCTCGCTCTTTTTTTTTTCGCTCGCGACTGCGCTTACACGAGAGAAGATAAAAGCACGACTTTCCGTTTATATATATATATACATGTATGTAGCAGTAGTAATACGTATATACATAGGCATTTTGAATTAACACGATTCACTATCGACCCGCGATCTTCCGCCCGAAAACAATTAAGTATTATATACGTTATATATATACACTGCAAATTACGCACGGTATAATTTTATTTTCGCCTCTCGATCTTGTTTGTAATCCTTTTGCCTTCGAAAGCTTTTACGGCCGAACCAATCGACAACTTCTATCCGTATACACTTCCAAATGAGTTTTTCTACAAACAAGACTGCACACGCGCAGGAAAGTAAGTCATTACCAGTGATTTAGCTCGGCGAACTTTCTACATAATCGAGCGATGTCCAGCTAATCAAGATCGATTATCTATTTTTACGCGCGAGCATCGTCGAGTAGAAGAAAGAAATAAGTATAAAAAAAAAGAAAAAAAAGAAGAAGAAAAAAGTCGAGGACAAACAACAAGCTTCCACTTCCTGCATACGTTACAGCGCAACTTCTCGGCGGCGTGCGAGCATATATATCGCGTCTATATACGTACATACTAGGTAGAATCACGTCAGAGATAGGTACAACACATATACAAACATACGCGTGCAAAGAATCAAACGTCTTATCGATTATCAGAGAACAGCGCCCGGGGATTTTTTCTCTTTTCGCGGGCGTCTTATCGCGCAGTGCTAATCTAACGCGCGAGGATTTCGATCCGTATCGCTGATCTTCGGGACGACAAGTTCGTCGCTGCCGTCGTTGCGCTTCTCCGCGGCCATTATTATTATTAACACACGCATATAGATAAATATAGATGTATCTGTAGATGCACGCACGACGAGATAGGGCGGGTTTATCAAACCGATTTCACTTCCGTCGCGAGTAGCGGCGAGTCTGAAAGCGCGTCGTCGCGTGTGCGCCGAGCAAAACGCTCGGTTTTACTCGCTGCCAGTACATACACAGTGTCGCTCTTTCGGAGAACGCGCGAGGTAAGTTGATCAGTGCAGTGCGCGTACGCGCGCGTCTTCACTCCGATCCAAAGCTGAAATTATCTCGACCGATCGAATCGAATGGATGGAATAAATTCGGCAATTTAATTGGACGCGGTGAGAAGAGCTTGCGCGATCTTTCGACGATTCGCTAGAGACTTGGGTGACTGTGGGATTTTCATTTCAAATAGACTGATCAACCTTAAAACTCGTACCTTCGCGCAATACCTACTACGTTCGACGGTATGACACGTGTATTGTGCTTTTTTTAGCGTTTATTACATTAGTTTGTTCTATATAAATTGTTTATACAGCTTTACTGCTGATTATGGGATATTCATTTGATTTCGTGTGTGTGTGTGTGTGTGTGTGTGTGCTTCTTTAAACAACATTTTTACCGAAAGTCTAGAAAGCTACGGTATCGTATATACCTTCTTTCAGAAATAGTATACAGTATTATATATGGATATATCGGAAATAAATAATCTTAAAATACAGTCAGTCTCAACATGTCGTGTTCCACAGCAACATCGCTGGAAACTAAATTTGCGCAAGTTACCGTACCTCCTCGGCGAAGGAAGGGTGGTCGCAGGCCGAAAACCATGTAGAAACCTATTGAACCGTCTCCCCTCGAAGCGGAATTCCTCGGCTCCGCGCAGTAAAAAATCGAATCAAAAAGAGGAAGCGGCGAACCGCACCTTACACCCATACGTACGGTGAACGAGAAAGAGGCGACGCTGCGATGAACGACACGCGTCGATTGACAAATCCGACCTTGCGAATTTGCGGGCGCATCGAGGGCAGCGACACTTACGGCGAAGACGGGGCTGCGAATTCGACGCAAACGGGACCGGCGGCTCTTGGCTGGCTCAACGGTCTGTTCGGCTTCCTGCGATGCAATGGCAGACGCAAGGAGTGGCGCACTGATCAGAGGACCACTTCGTGTCAGCTGGCTGTTTCTAACGATTTTGTCGTCAGGGTAATCTCGACTTTCTTTTCGCTCGATTGAGCGGATCGATCGCTGCTTGTTTTTTTTTTTTTTTTTTAGTTTGCAAGGTGCTTTTATTGGAAACGACATTTTTCCAAAGAACACTTCGTTTTCGTCATTTTCCGTTAAACTACGACTGAGCGGTATCGTTAATTTGAACAACGAAGGCAAATAAACGAATGCGTTCGGTGTGTGCAATATCTTGCTTTTATATACAACTCTTTATATACTTTATATTTCTCTGAACAAACTTCAAAATACTATTATCATCGACTCTATATTTGAAGCAGTTTTTATCGGACTTCTGTGTGTCAATAAATGCTATCTACGTTATCTCTATTCGGAAAACATCTTCCTCTACGCTTCTCATCGCGAACTTTTAGAATTGCTTTACAGATATCGTAGCAAAACATTTTCCATTCGCAATTGTGCATCGCATTATAAAGTTGGCAAAGGAAGACGCGAACGCAAGCGAACAAAGAACAATCGGCGATCTAGAGAGTTTTTTTCTTGTAAACGTTGTATTATAATAATAACAATATACGGTTACACCAGCGTCTGGTAAAATACGTTACAGTTCATAAAACGAGTAAGCGAGATATCGCAATCGCAAAGTGCTCCGATGACGGACTCTCATCTGGCAAACGACAACTCGCTGAACTATGACGGTGATCGAATTAAACATTACCAAGAGCCGATATTGAAAAGCTCGGATTATTTTCGAGAACCCGTGAGTTTAGGTTATGCAATAAAAATCGATGAAATAACACGCGCAACTCGAAAATTCGCGCAATTATCAGTGGATACGTAATGTAAGCGCGTTGTGCTTGTACGAGATTCTAATTTTGTTGAAATATTTTCAGAAGAATCCTCAACACATTAATTTCAACTGGTTTACTTCCGATGCCGTATCGGACATCTTCAAGGTTAATCCATCATTTTAATAAGAAAAATCAGCGATCACGCCTCGCGTGGAGAAAAAAATTTCTTATCTCGTTGAATTATACACTGGCGACTGCGTATACAAGTTCTGGACGATACGCGTGTTTTTAGGTTTTGCTGGTCTTTCCACGGGCCGACCAACAGTCCGAAATACTCGCTGGCGTCGCGCAAAAATTGGGCTGGACGGTCTCGGAGGCGCGGAATGCGGAAGAGGCCACCGCACTCTTTGGCACGTGTTGTCACGATCTGGCGATCGTCGACCGCAGGGGCAGCTTAGTGCGATGCCAAGAGGCCGACCAAATTTGCAGGTCGTAATTGAGCGTGTTTGCAATGTTATACATTTTCGTTGGTATATGAACGCGTTCACGATGTGGACGTCGACTGACACGCGAGTATTGGATAACGATTGCTTCACTTTTGTAACGATTTACTTCAAGCCTTTACCATAATTCGATGGTTCGTTACTAGTTCGGTATTTCTTTGAATAAATGATCGAGGGATAAATATTCCAGTCGAGTGTTCATCGATAAAAAAGATTAACGAGTTCTGTTGTACTTAAATGTGTTAAATTCGATTAGTCAGTCATCGGTAATGTCGACGGCATTAAAGCATTATTTCCATACAGGTCGTTGATGGAGGCTAACGCATCGAAACGCTGCAGCATCGTAGCTTTAGTTAAAAAATCGTAAGTTCTTTTGTAACGACGAATGTTTTTGTATTGTCATTCGCGACTATCGGCGTATTATATTATTACAGATATTTTACTGCCCCTCACAAGGAAGAGTTAGTAATTCTGCATCTGCTGAACATTGGCTACAATAGGGTACGTACTTCTAGTCACCGGTCAAAAAAAAAAAAAAAAAAAAAAAAAAAAAAAAAAAAAAAATTACGAACGAACCCCGACAGCTATAATACAGTGTTATACAGTCCATGGCATATTTTGCAATTGCAGGCGCTAATGGAATGCTCGCACGAGGGGATCTTGATGAATGAGCTCATCGGTATCTACGCAAGCGAGAGTCAGCCAAAAAGTCAGCTTGCCGGTGCTCAGCTGCTTTATCTCGCGGTCGATAGGTGTCGAGATATCGTCCACGTGACTAACGATCAGTATATCATTCAGGTGAGTTTTTGCGCGGTAAAATCGATTCAAATCACCATAAATAAGATTTCAGCGATGAAAACTATAATGCAAGTATGTAAAATAGTAACTCATAGTCTCTGTTGAAGTTCGCGAACAAAGCAAGCGAATGGCTGCTGGGGTACAAACAGGACGAGTTACGGGGAAAGAACCTGCAGGAATTCGTAACGAATGAGCACTTTGCACCAATGAATCAGCAGTTGCAGAAGGGTAAGGAATTCGAGGGACATTTTGAATGGAAGAAAAAATTGAAGGGATTGATGAGCGTTAATTGCAGGATTATACCGATGAACGTACCTTGGAGGTACAATTGTTGTTGTTTTTTCTTACGTGCTTTCTGACATTTGCTAAATTCGTACGATCTATAACCGGCAAGCGCCCATGAATTTCTATTTGCAGCAAGACTCGGTTCTATGTGTATTTATATGATAGCTCGACTAGTCTAGAATGGTTTTCATCGAGTGTGAGCTTTCAGCACTATCCTCAACGACCGAGTCTGCAATCAATGGCCGTCCGACGTTCACTCCAAATGCACGCCGCACCAGACAGTAAAGTTATTAAACATTTTCAATTTCGCCAACAAACAAACGATCAAACTAGTCCCTGACGATATTCAATTATTACGCAGAACCGAAACGCTCGACTATTACGAAATTGCACAACTTGCCACTGGAAGCTCCAATCACAAAAATAATTACGCTATTAACGCAAGCCGTTGGAGATACCGAGACTCCAAATGTAAAATCACAAATTCAATCGGTTTGTATATGCAGCTGTAAATTATAATGCTTCCATGTGAACGATAAACGGTAGAAATTGCTTTGATTTCCTCGCAAAAACAGGCTATAGAGATGTTAAAACACACGGAATTATACTCAGCGTACTTTAAAGAAGATCCTTTGACTGAAGCAGATCCTTTCAAGGCAGATTTCGTAGGAGCGTTGATATCGGTAATCCGTCAAATGCTGGAACATTTTTTTCTCTGCGCTCCTAAGTTTCATTCCTTTTCTCATCGTCATACCGTCGAATTACAATCTAGATACCTAACGATAACCGCAAATCATCTGGCGCATCGTTTGGGAGACAATCCGCTCTCCTTCATATGAGCAACGGGAATCCAGCTCAACCATTAGACGTGAAAATATTAAATGTACCCGGTAGCACTCCAGAACTTCAAGAGCTACTCGAAAGGGGCTTCGACTGGGATTTTGACATATTTAAGCTGGAAACTATAACTGACCATAGGTACGCACACGTTCGAGGAATCAAATGTCGTCGTCTAGAAATCGTAGAAATCTGTAAACTCCAGCGAGAAAACGATGATTCATGATTAAAATTATCAACTCCATTTCAGGCCACTCACCTATCTCGGCATGACTGTGATGAACCACTTCAGAGTAGCGGAACGTCTCCAATGCGACGAACAGACACTGCAGAACTGGCTGACGATAATCGAGGCTAATTACAACAGAAACGTGAGCTACCACAACTCGACGCACGCCACCGATGTGCTTCAAGCCTGCGCTCGATTCATGCGCTCCGAGAGACTCCAACAGATACTCGATCCAATGGACGAGGTAGCGGCATTACTCTCCGCTGCGGCTCACGACATCGATCATCCCGGCAAGTCTAGGTAAGCCCTTTGAGAGAGCAACGACATCGTTCGCTTGAAAAAAAAAACATATCATGATGAAACTACATTTAATCCTTCGCAGTCAGTTCCTGAGCAACACCAACAACAAATTGGCTATTCTTTACAATGATTTAACGGTTCTCGAATCCCACCACTCGGCTCTCACCTTCCAAGTTACGCTGGTCGATGATAAAGTCAATATCTTTAAGGCACGTAATTTGTGTGCGAAACATAATTAGTCGAATCTTATTACACAAACGTCCTCGATCCACTCGTATTCTAATATTCCAGAAATGTCGTTTTTACAGAATCTAGAAAAGGACGAGTATAAGTCGTTGAGACAGAATATAATAGATATGATACTAGCTACGGAGATGACAAAGCATTTCGAACATCTCGCCAGGTTCGTGAACCTCTGCAGCCACAAACATAGCGATACGGAGGACGAGGTATTTGCACTACAGTTTATTTTCAAACGCCCCGTTACAATCCACGGTTACTTCTCTTTATAAACTCTATCTCGAAAGGTTCACTCAAGCATGTTGCAAGCTTACCTCGATAATTCTATAGAATAACAATTGCGAAAGCTCAACCGCCGCCTGTTCGTCAATTGCGATCGAACGTTGAAAAAAAAGTTTCTCCGAGAGGGGCTTCACCACTGCTACCGCTTTCGCAATATATTGCTCGTGATTCTCGATGTGTAATTGCCCCGCGTGCAATTTGCATGTCGAGCGCAACGTGTGCACAGTGTCGATGCTCTCGATGTAAGAGAAGGCGTCGATCGAATGAATCCAGCCGATGCGAATGCGATGAGATATTTGTTGACAAACAAGAACTCGTACGGTGAATCTTAATCAATTGAACTATTAATAAATTCGTACGAATGAAATATTACGCAATTACTCTGGTGGATATTTACATTCGACATGTTTACATTTTCTATATTGAAGACTAGTTGTATTAAAAAAGGATAAAAAAGCCGAGAGGAAAATATTTGAAAAGGGATATTTTACCGTTGCAGATCTTCAACGAAGAAATAGTCGATTTGTCTGTGCTTCTGCTTCCGGAGAACGTGACTCTGACAAAGAGAATGATGATCAAGTGCGCCGACGTCTCAAATCCCACGCGACCATTCAGACTGTACGTGGAATGGACGAGGCGCATCGCCGAGGAATACTTCGACCAGGTAACAATTATCCTCCTTCGTTTGTTCTTCTCCTCCACCTCCTCTTTCATCTCCTACTTCCCTCGTGGCTCCGATACCATATTATACTCTTACTTTCCAATGTTGTTTCCTTTCCTTCTCATCTCGCCGACTACTTCTCTGTATTGTCTCGGTATTGTCTCTGTATTGTCTCTCTGAAAATGGAATATTAGCTTAATTTAGAGAAGGGGATATTCTTTATGATTAAATTGTTAAAATGCAAAATAAAAAAGTCGATATTTTTACTTTGGTTCATTGATAGACCGATGAGGAGAAAAAAAAGAAACTACCAGTCGTGATGCCAATGTTCGACAGGGCCTGCTGTTGTATACCCAAATCACAAATCGGATTCGTCGAATACATTATCAACGATATGATGGAAGCGTGGGATGGTGAGTTATTTCAGTTACGTGACAATACTACAAAGACTACAATTGATTTTTTATCAGATTTGAATGTGATTGTTATTTCAATCACGTTTTTTTTTGTATTTTTACTAAGAAAATACGACTGTTTTTTCAGCGTTCATTGATATGCCAGAAATTATAGGATATATGAACGAAAACTACATAAAGTGGAAAGAATTAAATGTAAGTATACAATTCTAATTATGCAAGTGTATTCGTTTAAAACAAAGTTAATATCAGCTTTTTATTAACACTGTGTATTTTTATGAAATCATAGGAGCAGGGTGTAAATACTCTTGAAGACATTGTGAAGCTCCAAGAAACAACGGAATTGAAGCTTTATACAAAAGCTCAATTTTAGATATTAATGTTCGTAGGTATAAAATTACTATGTAACTTAATGCATGTAAATAATTTATTAAAATCAAATTATTTTCAATACATCTTTGTTAAAAATGGATTAAAACTAACCGTACCTAAAAGTTAGTTAAATTAACGCAAGGAGAAATTGTCGATATGTTTAAATCTAATCGATGGATAATCTTTGCTTTCTTCGTATACATTTATTAAATTGATCGCTCAACATGTTTTTCCGATTGCTCAATGGAAAATACTTCGAGTGTCTCACAATAGATAATATAGATTCGATGCTCGCTTGAAAAAAAGTATCGTTCGTGAAAGAAAATCATTAAATCACTGGTTCGGAGCAGTTATGACAGATCGAGTGAAGAAAATAAATGAAAAGTAGCAGTCAAAGTGCACCCCAATACGTTATATACAGTTATATAGAGTGGGACAGTACTATCGAGAGGAAAATCTTAGTATCGCGAAACATAGCTGTGAATCATCGACATTCAGTGGTTTGTGCAATACGAAATTCACCAGATGCCGGGATAGACAGCATGTAGCTCTAACGGACAATGACAACTAATAAATGAATCGCAGATAGTAAGAAATGAAGCAGAGAACCAGCGAAAGAATTTTGATTGCCGATTTTGATCGAATCGCCATATGTCATTTGGAAAATGTCGGTGCTATAGGAATATATTCGAACTGTCGACAGTTGAAAATGCTCAACGAACCAAACCGAGCCTTTATCGAGTATCGATCTTAATCCGAATCGAATCTCTTTAATAATTACGTCGCATTATCCACGTTTTATATCGCACTAAGCGTAACAAAAAAAATGCTGTACAGTTACAGTAATCATGTAGAATTAAGAGCGAAAATGCAAGGATTCCCACAGAGTTGTGGCAATAATTTTTCAAAGCCATCTCACTCATCATATCCGCAACTACAGAGGCAAAAAACAGCAGCAACGAAACGAACACAAGAAAGAGTCACGGTGCTCTTGGAACCTTACACACACACACACACACACGCAGCGCAAATAGAAGTTCTCGAGAGGAACAATGAAGACTCCCGCATATACTTCACGCTGTGAAAAATCGACTACGAGAACGACAGCAAGAGCCACCGCCAACTCGTCCTTCTGATGCATTATCGCGATCGGTATAATGCGTTAGACCAAGCGCTAGTATTATCTGGGTTAATCGTGGTGCGTCCATCGTTACGCGATGATTATTATTACCGAGTAACGACACTGGAGAAGGTCGAGTTGATTCTGCTACTCTGTATGAATATATGCGATTATCACGACGAAGAAGATTGTATTTAATTCGTAGAACGTAAGCCTTGCGAGGATGGAAATTAGATTCCGTTTGAATATTGTCTAGAGTACAAATCGTTATAAACGAATCCAGAAATAAACCATATATATATATATAATAGAAGAGTCGTCTCCGCGGACGAAATAATAAGCGCCGGCACAGACGCACGGACAAAGCAGACTCCGAAGCGAGGAAAGAAAACGCGTGGGCATCGCGGGGCGATAATTCAAAGGCGCACGCGGAATGCATATCGGCGTTTGCCTCGCGAGTGAGACGACAGAGAGAAGGTCTCGTTTCAGCGACGATGTCACCCACCGCAAACGAGACGCGCCTTCGCTTGCAAATTCGAGTCCTATTTTTCCTTTTCGAATGCGCGTCGCCTTCAATTCTTATATATGTATATTCCCGCTTCTTTTTGCTTTCGTTCTCATTCCCTCGAAGCCAACGACTGCCCTCGTCCCTCACTTTCGTTTACCTTTGTCTCGGTCAGTCATCAGCCAAGCTTCGACAAGTTCCTTGCTTTTCTTTTCTCCTTCGTGGGGAAGAAACCTTTGTTGTGCTCGTGTGCACGTTTTTGCGGCCTGTCTTTAAATATACATTCATAATGATGCACAAATCATTTTCAATTATTAATGATCCACTAAATTTTCACAACTGCTTGTATTTATTTAGCCGCGCAAACAAAATTAGCGGATCATCATATTTTTTTGCGTCGTAAGGATAAATTATACTTTCGACGAAGCCCGAGTCTTTAGTTCGGTATATAATATGCAAATGTCACGCGTCGACGCATTTTTTCCCGACCTATCGGGACGTATTAAATGCTCGTAGGAAAGTCGTTAGTGCAAAATCATTGGAAACAAACTCCAAAGAGATCGAACTTTGATCGGATTTCGATACTTTCTTTCATTCAATTTTCCACGCACAAATACATTTGTACGCGAATGCTTTCGAAACTTCGCAAGCGTCTCGTGTGCATCGAGGCGATTTTCAAGGCAACCGCGCGAAATAACTGCGTTTATTACCCGTAAACTTTTCGCTTTCGATATACCTATATAAATGAACGCGACAGAACGTACGCTATATTTCCCAAGCATCACCTGTTTACTTCGCGATTATGCGGGAAATTTCACTGGCGCTCGTACATTATCCTCGAAAAGCCATAAATAATAACAGTATACACACCCGCAACTGCGCTCTAATTGAGCGCGGGAAGCCGACAAACGTTAGCGGCGATTGTCTATCTCTCTTTCTCTCTCGCGTCGTAATGCACACGGACTTTTTACGCATAAAAGTCGCGGTACGAGGCGACGAAAGGAATTTAAGATCCCGGCGCTCTGTTAGACTCATTAGACAAATGAAAAGAGGAAAACGCGATCGAACAACTATCTTAACCGCCTCTTCTAAAATAGATGGGCAATTAACGTTGCGACAAACTGACATTTTTATTTGCCGATAAAAACAGGCGTCGCTCGTACATTTTTCTAGACTTCCGCGAGACACTATATTACGGCGTATTGCCGGATCCGACGAAAAATCGCCGCCAGCGCTGCAACAAAAATTATTCGAAGAAAATCTTATTATTTCTTTCGATAGTCCTAGGAAAACGTCGACTCCAATCTAATCGTTATACGTATATTACAGTCAACATTTTTCTATACGATATACGCTAACTCGCTATTCACATTATAAAATTTCTTATTATCTTCCAATAAATATTTGTAGAATTACAAAATCTCGATTAAAGCGAATAAAGTTTTGACTAAAACTAATTTTATTTTGAAATACGTATATCTCTTAATCGCAGAACGAATATTTCCTTGTACTTTTTCACAAGTACATTTTCCGAAGTGTAGGAAATTTTTCGTTCGCTTTACCGTAACCGCGAAGCTACGATAAACGCTACGCAATATATCCAAGATATCCTTCATAAAAGCTTATTAAAAATATTCCTGCATCATTGTTACAATTTTCATTGTGATGCGCAGACATGATCCGCGAAAAAATCCGTTATTTTCCTATACGGCGACGCTGCTGCATCCGTTACGCGATTATAAATTAATGAACTTAACGCAAGCCTTTCCGTTAGACGCATTCGCTTATCGAGTCTTCCCATTCTTTTCCGATAAAAAAAGATCGCTATTTACTCTGTACATATATGTATACATAAACATTAGCATAATATTAGCGTATGCTTCTCGCTCGGAGTTTCCCCTAAAAATTCCTCAACTTTCACTCTCGAGTCGGACTTGAGCATTTCATTTTCCGTCACCTCGCTTCCGGTGTGCCTCGTGTGCATATGCAAAACTCGCGGTTGATGCACTCGCGAAACAATCGGATGCTCGGGTTACGCGCTGAGCGCATTGTGTATAAAACTATATATATCTATATATATACGGACATACAGACATACATACATATACGCGCATAAAGAAAGAACGTCAGACTTATTACATACGAGAGTCGCGGTCTAATGACCGAAAGCCGCTACCCACGCGACTGCACAGGTTGCGAGCGGTGAACGACAACTGCGAGAGAAAGAGAGTAGTATCGCTTGTCGACTTTTCATTTGCTCGCGAGCTTGCACGGACTGACGGATGAGATGACAGGTGAGAGAACGCTGCTCGTTCCTTCTCACGACTTACGTATAGGGTATAGCGCAATGAACTTGCCTGCCCTGCGATGATTTATGCGCATACCTCATTGTATACACCTCTTTTCTTTTTTTCGCAGCTATTGCAGTTTCGCATTTTTCTTTGCAAATTCGTTTCTAGTCCGGATCACAAGAGCAGCGGATAACCGACGAGGTCGTTTTCTAGACGATAACGTTATTTTAGCGGCGGCTCGTTGTTTGCCTTCGTTTCTCAAATCGTACTTCGACGTGCTTTTACCGCGGCAACTCAAGCCGATCGGCGATTTTCCTCCCGTTGTGCGCCACGATTCATCGAAATGCGCGCGTTTCAAGAGCTCCGTCGACGCGCTGAGAGATTATTTCGAATGAGATGTCTTTAAAAGGGGTCTGAAAGCTATTTAAAATATTGAATTGAAATTTGGTGCCGTACAGCGTCGGTAATGTTCGCAAAGATGTCATCGACGCGTTAATTAAAGATTTATAGACAACCAAGTGCATTGTGTATATTACAATAAGCACACCTTGTCAGGGTTCACGTGCTTCGTAAATACTCACCCACACGTACATAGATTATATGCAATTTCTAAACACACGTACCACCTTCAGGTACCACCTTCAGGTACCACCTTCTCTCTCAAGTTCGTACATCATTTTCGAAACCTCAAGTTTGAGAGTAGATGCATGTGTGTATGCGCTTATCCAATAAATTAATGTTAACATGGATGTTTATAACTACTCGATAAACAAAGTAACAAAGTAAGCAGTAAAAGATACTGAAACATTCCTTTTCCTACAAAAAGCAAGCAATTATTTTTAACATTAATAAAAAAAAATCAGCGCTGCAAAAAGATAAGACACAGAAAATGCATATAACAATGAAAAGTATGAGTCAGGGCGTAAGTTTCACCGCGATACACCGATAGACGCGTACATGTTTATGTATACGTAACGTGCATTATTCTTATTTTCCAGTTTACACAGTGAGCGATCGCATAAACAAATATTGTAAAGTTCATTATGTACTTATACTAACATTTATCTTCGATGTAAATCCTATAAACCATTTCATTAACTAAGAAAGCAGAACCCAACGCTGCACAAGAAAAACTGCAAGAGTAATTAATGAACAAAATACGTACACGTTCGATGCTTATCTTACCAACTATTATTAATTGCACTGAAATAATAAATAATCACCGTTAGCGTATAATAATAATAATAATAATAATTAAAGCGAATGAAGCATGTATCATTGATAAATAAAAATCGCGAATGGACGAGAATAGCTCGACTTTCCTCCATCGGGAAATTCTAGAAAAAGCGTAGTCTTCTCCTGCAAAGCCAAGCAAGAGATTTCTTTCACAATGACACGCGAGTACGGACACCCACTCGCAACTACTGGGTCGGTTTCGATTGGTTAATCGTGCTTTATCAACAAATCCTTTCGCCGCATATTCTCAATTACCTTATTATTACTAAACGTAGGAAAGTTTGCACTCTCGGCTCAAAAGAGAATATATTTAATTTTTTCCATCGAATGTTATTGTCTATAACATAGTTTATTAGCATGTTGTAAATAACAGTATACATTGCAACGGATAATGCAATCCTTTATCAAATCAAGAATTATACGATGTTCTCAGCACCATAATGAACGTGTATATTCCTTTGGCGGTTCGACTAAAGAGATCGATATTAATAATACCATTAACGCCAATGGCAACTTTCAGCGGTTTCTGCATCCTCATATGTATCAATACAATTTTTTTCAGCTCGGAAACTTCCCACTCGCCAAGGTTCGAACAACAGATGTCACTCTTCATCAAAGCATCGGCCACTCCTTCGCTGCACGACAATATTAACTCACCTGCCAAACTGATCGCGAAAAGTTGTATTGAGCATACCCCGACTGCCAGCACAGCTCGGAAAATTATCACTTTACTATTGGACTGAATAGAAAAAAAAAAAAATTATTTATTTTACGTTACTTGTATAATACACTTTTGTCGTAGGAAACGGATGAGAAATTATCGGTATACCGTTATAACGTTGAATGTAGCCAAAGCCAGCAATACAGAGACAAAAAAATACACTACGAAAAAACCTATCTTTATCTGGTTACACATGTTTTCGCCGTATTCGATTAGCGAGCGATGTTTTATGATCAATGCTCGAAGAACCTGTTTCCTATTCTTGTTTCCCAATTTTGACGATTTACATTCTTCGAGCAAATGCCACTGCATGCGTTTCAACTCTTCGCACAATTTACAGATGAGTATTATATTAGTAGTATCGCTTGCTATGAGGATCGTCATGAAAATCGTAACCAGAATGGCATGGAACAAATACCAAATTTCATACCTGCGTACAGAAAACAAGGACATTCGCAATGTGTTCATGAACGAGAGAGAGAGAGAGAGAGAGAGAGAAATGGTTAATGTGTAAACAATTAAAAGCACAGTATTTACCACGGGCTTTTGAAGAAAGAAGCTTGAATGACCGTTTGCACGGGGTATCCCTTTGCCCTTCGAAAAGAAAGGTAAAAGGTTATACTGAATTATAAATGAGATGTAAGCTCGACCATGATACTTGATCAATCTGTTTCGATAATTTCTCCAAAACATCATGATTTTTAATTCTTCCTGGCTTTTAGGTGGAGCTGACGTTTCTAAATCTATGGTTTTTAGAATCAACTGCTGCACTTTTATTCTATTGAAATAAATGATTGCATTTAATACGTTGGTATAGCAGTGCCTAAAAATGGGAATTGCCGCGCGCTGGACGTCAAGTGAAATTGCACGATTTGTGATTGCGTCTACTTTGTGCGAACACTATGAACTTTGACAGCTAATGTGACATTCAACGTGACATTTACCTGTCAATGATAAAAGGTAACAATTTTGGCACTCCGCAAAAGTATCCACTTAACTGCCAGTAGAATCTATTACAATTATAAGTTTACGCTCATCTTATTTATAATGTATATGCGATATTTGCTACTCTGCATTCGAAACAGTGAATCTAAAATATTGCTTCAATATATGGAACTTAACCGTTTAACAGTGCATTCTCAGCGCTTGAAAATATTACGCGCATGCCGGCTCGTTATAGCGACTAATAACTGTTTTGTGAAGTAACGATAATTTACCATTCGCGAGCGACAATATTAACTAATTAAAAAAGCGCGAATGAACGATTGCACGAGGTTACGCTTTGTTCAATTATACATCTACCCGAATGCATGCCGCGTTAGGAGATGAAAGAGAGAGAGAGAGAGAGAGAGAGAGAGAGAGAGCAGAAAATATTTGACTAATAAGTACTATAATAAATTTCTTCTATAATATTATTTCGTAATGATAAACTCGTATAATAGCAGAAAAGTAATTAAAATTACTAACTCCCACGTTGAAAGTTGGCAGTTACAGCTTGGACAGCGCTAAAAAATTCACACCGTTGAATTGGCAATTTTCTCAACTAAATTAGAATCGTAAAGTTGATTATTTAAAAAAGAGAAATTTCACTATGCTAATCGCGACTGAATATTTACAATTTGAAAAATTATAAATATAAACGTAAATGTTTTCAAACAGTTAACTTTCACTATAAATATGTAGTATGATATTCACTGAATTCGCGGTTACATTTCAAATTGCACTGCATATTAAATTAAACGATAATGTTCGATTTAATAGTCAAAATACGGCAGACGACCAACCTCATGTTTAGGTGCATTTATTTAGATTCACTGTTTTTTAAATTTTGTATTTCAAAATCAATTGCAAATGATACATTTCCATTTTACAGAATATAACATTCTTATACCCTGACAGATGCTTCGCGATAGAGCAATTGCTCGACTTCGTTAAACTCAACTTACTCGATGAAAGTGTCGCGTTCCTCTACTAAACCCCATACTGGTATAAAAATAATACCCAAAAATATTAGTACAACTATTGTTATCATAGTTGAAAAAACGAAGTATAACCGTATTTGACAAAAGATAGGGTTGTTTAAAAAATCTTCGGGCCAAAGACCACACACCCATAAGAAGATCTTTCGAGTTTTAATGACATCGCGTACATCCTTAACCGTATTCGGTTTCGTTTTCTTAGACATGTTGAATTATTGATTTCCAGAGTGACGATAAGTAGTATCAGACCTGCACACATCATATTTTAAAACATCAAATAAAACATATTTTCAATTATTATCAAAATAAGTAACTGTCGTAACAATCATCGTCTGAACCTCAGTGTCGCGACAATTCAATCTTCGGTTCAATAGACTTATAAACTTCCCTCGTCATCGGCATTTAACTCGCGACTATCGCGCATATTTCAAATCTACCTCGAATTCTTGATTTTCACCGCCGAGACATGTCAGAATCGACTTGAAAAAATAAAACGTCGCACGTTTGGATAATAAAAAATTGCGATACTACTATACCGACTACATAAGTAGTCGTGTATAAACTGCGCTATAAAAGCTTCCTGGTCTTCGGTCCGACCACGGAAACTTCCACAATCGTTCGATCGGAGTGTCATATCTGATGGACGTGAAAAACGAAAGGGAATATTAAATCAGTATTCTTGTAAAGTATATCGATGCATAATTATACATAACTACCGAGCGGAAATACAGTTGCTCATTACTTAATAATCGACGATGTACTTCGCTTGACGTACATCAAGCAAACTTCGTTTTATTTCGCAATTATATTTAATTATATTTTTCAGCTTTGGATTTTACTGTACTTCGCGATATCAGGCCTTCGCCTCTTATACCGTTGGCAGAAGATATTACCCACGTATTATCGTAAGTACACTTGTGTACAATCTAAATTATGCAAGACTTCGTTACGCAGTATAATGATTCTTAGCGGGTAATTCTATATTCTCTTGAATCGCGATGAACCAGCATCGAGGGTGACGTTTGAGTTATTTAATAATGGATCCGAGTGCAGATACGATGCGTTTAATCAGAGGGAACGGTAGCTTATGGTAAGCACGGTACGCTTCAAACTCAGTGTAAACCGAGACTTCGGTAAGCGAAGTTTTACACGACTGGCGATATTTACTTTCGTTGCGCGTTTCAGTCGATTGGAATGTCTCAGTATAACATACTGTATTCAAATTTTATTTTCACGTAAGCTTTCGTCAAATATCTCTAGACCTTGATTTTCGTTTATTTGCCTTGGTATTTGTTCATGGGCTTACGCAATATTTATTTACATTTACAGCGAAGACTGAAAACTTACGGCAGCGACAGTAATCTATTTTCGAATAACGTTAAATATTTATTTTAAGCTGATGTAATTCCGCAGAAACATTAAGACTACTCGAATTCGTCTTTTACATTTTTATCTTCAATCTCATCCTCTGATTCATTTTTAAGGAGAGAAAACATGGAAGCAGTAGCTTTGTTACAACCTCAGTACCAACTTCGGGAAAGAAATGCCAACGCGAACCTCTTGAAGACCAGGTAAACATAACTCAACGTTTTGATGAACTTGTAAAATCGTGCAAGAGATGCTTTACAAATTACATCGTACAACATTAAAGAATTACTACACAACGGTTTCTGCGCGCATCAACTTTATTAGAAAATTGTAATTTTCAACGTTTCTATAGATATCGTATAGAATTATCAACGTCTACTCTTTCGTGCACAATACTTATAATTGCATTCTTCAAAGCTTTCCTGCAGCATGTAAAAAACGGAATATTTAACGAATTTTCAACAAATCACACGTGTAATTCGCAAACAATCGGGCAATCACGATTTTTCGTTTAAAGGTATTCAGACTAAAATATATCTATATAATTATTTACAATAGTTGAAATACATAAAAATTATTTTATGCAGATTCAACTTTCTTTTCATTTAATCGACTCGTGTTTTTATAAAAAAAAACTTCAATTTCATTCCATCGCATATAATAACAAAAATATTATCAAAAAAATAAATAAAGCCTTCTAATAGGTACAGCAACGTCCGACTTATAGTTTAAGACGGTTGAATTTTTACAAGATAATTTAAAAGCATTTAAACTACGACCCGGGTAAAAAGTTAGGATCTAAGTAGTTGTATGAGGTAGAACTGAAGTTTTGCGGTAAATAATCCGCATCGTAGCATTGCGAGTACTTAGGTGGTCGCACTGCGGTGAGCTTATGGCTTGATGGGTGAATTGGATCTTCTGCCTCGAGTTGAGCTACGGCACAATCTGAACATAAATCGACTTCGTTTGGGCAGATTTCACAGTGCCACCGTACACCTTTCAAGGGTTCTTCTCCACAAACGTAACACTGGTTAGTTGTAATAAAAAAAATGGAATTAGAACTCTGAAGTGCAAGTGGAATTGAATAAATTAAAAAATATTTTTAAACAAAAGTAAACCTTGTATCCAAGATTGTGATAAGTTGTTTCTTCGTTATTCTTATCTTTTTCAACCTTTACTTGACGCAGTAAATCCATTTGGCTTAATTCGGGATTTTCTTCTGGAACACTTGTGGGTATTGATTCATCCTTAAAAAGAGATGAATATTATAATGATATCTCATAAGATAGAACGTACAATAATAAATCCAAGTATATTCTACTTACAAACTCTTCTGGAATGGTTTCTTTTTTTATTTCATCGAGAAGTTGTTCATGAGGGAAGAATGTTGATTTTTTAAGTATAGATTGATTTTTGTATCGACTAGTGCTTCTTCTTACTTCATTTTTTACTTTAGGTCCTCTTCCTGGAATTGGTAGTCCAGCTTTCGTAAGCTTTAAGAAATATTTCTGAACCCTACTGAATACTTGTTTAGGAGTGCGATTTCCTACAAAAAGAATTTACCAATAATGTGAAATAATTCATGTATTAATTTATTTGTAGTAATAAGATTTTTTATTTATATAGTGCATAACAGGTATGAGATTCTGCACACTTTCTTATTTAAAATTAGGATTATTTATTATTTATATTTAAAATATTTACCTAAAGCCTTTGCAATTTTAGTCCAACGCCTCATTTCAACTTCTTCAGGAGGATACTCTCTCAATAATTCCTCTAATCGCCTCTGTTCATCAGTTGACCACAATTGGTTAAAGGTCTCAGGCTTACTTTCATCAAAGGCTCTACCTCTAACCCGCAGTTTTTCACCATCATCCTCCGGAACAACATTATCTTTAATTTGAGGTGTAGTTTTGGCACGACGAGTCTGGGGCCTCATATTACTATTATCTGGTTGAGCTACATTATATTTAGTCCAATCAATCACTGGTAATTCTGCTAATTTTTGAGGTCCAGGATACTCTGGAAGATCTCCATTTTGCAATTTAGCTACATACGCAATGGGATCTTCTAATGCCTTCCTCTTCTCAAATAAAAGCACATCTAAGTCCTTTATGGCTTGAGTTCTCTGTGCTTGAAGAGTGACAACCACTTTCAATAGATTTCTATAATCATTGTTTCCTTTTAGTGCTAAATGATCAGATTCAAAATAGAAGTTGTCATCCTCATTCACAGTTTCTTCTTCATGAAAAACTGAAGTTGTTGGCTCTATCAGTGGAGCATCAGGTGGTCTACTGCGTGGAAATATCTTTTCTCTATAATTAGGTGCAAAAGCATCTTCAGGCCCGCAACTAGTTAATATTTCAGATGGAAGATCGGATAATATATCATCGAGCGTTTCATGTTTTACTGCAGAAGCTTCAAGCTCTGCATGGCCCACACCATTTGTTGCCACCAGTTCCTCTTGCTGACGATTTGTCAAGCCACTTGTATGATCGTACGAAGAGAATATTTCCAAGGGCAAGTTAGTCATTACAGTCCCTGGAGGTTCGCTCGACTCATCCATATCAATAAGATCTAAAGACTCCATTATTTACTCTTAATTCACCAACGATTAATCAGAAGTACAAATTCAACCAAATAACATCTCTACATAGGACTAAATCTTTTTACATTTATTCTAAATTTTCCAACCTCGTCATCTACATCGGCTCAAACAGGCTGATATTCTGGACTTCAATTTGAACTTCTGCCTGATTTGAAGAGAAACATCGTCTCGCCAAATCATTCTAATTAGGCTGGAAAACTAATGTGTTCCAACTTAGCTCTACAGCGATGTTTACAAATTTTTCACGTGATATATTCGAGGTTAGAAAATTGAACATAAATATGCACTTCAGCCAACGTAAGGTAAATCGAAAAAATTTGGTAGCACTGACAGTTGGAAAATTCAAATTTCATTCTAATCATTAGCGCGCCTATTACCGGCTATTACTGCTGTCAATAAGAATGAAAAAGCATCTAATTATCCGTACATAAATCATTTCTTTTAACTTGCACATCGAAAGTCTTGTTACTTGCGCAACAAAATTTTTACTCTGTTGATCTCCGAAACAAAAGAGGCTAAAAAATATTTTAAAAACGTTCGACGTAAAGCCGATGCAGCAAAAAACCGGATATAATCATTGTACAATAATCAATATTGCGTAATCTCATACTTCGATTTATATAAACTCACGTGATAATACATAATGATAAAAACTCAGTCTTTGTTCAGTTATCGTGACATTTTGTAAGTACAAAAGTTTAGTTTTTATTACTCTGGTGTCTTTAACCGGTAACCAACAAAACTAATCATAAAAAGCTTCGTTTTGCCTTATTATTTGTTAGCGCAAATTTGTTAACGACACAAAATGTCATTTTTTTTAATTTCAACCTATTTTTCACGACATTCTGTTACGCTTTTATTAAAATTGTCGATGAACAAAAATATCTTTCATTTAATTAAAAACTGCTCTCAAATCTGTTTCAAATTACACGGCGCAATTCTTTACGTTTCAATCATTTTGTTTCGCGCGTTTTTTTAACGCATAAAAAGCATCAACTAGTTTTAAAATATTTTTGTTTACATTAAATGTTTACACATAAGTATATGTGAGCGCAATACTAAAAATTTAAAAAAGTCTTACATATGCGTTGTGTATTTTCGTTTACTATATATATACATACATACCAGAGAATCGTTTGATCCGTACACTGGACACTGAAATCGTTTTTGCCATATTTTTTGTATTCTTTATTTGCAGTAGTTTGTCGTCGAGTATATGCATACATGGTAAAGCTGGTACGATCTTGTTGGTGTCGAGAAATAACCGGTAAGCTTGCTCGCAAAAAAAGCTGTACGAAAGTATAATTGAATTACTCTTCGCGGGGATCCAATAGTTAATTTAATTATAGGTTTCGATATATATATATAGGTTTCTTCTTCGTTTCTTTTCTCGGAAGCCCTTAAACGCTCGTTAACGTATGGGAAAGACTATATAGGCAAGAATTGCCCCTTAATGGGACGTGGAAAGAGTCATTTGTTTTTCATCGATGTATCAGTTCCATTTCCATGAGTGTGTATTTAACGATCGTTATGTCATAGAATATTTTAATCACGAGATTAGCCAGGAAATTTTCAGACGATACTTAGATATAAATCTCGTGTATACGAGAAAGAATACGAAAATAGAATTTTGACGACAAAAAAAAAATAAATGTTTCCGTTTGGTTATATTGGTTAATTAAAACTTTTATGATTTCGCAGAAGCTCCATAGTAATTGGTATACATTATTAAGGTTTTACTATTTTGAACTGCTTTATCTTATCAACGTCTCTGAGAACAAATAAATCGCAGGCTAATAAGAGATAATACGACCGTCTTACGTCGATTTTGCTACTAAGTATAATCCTGTGAGTGATTTTCTTATGCGTAAATGCGAGAGCAGAAATGCTTTGTTTCGATGATTTACGATCGTGCGATATACGTAATACCGAAATTTGTCTATAAATTCAACGAAACGTTTTCTTTTAATAAACTTGACTATTGACATTGGTGCATTGTATCGTGGAAATGTGTACGATGACTATAAATATTTGCCGTAAACATTTATTAATAAATTACATATATCGACTTTGTTCGAAACTTCTTTACGGAAGCGTTTATAGTAAAGGAAAAGAATCGATCTGATATATATATCTTACATTAAATATCGAAATGCAGAAATTAATTCTCAATTCAATCGCTATAGCAACAGCGAATTATCGGCATTACGTTTTTTAAGTATATCGATATAATCCTTATTCCATATCTGTACAACCTATATTATGCCTATACACACTTGTATTTATAACTAATCGTGAAATTTGCATCGGTGTTCGATAAGAGCATACAGAATGAATTATGTAGTATTAAGGAAATACATAATGTAGCCTCCCACAGTGTGTGTATTTATATCTGCGAACGTATTACTATAGTCATGACTATAGATGGGTTGCAAACATTCTACAGTATCATTGGGAGATAGAGATGAAAGTTGACCTTAGCTCGTTTCTTGTGTACCAATATTTAAATGACAATATAAAAAAATGACGTCGGGCATAGGAAGCTACGTTTAAGATTGTTATTTTGAGACGAGAATCGAAGATTAATTACGCGACAAAATAGTTGTGCCATAGAAAATCGTGTATACCACGTAGAGGGCATTGCCTGCAGAATCCGATAACTATACATTGAAGTTTCCCGTGTAATCGATTATCCCCTTTCGATAACTTCAATAATCAGGATCATTCGATCTGACCTAATTATCGATACGAAATTCTCCACGTATAATATCCTAAAACTCGTATGCGCATATAATAACAAAAAAAAATAGCGCTCGGTACGTTTAATAAAAAAAAATTCAATAAAACATCGCTGCATAATAAAATACCTATAAAGCACAGTTCTGTTCTACGCAATCTCCCTTTGCGTTGCGTAATTCGATCATCCAACGGCAAACTACTACACAGATTTCATATAGATTTCACATTCCTCCATTGAGAAAAGTTCTCCCATGTATTACGTGAAAAATGTACACAGGTCCGAGACGAGCCACGTGCATCACTCGCAAGCGTCGCGTTTCTTATCATTAGAGCGACGTAGGCGTCGGTTCGAAGCGCTACACCAGTCTCAGTCGTCGCTCGGTCGTTCGTGCGCGATGTTCGCCGCCGCGTAAATGTCTAAATCCTAAATATATACGTATATATTTCTATATATAGTATTGGAAGCGAGCGAGTACTCGGTCGATGGACAAGTTGCGCGAGAATTCGTTTGAACAATAAACTACATTTTTATTCTTTCGTTTTTCTCGGTTTTCTTGTTTTTTTTTTATTCCTTGGTTTATCGCGGTGTGATCGACTTCTCTTTCCAAAAATGACGAAAGCAAAGAACGAAGACGAGGTGGAACAGGTGGGATTGAAGAGGGAGCTTGGATTGACGAGCGCGATCAGTATGATCGTTGCCGTTATGATCGGTAAATTACTGAAATATTAAGTTATATTATTTTATGTTTCTTTAAGTTACAGACAGTCTTGCGTGGGCGAAAAAGTAATGTCCCGCTATGCGTAGCGCAATAATTTGACTCGTTTATTCCTGCGCGCGTATACCGCATTGTCTTCGCACAAAATTAACGATACGCGTATTTTTGGCAAGTTTATACACCGAGTGTATCGTAGAACGCAATTGTCGTACTTCATTGCGACGATTGATTCTAGACGCGATAAATCGATCGTAATACGTTTCGCGGTGAAGTTGAAAATTAAAAAAAAAATCGTGTACACGGCAAATAATGAACGTACAATTGTAATGTATATATATAGATAATAATACACGTAATTGAATGTATATAATGCACTGTGTGTAGAAAATCACTGCGCAGACTTTGTATACTTGTGCATGCAAATGCACAAAAAAATATTCGTGTATAATTATTTAATACACTGCTGTACGTCATTTAGTTAAAACAATGCTTTTCTTCCAATGGTCGGTTGCATATATATATATATATATATATATCTAAGCTCATTATTCCCGGATCGCATGGAAAAAGACGTAAAGAAAATTATTTCTTCTCCTCCACCCTTGTTCACACTTACAAATTGTTGTAAAGACTACTTGTGTACACGAGTAGCGCTGGTTGTCTATGATTTCAAAGCATCGATCACCAGCTTATGGAAAAAAAGCTTTCAAGTCTACGCGAAGGTCGAGGTTTTTTTTCCATCCGCCGATCGATGAATGAAACACGTGTGTGTCGAAAGATGCTGCATTTTTAGCGATGAGCCGAGCTACTTCGTCCATTCCGTAAACTAAGCGTCATTTACGGTGACTTGTATAGTGTAAACAGTATCTCGAAAATTTTGCGGAATTGCTCAAACCGATCGAGACGGTAAGTCACGAATGTCAGCAAATCCTCTTGCCGTCCAATCGCATTTTACCTCGACGTACATTCTTGAACGAGCATCTTTTTTGTTTTTTTTTTTCGAGCACCGAACCATTTTTCCAAACGACACACTTGCTGCTCGACTTTTGATCGAAGACAGATACCATATCGATCGCATTCTTTACACCGCGTATACCGAATAATATTCAATGACAAAGTCTGACATATTTGCTGGTAAAGATAAAAATGTCGTACCAATTGAACGCGAATCGCTCTATTTAATTGTTCCGATACAATATAGACGTTGTCGAAGCACGAAATGCAAAAAAGTCACTTGAAATTCTTTCGCTCTCGAGTGATAAGAGCATCGGCGAAAGGCAACTCGGGCAGACGATCGCTACTGTTTTTCCAACTCGAGTACAATGGAAATTTCGACGGACTTTATGAAGCGGAATTAGAATAATAAGCCCAAATGTATAGTGTCATTACGCGTCATAGAATGTGTCCCTCGGCTTATCCTTACTCTAATGTCTTAATATACGCGACTGCTCCTCGAGACTCGGGCTTCCCACGTTGTAACGCGTCCTGTACGTGTGTACATTAGAACCAATTGAAGAGGCGACTTTGGAAGAGGCCGCGCGACGTATTCTGCGCTCGATTTAAATTTATATCGTGCGTTATTCGTATATTACCGGGAAGTACGGGTAATGTCGCGTAATTTGTCGGTACAGGGCGAAGAACGTTGTAAATTCCAAGTTCGTTCTCTCGATTACTCACGGTAGAGCATAGGTGGGCGTGATTCCCCCCCCCCCCTTTATGTATACGTTCCCATCGACTTATCTATATTCGCCGTCGATTAATTTGTACGACGCGCCGATCATTGATTTGCACTCGCTGTGTCATCGAAAAATCGTTACTCAACAATTTATTAAAGATGTGGATACGCGTGATCGTACATACACCCAATTGTTCTTTCAGTCGAGTCTATGCGTCGACCGGGATATTCAGGTTGTTACATTCATTTACAGGTACACATCGGTCAAACTCACCGTCGAAAATGCACGGTCGAGTTTAATTAACGATGTTACTGTTGAATAATAATCTCGCTTAACCAATAACCTAGACCGGTTAATGATATAATATTGTTAAATTCGCAGGTTTAAATCAATCGCGCGCGTCTGCGTCAAAAAAAAAAGTAACGGCGATCGTTAAGAGTACTCGAGGAATAAAAGCGTGGATTGAAATAGCGTCGATGTATCAAATAAATAAAACAGCCGAGATACGTATCGCATACAGATAACGAGTGGTTATTGGCGCATTGAAAAAAAAAGATTCACGAGACCATTCAATAAGTGAAAATTTTCATCGTCTTCGCTTCGTACTAATCGAGACGGTTTCCCTCGTAGAGATGATTCCGCGCGAGGATAATGCACGTGCTCGAGTGGCAATTAAGATAACATCCGAGCCATTCTCAATACTCTGCGAAAGAATTCCTGTATAGAAATACTGGAAATCTCGTTGAGCAATTCTCCGTCATTTTTATGAATAATGTTATGGAGTTTCTCGGTACACAATGCTATTGGAGACAATATATCACAAAGCACGCCTTTCCTCGTTGGCTCATAAATATCACTGCGAAATCATTTGACATAATTACGATACGAGCAAGCGATACAAGCCTTTAAAAGTCTTATCGACTCGAATGGAATACGCTTGATTCGATCGGTAAACCCCCAGCAAAAGTGAAGTTGACAATTAACTCATCTGAATTGATATACAAACACGTATATTGCGATATTTGCATTCCGACTACCAGTCGCGAATATAGTAATAATGAAAAAATTCCCATCAACCAATGCGGGGACACTTAATTAAACAGCAATTAAGGCACTTTGTTAGTCAACTGCAAGAACAATATTGATTCTCCACGTGTACGTGTAGTGTATATACGTATATATATATACGTATAACATACAGGATAAAACTCAAGCGGGACTCAAAATACAAATTTTTGGATAACGTTTTATTGACCTGAATTATTAGCTTTTGATTTTGGGAATAACGATTTTGCGTAAAAATCCTTGAAGATGTGACGTCGAGTCACGAGGGAAACACTTGGAAAGTCATTGGCACAAAACGCAGAATTAGACTAGAATCGCGAAATTCGCTCTGTAAGCTATAATTATGAATGAGGTTAATCGATTCCAATGATTTAAATATTTTGGTAAAATATCGATTGAATCGCAACGTTTGAATGTTTATCGAAGGCCCGTAGTTAACAATGTCTCTATGCGTAAATATATATATTTTACGAACTGAAGAAATAGAATGATCAGTCTTAAATGTCTGAGTATTTTAACTTATTATATACGCATACATGCTTCGTTTTATGCGAAGGCCGTTCTTTTGTTATTTTCACGGAATGTGTACGCACGCACACTTTTATCGTCGTCGGTATGTCATCGAAATTCGCGAGAAGAAAGCTAATTGTAAAATGTAACTTTGTAACGATTACAATTGATATCCACACGGTTAAGTGTCACAGCAAAAGGCGAAAAATCCACCAGACTACTTTCTTCCAAACATACTTCTATTCACGGAGCGAAACCAAAACGAAAAATTACTTTTAATTTTTCTCTTCTATGCGCGATAAAAAAACTATGTTAATAATTTATTTTTAGAACAGCTCGAGCTTCGCCGCAACACGCTCGGACTTCTCGCGCTCGACAGCTTGCTAATAGAGCTTCCTCTTCTGGGCGTCGGACAAGAGAAGTCATTCGATAATTTCGTACAAAAGCCAATGTAAATAAATCATTGCGTTCGTAAACATTGTAAGAGAGCTATAAATTGTTTGTTTATATATAGCTTGAGGCTATTATCATATAGAATCCGCTCTATCGGTAGACGCATTAATTGCGCGCCACAAAGTCGCTTCTCGACTACATAAGCTTCTGTTTACTCTGTTAAATTGTGCGTTTATTTGTATTGCAAATCCAAGCTTTACGCCACACGTATCTGCACATCGTTCTACAGTGTCAGCATTATATCTCATCATCCTATTTACGCGTATATAATAGATTGCATCGCGCGCGACTCTCGCGGCAAGCGTTGATAATTCGATGCGGCGATTTGCGAATCAAGTAGATGGGATTAGTCGGTTATATGCATACCGCATCCGTTGCGTGCGTGTGCTTTTACATCGTTAATGACACGCGTACGTACGATTCGAGCGCGACTATGCAAAGCTTTGAAGCAAATAATAATAATACTGTTGCTTGTGATTTTCTTTGCGAAATTATTCGAAACGTTATGTTCAAAGTGGGAAAGTAAATTATTTGAAAAGTTTCTAGTAAATCACACGTGCACGCGCATACATGTGCACATCATAATGGTGCAAAGTAGTTCAAGAACAACTTGTTATTGAAAGG
This sequence comes from Apocrypta bakeri, assembly GCA_018906985.1. Lineage (NCBI taxonomy): Eukaryota > Metazoa > Arthropoda > Insecta > Hymenoptera > Pteromalidae > Apocrypta > Apocrypta bakeri. Next base: position 5,736,484 of record JACCIA010000003.1, read on the forward strand.
CACGAATTGAATTTTCAGGCTACGTATATACTCGTGATTGCAATCGATCATTATACGTTATTATTCCTCTGAGAACAGCTATTTGTAAACCTGGAATGTAACGAGATGTGAATTTGTCACTTAATTTTCGTTCAATTACAAATGAAGTATTATTCGATCGAAGTTCGTCAACTTGCGTATCGGAATTTAATGACATTCCTCAAAATAGAGATCAATCTGTTCGTTGACAAGATGTAGAATACGCAGCTGATTCTCTACGCGAACTTCCAATTATCTAAATTACATTCAATTTGTACTTGTCTCGATGGGAAAATCGATACGGCAAAGAGTACGCTGATCCTCTGAGCATATTTTACCCTTTCCAGTCTTGGAATACGGACATTCCGAATCCAGATTCTTGTATTTCAAGTGCCGAATATTGAGTAAACAAGCAATACGAAGTACGACAATTTTTTCAACGAACAATTCTGTACCGATTGAATCACTCTGCGTTCGAGTAAATAGCGAAATTTCCAATTTCAATCTAATAGCGGAAGTGTTAGAGATATCGCGATATTTAAAAGCGATTATTTTTTCACTGTGAAATTTAGATTGATTTTTGTATTGAGCAAATTTGTGAAATGAGTATTCTAATGATCCTGGTTAAATGGCATCAAAAGCTTCGGAAATAAAAATATTCAGCTTTGACACTACGAGGCTTGCAGACAACCAGATTTACTAGAACAATATTATCGATTAAGTAATTTGACAGAGTATGTATATACTCCCTGTAACAATTAACAATTGTGACAGCCAATAATTAGAAGGCAATATTTGTAACTCTACAGAGTAGACTCACCTATTCAAATATCGCCCCTTTCCGAGCATGAAAATCCACCCTGATACAATGATTTTGACTCTGAAAATCTAAGGATGAATGTCAAGAAAGAAACTGTAAAGAATCGTAAATTCCAGGATCGGGTATCTTCGTCTCTCCGTCGAGTGCATTAGCTCATTCGGGCTCCGTTGGGTTCTGCCTGATAATCTGGATTGTCTGCGGAATCCTTTCTCTTCTCGGAGCCCTTGCATTCGCCGAATTGAGCGCAGTGGTACCTCGTTCTGGCGCAGAGTACGCCTACCTCATGGACGCGTTCTCACCACTGCACAGATACTTCGGACCACTTCCAGCTTTCATCTGTTCCTGGGTCTTCGTCTTCGTGCTTCGACCGGCCGAGGTCGCCGTAGTCATTCTCACCTTCGCTGAGTACTTCATGCAGCCTTTCCAGCCGTACGTCGGAGAGCTTACCCTCGATCAGTGGGGATACGTGAGTCAAATATTCGCTTTACTCGAATAAAAGTAGCGTGCGCGCCTGACTAAACTTGGCACTCAGCTACTTAATTTTGCACATTTCCACAGGTAAAAAAGCTCATCGCTATCTTGGCGTTAGGCCTAATAGTCTACATAAACTTGACGAGTGTGAAGCTGTTCGTGAGAGTGCAAAATGTATTTACCGTGTGCAAAATAGCAGCTTGCATCCTCGTCATCGTCGGTGGTATCTGGTGGTTGGCTACCGGACACACCGAGCTGCTGAACGAACCATTCCATAACTCGACTACTAAACCAGGTAAAATCACGAGGTAAAAAGGTGGTAGGATCGAGAACGAAAATTTGAAACGTATCTGATAATCGTTTGCGTTCACAGGTGAAATAGCCTTGGCGTTCTACGGAGGTCTTTGGTCTTACGATGGTTGGACAGCGGCAGCAGTCGTTGCCGAAGAGGTCCAGCGTCCAGAGATCAACATTCTTCTCAGTATCGTCATAGCTGTCCCGATCATTACTGTCCTCTACGTAGCCATGAATCTTATGTACATGTCCGCGATCCCCGTTCAGGAAATGATCAGTGCTCCAGCTGTTGCTATTCTGTGGGCAAAGTATGTTCTACCCGGATGGCTAACCTTTGCTATTCCTCTTGGTGTCGCTCTCTCGACTTTTGGATGTGCGCTCAGTCTGCAGTTTAGCGTCGCTAGGTACGTACAATTTACTATGGACATATCCATCGCTAGACGCAAAAGCGGTGCGCTCTTACGAGCGACGCGATGCGCTTTCGTCATTACAGTACTGTAAGCCTGTAATGAAGAAATGATTTTTCCTTCAAAGATTGTGCTACGTAGCTGGTCGCGAAGGTCACGTGCCCAGTTTCTTCAGTTGGGTTCACTACGAGCGCATGACACCAGCGGCTGCAGTGACCCTACAGGGTGTGCTCAGTCTCTTCTTCATGCTCGTCGGTGACATTCTGGAACTGATCCATTTTGCCAGTTTCCTCATCTGGGTATTCTACGGTTTATCGATGGTTGCCCTTATCATCATGCGCCGTACCAAACCCAACGTCAAGAGACCATATCGCGTACCCATCTTCATACCCTGGTTAGTCCTAGTGATCGCCATCTTTTTGACGGTAATGCCGATCATAGATGATCCGTCGCTCATGTATCTACTCGTCCTGGTTTTCATCCTACTCGGATGTATGATCTACCACTTCTACGTGTACAACAAGAGGAAGAGCAAATTTGCACGTAAGTTGAGAATTTGTTTATCAGTGTGACGTTTCGGTGTCGAGTAGTTCTGAAAAAACTCAATCTAAATAAGTACAATGGAAAACAAGTGTATTATACTCTATCGATCCATTGCAGGTAAACTCACTTATCTAGTCCAAATGCTGTTCATGGTCGTGGTACCGGACGAAGTCGAGGGCGAGAACGACGAGGCAGAGGAAAAGAAGCTGAATAAAGCGAGTAGCTAGAGAGAAAATAGAATCTTTCGCGCCACGATTGAACGCGAATATTTCTTCTACACCTCGCTTGTGCTGCGAAGTGTATAGAAAACTCCCATTAAGAGGCTGTGAGAGAGGAGAAATCCATCCGATAAGGTGTTCCGCATTTACTCCATATTTTCAATAAAATATATTTTTAAATATGGTCTGGACAATAAGGAGCAGTAGATAGATACGATCGAGAAAAAAGAGATTTTCAAATGATTTAGCGAACGCCGTCCACGTGCAATAACAAATGTATCTTTTCACTATTATAAATATTTTTTTAAATATACATAAATATACAACGGACATTTTTTTACAATAAACTATCTCTCTGTTTACATTCTTTCCTTTTTAACAAATGATACAGTTTATTTCTCTGTTTATGTATACTGGAAGATGCGAGAAAGAGAAAGAGAGAGAGGAGAGAGAGAGAAGAGAGAGAGAGAGAGAGGAACGCACAAAACTGTGTATATCCTTTTTATAAAATTGTACGCAATTGAATTGTCAAATGAATTTTCGTACTTTTATAAAAAAAATCAATAAATATATCTTTTATTCTTTAAAATCTGCTTCTCATTAAATCAATTTAATGATATTACACAACTTGACGTTCATCATTATTACATTAAAATTCAGAACTACGTCTCAGTTAAATTTTATAAACTTAACTTTCATTAACACGCATGTATAAAAATATACAATTGACGCATTATTTTTCTCTTTAGAAAGAGTAACAACCACCGTGTGGAGTAATAGGTAACAGAACTACATTAATTAAAAAATACTTGTATCATTGCATTGTACTAATGCTAATAGTTGCACAACCCTTTTCTTTTTCCATATAGCAAAAACCATATTTCTCAGTGAAAATAGCTTGCCTAGATACATTAAAAAAATTATGTATAGATAGTCGTAACGTTAAAACATATACATCTACAAGTGTACAATATATATCATGTAAATAAATTATCTATGAGAAAATTGTGTGCTATAGTACCCTTTAAAAAATACATCGTAATAGTACTGAGGCACATAGAGATAAGTTCCACTTTGAAGGCAGTATTATTTCAGGCCATCCTGATAATATCTAATTGAATAAAATTTGGTCCTAAAAATATCGGATTCGAAATTTTTAGACAGTCTTCTTCTTCAGATCGGTATCTGAAGCCCTATCGATTTTGCAGAGCTAGATATAGTTTTCTTTCTTCACCCAAAATATAACTTGTGAACTCTTGTTAAGTTTCAACGTAATTATTGTTTGCACCACATTTTGGACATGTATGTGGTTCCCTAAAATTGTTTTTTAAATTAATAAAATTAATTTCTGCAAAACACGAGTGATTTTTGTTTTTCTTTGTACAGAAGTAGAGATGGTTAAGACACTGAAAAGAATATTTTTTCTCTTTTATTTCAGTTAATAATTATTTATGAAAACACAAAAATCACACATGCGGGAAAAAATATTATGTGCACAATAGGGGAAAGACCATTTGCTGATTAGGTAAATTCAAATGCAGGTCTTTTCTCCTATTGCATAGGATTATACTACTATCACTATAAATTATTTATCCTTACGTGACAACAGTATGAAGCTTTTTTCGTAGTTCATTACAAAGATTGGTTTCGGCAGCCAATGCTGCATCTCGTTCTCTTAACTGCTGTCTTAAATGATAAATTGTGTCCTCTAGAGCCTCAAAAATGGCCTGCAAATATGTATTAAAAAAATTGTATTTGGTATTGTATAAAGAGAAATATATCTTTTTCACATTTTACTTACTCTTGATTCTTCGACTGTGTCAGATAATGCTGGTGGCTCATCAAGACAGAAAAATTCTCTAACACAAGTTAAGCCAACTAAATCAGGACTGTTCAACAGTCCATTGACAAAGGCTTGAAGTCCCCGTATTCTTTCCTCCAGAAAACTTGGAGCAAAATTATCGCCTAGCCACTTTTTTCTGGGTAATGATAAATGAGAGATAGGAGCTTTTTGTCGGCGTAATTGTGTATACAATCGAACAAAATCAGTATAACGCCGAAAGACAAACCAGCAGTCCCCATTTTTAAATTCTACTCTTAACTTGTATACCTATAATTAATAACGACGAATATGAATTGTCTGATTGATTTAAAACTTAAAATAATATATATTATAATGTACAATAATTCCTTACAGTAAACCGAGCTCTTTCTTCCATTACTTCATATCCCACAATGGGTATTCTGAGATCATTGTCACTGGATGTTTCTTGAAATTCTGAATTTCCATTCTGGCTTTCATCATCTGTGTAATCGAAGCGCTGAACCGTGAAGGAGTTAGAATTTCCCGAGCAAGTAGAATCGGGACTGTCAAGTGATCTCACATTATTAACTTGCTGTGGTCCCTTTGCTTTACTAATTGCTAATGTCACTTCACTGACACATCCCACGCTTGCTTCCGAACTGGACATTTTGGACTGAAAACAATATAAAATAATTCTAACTGAGAAAACTTACGAATACTATAAGCTGTACATCATAATACAAATTATAATCCTATTAAATTATTAATACAAGGTTCAGAGGCTTAAATTGTATATCTTCTTATTTTAAGTTCGTTCATTTCCCTTAGTTTAGCAAAATATTGCTATGCTAAGCAAGAAAAAAATTTGCTTAGGTAAACAAAAGATATCAAAACACAGTGTCAGATTGAAAAAGGTAAAAAACACTCACTTGAACAGAAAGGAAGACAAGAAAGGAAATTAAAAAATTCAAAATTTCCCAAAAAAGACACGAACTCGGAGACAATGTCACATTGTATTCGAATTCATGAACATATTTTAAAATAATTAAAACATTGAAAACAAAAGCGGTGACAGCTGCCGTAGTATTCCAACTAACCTCCTGCGTAATGGCAGAAAAAAATCGGAGTTATTCATACGTCACATCGGTATCTCACACACTCTACTTTACCAACATGTACAATTTTATAGTAGAAAAAGCGGAAGATTCGAAATAATAAGTAATAAATTAATTAATTCAAATGTAACTGTAAAACGATAGTAACATATATTGTTAAAAATAGATAACTTATGCTTTACATTCAACAAATAACTACACGAAATTTGTACATTAAATATGAATTTTATTATTGGATAACATTCTATGTAACTGTCACTTCGTTCTGAAACTCTCAATGTTTTGTAGGTTATGGGTGCCAATTGGCCGAATATGCATCGACAAAGTGTTCGTTGTTGGCAAGTAGCCGGTATTTCTGATTTGCATCGTTAATCTGATAATAATGCATAAAAAAAAATACTTGTAGTAAAAAATAAAAATAACCGAATTAGTACTCGATGAATAATTATTTTCATGATCTCGTTGTAGTTATATTTTTGAAAATCTATTGGAGCAGTGTTTACAAGTGCCTGTAAACAAATGTTCAAAAATCTCATGAAAAGTCATGAATGATTTAGTAACTTATTGCATAGTGAATATTTATTTTTCTTAACGAGAATTAAGAAAAAAACACAATGAATAAAGAATATTTAAGCCTCGATGGATCTGTTAAAAAGAACCAAAGGGAGACTCTAACCCCTTATAAAGTTGCAGTAGTTATGTTTATAAAGATTTATGTTGATACTAACGCTGCTGAAAAATGTAAGTGTCTTTAATACATTCTCTTAATAATTCTTTTGATTCATTTGAGAAATTTTTTTTCTATTTTTAAATCGACATATAATGCTCGTTTTCAGGTATTTTGGAAAAGCGAGACTTCTGTATAGCCGCATTAAAGTTGATCCAGGCAAGTTCTTATAAATCATAGCAATTACAACATATACTTATTTGATGTGGCTATTAATAACCATATATTATTTATTACAGTCTCCAGATTTAGATAAAAAAGGCTTATTTAACTTGATTAATTCAACTGAATTTGTATTAGCACGTTTGAATTGTCAGTTGAAAATTGATTTAGATTTTACATGCGAGGAAGGTGTTAAGGAACTCTTGGATCTCTTTGATAGTCTTGGAAATTTAATGAAACCTATACTAGACAATCCTCATGTAGCTTTATTAAACAAACACTCAGTTCTTGGACTCTATGTCAGAAGAACTATTATCATGTTTGAGAAGCTATCGTTTTACAAAGTAGTTGCGCTGTTGGAAGACTTGAAAAATTTTAATCAAACAGATGTATTTAGCCCTCCTTTACCGTTAACAAATAAAACTCATCGTTCATTTTTAAATAGGTAAAATTAATAATGATGTCAAAAGAATATTTTTAAAAAATTGAAAGTGTCTAGGTAACTATTAAATTTTTTTTTAAACAGCGATAATAACATTTGGGGAGGAAGACAAGCTGAGTTGTTGGTTGCACAACAAGCTCATGCATTACTCACCGATGAGCATAAGGCCTTACCACCTGCAGAATTACAAGTCCTTGTGAAAGACCTTTTAAGCAGTAGTCCTTATTATGCAGAAGCAGTACGTAAATTTTAAAAAATATGTGAAAAAACTTTATTCATAATCAAAATATTGCAGCGAATAATGTTTTTAATTTCAGCACTACTTAAGTTATCTGAATTGTTTAAGAGTTAATGAATATTCTGGGGCATTGGAAAGTTTATATCATTGTTTTGACAGGTTGACTCCTCTAGAAAGTCGACCATCACCAGACGATAAATTAAGAACTTTCAGATATGCAGCTTTGAACCTAGCTGCTCTTCATGCACAATTTGGCTACAAGTAAAATCTATATTATACTTCTCAATAACAATATAAAGATCTTTATAAATCAAAATCTCATTTTACAGAGAGCTAGCTCAATTAGCTTTGAAGGAAGCAATCATGTTAGCTCAAGAAGCAGGAGATAACGTTTGTTTGCAACTTGCACATTCATGGGTTTATTATTTAAAAGATAAAAATAAGTGAGCATCGGTTAATTATTTTGTTGGTCAAACCGTTCAGAACATCTTATCATCATAAATTTTTTACTTCAGGGGTCCCCTTATTGAGAGATCCATTGCAAAATCTACCTCACTAAACATGACGCACACATCGAGTCTAGCTCTTATTGCCTCAGCGCATAATGCTGCAATGGAGGGTAAAAATCCGCAACTTATATTCGAGGTAATAATACAAATATGCGTCAATGCTACAGAGTTAGCAAAATCATGTCACTCGTATCTAACTAAATATTTTGATTTTTCTCAGACTCTCACAAAATCCGACATCCTGAATACGCAGTACACAATGATCGACCTTATGTCGATGATCTATGCTGAGAAGACAGCTCTTTGGGCCTATTACGGTAAGACTGAGATGTCGTCCGTATGTGCACAATTACTGCTGCTCTTTAACTCCGGTGAGAAAAAACAGCTCATGTTCAACGGACCATCGACGTGTCAGGCTGTCGTCACCGTCGCCAATATTTTGCACGAGATGGGTGAATATGCTCTAGCTAATGCCGTTTTGTCTCACGCTAAGGAAAGGTTTCCAAATCAGCCCAGTAGTAAGATTTGGGCTCTGGCAGACCAATTGCACGAGTTCACTAGGCTCATGAGAAATGAAAAATGGTCTGCCGCCGAAGAGATAGCTATTAAAATATCGAGTTTGGATTCTATCGAGAGTAAATTCAGGTGAATTGATAATCCAATCGGTATAATACACGAATTAATTGATTTAACTTGAAAATACTTTTATAGACAGATTGAAGCTCTATTTGGTAGACACGATTATCCAGGAGCTCTCAAGATTGCCTACGAACTCGAAGAAATGGAAGACTTGACACCACAGCAGAAGGTCCGAGTTAAGCTTCAAATCAGTCAAATAAAATGCGGTTCAGTAGCTACAGGTAGTCCAATGTCGGCAACGAGTTCGATTTTATTGCTTAATTCCGCTTTGGATATAGCTACGAGCAATCACCTGTCTTATTATGCAGCGTTAGTCAATATGCATATTGTTAATACACAGGTGAGCATACAGGTCTATCAATATCCAATTGAGGATAAAAGTTGATATTAATGAATCGAATATTTATTCAATATCCTAGTTATTACTGCGAATGCCGTACCAAGCTATGCGCAACGTTCGTGAGCCGATAATCCAAATTCTAGCACATGGAGGTCTCTACGATCAAGCGCGAGCTCACATCACCTACGCGAAGTGCCTGTCAGCCAATGCTCCGACCCAGAAGAACAGCGAGCACAAGCGATACATGATGCTCGAAGCTATAAATCAATTGTTTAAAGCGAAAAGGATACTCGAAAAGCTCGAAGCCAACAACAGGCTCAAAAGCGTATTGTATCTGCTGAGCGCTTTTTATCACGAGATCGACATGCCCGAAGAGAGGAACAGGTGCGCTTTCGAATTCAAACAACTCGATCAACAATTTCCCACAGAGAAAAACGATGTGTTTTTGTTTTGATATATAATATATATATATTTTGTTGGAGCAATAAAAGGCTGTTTCTTAACAAAACTTTAGTTGATGTCCGATAAATGATTATATTCGTTAAGATCCACTAATATCCACTAATCGTATATACCTTTTACGTAACGCGTACATTATGTAGCGATAAATGATGAAGATAAGTAGTCGGCTCATTAGGAGAGTAAGTGCAGTCGCACGTAATAATCATTACTCATGATTTACGGCGCATGTTTCGCGTAACCATCGTTTCACAACCTAAAATCCAATCGTCGCGCAGCCGTCAGCTTGAAAAAAAGAGCAAATCGACAAAAAGTCACTTTCGAAACTCGTCGCGCCAAAAGAAACTGTTCTCTCATTGGTCACTCGTCAACTTCCAGATGACCATCGGGTGATCTTCTACCGTCGCGCCATCTCTTCAATGGTAAAAGCCCGACAGATTGTTCTAGGCAGTCTCTCTACACACATCTCTCTGTGTATACGCGTAAAAGAGCTATGACGTCTTTGGAGATAATCTTGCAGCGGCCGCGTCATCTGCTACTGCTATAGGCTCTGCACACGGATACAGCGGACTGCGGAGCTGCTGCAGAGAGAGCGCCGAACGGAGGAGAGCCATCGCATCAGTATATCGTCGAGAATAAGTCAAGACGTTCGCGAGTTTGCCAATCACTCGATGGCAGAATTGCGTGCGCGAACCGCCAAGTGATTTGATTATAGTTTATGTGATGTTTTCTGTGGGCAAACACGAGGTAAGCACAAGCTGCTCCCGAATTATTATTAAATCTACGTAGTGCTAGATTAGGAGAGCACTTGCAACGGCGACGGCGACGACGGCGACGACGGCGATAATCGTACGAGCTCGGAGTACGTTGAACTCGTTGTGCTGTGCGCGAGATTTCCTAGCGCGCGAGCGACGTATACCTATACGTCCGTCGCGCGACGCAATTGTCGGGACGTCTTCGACGTTGCGCTCGGATATGTATATTGCCGTGTAGTTCGCGATTTCATTTATCCTTGAAAACCCTTTTATCGACGTGGGTGAGATCGGTCTTGCCAGTGTGTGGCTGCCAGTACCGTAAGTAGCTCCGTGCACGCACTCGCACGTCCTGCCTACGTGAACTCGAGAGAGAGAGAGACTGAGAGAGAGACTGAGAGAGAGAAAGAGGACGTCATGTGTTCGCGATACTCCAAATTTCACCTACTGTGTATCGCAGCAGCGCATTGTAGGGAGTGTCCGGACGTCGTGGCCACGAACTGGGACTCATTGATTTTTTTTTCTCCATGATGGCTTACAGCGAATTGTGCAACTACCTCATCAGCCGGGGCGATTTTTATTTTGGACACGCATGCTGTTGGTGGATGACCCAATTATAAAACGCTGTCGCCGATGCGTTAACGTGTAGTCTCTAGCTCTCTCTCTCTCTCTCTCTCTCTCTCTCTCTCTCCCTCTCTCCGCCTCTCCATCTCTCTCTCTCTCTCTCTCTTACTCTTTTACGCGCGATCGCGACTCGTCGATTCGCACATAATAGAGCACTTTCTAGCTGGTATTGCGCGCATATGGGATGATGTTGTGAGCACAGCTGCCTGAGATGCTGCAGCAGGTTTATTTTCGTGGCCGATGAGGGATTAGCAGAAATAGGCTTTTATCGGGAGAGATTCTTTGAAGTCCTGTGTGTGTGAGTGTATGAACTATGTGTTTGTTCGACTAGCAATATTTTTAAATAAGCTGGTGTTATTTATAGTTACGAAGAATGTGATACTGTTTGATGAGAGAAATCAGCAGATGCTGACAGAAGAATAAAGTTTTCTTTTATTTCTGTAGCGATTATCCAAAGTTTTACATCTGTCATTACTGAGAGATCTCGTATTAATTCGATAATATTTAAAAAATTACCCTCATCAATATTTTGTCTTTAGTTATTCATTTGTTTTTTGGCCAATTAAGAAGTCATTTCTTGATTACAGCTTGTAATCGAGATGAAATTAATTCCCTTTTATAAAATACATAATAAAACTATAACTTATTTTTCTTAAAGTGTTCAAACAAATAGTTGGCATTATTCTTACAGAATGCCAATACAGGCACCACAGTGGACTGAATTTCTTTCTTGTCCGGTCTGTTGTCATGACTTTGATGTGGCTATTCGTGGGCCTATATCTTTAGGATGTGGACACACAATATGCCGAACTTGCTTGGCCAATCTGCATCGGAAACAATGTCCTTTCGATCAGGTTTGTAGAATATTTAACACTGCATAAAATACAACTGTCAAGGTTTTTCAATGAAGTTTCAACTTGAATTAACATTACAAAACTAGTAATTTATGTACTTTTCAAACATTTATTTTTACTCTAAATAAAGTCTAAAGATCCAAAGTTTTATTTTATTACGTAAACGTTTTTATTGCAGAAGTAATAAAAAAGTAAATATTGTACAATTATAACTCCATTATTGAGTTTAAAAGTATTTCAATGTAATTTATAAACATTGAGGCTTTTATTTGAATCCTTGCAGAGTGCCATCAATACAGAAATCGAAAAATTACCAGTAAATGAAGCATTGCTACAATTAGTGGGTAATTCAGTGCCAAGTAACAATGCAGCAACTACATTACAAGCACTCCTATCCCCTGAAGATTTTACCCATTACTTGGTGACCAAGCGTTGCATTGAGGAACTTGCATTGTACCTCAAACCATGTCAAGCCACACCTAACAATGCAACAGGTAAATAAATTTTTCTGCAATTACTACATATTTATTTACAATTACTTCTTTAGTCTTTGTTCGTTTTCATGAAAATCTCAGAATCTATTTTGGTATGCATATATTATCGCAAGGCATTTAATTTGAATAAATCATTCTAAAAACAAATACATAGTACATACAGGAATAAAACTGTTTATATATTTTTATCTCATATGAATCACTCATGATTCACTGTGTTAGCATATATACAACTCGTAATAAATCTTTAAAAAAATATATTTTGTCTAAGGAATTTTTGAAACTATAGGCTACTAATATTTTTAGTAAAAAATAATAAAATAATACAAATTTTTTTTTGTAGGCATTGGCTTAGTATCTAGGCCAATGCAAAGAAAGCTAGTGTCCTTGGTTGGATGTCAACTTGTAGAACCAGAGGGAAGAGCAAGAGCAATAAGAGCTGCAAGAAATTTAGGAGAAAGATCAGTGACAGAGCTTATTTTACAACATCAAAATCCTCAGCAGTTAAGTGCTAATCTTTGGGCTGCTGTTCGAGCAAGAGGATGTCAATTTCTTGGACCAGGTATATTAATATTGTTTTTTTTTTAATGAGATTTACTAATAATGTTATATATACTTATAAAATATGTATTATTGTACAATTAAATAGGTATGCAAGAGGAGGTGCTAAAGCTTGTGCTCTTAGCTCTCGAAGATGGATCAGCTCTATCCCGAAAAGTACTAGTTATGTTTGTAGTCCAACGTTTAGAACCGCATTTTCCCCAAGCTTCAAAAACTAGTATTGGTCACGTTGTTCAGCTTCTATACAGAGCTAGCTGTTTTAAGGTATGTTGTCCAGAACAAATTAAATTTCAGTTAATGAAAGATTTAAAGTTATAAATTAAATTAATAAAAATATGTAAACTCTAAAAATAGGTTTCCAAACGCGAGGGTGACTCGTCGTTGATGCAACTGAAAGATGAATTCCGCACGTATGAAGCGTTGCGTCGTGAACATGACGCTCAAATCGTGCAGATAGCAACGGAGGCTGGATTGCGTATTGCTCCAGATCAATGGTCAGCATTACTTTATGGAGATACTGGACATAAATCACATATGCAAAGTATAATCGATAAGCTCCAAACACCACAATCCTTTGCTCAAAGTGTGCAAGAACTGGTCATCGCACTCCAACGCACACCCGATCCTGGGCAACTCAGTAGTCTCAGACCACAGCTTGAACTACTTGCTGCTATTGATCCCAGTTCAGGTACGTTGAAACTAGAATAATTATTTGAAAAATTAAAAATGATAGATAAAAATACAAAGTATATGATTATTCTGCTTCAAACTTTTGTAAATCCATTCATAAATGTCTCTAAATGTAAAAGTGATGAATATGTTTAACTTTTATCCTAACAGAATCGGAACCACCATCATGGGCAGAATGTCATTCGGCCTTGGAAGCCATAAAAATCGTTGTGAGCGCATTGGTAGAGTTCATTCAGCAGCATGGTAACCGCAAATCACAAGATGGAGCCCATAATACCGGCCAATCTAAATACAAAGTGAGCATGTGTAGAGATTTAGCACTAAGAGGCTCCTGCCCAAGAGCTACTAGCTGCACTTTTGCTCACAGCGATCTTGAACTTGACAAATATCGCTCTAAAAACCGCAAACTTGGCACCAGGACCAATTTGCCGATCAACGGTAATGCTGATGTCAAAGCTGAAAAAACTTTAATTGTCTCCACTGGTGGCGGTGGAGGGGGAGGGGGTGGTAAGGGTGGTAGTGGCGGAGGTGGAACAAACAAAGGATTTAAACAGTGCAAAGATGCAACAAACAATTTCAACAAGAATCAGGATAATTCGCATAGAGAGAGTAAGTTTAGTTGTTAACATTTTAATTTCAATAACTTTTGCAGAGTTAAAGTAGTGTTTTAAATTTAATTAAAATTAAAATTTAATGAGTGAAATTGAACAAATTTTTTAGAATAAAAATGAAAAGACTATGAAATCGTTTTCGTTATTAATATGAGTAATTGTAGTCTCGTAGAACACTTCGGCGATCGGTTATTTATTCTTATTATAATACTAAATTTGATGTGCATTATATTCACAGACTTTAACCAAATAAGCAAAGGTAACCAAGCTCAACATACTAGTTCAAACGATGAGAATTTCATCGGTTCCTTGACGAACTACATGCTCCCTGGAACTCAAAATGTCTCTCGTATTATACCACAAAAAGACATTCAAGTGCGGACACTACATCATGCCCACTGGTAGCGGCCCTCTTGACTACGCTGCCGCCAATCTCCATTTGTGGGATCCTATGCAAATCGGACCTGGCATGCAGACTGTTTTTCCTAATAATAATAATAACAATAATAAGAAGAGTCGAACTGCAGCAAAGACGCTAGCAGTATTATTGCAGCGTAGGATGGAGATAATTAATCAACTGGAGAACATGGTTAGTAAGCAGGCGCCATCGCAGATGAAAGCGGTACGAATAATATTTTAATTTAATAATAATTCAGACAGTCTGTGAATCTTCAAAATCAGCTAAATAATAATTGGATTTTTTTAGAATTATTACGACATTCATAGCGATTCGCTGTACCCAAATTTTTCTATATGGACAAACGCACCTGCAAATCAATCGAATCCAAACGGGAATATAAATTTCACAAACAATTTCATTTGCAATGATTCCATATTGTATGATGACGAGTTTATACCGTTCGATGCTTCATCTGCTAACAAATATGGTCCGATATCTAGACTATCCAAATCTATTTTGAGGTATGCAACATCAGTAATAATATATAATTTATAGCGATTAATTTAAAGCTGGCGTTACTAAAATTATCTAAATATTTTAATCATTAGACCAACAAATGGTGTCCAACAAAATGGTTTATATAATGATGGAGTTGCAAATTCGATTTCTACTTTAAGACCAGTTCCAGCGTCTAGTCCTATGGCTTCTCGATTTTATAATCAACGTAAGATATTACATATTTGATATCAGTATAAATATACATGAATGTATTTTGTATACTTATAATGTATATGCATTGGCTCTGAGAAATTGAACTCAATCTTATTGATAAACAGCTTTCACTGCTATTGGTACGAATGGAGGCATACAGCAAATCGCCAATACGACTCCCAATGATGCTTACATTACCCTGAACCGCAATCAATCAGATACTGCTTCTCAAATGCAAATGCCCCGTCAAGATTGCATGTCTAAAGAGTAAGTATAACGAAATATCGAATAAACATTTCATCATCCTAATTTAAAATAGCTAGTTTCTTACTTAAAAACGTATTTACAGTTTGATAATTGAATCGCAAAAAGTGAAGCAGCAGTTAAAAAATTTAGAGAAGAAAATCAATGATTTGAAGGTGGGTTTATACCTGATTTATATCTTGTGTAGTTCTATATTGTGTCATAAAATAATAATTTACATGTATGTTATGCAGCTCGCCACGCAAGGAGCAACGTATAGCGAAGGCGAAAGATTAGCGCAAGAACTGCAAATGATCGAGGCCGGGATCCGGGAGAAAGAAAAAGATGTGTGCAATTGGAGTCCATACAGCAATATGGCTTGGATTCAACCCCCCGTCAATCCGTTGACTAATCAAAGTTCCAATAGGGATTTCAAAGTTGAAGAGGTAGGAGAAAGAAACATTTAAAGTTCTTGCTCAGAAAGAGAGTTTATAATACTTGAACGAACAAGTATTCTTTTATTTGAATAGTATATATATTTTTTTTCAATTCCATAATGTGTATTTTGATATTTAAGAATTAAATTCAGACTTCATGACATATTACAATTTAAGGAGGACACCTATGAAGCTGACATAGCGAATGACATGCGGGAGTTTGAACTGCGATGGGAGTCTGAGCTGCAGGAACAAGAAGAGCGATGGTCCAAAGAGGAGGAGGTGAAGAAGTGATATGAATCGCATAATTCGATCTCGCAAACCCTTAGATATCAAAGTTAACTAGTACGTTATTGTACTCTGTGTTGCTATTGTTTTCTTCGTCAAAATTTATTCTATAGGCTGGGTTTGTAGGAGTGTATACACGTTTAGATCGAGTGTTTACTTTCTCTGTACATAGTTTTGAGAATCCCACAAAACGTATATCATGGCGATGATATGTACCCATAACTTCTATTTTTTCGGTTTTTCATATCGAAAATCCCGCTATACTACTATTTCTACGAATCGAAGTACAAATCTCGATATGACCATATGCAATGATAACCTCAATGAGGTTAAACGATATTATGAATCCAGAGATTGGTAGTTCGACATCGTAGTGTCACAATGAAAAATATAGCAAAATTTAATGAAAAAAATAAGAACAAAGCAGCTGTGACAATTTGGAATGTTAATATTTTTATTGCATTCTCGAGTCCAGTGGTCCTAATCGAGAATAGGATCCTTCGACAAGGGAGTGTCTCTCCGTAGTCATTGAAAAAAATAGTTTATATAGTCCGGTAAAACTGAGATAAAATTGTTTTGCAAAAACAAAATATACACGTAAGTGGTGTGGCAAAAGGGGAGATTTGTTAAAATTTAACAGAAATTAATCGTCAGTGTTTTATAAACATGACAGAGTGTAGTATATTTATTTATATATCTGTGCAGGTAGGGCGAAACTCATTGATATCGCTACGATATGTATTGGGAGACGATAAGAAAAACAAACGTTAATTGACCTGGATTCAAAAGGTTTCGCGAAGATATAAATACGTTTTAAGTAGAGAAAAAACATATAAAATATAAATGTTGAGAATATTAGCAATCGAAGAATCAAAGTGTGTTTAAAGGAGATCTTGAAATTTTAGATGAAAATTTACGTGTGCTTCCTCCTGGAAAACCACGTATATTTATAATGAGTGTGCTTTTAAAATTTTAAAAAGCCTCTTATTTACTTGTGTTAGTCTATTTTTTTTAGTTTTATTAAAAGACAAATTTTTATTGTTTTTATATAAAAACGAGATATTTACCATTTATAAATGATATGAGTCCTCAAATTTCAAGGTCTCGATCGCCTCGATTCTATATAAATAAAAAAAATGATACAAAAATAAACTACCTTTATAGAAAGATTCGCATATTACTATTATAGTTAATTAAAGAAAAAGTACATCTGGAGTAAATTAAGTCGTTCTTTATGCATTAGGCATAATAATGTTCGTGCATTCGCGAAATTCTCTAAAGAAATACTTCTTACGGTCTTGCTTACAAAAAATTCATACGTTTATATATAATATACAAACAAAAAACGGTAAAAAAATTTCTTTAAGGAACTGGAGACAAAAATATTAGCCATTATACTAGTATATTAAATTCATTCAACGAATGTTGTATTTTTCATGATTATATGAAATAACGTGTAATATGCTCGTATTATAGTATATTCAATATAATCATAGGATAATATAATAGTTAAGTAAGTAAATGATTTATATATTTACTATGTAATGGCATATTCTTTGTATCTCCGAGACAAAATCTTTTCGCTATTAATGGCACATTAAGAGCAGCAACCTTGATGCGAAAAAATTTTCGTCGTTATTACCGCGTAAAAAGAACATTGTTTATTGTGCCTAGAAAGGAGCAAAGCATTTCTCTTATTCTATAAATATAGAAAAGTATATATATAAATAAATATATATATATATATATATATATATATATATATATATCTAAAGTCGATAAACGATAAAGACTGGTAATAACAATTGCAAACGCAAAAAAATTACAATTGTCTGTAATTACACAATAGACAGAGAGAAACCCGATCAATTTTACAGATTCTTCTATGTTTTTTCTTTATTTGTTGTGTTTGAAAATCAAGTTCAATTCTGCGGACTTAGCTTTCAAGCGGAATATGTATAAGAATGTCTATAGAGTCACATTGGCTTCTCGCGCTTTTACGATAAAACAATTTTTATGTTGTAATAACCGGGGCTCTGCATTTGATTTTGATTTTCTGAATTACACGTAGGATAACAATTATCCATTTTGTCAGGCCACTGATACTAGCTTTTTACCCTTTTTATTTTCTCTGTTATTTTACTTTATTTGGAAATATTATATATTATTTTTCTTATTACGTTTTGGAGTTTACGCAGTTCTTGAATTGATCAATTCGTTCGATTATTTTTTCTTTGCGCAAGGACGCGTTTGTGGCCTCGCGCTAAGGGAAGGAGCAAAAAAAAACTATCAAATTGGAATTATGTTTTATTTGACTCTAGTTTTTTTTAATATGATACATAATGTATAGCCGATTGTATAATGGATTCCAGTTTTATTGGAAGTGTTGATAGACTTTTTACGAGATCACCAGATGTTTGGAGCTGGCAAAACTGTCGATCGTAAAAACGTAGGATTATTTTTATACCTTTTTGAAGAAACTGAATATGTTCTGGCACGATATTTGTTTACTTAAAAGAGAGAAAAAATATTTATATATTGCGTGTATTAACCTAGATAAATTTATTTATGTTATTGTTTATTATTACACAAGTCTGAGATAAAATTATGTTTCTTATCCGTTTACTACTCTATATCGAACAAAAAGCCAATGAAGATTGCAATTATAGATCGAAAAAATGTTTTGCTAGAACATAATTAATTTCTTATTATAAAGAGACAACGGTGCAATGACATCCACTTCATTTGTCAAATCAAACTTTTTCTTCTCTCTACAGTTATCAGAGATTCAGAAAGAAAGCTGAACGATGCATTTTTATACTCGAAGGAAATCAAATAAGACTGTAGCGCGAAGAATAAAGTTTCTTTTCCTCGTTAATTGTTTAATTACGAAACTGACCGTATTTTGAAAGCTTGTTATCGTTCGATTTATATCTCATGTATTTACGTTTTCACTTGTAAGAGTATGTTTCTCTCTTTTTTTTAATATTAATGTTGCTTACTTTTACGCTGAATCTCTTAACATGGCAAGTACTTGGTCGCTTTACTCGCACTCGTCTCCCTTTTTTTATCCCTGGCGGATGTAAGTTTTGTTTTGTTGAGTTATATATTATAACTGAAATGAAAATTGAAAATAAAAATTTTATCAAACGAGAAATTAAACCAATAAACTGGTATAAATTATTGTAATACTTACTAAATCATCACAATCGAATC
Source organism: Apocrypta bakeri (assembly GCA_018906985.1). Lineage (NCBI taxonomy): Eukaryota > Metazoa > Arthropoda > Insecta > Hymenoptera > Pteromalidae > Apocrypta > Apocrypta bakeri. The sequence goes on from JACCIA010000003.1 coordinate 5,755,571, forward strand.
GAAATGAATCAACGATTATAATGTTCTACGTTAACTATGTAACAGGTTTCGCTATTTCAGTTGAGTCATTAACTCATTTTCCACATACTCATATGATGATGTAGCAAGAATCACAACATTTTTTACGGTTCTACAACTAGTTTGCTATGTTACTACTAGTTGTAATTTTGCAAATTTTTAAGGAAACCTGCAAAAATAAAACTATCGACGAAGTGAACATTCCACCAGGGAATACAAAACATTGTATAATGCGTATGCTGAGTAAGTAGACTGAAAAATAGAAAAAAAAAATAATTACAGAACTAAATATAAAAGTAAGGAGGGCTGTGTAAACAATGGGAAGTAAAAAGCGCAGCAATACTGTTTGTGCGAGCTTCAGATTAATTGCATGTTAAACATGTCACTTTATATATGTACGACGATAAACGATACACGCGTATCTGTGTTAATGGTATAAAATAAAATAATAAAAAAGAACAAAAAAAAAGAAAAATGAAGTATTGTAGCCGACGTGTACGCGCAGAAAGAACGCTAAGGTGTACGCCGATAAAATATGACAGAAAGTTCTTTATTTGAACACGTAATAAAATGATATACCGCAAATATATGAATATATGTATATATACATATCGGTATGCGACTTTTTACATAACAATCCGGATAGACTTTGCTTAGCGATTGATAAGACGAAGATCAAGTTGTCTCGTCATTTCACTCGCAAGAAATCGAATGGACATCTGAATTTTAAATTATTAAAATGGATTAATCGCGGTGACAAAGAGAAATTCGTGAAAATTTATGTTATAGGACAAGATTTGTTTCGTCGCGTCGCAACTATACGTATCGGCTTTTAACTTAAAATTTGATCATTGTACTGTAAAAATGATATACTTCCAAATGTGATTTTTTACCGATGAATTTCATCAATATTGTATCATTTTATTACTATGACGTAACAATTTGTAATAGCGATCAATAGAAAAGAAACTTCTCGCCTTGAATTGCACCCTATTGTACTATTTGTACTGTAACGTAAACGGAAATACCGCGGGCAGTTCGAAGATATTTTGGCCGATAGTTGCTACTAATTTAATACGTGAATATTAATGCATCTTTAATATTTGTGTATTATTAATACAACTACTGTGAATATGATAATAAATGATTTTGATTTTGAGTGAAAATGATTATATTTATTTCGAAAAATTGGTCTTTTTTTCAAATTCATTCGCGCGTCTACTCGAAATCGATTTCATATCAGGTACAATTACTTCAGTTTATTATATTACATTTTTAGTACATATTCGTAGTCGTCAAAAAAAGCGAAATCGGCACAGCTGAAATGTTAATTACCTTAATACAGTTGAATGTTCAGTCTGACGACGAAAGTCAACCGTCGACAATTTGGGAAAATCGCTTTGACGCAAAATGTTCTTATTCTTATCATTAGTGAAGATAGTAATAAAAAAAGCCAAATTTCGGTCACTTGTTCTACTGCCTGACAAAACGAAGTATTGCGCAATGGAAGGGAGAAAAAGAATCGGCACTTTTGAACGTTTGGATGTCCAGAATAGAAATCACGTTTTCTATATACACTACTAGAGAGCGATTTGTAGCAACGACGAAAATTATACCCGTACGAACGACAACAACCATAATTATGCAATCTGTGCTCTTGTAGTTCGAGAGAACTTAATCGACGGGAGATCGATGCTGTTAATCAATTGTACAACTGTACAGTGTACTCTAATTTTAATATACTTTACTCGTCATTTTGCCTTTGTTGATCCCGATGAAACATAGGTACAAAAAAGAAATTGAGCGAACGATGAATTAACGCGCAGATTTTTTTATAACGCTGGTACGATTCTCATGCTTGTCGATAGAGAAGCGAAGGTGAAGGATTTTTAACTTAACGTGGATCGTGAAAATCATTCGCGCGTTACAAAAACAGATGGCGATACCTTTCCAGCCTTTCGTGTGCTGCGGTGCAGGTTAACTAAACTTTGACCGCTATCACGCATCGGCCTAAAACAAGATCTCGCCGTATAGATGCGCGATAAACAATTATTTGCTTACACTGTTCTTCTCAAAGAAATGATCATTTTGTTGTATATATTCGATGTGTTTATATGGATCGCGCGCGTTTTTCACGCGTAACCGAAATTGTAAATATATAACACTCAGACGAGATGAGTACATGCAGATAAAAGACAGCAATATTTTCTCGGCCTCGAAGAGACGGATCACAATACGTAGATATATAAACTGTGACAAAGCCAAGTTTGTACTGTGAACACAAATAAATTGAATAAAACGATAAACAAATTTTAAGCTCACTCCGTTCGTGACACTTTTGTTGATGCGACTAATCCTTTTTGTTTGTTTTCGCATCCTACGGTGTCTAATATCCGATTTCTCTGTATTTTCTTTGCAAAAAAAAGTGTAATACGATCGAAAGTGTAATATATTTATATACTCAATACTACAAGTCTTCCCATTGATTTACCCATCGCATCTGTCCAAAACTGTCCGCTCTACCTCCCCCGTTCCAGCCTGCAAGTATAAAAATTTAAAAAAAACAAAATATATCGGGTTATAGATATTCAACAATTTTAATTTGCCCGCTTTTAGTTTTTTTAGAAAAATAAATTAGTAGTTAAGACTTAGCTCAAACATCAATTAGCTGTATTTTTTAAATTAAACCTTTTTGGAATATCCAATTAACGCGAAAAAATTGCCCTTGGGTCGATTGAATTTGCCCGCAGACTCGAGAACTGGCAACACCGCACAAGCGCACGAATCATTCAAATTGCAGGTTAATTTTTCGTACCAATAAAATAATTATTAATTTAAAGAATAATTAATTAGTTTTTGTTGTGTTTTCATAGCGGGCAAACTAAGTCGACCCAAGGGCAATTTTTTCGCGTTAATTGGATATTCCAAAAAGGTTTAATTAAAAAAATACAGCTAATTGATGTTTGAGCTAAGTCTTAAATACTAATTTATTTTTCCTAAAAAAACTAAAAACGGGCAAATTAAAATTGTTACATCGTTTGAAAGGGCAATTTAATATCTGTAACCCGATATATTTACTTTTTTAAAATTGTTAAACTTGCTGGCTGGAACGGGGGGGGAGGGGTGTCCGCTCTCATCTTCGAACACGGCTCGTTCACTCGTAATAGCTATCCACTTTCCCGCGTGAATTTGAACCCCTTTTTACGGAAGAATTCTATCTTACCGAGCGTAGACGTCGCTGATATCGGGATTTCCAAATTTCCAGGAACGCGGCGCTCGCGATCTAAGCGTGCGTTGTACGGCTAATTCGCGAAATCCCGTCATCGCCGTGCATGGCTCGTCGTCCGCCACCACCGCGCCTACACGTCCGCACACTTGGCTAGTCGCTTAGCGCGCGCGCATGTGTTATATACTTTGCTCGCAGTCCATATAACTGCACAGTGAATCCGAAGACACTGCGAAGGGTTGTGTGTCGCCAAAGGACAGAATAACGCCGGAACTGGCCGAAGCTTTGTCGAAGACGTCGGAATACATCGTCGCTGAGTGAAAGTGTGCCGCGACCGACAGGACATCGTTGATCAGGTACATACGTGCAACGTCGAGTTTTCGCGACGCCCCTGGCTCTTTCTGGAACGTCGCGAGGGTTTTTTAGTTCGTTTGCATGGAAACGCATGGAACACGCGTTGACTCCTCTTTCCAGATTCCGTGCAACGACCGTGCATAGTACGTACGTGTGTGTATGGCGGGAGTACGAGGGCTAGAGAGAGAGAGAGAGAGAGAGAGAGAGAGAGAGAATGTAACGTGCGTGTCTGCACGCGCGCGCGGTGCGTTGGACCGGCAGCAGCACGTCGGGCTCCCACACTTTTTTTGGCTGTCGACGTGCGGTCGTCCGTCTCCCCGTGCGCACTTGCCGTTTGATCAGCCGTTGTCGAGAAACGATATACATATGTACATAACGTACATACGTCTAAGTAAATTGAAATTATTTTCTTTGCTCGAGGAAAAAGTCCGCTGCGCCTCGTAGACGCGCGCCTTTCGGGAGTGTCGCTCAGCGTTCTCTTCCTCTCCGCCGCTTGACTTCTATGCTGTGCATGTGCGAATCCAAGCGAATAACCGAATATTTGTAACGATCATAGTTCGATGTCTTTGGATTGCGGGAGAAGTGTCCGCAAGACACTGTAGATAGAGTGAAAGTGGGGCAAGGTGTTTCGTACTCTGCTGCTGTTCATGCGTCTTTCGCGCATAGTTTACTGCGATGCCTATATAGGCGTATGTTTATATATATAGGTGCACTCGCACACCTCTTCGAGACGCGTGATTCTATTCGGGATTTACGGTTATGAGTTGGGCAACCTATTCGTCGTTGCACGCAGTTACGCTCGAGTCATCGTCGAGGTGCGTGACTTAGCTGCGAAATCCTTTCGCGCGGAAGAATATTTCCGTATCTGTACTTTCTTTTTTTTTTTTATTTTAATCGAATTACGATACGTACTTCGATAGAAACGCTTGATCGTTAACGCGAAGTGTCGGAGCTTTGTATTTTGTCCGATAAGGTCAACCTCTTCGGACAACTCTGCCTTGGAGAATAAAAAAAAAACACGTTTATCGCGCGGCTTCGGCAGCTTTCATCTCCCGTCGATAGACATCGTTCTAATTCTCCGAATCGCGAGAGGAACTACTAAAATATTTTTGCCTCAACTGCGAAACTTTCCCGAACGACTTGCTCTAATTCAATAAGGTGTTTGCGTAATGGCTCGTTGGACATCTTCAAGGGATTCGTCTATTGATTCCACCTTGTATTAACAATTTCCTTCCTTCGGTTAGAGATGAAAGCCTCGGTTTAAGGGCTAACGATTAATCAATCAACTCTTCGATCCGAGGGATAAATGGAAGAAATAGAAAAACGCATTGGAATCTCTGAAGTACGCGCGCGCGCGCGCACGTTAAAACTGCAAAGGAGGGCAGCTGCAGAAATGCTGCAGTGCAGGCCCTGAGAAAATTCCCCTCCACTGTGTACGCTGTTATTAATTTTCCCAGCGTTCTTTGCCTCCCTCTCTCACTAGGCTATAAAAATCGGAAAATGCGCTCGCTAATCGATAGACACGCATGTTTAGGGCCGATATCCTGAGTTACGCGTCGCACGAGTCGCAGAACGTATTGCATCTGTATTTTGTTCAGCGAGTAGGTTATATTTTCTGTTTTTTTTTTTCTCGAGATATTCACACTTTTGAGCTTTATGTAATCGTTCGTTCGGTTTATTAAGTTACGACGTACGAGAGTCGCATTTTGATTAACGAAACTAGAGACGATTGTTTTCATTTTTAATTATCCTTGAACATAATTATCGTGCGCTACATTCGGTGCTAAGGCGGTAGAGATAGCAAACGAGTATACTTCCGTATAGGTTCAACGATTTGTAGACAATTAATTGTCGTATGTATAATACATTTTTTAAATTTCAACCCGTTTTCGTTGCAGGTTAACGAAAAAAACATTTTGTTTAGAATACGTCGAAAATAGCGCGTGTATTAATTGCTTCGCGAAAATATCATGTGCGACTTTAAATGTATAGTCAAGCATGTGCAGTCGGTTTATCAAACAAGCGACTTTATTCCAGTGCAAGCATCAAAGCACACATTTGTTTTGTTGGCCGGTACTGCGCTGAGTCAACGTATAGACGTACAAGCTTACTGTTTCAAAAGTATGATTAAATATTTTAACCGATATTGTATTACAAGGAGACGCACGTAGATATTGTAGAACAACCCTTGGATAACGCATTTCAACGGAATATGCGATAAAAGATCATTTATTAGCATAATTTAAATAATATTTCTTTAGTGACGATGATGAATTTGTTGCCCCGCCTGTTGCCTAGTATCGTTAAGCACACTGAGCATACTAAGAGAATTTAATTTTTTTCAGAGCCACTTCGTAGACTCGAAAGCTCTCACTGCCGGAGTAGCAACATCAGCAGAGCAGCCCTTCCTCAAAACGACGAGTACGCGGTGAAAATGCGCCTCTCGGAGTGCGTCATCAGAGCACCGCCCGAGCAGTCTAGACTTACACCGTAGATATGTAACTAAGCCTAAAGAGTTTACATCTATCTTGGGGTCGTAGTTGACAGGGGCTCGATTAAGAGCGAGAAAAGGAGAAGTTGATAAGAATCTCGAGAGTATTTAGAATAGATCTCAAGGATGCCGACGAGCAATATTGCACGGGGAGCGCAGATGGCAGGTGCGGCAGTTGCTGGAACTCCACCACCTGCTCATTATTTACACGAGTTACCGGCACAAGATGAAGAAAGGCTTGGAAAACTATTTAATAAATTGGATCTTGATGGAAATGGCAGGATCGATGTACACGATCTATCGAAGGCACTGCACGAAGCAGGTGTTCACGAGCGTTACGCTCAGGTGGGTCTCCGAGAGCTTTCGTATGAAGTTTTGTTGTGCTGTTTGAAATGTCTTTGTTTTTTATTGCAAAATATCGTGAGTTACTGGTGTACGTGATTCATAGGTGTATTCGATGAATCGTGTTATTTATGCTTAGTAAATAATAACATTTTCTTGTGAGTTTCGTAAAATGCAGTTGTTTCAAATATTTTAAATACATTCTAGTACAAAATAGGAATAAAATAAGCGTGAAATCTGTTTGCCAAGCTGAGATAGCTATAAGTGTCGAAACTGGCGAGACAAGCCTAAATGTTGGATAAATCCTTCGCTAATTTTATATACTCCGATATGGCCAGATACTTCAGAAGCAGAATTACGATGTGATTCGATAAATTCTTATTTAAATTTTAACGCTTGTTGACATCGTCTTCATATTTTTGTGCGATTTCATATTCTTTTTAAACATATCATCTATTTTTGTCGATATTCGTAAATTTATTAAATAGAATAAACACTTTAATATATTAGCCAATCGTAGTACTAGTAATCTATGATATTGCGTATGTGGATAATAATAGAATATGTAGAGTTATGTAAACGAAAGACTGCTCACAAATTCACGAACGATCACATTATTATGTATGCACGTTTATTGAATCGATTGCAATAATAAGATTTCGTTACTGTACTCTGTTCCTTTGATACTCTTTTTTTAGTACGAATCTTTTTGAAATTTACAAAAGCTCAATTTAATTCCTAAGAACAATTGTTAACGAAACTCAATACGATATATACAATGTTTTGTATGGTTTCATTTGTAGCACAATTGTTACGATTGGCCTTTCATTGTACTTTATATATTTAAATTTCTACGAAATGTCTCATTTGTTTAAGAATTTTTAACCAGATTTGCTATATTTTTTTGAACGAATAATATAAATAATGATTATTTGTCTTTTTTTCAGAAATTTTTGGCTCGCTCCGATCAAACAAAAAGCGGCGACATCAGTTTGGCAGAATTTATTCATTATGTACGAGAACACGAAAAAAACTTACGCCTGCAATTCACTGACCTCGATAAGAATAAGGATGGTGAGTCGTTAAAATTAGTTATCGATAAGAAAAATATCGCGAAAACTAGTTTTAAAGGACGTTTAGTAAAAGCTATAATTCAGCGATTTTCTTATTTTTGTCAAAGATATAAGGTTTCAATTTCCACTTACTTCGATTGTCGTTTTACAGGTAAAATAGACTTGGAAGAGTTGATAAAAGCATTCAAGGAACTTGGCATTGAAATGGAACGAGCTGAAGCGAAAAAATTGTTGCAAAGGTTGGTTTAAAACTGAATATTTTTTAACAAATAAAAAAGTGGAATAAAATCGATATAAATATTTTACTGATATAATATTTGCATTGCAGAATGGATAAAGATGGAAGTCTCAACATTAGCTTTAATGAATGGAGAGATTTTTTGCTTTATGCGCCCACAACCGATATCCATGAACTCATTCAATATTGGCGACATAGCACGGTAAGTCTTTGATTTATTATTGTTGTGATTGAATATAAATAATCATATTGAATGCAAAATGTAATATTTATACATCATTTGCATTCTATTACTGTCTGCTATAATACAGTTCCAATATCATTGAACAACGCTCACTAAGGCATAATGTGTGCAGTAATGAGTTAATCCTATTTTCTTATGCACGTACATCTCAGCAAGACTTTTAAGAATTTCTAGATAATACAATTTCACTGGTTTCGAATAATATAATTTATACTCCGATAAAAAAATCGTGTCAAAGCTTTGAAGTTTAAAGGTTAACAAAATATAAAAAAACTTACTGCGATGTTTAAAAAGCTTCGATATATCTAATTTGAACTAAAATATTATTTTAAAATAAATTTATAGAATAGTACAAACGATATAATCGTAGTCTTCAATTTATAGGAATGATCACAATGATTTAATCACCTCCTCAGTCAATTAGAATATGGTAGAATAATTGCAACCGCTTGAAATCCTTCAAAAGTAAAAGTTTTGCGCTCAACTATTCGTTCACCTTTTCTACCTTTTCAACTAAGTTTGCACGCGAACACCTTCAAATAACTTTCGTGTAGCGGCGCCTCAATCGCCCTCACTGCAGCAGCACCTCATCAGACCGCAAGAGCGTATAATAGAGGCACAACTATCTTGTTTCTGATTCGCTAACAGCGAGGGCTCGTCAGCCTTTCCCACCTCGATCCGGATACGGCGAGTGACGTTCACAAACGACTGACCTTCATTCCCAGCTGTTCGAGACGTGCGACTATACGAGCTCTAGCGTTTGCGTGGCTTTGATTTTTCTTCGACGGCTCTTGTTTCTTGCGTTTCACTATCAGTATTTCTTTTTGAAGGGGAGTTTCGAGAAGATCGACTTTCGATTTCGTTGTCTCCGGTTCAATGCTGCATATGCACTTTTTTTAGGAAAGTTTCTTTGCGAAATTCACGATTACCGTGACTAGACAAGTCTTGATTTTCATTTAAATTTGCAATCGCATTATGTTACTTTTAATTAGACAGGAAATATGGAATGTAGAAAAATGGAAAACCTGTCTTGAAAGGCATTATATTGTATCTAGAAAGTAACTATTGACTTTCTAGCTACAATATAATGCCACGATGAATATATTTTTATATTAACTTTAGTGTGGATTACATATGTATATCGATAACAGATCATGCTACAATTCGTTGTTCAGTTTGTCTTATTAGTAACAGTATATTTAATTTTAGAAATTTATGTAAAAATTATAAATTTATCTAATATAATAATTCATTTATTTACATTTAAGTCGGGAAAATATCAAAATTCATATTCTTAAATTCAATTAATCGTGTTCTTATCAATAATTCTATGTAATTTCATTTAAATGACCTAGAATATTTGCATTTTTATTAAGTTTTAATGTCATCTAAATTTTCTAAAAAAATTCCTAGCAATATCATTAACTCGTTTCTTGTTTTCATAAATTCAATACTTTATTTTGTGCTTATCTATTTGCTTAAGCATTGAAATTATCTAACCTTTTTTTTCCACGTAATTCTTGATAAGAGGTCATGTCGACCGCTGCCTCGCGAGGACTTAATATTCGTAGAAATATATATCGTGAATATCATGTCGATTCGGTCAACATTTTTCGTAATGTTTTTGTGCGAAATTTAGACAAAATTCAATCGCCTCTGAAATATTTTAGATTTTGGTATTAAATATTATCGATTATGAATAATTATGTATCTACTCGAGGAAGGTAGATTAGAATTTAGTTGTATAATAAATGCACATTAGGTTAATGTTACAAGTCATTGAACGTAAATACAGACATTTGCAACGTATAAAAATATCTTAATCAAATAATCAATCGATAAAAATAAAAATAATCCGCATCAATCATAATCCTATCACATTCGCAGTAATGTATTTCCTACTGAAAAATCTACATATAGGCCCTTATCTTTAAAACAATACTTGCATTGTAAAGTAGAACTTTGTACTTTCGGTTGTATATTGCATATTTGACAATGATTTATCCTAAAATAAATTTCAATTTCTCGATCAATATAGATTCAGTACATTCAATCGATCAGTATAGGATTAATTATTTCCGTTCGATTCCGCAGATAATATCAGAGAGGTTCAAATTATTATTAAACAATAAAACTTTTAATAGAAGATACTCTATTAATTCTTTTTAATGTATAGTAATAGGTTGATACATATGCTATAAAAACCTTATTGTAGAAGCGTGACTTTTTTAATAGAGAAATTTTCTAGAAATAATGTCTGGTTTACACGCGTCCATTAGATTAATTTTACAGAGTCAATAAAAAGACTTCTGGAACTTTGAAATTAAACAAACGTATCTAAACAAAGTTTATGTAACATTTATGTACATAAAATTCAATGTAGAAACGTGTTAGGTTTCGATTTAGTAGGAAAACTTGAACGGAAAAAATATAATGCTGCGAGTAAATAGTACACATTGATATTCCGCGTTTTCCTTAAATTTCTGGAAAATTAACGACAGATATATTTTGCTGCAACATAATTCTTAAAAGATATTTTGCGGACAGAAAAATATATAAAATGAAACTTTCTATACATGCTTATTATTGTTAGATATTTTATTACTCCATGATAATTGGTACATATCGGAGAATGTATTATTGCAAGCATAGATAAAATGTTGGGTACTATCAAAATATTGTGTACAGAATATAATATTGTAATAAAACTAATAAAAAAAAAGCATTTGCGAACATTTTTTTCACTCAGATATCTGTGTAGAATTGTCTCTTTTATTTTGTATAAAATTAGTCCGACATAAAAGTCACAATTATTTTGATATGCTAGTTGAAGATTGTGTTTTATATCTGTGTAGTTTCAATCGCAAACTGAATTATCTTCCAACTTGTAGAAACCAGGAATAATCAACGTGTGTTCAAAAAAGCATCGATAACGTATGAATTAATGGTACTTTTCGTCGCGGATGTAGCCGGCACTTTTGTCAATTGTTGTATTATTATACATTTGTAAAGCTAATCACAAGCTGCTAATTCCTATAATTGCTTCGTAATTGCTTTCCTAGTTATTGCGAAATTTTTGACCAATGTTTAGTTATGCAAGCGATTACTGCCAGTATAGAAGTAACGATGCAGATAATAAATTTTCGTCACGAAGTGCAAAAATGATAATATTTCTAATTCAATCGCATACGCTTAGGAATATGTAATTCACACTAGTCACGCGTGTTGTGCGTAGCTTTCAACCACTTCATAAAATTGTCACAGACTAAAAACTCACTTAGAATGCGATGTACATCAGCCGACAAGGCATTAGCGATGACACTTTGACTGGGAATAATTTCTCGCTCTGGCCTCGACAGTTGTTTCCTTTTAATATCAGTTCACCTCTATTATGATTATAGCGGCAAATCAAGAGCGACTGCTTGGCTGACTGATACGGATAGGTGTACGTCTACGCATACAATGATTCTAGAGAGAAACAGATTCTCGTTGGGCAAGTATCGGACAATGAGTCGGCGAACGTTGATTTTTTCTCGCTGCCGGGCGATGTATTGACCTTTGATCGATCTATATTGTATTAATTATACCGAGAAAAACGCCGATTCTTCAGTAATGATTTATTATCGAATTAAGAAACTTAAGTAATATGCACAGAGAAAGGGATTGTATGAATCGCTAAAAGACACATATACTTTATCATTTCGAATTTCAATCGAGCGTAATAAATACTCATATTTATCGGTCGATCGTACAGTTGGCCGTTAGCCGACCTATCAACATTTTTACAAGGGCTGTAAAATATAGAGAACAGATTGATCGTGAAAATTAATACTACGTAGAATACGGACACTTATAGTTAATTCCGCAATTCGTTCATATTTCATTCACCGTCTCGTTCTATCTTTATTAAGGAAAAATCGCCGCATGCATATCCCTTCATTCAAAATGATAATCTAATCAATTTGCAAATACCATATCTTAATTAGAATCTCGATAAAGCACGTGGATGAGTTTAGCAGCGGCGGAGTCTAAAATTACCGCAAAATTATATTTACCCTTAACAAATAAAAATACAGACCCAATCAGCTTTCATAAATTACCCCCTTGAGAATTCGCTGTAAACCCCCTTTATATCAAAGTCACAAGCGGCTTAGAATACGCAGACTCATTGAATCGCGCAGACATTGTATTATGCAGTTATGTATTGCGATTTCGAAATATCTATACAACGTTTCATCAGCCAGACGTGTAAGTTCGCGAAGACAGGAACGTCACAGAAGCGCAAGCCCGTTTATATGAATATGCAAGCTGCATCGCAAACTTCGCAATTATTTTCTTATACTTTTCGCGCATTAGAGTCGTTTGTTTTGACGCTTATCGCGACGATGGCAGACGAATCGTCTGGAGGATTCGATGGCCTTGCGTTTTCTCGCGGTTGATATCGAGCAGGAATTAATTTTCGCTTCGGATGTTTATTAATAAAATGCATGGATTTTAATTTGATTGCGTTAAAAGCTATACCAGGTATTTAGTAAAAAAAAAAAAATACATGGAATGCATTGTTCATTTTACTCGTATCTCTCTGTTTAAACCAATTGATCGATGAAGCAGTAGCGCGTTGCTTTAACAATCGGTAGTTTATAAACTGATGCCTTAATGCAGTTTAAAATTGCAGTAGCATCAAATTGGGATTTATACGACTTTGGCGACGATCGACGATCGCGTTTCCAATTTGAATGTACTCTGTGCGAAAACTATTTATCTCTCTATCTAAACATTTATCTTTCCTCTTCAACACTGTGTACCAACAAACTCATACATAACTGTCATAACGCGTCACAGCCACGAGCGTGCTTGAAAAATCAGCCACGCGCTTCAGTGCGTTTAAAAAAAATCCCAATCATCCGTGGGAGGGAAAAAGAGTCGTGTATTAGACGGAATTGATAAGATTTTGTTTTACAGAAAGGTGAACTTATTTCGCAAATAATTGAGGACATAATTATTATTTGATAATCTCCTAAATCGACGTATTGTAGCGAAGATAATAATTTTACCGAATATTGGTTTACTAATTTAGCAATGATACTTGACCGTATTGAAAACCGCATAAAACGATGAACTTTAATGACGATCAATGTTGAACAGCTTATAAAAGTTTAGACGTATTTATTTTTCAGTTCAAAGTCTAGATTTATGATGTCATAATGAAGTGAAAAACTAGAGATCACAAATCTGACGTCAATGTTAGTCATTTCTGTATATTCCGTTAGTCAACATCGATATTCGTTCGAATTCGATAATTTTCTAGAATTCAAAAGTAGGCTATATCAACACTTGTAGAGAAAGAGAGAGAGAGAGAGAGAGAGAGAGAGAGAGAGAGAGAGACAGAAAATTATAATAAATGCGCTTGATTGAGTAACTTCAGTATCGCTCACGTGATTTGTGCAGACCTTTGTTTACAGCGAGAAGTAGTGTTTAAATCGGTTAATATACCGCAAAGTGATTCGTCAATTTCTATCATCATTCGGTACAAGAATTTTCTCAATAATAACCAGGACGCGATATTTCAAATACACTTTTTACTTTGCAAATTACATGCCTCGGTGCCATTCCTCCACGATATTCCCGCCGTGATGGATTTTTTTCTGCCAAAGCTCAAAGAACTTTGAACCGTCTGGACAGTGCGAATCCCCAATACCCAATGACTTTTCGCCGCTGTATTATCGAGTACAAGATAAGACTGTCTGGATATTACGCGATACGTTTAGGTCTGAAAGGCGATGCGCGAAAGGCTTAAAAGTGCATAAATCGCATATGCCACCCCTGTCTTCGATACTGCACACGTGATATGTGTCATTTTCACTCGACTGTCATGTCTCGAAAACGTGAATTAAATATGCAATGCTCGTTGAGCTGATTAGCATTTCTATGGAAACTGAGGATGATTTACAAGCGAGAGTCGTTCAATGAAAAATTATGATAACGAGCTATTTGTTATATTTTTTATTTATTTTAATGAGCATAGGAATTATTGTGCAATATTGTTATTGGATAGTCTCGTGACATTAGACCAAGAGAAAGAAAAATACAACGACAAGATTGAATTAACGTTATTCGAGTACCGTATTAATAAAAAAAACTAATAAGAAGTCCAACTATAATCCCATTGTTCTTATTCACCTACAATCTAACTTAGACTTTACTCAGCTTTTGGCGAATTTCTTTGAATGTAACAGCGAATATCACAAAACAAAAAGACACCACGAATCAAACCACTTACCTCGATATAAAATCATTTCACACATCTTTTACACAAACTGATATCAAAGATAATCACGACTATATAATACAACTATATCTCAGTTTTATCGCTAGCCTGTGTATATAATGCATCATCGTCATTTAACACTCGGCACATTACGAAATCGGTGCAAAAAGTGGGAACAAAGTCAAATCTCGCATGTCTCAACTATAAGGAATTATTTTTGGCCGTTGGTCAAGCTACAATGCCTATACAATACTCTCGGCGCCAGACGTTTTATAATAAATTCGTTCGTATTTCCCCTTCCTCGTTTCTGCTCGTTACGTAAAGCAAAACCAACGAACGACAGATATTTCGAGCGCGGGAAAATGGATACTTTCAAAAATTTTACACGCGCAGGTTGTTAGAATTTGATAGCTTGAATTCTTGGCTCTCGAAATGTATATTCGATTGTGTTGGAGACAAGATTAGCTTGAATTCAATGATATCTTTTATATTTCTTCATATAGCTCTAATCACTACTGCCAAAGGCGAGTTAGTTTAGGTACGATTCGACTTATTCGAGAATTATTTAATATATTATTGAAGATAATTGGTTAGAAACTAATAAGAAAGATTTTACCAGTAGATTATGCATTTTGCTTAAATAACTCGCGCACCGATAATACTGCTTTGATAATGCTAAGTGAAATTTTTTCATCGAACGCTAAAATGTAAATGATATGCGCGTCTGGGATTATTAGGAAGACCTTATCTTATACGAAGAAAAGTATATTTTCAATGCGGTTCGTTTCTTAACAATCGTTTTTTCATACTGTAATATACCGGAAACTTTTTACACTATACGTCTACGTAAGGATGAAGGAAATGATAATGCTTTATTACTAACTTTAACTAATCGTTTCGTAGACTCATATCAGTATCTATCTTTTTTTTATTTAACAGTAAGGCTGTTGCCTTGAAAACAAATTGACGGAAAGTACTTTGCAACAACCAGAAATAAAAATGCATAAAATATGAAATTTATTCATAGAACCAAATTAAAGGTCAGCTTATCATCCAGTTCATTAACCTTCCTATTGCACGTACGTCACATCGTTTATACCTTCTCATATAAATGAGGCGATCTTCCAGAAAGAAAAATCTGCGACGTTTAAAGCAATATGAACTCCCAATTCATTCATAACTTGTTTCGATGCATCACCGGTACATACAAACGTTCTCTCTTTTCCCTGCTTATATCTATATACATATATCTAGATAGGCGTGATCACATTCCACAGAGACGAAACGATCCAAAATATTTCGGTCACTACTATTTCGTTCTGGAACTTCGAGCATCCAGAAAAATATGCATCGACCGTGACGCAATACAATTCAAGCGTAAGCGCGTACGTTACTTTGAGACTTTATACGTCTTGTATTTACTCGAAGATTTTCTATTCCTCGTCACATCTTACAAATTAATTATAAGCTAGGCTAGGCTGTAAAGCTCGAATAATTGGAAATATAATTGTGACCTATAGGAATTTACGCGAACGCTCATCATCGTCGCTAAATTCTCCTGACTCACTCACCCACACTCTCTAACGTTTGACTTATCTCAGGTTGATATGGGTTTCCCTCACCGACGCTCACACAAACACACGCGCGAACGCGTGCAGTACGGAGCTCCGCCTATTTCCATCTCCGTCACTCCGCGCCGAGAGAGTAGGTCTACGTCACGGCTCTTTTTCAAGCCTGTGCCGCCGTTGGCCTGAGGCTTCATCAGTCAGTCTCGGGATCGGCATCCGAGTTCACGCGTATTCGTAGCGTCGCTTCCATCGTCGCAAAAGTGTACCTCCATTTCAAATAAACGATTATACACACCGCGTGTATATTATACGAGCGATATATTTTGTTTTAAGTATATATTTATATATGTATATATAGACAGATATACAAATATCGTACAGACATTTAATCGCACGAAAATCGGTACGTTCGCGTGGCAGAGTGAAAGTTATATGATAAGGAAGTTCCCTCCTCTCCCAGGAGAGAGAGACATTAAGAGATTTTTGCCCACTGCCGAAATGTTGCACCAGGAGGAAGGCTTCACCTGCGGTTGTACCGTTTGTCTCGAGTTCCTCAACCGATACCATGACCTTCTACAACGGGTATGAGATATACAGTATTTGCTACATAAAAGTAAAGCTTTGCGATTTGTTACGTTATTAATAGCTCGATCTGCGTATGCGTGTGCGTGTCTGTATTTGTGAGCCGGTGCGTCTGCCGTCGATCCTTATTTTAGAGCCTTATGCACTGTACGTAAGTGCGTACAAATATGCATGTGACGCTGATACTTTCAACGTTCAAATCCGAGACTGTCTGGACGCCTGTCTCGCCGCGTGCTTTTTTCTGTCTTGTTAATTCAGAACGTAAGCGGACGTTTATTCGTGGATGCATAACTTTTTCTTTCCATACTCTGCGCAGGAAAATTCCAAACTAGGAATCTTTTGTACGACGGTCTATTCTGTCGATGGAAATGGCTTGAAACTATTTTACCAAGAACTTCGATGCGAACGAATCTTCTGCACTTTGAGGAGTATGTTTTTTTTTCTTCCAAGTTATACAAAAATTTTCCCATTCAACGAACTATTTCTTCAAGCGTATAATCATTATTCAATGAGCCATTGTAAAAAGACTGACAATTATTTCAATGTAATCTAATTTAAACGATCGCGCTTAACTAGCGTCAATATAATTCATCCATATTTACTGAATAAAAAAAAAGAAAAAAGAAAAGAAAATAAAGTGCTTTGAATTAAGTAAGAATGACTATTAGCTAGCCGCGAGAAGACACGTGAATTGTGGAAACTCGCGTGTATATTAGAATTGCGGTCGCAGTCACGAGAAACGCGCAGTATCGAATCGCGGTTACGAAAAAAATGAAACGAAAAAAAAAATCTTGACTTTCCGATAATAAAAAGCCACAGGGCAAAACACGGCCTTGATAAGTTAACGACGCGCTCTCTTTTCTCGAGACGAAAGTGCCTGCATGTGTACAATACGATATGTGTAAAACTTGTTAAAAATCGCGCACGAATGACGTGCATGCATAATACGTGCTTTATAGTACAGCAAAGTCAGCTTGATAATGGACAGCTAATGACCGGTTTTGATCGAACATTAATTAAAATCATAATACAAAATTGGCAATCGAAGACACAATTTCTGTATAAAAATCGTTTATCGATCCAGAGCTGCTGTATCTTTACTCAATCGTATATTTGTGAATCACCTGCAAGAGTCGGGTGAATATCTTTATTTTGCTCTCCATGTTGACAAAGGGGGACATTTATGAACGGCTTTGACGTAAAACGAATGTCGCTACTAGCAGAAACTGCACAGATCTTGATTACTTCTTGTTACTCGAGAAAATAAATATACGCGCGCCTCTCGAGCGTCACGGCATTCTTTAGCTATATCGACATCAGAGAAAAAGATTTAGATGCGAGACGCGTGCGAAGGAACAGTGTAGATAACGAACAGCTGATAAGGATAATCGCATAACTGACGGAAGTCAACAGTGAATGACCGTCGACCGGCGTTGTTCAGTGCAATTATAACGTTGTTGCTAACCAAAGAGTAGAGTGTGTTAAACAGACACTAAAAAAGACGAGACATTTAAAGGTGTCGCATTGCACGATCAGTAGCTATTTTAAAACATGCTTATTTCCGCGGTAAACTGAGTAGACAGTTATGTCATGGAATTATTGTGTACGTTTGAATTCAATTTTTTGGAATAGTACCGCGGTTCCTCATTCGTTCGCCTTTGAAAGTTCTTACTGATCGAAATATTGTTTTTCCCCTATATTAACGGTTGCTCGCATACTTTTACTCGCGTTAACTTTCGAATTCCGGACGTTAACGCTTCGTTCCGTTCGCTCAGGCTAATATATTCTATGCGTTTCGAATTGTTACGCAGCAAATTTCAAAGAACGATTCGAAGAACACAATGCATGATACGTTAAATAGTCGTTAACTTGAAAAATCGGAATTCCCTCAGAGACGCCAATTGCAGTAGAACAACTGATTTAAACAATAGAGACCAGCTTATACAGATATAAGGAGGGCACTTCTAATGGAGGGGTCTCCAAGCCTACAAATTTTGATTGGCTGATCTCGTATATTTACTACGACGCAGTTCGTCGCTTTCTTTTCCAGCATTAGGTAAATCCTGCGTTTATTAGAGGCTTAAGTCATAAACTAGAACTCGGTATCTCACTCTAAGTTACCCTGCTATTTTAAAATTAGAAATATATTTCGCAACTCCTAGCCTAAACTTTAGCAAAAATATAGCAAAATACGTGGCAAAAAGAAAAGCTGCCCTTCAATCGGTTCAACGATTGTCTTAATCAATGCCATCGTCTTTTTCTGTTTAATGTCGAATCCAAGATTCTTAATTGCATGTCGCCGGTGCTCAGTTTCGGTTATTTAAAAAAGAAACCGTTACGAATGCTCGATCATCTTGTTTTCGTAATCGTAGTCCGTTGTGTGGAATTCCCGGGAGCTAGGCCATAGAGAGTCAGGGCCGCGAAAGTGTACTTTCGGTCGTGCAACATGTGTATTTAATGCGAATGTCTTTGCCGCTGTTATATTATGCGCGGACCAAAAAATAATAATAATAAAAAAACGTCACGGAACGAATTGTCAAGGTTTCTTTTTTATCGACACAAAGTCGACTATGGAGGAATAGGTTTTTATTGTTTCTGGGGAAAATCCATATTTCGCGCGTACATATTTATTTTGTATTATGCGTAGCCGGTAATCTGGAATTATTTATAAATTATACATTATCCATAAATGTATATACTCTTGATACTCGTCGGACGAAGAGAAGTATTCTTTCTTGCGTAGATGAAGTGGAAAACTTCGGACGGTCATTTTCCATTGCGTAAATCTTACTGAATGTTTTGCACTTGTTCTCGTATATTACAAAGAAAACAGTGTACATAAAAACAGTGAGCATTCACGTACGTGACTCTTTCCGGACAACGGTGTTAAGCGTGAACAACATATTTGATTATAAAGAATTTCGAGCAAAAGCCAGAAAGTTGCATGGAAAACTCGGTCGCCTTTGATTATCCGCGTATACGAGTATGTGTACGCGGCGTGAAAAGTGCGTCAAACTCGCGTGACGCGAGCCAAAGCCAGATTAACTGCCATACAACTCGATGACGAGGGCAACGCGTTACTCGTTCAAGCGAGAAGTTTTTCCGAGAGAACAGAACTAGCTCGCACTGACACCGGCAGCGATATCTTTCGAACAATCCAGAACTGGAAGCAGGAGTTGGTAGAAAAGACGACTGTTGATTCATTTCTTCGTTGCTAATTTTTTTTCATTTACACTATTGATAATTGTTATTCCGCAAATAATCGCTTTATGCAGTGTATGCTTGTAAACAATCGGAATTTGCGATATGAAATTTCTGATTGATATATGCGTTTTTGATTGAGTCGTATCGTAAAATAAATGGAAATTATGCATTTTATCGATAAACGTATACGTACTGGCTAGAAAATGCATAAACATTGTGACGCATTACAAAATCTAGATGTTGATCAATTCACTAATATATATATAAGTGAACTATACTATCCCACTTTTCTTCGGATTTTCCTCCTTCTTTATGAACGCAAAAATTTCACCACGATCGACTGAAAAGAAACATTGATTATCGTGTAGCGTTTGGCACAATTTTATTCTTAACAATGGCAGTTGCCAGAATAAATGAGCAAACGCACTTTTACAATCGGTATTGCGACGTACAGTGAGACAATCTCACGAGTAAATTCACGAGACGTTTTTATTTAACATTTGTACGTTCGCTTTCGGGGTCGATAACTTTCGATCAAACATTTCGTTACTCCGCCAAAAGTGTCGTACGAGTCCTGTCGAAATGTCATAATTTAAGTACAACGAAAAAATTCTATTCTCAACGCGTACAATACTACGACCCGGTACCGACGCGTTTCAATTTAGAATCCTAGACTGCAATCGGTAACGCTTGAAAAGAAAAACGAGGACACGTGCTAAGTGCAAATTTAACTCTCTTACATAACAGCCTCCACAGACTGAACTCGCCCAGTAACGTTATTCTCAACGTGAATTTAAAGGCACCGAATTTTCATAAACAAACCCGTCTCTCTGTGTGTGTGTGTGTGTGTGCATTAAACGCGCATACACACAGCCCACTTAATGCACAGATGTCGAGAAAATTGCCGCACGACGAACCACCCCCAAGAGCACGTGTCGCGTGTACCTGTACTATAGGGCAATATCGTCTTGTGCACCGAGAGAGCGTGTGTCAGTGCGCCGAAGCGTCGCTCAGCGACATTGGGCGCAGCACCAACTCGCTTGGCAGTCGGCCGCATTGCTGTTGTCGCTCTCGTTTTCGCTATGCTGCGGGGCACGGAGAGAAGGGTTGCTAGTTCGCGATCGACTCTCGAGCGAGTCGGTATACTTTGAATCTAAGAGGGAGATCTAATATAAGTGTAGATTTTGTTCTATTATATACGGTACATGTACGCGGAGACGAGTGAATTGGTTGAAAGATGGATACCTTGGACAATATCGAAAGCGACTTGTGGCTTGAGATTTACGTCAAGTTAAGTACCTGCAACAGCGAAAATTGTGACGCTCGAACTTGAGAATGAAGAGAGAGAGAGAGAGAGAGAGTGTATAGAAAAAGCAACTCAGCTGTAGACTTTCTGCTGGGGTAGCTTCTTTTTTACTTCCGCTTTTTTTCGTGATGTAACGTTTAATCGACTTCCTTACGATGATGACTCTTGTAAATATACTTATACACTTGTCTATTATGATAATTGATTTATTTGTTTGGCCAAATAATAGACATGACGCGTCGTTTTCTTAATAATATACGTGAACTCGCGATAGTTTATATATTTAATATGTTTATACGCGTTACATCACGATATGAGGCTAGTAATTTAGCTACATTATTTTTATCGACTGATCATGAAAACGCATCAATTATTCAATCCTGCATACTATTGCATTGCTTTGATTTTTTTCTTGTACGTATATTATACGTGGATTGATTAACTCGTACAGGCTGATTGAAATCTAGAACCGTTGCATCACGGGGACATGATGCATGATACTCTCTATACATATATGTATATAGTACCCTTTCGAGTAATTTACGGATTAGCTTTGCGGTTTGTGTGCGCATGTATATATTTATAACAAGGCGTATTAAATCTCTCGCGTAACGCTAACAATCTTTTTTCTGAATAGCGAAAATTCTCGAGGATATGAAAATCAATTCGATTCAATGCCATAGTAAAATAGAATTTATAACTTCATAAAAGTCTCTACCTTTGTCCGCAATCCACTGATATTGTATCTGTGCGTACAAATTCGGTCATAAAATAATAAATAATCGATCACTGCTCGAGCTAAATCGGAGCGGAAAATTTATTCGAGTGTGCAAGCTTCGAATAATTCGCACACGAGACGGACGTCTCTGAGTCAATAGCTCAATCGACGGGGTTAAAGCTCTCCCTGCTGTTTATGGTTTCGTATGATTGCTCTCGTTTAAAAGAGAACAGAAAGAGTCAAGAGGCTGCAGCTACTCGGCTTCTCTCTACGTCAGCAACACGTGTGTTAATGAAAATTTATAACACCGTTCAAATAAATTGATTACCACGATGCATAGATGTGCTCCCCTGCGGCTCAAGTTTCCATCGCGTTGATTATTATTATTATTATATATATACGTATATTAGCTTTGAGATTAAAAAGCCGAGAGATCTTTTCATCGAGTTCGAGAATAAACAGCGATGAGGAGTATCATTATCGATAGAGGAAAGATTTGTCTACATATAGCGTTGTGAAGTGGTCAGGTGAATATCAGGTGATAGAACGATCATCGAGCGACGACGGCGTGATGTGAATATTTTGTTTACAAACGTTTACTGCCATATTTAGCAGTTCAGAGATTCAGAAATTTGTTTATAATTTGGATGTAAAAATATCTCGGAAAATATATACCATGAACGTATTATAGAGATATAAAAGGTTTCTCTTCAATGATTAGCGCTACAACGAGTCGGTTTCGATTTTTTTTTACTATAGAATATCCTTCGACCTTCGATACGCAATTAAATTATCCACGATTGCGTAAAGTTTCGAATAATTATGTACGTTACGTGGACTGTAACATTTTCGCAAAGTCGTTAAGCTTATGCGAGTGTCATGCATTGAGAAACTTTTTTTCCCTCGTAGAAATTACAACTCTAGTTAAGTAGAAAATAAAATGGGATTGACCTCGGGCTGCTTATCGATAAAAGAATTTAAAATCATTATACAATTCATAGGTTTTCATTACTAACACTCTACGAATGATTATACACTGACGATCAGTCGAGATTAAAAATTGAACTGTACGTAAGCTGAAGAATTATAACACATTATTCTTTTACAATTCTTCCGTTATATTATGAATTGAAAGATATTATCTTTTCATGAGTTACCTCTAAACGTAGTACACGCATATATTTATATTATACATATATATATATACTATATTTCTTTATATCGTCGACATAAAGTCGAAGGCAACGTTCACTTTCTCATCTGGCAATGTAAAAATACTTTTAATATTTATTAATAAATCATCGATATTCCTAGTAGTAAACATCGAAGTGATATTTAATCAGAAACCGAGTAAAATTGCGCAAGCTCCAGCAGCATACTCTTGTCTTTTGGGCTTATTGTGCAACAACATCTTCGTGTAGGCATTCTATCGCGACAGACCCGAGAATCTCTTTGTGCGAATGTATATGTGAGTGTGAAAAAAACTATCCGGCTCACACCGGATAGCTCGAGAAAGCCGAGATCCACGACAGCCCTGCTATCATCTAACTCTCGAGGAAATACGAGTATATCGATTTTGCCGTTGGGAAGACTTTCGGCTTGAATTTATCGAGAGCGTATGGATTCTCTTTCAATGTCGAAATAGCACAAAGCTTTAATTATACCTATATGATAACCCGGCGAGGCGTGCTAGGAAAAATATTGCTAGGAAAAATATTGCTCGAAAAAAGGCAGTACACGTCCGAACGAAGTCACAACTGCGTTGGGCATTTAGCAATTGGGCTAAGATTCAGGAACGTCGTCCTTAGTTCGTGTATTGAAACAATGAAAGCATAGGCAGTTTCAACTGGAATCATTTATTCCATCGCTTTATGTGTATACAAAACCGAGCTTTCGTCGAAATCATCTATTCGCTAAACGACTCAAATATTTATCTTATTAAAACTTGTCTGCTTCGTGCAATGTCATAGAGCAGTGTGTAAAAAGATCGAGGGTCTAAACACTATTTGTCTAGGAACGAAACAAAAATTACATAAATGCACTCGGTATCTTTATGCAGTATTGGCCTTCAACTCGAGTCAGAACTCCAGCGCGTGCGCCCTATTGAACTTGAACTACTTGGAAGCACGATATCTTTGAAGCTCGGGCAATTGTGTCATAAAAAAGAATGTGGTGTACAGCAGGCATTGAAAAGACTTATTTTTGGTTTCTTAAAACGTGACGGAGGAGGCGTTTGTTTAGTACAACAACGGGAAATGGAATTCATTATGACGACAGATCGGCGTCTTTATTTATCTGGTTTGAAGTACGCCGGCGATAGTAGACAAGTTTTGTTCAATCCATCGATTGGAAAAAACTTCTACTCCAGTTTCATTCGTTTTTTCGTTTAGTTGCACGCAGTGATACTTTAAAAAAAAAATATATATATATATACACAATATACATATATCTACGGCTAGTCGGAATCAACAAATGAGAATCAAAGCTTCGATGGTTAAATTTGGCTCGCAACGTGTAGCTCGAAATCATCGCACCTACCTGATTTTTTATACGTACACATTGTACAGACGTTATAGTTGTACGGTCCGGTAAAGTTTCAAATGCGCAATGGAGGATATCCATTACAAGCTCACCTTAACCCGCAAGCTCGTCCACTTAAATAACCGGCTGCGCAATGTTAGATCAACGCCGATCGCCCCTGTATATAAATATCTATTATTTTCAATAATATTTTAATGAATAATAATTTTAATAAATAAAAGTAATGATGTGAACAATTTTTTGATTACAGTATATGGACATTGGTGAAGACATCGGCGTTCCAGATGACTTTACAAACAGCGAAATGGTCTCGGGAATGTGGTGGCGGCATCTACTCGCTGGTGGTGTTGCCGGAGCAGTATCGCGTACCTGCACGGCACCGCTCGACCGTATCAAGGTCTACCTTCAGGTTAGTTGTTTTTTATTAGTGCGATATTGTTCTACTTTTAATTATCAGGTTATGAACGCGTATGTAGGTTAAGAGCTTTCGATATGTATACATTGGAGTTGTTTAAAATTTTACGAAAAATATTGCTCTCGTTAACAAAGTCGTATCGCAAGAGATTTATTTAAGCTTTTCTAGGAGGTAATTTTGCCGTCATTTGCGTCTAATGAGTATTACATCGACGCGATGTCGAAAGGAGAATTAGTTTAGTAATTCTAAGTAATTGACACTTCCGCGTAGACGTTAGAAGGAATAAATAAATAAATTGTTAAAATTTACGCAGGTACACGGTTCACGATCCTGTAACATTATGAGCTGCGGCAGATACATGTTTCGCGAGGGTGGCGTCAAGAGTTACTGGCGAGGCAACGGAATCAATGTACTTAAGATCGGACCCGAGACAGCGCTCAAGTTTATGGCCTACGAACAAGTGAAACGATACATTAAGGGTCAGGATAACCGGGAGTTAAGCATCTACGAGAGGTTCGTCGCGGGTTCGATCGCCGGCGGTGTCAGTCAAACCTCTATCTATCCCCTCGAGGTAAGTCTAGAAGCGATTCATTTCGTTATTCTGCAGTCTTTTTTGTAACTCAACTTTATTGACAAATCTGAACGATGACCGTGATGCAGGTGCTGAAAACGCGATTGGCCTTGAGGAAAACGGGAGAGTTCAAAGGCATATTTGATGCGGCGCAGAAGATATACCATCAAGCAGGCTTGAAAAGTTTTTACAGAGGCTACATTCCAAACCTCATTGGAATCCTGCCGTATGCAGGAATCGATTTGGCTGTGTACGAGGTTGGTATTTCATCCTAAACTATGTATACATAAACTAAAAATTCGACGAATGTATCCGTGTAAAATAAATAATTATACGATTGAGCATTTTTTTAGACGCTGAAAAACAATTATATACGAACTCACGCGAAGGACGAGACGCCGGCGATCTGGCTACTGATTCTTTGTGGTACGGTGTCGAGCACCGCGGGCCAGGTTTGCTCGTATCCATTGGCTCTAGTCAGGACGCGGCTACAGGCTCAAGTTGGTCCAGTCAGTGGACCCATGAGTATGGTTGGCATATTCTCGGATATCTTCAATAGAGAAGGTGTTCGGGGTCTCTATAGAGGTCTTACGCCGAATTTCCTTAAGGTACGATTGAACATTGCACAGCTTTGTTTTTCTCTATGCAATCGTTCAGTTACAATTTTATTGACGATATATTGTATTCGTTTATAGGTTGCGCCAGCAGTATCAACGAGTTACGTCGTATACGAATATGTTCGATCTGCACTGGGAGTGAACATGACGTGATGAAGATATTGTCTAGGATCTATAATTTTTATTAAATTATTCTGTAATTTTACGATAGGAACCTACAGTAATAATGCAAAAGAAAATACGTATATCAAATTTCAACAACGCGGACACGCAGTCAATCGCGAACGCTGCGCGATGCAAGTCCAGATCTTTAGTTATTATACGAACGATAATTGCGTTTTTGCGGCGCGTCTCTCCTCTTCCTAATTAATGCTAATTAACTCTATTTGTTGTTAAACGAAGTATAAGATAACTTTCTCGAGCCTTTGCGACTTCTTATAACCGATTTAGGTACTATATATTTTTGCAGAGAGCGTACAGAAGAATCATTCTGACTATGACGAAAAAAGTTTGTTCAAAAAGAAAGGGAGAAAGAGAGAGAGAGAGAGAGAGAGAGAGAGAGAGAGAGAGAGAAGAGAGAACGAAAATGTGTGTGTAATTTATGAAAGTAAAGCGCAAATTTAGATATCAATTGATTGTCTTTTGGGGTAGCTGGGAAAGTCTCCTCTGCGTCCTCTATATTATCGTTCGATTTTTAAAGATTTTCATTCATTTAGTATTTTCTTTTACTGTGCAATTTGTCCATTGTTTTCTTATTTTAAAGAACCAAATCGGACGTTAAGTTTTGAACGTGTACGCACGAATTTAGTGCGCGTGCTTCGAATGCTTTATTGAACTGCACTTTTGTTCCTAGCTATTCCAAAGGAGCGTGGCAAAAAGGAAGTTCGAACGAAAAGCGAGAGAGTAGTAGTTCAAAGTAAATCCCGTACAGCAGGCTTGGAAGGGATCGACTGATTTTTTTCTCGACGGTCGATAACGTTATAAGTAGTACGATCGAGTTATACTTACACTGTGATAAGTATGATTATAAGAATTAAACAAAAGTAATGCAAACAATTGGCGTACAATTCAACAATCGATGTCTTTTTCGCGAATATCGAAGGTATACTACTCAGTTAAAGCATCTGTTTTTGAATCGTATGCAGATTTAATTAATTAAGGAAGTTCTTTAGCCTCGTCATAGTCCAAAAGAAAGAACAATTAAAGAAATACTGACCGTTTTAAAGGTCATACAAGAAATGAATATCTGATCGCGTTTAATGCGCTCGATAATGCAACGCCATTCATTCCTTAGTTGAAAGAGAGGAAAATCTTGTAAACCAAGTTCTTGTACATTTTAGCTAGAAAAATATTTATGTAAAACACGCGTCTTCGAATCTCGCATGTTTAGCCTTCTCGTCGATATAAAAAAGTGCGAAGCACCGATCCGCGTAAAAGCCATCGCAAATTTTTGTGACTCTATACAAACTTATGCAAAGTTTCGGTACTGGTGATTGTACTGTAAAATGGCTACAAAGAAAATTCTTTGAGGTGTTTGTTAATTATTATAATGATGATGAGAAAAAAGGTGAAGACTCGTTATATTATCAATTAGTTATACAAACTTGAAATAATGCATAAAACAAATAATAAACTTTGATTGAAAAAGTGTCTGAAATCAAAAAGACAAAGATGTAACATTTCAGTATATTGCAGACAATTTTAGCTTGCAGGACTGAGAAGTTATTATACATGACTTTAAATGAATTACAGCGAAGCGAGTCGATGACTTTTTCTAGTTCTTTTTTATGGCTCTGTGTCTGAATGTATATTAATAGTTTTTTTCTATGAATAAATGTAATTTATTGACTCATCCACAAATATTTGATTTGCACCTATCATTATTCACTCTCCTCCCTATATCCACAAAAAAAAATAATTAAAAAAAATATTCATAAGCAATTTATGTTTATTGCTAAGCATAATTTGTTTTAGTAATTTACACAAGCTTTATAAATTCATTACCTTTTATTACTTCATGTAATAAATGTATACATAAATTTGGTGAAGAATTTACAATTCGATATTTTAGTATGTTTTAGAATTAATGTATCTTTCTTTAGGTTATTTAATATCATTTGTCTTGATTCAGTCTCATCGGTAAATATTAAAAACGAACAATAAATATTTAAACGAAATTTATTAAAAAAAAAGAGCATAACAATGGTTGAGTTTAAGAAATATTTATAGGTAAGATAAGAAATTAATTCACTTTCATAGTTCGTATTTTGTTTGTGTATTTACAAGCGACAATCATATGCGATACAGAATTTGTAATGGTTTGACCATAATAAATAGATCTATAAGTAAATTTGTCATAATAACAATAATAAATATCCTGTAAAGTTCGATCATATTCATGCTTAAAGCTTTATGTTTTCATATACGAAGCCTCCAATCCACTTAAAGCTGAAGTAACAAATAAAATTTTTGCGCAAAAGCGCTCTTTTGATATAATTAAGTACTTTTTTTGAAAAAATAATAGTTAGGCCGTTAAACAGATAATATATCGCGCGGGTGAAAACGCCGCACTTTCCTTTTTAATCAGCAGCTATTTATTTAACAGTTTTTTATATATTAATTGCCTAGCTATCTTCAATTCTTTTTTATCTATAATATCATACAAAAATTATCGTTTACATAATAAATGTATAAAGTCAGCAGCCCAACGAGTGTAATAGAATAAGTGACAAAGTGGAATGTATTATTACACAGTGTATTTTTGTGGGTAAACTATAAGCCTCCTGCAGCATCTTTATCTAAAATCCAGTAGAGAGTACCATTAGTTGGTTGTACTCGAGTAGCTGGCAAATTTTCTTTGTCTTTTAATACACGCTGGAAAAACAAAGCATTCATTATTTCAAGGTAAAAGACATTTTTCAAAGACACCTTCATTGATGATTCTGAATAAATAATAAACAACTCAATGCATAAAATTCTTGGATTCACAATTACTTTAAAAAAAAAATAATAACCAAACTATTGTTGAAGTCATAAAAAGTTAATGCATACTAACTTTGACCATTTCCTTTTTTTTAGCTCCAGTCGCAACAAAAATGCAAGTCTTTGCATTGTTGATGACTGGGAATGTCAAGGTGATCCTTGATGACGGTGGTTTGGGAGAGTCATTTATTGGACACACCCATAAACTTGTTTCTTCTAATAATCGATGATTAGGAAACAATGAACAGGTATGACCATCTGGTCCCATTCCAAGTAGTAGAAGATCAAATCTTGGTACACTATCTGGAGGAAAATACACTGACATTTTCTTAATGTAGTCTTTTGCTGCTTCTTCAGCTGAAAAATAAATTTATTATTTGAAACAAAATATTACGCATACTCCAAGCAATAGATGGTAAATAATGAGCTTTTCAATACCGGAAACATCAGGATTAATTTTGATAAACTGATCCTCAGTAATAGGAATCAATCCAATCAACTGGCTGTAGTGTCCAAACGTAGACTCATCGTCTCTAAAGGGCACTATCCTCTCGTCACAAAAGAAGAATCTCCACTTACTCCAATCGGTGCTGATAATAGGAAGACCCTCGAGTAGGAACTTCACATACGATCCACCTACATACCCAGCAGAGAAACAAAATACTCCATGATAAACACACTGTCAACCAATGGTAAATAGTAAAAAAAACAGATCAGTATAAAACCAAGAGTCAAGATTAAAATCAATGTAGCTAATTATTCGATTATATTGCATCATCCAGTACACAGATACACAGATGCTAAACTACATATAAAAGAGAAACAAATTTAACCTAAAAGAACGCCTCGAACCGCCATAATTGTAGCTCATAATTAGAATGAAAAAAATTCCTCGAGAAGTATCAACAGCATCAGCAGGTTACTTTGGTTACAAGCGCCTTATCAAAAGAAATAATGTAACAGATTTACGATACAAAACAATACACCACTAACCGGATAGGCCAATTTTGAAGATATCCTCGCTATCGATAGCCTTGTTCGCGCATTTCTCGATGAGATCCGCGAGTTGGTGGATGACGCCAACAGAGTCAGGTTCGATGAGTATCTTCGCATCCATGTCTTCGTCAATCGGTTATAGGAACAACGCGAAGACGATGAGCCACCGGGTTTTTAATGACAACGTATACTAGATGCGGCGAACGGTACGGCCGAGCGTCGAATGATCCCTGCTTTTTTTTCAACGAACTGCTGATCAGCTCTCGCATACACATATACTCCCCCCTCTTGCTCACTCTCTCTCTCTCTCTCTTGCTGTCTTGCCTCTTGCTCTGTTGCTCCGTTGCTCCGTAGCTCCGCACACTTATTTCGGAAATTCGAATCGACAGTAGCGCCAAACGTTCTGCGGAATAAAGGGGAACTACAGAAAATATATATTTATCTTATCTATAGACATATATAACGTTGTTGTTTTAACGAAACATCCGATTAAATTTTGTTAATTTTTTGTTTCTCAGCTAAATGCTCGTTATGACTCGTTTCACTCTAGTTTTTCGAATTTTTTTTATCACTTCGCATGAATTGGCTGAATTTCTCGTACGGTTAAATTATTGCTCTGAGCTTTATGAAAGCTCAACCATGTGCCGAAGTGTGCTCTGACGGTACCTGGATAAATCGCTACGCCCTATAAAATAAAAATTTGATTTTCTAGTTTTATTTTAATATCCCCCAAACATATGAGTAAATTTATTATTGTCAATGTGGAGCACCAGAAACGTGAATTCTTGCGTGTTGCACGACATCGTATTTGGTTCGAACGCTTTTTTACAAATTCCGTATATCCAAGCTTTTATGGTTTAATTTTATTAATTTTTTATTTCAAGAAATAAATATTTAGTACAATAGTTTAATTTTTTCTGTTTTTTTTTTAATTCCTTTATGTTTCAATCTGTAAATTATTATATATAACAGTGATAAAATTATTAATAGCTGTTCTAACAAATTCAACAACAGCATGTGTATATGCAGCGACTCTTAAAGTTTTTTTTTCATTGATTCAAATCTCATGTGGATTAGTAAAATACTTATTTATTGTATAGACTCCATCGCGAAAACCTGTAGAAAATTAATACTGTTTCAAAATTTGGCAAATAATAATCATTTGATCAGTATATTGATGGAAATTGAAATATGTGAAATGCTAATCCATAATTTAATTTTTTTTTCAATATTTGCCATTTTTAGTAATTTTATCGTGATTTTTGAGATTCAGTAAATATACAATGAATCGTAAATATTGTAATTAAATTTTCTATTCGCTTTATCGAGATTTGAAAAAACGAGCTTTCGCGACTCGAGCGCCTCTGCACGACCAATCATCGAACTACAAGGTTTGAAATCATTTAAAGTTTAAAGGCGAACGATAGAGTTCTTATTTAATACTTAAACGGAGCTCGGTTTTGTTTGTAAAAAATCGCGTGATTGTAGATACGAAGGAGAAAATATAAAACACATTAGACGATACTTAATTTGATAAAACCCGGGATATTACCTATAGCAGGAGTTCATTTTAGCTATTGAATGAACAGCAGTCGGTAAGCGCTTTAAATGTCAACACTTCACGTCCTCAGAAGCTATTAAAAATAATTAAAAATATTTTGGGGAAAGTTTTTAACGATTTTAATGTTTAGCCTAAATTAAGTTTCGATTACGATAAGGCAACGATAAGGCAACGTTATGGTATTGATTATTATTCGATGAAAGTAGTATATGTGTAAAAATACATAAAATGTTAGTTTGTTCAATCTATGACAATAATTTTGAACCAAATAATAAATTTGTTTATTTACTCTCAATCAAGTAGTACATTGTAATCTTCGAAAAACTGAAGTTTCAATAAGTTCTTCTCTTTGCGTTGATAAGAAATGATGCTCAGAAACTCGGACGAAAATACGTTGCATATATTAAAGAGTTTAACTGATGATGCACTTACCTTTGTTTTGGTGCAAAAATTCTTTCTGTGAAGTAAAGTGAATGGAGAAAAAATTTAATTTCAATTTTTACAGTAAATAAATATTCCAAATGAAATAGCTCAATCGATTGCTTACCGCACACTCGACAACAGCTTTGACGTCGGGTAAGCGATCTTTGCAGACTTGGGCAGCTTCTGCTAGACATTTACGCGTTGCCCACTTGATAAACTTTCGCAAAATATTGATAATCTTGTCCAGATCCTAGAAATTTTATTAATACAATTACTATAAATTTACAATTACTATTATACATTCCGACGATCGATGTTTAATGATTTTTGTTTTGAATTTTTGTGAATAATTTAATTAAAGTATAAATCGACTGTAGACTAATAAGTAGGTCTCATCGTTATTCGCAGTGTTTGGTCCAAATGTCATTAACAATTTCTTTCTAGTTATTTATAGCGCGAAATGAAAAATAAGCACCAGTGCAGAGTAAGTCTTAACGAACGCAATCCCATCTAATTTGGACGTAATTGATTAAAAAGCTCCGTCGCTAATTGGCACCGTAAGGAGACGTAAATACAGCGACGCGAAACAAAAAATTTCAAATTTCTGAAGAGAATGATTTTAAATGAAAAAATGTACTGTATAGGACATGAAAGTATATTCTGTATTTGAAAATTAAATATTTGCAAAACTTACAGGTACTCGATCGGTCTCATCATCCGATTCTTCCACGTCGTTGGCTACGACAACTGCGACAAAAAGCGCAATTGCCAAGAAAATGAAGAATTTGTAAGAGAACATTTTTATTTCTTAATTTATTTCGAGGAGAAAGTTTAAACAAGACTGGTGGTTCAACCAATCGACGATGACCACCGTTGCAGTCTACGCGTATTTATATACAGCTCCCATTCCTGGATAGATATCGGATGGCATTAATCTGTTCGATTAGGCATCGATCTCGTAATCATTTTATTTTTCTGGCGATACCATCATCTTCAAAAGTCTAAGATCTACAGATGATCCTTGCGAATAACTTGATAGGATTTTATACATTCTAGTTTTTTTGACTAAGGAAACACTTTGTACGTAAATCAATTTATAATACTTTTTGATTATTTTAGGTCGTAATTTTTTCATTTTTCTTCAATATTTTTGGAGCTGAAAATTTATGTATAAAATCTTGACATCGAAAAAACTGTAAATATTCGGTTTCCATAAGATTGCCAAGAATATTATTGCGATGGCCGATTCGCTTTTGACGATTCTTTTACTATGTTACGCATTGCCGATTACGTCTATTTGTAATTCAAAACAAATATTGCTTATCTATTTTGCGTATCGAGGTCGTTTGCAAATCTTTTATAAATTTTTCGAAGATTAATTCAATCGCAGAGATTGAATTAATCAGTTAGATACCTTTTGCTGATACTATTGTCAACGCAAATGTACATTGATCTTTGCCAATCGAATATTTATTTTAAAGGAAGGTCCAACTAAAGGTTGTGACTAGAATTCATATTCCATACTTAATTTTGTGGACGTAATATATTTTGTGTGCAATATGAACCAAAGAATGAAATCCGGTTAGTCAACCTACCAGCAATATTTTATTTTACATTAATAAAGTTGACAAACATTATATTAGAAAGTATTTTTTATGTAAACAAAGATTCGAATTAAAGTTAATGTGTTGAAAAAATGAATTTGTCACTATGTATATATCAGAAATACCTTATTAAGCGGATCAACGATTAAACGCTATATGGATGAGTCTGTAGTTCTTAAGTTTCTCCAAATTACGAGCTGTCCAACATGTTTTTCTGAATCTATATCAATTTAATTTAACTATACTTGCATAGCAATTGTTAAGAGCAGCTTTGTACGCGTATTTTCATTGCAAACAATTTGTTTAAACATTAACTTGAATGAAAGGATAAGGACACTTTTGTGAAAAACAATGTGAACAATTTTGTGTTAAGGATATTTGATGAAGATGCTCTATAAAAAAAGCAAATTTTAAAATATTCTATTATTTATATAAATATAATTTAAGTGCAGCTATTCCCGCATTGAAAATAATATTACAATTCTTATACAGTTGGCACATTATTATTGTATAAAATTGTATTTACCTTTATGCTTGCTATTATACAGTAACAGTAGCAAACGTTTAAAATGGCATTAGGTAAAAATAGTAATATAATATACGCATGTATAAATATATTTGTTGCAATTTTTTTACTAAATTGTATAACAAAATAATAGTAATAAAAATATAGACCAACGCAGGTATCGTGTTATTCCATCAAATTGCAATTGTTATTTTAATTGTGAAAATTTCTCAGTAATGCAAAAAAGGAACATGCACTCTTCACCATCTAGAAGTTTAAATGAGAATGAAAATGGACACATGAGTAATAAGAAAGATAAAACGTTATATGAAACATTCATCTTCTTCAACGAATAAACGATATAAATGAATCGTGATACCCACCGATCCGAATGTTGCGATGGACAGATTGATGATTCCACCAGCTTTAAGTTGTATCGGTTTCTGAGATCTCATCATGATGAAGTACAGTATTCCATTGATTTTCTCTCGGTACATCGATTTTTGCGGTTGCAAACTCGCAAAGTACGCGGCTTTAGCAATGGCTTCGCTCTAGTTTTCAAATTATTAATCAAAAATTGAAAATCAAATTCTCGTAAGAAGTAAAATAAGAATAGAGTTTGCTATTACTTCCATGATGAGGAATTCAGGGGCCCATTGGCAGGTGAAGAATTGAAAAGTATTGAGAACCAATATCGCAGCAAATTTGAATTTGTTCTCGTCATTCTGTATGCGATCGAGAATTCTTATATATGAATAAACAACTCGAATAGTTTACACACGAGAAAAAGAAAACAAAACGTATAAAAGTAAATATAACTCTAGTCTTAAAGTAGTGAAAAAGTGCATTATTCTCGATAGTGAAATGATTTTTACAACTAAATGAGCAAACTGATTGCTACTCAGAACAGATCATATTTCTTCTTTAATTACCCTCCAATTTTTGGATTGATAGAAAGTTAATAATTATTTTTTAAATGTAGTCATTTTGTTATTATTTTAATCTTAAAAATTTTTTTTTCGGTTAGCTATTTTTGTAACCTTCACGATGGCATCAGTTGACCAAAGTTTTTGTGACGTATTTGGAGGTCTATATCATAAGTCGCTTGTTTATAAATATTTTTGTATAAAAAATGTAGTCAATTAATTAAAGGATATATATGTCCTCCAAAATTTCACAACCTTACATATAGTAGATATTTTTTTAAATCCCCAAAACCCATATAACATTTTGGCGCTCTCACCGGTATATAAAAATTACCAACTAGAAAATGAGAAGTATTCAAATAAGAATTATTACGAAACGAACGTCCTGAGCATAGTTTAGCAAAAAATCGCTTGATTACAAAAATTAAACATTTATAAGATAAAACATTATCGAGGGGCAGAAATATTGTACGAATAAAAAATTGGATTCGTCGCTAAATGTACTTGTGTATAAGCACTTTTTCCTTTGGTCAATTATTTTCACTTATTCAAGCAATGTATACGTGCATGATGAATGTATTAGCCAGTCTGCAATTTGACTTTTACCAATAGTCAATTTTCACTATTTAAGATATAGATTTCAATGAATTCTTTGTACTCTGCACGGTACAGTAGGCTCTCGGTTGCTTGCCAATTTTAGGGGCTATATGAGAGGAAATTTCTTGGAACTTTTCTACCGATTCAGTATATAAAAGTATATCTATATGCATGCTCGGTCCCGATAACCCTGTACTACTCTGTTGGTCCACGCACGGCCGTGGGGAGATACGCATTAGTGTGCGTAAGCGTCGGTGTGTAGGAGAATAGTTTCATCTGGCAAGCAACGTAAGGACAAGCAATCGAGCGCGCACGGTAATTACCTCAAGAAGTTTAATACCCGTAATGGATACATTGTAGATAGTGGTAAAGCAGGCGAAGAGAAAAATCGGTCTTGTCATGCGGTCGACGTCCTCGCAAAATCTATGGTCATACATAAAATCGTCTAAGTGATAAGTATAAATACAATGTTAATTTTGCATATACTCACAGCATAATCTGTTGATGAAAGTGAGCGCAATCGACAACTATTTGAAAAATAGCTTCATCCGAGACGATTTCAGACTCGTTCAACTCCCTCAATCTCAATAGACGATTCCTAAGCGATTTCAAATAACCACAAGCCATCATGATCAGGTACAACGGTACCGTCTCTATACTGCCAATGATGAAGCCAATCGACATACAAACAACGGCCTGCATCGCGTAGATGCTGCTGAACATCGGATCTTCTTGGACGTCCTTGTAATGTCTGAACGGTAACATCCTTCTCTCGGTACCGTTTACTTCTAAAGGTGGCAGTTTGACGAAGTAAGCTGTGCTAATGAATAACAACGCTACCAACAACGAATTCCCGACCATAAAATGGCGGAAATAGTGAGCTTTCCGTTCAAATTGCCGCACGACCAAGTCCTCACCAGATTTAATGCTGCTATTCCAGAGATTCTTACAAGTCTCAACGAGATTAATAATTTCTGTACGTTTGAAGCAAATGACGATGTAACGAAGTACAACCGACTCAACAACCATCTGTTCACACACGTAGTCGATCTCCAATTCACGACGTAAAAACATGTTGCATCCATAGCCTGTCCACATACCATTGTAGATGAAAACGATTATGTGGTTGCACATTCTTATAAAACCTCTGAAGCGGTAGAAAAAGCTTGTTTTATCAAATGGGAGAAACGCGGCCAATCGTAAGAACAATAGATGCGAGGCTGAGATCGATGCAAAGCTGTAACTAAATTTTGACGTTTTTGATTTGTCCTTTAACATTATCGTTGATACTCTTGCTGCTTGCGATTAGGTACTAATTCACTCGCTCTCTTTTCTCACTAATTTTTCTTTCACGAGCTGCAGTTCTCAGCTTCTGTTATTTTCATTGCACGGAATATTTTATATACTTTAAAGCGAGCAAAAATATTCTATAGCCGCTCTCAAGCGAGTATGTCCGATAATGTCCGAGTGCATATTAATCAGCGCCGCAAAGGTTCTGATGTAGTTTTTAAGACTGGATTTTATATTTTACGAGGGGTACGACGTTATTCTTGGTTTGTCAATTCAGAACTACTGTATACTATTACTATATTTTTCTTTACGCTTGAATTTCCGCGTTTAATCGAGACATAGCGACTGCTTGATAATTAATTCTCTACTTAAGCCGTACGGGTTTTCAAACATTTAATGTCTTGTTTTGGTGGCTCTACAAAACTGCAAAAAACGTATATCGTTAAGGAACACGTCAGCGAAACTTAAAATAAATGTATGTCAATTATTAATCGACGACTCTAAGAATAGTTGCTGCTTGTCTGTGCTGTTAATATTTTTTGCAGATCTACGTAGCTGTGTAACTTCTTCACTGGTGATCAATAAACGAGAATCTCGTTGAGTGTCTCTACGGACATTATCAGTCGCGTCTCGGAGTTACTCGGAACGAGACTGACGTACGTTGCATACACTGCTCCTCGATACATCTTCTTATTGCTAAACGATACAATTTCTGATAATTCAAAACTAAATATCATACATCTTTGTAACATAGTAATAGAATGTCTAGTTAAAAAAATTAAAATTACTGGACAACATTTAATGATGCAATTGGTCACGTGGACCAGATGATGGAAAATATTGCAAGGAGGTATTTCAATACATTAATTACTCTCGTTACTCTGGAATTGATCTGGAAGAGGTGTACAAATATTTGCTCTTTACTTTACAGGATTACGAATATAGCAAGTATTTCGATAGTTTTCTATAAAATAAATTACACATGCAAAAGTTTAATCGCACATTTATGTTATTATAATCCCAGGAGTAATAATGATGTAAAAAAGTATTAAAGCCATTTACTTCTTTTATTTAAATTAAGTATCTTATCCAATGTACGCGACTCTGATATACAAGTTATACAAGATGATATATAGTTATACAAGAAACTTTCAAAAAGTTCTTTGAATCAAAATCTCGAGATTCGCAAATGGTCCTAAGTAAATGCAGTAGTTTTTAAAGTAGATATTATCTATACCAACGGGAATTAAAATTTCAAGTAGATTACTTTTAAACTTTATTTATACAATGATAAGTGTTTTGAATAATAATTTAACTATTAATAATTTTGTTCATTTGAAAACAGTATACCACGACCTTTCGTAAATTTTAAAAATGTTAAACTCATTAAAAATGTGCACAATGAGTGTGCCTGCATCAGATGATTATCTGCTGTATCTTTAAGCCGTATACTTCATTCTATAATATTGTTACATGTCTAAAAATGTGTTTATCATTTGGATTTTATCATCGTCATCTACTCTAATCTACAGATTTATGAATTTTCTAGTGTAATAGTTTACGCGCGCTATCGTTACATTTAAATAACATTAATATTATTTAGTTTCTTTTTTTCTTCTACGTCGCATTTTAAGGCAGCCTTAAGCGCCTTAGTTCTGTGCTGCAAGAGTGATCGAAAGGTGCCTCTACCATCGATATGACAGTTGTATCCCGCCCCAGCCCCTTGTCGGTCTTAGAATCAACCGTGTATCAGAGGTCTCTGCTCCTCGGCCGACTGTCCTGTTTCCTATATTTATATAAGTATATTTCTTTCCAAGAATTACTTTTGTGGTCGTCATATCTGTCCTAACGTTCAGTCTGAAGGCCATCTTCGCTGCTTCACTGATGTTAGCGAGGTGTATGAGTTTTACCTCGACCAGTCGACCCAGAACCTTTGTTGGAATGGTGCGTTTTGATCCTCTGGCTCCCCTTAGTAGAAGTCCTTTTAGCCTTTCCAATATCTTTCGCGCCTGATCAACCCTTGAATTTCCTCTGAAAAGAATTTCCGTTGGATTAAATGAAACAAGTCCTATTTTGCGTGGGTTAGTTCGAGAGTTGATAACTCCAAGTCAACGGGCAAGAAAATTCTTTCTAGACAGTGTACTAAGATGTCGTCATCTGAGAAGTTACCATTTTCCTATCATATCTCTGTAGGGGTGAATTCAATTAATCTAGTGTCTTTGCAGTATCATTTTTGACCGGTCCACTAATGATTGAAGTGCACGAGTTCTTGCATACTCATACCTCGAGACGTGCAATCGGCAGGATATTGTCGTTCAACGGGACATGGCGCCATTCTGCACACGGAAAGATGGAGGAGATCTCGTTGACACGGTTTGCTACGAATGTCAGCCCTCTGAATAGGTGGCCTTGAATCCACTCGAGCAATACCATGGAATCACTCCAGAAATCAATTGACTTGGGTAACTAAACCACATAACAGAAAGGAAATACCCCAGCTGCTCATGTTCTCGCATGAAAGAAGAATAGGCATTTTGTAGCTCAGGATGTTGCGTTCAACTTTTTCCGACCGAAGCAGACAAGAGACAGGAATGTCTCGAGAGTCCGGAAATTTCTCTTACCTAGATACAGGAAGTTGGACTAAATATTTTTTAAATAATTTTGTACGTAGTCCAGAAGTGTTCACAGTATTCTTCCTCTGGAATGTATTTATGTGGCGATGGTATTTCTTTTATTTTCAAAAACTTGCGATGTACTTTGGAAAACGAATCATGAAGCAAGGCTGTGATTGACGTCGTAAAAGTGTACTTAATGCTGGAGTCAACCTCTGCACCCAATATAATTTCGATTGCTCCGGGCTCACCTAAAGTTGGATCTGCCAAACATAGAGTCTTGAGGTGTGGTCAGTGTTGGGCCGAAATATTTCGCGGAGGTAAGAGGCAAGTAAGTTCAAGCACGATTAGCGCAGTGCAAGTACGCTGGAAGGCAATGTCCGTCGAAAAGCGAATTGATAACGAGAGTCCTGACTTACAGTGCTAGGAAAACTGACCACTGCATTATACGGCGAGTGCGGTTTAACAGGGTTTGAACCTGAAACTGTAGCATTGTGAGCCAATGACGGCAACGGTGATTGCGATTTTTTCTACGATTTAGTAGAGTCGCGATAATGGATTACGAACGATTGTCCTTTTTATAAGATCTGAATAGAGAGAATCAATCCGCGATTCGATGAACGGAATGAGATCGAAATATTTGTAAAAATCGTCTTTAGACTCTTGGGACATTCTTCAAGTCTCTTTGGTGTGATCGTCTAATTTATGTAAGACGCAGTGAACTAACCAATGATTATGATGATCGATCTGATGTTCTGTAAGAGAGTTCAGAAGCGTGTTTTCATACCTCCTTTTTATAGTTTTTCAGTGTAGCGCTTATATCAATATTTACGCTGAAAGAATCAGAGCCACCTTCGGACGCGCCGACTAGTGTTGTACTAGCTTAATGTTTCAATCCACAATCCGAGACAAATATGTCAATATTGATCTTCTAAAATAAAGTGTGTAGCATTAATAACAATAACAATTTCAGTAATAATAATTAATGAAAATGATATATACTCGATCTCTTATAGGAGCTGCTCTGCGTTTCTACGTCGAAGGGTATGCTATTATATAAGTGGCACTAAGATTGTTGAATTGTTATTTGTAAGAATTCGGTTCCGACGATGATCAGCACAGGCTTTGTGCCTATAGCCATTCGGTCAGTTATCTATGGTTCATTGAGAAACTGAAATATGCTTAGCATCC
Source organism: Apocrypta bakeri (assembly GCA_018906985.1). Classification (NCBI taxonomy): domain Eukaryota; kingdom Metazoa; phylum Arthropoda; class Insecta; order Hymenoptera; family Pteromalidae; genus Apocrypta; species Apocrypta bakeri. Next base: position 5,796,034 of record JACCIA010000003.1, read on the forward strand.
ATTTGTTAAAGAAATTTTTCGGTTATCCAACGATACGTAAATACAGGTAATCACGAGTTATAAGTTAATGATATAAAATTATTCATATTACTAAATTATTTTCTTACTTTTGTGCGAAAAGAGGACTTTGGGATTGTTGATAAGCTCTTGCGAGAAGTTGTGGATCTCTATACCTGGTGAGCGGATTAGTGAGGAAAATCCGTTAATCACATCCTTAACGTTGAAAGTGAGCTCCGCTGGCGGACTGTCGTGATCAACAGCAGCCAATAAATTATTTGTAATCTTGGTTGATCTTCCCTGCCAAACAGTGAACCTAGTTCAGTTAACCACTGTGGGTACCTCATCGTTAATGGGTCCAACGTTGATCCAGAGATCGTAAGGTTCGCTCCGCTTCATTCCCGCGATGACGACCATCCTTAATCTATCAATGGCTATCTCATCTCCGTTATTCTTGTAAACTATTTTTCTTGTAGCAAGATCTTCATGGGAGAACCTTATCGTGGGACTATTTTTGGCGTCGAGTAGGTTACCGTGTCTGGCCTTCTCGATGACTTTATAACCCGCGATTTTATCCGTAAAGTAACCCGTTATAGCATATATATCTGCTTCTTGAAGTAAAACGCTCTTACCCTCAAGAACAGTCAAATTCCTTGAGGCGACGTACAGCTTATCAGGGACAATGACAACGTTGACAGTAAGATTTCTCAGCCAAGTTATAGTATTGGTTACATCGATAACGAATCGATCGTGCGTTTGATTAGGTGCTGACTGTACGTAGTAAAGCCGACCCTCGTTAATGATTTTTTGTTCGAAATGCTTGACCAAGTGATTGCCAAAGTCCAAATCATCCTCATCCTGATTTAATTGTTCAGCCTCTTCGTGCGTTTGAGCCTCAAGGTAACCGTGTTTCGGCCATTCTCGCAAGTGGTATGTGATTCTATTCGGTGGTATGTCCGGGTATCCAATTTCCAAACTCTTCCGATTAATAAGAACACTCGTAGCTTCCTCTACGTAGAGTGTGCTATTGTTCATGACCATGAGAGGTTCCCAGCAGTTCTCAGGAAAGATATTATCCGAAACTGATCATGCTTGACATCTCGATATCTATAATATATCGTGAATGGTCAAGATGGCTGAACGTTTTGAATTGAACTTTGCATCTCCGCGACCAAGCAGAAGCTTCACGTAAGGTTGACCCGATTCGATTTCAAGATCCTCATTGATGAATTGATCGTCGTCGTTCACTTTAGAGTCGATACGTTCGTACTGATTACCTTGGTACTTGTACACAATCTTCTCGTCGTCGACGTCTTACTGCGAGAATCTATCGACGTTGTACGTAGGCTTATTCAGTCGAAAGATTTGGCCGTTGCTCAGTTATTTCACTCCGTAAATAATGATTGATTTTCTTTGTAGGATTATCATTATGCAAAGCTACCTTCACCTAAAAGAAGTTGATATACATGAGATCAGTCTCATCCGTAGATATAGTTACAAACTCATGGTAGAAATAAATACAATTTTGTTTTAAAACCAACCGAAAGAGTAGAATTTGTGTAGTAAACGTAGTGAACAGCAATATTTTTTTTACTATAATATAGTGGAAAAACATTGTATTAGAAAGTATTTTTTAAGAACGACCGTCACAGGAGATTACAGTTCGGTTATTGCGAAACCATGTGCAATATAGGATGCAGTTATTGATCGTTATTGTTATTAAAATTTTGCAGAATTGTGCCATTTGTAAATACCGAAAAACTACTTTTTTGACTTTATATTTATTATTTTTCATAATTTCATTTTTTCAGTATTTCCTATTCTAAATAAAAAAAATTCGTGTGTAGACCTATTATTTCAATGGGATTTGTGCTAATCTTAACCAAATTTTCTTGAGATATTCTCAAAAGAAAATTAACATGCCGTGGAGTTGCATATATAAATGAAGTGTAATAACATTGATGAATTGCTAGAAACATTTTTTGTATACCTGCGTTTCTGAATTATAATATATTGCTGACGGTACTGGTTTGATCACCATATGTTTGTATGTAAAAACTTATGATGTACTTTCTATAAATTTAACTTGACTATATATTTACACAGCAATTCTTAAGAGTCGATTTATACGCGTATTCTTATTGCAAAAAATTGATTAAACATTAATTTGAATGAAAGGACAATTTCAATAATTAAAGCTATTTGCTGAAAATGCTATATAAAAATAGCAAATTTTAAAATATTATATCATTATGTATATAATTTAACTGCAGCTATACCCGCCTTGAAAGCAATATTACGATTCTTATATAGTTGGCACATTATTATTATATAAAACTGCATTTACCTTTATGCTTGCTATTTACAGTAATAGTAGTACCAAAAGTTTAATTCGGCATTAAGCAAAAATAGGTGTATAATGTACGCATACATAAGTATAGATTTGTTGCCATTTTTTTACTAATCTATACAAAAAATTGTAGTAATAAAATTGTAGACCAACATAATATCGTGTTATTACATCAAAATACAATTGTTATTTTAATTGTTAAAACTTCTCAGTAACAGAAAACAGCAAAATGCACTCTTCACCATCTAGAAGTTTAAATGAAAATGGAAATGGAAAAATGTATAACCAAGGAAGAGAAAACACGATGTACAACATTCATATTTTTTAACGAATCGACGATACCCACCGAGCCAAATGCTGCGATGGACAGATTGATGATTCCACCAGCTTTAAGTTGTATCGGTTTCTGAGCTCTCATCATCATGAAGTACAGTATTCCATTGATTTTCTCCCGGTACATTGATTTTAGAGGTTGTAAACTCGCAAAGTACGCGGCTTCCGCTATGGATTCGCTCTAGTTTTCAAATAATTAATCAAAAATTAAAAATCAAATTCTCGTAAGAAGTAAAATAAGAATAGAGTTTGCTATTACTTCCATGATGAGGAATTCAGGGGCCCATTGGCAGGTGAAGAATCGACACAAAGTATTGATAATCAATATCGAAACAAATTTGAATTTGTTCTCATCATTCTGCATGCAATGGAGAATACATATATGTCAATGTACAACTCGTATAGTATACAATACACATAAAAAAACAATATGCATTATAAAAGTAAATGTATTCATGTACTCGCTAAATTTACAATAGTTAAAAATGCATTTTTCAGATAGTGAAATGATTTTTACATCTAAATTAGTGAACTGCAAACTACTCAATAGAGTGATAATGAAGTTAATGTTAGAAAGTAGTGAATATTCCCGTATATTTTTACAGATTTTCAATTCGCTATTTTTTAAGGAAATATTCACTATTTCAGGGGCTATGTCAGATATATCAGTAGCACACTTTTAAAATATCGATATTTATGGCTTAATCGATTGTTCACATATTCAAGACTATTCTGTCAAAATCCTAATGCCATATCTTTAGTACGTTTTAAATGACAGTCTTCGAAGTAACTGCCTCGCAGCTTAAAATTGCTCGACTTCTACTCTAAACGCGGTCTTCTCAAAATGATATTTTTCATAATTCCTGCAACCGTAGCTCAGTGGGAATTAATCCAATTCAATTTAAATTTTAATAGAGCATTCTCGAATATATTTCTTCTTCAATTACCCTCCAACTTTTGGATTGATTGAAAGTTAACAATTTATTTAAATGTTAGTCATTTTGTAATTTTTTAAAATCTGTTTTAAATTCAGGCGTCTTTTTATTTAATTAAAAATAAAAAAAATGTTTTTCTTTCAGCTAATCTTGTGACCTCCAGGGTCGATGACTTCAAAGGGGAGATATGAAGGATTCGTTATTAAACGTATGTGAGCTTATACGAATAAGCACTTTTGCCTTTGGTAAATTTTTCTCACATATTCAAGCAATATATACGTCCATGATATGGACGTATACATTACTTGATGAATATGTTAGCCAGTTTGTCAATTTGACTTTTACGGATAGTCAATTTTCACTATTTTAGATTTGGATTATAATGAATTCGTTGTACCTTGTACGGTATAGTAAGCGATCGATTGCTTGCAAACGTTTGTGGCTATAGAAGAGGGAATTTTATGGAATTGACCAGGATGCTAAGTCCCAATTACCCTATATTACTTTGTTGGCCCACGCACGACAGTTGGGAGATGCGCATTAGTGTGCGTAAGCGTCGGTGTGTAGGAGATTAATTTCATCTGACAAGCAACGTAAGGACAAGCAATCGAGCGCGCACGGTAATTACCTCAAGAAGTTTAATACCCGTAATGGATACATTGTAGGTAGTGGTTATGTAGGAGATGAGAAATATCGTTCTTGTCATTCGATCGACGTCCTCGCAAAATCTATGGTTACAAATAAAAACGTCTAAGTAATAAGTACAAATAGAAAGTTAATTTTGCATATACTCACAGCATAATCTGTTGATGAAAGTGAGCGCAATCGACAACTATTTGAAAAATAGCTTCATCCGAGACGTTTTCAGACTCGTTCAACTCCCTCAATCTCAATAGACGATTCTTAAGCGATTTCAAATAACCACAAGCCATCATGATCAGGTACAATGGTACCGTCTCTATACTGCCAATGACGAAGGCCATCCATATACAGACAATGCTCTGCATTGCGTAGACGATGCTAAACATCGGTTCTTCTTGGACGTCCTTGTAATGTCTGAACGGCAACATCCTCCTCTCGGTACCGTTTACTTCTAAAGGTGGCAGTTTGACGAAGTAAGCCACACCGATGAACAACGACGTTAGAGAAAACGAAGACCACACAATATAATTACGGAAAAAGTTAGCTTTCCGTTCGAATTGTCGCACGACCAAATCCTCACCAGATTCAACGTTGCTATTCCAGAGATTCTTACAGGTCTCAACGAGATTGATTATTTCTGTGCGTTTAAAGCAAATGACGATGTAACGAAGTACAACCAGCTCAACTATCATCTCTTCATACACGTAGTCGACTTCCAATTCACGACGTAACAGCATGCAGTATCCATAGGTTGCCCACAGACCATTGTAGATGAAAACCATTGTATGGTTGCACATTCTTATAAAACCACTAAAGCGATAGAAAAAGCTTGTTTTATCAAATGGGAGAAACGTGGCTAATCGTAAGAACAATAGATGAGAGGCTGAGATCGATGCAAAGCTGTAGTTAAATCTCGACGTTTTTGTTTTGTCTTTTAACATTATGATTTATAATCTTGATGTTTGCGACTAGGAACTACACTCTCTTTTCTCACTAATTTTTCTTTCACAAGTTGCAGTTCTCAGGTCTGTTATTTTCATTACATGGAATATTTTATATTGTTTGAGGCAAGGAAAAATATTCTACAGCCGCCCTCAAGCGAGAATGTCCGATAATGTCCGAGCGCATATTAATTAGTGCCGCGAAGGTGCTGATGTAGTTTTTAAGACTGGATTTTATATTTTACGAGGAGTACGTGGTTATGCTTGGTTTGTCGACTCAGAACTCCTGCGCGATTTTCAGTCGCTTGTAGAAAATGTTCAATAGACCGCTTCTTAATAAAGTTTACTCCTTAAAAAGTATTTTTCATCACACTTGAATTTCCGCATTTAAACGAGATATAGCAACCGCTTAACAATTAAATCCGACTGAAGCCGTACGTTTAATGTCTTGTTTTGTTAGCTCGACAACAATGCAAAAAACGTATGTCGTTAAGGAACACGTCAGCGAAACTTAAAATGAACGCATGTCCATTATTCATTCACGATTCTAAGAAGAGTTGCTGCTTGTCTGTGCTGTTAATGTTTTTTGCAGATCCACGTAGCGGTGTAACTTCTTCACGGTGATTAATAAACGAGAATCTCGTTGAGTGTCTCTACGGACATTATCAGTCGCGTCTCGGAGTTACTCGGAACGAGACTTACGTTACATTTTGTGTTTGCTAAACAATACAATTTCTGATAATTCTAAACTAAATATTATACGTTTTGGTAATGTAGCAAAAGAACGTGTAGTTGAAGAAATTAAAAATTTCTGAAAAAGATTTTACGATGCAATTAGACACGTGGACCAGATGATGGAAAATATTGCAACGAGGTATTTGAATATAATAAATACTCTTGTTATATCTGGAAAAGGTGAACAAATATTTGTTTCTTTACTTAACAGGATTAATGAATAAATCATGGATTTCGAAAGTTTGCTATAAAACAATTTACGTGCGCAAAAGTTTAATCGCACATTCAGTTTATTATAATCCCAAGAGTAATAATGATGCATACGTAGTCAACTTCGTGGTGCGCTCAGTATGGTTTTGTAATCGTAAAAGAGTTTATAGCCATTTTGCTTTTACCTGTTTTCTTTTAAATTAAGTATCTTAACCAATGTACGACTCTGATATAGTTATACAAGAAACTTTCAAAAAGTTCTTTGAATCAAAATCTCGAGATTCGCAAATGGTCCTAAGTAAATGCAGTAGCTTTTAAAGAAGAAAATATCAACGACTATTAAAATTTCAAGTATATTATCTTTGACTTTTTTTATATAATAATAATTGTTTTGAATAATAATTTTACTTCTAATAATTTTGTACATTTGAAAAATCGTATACTACGACCGTTTGTAAATTTTAAAGATGTTAAACTTGTTCAAAATATGCACAATCCGTCTGCCTTTATGAGATGACTACTTTCGTTGACTTATAAATTACAAAATGAGTTCATTTGATTTCCGTATTATGCTATTGTCTTGTGTGTAAATGCCGTTATGTTTGATTTGTGCTTCAAGAATGGTTGAAAGATGTTCCTTCCATCCATACAACAGTAGTACCCCGCCCCAGCCCCCTGTCGGTCTTGGAATCAACCGTGTATCAGAGGTCTCTGCTCCTCGGCCGACTGTCCTTTTTCCTATATTTATATAAGTATATTTCTTTCCAAGAATTACTTTTGTGGTCGTCATATCTGTCCTAACGTTCAGTCTGAAGGCCATCTTCGCTGCTTCACTGATGTTAGCGAGGTGTATGAGTTTTACCTCGACCAGTCGACCCAGAACCTTTGTTGGAATGGTGCGTTTTGATCCTTTGGCTCCCCTTAGTAGAAGTCATTTAAGCCTTTCCAATACCTTTCGCGCCTGATCAACCCCACCCTGGGCCACCAACTACCGAGGCATTTCCAAGTCTGGGTAGGAGTATGGCTCTCTATAGTAAAAAGATCATTTGAGGGCTGGCCTCTTTCTGAGCTGGTTAGTGTTTAAAATGTGATTTTGAACTGGCTGGTTTTTGAAGCCTGATTGATATTCCCCTTCCTGTCTCACCGTTCCTCAATCTGGTGGACTGTCGAGAGCAGAGCTATTTCGTAGGGAATCCACGCTCTATATACATATAGGTTAGGATACAGCAGTATGCTTGTCAAGATCTTCTCTAGTATGTACCCATCTACCAAACTTTTCTGTAACTTAAAAGCAAGAAGTTCAAACTGATAGGTCTAAAAAGCCTGTTTAGGGTATAAAAACTACCCTCGTGGTTTTCCATACTTCAAGTATAGAAGGTACATTCGAGTAGGTTCCTCCACACCCTCAGGGTGCATACTCAGAAATACACTGTCATTCCATGGTGCTTTGTAAGGTTCAAAGTTGTCCACTGCTTATTAGATCTTCTCCGGAGTGACAGCGCGTGCTGCATGTCTCCGAATTGATAACGAGAGTTCTGACTTTGAGCGCGAGGAAAACTGATCGCTGACACCGAAGATTGCTACAGAATTGGTGCAGCGTTTACATGTGAGTTGTCTGGCCAAACTCTCAGTAATGAAGCAACGTCGTGTCCAGGATTGAGTAGAGCTCAAGTAATAAGGGATTTTTTAAGTGAGTCACTAAAGATAATTTTAGAAGTGGCAAGCAAAACGGTGCGCTTAGCTACAGTGGCATTGATGATAGCCGCTTTCGTTTTTTTCAGAAGCTTCTCGAGGATTTTCAAAACGAGCATTTTGAGCTTGAGCATTTAGGGTGATGCTTTAGCTTACAAATTAGGCAACGATAGGGTGACGTACACCTGGGAAAGTTCATGGGCTCTACGCAAGAAATTGAAGCAAAAATTTTGATCTTTTACAAAAGTCGAGACGTTGCAAAGTATTCATTCAGTGAAATTGTGTAAGACATAGTGAACTAACCAATGATTATGATGCTCGATCCGACAACAAATTTCTGAAATTGCGTCGACTGAAATTTTAACTTTGTCCGACAATTCGGGGAAGTCAGAAGCCTGTTTTGAAAATAGAATGCATCGTTTACGCGAAAATAGAAAATGCACAGTAGCAGACCCTTGTGTTCGTAGACGAGTCGCGATAAATCGATATTTTGTTGCATGAAGTTTTGTGCCTGGAGAAGATTTTTTGAAAATTAACATAGAGGGGTTGCATATCAATGAAGTGTAATAACATTGATTAATTTGTAGAAATTTGATAGAGAAATTGTAAATCATGAAAAAATATAACTTTTTCTTATTTACGGGTACTACAAAGTTTATAATACTTGTTTTTTAATCATAAAATAGATTTGATTTGTATATTTTTTATCTTGTTGTCCTTCGTCTTAATCTATGATGTGATAAAAAAGAAACTCAACTCAAAATTATTAATCAAAGAATGAAATAATTTTATTTAACAATACTGTGGTTCGGGTGCGTCGACGGTCGTGTCGTAAATGCAACCGATTTGTATGCCTTGTATCGCCTCGCGGTGCAAGTGTGTTGAAATAATGACTATGTGATTAAATATACATCAAAATACCTTATTAAGTGGATCAACCATCTAAACTCTATATGGATGAGTATGCAGTTCTTACATTTCTCCAAATTACGAGCTCTCCGACCTGTTTTTCCGAATTATACTATATTGCTTACGGTACTGTAGCTATATTTTATCAGGTTTTTACGTAAAAACTTATGATGTATTTTATTTTAAATTAATTTGACTATATTTGCACAGCAATTCTTAAATGTCGATTTATATGGATATTCTCATGGTAAAATTTTGATTAAACAGTAACTTGAATGAAGGGACAAGCTCAACAGATAAAGCTATTTGCTGAAAATGCTCTATAAAAAAAGCAAATTTTAAAATATTATATCATTATGTATATAATTTAACTGCAGCTATTCCCGCCTTGAAAGCAATATTACAATTCTTATATAGTTGGCACATTATTATTATATAAAACTGCATTTACCTTTATGCTTGCTATATACAGTAATAGTAGTACCAAACGTTTAATTCGGCATTAAGCAAAAATAGGTGTATAATGTACGCATATATAAATATAGATTTGTTGCCATTTTTTTACTAATCTATACAAAAAAATTGTAGTAATAAAAATTTCGACTAACATAATATCGTGTGATTCCATCAAAATACAATTGTTATTTTAATTGTTAAAACTTCTCAGTAAAGTAAAAAAGGAAAATGCACTCTTCACCATCTAGAAGTTTAAATGGAAATTAAAATGAAAAATAGATAATAAAGGAAGAGAAATCACGTTGCACTATATTCATCTGTTTTAACGAATCAGCGATACCCACCGAGCCGAATGTTGCGATGGACAGATTGATGATTCCACCAGCTTTAAGTTGTATCGGTTTCTGAGCTCTCATCATCATGAAGTACAGCATTCGATTAATTTTCTCCCGGTATACCGATTTTAGGGGTTGCAAACTTGCAAAGTACGCGGCTTCTGCAATGGCTTCGCTCTAGTTTTCAAATTATTAATCAAAAATTGAAAATCAAATTCTCGTAAGAAGTAAAATAAGAATAGAGTTTGCTATTACTTCCATGATGAGGAATTCAGGGGCCCATTGGCAGGCGAAGAATTGAAAAGTATTGAGAACCAATATCGCAGCAAATTTGAATTTGTTCTCGTCATTCTGTATGCGATCGAGAATTCTTATGTATGAATAAACAACTCGAATAGTTTACACACACAAGAAAAAGAAAACAAGACGTATAAAAGTAAATGTATCTCTAGATTTAAAGTAGTGAAAAAGTAAATTATTCTTGATAGTGAAATGATTTTTACAACTAAATGAGCGAACTAATTGCTACTCTGAACAGTGATAATCGAATTCATTTTCAAAGTAGTGAATATTCCCGTATGGTTTTCCAGACTTTACAATTCACAATTTTTAAAGGGAATATTCACTATTCCACGGGCAATACCACCCTGGTCAAAATTAAACCAACTGTTCAATATTATTCGGTAGCGACTGGTGCTTCCGCCAGACGACTATTCGATCTATATATTTTAGACAAAGGAACGCGAAATGTTAGCGTAAAACGTGAGCTATATTAGTTTTACATGTATAAGCAGAAGTTTTCGTCAGTAGGTACTGCCACAGTTAGGCAAATCAAATACATTTGGCCAATCAATGCTAAACAGTTGGTATCAGTTTTTTCCAGGGCAGTGACACATTTTTCAAAAATCGACAATTTGAAAACGTGAATAAGCACTTTATCCTTTGGTAAATTATTTTCACATATTCAAGCAATGTATACGTCCATGATGAATGTAATAGCCAGTCTGTCAATTTGACTTTTACAAATAGTCAATTTTCACTATTTAAGATCAAGATTACATTAGATTCGTTGTACTCTGCACGGTACAGTATGCTCTCGATTGCTTGCCAACTTTCGGGGCTATAGGAGAGGAAATTTTATGGCATTGAACAGGATCCCCATCACTTTTCTACCGATTCAGTACATAAAAGTATATTTATGTATATGCTAGGTGCCAACCACCCTACAGTACTTTGTTGGCCCACGCACGATAGTCGAGAGATACGCATTAGTGTGCGTAAGCGTCGGTGTGTAGGAGAATAGTTTCATCTGGCAAGCAACGTAAGGACAAGCAATCGAGCGCGCACGGTAATTACCTCAAGAAGTTTAATACCCGTAATGGATACATTGTAGATAGTGGTAAAGCAGGCGAAGAAAAAAATCGGTCTTGTCAGGCGGTCGACGTTCTCGCAAAATCTATGGTCACAAATAAAAACGTCTAAGTAGTACGTATAAATACAAGGTTAAATTAGCCTATACTCACAGCATAATCTGTTGATGAAAGTGAGCGCAATCGACAACTATTTGAAAAATAGCTTCATCCGAGACGTTTTCAGACTCGTTCAACTCCCTCAATCTCAATAGACGATTCCTAAGCGATTTCAAATAACCACAAGCCATCATGATCAGGTACAATGGTACCGTCTCTATACTGCCAATGATGAAGTCTACGAACATACAATCGACGGCCTGAATCGCGTACACGATGCTGAACATCGGATCTTCTTGGACGTCCTTGTAATGTCTGAACGGTAACATCCTTCTCTCGGTACCGTTTACTTCTAAAGGTGGCAGTTTGACGAAATAAGCCGTGCAGATAAATAAGAACACTACCGTCAACGAATTTCCGACCACAAAATTGCGAAAATAGTGAGCTTTCCGTTCGAATTGTCGCACGATCAAGTCCTCACCAGATCTAATGCTGCTATTCCAGAGATTCTTACAAGTCTCAACGAGATTAATAATTTCTGTACGTTTGAAGCAAATGACGATGTAACGAAGTACAACCGACTCAACAACCATCTGTTCACACACGTAGTCGATCTCCACTTCACGACGTAATAGCATCTTGTATCCGTAGCCTGCCCACATACCATTGTAGATGAAGACGATTATGTAGTTGCATATTCTTATTAAACCACTGAAGCGATAGAAAAAGCTTGTTTTATCAAATGGGAGAAACGTGGCTAATCGTAAAAACGATAGATGCGATGCTGAGATTGTTGCAAAGCTGTAGTTTAATTTTGACGTTTTTGATTTGTCCTTTAACATTATCGTTGATACTCTTGCTGCTTGCGATTAGGTACTAATTCCCTCGCTCTCTTTTCTCACTAAACTTTCTTTCACGAGCTGTAGTTTTCCGCTTTTGTTATTTTTATTACTCGGAATATTTTATATACTTTAAAGCGAGGAAAAGTATTCTATAGCCGCCCTCAAGCGAGTATGTCCGATAATGTCCGAGCGCATATTAATGAGCGCCGCAAAGGTTCTGATGTAGTTTTTAAGACTGGATTTTATATTTTACGAGGAGTACGTGGTTATGATTGGTTTGTCGACTCAGAACTCCTGCGCGAGTTTCAGTCGTTTATAGAAAAAGTTCAATAGACCGCAGCTCTAATGAGAATATATCAAATTGCGTTACAAAAGCATATTATTAAAATTATTTTCGTACGTATAAGCTTACTGTACTTTAAGGTCAATTTTCTTTAGATGAAATAAAAAAATCTAAAAAACATTTCATTATATGAAATCGAAATATTATCCGCGTATTCGTTGCTGTATCTATATCTCGTTTAAACTTTCAGTGTATTACTTACTAATATAATACTTAATAATATAATACTTAATAATATTTACTATGAATTTTTAAGGAAACGCAGCAAGATTTCGCTGCGCTTGAATTTCCGCGTTTAAACGAGCCTCGACAACCGCTTGATAATTAATTGCTACTTAAGCCCGTACGGTGATTCAAACTTTTATTGTCTTGTTTTGGTAGCTCTAGAACACTGTAAAAAACTTATGTCGTTGGGGAACACGTCAGCGAATTCAAAATAAAAGCTCGTCTATTATTCATTCGCGATACGAAGAAGAGTTGCTTTTAATGTTTTGTGCAGATCCACGTAGCAGTGTAAATTCTTCATTGGTGATCAATAAACGAGTATCTCGTTGAGTGTGTCTACGCACATAATCAGTCGCGTCTCGGAGTTACTCGGAACGAGACTGACGTACGTTGCATACACTGCTCCTCGATACATCTTCTTATTGCTAAACGATACAATTTCTGATAATTCGAAACTAAATATTGTACGTTTTTGTAATATAGTAAAAGAACGTCTAGTGGACAAATCGAGGTTGCTGCAAAACATTTAACGATGCAATTGGACACTTGGACCAGATGATGGAAAATATTGCAAGGAGGTATTTCAATACATTAATTACTCTCGTTAGATCTGGAAGAGGTGTACAAATATTTGTTTCTTTACTTAACAGGATTAATGAATCAATGAATAAATCAAGGATTTCGATAGTTTTCTATAAAATAAATTACGTACGCAAAAGTTTAATCGCACATTCAGTTTATTATAATTCCAAGAGTAATAATGATGCATACGTAGTCAACTTCTTGGTGCGCTCAGTATGGTTTTGTAATCGTAAAAAAGTTTTAAAGCCATTTTGCTTTTACCTCTTTTCTTTTAAATTAAGTATCTTATCCAATGTACGTCTCTGATATAGTTATACAAGAAACTTTCAAAAAGTTCTTTGAATCAAAATCTCGAGATTCGCAAATGGTCCTAAGTAAATGCAGTAGCTTTTAAAGAAGAAAATATCAACGACTATTAAAATTTCAAGTAGATTATCTTTAAACTTTATTTATATAATGATAATTGTTTTGAATAATAATTTTACTACTAATAATTTTGTTCACATGAAAAATCGTATACCACGACATTTCGTAAATTTGATACATGTTGAACTCATTAAAATTATGCACAATCAGTCTGCCTGCATCAGATGATTATCTGCTGTATCTTTACGTCATATACATCATTCTATAATACTGTAACATGTGTAAAAAAATTGTTTATCGTTCGGGGTTTATCATCGTCACCTACGCTATTCTACAGATTTTTATGAATTTTCTATTATAATAGTCTACAGCGCGCTATCGTTACATTTAAATAACATTAATATTATTTAGTTTCATTTCTTTTTGTTCCGTCGACTTACAAGTTACAATATGAGTTCGTTTGATTTCCGTATCAGGCTATTTATCCTTTTCTAGAAATCGTATTTTATATAATATTATCATCAAAAAAAGTCCTTAGTCTCGTTATAAGTATTTGACAATTGTACAGTGGCTAGTATTATTATGTTTTTTTTTCTTTTTGATAAAAATGTCGATATATAAATTGAACTTGCAGCTGCGCAGCAATCGAGTTTCGTCTGTTCGTCGATATCGTAAGGAAAACTACTCAGGTGCAATAGATTACAGAGGCGATGTATCACTTGTCGTAGAAAAAACACAAACACTGCTGAGTTTGGTTCGCTTAGTACCAATGACTTTTCGAAAGTAGTCCAATTTATACAGTATCTAAATTGTATAAATATAAAAACTCAAGCTCTCGTTGAAAAAAACGCTCGCAAGTAGCGCATGCTGCACAGTGGTAGCTCTCTTTCGGTATAAGCTTGGTTCATCGCATGAGATTATTTTCGTGGCCATTATTAGAAGAAGACGAAGAACGATTTCTTCGCGAATGATTATTACAGTCAAGTGGGAATCGTAAGTCACGAACAAGAAATACTAGATTCTCGCAGAGAAACTCTCGATTCCACATTATACTTACAGAAAATTTAATGGCCGACGTCAATCATCCCTAAATAAGTTTTGTTTGTTTTGATTTAACGTCCGATTACCCAATTGGTTGAGTATTTGTTATTTTCAAAGTTCTCTCAGTCTTTGGGGGAGGGGTCGATCAACTCGTATGGCGCCTTCATTAGACTATCGCATTTAGGCACATTGATTGACGCACAGGTGTGTGTATGCATGTGTGTGCACGCTCATGGCTACTCAACGGCTGCAACTTAACCGATGATTTCGGCTTCGCCAAGCCGATACCTCACCGACTTCTTTTTGCAGCACTGTCGCGTCAGGCTTTGAGTAGCCATCTGTGAACGCTACGTCCCTACTCCCGTAGGCGGTAGCCCCTGCAGACAGGGACGAAATTCGTGCTAGACCCAGTATTGATTTCTTCTGAGTAATGGGTTCGAGGTGGTGCGTTGCGAGCCTGTCTGCGATGGACAGGGAAGGTCCGTCGTTTCGAAACTGCTCCATTCATCGCCATCGGCGACTCCGTACGGATAACGCGCCGAGACGTCTATTTCCGAGCCGCTTATGTTTTCCATTGGACTCAGCGGTATTACCTGTATACAGACAAGAGATTGTGGTGTAAAGTTTGGTGT
This sequence comes from Apocrypta bakeri, assembly GCA_018906985.1. Lineage (NCBI taxonomy): Eukaryota > Metazoa > Arthropoda > Insecta > Hymenoptera > Pteromalidae > Apocrypta > Apocrypta bakeri. The sequence goes on from JACCIA010000003.1 coordinate 5,811,069, forward strand.
GTTACTGAAAAAAATGTACAGGACTTACCTTGCATTGGGGTAAAGTCGAGGTGAGCGAGGGCATCATAGGCGGCAGTGGTGTACTGGAGCTCAGACTGTTATTGTGATGATCGTTGCTGTTGTATCGCTTGAGATGAGGAGTAGCTGGAAGCAAATGATCTGGCGGTCTGGGTAACGGCGGCGGTATGATCGATGGAGAGGATGGTTCAACTTTATTTTGATCCTCGTCATCCTCATCCTCGTCCTCCTCATCGGGATCCTTGTACCTCGACTGTTTGCACCGGATAGTTACTATTACGCAAATTCCCAGGAAGAATACACCGAACAGCATACCCAGAAGTAGGGTATAGTCGTTGCTCATATTCGGTGCAATTGGTATCTCGCCCTCGTGACCAACGGGATCCATGGGTCCATCGAGCGAGTTATTGTAGTAATCGCTGGCAAGCCTTACTCGAAACTCAAATTCACCGAGAGCAGGTTGGAATCTGGGTGGATTTTGTGGTACTGCCAGTACGAACTCGAAGCCATCGAGTACACCATTGATGTCGTCCGATGGTAATTTCTTGCAGACAAGATAGATCAGACCAGAAAGTATTTGGGAATGCGAGAATTTCGTGATCTCCTTCTCTTGAGGCTTTCTTTCTCCCGATGACAGAGTTCGGTTTAGGATACGCATGACCTTGGCATACTTGGGTTTGCGAATGACTTTATAAGCCGGATCAGTCTTGGATAATTGAGCCAAAGGTGTTGCATCGAAGTGCGATATAGATAGCTTCGTTCGCTCGCCGTTATATACTTGCAGATTAGGATTAACGATCATTAACGGAACTACGCGAATGGGAAGATGAATATTTCGTAGCTCAAATTCGCTCACTCGCGCCGTCAGTTCAAGACTATCGTTACTTGCGGTCATGTCTTGCTGAACGTAAACGACGCTCTTGGATAATAGGTCTGTATGTCGAAAACTGGAGCTTTGTTCCCTAGCGTGTAAAGCACCGTATTTCGGAGCTTTGGTCACTTCGTAACTGACCAGCTCTTGTCGGACGTTCGTTTCGAGTTTCAAACTTTCAGTGTCTATGCTTGTCGATGTCAAACCCTGCTGAATCTCTACAGGCTTGATTACGCTGACGTTCAATCTAATGGGATGCACATTAATATTAAATATTCTGTAGTCATGAGCGAAGACACCGTCGTTTACGCGAAAATAGAAAGTGCACAGTAGCAGAGGACCCTTGTGTTCGTAGACGAGTCGCGATGAATCGATATCTCGTTGCGTGAACTTTTGCGCCTGGTGAATGCTGCTTCGCGATTGCTGTTGACCGTCAGCGGAGAGCAGCAGGAGTCTACCGTATTTCGGTGCGTTGATAATCTCGTATACAATACCTTCGGGACCGGTATCTGGATCGGTAGTGAGTAGATTTTCACGAGTTATGGTCTGCGTCTGATTCTGCACTACGTCGATGGCTTTGTTGATCTCGAGACTAAACTTCTCATCGTTTACAGGTGTTATATCAACCGGAACCGAGATATTCACTAAGCTTACGTGACCAGGTGAAAAGTATACCGTAAAATCAATTTGATCTTTGATCGTGTCTGAGTGATCGTGGAAATAAGTTATTTTACCGCCCTCGGCTTCACTCTGCGAGAAAGTTGTTAAGTTCAAATTACTCGGTAGCAGCATCACTTGACCATAATTAGGCTGTTTAACCAGACGTATCGATACATCGGGTACGGCAATGGCAGCTTTTCTCCGCAAGAAGTCGACGATTCCAGTGATGTTTACGCTGAAAGAACCAGAGCCACCTTCGGACACGCGCACTGGTGTTGCACTGACGTAATGCTTCAATCCACCTCCCGAGACAGATATGTCAATATTGAACTCCTGAAACATGTTACAGGTTCTGTAGTAATAATTAATAAAAATTACAGTTTCAGTAATAATAATTAATGAAAATTATATATACCTGATCTCTTATAGGAGCTGCAAAGTGAGTTTCTACGTCAAATGTGAAGCTGTCACTGGCAGAAAGATTGTTGAATTGCTTTTTGTGCTCGTAGGCGAGTCTACTGTTGTTGAGATCCTTCTGAGTGAAACGATCAACCTCCAACCAAGTACCGTCGCTTGTCTCCATAATGATCTTACCCATTCCTGGAGGTCTTTTAACAAAGTACTTGACGTCTCGCTCAGTGTCAGTGCACAGGGATAGTAACAGGTCGTTGTTGATTGGTTTCTTTGCTTGCGGAAAAACACTGAGAATTCGGTTCCGTTCGACGACGATCAGCACAGGCTTTGTGCTCACAGCGATTCTGTGAGTTTCTGTTACATGTTGCCCATCGCTCACTGAGAAACTGAATTCAGCTTCGCTTCCATCTGTTATAGAAATTATTCATACAATCAAATACAGGTAATGGCGAGTTATAAGCTGATGATGTACAAGTATTCCTACTACTAAATTATTCTCTTACTTTTGTGCGTGAAGAGGACCTTGCCGTTGTTGATAAGCTCTTGCGAGAAGTTGTGGATCTCTATACCTGGTGAGAGGATTAGCGAGAAAAATCCGTTAATCACATCCTTGACGTTGAAAGTGAGTTCCGCTGGTGGACTGTCGTGATCAACAGCAGCCAATAAATCATTTGTAATCTTGGTTGATCCTCCCTGCCAAACACTGAACCTAGTTCGGTTAACCACAGTGGGTACCTCATCGTTAATGGGTCCAACGTTGATCCAGAGATCGAAAGGTTCGCTCCGCTTCATTCCCGCGATGACGACCATCCTTAATCTATCAATGGCTACCTCATCTCCGTTGTTCTTGTAAACTATTTTTTTTGCAGCAAGATCTTCATGGGAGAACCTTATCGTGGGACTATTTTTGGCGTCGAGTAGGTTACCGTGTCTGGCCTTCTCGATGACTTCATAATCCGTGATTTTACCCGCAAAGTAAGCCGTCACTGCGTAGATATCTGCTTCTTGAATTAAAACACTCTTACCCTCAAGAACGGTCAAATTCCTTGAGGCGACGTACAGCTTATCAGGGACAATGACAACGTTGACAGTAAGATTTCTCAGCCAAGTTATAGTATTGGTTACATCGATAACGAATCGATCGTGCGTTTGATTAGGTGCTGACTGTACGTAGTAAAGCCGACCCTCGTTAATGATTTTTTGTTCGAAATGCTTGACCAAGTGATTGCCAAAGTCCAAATCATCCTCATCCTGATTTAATTGTTCAGCCTCTTCGTGCGTTTGAGCCTCAAGGTAACCGTGTTTCGGCCATTCTCGCAAGTGGTATGTGATTCTATTCGGTGGTATGTCCGGGTATCCAATTTCCAAACTCTTCCGATTAATAAGAACACTCGTAGCTTCCTCTACGTAGAGTGTGCTATTGTGCATGACCATGAGAGGTTCCCAGTAGTTCTCGGGAAAGACATTAACCGTGAGTGCTCTCGAGTCTTCGGCTCCGCCTACGTTCACCCTTAGCCGAAACTGATCCTGCTTGAGTGAAAGACCAATGTGCTTGTACGTAATAAGATTACGCGCGAGTTCATCCCGATTAAAGCTCGAGATTTCACGACCGTGTCTGAGGAGCACGCCGTACTTGGGTCTCTCGAGGAGCGAGAATTGTACGTCAGTAGCGTTGGCGTACACGTTCGTCTCGACATCTATGTCGCGAATGGTCAGGACGGCTGAACGATTTGACTGGACGATTGCACCTTCGTCGCCGAGCAGAAGCTTCGCGTAAGGTTGACCCGCTTGGATTTCAAGATCCCCGTTGCTAAACAGGTCGCCGTCGCTTACTGTAAAATCAATACGTTCGTACTGATTACCCTGGTGTTTGTAGACAATCTTCTCGTCGTCGATGTCTTGCTGCGAGAATCTATCGATGTTGTACATAGGCTCGTTCAGTCGAAATATTTGGCCATTGCTTAACTGTTTCACTCGGTAAATAATGTCTCGAGGCCGTGTACGGAGATCATCGTCAGTGTACAGCAAATCCGCGCGAGTGATGAGTTTCTCGGAGCGTTGGACCACGTGAAAGATTCGTTGATTGATTCTCTTTGGAGGATTATCATTGCGCAAAGTTACCTTCACCTGAAAGGAGTCGATATACATGAGATCAGTCTCATCCATGGATATAGCTAGAAACTCAAATGAATCTTCCTCTGTTTCAGAATCGTCGTGCACATAAAATATGGATTCGGCTGTCAATTCTGCTGTGCTAAATTGACTGACATTAGTTCTGATGGGCAGAGAGTCATTGTAGATACTCAGACAACCGTGTTGCGGTGTCTTTGTCAGATTAAAGCTTAAAGCGGTCACATCAAAATCGGCTCCAAAATGGCTAAACTGATTAGTTCTCAGAGCTATGCGTTTGCCCTCTTCCACAAAGAGAGACTCCATTGCTTCATTGGATTTACTAGAACTTAACTGATAGTGGAAATCGAGTGAAGTCGTGACGTCGGAGCACTGAGGAGCCGTTACTTTGAAAACAATGCTATCGTCGATGGGAGAAAAGGCACGCCGGAAATGTCGATATCGAAGCCTACCATAGTCGATGTCCTGTTGACTGAAGGTCTGGCCTACGTTTAACCTTTCGTAATCAAGGTAAACATGAGCGAATCTAGGTGTTTCCAAGAGACTGTAGAGTATCATCGAAGCTGGAGTTATAAGTGGATTCGTCTGGAACTTGAGCTTCTTCGAATCGATCACGACTTCAGCACTGTTTGTGAAATTCACGGGATTTCGATAGATCTCCAGAAGTTCGAGAATAATGAAGGTAATGTTAAAGTCGAAGGTCGCAGCCGACTGAACTTCTTTGACCGACGCTTGAAACTTGAAGCTATCGTAACGGGGACTGCCAACGTTATGCAAGTAACGCACAAGTTGGTTCTCCAAGTCTCGACTGCTGAAATGTTTGCTACTTATCCAAGATTGATTTGGTTCACGCTGACGTTGAATTATTCCATAGATAGGAGCTTTTACGATTGTGAAGCGGATTTCGACGCGAGAATCCTCGGCGTTGGTGGCAAAGGACAAGTTGGCAGGGCTGAGGTAGGAGAACGAATGATGGACTACTACAAGACCTGTATTGTGCTTGAGTTTCATACTTAAAGGGTAGGTAGTGATACGCAGATATTGATCCGGACTACTGGCCTCGCCATCGCTCACTCGCAGGCCCAGAAATGCCTTTGATTTATCTGCAGATATATATACAAAATCGTTATAGTTTTTATTTTTTTTTAACAAAAGAATCGCTTCTTATTTACAGGTGAACGGCGAAAAACTCACTTTTGCCGGTGTGCACGTAGTCGATGACACCCCTGGCAAGTTCCGCTTGAGTAAACGTGTGAGCTATTAAACCAGCAGTAGCGCCTTCACTACTAATTCTCTCTATGTAACCGACGTCGTTGTCTTTCTGCAACACTGTGTACACTAGACTTTCATTCGGTGTATCCGCATCCTTTGCCCAGATTACATCCCTCGTCAGCGTTTTCCTCGTGCCCTAAAGCGTCGATACATTCGTCATACTTTGAAGTTTATTCCCTTTACTTATTTAAATCCTATTTATGAAAACATATCAATATTCAAGCGCACGTGCAATATTCAACAGCTTGTAAATAATACATATAATCTTAAATGTAACGATGGTGAATCAGGGCAGGAACAATGCGTTACTTATAACATTTCACATATTTCCAACTTCATTATCGGAATATCTCATTTGAATTCTGAAATGTTATTGAATATCAGACGCGCACGTTAACTATAGCAGCTTTACAAACTTCCAACTCCATTCTCGCATTTCACTTCAATATTAAATCTATTGAATATCACAAATATTATTACGGTTTCGCCATTAAAGTTAAACAACAACTAACAAGCAAACAAATAACACACCTGTGCCAATCTGATTTCAGCATTCGGCTTTATCTCGAGTCTCGGCGGATCGTTTACGGGCGTAACATTAACGTGAAACTCAAAGCGTAGACTGTCCTGAAAATATCCCGGTAACGAGTGTTGTTGCAATTGCTGCTGCGACTGATGTTGTTGAGCTCTAGATCCAACTCCGGAAGTCTGTTGTAATGCCAGACGTAATATCATGCTGTCCTCGGTTGTCTCGCTGTCGTCGTGTTGATACGATATCTGACAAAATAAATTCCAATTTTTAACCCATGAATTTTGTAAAAACAGCTGACCAGCCCACGTATTTCTCTAGACACTCTTTTCCGTATAAGTCGAGCAATCTCTCTCTCTCTCTCTCTACTCCGTTTTCATAGCTTTGCGCGTATAGATACGAGAACTAAACGCCGAGTATACATAACTTTGAGACTGCCCCATTAAACCCGGGGTCTAGTCGGCTCGGCGCGTTTCGCCTATAACTTCCACGTGTTCTTTGGCTTTTACGCTCACTTCTCGGATCTTCCCGAGCGAATTTAATCTAGCGGATGAATTTTCGCGAAGAGCTGTTTTACTCGATCGCTTATACGAGAGAGTCTCGCCAAGTTCGCGCGATTTTTTCTTCGCGACGATGGACAGTATTTTTTTTTTCTTTCTTTTTTTTGTAAAATTTCCTCAAAGGAACTCCCTGGCGTCTTGTATATTTATATATAATAAACAAGTTTGCGCGAACTTTACGCGACGCGCTATATTCTTGAAGAAAATGAATTATCGGCTAGCGACTGAATTATATTTCATTCCTCTTGCGTTCTAGACGGTTTTTTTTTCTTTGGCAGCGTCAGCGCCACCGACGCCCACGTCATCTCCCTCGAGCGATCGTCGTCGTCATCGTAAAATATTAAAGAAACCCAGGGGAGCCCACGGCGGCTGCGTTATAGCTGCTAGACTCTCAGTCGATGCTCCGCATATTGCATCGGGTACAAGTTCAAAATTTAACCTTTGGGAATGAGCAATTATGGGTTTTTGTCGTTGTTACCCCGATCTTATTTTTAGACTTGATTAGAAGCCTGCTGGTCTTTAAATATACGTAAGAAAATTAGAAAAATAAATCTCACTGTACGGAGTCCACATTCTAGCTTGATGTATATATGCAATAACTAACCTCCCGCACGTATATAAAAGGAACGTTAAAGCTTGCTTTGCAGCCGTCACCCTCAAAAAGCTCGCGAGAAAAAGGTCTTGCAAAAAGAAGCGATAATGAGCCGCAACAGAGCGCGCGGCTTTTCCCTATAAATATAGAAACACGAAACGCATGGCCTAAAGTTAGAATCATATGCGCTGTCCCTCTTTCGCTTGTACGAGAGCGCACGAAGCAGTAAGCGATACACGAGTATTTTTGTGTCCTGCGAGGGGTGTGGACTTTTTTTTTTCCCCTCGATTTTAAAGTTGAACAGCTAGACTAACGGCGACACCGCTGAGCAATGTATCCCTCTACGCTTTAGAATAATATTATACGGAAATATAATGTTATTCCAAAGATAAGTTCCCGTGATATTATTCTGAAATATTTTAAATATCTACATACGTACGCATGGATATGAAGAAAGATTCTGTGAATTTTTCGCATACGATTCGATGAAAAAGTTTCGAACTTACTCCGTATTTTCTGTGAAATATTCATGAAACGGACATAGAATGAATTTTTTCTAGCAGTGAAGGGGTTTTTTTCCGGAAATTTAATTATTATGTATAAATGTGTTCGATGCATAAGACCGATAGAGTGTAACCACCTATAAGCAAAGGGCTAGCCAGTATCTTAATTAAGTGCAGTTTGGCAAGTCAAAGTTCATTCTAATTAAACGCGCTCCCGGAGCAAATGCGCTATATTGATGCTTGATGAAATTCTCGTTTATTTCGACGAAATGAACGTACCCTGTGTTGGTAGATGTCGTGTAAAGTGAAAGGCGTCTTAGCGGGTAGCGGCGACTTGTCTAAGTACAGATGTCCATGTACTGGTGGTGTCAGCAGACCGAATGCGACGAAAGACTCGTTTAATCCGTACTTGGCGATGTCGAGGATCATAGAGAGATGTCGCTCAGCCAAAATTGCTCGTTTCCCCTCGGCGACGGACAAATGTCGTACCGAAATCAGTTCGAGATTTAACGGCAGGTTCGTATTAAACTGAAAGTAAATTGATGATAATTTTGATATTAAGAACACGCGTAATGCAATACCATTTATAAAACGAAGATAAGAAAGCTTACCTTGTATTCCTCGGTGTAGTTGGACTTGATGCAAAGTGGCTGATCACAGGTACATTTAAAGCTTCGAATCCCAAGCTGCGAACAACTAGCTCCGGAAACGCAAGGCTCAGCCTCCGCGCAAGGGAATCCCCAGACGCACTTGGCTACCAATCCTTGGCTCACCTTCACGTGTGGTAGGCCAAGTTCCTTCCCGTCCAACATCATATTCCGGATGCATCCTTTGTAGCTCAAGTCGCCACTCTTGATTCCCTTGGAGAGAGCCTTGGCTCGTTTATTCAATTCGGTGCCACCTACGTAGAGCGTCTCAGCCAGATCGAGGTACTTGTTGCCGGCTGGTAAAGACATGTTGCGTGACTGACCATCGACGCTGATGGCTACGAAGCTAGGAGTGAAATCCATCTGCACGAAGTGCCAGCGGCCGTCGGCGACGTTCCTCTTATTGATGAGCTCCGTGGGTCCATTACCCTTGTTCATGAGCATCCTTACTCGGCCATCGATGAGTTCGATTCCAAGGAAGTCGGAGTGCGATGAGTTTCCCGCGTTGAAAAGCAGTAGGCCCGTTTGCGCGGCCGTTTTCAGCTCGAGTTCCCATCTGGAGCCCGAGCGCGGTATAGCCCTAGGGATAGTGGTGAAAGCACCGTCCTCGATGAAGCCGATCTCGCTCCTGGCACTCGCGTCGAATTCAGCGGAACAACCCCAGCTGACGGCCGTTGCTTCGCTCGAGTTCCGACGGTTGCGCGCGTGCTCGATCACCCGGATGCCGTTGTACCAAATATCGGCCATACAGCCACGCAGATATTCCGTATGACCTGCAGTGGAAATATCAAAGAAACTTTGATACCGCTTGCTGCACCACTGTATAGACCTCTCGCGAGATAACGAGATTCTCGCTAATGAATATGCAAATTGCGAATTTTGAAGCTGAGTTGCTGCTGTGTCGGTTCCCTGCCCCCTTTATATTTTCTATGTTTTCTTCCGTCTGTATTTTCACTTTTGCCTAGATTTGTCGCGTGATTAAACTTTAACTGACTAATATATATACACCGCGTCGAATGCAGAGACGTATTTTACTTTGTGAATTGCCTAAATCACAAATACTGAAAAATTGACGATTCTCGAGAGTGAAATTATATTCATTTCTGAATTCCTCAGCTTTTCACTGTTAAGTATAGCATTATAGAGGTAATTTTAAAACGTAATGAATATATTCACTATACAATATAATATAAGGTTTAATGTAGTCTTATACTATGATTGAGCAAAGTGATTGTTAACTTTAAATTGATTTACTTTGCTAAAAATGTATTTACATTTTATTAGAATGAAAACATATAGAATTTTCTTTAAAATGCACCTTTACATCAAGTGATTGGTCGCTACTGTTAAATGCATTGATAAGTTAATATTTATCAAAAATTAATAAATGATATTAATTGCTATTTTTTAATGTTTTATCTCTATAATAATTTTGCGATTTTATTTGTTAAAAAAATAACATTTTAAAATGTTCACAATTATTTTGCTCAGTATCGGATTAAATAGACAACATTATGATTAAATATAAACGTATAATAAACTTTCCTGAGCAACAGTTCTAAATGTTTTCATTAGTTCCAATCCCAGAAATTTATGTAGTTTCACATACTCAATGAGCGAATATTTACTACTTTCGTACTTGCACCGACCTAACTTTTACAAATAGCGCATACTACACCGCACTATTGCATAGTAAATTTTCACGATTTCAGAATCAGAAAGAAACTAATGCCATTATCTGATGCGTATAATCATTAATTAAAAGGATATGAATTAAAGAAAATTCGTACGAACCAAGAAAGAGTTCGTTGAATCCGCCCTGTCCTCCGATGAAAACTCCAAAATTGATATTGAGCTCGAAGAATTTTCCGGGAAACACATCGCTAACGCTGTGGATACCGTCGATTCTCAGAGTAATATTGGCTTCGCGTCTCGTCAGATTCACCTCGTGCCAGCTCATATCGTTCAGTGTCAGCTCTCGAGCACTGGCTAGCTCCTTTTCCCCGGCTCCAAGATTTATGTGCACCTGAAAGAGACGCGCGTGATTCGATTGTACATTAACGATAACAATTTTATTAATAATAAACATCCTGTTCCGATTTATTCGCGCATACAGATTTCGAGAAAAAACGTTCCAACGATCAAGTCGCTAATACCTCGAGCCTTTGCCGAAGAAAAGAGTGAGAACTGTGGTCGGTTTGTAGAATTGACAGAAAAGTTTTTCTTTCTCGGGCATTTTTTGTGGATCTTGAACGAGAACACGTGTCAACACGATTCATGAGGGTGTCGGGGTTGAAAAAAAATTCTCTCAAACGGTCAATCTCCATTTTTATCTTGCTCTTTTTGTCCTGTATAAAACGAAGGTACCGCCACGTTTTTCCATATAACTTTCCAACTAAAAAGAGGCAAGAAATTCCGGCGTTTCGGAATTCAATAAGATCTGGAAAATTCGGATTATGTGCCGAAGCATTCCAATTACACAGAGGAGCTATTCGAGTTTTGTAAATTAAACAAGTTTCTATTGGAAACTATTCTCGGTAATTAAATAATCGTGAAAACGCATTATTTGGCAATTCGAAACGTTGATCCAAACATGTATATCTCTACTCGTAATTAGATAGATGCTTTCTCTAATTACACGTAGAACTGCTTTATGACGTCGATCGATATGCCATGCTGGGTTACCGTGTGTACACTACATACGTTCTATACATAGATTCGAAGTTAGGAAAAATATTTTACTTTCTTGTCTCGCGATCAGTCTCGTAAATCTGAGTTAATAAAATCACAGCTGGCCCGTGAAATTAAAGCCAATTACAGGACTCGATTCTTCCCTCTTTCTTCTTCAGTATTACTTAGTATAAACGCGTGTTGGGTTTGCATATTCAGCTGTACGAGGGGCTGGGCTTTTAAAAGCTCGTTTTATACCCGCGCCGAAATAATTTATTATCTCGAAACGCTTCGCTTTTTTAGATAAGCTGCGCCGCCGTTTCGTCGAAATTAATAATAAAGGAAATATTGCCGTTTTTATGTGGTAACCCTTAAAATATAATATTAATAATCGATAGCGCACTGTTGGTGTCACTTTAAAATTAACAGTCATTAGAAATGTTAGAATTGCACTATTAAACAAAGTATTTAATTATATTTAATATCAGTCATAGGAACGATGGTCAAATTAATAATAATTCTGTAATAATAATTTTAATATATTAATGTAATAATAGTTAAGTCTGGATAAGTACAAATAATTTGGTATAATTGCACACGGGCGGTTTTACTCTCTTTTACTCTCGGCTCGTAACTCTACCGGATTTTCGCTCTCGTCTATATTAACCCCATAACGCGACGCGGTTCTACTGCTCATGCGAATGCAGTGATTTTACGCTCCTTCTCCGCGGAAAATTACTGCTAAACGTGTATACACAAGAAGAATTGGTTTTCGAGCTATAAATGCGAGTAAATCTCCTAATCGAGTTACTACGGAATATATACACTCCAACAAATTGAATTTGTCAAAAGGCAAACGAAAATCCACCGAGATTATTTGCTTCGTAAGCATATAGATTTATGGCCGATTCTCTCTAAACTCATCACTTCAAAAACTTGTTTCCCTTCATATTTTCGGAATGTTTTATCATACGACTCTTCTCTCGGTACAAGAATAGCGACTACTGCGAGAATAGCTCGTACATAGAATGCGTATGTTTATTGTTTGTATTGTTCTTATGATTTACGTAAGCGAACGCGCTATTGTCTAGCTAACTGTACATTCTCATCAAGTAATTTTATTAATTTTTTTCTTTATATTACTTCACATGAGTTGTTGCAGATATTTTTGGTAGTCGAATACTTTTTCAGAACCGTTGAATGTATACATTTCAATTTTTTTTTATCAAATTCACTACTACAATTTGCAGCAACTATAGGCTAATTACATTCTTGTAATGAAACTTTGCAGACTCATTTGCATTGTTTGCAGATCTATGCATAAATTTTCTCGTTTTCATTGTCAGATTTGCTCTCTCACTTTTGCCTTTTACAAAATAAAGTTCATATATTTCTTAAATAACGAATGACACTCTGTAACTGACAAAAAAGTGCTCGAATATCGTCATAGAATTCGCAGCATCTTCTGGTAATGTTACTAAACTTTGGGCATACCCGAAATAGCAAGGAAAATAAATGGTCGAAGTGACGATTTGACAGAGAATCGCTGAAATGTAAGAAACACCTGTTCTATAAAATGAAAATAAAGAAGCGTCGATGCGATAGTTAGCCCACGGGTGTGTACACGCACAGAGAAGAAAACCCCATTTTTATAAATGTACATTTTGACGCGTGCTTCTAGATAGCTAAATCACAGAGCGAAAGGAAAGAAATACAAAGAGGAGAGTCGATTTAGTTTCATTTTAAGCCGAGAGTTTCGCGATCGCTATTTTGTATAAGCCAACGCTTGCTAAGTCACACGTGTACGCGCGCGTACATAAGCGAGTTTCCTTCGTATGCAAACAACTCGCTCTTCTCGCACATCCGTCAAATTAATGATTGACACGCGCAAAAAGTCCAAAGAGACAATTGTTTCCTTCGAACGAAACGTCAATGTTACGCACGTCGACGTTTCAATGATCGCGCGAGTTGAAAAAAAAAAGAAAATCCTGTCATCTCATTGTGGCGCACTCGAGATGGATCCCTCCGGAGAATTTCTCATCGGGCTGAAAATAGCGAACTCGAGAGTTTTTTTATTACGTACCTTGAGTCCTCCAGACTCGAGCTTGATTCGGCAGTAGTCGGTCCTACCAGCGGCCAACAGTAGCATAGCGTCGGACAGATGCGTTCGGAACCTGAATGAGATATCCGTCGTACTTTTGGCTTCTTGTACAGACAAGTGGATATAACTCGCTCCGTAGAAAGACACTGCAATCAACGAAGTACATGCATATACACTGGTAATTCTGCGCAGAAGATTAAAGCGATCCACCGAAGGATTATTGATTCGCAGAGTATACCGAGACTCGTATAGTCATTTAATTAGCGCATAACCGATCTAATAATAACAAACAGCGATCGAACTCGACATTCATTGCTGTTGGAATGAGAGAGAGAGAGAGAGGGAGAGACGAAAAATTATATACCAATTTCGTTCTTTCCATCAGCGAGTTCACGAGCGTTGGTTAAGTTTCGAGGGGAAGCGCTTGAAATTCTAAATTTAGACGTATCAAGTGTTTCGTTCTTCTCTCTCTCTCTCTCTCTCTCTCTCTCTCTCTCTCTCTCTCTCTTTATCCCCACATCCCATCGTATGTGCTTTCGGCTTGGGTGTTTCTTTTTTTTTCTGCGACCGTTAATGATTTTCTAATATTCAGTACGCTCATCTCGACGAGCATCGTATTAGTCGCGTAATGAACAATACCATGAAATTAGCGTTAATATTTAATCGACGGTGACAACTACTACTGTCTTTTCGCATTGACTCGTGAAATAAAGCTGACGAGACGGACGAAATACTCTAAATTAATGGGGGAATTGAAAAAATAATCGACGAATAAATAAGTAATGTCGAAGCGATAAACGAGCGTCGCGAACGATCCTGAGTACAGTCTCGTTTCTAAATGCAACGAGTGCATTAAAATGTATTATTATTATTAATACTATATAATTCGCAGCACGAAATAGAGGTGTTAGAGAATAAATGATCTTAAGCGCGAATCTACGTAATCCCGAAATATATAATTGCTTTACCATTATGAAATAATCGCTGCGAGCGCATCGAGCGCAGCGGTGCATTTTAAATCGGCTATAAAATAATTCCATTTACCGTGAACAATAGGAAAAAGACGTTGTAAGTATATTACGTTACCGGACATAGAGAAAAGCGATAAAAGCGGTGATTATTTGCAGAGCTCGTGCGCGCTATTTTTCACTTTCGCATCGTCGATTCCCTGAGCTTTATACTGCCGCGCGAAAAACTTTTCCCATACTCCCGGAGAAACACCGATCCCTTATTTTTCGACAGAGATTTCGCTCTTTGTATGTATTATAGCCTACAGCAAAGTAGTGTATCTCTTATTCTGTTATTCGATGCATTGAATAATACCATTACCGCCGGGAAATCGTCCCTTGTAAAATACCGCGCGATTTTGGAATTCTACAGTTCTCTCTCTCTCTCTCTCTCTCTCTCTCTCTCTCTTTCTCGCTTAATGATTCTGCATTTTACGATCGCGCGTATACTCGCAAAACGAAAACTGCTTTGTCGGTTTCGCGATTTTCCACTTGTATAACAAACAGCATTATTATCGCGCGCGATAACAGCTACGTATGCGTTCGTTAATTCGAATTTCCGTCGAAGTAAATGAACATTCTTCCAGTTGAAACGCAAGAGAAGATGAAAGCGAAGCTGCGTATCCTCGTGCGTGTATAATACATTTTTTAATATACACACCTGGTTATTCGAGGATTTACTACAAAGAGTACGCGTTAATTATTTCTTGAAATAAGATGCTTTTTTCGAGATTAATTTTTCCACTTTTTCATATCGCTGTACAAGAGTATAACATATACATATGTGTGTATATGTGTGTGGGCAGTTTTTCCATCATATTCACCTTTCTCATCGGTCTGGCAGCCGTCCCAGAGTAGACCGGCGGTCAGCATCGCGAGGAGTGTCATCGTCGAAACACGAGCCATAGTTCCAGGTGCGATATAGCTGCTCCGAAGTTAGCTTGCTCTATTCGAGTACAAAGGCTCACCGATAGTACACTCGTAAGCCAGAATTCGATGCTTGCCAGTACGAGGAGTAGTAGCAATTATAGTAACGACAGCCAGAGCATCGAGAAGTTATCGTTATCCTCTGCTCTTAGTCCCTGGAGCTTTCGTCAATCGTACGCGTATGCAGTATGCAGTCGTCCATTATCGCGCTCTTTCTTCTCTTCATTCTCGGTCGGCGAAGTATCGACGTCGCGCGCACTTCGCGAGGTAGTTTCCTTTCTTTGACTTGCTTGTATACGTTCGTGTCACCTGCTCAACGTCATGCGATGCTGCAGCTTTCCGGTAATGCTTTCAGCTTTGACCTCTTCTAAGCGGCTTCATCTTCTCTTCGCTTAGTAGCTATTTTTGTGGCATAGCCCCTCTCTCTCTCTCGCTCTCTCTCTCTCTGTATGTCTTAGATCTGAAACACGAAAGAGCATATTTACATATATATACGGTGTTATACTTTGACAACTATTTTAGCGAACTATTTCAATATATATATACCCTAGTGGGGAAAGCAAACGTGCGTTTTCATAGGGTCGTGTTCGGGAAAATTTCCGCATACTGTGTAACATAGCTCATACTCGAGCGCAGGCACAAGATCGTCGCTTCGATTTCACTTTATGTTTATACAGGCTTTTAAGCATCGGCATATGCGTGTGTGTGTGTGTATATATATATATATATATACGGGTTCACCCACACTATACCGAACTAGAGCGTACATACACACACACACACATATATATATACGTGTATCTATAACGTTCTTATCTCTCGCGGTCTGTCTCTTTTTCTCTAACACCAGCGGCAGATCCCTTGCGAATTCAAAGGGAGGAAAACAAAGATACGTCGAAAAGTAATTACAAGAGACAAAGAGCATTCCGAGCGACGAAGTCCGCTTTTGAGAATCAAAACCGTTGTTAATTTAAGTACGGAATTTGTAATGCGACGAAGGTTTAGATTGCGCTTCAACTAGTTTCATTACTATGTATATAAACGTCCGGTATATGATATATATATATCTATAGACACTATGATATTGGAACGTTTTCGTTAATGAAAATCACACAGGATACACAACATAAGGGTACTAGTAAGCACTGTACAAGCATGAATGTTTCGCGCAAAGAGAAACTGCGGGAAAGAGAAATACCGCATTTAATCGCACTTTCGCCCTACGTAGTAAGGGGTCGCTTCATCCCTTATCTCTCCCTTTGAATAACGCTCTACTTATTATGATACATAACATTCTGACCTTAATATCGAGTAATAATTTTTCCCGTCAAACCATTTCGTCCCGAGTACGTATGTGCAATATATGGTATATATCATACATCATATAACACCAAGGTGTTCGTCCCGAGAGTACGATTTCAACGCGAGGGTTAAGTGGCTCAGGTGAAACCAAACTCTCGTAACACGTATATATTGTACGTGTGGGGCCGCGAGAGATCGCGTTTGCTTATATTTTTTCAGTTTTATTCGAGAATATTTGCTGCAACGCGTTTAGGCATATGTAAAAATCATTTATGCAACGCGAAACGCAAAAGCACAAGCTGATGCTTAGCCAGGCATACGCGTACATTCGCAAACATAGACGATAAATAATAAAGATTCGTATAGATGT
Source organism: Apocrypta bakeri (assembly GCA_018906985.1). Classification (NCBI taxonomy): domain Eukaryota; kingdom Metazoa; phylum Arthropoda; class Insecta; order Hymenoptera; family Pteromalidae; genus Apocrypta; species Apocrypta bakeri. Next base: position 5,827,642 of record JACCIA010000003.1, read on the forward strand.
TCTCGAGCCAAAAACTTTCGTCCAACAATAACGGGCCATCGCTCTTCCGCTTTCCTTCCTTTCGCTACATACATTTATACGTACGTATATATTCCCTGGCCTCTATGAATTCTTGCGCTACAGGCGCGCGATCTCGCCTACTCGTTGCATATATATATATGCTTAAATATATATATATATGTACATATATATATATAAATTTTAGAGTATAAAAGGTGCCGGAGAAGGGATCTGTCTTTTTTTCACGACACCCTCGCTTTTCAGGCTTTTTCGCCTCTTTCCGCCTAGTAAGTACTCGCTTGCATCCCAGCGCACACGTGTATACATTGGCCAAGTGCAAACGCTCAGGTTTTTACGAATGAAAAATATTTTTTTTTCTTCATGAGAAGCCAAAGCGCACCACTCTTTCTTTCCTCCGGTGCGAAAAAGTCAGCGCGTGTCACGGACGCCAAATCCTGCAGAGAAAGACAGAGCGAGAGAAAGAGCTTTGTGCTTTTAGACTATAGTGCCGTATATAGTGGGACCGAATCTTGGCTCGTTGCTTTTTTTTCTGTTTTTTTTTTTGCTGAATTCGAAAAAAGTAGTAGCGTGAAAATTTTTAGTATTCCTGTTTATCGCCGCGTTTCACGTCGTATTCAGAAGTATACAGAGTAATTATAGAGTAGTCTTTTAAGGGCTCGAGATGCCGTTAAATGAGGCAATCTAAAATTAAAAATGTTCATTTTTATATTAATTGCAAGCTTTCTATATTTAATACTGAAGTTGTAGATTGTTATACCTTTAATTTGAGCTTTGTTTCACATTTTTAAGTCTCTTTGACGACCACTTATAGTAGGTTTTTGAAAATTCGCTCTCAGTATTACGTTGAAAATGAATTTATGGACCAATTGAGCTGAGATTTTCTACAAATACTCTTTGATGCACTCTTCAAAGCACGAATCCAGGGATTTCTATTCGAATGAAAAGAAAAATTAATAAAAGTCAAAAACTGACTTTATTTCTATTCTTTTTAAATCGCGATACACTTCGTCGTGTACGATTTTTTCTGCTCATTCCAACCGAAATTCTTGCTTTCGCGTTTTAAAGAATGTATCAAAGAGCATCTATACGAATTTTCCCGGGAACTTACGGAGAACCGAGTTTTCAAAAAAAAAAGCTACTATAACTTGTCGTGAAAAGGGCTTAAAAATGTGTACCAAAGGTCAAATCACGATATAACTATCCACAACTTCTACAGCTTGCAATTGATACAAAAATTTTCATTTTCACATTTAGCCAGCCGCATTTAATATGATGTTTCGCCCCCTTAAACGACAGTGTTGCAACCTGAATCATTTATGTTTGTCGCAACTAAATGGCGCTACGATACTGCGCGCAAAAATCGCTGCTTTTTTTAATTCTGGATCGCACGAAGCTTTTATTAAAAGTCGACTGCGCACGGCAGGCAAATTAATTCTCTTGCGTATGAGTCTCCGCTATCTCGTATCACTCGTAATTTTCTTCGTTACACATGTCCCGTGTACACACGTGCGCAATAATATTTCCAACGAAAATTCAGAGTGAATTACCGCGCAATACACGCACTTCGAGCATTAAGCGGCAAATTCACGGCTTGCGAGTACAAAGAGACTTCTCGTGTACGTAAATAATCATTGCCATCGTCGAACAATTATTATACAAAGATACGATATATTAAATTGCGAATAAAACAACGCGTTTTACTAAGCTGCTATGTCGAGCATAAAAATAAAAAAAAGGGGGGGGGGGAGAAAATACAGCGAGAGGTTTATTTTTCGCGCAAATAAGACTCATTTACATTCGGACGAGAAAGGATGATAAATGGGATATAAAAAAATAAACTAAAGGCCTGCAGGATGATCGCGATTTCGGAGAAATATACACGATTATCGTTGAAGCACTTTCGAGATTCGTTTTATGCATTCGATTCGATTCGCCAAAAGATGTATAGAAAATTCGTTGAACGAAAAAATCAGCTCTCTTATTCCGAAGTTCTATCATTCACAGATTGTTAATACAATATGAAAACCGTGGATCGATCTGAATTAATTAAATACATATATATACATATATATAAATCGAGCAGAGCTTTCCATCATCGTTCGCGAAGCTTTCTCACCCGTTTATGTAGCTGTATATAGGTGTGTACGTGAACTAAACAAGAATTTTTCGGAATTTCAATTTAGAGCCGAGCTTGCGGCAAATTATTGATGAACCAATCTCTGTGGTGGGATATTATTAATCCTATGTGTAAACTCAAGTGGTGTGGGTTATTACTCCTCTTGAACATTGCAAATTCGAAAAAGCTTTCGAGAGCACTGGTGGTCGGTTTTGGTCAAAGCAAAATGAGCTTAAACATTAAATCATAACTCCATCTGCCTAAATTTAAAAGTTATTTTAACGTTCAAAACGAATCCTTCGTGAGTAATAATGTTAAAGCTTAAACAAACGTGCGCGGTACAAAGGTTAAAAAAAAACAGCGTTTTTAAGCTTATGCGTGCAAATACTTCTATAATCAATTGCACATAAAAGTGAAACGTCGGTGTACCATCGCACACAGTCCTGTGCACGTATAAACATAATTAAGTAGAAAAAATAGCGGTTTTTTGAATCCAGCGTATGCTTTCGCATGTAAAAGGGTACTCGTGAATGAAAAGCCGCGCTCTCGGCGTTCACGAACAAGCCACTTACGAGCATAAACATATAAATCCATCGTTACAGGGGCGCGAAAAAGAAATTCGTTACAAGGACTCTTTTTTGCTCGTTGAACGTATCAACGTAATAAAGGATACACATCGACTCGTTGTACAGTAATAATGACGTAAAGTACCGAACGCACAGCAGGAGTACCCGTCTGTTTATACGGAATATAAGGGGCAGTACGTATGTACACGTACACAGATGTGTTTCGCCGATGCTTCTGCTGCCGCTGTCAATGCGGAGGGGCAAAAGAGCTCGAGAGAGCGCGAGAGAGCGCGAGAGAGAGAGGGAGATGGGAGGAGGCGATAGACACACTCGGAAGAGCTTTTATGTCTCGAGAATACATCTATCTACGGTATCTCGTATACACATACACAGATCGAGGGCGGAATATTCGATGTTAGCTTACTCGTTCCATACGTGCACACTCGTGTAGAAAACATGCATACCGCACATATACATACGTAGACATGCGTAGGTACAATAGAGCGTCTAGAGAGTCCAAAGCCCCCGCAGCATCCCTCGGTCGAATCTCATCCGCGGAGTCGTTACTGGCGCGATGTCCCGATGGATTTCTGACCTACGATCGATCCGCACTGGAGTTTTCTAACACCCGCGCACGAGTTAGAAGAGGCTCGTCGTGTGTGTCTCTTACGCGTACGCGTATATTCGCTTTTTTGCGTATACGTCAGCGGCTCGCGTCAGCCTCGCGAATCGCGTAGCGGGCACTCGCGCGGCACTCATTCGATCCGAGACGTATGCGTATCCGTACGAATGCTACGTGCAAATGTTGAAAGAAAATACGAGAAATACGAGTGAGCGGGTGGCTGTGCCTATACGTTATGCATACATATAAATGCGCGCGCGCGTGTGTGTGTGTGTGTGTAAGCCGCGGTAGCTCGAAAGCTACTGAGCGATCGCTGCGCGCCGGGCGAGAGAGCCGTGACTGTCGAGTGCGAAGAGGGAGGCTGCGCGCAGGACCGGCGGCGGTTCTCTCCGCTTCTTCCCCGTTCCCTCTCCGTGGCGCGACGGTAGACGTACGTCGACCGACGAGCTCTGTGACCGTCACTCGCGCATGGGAAATTTGAATGGCGCTTTTATCTTATATACTATATGCACTAGTATAACGCGCTATATCGATTATTCGATACGCTCGTCGATGAGATTCCCATACGATATGTATTTCTACGCGCAGACGTTCCTATATTTATGTATCGTTGTTATGCGAATCGTTGTTGCGCTCTTTTTCCTTTGTAGATATGCGCGTATATCTATACATACATCGCACGAGGCGTGTGCTTTAAAACTCTTCAGAATCTTCTCGTTTTCCTCTTCTCTTTTGCTCTTGTGCGAACAAGCGCTATAAGCTCTCTCTCGCTCTCTCACTCTTTCTCGCTTTCTCTCGAGTCTCGCTTCTTATCTCTCCACTGTGACCGCAGAGTCTTGTGTCTCATATAGGTACGAGTATTATAGGCGCATACGTCGTCCTACTTTCTCTACTTCTCCACTTCACCGACGGCCTAAGAGCCTATGTGGACGCGAGCTTTTTTCTTTACTTTCGCAAAATTTGTTTTTTTTTTATTCTCCTTTTTTACCCTCCACTTCTAACACTCTAAATAAAAATGGGCTAATTTGTCAGAATGGTATATACAGTTGGATGTGGCTATACATTACCAGATGTTTATTACGCACTCGAATGAAATGAAAAAAAATGAATCTTCCGACATTGCTGTAGTAGAAAGGTTTATGGATATAAGGAAATAAATGAGTTAGTATGCGATATAGGTAGTGTAGAAGAAGAATATAAAAATTAAGAAATATAAACAAAGACGACGAATCGAAGGGTTATTTAAAGTCTTGTCGGTATTTTCGAGTTTTTCTTAAAATTATAAATGTTGCGCAGTCCTAAGGTTATTTTGCAAAATATATTTTATTATGAAAACAAAATCTACTTTGTATACTTTAAGCGTACGTGTAGTAGGTGTATGATGTTTTTACACTAATTTAATCCATATGGTCCATATTTGGATTAATATACTTCGATCTTATCCACTCGTATAAGTATTTCATTTTTGTATTTTTATTAGCTTGTCACGGGTATTTCACTACGTAGACACTCAGTTTTTATCGTAGTTTCAAGCTTAAAATGTCTTTTTAGACTCGCATCGTGGATTCTCTTGGTTACTTAAAATGGGTCAATTAACGCTAAAGATAAACTTAAAAAATCTTGAAATGTAAAAAATTACGAGTTGAAATGTAAGTTGTCTTCAGTCTGTGGCCAATGAATCGCTGCGTATCGTTATCGGAGTACAACACCACAGGCTTATCCCCTTAATTTGAATATTCTCATCTAAATCTTTTAATTAATTTAAAAAATTGTATTACTTATACGCGTAATCTATACCATTGACTTGACTCTCAATAAAATTGTTTAATTCTATATTATACATATACATAATATATTTGTAACGTGTTTGTATAAAATGAAAATAACGACTGCATTAAGTCCGAAGAAAAGGTAAATAAGTAGTTAAAAGCTTTACAGAGTGTGGCGGTTGTATGTAAAATATTTCAAAACTTTGTTGTTCGCCAATAAGTATATGTCACGCTTCATTAGGGTCGAGCTATTTTTTCCCTCGCTTTGCTTCGTGCGCGCAGATTTGAATATCTCCGAAAAAGAAACGAAAACGCGTTTTCATGCCTACAGCTCACAGTTACGATCAATTAAAAAACGGGAACGACGAAATTAAAAATGTAGCCTTAACGAGCGGAGCAACGCGTCAACTCGAATGCATACACACACACACACACACACACATATATATATATATATATACAAAACTGCAGACGCGCGCCTGTTGGTTAATGCAAATTTAAATATTCAAAATTCTCCTTTACTCAACAAATACATTAAAACGGTTAAAAGCCTCTATACGGACAATGCGCACAGTACACGTGTAATAATCTAAGAATAAGACGCGCCAAGGGAGCGTTTACATATAAATATACGATATACGTTTTAATATACGCGTAGGGCTATTGCTCACTGTGCTTATATACTACACGTATATGCAAGAGTCATCGAGAGTTATACGTGCTCGAAAGGGCATCGACTCGTCCGGTATATAACATCCCGTAAAATTTGCCCCGTATAGAGCCTGTGCTCTTCTGGACGCACGCGGCGTCCTCTATAATTAGAGCCGTCGTAGTCTGCGTGCGCGCGACTTTATATACATATGTGATGCATACGACTTTAGTGCATGTACATATTATTATATATGTATAGCCGAGTCAAAGTCGAGACGCGTGAAACGCGATACTTACGTAGGAATATGGAGTTAATTTGCCGAGTAATGATTGTACCTGCGCCGATGACATTTTCCGCCTCTCATTTTTACTCGAACGAAGCGTTATTTCGATTTTTAAATCGACTCGCGCGGACTAGTAATTGGGCGTAAACTTGAATTTCACACTGCGCACGTTAAGTGTATTAAAGACTTTCTCGTCGACTGTCCTTGCGATAAACTTATTGTAATGTATGTTTGTATTTTTTTTTTTATAATTAAAGTATACCGCTTATAATCTATTAAGAGGCGATTGCGCCTATTTACTACATGAATATTTAAAACAGAAAATGTAATATTATAGGAAATAATTTAAATTTTATTTTCTAATGTATAATATAATGTAACAAAGTATGTTAAAAAAACACTATTCAATACGACCTACCAGAAGTTAATGTTGTCATCCTGTACGGATATACAGCTTGAACAAAAGAATGGATCTTTTAAAGCTGAAATGATGTTATTTCTGTTGCTTGTTGCAAAGCTTTTTTTGCGAACATTATTTTAAATAAATTGTTTTACTTGCTTTTAATTGTTATACAGTATACAGCATTATTAAAGAAAAAAGCCATCCCCCGTTTTCAAAATATATACATACATGTATATATATATAGAATTTATTGTAAATATTAACAGATTTTACTCTCAAAGGCTACGAACTTGCATAAAAATATCGTAGAATTGATCACAAAGTACTTACGCATTTCTTCAGTTTTTTTTTCACGATTTTCGAAAATTCGATTCCAATAAAAATCTCAAATAATTCGATAACTTTCATTAAGTAATTCAAAAATAGTATTATTGTTCTTTGAACATTTTTATCAAAATCTACAGTTATCAGACATTCTACAGGGCTCTTTTTATTAGGACACTTTCCCGGCGATGATCGACTGTTTACAAAAAGAAGAAGAAAACGAAAAAACCTTGAAAAAAAATTTTTAGTTCGTGTACTTTAGTATAGTCAGCCAACTTGGATTTTGGAAAAGGCCCGGATGACTATAAAAATCACATATATATTTATAACTACAAAACGACGTATCAACAAGTCTTCCTCGTTGCTTCAATTTTCGGACAAAAAGGGGTGGTTTTTTTTACAAAGAAAGCTCCGTATACGTAATACAAAAGATATATAGTTATAGTTTAGAGGATTTGATCTATATATTTCAATTTCTTGTCCGCTACCACTTCTGAAATGACTTCTATTTTATTGAATTTCGATTCGATGGTAGCAAAATCCGTTAAAAGTCCGAAAATCCGCTTTTAGCTTAAGTCTCGTTTTCACGCTAAAGCGAAAATTCACCGTTAACAATTAAAAGCCTGAACAACTGTTCTTTTGATTTTGATTTTTATACAGTGAAATCAAATCGCTAAACTAGTCTTATTACATATGCATACTCTGTATGTATGATGCGTATTTTTTCTGGATCTCCAATTCTCCAATTGATATTATCTCAATTTGTGTGTTGCGTCTTGTGTTGTGTGCTCAATGCGCTGTGCGTGTGCGGTTTGAGGGTGTACGCGCATCATTTACATATAGCGTGTAAACATAGCTAAAATTAGTATTAAGATCTGTTCCTAAAATAATATGTTTTAAAACTACTGTACGTGTACAATGATAGACTGAAAAACTGTTTTTGTGCTACATTGGAATTTTTTCGAGGGTTCGAGCCAAGAGTACAAACAAAGTGTATAAGCTAATGTCGCATAGAGTTGCGAATCGAGAATTATAACCTCAATTTGTTGCAAGGAAATATGTCCTCTGAATGTTTGAATTTAATACAAGATGAAGACGAAGATGTCATTTTAGAGGTAGGGAATCTTATAGCTGTTTTTATGCAATTTAAACGTCACTATGCGTGGCTGATTATTTCTATTGGTTTTTAAGGAATATATGAACTTGAACTTCTAAGACAGTTTGTTGCTCTACTCACAGTTCTTCTTATAAATCTAACCAATTATTTCACTTTAAATTGTATCACCTTATCATACAGGGAAGCGATTTGTATCAAGCTCTAACAAATATGGGTTTCACAAATTTTGATTCAATGCCACGAGTCAAAGAGGAGCCCGACTCTTTTCAAATAGAACTGTCTCCTGTAAAGGTATCCTTGATAGAAAAATGTTAATATTATACTCTTAATCAATATGAATACATAGTAACAGTATTTTTTGACATCTAGGAATATCGATCAATCAATCAAAACCTGTGCGACAAAGTAGATTCTGTTTGTTCGTATATTTTACAGGTAATGAACATTGTACAAGTATCATTGGTTCGCAATTTACTTAAATTAACAATATACAATTTTAGGAAGACAAATTGAGAGAAAATCAAATAAAAGCAATTTTGCAATCTGAAATTTTATTGGATGATCACACGGCTGCTATTAATGATTTTCTAATTGTGGAAAAAAGTTCTTATTTAAGGTAAGCTTAAGTTTTATATATAAACTAAAAAAATTAATTTCAAATCTAAACTATTATAATAATGAAATATATATTATAGAAATTGTTTGGGGTGGATTCCTATTCTTGGCTCAGCAATAACAGCTATTAGTCCATTAGTAGTTGGCAGGAAAAAAAGTATTGCTGCCTCTATTATGACGCTTACAATATTCAGCATATCAGCATATACAAAATCAAAGCATTGGTTTCTAGTTAGAAATTTAAAACATCTCATAAAATTACAAAATGACTTGCATAACTTGCTCAAACAAAGTCTTAAAATTTTAAGACGTATTTATGGTAGAAAATCTATCAATGAAGTACACGAGCAAGAAAAGTAAGTTTCATAATGTTTAATATATATATTTGATATGCACTGAGTATTAATTTTAAACTTTATTATTTTCTAGACTAGTTGGAAGTGAAAAACAGAACATCATACTTTCCATAAAAACATTACTTTCAGAGTGTTTAGACAATTTGTCTGTTACTTATTATGCAGAAGCTAGTCAAATTTTAAGTACATTTCCTGATACTTTACGCTTAAACTGTACTTTGACAAATATTGAGACTGAATGTGAGCAATCATTTGATTGCAATAGCTATGAAAAATTAAAAGTAAGAAAAATGATAAAAATGTATTTTGCATATCTTATGAGCAAATTGGATTTATTTATATAATTTTCAGAGTTTATACTATACATTTTTACTGGTCCAATCTGAAACAATGTTTATTATGGCGAATGCTTACAATGGTAGAATACAAGATACAATTTTTAGAGTTCCAAAATCAAATCTTTCATGCACTGTCCAAAACTTGAACAAATCTTTAACCATATCATATTTAAAGATGTCAAAAATCATGCAAACTTATCAATTATGCGAAGTTAAACCAATTCAACGTGTCTTCAGGTTTGTATTATAGAAATTAATTTAATAAACTGTAGTAGTAATGTGATATGAAATGGATATGGAAGGTAGCTTTTTATTGCATATGATATTTTCTCTTCAAATTAATTCAGAGCAAAATCATGTACGCAATAGGATCACCTTTTGCATCCAATAACAAACCATACTTTTCGTCAACAGTGCTTATATTATATAAAACTAAGATTTTGAGGTTAAAGTAGTTTAATTATAATTTGAAAATCGTAATGTTTTTACAGAGGCATACCAACTTCCAAATGGCACGACACCTATATTCATTTAGATTTAACATCGCAGAGAATTGAATTAGCATACAAGGAAATAATATCAATTTTAGAATGTTTAGACTTATACTCTGAGAAAGATGAAGAATCCGATTTACAGTTGGCTGAATTAATAACAGAAAAAATAAATGAAACATACAAACAAATTGAAAATGCCAGAAGTTTTGCAGAGTTTAGTAGTCTTCTAATTGCAAAGGCTCAACGTAAGCCTGGGAATATACCAGACCATAATGAAAATGAAAATCAATTCCCAAACAACTTTGATAACAGAAAAATCATAATGATTGACAAAGATCTTGAAATAGAAGATGAAGTATTCGAAGAGTATATAAAAGAAGAATATTTGAAACCACTCTATGAAAACAGTGATGAAAATACCATAGAAAACTTTAGACTCGACAAGTTATTAGAAAAAAACTTTATGAGTGAACTGAAAGATGCTTTGATTGAGAAGCAAAAATCAATGACAGAAAGAGAACTTAAAGCTCTAAAAAGAATGTACGAAAAAGTACAAAAGGATACTACTACTAGCAGCAAGACTGAATCTGACATATGTCCAATTCCTGAAAAATCTATTGAAACAGAAGAGCCAGTAGCTCCTACATCGGTTCCACCACCACCTCAACCACCTCTGCCTCCTCCGCCACCACCTCCACCACCACCAAGAGTCCTTGAAAATACCATTATCGCAGAAAACTATGTAGAAGAAGAGGAAAGAGAACAAAAAAAGGTTCGTACGCCTATACCTCTTCCAAGAGTAAAAATGTTAAAACCTGAGGACGAAATAGCCGATGTTCAAAGGTTTTCAATCAATCAATGCACACCGATCTTTAAATTTCCTACTCTAAGATTGACAGAAGAAACATTCATTGGAAGTGGAGAGAACTCGGAAGCTGAGGAAGAAGATGACGATGATGATCTTGAAAGCAACAGTGATAATGATGATGGTAATAGCATAGTGGAAATTTAAAAAAATATTTATACCATTACTGGATAATCGTATAAATTTATTTGTAAATATATTGTACAAAATATTTGTTCTATGTATTCAATACATTTGCATTAAAATTTTGTATTAAAGTTAAATTATTAACATAATAATCAGGTTTTGAATGTTTTTCATAATCCCGCCTTTTAAATATCCCAATATGGCGGCGAATGTACATCGTCGTTCGTCGCCTGGTCGTCGCATCAGACTCTGATGATTAGAGAATAGACCTCGAGCGGTCAAACTCAAGCTTGGTTTGTTTGTTATTATATCAGATTCCTCAGTGGATTTAAACAAATATATATATAGTGAAACAAAATTTTAACAAAATAGGAAAATGCCTCTTCCCGCAGCTCTAGCTGCACGTCTGGCTAAAAGAGGATTGCTGAACAATAATAAAAAAGGTAAGACCTAACCTAAAATAAATGTTTACATTATATTTATTTCAATAAAACATCTATTAAAATAGTTAAAAAAATACTGTGACAAAAATTAATTTTACTTTTGTATTAAAACAGCCGATTCTAATAAAAAAGAACCTAAAAAAAAGGTACACGAAGAAGTTATAGCTGAGGATTACGACACATCCAAAGAAGAGATTAGTCAGATTGATATTACAAAAAAATTTCTGGTTAGAAATTCAAATTATTGTTTTACATTTTACATTTGATAGACTAATATTTCTCTACTTTTTACTGATCATCTGTATTCTTAATTTTTAGGGCTACAGTGGTTGTCCAAACAAATACAATATATATCATGAATGTACAAGAAAGTGTAAAGATCTATGGGGTAAAGGTAATGTACAGCCAAGCGAAAGGTATTTGAAGCGACAAATGAAACTTGTTCAAAAATATCCTTTACCCTGAAACATGGAAAGCTATTTATGATCCTGGAACGTAAGTGTATACTTTCTTCAATAGTTAACTCTATATATCTTAAATAGCCATCAATCAATAAATATATGTTTTTCATAGTGGAAGACATTACTACTGGGATTGGTCATCAGATTTAGTTGCCTGGTTGCCTCCAGGACATCCACGGTGTCAAATTTCTCAGCCAGCATCTCAGCTTCGTGAAGAATTACATTTGAAAGAAGCCGAGCAGGATGACAATTTGTCAAGCGACGAAAGTGGCAGTGACCAAGAACCAGCAGAGGTACATTGAATAATTTTCATTTTCACGTTTTTCTCAAACAAACGCAAATTTAGTAATTTAATGCTTAACGTTCAATAATATCCATACAGGTGGATGAACCTGAGCCAAAAAAGAAACGTGACGATGTTCCGCACAAGGAAACGCGGGATAAAGAAAGCAATATCCGTGAAAAAGAAGTCGGTCGAGAGAGACATAAAGGCAATGATTTAAGAAGGTTCCAGAAACAAGACAAAAACAAAGATAGCAATAAGAAGGATCGAACACTGGACCCTATGGATCCTGCTGCATATAGTGACATACCGAGAGGTAAATGGTCGGACGGTTTAGCGAGACAGAACGAAGCTAAAACCGGCGCGGACACCACTGCAGCTGGACCACTCTATCAAATGAGGCCTTATCCTAGTCCTGGAGCAGTTCTCAGATCCAACAAAGCCAGTAAACCTGAACCTGAAAACGGCGCTGGCAAATCCAAAACTGTCTCATTTCCAGAGGAGCCAGAATAGTCAAAATTATAATTTTTAGACTCGTAATCATTAAGAACATTTTATATTTATACCAATAACATAATAAAACTCGATCCTATTACAAATACAAAGTATACATTTAATTAAAATTTAAATAATGATAGATAGCTTCGACACGCTGTCGAATGTTTGTGAAATAGAAACTTCGATATAGAGTCATGTCGATAGTCTGTAACTGACCTCGTTTGTGCTAGCGCTGTTCGTCAGAAAGACATAAAGTCTATTGCTGACACATACCTTGTTCGTCGATGGAAAGCGTATCGGACCACTGGATATGGTATTGTCAGACGATAAACCAAAATAAAATCTACCATCGACGCTGATTCTATCTTTCTATCCACAAATCTCAGAGGCTTGTCTATGAATACTCTGAAATAAAAAAAATGATAATTTATACGGTTCAATATTAACTCAGTAGTTTATACTATTTGTGGATTCTGAATCTTATAGAATAGCATATTATGAGAGAAAATTAAAATGATATATTTTTTTAAATATTTCCCAAAATAAAGACACTAAAACAATTAGATCGTAGGAATTGTGTCACGAAACATAAAACGATTTTATGATGTTGAATCATTTTTAATCAGACAGAATTTCATTGTATACAACGGGTTAAAATATAAAAATAATTATAACAAAAAAAAAGACAATAATTATAAAGACTGTTTTATCTGTCGAGTTATACTCGAAAAGGTGAACTTACGTTATGATAATAATCGATAGATTGATATAATAGATTAACTTGTGTATTATTGTGTATCAATAGATTAATTGATGTAATGGTTACGTATTATGCTGTAACTTCTATTACAGTCAGGTTTTTTCACGTCTCGATAACTTCATTTTACTTAATTTTCTAATGAAATTTGTGATCACTGTAATGTGATCACAAATTATTTATATAATTTTCAGAGTATAATATATATATTTATATAATAATCAATCTCATACACAAAATTAGGAAAACTTGTATATTAACCGTAGTAAGAACGAATCTACAATCCAATACTGATTTCACAGTAGAATGAAAATGACGAATGACTAAAATAAACGATGCGCATTTTAATGATAATTAAATCAAATTCATCTAAAATGCATGCTTAAAGGTACGTACAAATAATTTAATCATCATATATTGCATATACATATGTATTTGATTACATATCACCATTACATGAAAAAATAACGATTTTAAAAAATTAATCAATCCCATCCGCAGTAGCACTTGGAAGAATGCGAAAATCAAAACTTAAAAAAACGGACCACATCGACACTCAAACTCACTGTTTAAATATCATCCAAGATGCACTAGTAGCGCAAAAAGTTACATCTATCAACGCCAAGTAATTCTTTTCCGTGGCTAATAGATCGTGGTTCATTATTCCTCCTTCGGTCGTGCAAGCTTTCAGATATATGACATAAACCCAACAAACTTTGCAGGACCAATATTGTCCAGTTGGAATCTGGCATACCAGATTTGAGCCAGTGCATCTCCACGATTCTCTCCCTCTTTTACCCTGGCAATATTGCAGGAAGGGGTCGGTAGCGAGCAGTAAAAATATCGTTAAACGAAGATCGAATATTTATATATAAACCCGGAAAAATGTTCATTGGTTTGTTTTCGAAGAATCTGCACGAGTGCAGGCAGAATCTCTCTTTCGGCGATTCGTTACGTCTATTATCTTTTTTATGCGAACGATAATTTCTCGAGAGCAACGACAGCTCATCGGTGCGTTGGATTCTGGAAGATATCCAAATTGTACGTCATTCGCGGTCGTTCGACTGAAAGTATATTGACTCGCGCTCGTGCGTTTCCCGTCAACTGCGCTATGTTCGTTAAATTTGTTCTCCATCCCACCCGAAACCGTTCTATCCATTACATCCATTGACTGCGGGATAGAAAGACGTCGCGAGTCAGCGCATAGAAAAACGAGGCAAAAACAAGTTTCAATTAAGAGACTCGACTGTAACGGCCAAACGAATTTCAATGGAAAGTTAGAGAATATCGGGGGCGAATTTATTAGCAACTACTGCGGAGTGAATTTCGCCTGGAGGACAGCTGCAAATAAATGTCTATATTATACATCTTAATATATATATATCTATAGACAGCAAAGAATTGGGGCTAAGTACCGAAACCTATTCTAAAGACAAACACACGACGCGGCGCAGTCGCATATTCATGCGAACCAGCTGCGTTTTTGTTAGAAATATCTAGAATTTCCGGGTTGGCAATTAAAGTTCACGAATGCAAAAGTGTATTTAACAGATTAATAAAGGAGGAAAACAATACGGAATTCGTAAAGTTTGTCCCGGCTGCGAGGATGAAAATTTAACGTCTATAATCGCAACGAGAGATTACCTTTATCTCACAGAACGATGAAATAATTGTGGAGCAAAAACTTGCTCGATCAGAATATCAGCGCTGACAGGCAGGAAATTGCAGGACCACACGGCCGCTGACGTAAGGCTGAATTCTGCACAAGCCGGCGGCGGCGTTTGAAATCGATCAAACGTCTCTGTCGACTATAAGCAGCGCTGTTCTCTCTTCATTAACGAGCAATTACCACAACGCTAAGTCCAGAGTTCGATTGCCCGAAAGTGCGCGTGCATAAAGTGTGCATACAGACCAGTCCCCGGCAAACAAGACCATTTCGTACAAACACGTGTACGAGTGGAATCGCGCATTACGCACAAACACCTATATACTGTCGATCACATATGCAATCGCCGGTTAGGAAAGTAATGCTTCCGTTGATTGTAAAGCGATAAGCTTTGCTCTGATAGATGCCGAGCGGGAACTTTGAATATCGATCGATTTCTGAGTAAGCATCTATATATAGAAGCCAATTAATCGAGTGTCAAACTCTATCGTGTACTTGTGCTATGTACACGCATATGTATGTATATATATTATAACGTAGTGCAGCGGACCTCAGGTGCGACACGATCGGATGAAGAAGCATTGGATTATGCATAAAATTTACCAACTCGCACGGTCGTCAGCTCGCGCGAACAAGTAGCGGCGCACAGAGCTTCCGGGCGACGAATTCCTCGAAGCGTAATGTGAATTAGCGTACGCGAGCAAAGACAAATCCGGCTCTCGGTTACTATAGAAGCAAGTATACGTATAGTTTCAACCCCCCTCTCTCTCTCTCTCTCTCTCTCCGTTTCTCTCCTTTCTGATGTGCTTATTATTATACGATCCGTAACAACCTGCGTTATATACCTATATGTACACATACGGTGCAATTAAAAGCAAGTGTAATTGTTCCGCGTTCGTTATAGGTGCACATGTATATATTACTTTCTTAATTGTGAGGTTTTAATTGTGTGCAAACAAAAACACATAGCTGGCCAGTGTCGAAAGCGAACTGGAATTCAAAGCGGAGAATCGACGCTGGGTACATTTGAACAAATTAAACAACGATATATGGACGTATCGTGAGGACAAAGCTATTGCAACCTTGCGTGTTTATTTATACAGCAGCACCTTTAACTTCCATCGTTCATTGCGCCGCGGTTATAGCTCTATTTTTAACGAACTAGCCGGAGGTGTTATAATTTTCAAGTACGGAGCAACGATAAATCGCAATATTTGAGCTTCTAGTTCAGCGACCCGAGGGTCGATAAATTAGAGAGCCAGAGTTGGGGATGCAACGGCTGCTACTGTGTACTTGCACTAGCAGCTGTTATCTGCGTCTTCGTCTTTCGCTTCGACGTGTACACTAAATATTATTTTCTCAAAAAGCTTGCACACTGGGCAACGTCTCTGATGCTCCACGATATTGCATTGCCAATACACGATGTAAACATTGCTGTATAACTGTACGCTAAACTATTGTTAATATCCAGGGTCAATTGCGTTACTATTATTCAAATCCAATAGTGTTTATTCGCAAATGAAAAATAAACACGAATCATGATCAAATACATTTATCTCTCTCTCTCTATCTCGCCCTCTCTGGCATTTGTATAATTTACAGTCGCGAGTGGTTCTTTCTCTCGGCTGTGTGCTATATACGTGCTTCCCGAGTAAATACGCGAAAATATTGACGTGTATAGATTGTCTGCCAGCGAATAATTTCTACCGAATGTCTATTGCCTGTAAATTCTTCGATTGAATAAAGTTAAAAAGACTTTTGTTAATACTCCGAGCTGTGTAGGGCGTATAAGCCACACTTACACGGAGCACCACTTACGAGGAAATATAAAATATAAAGAAAATGATAAAATCTTAACGATTGATCTGCGGCTGCAGAGAGCTATGCTTATACTTATAGAAAGATCGACATGTATATATATATAGATATGTGTGTGTGTGTGTGTGTGTGTGTGTGTGTCAAAGGAGAAGTATATAGATAGCCCGCATAAAATGAGCTGCCATATACGCACCCTCTCGCCTTATCCTACAGCTCGTCGTCATCCGCCTGTATCTTTCTGTCTCTTTCCTCTGGTCCCTGACCTGGAAACGTCAACAACCTGGCGCAGAGCTGCTGCATCTCGCATACGCGATCAAAGATGTGCCGCTGTCGCTTATACTGCTAGTCCCTCTAGGATATCTTTATTTATCGTTCTCCTCTTACACTGGCAGTGGCACCGCCTTGTTTCCGGTGTATATAACGTTCCGCGTACGCTCTTATTGTCCTCGTGTTCGTGCCATTCATGCATTATTTATATATACACGTATTGCTCATTCTACTATATATATATATATGAAGCGAGAGAGAGAGAGAGAGAGAGAGAGAGAGAGAGAGAGCTCCTATCCTTTACAATTTTACACGATGGATATGCACTCTCTGTTATTTAAATATATTGCAAAGAAGAACATTCGTTGGCGTACGAAACGAAGGACGCAGTGCAATTACTTTACCCCGTGCAGGCGAGTATTTGTTATAGTATAGAAAAAAAATCGGACGGTGAAAGCAAATATTGTCACACAGTTTTCGCACCGTCGCGTGTCGAGTGAGAACGTCAGAATTTGTCAAAAGCGGTGTATATTTGCTCATCTTTGAAGGACGTATCAAATATTAAGTTTAGCGTTAACGAGTCTACTCTGCGCTTAGATTCATATATATCCGTCTATATCTTTTTCTTGAGAAAGAACGAGCAGGAATACTCTGTTTTTCCTCCTGATCCCCTCAATTACTCTTCTCCTTCTTCTATTTATCTCTCTTATATACGCGCAGAGCCCTTTTCTTTCTTCGCCATTCTATATCCCCCTTCTCTCTCTCTCTCTCTCTCTCTCTTTTTATGTATATACATACATATATATCTATATATCTATATGTGCATGTATACATCGCGTGAGCTTGCGATTTACGGTTCTATACTTCAATCAACTTATTTCTCCCTCTTTTTCTCCGGGGATATATACTAGCGCAGCTCAGACACAGCTATGCCTTCCCTCTTTTTCCACAGATTATTTCAACAACCGCCAGCCGACTTTTTCTTTTCGATCTTCTCTTGGCGCCGTACTGCGAGAATGAATTGGAAAAGCGCATTTGAGATACGTCACGATTGCGACCTTTACGGGGAATGTACTTGTTTTTGTATTTTATTACTCATATACGCGTATAGATTTTAGCGGAGAGTCAATGGAAATGTGATAATAAAAGTGCGAAAAGGGAGAAAAATAATGAAATAATCAAAAGAGCTTTGCTAAAAAAGCTCAATTCCAACAATGTGATTCCAACAACTACGCTAATAGATCACGATTGTATAGCCGTAATAGGAGGCTAGCGTTAATCGCTGCATTGAAGCTACCGCTGAGGGTTGAAGTGTCTGACTAGACTCCGACTATAACTACTTGCTTTCTCTCACCGTCTTAGTCTTTCACTGTATACCTATATATAAGAAAATAGCCTCTATCACGTGTGTAACGTTAGTACCTGAATTACAGCGAGACTACAGTAATAGTTGAAGCTTATGTGGCAGAGGATGAAGTTCGTTTAAGTTCAATTATAAACAGAAAGCGAGGGAAAAAAAGGATGTTAAGCGTGAGATACCTTTGTGTACACACGGTATCCGCTTACGAAGCTCGCTTGCACTATTTATCAAGCTGCTCTAATAATAAAACACCCTCGTCTCTCTCTCTCTCTCTCTGTATCTTGCTGATGCATTATGAGATTAAAATAGCTCCGCAGGAATTTTAAATGCACCGGCGTAGAGGATGTTTACCCCCATATACACATGTATATAAAGCTTGCATCTATATGCAGAAATTAAATGCGAAGCTTTCGTTGTTTTTCAAATGTATTGCTCTTTTGTATGTTTACAAGAACAGCTCATTTTTTCGAGGCGAATAAACGCGCGTTCGCTCGATCGACACCCACATCTCGGTCAATCTACGCCCTTTTCTCAGAGTACGTCGTCGTGTATATATATATATATACAAGTATAATACAAGCCGTTTTAATTAGCGCGTCATTATGCATAAAAAATTTGCTCACTCTCGTAAGTACACGACTGTATTGATTCCCACGACTACTCACGCATTCGCGCACATGTACACTCACACTTGTATATGCAAATTCGAACTTCACCAAATGGAAATAAACGCGCGAGTCCGACCAAAGTCAGACCGTTTCTACTTGAACCGCATGACATACGCAGAGCAATTTCCCCGTTTAATCTCTCAACACACACATATACATACATACTCCAGAATTTCTCATATATAAACACGAACGCGCGTGGCAAATTTAAATTTAATTTAGCAAAAACACTCTCGAGTACTTTCTGAAGTAACTTTATTCGTAAAAACACATGCTCTTACGTATCTAGACATTTCCACGTATAAATTCGTGTCCTCGAATAGCACACACGCACGCACGCACGCACACGCACATATATATTTATAGGAGTCGGAAAAATAGCGAAAAGGGCTTTCGAGATAAAATCGCAGAACATCTCTCTCTCTCTCTCTCTCTCTCTCTCTCTCTTTTTCTCTCGAGTTGTCCGGGGGTTAAGATTCGCATCGCGCGTTGGTGCGCGCGCGCCGCCGAAGCGAGCCGAGCCTGTCCGAGTTTGCTCCTCCCGCCGCGCGTACAACGGGATCAGCAGCATTAGTGCAGCAGTGCGCGTGCCGAGAGCAGCATCTCGCGCTATCGAAACTACATCTGCGCTCTTTCTTATCGTCATTTTCTCCTCCTCTTTCTCTTTCTCGATTTCTCTTTTTCCAATAAACTACGCGCATAAATATATAGCAGCAGAGGCATACGCGCGCGCGCGCCCACACATATGACCGCATTGGAAGGATCGGTTTTACCGACAAGATAACGCATCGGTGCAACTTGTATCGCGAGGCAAAGGGAAGATCTTCTTTCACGCGAATGTGAAAGGAAAAGTGAGGATTGCACGAGGAGAGGAAAAAAAGTGTTGGGCAGTGCGCGAAGCAATACAGTGTCACTCTGCTGGTGGTAGTGGTGCTGCTGCTGCAGCGGTGGGCGCTGCACAACCCCCCGGGCAAACTCTCCGGAGCTGCGCGCGCGCGACGAAGAGGAGGAGAAGGAGAGCTGCCGCCGACCACTGCCAGTCTGATATGCACCATCCGCCGACAGACGATTATGGTGAGTCTTCATCTTCATCTTCTTCTTCTGCGATACTTCTTCTACTTCATCTTCTACCAACAATACTTTCGCTCCTTCTTCTTTTGAGTATTCTCTTCTCTTCGTTCGATTCGTCATTTTCTCTGGGCCTGTATAGAAATTACAGAAAGAAGATACATTACGTAAGTCGCTTCTTTCGAGAGAGAGAGAGAGAGAGAGAGAGAGAGAGAGAGTAAGAGAATATCGATTTACAAGCGGTAAAAAGGTAGACACGCGTTCTTAGTTCTAGGTCTATATGATCTTAGTGTAATAATATCAGCGAAATTCTCATTTCGCTCAAAGTTCCCTGTATAAACTGTGTACCCAGAGTTGCAGAGCAGTTCGCGGCGCGGGAATCGCCAGGATTGAATTAGACTGCGCTGCGCTAAGACAGAGACGAGAGAGAGTCGGAATTCAATTATTGTACAGCAGAGTGCGATTAAGTCGATTAATTATATACGCCTCGAGGCATGGAATAGGGCACTAACCAGTATATATATTATTAGAAAGCTCTATCAACTGGTGTTGTTATTCTGTTAAAATTAAACGCGCACGTGGTTGCTGTCGCAGTCATTATATCGTTCAATCCTCTCGCTTTATTATCATTATTAACGAGCGCGAAATATGGAGGTACAATATATATATGTAGAGGAGAGGTACGTCCAGTCATGTGGCGATGATTAAAAATATATCGCTTCGTACCTCCGTTGACCCCGTTTCTCAATCTCTCTCTATATTCCTCTCGTGTTCTTCCTCTCGTGCGTCTGTGTATGTGTATATGTACATGTATATATACACACACACACATATATATATATACACTCGCACGAG
This sequence comes from Apocrypta bakeri, assembly GCA_018906985.1. Classification (NCBI taxonomy): domain Eukaryota; kingdom Metazoa; phylum Arthropoda; class Insecta; order Hymenoptera; family Pteromalidae; genus Apocrypta; species Apocrypta bakeri. Next base: position 5,848,453 of record JACCIA010000003.1, read on the forward strand.
CTCGCGCGCGCGGCTAACGCAAACAGTCTGTGATTTTGAAAAAGCGCGCGAAAATTGTTTGGCGCAGCTTTAATGTGATAATTGAATTTTTGCTTAGAAAGAATTATCTACCCATCGATAAATTATTAAACCGTGTCTTCTGTCGCTTATGCAATCATTAAAGAAAAGTTGCTAAACATATTCCGTTTAATTATCCGCATCCGCGCACACGTCGCCGGGAGATTACAAGCGCGAATGAGACTCGGATGACGATGACGATGGAAAAAGAGGGTGAGAGCGCGGGAGGGAGTATTGATTTTCGAGAGTAGCTCTGAGCGACTGTGTATACGTGTGTTTGTGTGCGTGTGTATGTACCGGCGGCGCTAGTGTTACTGTATACTATAGTTATATATACGCTTTTCTCTCTCTCTCTCCCTCTCTCTCACTGTCTCTCTGTCTCCCATCGACTCATGAATATTATCGACAGGGATTAATCGTCAGTATGGAACAACGTCGCGTGTCTATCCATCTAGTGCGTTCGTTACGCTGATTTTAGATGCCGGCGTCAAGTGAAAACTACGGGAAATTCACGTGTCTATACATAATACGCATATGAAATCGGTGCGTTGCGTTTTATACGCTTTTTTCCCTTTCCTTAATGCGCTTGTCTTTTTTTCTACTTTTTTTTCAAGGGTATGACGAATTCGCAGTCAAATGTACAGGTTCACTCCGAACGTAAATGTGTTTATTCACGGATGTATACACGAGACGGCTGTTTCGAAAGAGAACACTCTGTCGGGTTAAAAATTATATATTTACACCATGACTTTCCAGATTACATTGAAACTCATAAAGGATTAATGAATTAATTGCGTGACATGTATAGGATTTAATATAGAAATGCGCGTTTCGTATGCTTATTTCGGATCCTTGTGAATATTTCGTAAGGCCATTTATTTTTTATTTATAATAATATATAAATCAGTCTATCTTCTCATCCCGTTGTAGAGCTTGTATTATGCAACACGGTACAATGAGCAAACTCGGGAGGAAGAAATTCTACACTGGTTTATTAAAACAACGTTGGATATTCCACTAACTGCCTGCGCATATATGCTGTGTTTGGGAGTTTGTAAAAAACAATTTAGAAAAAAAAAATTGCGAACGTTCGCATGTAACCTACGGCTTATCGTATCGAGGTCGGAGACTTTAGAAAGCCTCTAGCGATAAGCATGAAATATATATATATATATATATTCCTTGTGATATACGTATTATCCCTTTCGACCGCTTTATCGGAAGATACTATGCGATTCTCTCCGCCACGCTGTTTCTTTTTATCGGCATCTCGTGCTCTCGCTTCCTGTCTTTCGCCTCGGGTGAATATAATTCGTGTATACCAGACAACAACGAATTTCACGATATATATATGCATGTACAAGATTCTCTTTGTTCAATTAATGTTAACCTTCATATATATATAGGAAAAGATAGTGTGTCTAGGCACTGTTAACGACAAAGTTGCTGAGTTACGTAAACATGTATAATATAATATCATATACACATATATGTATATGTGTGTGTGTGTGTGAGTGTGGGTGTACCGTGAAGCATAGCAGCAGTAGCGGTAGCGGTACAAAGAAGATAATGATTGAAGAGAACTTGCGGATGAACGGAGCGACGTTTACGCTATTGTTCGCGAGATAATGCCCTTCCATTGTAGTGTCGTAAAGCGATTTAAAAAAATCTGCTAAATTCGCTCTTAATGAACGGGCTATGTAAGCGCAGCCTCTTTCGCCAGGAAATTATCTCTAATGTCGAATATATCGGAGCAGGAGCTGATCTCCGAGGTGCGGATGCAGCTCCCCTTTCATTTCGTCCCTGATTTCCGTCCTGTCTCATTGTCCGGTGCTGTATATATATATAACGTTTAACATCATCGCTCTTCGACTTCGTTTTCTTTCACCTATTGATTTTTCGTTACGACTACTCTTATGAGTCTTTGTATATATATCTTTTCGCCTCGACGGCGACGAGAGCTTTTAAATTTTTCCAACTCGAGGTAATGTGATTGCCAAGCAGTCCTGTGTTTCCTGATGCGTAAGTTTATTTTTTTTTCTTCGAGGAAAGAACCAAGATGATAAGATGTTTTTTGCGGAGGATTTTGAGAGATTCCTTTTACAAAGCTGCGAAAAAATGGGGCGGCACGATGTAAACGCGTAATTACATTTTACGTTGGGAGAGAGTTTCCGTAATGGACTATATTTTTTTTAATTTAGTATGCCGTTGCTTTATGAGCAATGAAGCCATTTCGAGATTGTAATTAAGCACCGATTTTTACGACTATTTATCACTCGGCAATCACATTTCCCGCTAGCTCGTAATGTTTTTTAACATTTTCTTTTATGTTTTATATATCAATTACGCTTTTGAGAATCGAAAATCAAATATTTATACGATTATTCATACGATAATAGCTTTACTGTACCATAAACAGTGTTATATTTAGATTATTTTAAGATGAATAAACATGGATATTTGGATATGTATTTCAAACTGGATTATAATTAATGCACGCATGAGATATTGTAAGAGAATTCGCGTATAACAACAAATCAATACAAGTTTATATTCGTGAACTATATACATAGTTCGAATTGCTAAAAGTCAGATTATTGCAAATACGTCGAACAGAAATCCAAGCTTCAGCACATGTTGTTTTTAAATTGATAAGAACGATATGGAAATTTTACTTGCGTTAACGTATAAAATAGCGAAGATGATCGACGTACCAGTCAGTTGAAACTAAAAAGTACATTTCTAGTCTTTTAGTGTCTACAACAAATATCAAAAGCCAATTCTTCCAAAGATTGAAAAAATACGATTGCGTTGTCATTATTTTTGATGGACAAGCCTGTAATACAAAAAGTCGCTCTGTAACATTCTTTTATCATTTAAAGTATAGAAAACATTTTTCACCGTGATTTTTAAAGCCCACAGAATTAATGAAATATTGCCAGAGACAGTACACCTTTGTGGTATGGCAAAAAGTAATTAATATTTTATATGTTAAAAGTACCGCACAGGAACGGTGTCATTTAAAAGTTAATTACAAATTATTCTTTATTTATTGTGATTTCTGAAAACAAGTTTCCGTTTACTTGTAATTCTGCATCGAAATATTGTTTACACGTACTTACGTAAAAAGACGATACAAATAACCAATAGAAAGAAAGATGTGATTATCGTAAATGCAAATAAAAATGAAAGAAGTTTTTGCATTCGTTACTTTTAATAATTTTCCTCGTATCATACATTGAATTCAGTTACAACGAGTGCTCCACTATAGATTATATATACAGCATATATCTAAAGTAGCGAGCGAGTCTTGCGTAATTATATAATAAATCCACGCGTATCTACTTGAAAAATCTACACCGTACACACTTTATTAAAAATGTAATATAACTTTAAACATAAATATATCCATGAAGTTATATTTAGCCTCTTAATATTATAATCAATAACCGTTTTCGGTCTAGTAATATCAGCGTATGTTTTACGCTACTTTTATTACTTTTAATCTAACGGATTATGGACAGAATTTTCATATAAACTTGGATGGTTTTATTGAATTATAATCTTTCTCTTACAATGTCAATCAAAAGGTTATTGAGTTTTATATCGTTATTCAATTCTAAAAATATAAAATATTAAATTGACTTATTATTTTCTCTTCTGTCGGGGAAAAAAAAGAATATTTGCAAATTGACGTACGTCAGATTTCGAAGTAATGTCAAACTTCACATAAGGTGGCTTCATATGTACGAAATAAGTTAACGAGGAAATGGATTTAATAATTTTCTTATAATAGAAGAATAAAATATTAGCTTACGATTGAGTAAATTATTTTTCATTCAGAATTAAAAAAACGATGGATAATATCCATCATACTAGCATCACACTTCCCTTGTCTGACAAAATTCATGTTTGTTCAATAAAACGATTCATTAATTTTCCAATCAAATTCATAACTGAATAACAATAAATAGCTAATGTTATTTTTCAAATCATTTTATTGGTGCCAATTCAAATGTAAAGTAAACATATTTCCAAGTTAAAAAATGATATCATTCAATCTTAGCGTAATTCTTCTTTAATAATTGGCTACGTCGGTATTATTGATCATCAAGCTCTGCAAACACAATAATAATAACTGCAACCAAAATTATAACTCACGAATGAGTAATGTATTTTTAAAATATTTTAATGATATACTTGGAAATTTAAAGTGTCCATTACCGAACTTCCTTGTCGTGAAAGTAAAGCTTGAAAAAAAAGCATTGAAGCTGAAAAGCCCAGATATATGAAGTGTTTGATCACGTTATCATCTCGATACATTGCCATTAAAATTTCACGAGCAATATTCAACGTATAGTTTCGTATAAGCTCTCGTTTCGACGTACGTGTATACACGCGTTAAATCGCAAATTCAAAATTCTCCACCTACTTCATTCCATCGGTCCATACCAACTATTGGTCTATAGATTCTCGCGGCGCTTATCTGTTTATAACGCGGCCTTATATCGCGATTCGCCTTAACAATGCAGTCGAACCGCACTTGCAATAAAAATATATAAAAAGCATAAAATGGTGCAGAAGCTCTCTCTCGTTCTCTTTTTCGCTGGCGACCGAAGCACATACGCGATTCTATGTATATAAACACGCTCTCCCCCACAGACGCACGCATACATACACACATGACCAAAATGAGGACAGTACAAGAGTTGAGCTAAGCGTTGATCGCCGACTATATATTCTACGGAATGCGGAGAATTGCGGCTCATCTGTAGATCTCACGAGAGAGATGATTGCGAACGGGCGCACGGAGCTCGAGGTTTCGTACGGATATTCAGAATCGAGCTTGCAAAGCTCTATCGATTAATCGCTCGGCCGATTAATGCCTCGCAATATTGTGTCAATGTTGTTCCCAGGCCAATAATATATATATGTGCCTGTAACTTTGCACAATATAGGCCACACCTATGCATAGGTTATTCTCAAAGCAACGATAACAGAGCAAAGTATTGAACGTGTCGCTAAATCTGAATTGCGGCGAGAGCCAGTTTCATGTGTATTTGGGGAGGAACAATTAACTTTCCCACGCCTTTGTCGATTATTCTCTCAAAGCTCGACCTGTGCGTGCTGCAGGATTGTAAATTGGATTTTTTTATATCATATACCGTATACGCTATTTATACGAATATAGCATAAGTTTTGACGAATGAATATTCGCTCCGTGAATTTAATCATAAAATAGCAAGTCCGTATACAGGCGAACTTTGGGAATGGAAACATGCGCGCACTTCGAAAACAAGTCACGAAACAAAGGAAAACTTTGACGTGTCTAGCGTCGTTTTCACGTTTTCGCTCAAGAGAGCAGAATTATTATCTCGCCTCGAGGTGTTATGTCGTACTATTTTTTTTCTCGGCTCCGATTCTTGGCGACGCCTTCGCCGAAACGTACATAATGCGCTCTTGGCCTTTCTTCCTTATCAAGCCGAGCGACCGCGACTTTTGTCTCCGGTGCTTTGTCCTCGTCCGAACGCTTCGAGCGTTTTCCTTCGTTGATGTGATAAACGAGTAACGTGTGATTTTTTTTTTTTTTTTTTTTTTTTTTTTACCCAAGTATGGAGAGTATTTTTCTTTCTCCTTTCTCGAAGAGGAAACTTTGTAATCGGAAGATTTTAAGTTTCGTTCAAACTTTCTACAATGCGCGCTAGCACTTGGAATCAAGCAGCTTTTCAAAGTACGCGAGTCGACGTATATGTGACTGCAACTTCAATTCCAGTCATTTAAGACTCAATATTCTTACGTTTATTTACAAAATTCAAAGTAATTTTAGTTCTACAACACTGAGAGATATGAAAAGTAACAATAGAAGTATATAAATATTCTATAACAGGTTTTTAATCGTAGAAACAATACATTTAGATGCAGCGTACCTTTTCATTGCGCGTATGTCAAAACTGAGAAATCTCTGTCGGAATGCAGCGAACGTGCAATCGTCTGCGGAATGGAAATTGAATTTGACACACATTTCACAGAATACACTACGTTTTCCGCACTTTTCAATTTTTTCATTTGTCCCTTTTTTCATCTATTTTTCGAAACTTCGAGCTCCTCGCGACTTCAAAATATATCTTTGCTTCTCTGAGAAATCATGAAATTCTATCGAAGCTATCGATTTTTACCGCGCCAATATGTAATATACATTATTCATTAATGAAAATGACAGTGCCAACAGAGCGAGTGCGCTTCGCGAGAAAATTGCAATCGAAGCTGGCCACTTTTTTCCACAGGTTTCGAGCTTACATTTTCAATTCCAGCATTTCCCGCGTCAGCTTATTGAACGAGGCAAAAAGACGCGCGTGTATTTATTCAACGATTTCCTCAAGCTCTTGTACCGGAAATTTCACGCTTCGCACCCCCAATTCTTGACTTCGCGGCTGTTTCGATTCGCTCCCGTACACTTTATCACCGTGTATTTTTCCCAGTCCTATCGCTGCACTGTACAGGCAAGTGAAGCGCATGCGTCAATGGATTTCTACGTATACATATACAATATACATGTATGCATCTGAGAAGAGAATAAAACGTGCCACGCATTGGATGAAAAATTGTTTCTTCTTGCCAGTGCACGAATTTCCAGACGAGTTGCAATTTTGAGCGGACGCTATACATGCAACACACCGTGGCACCGGCTCTTTTTTCATTTTACCCTTTGCAAGCTCTTTCGCTTTCGAGTCGCGAGCTCTCTCACCTCTATGTGAACACTTTTCTTTGATATACCTACAATTTTCACGAGCAATTTTTCATTGATCCTTCGACGAAGTATTTCAACTATAATTACCAACTTTTCTAGTATCCTAATAATTTTTAATTACACGTGTGTCGAACAACAAGTTCGCGGCAAATTCAATATTGCAAGCTTTAGAAAATAATGTCAAGCAATCCTGTCGAACTATTAACTGCGTTATTTTCTTTCCTGGCGGAAATACGGTCACGAAGTAAAACCAACGGTACGGTACTTCGCGCAGGAAAGATGTTTCAATACAAACCTTCGAACTTCCCGGAAACCTGAGTCCTGTGCAAAGGTAATGAAAGAGCGAAACGGAGATTAGATGTGTATACATACATCCATGTAACGCTTGTAGTTCGGTGGACCAAAAAGGACGCAATAACGAAGAGAGGATGGGAAAACTCTGTTTCCTGCATATATACGGATAAGGCGGTTTTGCGAATTCCATTTCCTTCTACGTTGTTTACTGAACCGTTGAAAAGCCAGCGTTTATCGTTTAATTTCGACGAGTGTCAACTTGACGAGTAAAAAAATGAACTACCTGGTCCCTGTTTACGGCTTCTTTTGCTTTGAAGTTGCCTTCACCAGAGCTTGCAAGTCGATACGTACTTCGAGCTCTAGTTTCATTTAGCTCTTGAAATCTTTGAAAAGCAAGCAGTTAATAAAACAGAGACGACATAATACGTGCAGCTTTGGACTTTATGTACGTTCTTTCTATCTAGACACGGAAATGTATCTCTGGTCAGACCTCAATAAAGTTTCTGCGAAAAGGAATTAGAAAAACGGATTGATTAAAAATGAATCTAATGCCCGCTCGACTGAAAGAAGCTAATTAAGAAGTAATGATGAGCTTTTTCTCATTTTCTTTGGCTAAACTGGAGTTCGACGCCAGATAACCAATAATCGAAGATTAATATCCGGATGTGAATGTATAAATCTCGCAAAATCTCGCGATCTCTGAATCTCTGATCTATTAACTCTCTCTACATAAATCGTAAATATGATTATTACAGTTGGATTTTCTTTAATCAACAATTATTTCAAGGCTAGTGGTTAACGTGATAATTACTTGAGGGGGAAAATTAATAATTCAACTCCTGCACTCGCGGCAATTTTGCGATGATGAATTCGTTATTAACAATAATTGAGTTTGGTTTATAAATATATGGTTAAAGAAAAGACGTGGCTCGTGAAAAAGTTCCATCCCTTGAAAACGAAAAACTTCTCTTTAAAATTCTACGTCGGTAAATTAGTCTCCGTAGAATCGTTAAATGTTCCTTGGCAATTCCGAAAATTTCACGCGAACGCCGCTATACCGCATTAAATCACGGTTTGAGGAGTAGAGAGAGTTTGAGAGAAATAGAGAGATAGACCATCGCGACCACTTGCCGGGCCATTTAGAGACGTGGTTTGCGATAAGTTTCGAGGAGCCGATGAATATGCACTTATATATATATATATATGTACTATTCAGTATACAGATACAGTCTATACATATATATTTCGTAAAAGCTTTTTGTACGCGTCTAATCCGGCGCTTCGCAAACTATACAATATTGCATAGAAGTACAATAAATATAGACATATCGTATATAGAACAAAGAGTAGGGCGAAAATGTAACAAAAGCGCAGAAGTGTGCCGACTCTGAATTAGCCGAGCCATATACGTCGCCGGAAGCGATATCCTGCAGAATAATCAGCTGCTGCTGCTTCTTGCTAACGTCGATGCTATGTGTCACCACCTACTACTCAACTACCTTAGCTGAGATTACAGTGCCTATGTCTATATGTATATATTTGATTAGTTAAAATTCAGGCTTACATTAAACCGACCAATGTTCTCTAAGCTGACGATCTCGCCTCGTGTAATGCGCGAATTAAGGTGAGATTGGAATCAAGTTAAAATCTCTTTCTCTAGGGTACTCCTACCGGACTATATTTTTCGAATCCTTAGAGCCTCGTAAGTAGGAAAAGCCGTGAGAGCACGAATTATCGCTTTTCATTCACTATTTCACGTCGAAATTCTAGAGAAATAGATATGTATGCTTTTCCTTAAAAGTGGTAAATTATTTAAAATATAAATTTAACACTATAGTTGGAAATACTGGATAATATCTTCCATTTTTCTTTCGATTCACATTTCAATTTAAAATTATGATTTTATAAAACTGAAGGTATATTATACAGACGTTAAACCGCTTATTGAACCTTTGTTTCGAAGTCCCTTCGTTGATTACTTATGGTCGATTGTTGAAACCTCACATGCCGCATGATGCAAAGAGAATTAATAGACCAATCGAGATTAAAATTGGCATAAATGCTCTTTGAGATATTCTTAAAAGTATGAATGCATTGATTTATTTTTTGAATAAGTAGAAAAATGATTAAAGATCGAAAACTAACTTTATAACTAGTTTTTCAAAATTATTGGTACTTTTAATCGTGTCTTTTCTACTCATTCAATCAAAGCATCAAAGAGCATTTATGCCAATTTTCATCTCGATTGGTCTATGAATTCACTTTGAATGATGCGGAATGTGAGTTTTCAACAACCAACTATAAGTGGTTAACGAAGGGATTCATTAGGGATGTCAAAGAAAGCTCTAATTAAAAGTCTAGATATATCTACAATTTCAGTATTAAATATATAGAGAATGCAATTAATATAACTAAGTAAAATTTTTAATTTTAAGTAGCCTCATTTAAGGGTGTCTCGCCCCCTACACCTAAGCTCTTTACTTCTTCGTTCATTTCACGTATTGTATTCAAAGCTGTGATGATGTACAATTTACAACGATCTCTCGGGAAATATGACGAGTTGAAAAAGAACACGAAATGTTTTTTAACTTATCCAATATAAATAATAATATTATTAAATTGAAACTCTTTTACGATATACTTCAATATAATTTATGCGGAACTGACGCGAGTAAGAATCTTATTCGAAGCAGCATTTTTATTGAACTTTGAAAAGTTTAAGGGACCAGAAAAATACGGTCTATTAAGTAAGTGTGTCCTAGAGATAAAATATTTAAGTTCCAGACACCGACTTGTTCCTATAGTCAACTATTGATTTCCATACTCATGAAAGTATATTATCGAACTTCCATCGGAAAATTGCATCGATTATAATGCCTTACTATATCAAATCGCGTACTCTGCTATATCTCCATCAGATACTAAGCGCAGCTCAGACGGAGGAACAAAATTTACGAGACGTCTTCCGCAGTCTCGCTCGCACTTTCCATCGTACTATATACATTTATACGTGCGGACAAGCCAGACACTCGGGCACGTCTCGACGACGCACTCGCATTCTGTAGATATACGCTATGCACACGGACGAAATTCAGTTCTCTCATTCATTCTTCCGCAGCGAACATTGTTATCCAGAGAGCACAACAGCACGTATATAGTTTCCGCAGTCGCATCATCTCCATAATGAATAAAATTGAAAAAAGGGTAGGTCGTGCGTGACCCGTTGGAATCGGATAATTTCAGAGACAAAACTGCTTCGGAAGTAGTAAGAGTTCAAAGAAACGCTGGGCGCTGTGGGGGCCGTGGGTAATCGTCGAATTTCCGACGAGAGCTCCGCAGAGTCTCCTTTGAAGAATGTCGAGGGTAACTGTACAGTTGGTTGGTAGAATAAGGGAGAAAGAGCGAGGAAAATGGAAGATTGCGAAAGAAAAGCGATGACGTTCTGACAGATTGAGATCTTAAAAATCTGGGATGATTGCACTGCTGAAGGTAATGAAAAAGAATATTGTCGAGCTTATTATCGCTGTTAAGTGTGTACATGTGTACGAGTGTGCATGAATCCAGGGAAATGGAACATGTCTCTTGGGACGGAAGACGCGAAATTTGTTTTAAGTACACTTGAACATCTCTGTGAATTGTAGCTTGTATTTCCTGTATGAATCTTAATTTAATCAGGGTATATACGAGCTATCATCGAGACGATCGTTACGCATAAGATGTTGGAATTACGTTAGGTTACTGTTTTTTTTTTCAAATCAGAATTCAATTTGATCAGATTCTTTTATCCAATCAATTTGGAATATCTTTTCCTGCGATTCTCCGAAAGAGAAGAATTTGAAAATGTTGAAAAAACCATTGAATTTTCAAATCGCGAGAAAAGACTAGATGAAAATGCGTTTATCGAATCCTATGGGGAAAACATGTTTACTTCACGTGTTCGTAGAAATCTTTTTAGAAAATCGGATTTTCAAGAATTTATATTTGATTGCACACGAGTGAATCGTGTATATAAATTATATACGCTATTATACCGACTCTTAGCTGTCTGAACATAGCTAATAAATCAACGTCACAGGCTTGTCGAGTGAATGTACATCTGGGGGCGGTTCAGCGAGTGGAAAATCTTGAGTACAGTTTTCCCATTAAACATTCTTAATCGTGTTCGCTGAAGTGGAAAAATCAAGAAATAATCGATCAAAAAGAGAAAGACTATATGTGTGTGGATGTGTGTATTATGCACTGTGTATGTCCCTATACGATTCTACACGTGCAGCACAAGTGGATACCTTATCGCGATGCGCCTGTGTACGTTCGATAAACGCGGGGGGTCGTGTTTCGAAAACAATAAAGGGATAGTTCAGTACAGCAACGGAGTGTACTCGCGGTTCAAATTGAGGCTTGTCTTGCCGTAATCCCCCGGAGTGAAACGTCGACCGTAATACGCGATCGCCCCCGTCCCATTCTCTCGGCAATGGCCAAACGAAAATATCGCCCCGCTTGATCGTTATTTTCTCCATCGTGTCGATAATATAATAACGCAGAATCTCGGATAAACATAATAATTGAAAATTTGGTTAACGACGTAACAATAGCTCTCGCCGTTATTGTTCTTGCGTTACATCATTAGACCGTCGAAAGGCGCGCAGCTGTTCCTGAGCGGAAAGAACTTATCTTCTCCAGTGCAGGGTAAAACTTCTCTATAACGGGAAAGAAGCGCATAATAGCAGCTATTCGCTTTGTGCGACCGCGCGTGTTAAAAGATACTAAAAATATGACTTTTATCTCTTGTACACAGGTACCTTGTACCATCGTATTCTCTACCTTTTATATATATATACATATATATATTCTCAAACTCTTATATTTTTTTACGCGAAAAGTTCAAAGGCCTCTGGCGCGGAACGAAAAGCCAACGTGCGCACATTCTCGTCCATTTAACGGGTACAATTAGTTCATCGACGCTTGAATTCGTGAAAATGTATAAGAATAAAAGTGTATTATTGTAAGTTGTTAGAAAAGTAACTACTTGATATCAAGAGACACAGAGCTGTATACTATATTATGTATATATATATAACCAAAGGGCCGATTAATATTCTCGGAAAAAAAATTGCCAATATTGCTCGGCGAATCGAGGCTCAAGCGATTTTACTCGTGGAATTTAGATGCGAGATTTTCCCTTTTATTTAGCCACCACCAGGAGAAAGAGAATAAAAATGGGGTCTGGAAAAAGTGCGAAGATAGAACGATACTGAGAGAGCTCTCGTAGCATGGAAATGCATGGATATGAGTGCTTATGATTATTCATAATCGTTTATGAGAATTCAAGATATCAGAGCTAATTTTTTACTAATCTAGACACTTACAGAAATGCAAATATGAAATATTGTAAAATAAACTTTCTCTTTTATAACTTGCACATTTCGACTAATTTGTACAAATAAACGCAGATATACATTTTATTAAAATACGTCGAGTCGACAAAGAGACATCAAACTAATCTGCGCGCAGGTCGTGAGCTGGAAAATTGAAAACAAGCAACTTAATTAGTTGAACCACGTTAAGTGCGCTAATGCGAAAAATCTCGATTGTTAGCGCTATATATACATATATATATAAACTCGTGAAAATTCGTGACTTTTTCTCGTGGCAAAATTGCTTTGAATACTTAACGAGTAGCTCGCGTATTTTTTCTCCTCTCTTTCGTGCTACAGACCAAAGCCGACGAGGAGGAAAATTTCGTTGCTAATTGCTTTCTGTTAGACAGTACTTTCATTCGCGTGTCTACCTCAAATTGTCGAATGCATACCTGTATATGTATATATGTATATATATCGGTGCGATAAAAATCACGGTAGCGCCCAGCGCCCTTTCCAAGTTGTTATCATAAATTTGCATGCGACGGTGTTTTCTGCTGAAGTATTCGTGAAATGTAACGCGGCTTTGCTTTGAAATTTCCTCTTCCCTATCCTGTACATTTAGAATAGCGTAATGGCTTTTCCACGCGGCGTAAATGAAATTTTCCAGAATAGCAGCTGTCTGTAGAGGGCTGCTTCGCGACGGGTGCTATATCTGCTACGTAGCACGAGAATCTCTTGCGACGTTCAACTTTCGAGAGTGGAAAATGAACGAACAAAAGCACTTTCTCTCGCCCTCGTGATACATCGACAGCCTTGCGCAAAAACTTTGATCGAGCAAAGTTTCGATTTTTTTCCCAAACACCTAAGTAGTCGGCTCTGGCTCGGTCGGCTATATAAGCAATGTATATATAATCCTCTTTTTAAGAGAGCATCGGGAGATGTAATTATAGTCAGACGCCGCTCGACTCAAGACCTATATCGAGCGCTTTTGCGGGCAGTAAGTAGGTCGTAGCTAGTCGGATGCAGCGAGGCGGTCGAGTGTTCTGGTTGTAAGGGATTGACGGCATATATTTTGGCTTGTGTTGCAGAGGGAAGCAGCTGATGCCGGGAGCGGGCGGGCGTGCCGCTGCTCGATGCCGCCGCTGCTGCGCCTGCTGGTGCTCGTACTGCTGGGGTTGGGCTGCGCCGGGGAGACTCGCGCCCTGAGCTGCGGTCTCGCCGAGCTCACCTGTAAAGCTGGACACTGCGTCCCCGTGGACGCCTACTGCAACGGCGTTGACGACTGCGGCGACGGCAGTGACGAACCCGCGCTTTGCACCCCGTGTAATCGCACTTACCACGGCCGCGAGGGTCGCACCTACAGCCTCGACCTGGCCAGACCAGCCGAGGGTCGACTACCCTTCCTCTGCCATTTGACTTTCACTGCCGGTGGTCAAGGCTATGGGGAGCTCGTTCAGCTGCTTTGGGACGCCTTCAGCATCGGAAGACTCGAGTCAGAGGGGCCAGACGCAATTCCGGAGGACATCGCCGCGAGCTGTCCCCAGGGCTCAATGCAGCTGGCTGAGCTGGGAAGGCCGTTCACGGGCGGCTCGTGGTGTGGACCTGGAAAGGGTCCGGCCAGTTACTACAGCGAGACGAGCACTGTGACCGCCTCGATACGGCTATTCAGCGCGCCACCCGAAGTACCCTTCGAGTTCCGGCTTCGATACCGGTTCGTGTCGAGGATCGAGGCCAAGGCGCGACTCGGCAGTCCCGAGGCGCCGCTGGAAAGGGGTTCCCCTGTTCCCGGCACATACTGCTCGCGAAACTTCTACGAGTGTTATCAGAAGACCTGCCGGGTGCAGAGTCCGAACTACCCGGGCGAGTACCCGCGCAACGCCAGCTGCTTGGTAACCCTGAGACAGAAGGAGGTGCCGACTTGCAAGCACGCGATGATGTCGGTAAAGTCGAGTTCGGCCAGTGGTGCCGTCAGTCCGAGTAATGCCAGTCTCAGCGTCTGGCAAGACTGTCCCCAGGAGCAGGACAGGATCGTCCTGAGGGACGGCGCGCGACTCGAGGATCCGATACTGCTCGTCTACTGTGGTGGTCCGCTGCCCAGGATCACGGCTAGGGGTCCGGCTATGCTCCTCGAGTTTCGCAGTACGCCGCTCGCCGTACCCTTCGGTGCTTCTTCGCTTAGGTTCGAGTTTGAGACTCAGGTGAGGCTGCATCTTTTTTTAATCGAAAGCAATAAACGTTGAGTACCGCTAAAGAATTAAAATCAATTTCAAGCAACCCAATTTGACTATAACAAGTGACAGATTCCAATTTTTTTATATAATAACATAGTGTCTACGATATATAACGAAAACAATAGATTTATAAACTTTTTTCCTCGAAAAAAAATCATTTCTTTTGTCGGCGAACGTGCAGCTCACACGAGTTTTCGTTACTATCGCACAACTCACTCTTTCCATTGTTTTTGCACTGCAGGTAGTCTACGTCGACTCGGACGGTCTGGATTACGCGCAAACCGCGCAAGGCTGCTACTTTCTGATAAATGGCACACTCAAGCGCAGCGGCGTCCTGAGAGCGCCGCTACACGCACTACCACCGGGTACCAACTGCACTTGGAGTCTTAAAGGCTCCTTAGGAGACCGAATTTGGCTCTACTTTGCCTCTTACTCTCAGGTGCGTAACTCACCTCTGCTCGTTCTTTGTTCTATTTATGTACGCGCGCGTATACGACTCGTTGGAAATAAGACGGTTGCTGGAAATTGAAAAACATTTCATCGAGACACGCTTTATTGATCGTATTCCTCCGAGCTTACGAAGTTGAAAAAGGCTCGAAAACGCGAATTGTCGCAAGCCACCTGTTGTTTCTCGGCGAAATTGTGAAAAACCTGCGATGCTATTATTGCGTATATTCTGTTATTCTAATTGGCTGAATTTATTCGCATGTGATTCGAGTGTTTCTACTCGGCAATTGTGTACATAACATAATAATAAATTATAGAAAATATATTATTATCATAAATTAAGTCAAAAACTTCAATTTAAATGGAGCATATTTTCAGATTGTATACGAAGGTAAATATGTACATATATCGGCGAAAAACTACGGGTACTTATAAACAACTGTTAGTTTAAAAAGAAAAAAGATATAAAAAGCTCGAGTAGAAAATTTGTTTAATTTTACTTCACGAGTGAAAAGTTGGGTTCGTTTTAAATAAACCGCTTAATGTTTATGAAATTCTAAACTAAAAGAAAAGTTCTCTATTTAAAAAAAAAACAATCCTTTGAAAAGACTTTAGAGTGAAAAGTTTCAAGGACTTCAAAATTAAATGAAGTCTCTTATTTTTTAACATACTGAAAGTTTCTTTGAAGAAGATATTCGCTAATAACTTTTTAAAATTACTTCTAATGTGACTACATTTTTCCATCCAAACCTAGTAATAACAAAGCGTAGTAAAAAAATATCTTCAATTTAGCCGAACAAAAACCTTCTTGTTTCCACAAGCTATTCATTAGAGCTTGAAAAAATTAAGCTGTATATTTACATCTTCATTTCATCTTGCTTGTCTGCATTTTATATGTTAATATATGCACGAAAAATTTAATTTTCCCTCTCTCTCTCTCTCTCTCAACACCGCAATGTTGATCCCACAGCGCGATCTACGCGGTGTAAACGAGAACAGCAACGTCTCGCTTCTGCAACAAGCTCCTCAACTTCAGCAGCTGCAATCCACCGCCTATACGCAGCAGATCGACTACTCGGTGCCTTGCGCTGTGAAGCTTACTCTATGGGATGGAGCTCCAGCTACGGGTCTGCCTTTGGCGGTACTTTGCGATGAGACGCCCCGTTTATGTGCCCACGCAGCTCTCAGGAATTCGACGCGCACCACTAGACCGTGTACCGCCGACGAGAGCTATCTCACCGTTGCACCGAGTCTCACCATTCGTATGGAAGCTCTGCTAGGAACTGCTCTCAATACCGTTAACTTTCATGTGAGTACTTTTTTATTTACTCTTTACGAAAGGAAGAGAGCTTTTTGCGGTAGTGAAGTTTTGAGTATTCTTGAAAATCGTCTATAAAAACATTTAAGGATTGGGAGACGATTTTATTAATATATTAGTACTTTCGTTAGTGTTTAGAAGCAAACTTTATATCGGCTCGTAAATTCTTTTATTTTTCTATTCATGTTCTATATGTTATTATGCAGTATGAGGATTTTGATACGGACATAAAAATGTTTTACAAATCAAGTATCATTGTATCTTTAACAATAACTCGTAAATCAATAATAATGTCAGCTCGTGAATTTTGAAATTTTCTTTCAATTCAGTATTTATTACTACAAACGTGCAGTGTTTCGGTAAATGTATAAAAAGACATAAAAGCATTTTACAAGTTATATAAATCATTCTTAGTCAATAATTACTAAAACCAACATTAAATATAATATTTAATATAATAGAAATATGCTGATGTAATTACGTGATGCAAATTAAAATAAAATTAGTTTAATTAACAATGTCAATGAACGTATTCAATAAATCTCCCAAGCCATTAAATTGACAATCTAGGCCATTTAATCTTGACTTAAGCTGTTGCTTACAGTAGAAACGATTATTCCAATATCTATTAGAATAACGTAAATGACACGAAATAATAATAAAATTATAATGCGTAAAATATGAGCGTAAATTTTCCGATACGTCAATTTTCTAACAATACGTAATATACGTATTTAATCTGCGCGCGAATCCGAATTCTAATCGCGGAGTTAATAACTCGCCTCAAGGTATGTTCGCCCAGATAAGCTAAAAGTCCGTTATAATCGATGAGAACGATCGTGAAAAAACAGTAAAAACACAATCATCCGATTGATAGCGATAATCAGTTTCGAAATAGCTCGCAGTAATGCAACAGAAGCTCGGCATTAATTAGCCAAATTGAATGATAATATCGATTAGACTAACTATATATATCGTATTTAATATTGCGGTTCGCCAATCAAGACTCTATTTCGTCAATTATAAAGCGGAGAAGCTAGAGGGGAATCACCAAGTACTATCGGCTATGTCTTTTTACTCTCGAAAGCAGCTGCGGCAGAGGTGGGGGATAGAAACTCTTGGCAGTTTGCCGAAAATGAAAATCGCCGCGAATGCTTTTAGGTCAATGCACTCGCTGCCGAGAGAAGGAGAGAAAGAAGAGAGAGAGAGAGACAGGGAGAAAGACGCTTAATCTTGGCTCAAAGGATCGCTAAGAGAATGTGCATATACACTATACGTACACAAGTTTAGTATTGTACGCGTGTAAGGGAAAACAAGGTTCATCGATGTTTTCGTCAGCCATGCAGCCGGAAGCCTTTTCATTAGCATGAGAATCACTAAGACACTGCCAAACGTTTTTTCTTTGCTCATCTCTCCCTCGGTCACTCGCAGTCGCTCAAAACAAGCAAATTAATTTCGGATACTCAGAGTTTTAGGGATCTTGGTGTTTGTTGCGCGTTACGTAGTTTAACATGTTATTTATTACGAGCTTGGCTATCTTATTTAATATATTCCATTTTATTAATAACAATAGATCGGGTCGAATAAAAATATCGACGTACGCGTCATCGACTGTTTCTCTACTCTGGATTTACAGATTTTGTTATGCATCGAGTTACGGCTTATATTTGGAATTCGAAATCACATTATTTTAGTATTTACGACTGTCCTTGTTTCAGTAATTTTTCAATAATAGCATTCACATTTCTCTTGGTAACAACTACTGTCGTACATATATAATTTACATTTCTATTTTTATTCGCTGTGTTAGTTATAGTTCTCGTTTTTATTTATATTTTCGATTCCCCTATACTTCGTTGTAAATCTGTTACCGTGATTGCAACGAATTACAATCGAGCTTTCATCGGCTTCGCGATATCCGCTTATCATTTTTTTCAAGCGATTTATATCTGCCACGAGCTAATGCACACCCTTGTCGTTTTTATTTTACTTTTATACGATTTGAAAGTTTGAGCCCTCAATCTGTGATGAAACTCTACTTAAATTACAATTTTTCCATAAATTTAAGTCAATTTCAATAAAATATTAAATTCTACTTTACTCTTTCGTACTTGGATTCACCGAGCTCCGAGTCTCGGGCGCAGTTGCAATCGATATGCAAGTAGCGCTTTCTCTTGCACTTAAAAGCGCCAAGAAATATACGAACGCGTAACGCCTACCTTCGTAGCACTGCGCAGTTTCCCGAGGTCAACAATCCACGATGTCAAATTTGAAACCTCGAATTTTATTACAGACAAGGCATAAAAAACATTCTCCGCCCCAAAAACAATCGAATTTGAAAACTATCAAAGCGACTTCCAATCTAAATGATCGATCTCCTTTTCTAATCTAATTCAGGCCCGATACGAGTTCGTGTCGACGGTTCAAGGCGGCGAGCAGTGGGGCGACCCCGGGGCTGTCTGCTCGCGCATCTGGCGCCGCGTCAGAAGTGGCGTAGTAAGCTCACCCCGGGACGTGAGACTCTTCGGCCGGGGCGGTGCTCGACTCCTTGACTGTCGTTACCGTATCGAGGCAGCAGCCGGTGAAAGGGTCAAACTCACAGTGCACAACGTAAGCCTTGGAGAAACGACGAGTTGCTCCAACGAACCCGATCCACACACCGGTCGCCCCAGATGCATCCACGAGTCAGGCAGTAGACAAGCAAGGTTGACGATATTTGAGGCACCTTGGAAGGATGTCAGGCTATCGAGAGCCTGTCTATGCGATAACACGTCATCGTTACTGCCATTGACGCATATCACCTCCGGCAGAGCTATAGAGATCACTTTCTACGTGGATAGGATGACACCGGATGAAGACTTTGATGGTTTATTTTTCAATGCGACCTTCGAGTTGGTTAGAGCGCCGGAGTGTCCCAGGAAGCAGAGGTTGCGCGGCGAAGGTGCGATGGTTTGCTTATTTTTTTATTGTCCGATGAGGAAGATTTATGGTCTTATCATTTTCGTCGTGCATGTGCATTAGAGAGTTCGAATCGATCTGTTTTTGCCGGTATTTGGGGGAAAAATAATTTTGTTTAAAATTACATCAATATTTTTAGATTAAATTTTATTTCACTTTCACTTTGACTTTTAATAAAACGTATTATGCAACCTATAATATTCAGTGATAAAAGGAGAAACTGATTTGGAAAGAACATCTCAATGCAGAACTTATTATGAATGTATTATTGAAAATCCAATCGTAGTTATTATTGCGTAATATATCTTATATTAAAATAAAATATTTACCGATGATTCGAATAAAAAATAAGCTCTGGCTATGTTAATTTAATAAAAAAAAGTAATATATTTATGCGATTGATTTAAAATATTAAGATTGAAATTTCGGAAAATTTATCGGATTTTTTCAATAAGCGCTTCTTCATTTTAAATTTTAAATAGAATATATACATATATATCTTCAAATATCTATAAATTAATATTGTATTTTTAAAATTGTTTAACACATAGCAAGGCTTATTAAAAAAAATCGCCTTTACCACAAGATACAAAATACGTTAGAAAAATACATTAATTTGGAACTATACCAAACTGAATTAAAAAAAAATAGGTGGCGAGCTACGCTTTGTATCGCCTCCGCTCTCAAGACCCGACATTTACTGCGAGGGTCTACCTTGGTTAGTGGAAGCACGAGAGAACCGCTCGCTCTTCATGTTGACTTGGGGTTGGGCTCTACCACTTGAACCCGCTCCCATTACGGAACTAGCCGAGGTTGTCAAATGTCCGACTTCAAATCGGCTACTCCTCTACTCGGGCTGGCCACCTCGACTCAATAAGGTCCTCTGTCCAGCTACTCCAGGAACCCCCAATACCGCCTTTCACATTTTCTCCGAGGAGTGGCTCGGCAGCGACGATCGAGGACTCGTAAGTACACGCGTATATGTATGTGTGTATGTGTGTAACTATATTTATACAATTTACAATAAAATGCTACTATTTTCATTTTCCTCTGTGCATATAATTTCAGCTGCTTTACATACGTTGCTCTGAAGTACGTTTAGCTCATATTTTAAACGAACCGCTGGAGCGAAACTAAATGAGATGCATATGTAATTCGGAGGCGTCCAATCTCCGAAACCCTGCGTTCAACTCATTAAGATAAACTGAAACGTTTGCGCAGCGTAAAGACCCTTTCAGGAGTTTTTATGTATGCATCTCATAACTGAGATAATAATATTTACGTAATCCTCGTTTGTAATTCTAACCAATAATGCAATATTTCAATAGAACTTTTATATTCAATGAGTTTATAAAAAGGCGAAAAATAAAGAGTTGAAACCGCGAGAATTTAAGCGTGAAATATCAACATCTGTTCTCAGGGTTTTCCGGGACCAGCGCGTTCTCCGGCTCTCCTCCTAGACTTCGTAGCCCGCGAGCCGGGTGAAGCAGCGGCTTCTTGGTTGGAAATCTCAAAGAGCCGGGAGGCACTGCGTAGTCAGCTGCGGTTACAGCCGGAAATTCCGGAGAATGGCAGTCTCAGTCGCGACTGTCCATACAAGTGCCCGGAGATCAAGGCCTGTATCGCCGCCAGTCTCTGGTGCGATGGACGTGTCCACTGCCCCTCGGGACACGACGAGTCGGATTGCGGCAGTGGTGCTAGACTCCTCGGCCTCTTGCCTTCGGCTATGTGGCTCATTCTTGCCGCTGGCACTGGTTTACTTGCTGCCTTTGCTTGTTTTCTCACTACCCTCGTCAGCAGGTGAGTGTTGCGCGCGATGTTCCGTCTCATTTTTCATTCCTCGCGTATTCTACACGCGATTGTAATCGTATACGAGAACATTTACTCTTCGAGGTCGACGTTTGATGAAATTCTTGCGTTTGGAAAGAAAATGAAAATGTAATTTGTTCGATGTATTGTAGGTCGTATGAGCTATATAATGAGTAATGCTATTAAGTAATTGGAAGTATCGGAAAAGAAGAGTAAATATATTTTTATCAGAAAACTTTATTCTTGTATCATCTACGATATCGGCTTTAATAGAAGCCAAGGATATGAACCGACGCCCGTTCATGGGATTTAATAAGCGTAATGAATTTTCTAAGAAATTATGCAGCGTCATCTGACGCGAAAACTTAACGACTAAGTGTTATATAATAGGAATGCCGATATAGAAAGTGTTTAGAATATTAATTTATCACCACTAGGCATCTACGCGAAGATTAAACTGATATACATGTCGTAAGAGTAGAATTTCAAATTATTGTCGCAAATATTTGAAAAGGAGCATAATTTTGTGCCAATATAACTTTTATTTTAAGGGTTCAAATTTATAGCCGAAACGATTTAAAATAAATCGATTTCTGATTCCAATTGCTCAAATACTTTTTATTATTTTATCGATCGGGGTATATTAATTACGTTATTTGCATAAATAATTTTTTAAATAATTTCAAATAATTATTTGCAATGATAATTGTTGTCATTTCGTAATAGTTTTTAATTAATAAATAGTTAGTAAGGACCTTAAAATTTTGGTAGAAACATTAAACGTGGAAAATGATGAAATATTTAGTAAATCACAAGAGTCTAAAGAGTTTCATCATCAATTACATTTTTTAAACGATGCACAACGATTTCTTGGTCACAGAAATAAAGACAATTTAATTTAGGTAACTGCAACCTTTTATACTTCAAGTAGGCACGAAGAATGCGTTTTTTTGTACTCTTAAGTAAATTCATAAGTGCTCCTGGGCTTTGTAATATTATCCACTGAAAAACAAGTGGCAAGCGTTTAAAGCTGCACAGAAATATCACGTTTCACATTATATTCAAAATATAAAAAATAGATTAAAATATCTTTCTTTTCTTCTTTGCATTTAACTCAGGCTTGAAATTATGAGACCTCGATAAAAGTAATTAAAATGAAAGTTTTCTCCAGAATTTTCAAACAATTCGGTAAACTTAAATGTTCTATTCGCTCTGTTTCCAGATCGAAAGCTCGAGCGAAGCGTCTCGCTTACAGCGGCACATCGTCATCGAAAAAGCCTCGTCGCGCACCAACGGAAGAGACCCTACTTGGCTCAGGCTCCTGACAGCAACCTCCCGGTTTCGTGGAATACATCCACGTGGACCGGGAGACCACAGTCTAGCAGCAAACCCCAACGAGCGATGCCGTTACCGCCGCCGCTCCAACTACACCGACGACCAGCGTCGCTGTGATCCAAAGTAGCAGTTCTGCTGGCCAGATAACGCCGCATCATCCCTCAACGGACGATCGCCGTCCAGTGATCGTTATACCGACGGTCAAGGTCGTCTTCCGCTGTGTCGCCGTATCGTACGTCGAACGAGACAACGAGATTCACGACGTGCAGGTATTACCGGTCGACGAATCCGAGGAATCCGAAGTTTAAGTGCTCTATAATACAATACGAACTACTTTAACGATTATCACGCGGTTGGGGAACAGATACTTTCAAAGACAAATCACATATATATATACACACGAATCTCATATATTGTAAGTATATAACGAGGGCGACGACGAGGACGAGAGCGGCACAGGTAGGAGAGGTTTCTATACATGTTGAACAAAAATACACCTACAAAGTGCGTGATGAACTGCAATGAAAATTACAGGTATTCGCTGTAAAAATAGTATCTCATATTCGTATAATATTCGCGAGATATTAATTCGCGCGGATGATTTTTTATAGTCTACAGGGACGGTACGAAGAATCGTAAAGCGACAGATAAATTGCATTCCAACGTTTTTTTTTATCGCGAGGATGTTTCTTTACTATGCTCATTGTGTAATATACGCATAATATTAAGCATTTGTTAATGTGACTATAGTTAATTTTAAGTCTTATGTGATGAGAATATAGTATTATTGCCGATATAGGCAAGTGAATTACGTATAAGTACTTATATACGAGCAATAATCGCGGCGATTCCTTTTTTTTTATAACTACTGTCGCTTTATCTTTGATCGCCCCTCCCCTTCCATTCCACCAACACACATAGCCCCGTATATAAACGGTAGAAGACTTTACAAAACTTTGTACAAAAGCACTGTATTGTTTCCCGAGTGCACAGACTTTTATATTTTCCAGTGACATGAGTTGAAAATATCGTTCTTTCGTTCAGCGCACAAAGAATGGGCGAGAGTGAAGCACAGACGTTTGCAAAGTGTATATTCGAGTCACGGTTACGGAAAGAAAACTAAACTCGAATGGGATAACGAAAGAAAAAGAACCAATGAAACAATCAAACCGAAGCCGAGAAAAATAAAGAAGTAATAGAGAGAGAGAGAGAGAGAGAGAGAGAGATAGTAAGGCATCAAGATAAAGAGAACTAAGAAAAGTGTTGGTCTTGGCTGTGAACAAATACAAAAAAAAATTAACAAATAATGATGAAGAAAACTTAAAACGGGTTGAAGCTCCTCTTCTAAGCGTTCGGTAGATAACCCATCCGCACACTTTTTTTCGTTATATACATACATTACACATAGATGTTCATATTCCGACTCGCGACTGTATTGCAGTCGTACGCACACGTGTCTATTCTTTAAGAAATAACGTACGTAAATCTAACGAAGAAACCTTCTAAAAATAAAGTAATCGTTATATATATATATATATATATATATATATATATAAAATATACAGGGGTTATACGCGGGCCGGAAGAATTATCGTCGATAGAGTCTTTTTAATTTTATTAATTAACGAATTTCTTTATTACTGTTTGGAATAATCGATGATATACTCAAAACACTGCCAACTTTCTATATACTTCAGACTACACGTAGACATACAGCTGGATTCAAAGCAATTTGAAAAAATAGCATCGCCGCGCGTTAAAATTATATAAGTTCGATATATACGTGTTTCGATCTGTTACCATCTTCATTGTCGCGACGTACACCCGATCTTATTAAAATTAGCCGAAAGATAAGGAAAAACAGTGAATCCCGCCTAGTGTACGCCTTACATAAACGAAGTCTACCATTCTATTATCTCTATTTACGCGGTTAAAGCAAAGAGTACGAAGACATGCGCGCGCGCGCACGCGCATCTATATGTCTGATATCGATATACTTAATATAGAATCATGAATTTCATTGGAACGATGGAACAGAGAAATAAATGTATAATCCCATTGACCCTAGCCCAAGTGTCAATGCCTTACAAATAATACGAGAAAAATAAAATAAAATGAAAGAAAAGGAAGTGGAGCTGTGCCAATCGACGACTGCCGCTTTTACAAATTGCTCCTCATCAAAACGTTTTTTATGCCGATTTAATAATGTACGAGACGTATTAAACCACTACATCGTCGAAAACAAAAAATGAGTAGGTCTAGGGTGAATAATGCGATTTTCAGCGATAGACTCATTCCTCGCGACTCCATTACTGAGAGGCAGGCTCAGAGATATGATTACGTTTATAGATTATCCATAAATTTCACGTATTAATGCGAAGGAAAAAAATATATCGATTTTTCGATCCGACGCTTCTTTTATTCGGTTCTTGCTGCGCGACGCGGATGAAGAAACGAGTGATCGAAATTTCGCTCACCAAGTTATGAATACTTAATCGTAAAGTTTAGAAGATAAAGGACATTTTAAACGTCGAGATGTGGAAGAATAAACAAAGAACAAACGAAAGAAAGACACTAAATTACTTAATCTTAAGTATATATATAATAAAGATAAAGGAGATAGACGAAGACTAAAGAAAGTGCGAACAAGTACGCATTAACAAAGCGTTTCATTCCTCATTACATATATATTTTCCTGCATGGCGTGTATAGTGTTCGCGGAAAATGAAAACAAAAGGCGACTCTGGACAAAGAAACTTAGAACGAAAACGAAGACACAGAGAGAGAGAGAGAGAGAGAGAGAGAAGGGTGCGAGAATCAAATAGCCGAGAGACAGAAAGTAAGAAACCGTAAGAGCGCGAGTAGATACAAAATTATATAAAAAGTAGATTATTATATTTAATGTTTGGCGAGGACACACAAGAGAGTCTGATTTTCGTAGAGATATTTATGTAGATATATAAAAAAAAACAAAATATATGTATTCTATTGTATATACTTCGTACGGCAAATTGCGAACAGAGTTTGTTACGCGACGTGCCGGACGACTTATCATACGGAGAGTATATAATAATACAAGAGATTATAGAGCATAGTTTATCGCGCAATAAGGACTTTGAGAGTATTTAGATAAGCGATTATCACTGCGTGCGTTTGTTCCAGACGGTATAATATGTATTTGTATCGTTAAGGCTTGACTTTTCGACAACGCATGTACACGTTTATGTGGGTGTGTGTGTATATATATACATATATATATATAAATATAATATATATGTATATTTACAATACACACGTTTCAGTGATTTATCGTGTCTACGGGGTTTGAACGATAGTTCGCGGCTCCCGCCAGCCCATGTAGTATATTTTCATTGTCCACGTGTAAATAGCATTTGCGTGCGGTATATTTCGAGAAATTAAACGCGGTGCGGCGCATTGTTTGAATAACGCGCCGAGAGTGCGGAGGACAGAAATCATTGAGCGGAAATTATTTGAATCAACCGAGACTACGAAATATAAAAGGAAGACACGTTGACGCGCACAAACACATACACGCACATAATAAACACACACGCGGAATTGAGCGAAGGATTTTCACAAAGAGGGTATATATAAACGCGTTTTTTTCGAATTTATTCTTAATCACCCTTTGACGTATTAATAACTGCGGTGAGAAATTCTGTTCGTGTTTAATGAGTGGATTTGAAGAAAAAAGTTGTTTAAATTTACTTCGCGTCTGTAGACACCACGTAAATGTATATATATAAAGCAATCGTTGAGTTGGGTATATTTTTAACAACTATCGCGTATCAATTCGAGTATAAATCGTTGATCATTCAAACGTATAAAGCGAAAAAACACCATTCGAACTAAATATAGTTAATTTTTTATACTTCCCAACGTTTGCATTCCTATTTTCCATTCCAAATATCGTATATTCTAAAGCCAGACACGCGATGAACTTGCGTAAAAAAAAGTTTGCTGCGTGAATCATTCAACCGTAAACTGCACATATGAAAAATGTGAAAACGAATTGAATCCCGCGTATAAGCGAACGATCGCATTTTTTTCACGTGACTTTCGTTTACATGCGCACACGAACTTTCTAAAAATATCACGTATCTCCAACTAACTCTAATTTAGAAAACAAATTGTACTCGGTAAATTGTACTCGGTTTCGCTAACGCAATAACGCAATCTCTTTCCGAAACTCACAGCTGTATAAAAGAATTTTTTTTTCATCATATGCATGGACTAGTTCAAGTACATATATATATATACATATACACACATACTCCCTCCTCTAACACGGTTCTATAAACATAAAACTTGCGGCTTTAACACGTCGAGGACACTAGAGTTTGCTGTACGCGTCAGAGCGACGCCGGAAATGCAAAACACACGTGGGTTCATTAAATAGCTAAATAATGAAAATGAAAAGGAAGAAAATAAATAAACAGTAAGATAGGGAGGAAACGCTGTACGCGAGTAAATGAAAAGGGGAGAAAAAAAGAATACACAAAAAAAAATTAAGCGCACCGCAGGTCACTCTGTACGAATGCACCAAATAGTGTTTCACTGCAATCAATTTGTCTCCACTCAACCGTAGTTTTGTTATATATATGTATAGGTAAGCACTGAGAGAGAAAGAGAGAGAGAGAGGGAGAAAAAGGTAGAATGAGACGATGCAAACAAACACGAGTGTACGACGATGGGGCCTTGAAAAATTTCGCCCGGAGAGCCATTTAGAACGTATTTGTTTCGCTGCTATATATAAATACACGCAGTCACCTTGTAACGCGATTTAATTGATCATTTATTTTTGCGCGTTCTGCCATGCGTTTCTCGCATACATATTATGCGAAGTATACGATATATGAAAAGTCGATCTCAAATTGTTTCGTCATATATTTATCGTTTATTATGTATATGACACATCGTTATAGCGAAAAATCGACGATCATTTATTGTTCGAGAGAACAGTCAGTACGTGAGGTGAAGAGATTATAAGCGACTTTATTTTTCGTGTATAGATCATTAGATTATTATTGTTACTGATTGATCACCATTGTCCATTTACGACATATTTTTAATGCGTATTATTTAAAACATGAATTATAATAAAATCTATACGAATTAACCAACTGGTGTTGAATTTATTCGCATATAAACTGCCTCCTCCTCCTCAGCTCTATCCCCTAATGGTAAGTGACCAAGATATATATTATTCTTAGACGTGTATTA
Organism: Apocrypta bakeri; assembly: GCA_018906985.1. Taxonomy (NCBI): domain Eukaryota; kingdom Metazoa; phylum Arthropoda; class Insecta; order Hymenoptera; family Pteromalidae; genus Apocrypta; species Apocrypta bakeri. The sequence goes on from JACCIA010000003.1 coordinate 5,876,254, forward strand.
AATCACCTATAAAAAACGTCGCCACAATTCTCGATCTGACTTTCTCATACTATGCTATATCTCATTGACTCTCGTGGGGACCGTACATTCTCTACCTGCACTCCTCGGTATATACACATATCTATATATTTATTTATAAAGCTTTTTTCTCAAATCTAGCCCGCGAGCGATCAGAGGCTCCGATATAGATGCACAGCTGGTCTCCGAGCACATATTCCCATATAGCTTTATCAAAATAAATCAAATATTCCTTTCTTTTTTCTTTTTCCGCGTATGCAGTCTCTCCGCGCATCGATCGAACGGTCTTCCCCCAAGCTTAATTAAAATTCTCCGGTATCGTTCATCTACGAAAGTTCAAAGCTTGCACGAAGAATAGGCGCACACTCGCGATACCTTCATTCACCGCGAAAAAAAAGCTCACGTAGCGGAAGATAGCTGTATCAATATGCAGAGATGGGAGCGACGATGATGGCAACGTCTCTTTCAACGCATTGCGAGAGTGCGAAGCTTGCATTATTGTAGGTCAGCTGATTACTGGGACGCGAGAGAGCTTGCGGCGTCCAACGTAAAGCTCGAGCTTTTACGTTAATATGCACGCGTTGCTGTATATTTTACGCTGTCCGAGTGCCTGAGAATTATGCGCTTTGTTATATATATAATGTTATGTATAATGGTGACGTAAATATGTGTAGGTATAGCGAGAATCAGTGCAGCATTAAGTTTATTTAATTTTTTATGTTTTAATGTGCGCCGATCGAGTTGCTGTAATACGCGATACCCTGTCATCAGGAATGAATTATCCGCACAGTTAATTTTCAACAAATTTTAGTTAATTACAAAGTAGTTCTCTCGACGAAAAGAGCAAAGGATTTTGAGACGTGATTATATAGCTTCATTTAAGTCGCAAGTCGCTTGGAGCTATTGTTTCAAGCTCAAGTTTGTACAAGCTCTTGCGACGGCGGCAATGGTTTTTAATTCCTGTCCATTCAACGACTGAACAATCTCGAAATCTTATATGATGTTCCGGAAAAAAACTAACGAGACTCTACCTATCTGAATAATTCTCAAGAAGTTGGAAAGGTCCAAGTCCTTCTTGAACTGGAAAAGAAGCGAGACCGAGCTTTTAAAATTTCAAACGCAACAGCGCAACTACGTAACGAGATAAACAAACCTTACAGTTAAGCAAAACAAAAGAGACAAAAATAATGCTTATTAATTTGAAATGATGCGTCTTATTTGAGCTCCTGTAAAAGAATGTGGAAGGAAAAACCTTTAATTAAAAAATAAAAGAGAATTTGATACAAGGATTAACAGTGAGATGTATGAAACGGCAAGTTTTTAAAATCAAGATGTTTATTCTGATATTTTTAAATGTAGGAAATTACTTTTTTGACAAAAAATCCAATCTGAAAAAATGATTTTTCATTAAAATTCACGAGTCGTAGAATTCTTTGGTATATCCATTTACTTCATTGGACCTTTAAATTTTCTGCAAATGCCATCGAACAATAAAATCTTTTCAGACGAATTTCTTATTGTTTCTTTGTTCTTAAGGCTTTGTCCGTATAAAAACGAGAGTCACAAAATATTTATACCGCATTTCACAGACATTTTACACATATTAGGACGCAACAAGCTGAATAAAATGGAAAATATTGCCGCTATTTTACTTTAATGCAATAGTGCAAAATATACCATTAGAAACAGAAACTAATGAATCAAAATTGCGCGAAGAGCGCCGAATGTATTAACTAAGTCGATCTAAGTATTTCACAGTAGATGCAACAGTACATTAAATAGTACATTAAATACTTCGCAGAGTCGATTCCCATAATTTTACGAAATAAAAACAAATTTTGTTCGGTGAAACTCCAAAAAGCTCATAGCTGTGAATAAAAAGGCAATAGATATTCCCATATGCAACAGCGTTCCAGTGCATTCCGAGTGCACCTTACCATTAGAATTGGACCATTGCTTATAAAAGAAGGCAGCGATTTCAGTCGAGCGAGGTGTAATTTTCCACTCGAACAAAGCTCGATCTGCCTGCCAGAAAATAAAAAGACCAAAGTGCATAACCGTGATATACTCACGCGTAGTTGGACTAATAAAAATTAAAAACCTCTTATATATGCCATATATAGCGAGTATACATCTGCATATGGGAAACCACATTCATTCGTCTCGTTCCAGGAGCTAATTATCGTTGAATAAATGCAGACCTGTTAGAGAGAGAGATAGAGAGTTTTCGCACTCGGGTTCTGTATAATTCATTTCGTCTAGTGAAGCCTTTACGCATACATATATATATTATACAGTTAAATGATTCCACGAGTGGATCTAATGCTACAGCAGTTAAAATTAATTTTGCGTGAATCCGTAGCAAAATTTATTTTTAGATTGATGAAATAATCACTCGATATGGACTAGCTAGAGCGCCAGTTAAAAATAATCATTGAAAAACTCGTAACTAGTCGTCGTAACTTAATCAGCACCGTACGGCGCGAACCAATTTACCTTTGTGATTTGCTTTTGGCGCACGGGAGCCTCGACGTTCCCGACAAGAGAGAGTCCATCAAAGAATCTGGAATTAAAAATAAAATAAGATAATTTGCGTGAGTAAGTTAGTGGAAGTACATGGAGTTTAATTACTTTTAAATCAGCTATGTAAACTTGTTTATGGCAGTTCGCGTAACGAATTATTGTTCAATTCGTAATCGCGATTTTACGTAATTTAATATTCTAGCACATAATTTGTACTGTAATGTGAAAATGCGACCGTCGTCATTAAACAACTACCAATTAATTTCAACTCGTATTATTTGTCGTTCTCAATAAATTTGAGCAAATTAGTATTAATTCCAAAAGTTCATCCACCATATCCTAAACTGATACGCATTTATTTTTTAATCGATATTTTTATTGAATCTCGCAGCGTATAAATAAACAAAAATTATTTTTATTTATCAATCGGAAGAAGATATTTACTTAAGTAAATACTGTAGTATTTCCATTCATTTGCACTCAGTAATATAGCATGTAATAACTAAAAATGTTCGAGCTAAAATAAAATTGAAAAATTGAATTTATATTTCACAAACCATTGATTAACAAAGTTTATGTTTGTAATGACTCGTAATCGCGCAACTGTTATCCTGTGACTCTGATATACATATATTATATACATTGTATACTCGAATCGATTTCCTACGCTGCAAGAACGAATATGAGAGAATACAAAATTTGCCACCTTTTTTTTCCTTCGTAAAAGTGAGTGCAAACTGCCAAGCGCAAAAGGGCCGTAAAGCGTCGGCACCGGCAAAGTTTACAAACAAACGCGAAAGCCAGAGCAAAAGCGGATAGAAAATAAAAGAGGTCCTATATATACAAGTATATAAGCACGACATCACAGTTTGCAATACACTTACAAAGTGCGTACTGCGTATATATATATATAAGAGCAAAAGGATGGAAAAACGTAACACTCGGCTGGTGATGCTGCGCGCGTTCCGACAATGACAAGCCTCGCCGAGCGCTCGGAGTCGCGCTCGGAGTCGCGCAGCGGCTTGCAAACAAGCTCAATAATACCTCCCTCGAACTCGAATATTCATGAAGTAGTTAAAACCTCTTGGAAACCTATATATTTTATTATGTTCTCTTTTAACCCGCGAGCAAGTTGAGAGTTCTTTATGATTGACGTTAACGTTAATTCTGGAACAGAAGCCGGGTATAGAGCCCTGCCCGGGTAGCTGTGCGAAAAATTCTTACCGCAAAATTATTCCGTTCATTCGTAACAGCTTTTTTCTTGACGCTTCGTTTGAACTCCGAGCGCAGTTCAACGTCTCGCGCCTGTAACTGACAACCGTTCTCGCTTGCTCTGTGACTCCAAAGTCAATAATTTCATAAGCTATATATATATATACATATATACACATACAAATGTGAATTACCTATACATGTATATATTGTATATATGTAAATGTGCACGCGAGTTTTCCTTTTGTGTAAGCACTATAGGTGCGAAGCGATAGGAAGTTCTTTTACTGCTTTTTCCATTATAGAAATTCTTGCACACAGAGAATTGGTGCGCTTATTCGGTCGGAAGGAAAGTACCGCTGAAAAGCGCGCAGCTGTCTTTCGCACCCTGTAAATAACGGCTTGCGCTGTACCTCTGTCCTATGCAAGATGCTAAAGTACCCTTTCGTTTCCTCGTTTTCCTTATATTACGTAATGGGCACACGTGCGAAGACATATATGCACAAGTTTAAGTTTCCGAACTAATGTCTGCGTGGAAGAGATTAAGAGCCGACTGTCGGCTGTTCAGCATTTCGTATCACGCACAGGGGAGGCGCGCAAAGAACTTGCGCGATTATAAAAAAACTACTCAGCAAAAGTTTGAAATATTGTTTTATACGAACGTGGATGTTTATCGATACGCGATAAAAGGTATACAAAGTCAGCGGATGACAAAAAGATAACATTGTAGGAGAAGCTTGGGATATTTTCGTATCGAATCTGGTTGTTTGTTGATCTGCGAGTGAACGTGCTATTTAGTAATAAGCTTACTTGTTGTTCTAACGTTTTTCAATTTATTTGGAAGTGAGGAATTTTGATTGCTTGCATCAAAGATCAATTGTTATAGTTACAGTAATTGATTAAATTACATCGTAAATAATTGTTATTCGGTCATTTACCGATACACGTGCAATAGTCATTGAATTCTTACTTTATAACTACACTCTGCATAAATAAATCATCATGGTTATAGTCCAAAATAAATATAATATATTAAGATATTGTCGGTGTACGCAAAGATAAAAGAGAACTGTTGTGTATCTAAACCGCAAATACTTTTGGAACTGAGATACTTTGACCAAAAAAATGGTAAACGAAACGATACGCAAAAAGTTTTCGATTTCAGATAGAGCAAAACGATAGATGTTACGTCAAAAAGATAGCAAGGAATTTTCTCACCTTACAAATATACACAATGTGATGTACGAATAAAAGAAAAGTTATCAACAACATCCTCTGATAACGTCACGATGACACAACAAAAAAGAACACGTATTTGAAAACAAAGCCCACATTAGGATTATCCCAAAAAACAAACGCGATAGCATCACATCCATCAACGATAACAGTCTAATCCTGTCTTGCAACGGGGGGAGCAGATCTCCCCATATAAGACGTCTTTCGCATGTTTTTGTTATGAGGTACATGTGTGCCTAAGTGCATATATATATACACTATCCTGTCCTGCAAGCACAAGGTTACACATCGCTTGTGTGTATTATGTAACGACGTGACCAGTCGAAACGCTATACATGTATATAAGACATCTATTTTTGTAAGTTTGTATTTTGAAAAATCGAGAGATTCAATACTCACGCATCGCTTCCAGGAAAAAATGCGCTCAAAAGAATTCGTTGTAAAAAAAATGCTCCAGGTGAGGCTCGAACTCACAACCCCGGCATTGCTCACGAACACTGTCTTATAAGTACCGTGCGCTAACCAATTGCGCCACTGGAGCTCTTGGGGAATAAGGCCAGAAATGTGCCTCAGAAGGCAGTCATCGAATTTGTGTCACGGTTGCGAGTACTCGAAGACGCAACGACGGAATCGTTCTATCGCGGGTATTAACGACGAATTTTTTTTCTCGCCGCTATCGACACTTGAAAATACGAAGAATCGCGAGAAAAAACCTTCCGCGAAAGCGATAGTCATTGACCACGATCTTGCGGAACCGATCGTTCTTTGTATTTAACTCGCGATACCGACCGCGACGAAAATACTTGTTTAAAAAAGTTCGATAAGAGAAAAGGCTTGGAAAATTTGAGAAAATTCACGTTTTTTTCGACGCACTGCTCTTCTTCTTCGCCAGAAACGCTCCTCACCAACGGCTGGTCAGACGTAGGATAAAACGCCAACTGGCGCTCGTGTCACTCTGGCTGGTTCGATATATAGTAATATAGTCGAGTAAAAGTATAGTTTAGCGCGCGAATAGACGGTTGCAACGGTTTTTTTATGGAATTGTTTAGCATTTTAAACTGCAGAACTTTATGTAATATCCGGTAGGCGTAGAAACATCTTTCTGTCTAGAAAATAGTGTGAAAATGCAAAGAAACTGCAGTCTGGTATCATAGATTGGTAAAGGTGAAGCTGTCGATAAAAAAGGAAACTAAATGCTAACGTAATATCTTATGTGAAAAACAATTATTTTGAAATCTTCTCTCTCCCTCTCTTTGTACTCTATACTTATATATCCATCTTATATGTGGTCATTTGACAGGGTACTATCAACCAAAAACAATAAAAAGTTAGCTAGTTTGAAAATTAAAACCTGCTGGAGGTCGATTAGTACATATCGTACGGAAGTGCATTTTCCTCATCAGCGATAAGGTTAGGTTCGTGCAACGTCAACAAAAGACCAGACCAAGGGTGACAACGAAGGAGGAGTCTGGATCGCGTCGACTGCTAGGATCAGCTTACTTCGTATTAGATAGTTTTTCTTCTACTTTAATATACATATATATGTATGCAACTGTAACTATTCAACTAGTCATCGAAGATTTACCTTGATATACCAAGGGCGAAGTCCGAGCGTTGCTGTAACCTGTGAACTGCAAAATGGATATTCCAAGTTTGACTGGTGGAGGGTAAATTGTTTCGCGATTCGTTCAGGTGGGATCTTCTGTTTTGCACATCTGTACCTTGAAAACTTCAACGTTTTTTCTATTTTCAAGGTAACTGGTTTGATTTGATGAGCTTGGTTTTATAGCTCGGTTATTAGTTAATAATATGTTTATAGATTGTTTAAAAAGTGCAAAGCAGAAATTGTTGACTTTTTAGTTTATAGATTGTTGTGATTGATTGTAGATATGAGGAAGAATGAGCTGGTTCGATACATCGGGGTTTGCCAGTTTGGCCAAAACAGCGCTGAAAGAGGCGCAGAAAACCATAGACAAAGCTTTGGACATAAAAGATGAAGATCAAAAGACGACATCAACGCAGATAGCTAGCAGTTCTTCAGACTTCTTTGACACGTGGGGAGTCAAAGGTGACGAGGATAATCAAGCAAGAAAAGATTTGAGCGCTGTTCAAAAACAGCAAAGTACTAGTATTTGGGGTAGTTTTACTGGATCTTTTTTTGAAAATCCAAAAGATGATATGACTGCTGCAGTGGTAAAACGTTCCGAGTCCTATAAGGACTCTGCTGAAAATATTAATAAGATCCAGACATCTCTTGTCTTATCAAAGTCTCTTCCTGAAAGTTTATCGGACAAAACAGGAAGTAAAAGCTTGCTAGATAGTGCCATTGTTCAATCTATTACTGATCCAGATTTTACCGCAATAACTAGTTCTAAATCAGGAAGTTCAGAGGAATTCATTAGCGAAGGTGTGTAGTTACAGTAATCGATTAACTAATCTATGCAGATTTATAATTTATGAAATTATTGAATTTAATTTTATTTGCAGCATCGACAAGTGAAAATTTCTCTGGAAAGCAAAGCAGTTTGTCCAAATCCCAAGATCCATCCAGTAGAACAGACGATACCAATACCAGTGCCAAGTCTTCTGAAATTATTAGACCAAGTATCCTGGAGACTAATGAAACTAATAATAAAAGTAGTACAGTTTCCAGAAAAAAAGAACATGCTACGACACATTCATCTAATCGCTTATCAGTACTTTCAGCAGAGAGTGATAAAAAAAGCTCTGAAAGTGTAGAAATACTGGGATATCAATCTGGTACGAACACAGATTGTACAAATACTCCAGACTCAGAAGTTAATTCATTGAGTACTTCAATGGGTCCCAAGGTCAATTCAGAATCTGTAGAAGTATTACCTGACAGTTCTGTCACGTCACCTAGTTCAGTAGAAATCATCGGTGACTGGAAAAGCGATGAAAGTCCTTACATGTCACCAATGGACGAAAAACTCAATGAAACATCTATTACACCTACTCCCACTGACGCGATGGATGGTTCTTTTTACAACGAATCCTCGATCGACGGAGGTAAGAATATCGATCGTAGACTGAATTTGGTAACAAGTAACACCTAGGATAACAATAATTTCTTTACAGAGGACATTAAGAGCTCAACCAGTACGTTAGAAGGTTCTCAACAGATGAGTAGTAGCATCGCTGTACGTAGTACGTATTTAGGCGTGAACCGAATGTCTAAAGAAATGTGCACATCGTCAACGAGTTTGACCTCACCTGAGAGTGTGGAGGTGCTAACAGGTGAGGCAGAGGACGCAGACGAAGTGAGTCTCGCAGACGACTCGTACACCTCTGCTTCGGAGAGTACATTACTGACCATCATGGAGACTCTTCAACAACAGCAGCAGCAACAACAACAGCAACAACAGCTACAAGAAAAGCAAATGCATGACTCTTGTTCTGATTCCAAACAGATCATGTCCGGCAGTACGAGCTCTGATTATACACTTAACGTAAGCCTTGATTCTTTAAAGGAAAAGTCTAGTTTAGCTGGACTCCATTTACCTATCGAGGCCATCACCAAGCAGCCGATCCGTAAATCAGATGTGAATAAACAAGAGCTAGACAACGCCTTCGACCGGATTAAATCGTCTACTATAGAACCAGCACCTGAGTTACCAGTTTCGAAGAAACCCGGAGAAAATCTTGATAAAAGCAGCGGTAGTGAACAATATCTTCTGCTCACTGACTCGAGTTGTGAAGAGACACTAATAGAGAGTAGTTCCGAGGATAACGCGAATGTCAGTGTTGAAACTGTGAAACATCAGGAGCATCAAATTCAACCTTTATCTGCCAGTTCATATGTAAAAAATATGTTAGCTGATGCTATGTCCGAAGAGAAAGCTGAACTCGCAGAGATGGAAAGACACTACGCTGAAGTACTTCCTCGTGAAAATTCGCCAATCTCTTCCGAAAGCCGTTCCGATCTGGTGAAGATCGGTTCCGATCAGACTAGCGGTCACACGAGTGGAGACGAACTCGAGACTACGACGTCCAGTGATATCGAAATAATTTCTAGGTACAGGTAAGATCGTCGAACATCAGCTTCATTTCTTCAATCATTTCGTTCATTCATCGTTAAAACACGTTGTAAATGTAAAAATAGATTTTAGTTAACGATGACATATTCTTTTCAGCCCTAACGGTGACTCAAGCTCCACACAGTCGCGGCAAAGCCCAGCAAAGTTACAATCCTACAAAAGTTCAGATCTACTAACGAAGACGCTTAAGACTCGAGGTCATTCGCGAGAGCTTAGTGAGATAAGCATTGGCTCCGATGATGCGAGTCTTGAAATTGAGCGACTCCTTAGGAGACTTCGCGAAATGACAGAAATGCTGGAGGCACGAGAGTCTAAGCTCATCGAAGTCAGCCGTACGAATATGGAACTGCACGAACAGAATTCTAGTCTCAAAAAGTACAATTTTTTCACTATAAGCAGTGTATAGTTTCAAATTCGCAATAGATATTTATGAAAATACTTTTACTTCTGTAATAATTTAGGCAATTGGAAAACGTAGAAAAACACGCAGAACACAGTCAAGATTTGACTCAGATAACTGAAGAATACACCCAACGGTTGTCAGCTTTAGAGCGTAAGTTCCAGCAAGCGATTCGCGAGAGAGATGCCTTGAGAAAGAATCTCGAACAGATAAAGCAAGAGGCAGCGACGCGCCTCTCGTCTGCTGAGATGTTAAACATTAACGCCGAAAAAGACGAGATCATTAAAGAATTACGCGATGAAGGGGAAAAACTTAGCAAACAGCAACTTCAACATAGCAATATCATCAAAAAGCTAAGAGCTAAAGAAAAAGAGAGTGATAATTTAACAAAAAATCAAAAGTAAGTTTAATTGTTTATTTAATAACTACTTTTGGGAATGATTGTTTCAATTTGGCTGTTATTTCTAGAGAACAACTAGAGGAACAAACAACTGAACTGGAAAGATTAAAGCGTTCGCTCTATGCCAAAGAAGAGGTCGAACGCAGTCAGATTGAAGCAGTACACACATTAACTGCTAAATGTAAAAAACAAGAAAAAGAAATTTTGAGTTTAACCGAGCAACTTGATCACGTTTCTAATAAAATGGAAGCTTATAAAAAGAGTTTTGATGCTGCTAAATCGTAAGTTTTTCTGCTAAATTTTTTAATATCTTCTATACAATTTTACGATAACTCGCTCTGTAAACTTGACTTTATCGGTGTAGAGAACTTTTGGAGACTAAGGACGTATTAAGTGTTGCTGAAGAAGATTTGAAAATAGCAGCTGAAAATACTGGTGAATCGCATCAATTAAAAGCGCAAGTTGAAGATTTGAAATTCAAACTTAGACATGCTGAAGAAAATCACATCAAGTAATTAAATATTTATAATCTCTTAGTTAATTCTTTTAAATATAAAACTAAAACTAACATTTTCGTACACAGGAAAGAGAAAACTTTAAAACAGGAAAATGTGGATCTGCTAAAACGTCTTGAAGCTGCAGAGTCTCGCAGCGAAGAGATGTCAGGGTCGGTATCGGAGGCAACGAAGCCTTTATTACGACAGTTGGAGCAAGTTCAGTCGAGCCTTTCGCACAAGACTAATTTGTACATGAGACAAGAAGAAATGATGTCGGAGAAAATTGCTGAGCTTCAGGCGAAACTAGAGACGGTCAGTGAAACAAATCGATCCCTTGGAGAAGAAAATACCAACCTTAAGTCAAGGTGTTCCGTACTTGAAACAAAAATCAACACCAAGAATTCCGATCGACTAAAAATTGACGAGATACTCGAGTCTGTTAAAGGGCAGAATAAGAAACTCACTGAAGAAAATGAAGTGTCAGTTTTAATTTTCTATCTAGTAAATCAATTTTTTAACATACATGCAATCGTATTAATTGGTAAAATAATATAATTTTTATTTGTAGACATAAGCAAGCAATGAGAATGCTTGAAGAAGCCCATGCAACAGAAATTAAAGAGCTTAAAAGAGAAATTTCGTCATTGGAAAATAAAATTTCCGTAGAAAAGGCAGCTGTTGAAGCAGAAAAGCGCAAGAATAACACTGTTTTAGAACAGCAAAGTAGTATTGACGAAGAATTACGATATAGTCCTACTTTAAGTATTGAAAGAGATTCGGTTAGCAGTGCAAACAGTATTTGGCCAACTGTAAGATATTAATTGCTAAACATATCAACAATAAGTGTACCAAAAAAAACGTATTGCAATTTAATTTTTTAATTTTATAGTTCAACGATGCGATGTTTGACAGTAGCTCGGGTAGATTCCCCAACGTTTACGATAGCTTTAGATCAGGAACAAATAGTACGTCGATGATTGAAAATCTTCAAGCACAATTGAAACAAAGAGAAGGTAAAAACAAAACTATTTAATATTTGTAAATAAAAATGAAATTAATATTGTAACGCTTTATAGGTGAAGTACAACAATTACAATGGGAGTTGTCACGTCGAAACACAGAACGAGATGCTCTAAACACAGAAGTATCATCTTTGGCTTCAAAAGTCGAAGATCTACACTTTACAGTTGGAGAAATGGACACGATAAAAGAAAACCTTAATGATATCCAAACCAAGTATGACGCGTTACTGCAAATGTATGGCGAAAAAGTTGAAGAAAATCAGGAATTGCGACTTGACCTCGAAGATGTGAAAGAAATGTACAAGACTCAGATTGATCAACTGCTGAAGCGAGACCTCTGAACTCTCTGTACACTCTGAGAGTCCGAGTTAAACCGTTAGTTTCAGACTAGTACAAGTTTTCTTTGTAGATATGTGCATCAAATTGACCTTCATATTAAGAATACGCAATCGTAAGATATTCCATATCTCTATTACAAGAAGGCCGATGAAGTTTTAATATTTCTAAATATTGGCGAAAAAAATGATTGCGCATGAAAAATAATCGAAGATTACATCCACTAGTTAGAATTTTTTTTATTCGAATCTATAATCTACTGCTCATCCAACTTAATCCAAGAGTTAAGTTGTTTTTATTTCAAAACATAAAAAAACTTTTCGAAATAATGCCACGTGTTCTTTATTTGTTGTTATCTTTTGGATTAAGTATTCACAAATTACAAACTAATTTGTTGAAACAGTGGATAAAAAATGTTTTTACTATTTTCGATTGCGCGATCGATATTCGCATCTATAATTTCTAACCAGGTTGTTATAAATCAATTTCTTTTCTCAATAGACATTCATTTTTATAAATAATTACAAAGTTAATAGAAACATAAATTTAAACAATAACTTCACAAATTATCGTCTGGCCACTAAATCAAATGGCTTTATTGTAGAAAGTATCTTATTTTATAGGTGATATATATATACATATTTATATATATAATGTAAAAATTTTGTATTGCGGGCTAGGGCGCAAAGTGCATTAAAATTCATGGAAACTAAACTTAACCACTGTTTTTTAAATATTTAATATGTAGTACAAAAATTCATGAACACTATTTACTGCATGTTTGTTCTCATTATTGGATTAATATGTAATTAATTCGTTAAATATTTGTTAATTGTTGATTTAACGATTACGTTAACTTTTGAACGGAATAAGTGACATTTAGAAAATATGAAAATGTATATTGAGCTATGGATATTGAAATTGTAGTATTTAAGCCTCGTTTTGATTCAACAGTGATTTCGTAAAGCAACTTTTACATCTTAGTAGATGTAAAAGATTCAATCAGCCTTGTCTTTTTAGTTTATTAGCTTCAAAATATTATATCTCGCGGGCATTACATAAATATACAGTGATAAATTGAATTTAATGCTATCAACTTTTTTCCATTAAAAGGTCAATCCGTTCAGTATCAGTAGGCGTTGCAAAATGAGTATGTGATAATTTAATGTATTATTATGCATAACAACTTAATATGCCGTTGAAAAAATAGCTTACCCATTCATTTTTATCGTATAAATAAAAACTGAAAATCATGAGAATACCGTTAATGAAGTATTGATATTGTAAGTCATTAAACATACAAAATCTATAAATTATAATTAACTGAAATAGGCATATGTATTAAACGAATCTGAAATTTTTTCTAAGATAAAATTAATAATAAAGATACTATTTATTTCATTATTTTTATTTAAACATTTACATACTCGTACCAGATTTGGACAATTATTACGATCATTGTAATACCAATCAAAATAATTATGCCTGTGTTTAACTGGCTTTCACAATACACATACAAATTACCTTCAATATTTATTAAATAATATTTTGATGAGACAGATTCTTATCACTCTTACGTTTTAAAGTAAATTTTCTGATCTCTTTACAAAGAGACATTAAGAGACACTCTTTTAATAAAAGCAAAATTATTTATTAACTAGTTGATAGACACGATTTTGCATTGATCAAGCAAATGACAACTATGTTTGCAAGTACATGTAATAGTGTAAATTGAATATTTCAGAATGTTATCGAGTCATGATAAAAATTGAAATTCCTTCGATAATAACAACGTTCATTTAGTTGTTCCTAACATACGGTTTATAACAAAATTTAAGCAACTGTAAGAGGTAGAATTCATAATGATCAATAAGTTTCACCAATAAAGAACTGTCACTTTTAACCAATTTCCAAGTCCCTACATCTAATCGCAAACTTCTGAGATTTGCTTATTTTTATTTATTTTTTAATTATTTTCATCCGTAACTTAATAAGGAAAACCAATGTTAAAAGCATTGTTATACGCCTTGACTTAATTTTTAGTATCATACGATATGAAAAAAAAAAAAAAAATAAACACACTATTTATCTACGCGCACATTTCTTGATAATTCAAATATTAGAAATAACGTGTATTTTTCTAAAAATATTATAATAATTACCGGAAATTTAATATTTTACGGAAAAAGACATTCGAAGCATTTGAGAACATTTGAAATAAAATATTTCGAAATTCATTTGATAGTACATTCATCTAAAAATGGAAATTTTAACCAATCTTGACTGAATTACTTTATAAATAATTGTATGTAATATACTAGTTTTTCCAATAATGCTATTTATTATGTCAATTTTGTTAAATTTTGTAGACACGATTGTTAAAAAACAATTTACCAAATTACACAATCATAAACATTTCTGCAGAATATAGAATTAACTTATACTTTGAAACTTCTCTGATAATTTGAAGTTGTTTTATTTATAATAGCAATGTAAATAAAAATGAAGCTGGGTTGAAAACAGTAGATAATTATTTTTGTACAGAGGGAGTAATGTTAGAAGAATATTTCTGCAGTTAAATTTAAAATTTTACGGTTCGAGTCCATCAAGTAGTTGAGGACTATTGTGTAATTTGAATTTTTCCATATCTATTAAGTATTCACGGTACATATCTTAAAAGAGCTCGAGCCACCGTATTTGTTCTCGGACTCCTATACCATACTTCTTAAATTAGATGCTTCAAAGAAGATTCTTTAGTTCAGCTGCAAAATCGCAGAGATCACATTGTCGATTAGAGTTTCGTAATGATTCATTTATTTAAATTTATGTGTATAATGTATAAACGAACGATATTCAATCAAAAACTCGTATATTTATCAGATTTACTCAGTCGCTTTAAAATTTTGTTCCTTTAAAATTTTGTATATTTATAAATTCCAATATGAATACGGGGTTTCTGTTTGACGTGCATTCGTTAAAATGATTTGGCGACAAGAAATCCCTGAGCTTTGCAACTGCCAAAATTGTTAGTTCTAGAGTTTTTTTTAACAAAGGGGCAGATATTATCATCACGCATTAAAGAAGAAAGCTTTTTGGCGTGACCAGCCCCTAATCTTCTGTCACGTCTGCCATCTCCGTTAAACGATGCGACGACATTCCCTGTATTTCTACGTTCCTATAACTACGAAGAAAAGGACACCCTTTCGTATTTCCTCCGCCACATCCTTACGCTTTTTACTTTCATTACTCGTCGCTATCGCAACTCTTCGTACCCCTCAGATCTAGCTCACACATAGAGATAGAGGGAGATTTAGTTGGAGATGGCTTCTTACTGCTGCCGCTTTTAGTACTGCTGCAATTGCAGTTGCTGTTATGGCTTTTGTTTATCTACAGCTTATTTGTTTTTGCGTTCGAGCCGCCGGCGCGTCTTTTGACCTCTCCCTGTTATGTCGCGCGCATCTAACTCTCGTATGAGAGCGACTTGCGCAGGAGGGTGTGAGACATAGAGACACGTTGACTGTTGTTGCTCGTGTTGATAGTTGTTCTTGTTTACTTATGCGCATATGTGCATCAGAAATCCCAGGGCGCGCCCGCGCTGGCGGGGCGGCTTTTTTCGAGCACCCTTCAGACCCAGGGCGTCCAGCCCTCATAGAGAAGAGCCAGGTTCTCGGTGCTCTGGGCCTCGCGTATCACGTACTCAACCTGTTCGGCGGTAGTGTACTTGCGGTTGGGATTAGGCTCTCGACCCTCAAGTTTCATGCGCACACGACGCCAAACGTTCAGAGCGTAAGCATTGCGTTCTTGAACCGCTGTAAACGGGCAATTTTGTTAATTATTTTTATAACCTTTCAGAAGAATATTGAAAATTACAATTGCTTACCTTTCCCAGTAGTTGGATCTCTAGCTGGTGGAACCCCTTTTCTTGGACTTAAGCATGTACTATCTTGTCTTATCATCTTCGCCTTGTTAAAAGCGAATTCAGGTACATTCTGTTCATTCGTTGACTCATTTGCGAACGATAATAACTCATCGTATAGCGCAGGTGTTTTTATAGCCAACGTTTCCAAGTCCATTTTTAACATCTCTGCTTTTCCTGGATCTAGAGTTTCAGATTCTAATTCTTTCACAGTTACAGAAAGACTTTCTGTGCAAGATCGATAGTTCATTAAGAATTCCTGAAATAAATATAGAATTTTATTATATTATATTTACTATTACAAAAATAAATTATTTCGAATATAACGATGTCTAACCTGAAGGCCTATGATATTTTCTTGCTTAGCCATGCTCCTTAGCAACAATCTAACGTCATTCATAAGTCGATGGTGTTCAGCAACGACAGCTTGTAATACACCAACTTGTTCCCTCATACTTTGCTGTGTCAGAAAGAGATCCTCCTGCCGTTCTTGAGTCGTCTTTTGAGCCTCGACTATAGCATCCGAGATGAGCTTTTCTGTTTGCTTCAACCAGCTGGCATCGATATTATTATCGACGCTAATTTGTAGTAGTTCTACCAGACTTTCTTCAATCGGTGTAACGGTGATTGTAAGATTTGCTGTAAGCATACAACTCTCTTCCCATCGCTTAACTAATTTTGCTAAGTTTGCATCATTAGTAACGCTTTCTTGAGTTCTCGTACGCAACGCTTCGTAATGTAAGATGGAATTGCAGGCATTTACTATTACTGCTGACAAATTGGCTTGACGAGTTAGTTTTTCGCAGCTGGTCAAAACGGCGGTATCAAACGCAGCCATCACTTCGTTAAGGGCTGGGTTAACACCAGCTGCCCATTTCAATCGTTGAATTGCACTTTGTACAAGATTCTGTTGTTGTTCTCGTGCTTCATTTACGCGCGTTTGGAAATTTGCTAAGCCCGCTGCCGTTTTGCGCAGTTCCAACATAAAGGACGGGCGATCTAATAAAAGAAAAAACTTTTCTTATAATCTCGTAATAACATTATATTTTTACTGAAAATTATATTTAATAAACTTACTTATTGGATTTATAAGGTTCATGTTGGACGCAATAATCAAGTAATCTTCATGTAGCCAATAATGTGCAGTCAGTTGTAATTGTAGTCGCTGCACAGTAGCTCTAGCTACCTCCACTGCTTGCTGAGCTGCTTTGGCACTTTGTTTTCTTCTCCAACTGCTCTCCAGGGTTGTGCTAAGTGCACTTACTTGACTTAGGACACTACATCCAAACATATCATTTTTCATGCCGATATCTAGAGCCTTTCTACATAATTCTTCCAGTGAAACCTGTAAGTAATATAGTATCAAGTAGTACGGAATCTTATTTTTTATACATACGATCTCTGAATTACTCAGCTTACTTTGCTCTCTGCTCCAATATCCCGCTGTTCAATTTCGCCGGTAACGTTCAGACCCATTTGTTGCAAAAGGAAGCAAAGCGCAATACCCAAACTTTGCGAGGTCACACCAATGAGTTGTCGCGAAACGTAATCCGCGGTAAAAAGTCTGATAGGTTTGTTAAGCTGTTCATCGCTGTAAACACCAACGAGTCCACCTTCGTAAATACTAGCTGTCTCTCCTCGGAAAGCAAAGGCAATGTCTCGACACATGGAGAAGAACTTCTGAATCGTATGCAAACGTTTTACTAGAAAGATGTCTTGGAGTACTTTACGCGCATCTTCGTTAAATATTGGTGCAGCCATGTCCTTAGCTTCCCGAATTTGATCTATCTTCTTCCAATTAGGTGGTATTTCAAGTGAACTAAGTGTACTAATTAAGGCGTTGCCCTCCATTTGTAGTTTTTCAAAAAGTCCGTTAAAACCCATCAGAAGCATCTGACCGGGCGTCAATGTCTCTTCCTGGTTGAGATCTTGTAGGTCCGCTGGACGAGTTAGAAGAGCTTCGAAACGATGTTTTAGAGCATCTACTACGGTTTGCATTATGGCATGTGGGCTTTCCATGTCCATTATCATAAATCTAAGATGCATTTCAAGTTGCTCCAGGATCTCAAGCAAGGATAACCCAGTCGAAGCGATAATTTCGTCTAGCTCGTTGATCATTTGTATCACACTTGGCTCCTCGGTTATAATAGTTTTTGTGGCTTCAGGTAGTATGATCGTGTGGAAGTTATAGTTCAATTCCTGCAAGCCCTTATGGATGGAATCTGCACTCTTAAGGCATTTCAAAACCAAAGAGATGTTAGGATCATTGTTAGTCTTGTGACATTCAGGGATTAATGATAATAGTTCGGAAATCAACGAGGACATAAGTCTCATCTCATCAAGGAACCAGTCACCGTCTCGAGATGTCAAATCGGCCAAGCAATCACCTGCACACTTTGCCGCTCCCTCCATCAGTATATACTTTTTATTAAGTGCACACAACGCACTAATATTAACGCATTCTAAAGCCTTTTCCGCGGCTTTTTCTCTTCTTAAGAAAGCTACAATTTGCGTTTTAGAATCAACGTATGCTTTCTCGATTCTAACAAGAGCATCTGGCAATCCTTCTCCAATCATCCTCTCATAAGCTTTAGTAAACTTGTCATTGGCTTCGCTTAATATCGCTTGAACTTGATAAGAGAAGGCAACGACTCTTTGAACTCTAGGATTCGCAGCACTTATCGGTGAAAAATGCATTTCCATCTGTGCTAAAACTTCATGACAAGCGTCCACGGTACACGTCGTAAGTAACTTATTTGCCCACGCGTTATAAAGCACTGAACGATGTTGGGCCATGCTACTTAGCGGATACAAATTACAAATAGCTGAGTACTGACTGAGTAAATCAAGGCAGCTACGTGTAAGAATCGATTGTTGCACTGCAAGTTGGGTTAGCTCGTTCTCAGACTGTTCGCACTGGACGATCATCTGACTCTGACCAGCATTTTGTAAAAATTCCTTCACAAGATCAAAGACAAGATGATCCTCCTGGATTGTTGAGCTTCCCAGCTCCGAAAGCCAAAGACCCAATTGGCCACCTCTAACTGCGCTTAAAGCCATCTGCGAAGAAAAAAAGTCGTAATTACTTTCTTGTTGATATTACACGTCGTAAACAAGTTAAGTGGCTTTATTAACATGCGTAGTGCTGGTAATGATTTTCTTCCGGAGTACACACGAAGCGACATTGCGTCGCGTAGCTGATAAATAATCAGAGTTCATTTCTCTCGATGACTCTTCAGTTAAATTTGAAAAAGATGGATATGGAAAGATTGAGCAAAAAATTTGCTGTGATTTACGAGGCAACAAAAATTAATGCTAAATCGGTAACGGTTTAAAAACAATTGAATACTGATACAAGTTAATATTGCTAAATATAAGAAATATCGCAACGAATACATTAAATTTCAGTGCTTTTTTCCTATCATAAATTTCAAAGTATCAATTTGTAATATATTCGTAATGCATGAATTAACACGTTGTAAATAATTATCATAATTTGTGATAATTTCTTACAATCATTTGAATTATCTCAATAGACCCATTACGATAATTTAAGTAGAAACCAGCAGCTTTTTTTGCTATTAAAACGCATAAAATCAGGTAATAATGTTATAGCTTACATTATGCGTATTGATTTGTTTTTGGCAATCATCGATGCGCTCCTTCAATCCTATCTTTGCCTTCTCCAGCACATCCTTAGCGCGTTTATAGGTATTGTACCTTTTGACAACAGAATACAATGCGTGATTACGTCCCATCGCTTGGGCCTCTTTAACAAGGCCCAACTGCCTGTGTCTATCTTGTAATGCCTCCTGGCATTGCTTCGATGCCTCGCAAGCCTCGATCCACCTTAATAACAGAATCAATATTGCTGGTAAAGTACAAGAATATTTGCATGTTTAATATAATTAATGGACAGCTAATTACCTAGTCAATCTGTGACAGAGTGTTGGGAAACATTTGGACAGTTCATCTTTATTGGCAAGCCATTCGGCTTTCATTTCGGCTATCCTGACAGCAAACATAGCAGCTGTAAGCTCAAGCTCGAGTTGCTTGCGACCGGCGCCGGTACAGCGAGCTCGAGCTTGGCATGCACCGTAAGTTGCGATACTATTTTCAGCACCAGCTCGCCAGTCCACCAGAGGGTCGTAAACGAACGCTTCGAGTAAAGTCAGCAGAGTTTCCCCTCCACGACGCATTACTCGTAAGGTGTGCTCGCAGGCCAGTCGGAATATACCCTGAAGCAAAAATAAATGACCCGTTTTACTCTTACTTGATTAAAAAAAAAAAAAAAAAATGATTTGTTTATTTTGCTCAATAAGCGAGCGCATTCGCCAGACATCGCCTCTCTATCAGCGAAAGTACATATTCAAATCTCTCGAGACTCGACCCACGGGGAAATGACGAATTTGCCCGATAAGATCCACAGTTGAAAATAGTATACATAAACCCATAGATATGTACGCGTGTGCGTGTGTGCGTGTCGGCATGTACACACACCCTCGGCTTTCACGAACGCACACTCAATGAAAATCGATTTAGGTGCTGACCACCACTTGACATATGGGCCAGATAAGGCGAGTTATTTTTTTCCCCACAGTTTGTTGGTTCGTGCTTTCGTTCAGTTGAGCTGCACCATCGCTGCCAGTATGACGTTGATTTTGTTGTGACATGTTAATTCTAGATTCCGTAAGTGTGTCGTGCTTTGTCCGATTAAGGAAGTATCTGAATTAAGGGTGGACTTATATCATTCTTGTTGAGCTATCGCCATAAAAGTGTCGTCCCACAGTAGTGTCAGGAAATAAACAGGACTTCATAAAAATAAGAAATTTAAACAAAGACGCTTCGACATGGATAAACCGGTTTCCAATTGTCTTGAAGGAAATTCCCTGCCAGGAAGACCCGTCAGGATTTTAACAGACAAAGCATCGCAGCTTCCGTGAGAGTAAAAGCCCCGAGGGCACATAGGCTACGATAGAAGAAGGGGGATATCGTATCATCATCATTACGTTCCGGGCACTCTCGTCACGGACCAGTTTGATTCTCGCGCTCGAGCCATGCGTTACTTTAGTCACCGCTCCTTATCATTTGTATGACCAGTAGAATATGAACCCATTCACTGTTATCCAGGAGACTTCGACGCCGGATCACGCGG
The DNA here is from genome assembly GCA_018906985.1 of Apocrypta bakeri. Classification (NCBI taxonomy): domain Eukaryota; kingdom Metazoa; phylum Arthropoda; class Insecta; order Hymenoptera; family Pteromalidae; genus Apocrypta; species Apocrypta bakeri. Next base: position 5,897,027 of record JACCIA010000003.1, read on the forward strand.
CATGTTCGCTGGCAACCGGGCCGTTTCTCAGTCGCAACGCGAGCGATTCTTATGGGTGAGTTATCTTTTTTTTTTATTGCATATTATAATGTAGGTAACTGTTGATTGACTTAAAATTGATTTCGAAGACGTCGAGTTGCCGCTGCGAAGTGTACAAAAAAATCATGACGATGACGTGGGTGATTACGATGTAATTCGTGTATAGATAAGAAAAAGAGTGAAAACGCAATGAAATGCTCGGAACGCAGAAAATCTCTCGGAGGTTTATCGAAAAAAATATAGTTATCATCAGGAAACTAATAAAGCACCAAGTGTTATCGGCACTTACATCGAAGTCGATGTTTATAAATCATTAGTTTCTTACGTACGGAAAAGGTTTGTTTACTTTCATTCCATGCGCACGCACTCACGCTGAGATCTTCATTTTGACTTATTTATACTGGACAAAAATTCAGAAATTTTAATCGTATCGGCACAGTATTGCGATGTATAATGTGGCGACCTTGCCGTACCATAAAAAAATGCTGATATCACCTTTCGAAGTGAAAGATATATATATATATATATAAATACAAATGAGGAAGATGAAACGATTGTTTAATATTGCAGACCAGTAGTCCCAGTGGGCTGTTACGTATGCTGGATTATTGCGGATGTTGTCGTCTTAATGATTATATTACTGGGCAATATCTTGACAATCCTTGCTGTTCGATTGAGTCGACGTCTACGCAATGTTACTTCGAATCAGCTGGTCCTCAGTCTCGCCATTTCCGATCTCGTTGTTGGCATCGCCGTACTTTACCATCTTTTCTTCTATGTCGTTAATTTTCTCAGAATCAACAAGGCTACCTGCCTTCTCAGGTCAGTCTCAGATCTTTTTATGCTATTGTACGTTGCAATTTGTTTTCCATATTGAAATTACTCAATTGATTGTCTTATTATTGCTGTCGACATCGTTCGATACTATCTTAAGGCTATTTAATAAGGACGCGTATACATTAGTCACAATATCGTTGTTATTTAATGGATTGAAGATCGAAATTTCGTTTTTGCACTATGCATCAATCATCTTCCGTATCTATTAATAGATATTTTTCATACAGATTTATACTGCTAGCCTGCGGCTGTTGTTTGAGTTTTGGCAATGTGACGGCTATTGCCATTGATCGCTATCTCGCCATTGTGCATCCACTCAAGTATCCGGAATACGTGACGGATAAGGTCATTTACGGAATTATAGGCTTTATATGGAGCTCTGCGATTTTTATATCGACTATGCCGATTTATTGGAACAAATATGAAACAAATAGTGACTGTGAACTTAGAACTGTGATACCGAGGTATTTTCTCGTACTTAACACTTGCCACACCTGTCTATAATAATAATTATTATTGTAATATTATTTGTTTCAGATATTTTATAGTTGGAATATTGACACCGATATTCTTGACAGTTTGGCTGAGTATCTTTCTCTTGTACTGGAGAATTTGGAAGGAGGCAAAGATTCATGCAGAGCGTTGGAAAAAAAACGGCTTCCTCGATTTTGATTCGAGACATTGGAAGAGTATTCAGGTAATTTGTATCGATATCTCGTCCAGTTAAGTCAAGCTATCGATTTTCATTTCTAAATAACACATATCTATCAGGTTGTCTTATTGATCTTGGGCTCCTTCTCAATCTGTTGGCTTCCCTACGTCGTGGTATCGTTCACACAGGTGATAAATGCTGAGAAGCAGCCCAGTCCTACGATTTACCGGATAATGTTTTCCATAGCAATGAGCAACAGTGGTATCAATCCTATTATCTACGCCTGGAAGAATGCGAGTTTTCGACGTGCTTTCCAACGTCTTCTTAGATTACGATCACCGAATCACAATGACTATAACTCTAGTTTTAAAAACTATCTGCGTAAACAAACTGAACTGTCGAAACGAGAACTCGAACTTGAGGCTCGCAATGAGTTTGGTCCAGCTTTTGTGTGTAAAATTGCAGAGGAAACTGTAACGATTTGCAGACCCGGAGAGGTTACCGAGCTCTAAAGACTGTGGATAGTATCGATACTTAACAAGCTTACAGCATTGTGGGACATTATAGATGCAGTATTAAACTTATTCTTTCTTAGTTGTACTATTTTGACTATTGAGAATGACCGTCCGTCTGTATATGAGTACAGTAAATTTCTGCGAGTAATTTAAGTGAGTGATTGCAATGTCTTGTACATAAATGGCTTGCGTAAATACGTATATAAATAATAATAAAATTTTTAAATATAATAAAATAATATATTTTTTGAAAATATGAATAGTACTGACCTCGATACCAGTTACTCCAAGAGCTGTTTTGATGTTGGGCGTCATACGGAAAGGTACCTTTTCAGGTACACGCAAAGTCTTGCCCTTTTCAAAGCAGACATTGTAATCAATGTGTACCACTTCACCCGTATTGAGATCCACCAGAACGTTGTCAAGATGACGATCTCCCAAACCAATTATGTAACCAATTATAGACATTACGGCTATTGAGTACGAGTAGTTTTTAGTCGCCTGCCACCAACTGCCAGCATTTATGCTATTACACCAGATCTCTCTATAATAATAAGTTAATGCATTTAAAATAGATTCTTGGATCAAAAATTAAGAAGAGAAAAAGAAAATTTGACTCACTTGGCCAATAAGTCCTTTGGTGTTTCAGCCATAAGTTCAGCTAGCACCTGTTTGAGCACTGCCAATGGCCATTCCTTTCTATTATCTGTACTTAATCCTCTTTCTTTTAGCAATGGTGTCAATTTACTGTAGAATAGTTCAGAAGGTCTAAGCACAGCTGAATTAGAACCTTTATTACCCATAGCGGCTTCGCGTTGCTGCCATCGCTTATATAGGGCGAACAGTGGTGTAACACCGTCTACCCATTGAATTAAACCTGAACGTGGTCCCAAGGGTATAACTGAGTAGTGACGAGCACGATATACTTTCTTAGAAGTGTTGTCATTATTTTTTGACATCATGGTATTACAAATACTCAAAAACTGCATTATACGTTCATCCAAATGCAGATCCTCAAGACCCTTGAATAAATATGTGTAAACATGGCCATCTGAACCGCGGAACATGAGCTTCTTTGGTTTGGTTTTTGTAGGAAGAATTTGTACATTATTATCTACAGACTTTATTGTGACCATCCTATCGAAGAAAAATAACGTTTAGTAATGTATCGATAGCAGCGATATCTATAAGAAAAATGAATTAAAATTACTTTGACGTTGATATTCCAGGCATAGCGATAGATGTATTTTTGAATTTCGCCAAGGTAGGACTAATATCAGACATTAGCAACGAGTAGGCTCCTCGTTTATGGATTTTTTGTGCGAGTTTGGTCTCTAGTTGTTTTAATGCCAAGGCAGCAGCAGATGGTCTCGATGGATTCTTTAGATTCTTTAGTTTATCGATAACGCGTTCGATGCAAGGTCCGAATTTCTCCTGTAATTAAAAAACGCATATTAATCTTAGTTGTTGTCATAAGTTATTAAATGAATTAAATCTTGCAAGTACCTGAAAATATTTTTCATGTGGTGTTTCGACAGGTACTGACGTCATAGCCAAGAGGTTTTCCAAAATGAAGACAATGGGTTTCATAATAATGCGATGTTTTTCAGCTATTAACCTATCTTTTTCCTGGGGTGACAACCAAATATTATCCTGAACTTTTTGAACCTCCATTTCGAGTTGCTCAAACCGTTTGGTAATATCAGAATGATGTTGGCACAATGTCGCAAGCCACAACTCATCCCACAACAGGGTGATTCTTCTCAACTCTCTGACTAGAATTTTCACCTAAAATAAAAATAGTATTTTACATTAAATCTGATTAGTTTATTAGATTATTAAAAATATGTACCTGATCAACAGAATCGGGAATCCTACTGGACAGGCAATCGGTAAGTTGCGCAAAACATGCGTCCATGAAGCCTTGGTTTGCATCTTGTTGATAATCTCCATCTTCGGTGATAAAATAATCTACTTCGCAAGGTTCATCGCTACTGTTGTTTTTGCCAAAAGTAGCAGCTTCGAAACTCTTATTTTGTCCATTGGAAATGGCTCCGACAACAGATGGGAACGTGATAAGATGAGGCGAATTCTCAGCTATACGGCACAACAATTCGGAGACACGAGTACGCACATAACATTCAGGATGGCTTAGGCGAGAGAAGAGCTGAGGAATAATCTCCTTCCACGGACCGGTTGGTGTCGTCGAAAGTCCCGATTCCAGAACATTCTGTAATTCTGACGCATGTTTTACTACCAAACGAAGCAGCCGTAAGGTAGCCGTAATTGTTTCGCAATCGTTGGAATCTTTGGCTAACTGTAAGTACTTGAAGTACGCGTTTGCTGAGAGTTCGTAATAAGCGTATATACGCGCTTGAGCCTGACGCCAGATATTTACCAGCGTTATAAGGTGTTCATATCTGGCGCAGTTCAAGATTGGTACACTACGCAAGTGGTTCTCAATCGTCTCCGAGGTATTGATGTCGTTCGTATCAATATCGCCTTCATCTTCCGGTACGACACGATTCTTTTGACCTAGTATTGTGTAAATGGTATTAAGATCAGCTTCAGGTACATCAAGAGGTAAAAGTTCTTGAATGTTAGCTTTATCCGTATCCGTAAGCAAGCCACTGCTAGGATTATCGACTATTTTGCGACCCCACTTGTAGCACCAGGCCGCAAAGTTAGACCAAGCAGCTGGTAAATCTGGACATTGATTGACACCTAGTTGTACAAGTTTACCCACGATTACATCCGATGCCGGTATCAACTCGGTGGTTTTTCCAAATAATTTGTCCATTAACCCATCGTTGTGCAAAGACTCAAAACACAAGAGCTCGTCTAATTGCGAGTTATTTTCTACTTTTGCATCATGCTGAATCCATTTGGCTAATGTGAGAAGTACTCGGGTACCGGTCTCTCTAAGCTCGGCAGGTGCTTGTTCTCCTGCTGCAACGATACTTTGGGATATTCCTAGCGCTGTAACGCTACAAATCTTAAGAGCTTCGTACGGACGCTCCATGCTATAGAGCAGTTTTGAAGTTTCGCGGAAGGCTCTCGTGTTATCCTTTGACCATACTAGACGTTCAGCTGTCTCTGAGGCACCACTAGCAATTTCCTCGACAATTTGACAGAATTCCGTGCCACAAGTAATTCCTAACTCATGACATTCAGCAGATAAGTATTTGCCAAGCTCGCGTTGAGCCAGACCAAAATTACCTTCCTTTCGAGCTGAGCGGGCAACGTGAAGTCGTAGAGCTTCTACTTGGTTACTATAATTGATATTGAAATCTGTGTCTTTACTGGCCCGAGTCAAATAATTGGACCACCAGAGCACCTGAGTGAGCACACTTGAACTAAGTGAGTTGAGCTTTTCGACATCCGGTAGTTCGAAAACATTAGCTCGATTTCTCGAACAACCAGCTAGTAAGTCAGCTAAACCAGTTGCTGAATATTGCACTAAGATAGCATCGTTGAGATATTCAGATGGAACGTTTCGCAAACCTTCTTCCATAGTCCTGGCCGCTACCTTTTTACAGCGCTCAATGTCTTCAAAGAAATCAATCTCTTTAGCTTGTTCGGAATGGATTCGCAGAGCGATATTTGTAAGCGTATTGGAACACTCAATCATTGTTTTGGCACAGCTCCAATTGGTTTTGGCTTCTTCATCTAGCAATGTCCAATCTGAAAGTTCTTTTAGGGACAATTCTTCTGCATCTTCAAATTTTCTAAGGCAAGTTGCCTGTTGTGGCGCTATGTTCTCTAACATTTGACGTCGGAGACTAAGATTCTTGTCCTGTTCGAAGATTTCGGCCTCACGTTGCTTCCATTCTTCAAGTAATTTCCAATCGCCAACTGATCGGTAACACTTTGATATATGTTCCATACAAAATACAGCTACTTGAGAATCACCACCTTCACTTTTGCATCGGATTTCAAGGGTTTTTGAGTCATCTTCGCAACGAGTAAGAATCTGTTCCTCAAGGATTCGACGATAATTCTCTGCAGCTAACTCATACTTACCGGCTGCTTCTTCCATCACAGCTTTCAGCCAAACAAATTTACGATCTTTTTCTTTGCAATAAACATAAAGTCCTAAGTAACAATAAATATAAATTATAAAATTTAATGTATTCAGCACAATTTGATTTATTGAAATGCTAAAAATATCGAAATAAACCTTGCAGTGCCTCAGCCTCTCCTAGCATCACCATCGCTCGCGCAGTGCAAAGTGTAGCTCTTTCAAATTCCGCTCCTTGTGTATTATTGGTGGTACTCAAATCTTCAAGTAGCCTGTGTCCATTCCTTAATGCATTAGTTGCTAGTCCAGCATGAAGGGATACTACACATAAAGCTAATCGTATGCGGTTCAGCCATTCTTTGCACGTAGATCTACAATGAAAAATATAATGTTAATACAAAACATTTGAGAATGCAATTATTTATTTTTAAGGGCTTTACCTGTTGGTATGAAAGAAAGTCCGCACAGGTTTGGAATGCGGTAATAAAGCAACAGCACAACCCTCGGCTGCATTATGAATAACGCGTTCAAGATGCTCCAAAAATTCCACTAGCTGTCTAACCCGTGTATGTTCGTGCAGCAAGTAGTCGAGACCACGTTTGTCTTTTTTAGGAATTTCAGCCGTACAAGAAATTTCGCGAGCCAACGTTTTAAGGGCCCCTTCAATAGTTGTAAAAGTTTCCTGTGGTTTGCCCAAAGGTGTACGTAGTTTGTTTAAAATGCAGTGCTGTGCTGCTTCAAAGCCAGCCCAGAAAAATAAGAACGAGCGATTGGCCAGAGCCAACTCATACATCTTTGCCATTGTCTCGTTATCCGATATAGCTGGCCAACATAAAGTAAAAACCTCCGATAATCCAAAAGCATCAAAATAATACTCTTGTAATAGAAAGGCCATGTAAGTTTTAAAATGCTGAGCCTGCATTTCGCCGTTGTTGCTTCGCATATGGAGTCTCTGCGTCAATACCAAAGATTCACACGAGTAGTTTTGAATATCCCGAAATTTCTATAAAACAAATTTGTTAAAAACACTGTCGCTTGGTATTTATATATTAACAGAAAAATATTGCGTACCTTGTCATCTGACAGTAAACCTGCCTTGTTCAGTTTTGGAATAACTATGTTTAGTGGAATATTCATGAGAAGATGTCCATGCATTTCACGGACTGTTTTGTCAAATGAAGTCAAGTGTAGAGTAGCTAAGTCAACGATATTAGAAAAAGTTTCCTCTGACCATGAAACTTGTTTTGCTTTCAGTAAACTTTCAATATTTTTACATACCTTTAAAGGAAATAGTTATAATATTGTTTATTTGTAGTAGTAAACATGAGATTGAAATGAATTTACTGAAATGAACGTTCGCTTACAGCTATGGCAATTTTATGATTAGATGTTGCTCCACAAATCAAAAGACTTGCGACCAGGTTTTGGCATTCTAATGTTTTACTGAGCATCCCAATATAATTTTCAGCTTGTAAATAGATTTCCTGTATCCAGTCAAGTAGCAAAAGCAAAGTTTGATCAGGCGCTTTCTTGTTTTCAATAGTTTTTGCAATAAGATTTAAAATTATGGACAAATGTCCGCTGGTTGGCGATATTGTAGGCACTTCTAATGTTCCAGGAAAAATGTCCAAAGGGCGACAAGAGCTTGTACCTGTTATCAGACTGGAACTTGGCACAAAATGGTTGTACCTGAAAGATTTGAAAAATGTTATTCGTCATCGGATCTTTTACAGTGTTGAGAGAAAATATGTACTTACCGCGAGCAATGAGTATAAAGTAAAAACAAAATATGATATTGCAACAATGGACTCTCCGCAGACAATACTGGATCGTGCGGTCTTAAATTGACAGCCAATAATTCTAAAATACTTGGTTTTAGAGCCCACATACCAATGATTGAATTACTTGCGTTTGCTGCAATGGAAAACAAAAATATTATACTTATTGGTCTACTTATTATTATAAATTGATATTATTAGAAAACTTACCAATATCAGAAAGTGCTCTCAAAAAAAATATCAAGACAATTTCGGCATTTTTTTTGTGATATTGTAAATTAGTGAGAGGGTTCTCAGACACGAGAGGCTTGATGTCAGGTATGATCTTCTTGTAAGCATTTTCTAGATCGGCGAGAATATAACGATAAGCTTCCTGCAAAAGTGGGATATTCTTGAGACTTAGTAAACTGTGGTATACTCTGAGAACAGCATTCTGAATAGCAACGGTGCCTCTGAAACGCAACTTCACGATAGTAGAATTTTTGCCTAGCAAAGTATGCACCAATTCCAGTGGTAGATTAGCTGAAACTTCTTTAATGACTTTAGATATAGTATTAAGCATAGAAACGATGGTATCATCCCAGAAGATGTTGACGCGTTGCAATTGTAGATCGATAAATTTGTACAGAAAATCGTGATTCTTGGAGATTCGACTTTGCAGGTGTCCGAGTAATAAATAAATGCATTCGTTCGCAACGACAACCAATTCTTCTTTTTCTTCTGAGAGATCAGAATTACGCTTGATTTGAAGGTCCATGGATTTGATCAAATTAATCAGTGATTCTTCCTTTTCTTTTGTACTGATAAAAGAAATACTGGTAGAAAGAACATCTTTATCATTGTATTTGATATTCTTTTTATCATTCTTTTTGAAGTTTAGAGATTTTATAAGCTTTACGAGATTTTCCTCGTTTACCTCTTCATCTTTGCTCAAGCTTTTCAATACCGTATCGATATTCTTTTGTGAAAGATTCATGTTCTTCATACACTGAGTGATATTGTCGACATTTTCCTGAGAGAGTGCAGAATCGTTATTCGTTATAACGTCAATTCCATCGTCGAGTTCCATAGCTTTGACAACAGTTCTCAGCATTTTAGAGAGACAGTCAGCAAGAAAAGACCACTGTATGTTGGGAGTCATACTTGGATTCAAATGTTCTTCTATGCACCTCATGACGGTATTAAAGACGGCGATAAGAGAAGTGATTCTGAGTATGCAGTCCTTTGGACATGGTAATGCATCCTCTTCTCCAGGTGAACTTCTACCTGAGCCAGGTAGAGAGAGCTCTTCGTCGTAACTTTCCATGTCTTCAAGAAATTGACCGAGTAATGTAAGCGTGAATTGAAGATCGGCAATCCAGAAATCGCGCAACCGCTGAAGACTGCGACTGGCATATGCTACAATTGATTTCTGTTGAGTCGAGTCAATATGCCATCCGACGAGGATATCTACCGTATCACGAAAATGATCTGTAAAGCTCTTCGGATACAAGTCAATTATGAGTAAAATTGAGTCTACAGTTGCAATCAATAAGTCTGGTCGGTCCACGTTCTCCAAGGCCGACTGTAATTGCGTCATTATCGCTAGCGAGTGGTCTTTCAGCTTTGGCATTTCTGCGTCAAGCTTTAAACTCTCGCTAAACGATTTCATAAGTAAACATTTAACATCATCTTTACGTTCTACAGAGTATTTATTGAATATCCAGTCCATAAATCTATAATGAATCAATTATTGAAGATTATAATTTTATTTATCATTGAAAGATATTTCATGGACCTATAGTGTACAAACCGTTTAAAATCTTGATCTGCCACGTAGCCAATGCATCCCAAGCATTTGGCCACTTGTTGTTTTGCCTCGAAACTAAGTCCACTATATAAAATATCCATAAGATTTTCACATATAACATCCAAATTTCGTCTGATATATCTCTGATTTTCGGGTGCGACGATACCCTCTTGCAATTGCTTGCAAAGACCCAAGAAATGGTCATAGTCATCTTCTCGACACAAACGCCTCAAAACCTTTGAAATTCTTGAATTATCTGTTAAAACAATAATATTTTAAATAAAAAATCTTTTCGATCAAATACGAGAAATCGATGTAAATTTACCATTTATTCTCTTGTCATCATAATATTTGTTCTCTTGGTTCTTCAGCGATTCTTGAAATTTCGGTCTCGATGAAGAATGCGAATAGCTGCTATCAGCATTTGATTCGCGATCGGTGTCAGACCTTTTCTTAAAGGCTCGACCCCTTGTTTCACCGCTACTTCCGCCTCGCCCACGGTCTCCACTGATACCCCCGCGAGCCATTCGAAATTCATTTCGTGGATCACCACTGGATCTAGTTAAAAACAATAGTTTTAAATTAACGTATTTGTTTAAGAATGTCAAAATTTTCATATGCGCTTAAATAAATACCTTGGTTTGAACCTTGAAAAACTGTGATCAGATGAAAAAGTACTTGAATTTCTAGGGCAAATTAACAAAGTAGTTTTTGGTGCTTTGATAATATCCCTAATATTGTAATCTTTTAACGTTTCGTTGTCTTCCAATTCTTGGTGATCGTCCTGATGTTCTATAATCACTGTCTCTTCGTTTTTGTCTGAATGTTTTTGTATTTTAAGCTTTGTGCCGATGCTAGTGTTCCCACAGCTACTCATCACATTGCTCGGCAAGTGGATGACATGATCCACACACCCATAGGCGCACAAATCCTTAGTATATGTCAGCTGTCTCTGGCTGCAGTTGTATGCTTATAGGTTAGAAGTTACTGCAACAATATTAAAAAAAGATAAATGCAAAAAACAAATATTTGTATAGTATTTGTGTTCTATGATGAAACTGTTTTACAGTTGCGAGGATAAGTGGTTAGACAGTTTAGGCAATATTATTCTTATACTCATGCGAACTGAATTTAAATTTAGGTCGCTCTTTTGAATGACTTTTTCTGTTGCTTGGAAAACCAACAGTTAACACTGATATTTCTACTCACTTGAATTAAACTAAATCTGAGCAAAACACAGATTATTTAAAAAAATGATAAATAATAGTCCATATGAGTAGTTTATGTTTTCAATCGAAATAAGTACTTATAAGATTTTCATTAATAGTTCTATTTTAAAACTAGTTCCTATGGCTTGGATTTTACGAAGCTTCTGTTACTCTACACTGTCTCATAGTGCCATCTCTAGTTCATTAAAACTGTCTGACTAAATTAGAAAATCTCAGAAACTACATTTGCCTGAAGCACTTATTTTTACACTTTTGCAATTCTAACGACTTAAGATAACAAGCAGTTTCATTTAAAAACTCTCAACTCATGCCAATAATATACCCATAATCAAGAAACTTACAAGTAATTTTTATCTCTAATATAAAAAATGGAACATTTGCATCAATGAAACATTATAATGAATTATAACGTTGCTATTCGTTTTCAGAATGAATTCAATTATTTACGCTTGAGAAAAAAAACTATCCAGTAAGAGATCGAATTAAAAAGATGAAAATGGTACTGGTATCCAGTGCGAAACGCTGAAAGTCTAAAATTATTGCACACACATATTCATTCATGAGAAAATAATCAACAGTATGTATTGTGTAACAAATACAAATGCAATTCAAGCAATTCAATAAATGCAAAAAACTAAACCCAATGAAAGAAAACAGTAAGAATTCCAACAAGATGAAAAAGAAACGTCGAAATATCTCCGTAGCAACAAGTACCTGCAGCAGACCAGTCAGTAACGACGAAGTATACCAAAAATGCAGACGCTATCCAAAGAGTCATTGAAAGCTGCGAGCTGCACATCAAGCACTGCGGCCCCGAAGCAGCAGCAGCAGCAGCAGCAGCAGCAGCACTAAAGAAGCACACAATCAAAAAGTCGAGGCTATGTTCCACTCTGGTTCCACGCAATTCCACAAAGTGAGAACTAGAATTTTTCCAGCTTTCCTCCAACAATGCAAAAATACAAAAAAAAAAAAAAAAAAATTAGCGTAGGCGTTTACCTGCCCCTGGGCCAAGTTTCGCTTGTTTCAGCTCGTTTTGGATGCAAATCGAGATGATGTTGCGCGTTCACGGTTCACAGCTTGCTCATATCATATATCATATGGAAAAAGTTTTCTCTGCTCGGAAAGACAAGAGTCAGACAGAGAAAGAGAGAGAGAGAGAGAGATAGAGAGAGAGAGGGAAAACGTGCGTGCGTAAGACTTGCGGAACCTCTATATATGTGATCGCATCACCGCGTATTTCCACGGCTGTACGCCAGCGTTGCCAGTTCGGCCATTTTGAAAAATTACGTCGAGCAGTTCGCGGGAAAAGCCTGCAGGTGCCGCGCAATATACATTGTAGTTCGGTTGCTATTCGCAAATATTTATTGTTTTATTTATAAATATAAACTGCGAAAGGATTGTTTGTTTATGTTGAAAATCGCAAATATGAATATTTAAATGATGAGTATAGCTACGATATTTCGGAAGTTATTTTAAATTATATATAGCGTATCATATCTATATTTGACCGGAAATTATTTGAATTACTTAAAATATAATTTCTGCAGAAACTGTAATGTGTTTTTTGAAAATGTTTCGTGCTTAAAACGTTTTAAATGTGAACAATAAACAAATTATGTATAAGTGTAAATGTGATTTTAGTTTTCGATTTTATTACAAAAAGGAAGTTAGATGGAATTCTGCGAGGTAAGTCGAGTTGAAAATTAAAATATTTATTTATTACGGGATTTAAATTTACACGAATATTATATTTAATAAATAAATATAAGAGTGAAAAATTCGTTTTTCAATAACGGACTACATCGATTTTTCGATTCGATTGCAGTATCTCGCGTTGTCTATAAAAATGGCGGGAATCGATTCTCACATGAAACGATTTATATTTCGCAATCTAACCTGTGTATGTTGCTAAGTTAGTATTTATTATGTTTTATTTTTTTAATATATTAGTTAGGAAAAAAGTGTTTTGTTTTTTCATTCGTAAAAAAGACATAATTTGTCTTGGTTTCATGGCTAAGTAAATGTATTTTATTTATTTATTGTTTTATTGTTTATTGCGCCTGTTATAATTTATAATATACGTAATTTATTGTTCCTTTTGTATTGTAGATTCTTTAAGTCTTGTGACAATATAGCATAAAATGGGACGTCGTTATAAATATAATAAAAAAAGTAGAGTGCGATCAACAAGAAGAAATGCTAATAATACAATAGTATTAGAATTAGAAAATGAAACAAGTCTGACATTACCTTCATCTACAAACTATTCAAGTCAATCAGATGATGAAGTCAATAAAAAATGGATTAATCAAGATAATAGAATGTTAGTAGATTTGGAACAGCCAATGGTATTAAATGTAAAGAAAAGGAGCGTAGTTATTGAATGTACGAATAATAATGCGGATAAAGATTTGTGCATAAGTGAATCCATCCAACCAAATAACGTAGAATTGCAGCCAGAGGTATTAAACAAGAATTTAGTTTCAAAAATAAAAATAGAATCACTTCGAAAAAATTCTGCTGCCTCAAGGTCATCACACCAAGCAATAATTACAAAACAGCCAAGTAATTTAGTAATAAAAAATAATCCTACTTTTATACTAGTTTCAAAGACATCTATCGATGATATAGAAAAGAAGCCTATCAATCTAGTATCTAGTGATATAAATTTGAGGCAAATATCTTTTAAAGCCTTAGGAACAAAGTCATCAGATTGTCGACCAAAAAATATTTTAGTACGACACAAATCTATCCTACTAAAATCTCCTTCAAGTTCGAATGCAATGGGAGGTGTAAAAACACAGCAAACTACTTCACAAGTGCCTTGTACATATGCATTACAAAAATTACCATCTTTTTCTAGTTCAAACACAGTTATGTGTATGCAAAATTCTGACAATAAAGTATCATCTACTGGATGTTTACAAATAGTGGACAAAGTATTAAAAGCTTCAAGCAATCTTCCACAGGAACCAATATTACAAAGATTAACATCTTCTTCTAATTCGAACCCAGTTATATGTATAAAAAAATCAGATAACGAATTATTACTTTGTGAAAACTCTCTAGTGCAAGATAGACAAAGTATAAATATTGTTTCTGAAAGTGCTTTACAAAAGCATAATGAGGCTAGTGAGGTATATCCAGTAGCTTTAAACGCAAATAATTATACAAATAGTGGTGCTCCTAAAATTTTTTCAAACGATTCGTTAAGTGATGAAGAGATGCAAATACTTGGAATTTAAACTACCAATTGTTACATGATCGAATTATTAATTGTTTGAACAATTTATATACACGATTATTTATACAAATTTGCCTAGAGTTAAGTTATATATAAATACGTAGTATGAATTTAATTATTATAATATAACACTGTTAAATTGAATATTTCTACGATTTAATAAACGTTACAAAATATTGAAATATCGTAAGCTTTGAATTTACGTTCATATGAGTTCTGCATTATCATCAGTAGATAAAGCGGATAACTATATATTAGTTTCCCATTCAATGCGATCACGCAAAATCAGCTGTTCATAGTCCTTACCAACAATAAATATTGATATAGCAATCATTTAATAGTAAGACATACCTAAAGAAAATATTTTTATCAAGGCATAACACGATAATTTTGCTTAAAAATATACCACATAAATTGGAGCCAATCTTTGTAAATATATAAAAAATGGAACAAAGTTTTGAGAAAGGAATGGAGGATGTGTAAGTAAACACGTTTAAAGGTTATATTTTCTTAATTTTTTATTAATTATTATTACTAATTTATTACAATTGATGGTTATTAGGAACAACACTGAAGGAGTTGTTGGCTGCATTTTAACTGATAAATCTGGACTATGTTTAGGAGGTAAATATAATGAAATTTTGAAATATCGATGTGATAAGTTTTCTTACTTTTTTATATTAAAAGTATCATTGATATTTGATGTACTACAGTTATATTATAATTAGTGTAAATTTCACTTACAGTAAAGGGTAATATATCGAGTAGTAGTGCTGGAGTTATCGCAGCAATGGCTGAATTGGCAACAAAAATCGAGCCTGGTTCTAAAGCACCAGTGATATCTCTGCAAAGTGAAACTAGGTAAAAACCATTGATTACATTTTTTAAGTATGTTGGTGATACATAGTACATTCATAAAATAAACATTAAATTTGTAATATCATGTTACACACAATGCATACTTAACTGAATTTATTGAACATTAACTAACAGAAATATGATTAATAATATAAAATATTTTTTTTAGGCAATGTCTCATACATGAACAAGGTCCTGTAATTGGAGCGATATTCAAAGATACAACAACCTAGTTATATGAAGTTATTTCTACAGGACTGCCTAATGATTTATAATATTTTTTATGAAAAAATGTGATATGATTGATTCTGTATAATTGTATTAAGTAGTTCTTAATTGCATAGAATTTTCCATGGTATGTTATTAAAGTGTAAGATTATCCAAATTGTATATTGTAAATTGCAAAAAGGGAAATTGAATTACAATTTTTAAAAAAAAATTGAAACCTTTACTATTTTTATTTTAATGGCATAAATATTAAAATCATTAACTTTCACGTTTATATATATATATACATATTACAATAATTTAATATTAATCTTTTAAAATTTATTTAGATAGTATTATATTAATTCATGTTTTTAGTAAATATACCCGAGGAAAAATTACATACAGGAACTCGATTATTTGTAAAAAAAATTAGCTTAAATGAGCAGCACTGACGAGATAAATGAATTTAGACAGATAGAAGTGAGAAATTATACATCTTCAAGTGACTAAATCGTATCATAAAGCGCGACGCGAATATTATAAGTAGCACATTTACACTTACGTCGTGTCACATTAAGTCGTCTGTTTGCGAATGGCATAGGCATGACGAAGTAAATGTTCTTGGATAGGCTCGTGCATGTCATAGTTCATAAGAGTCTTAGAGTGCCAGAGAGCTAAAAATTTGTCAGCAGTTTTTCAAAAAGGAACGTCATTCAATCGCTTCCTCGACAATTATATATAACAAAGTGTGAAGTTTGTGTGATTGGGCGTATAAAACGCATAAATCGTTAATCGTAAGTAGAGATGTGTCCTTTTCTGTTTCATCTGAATCGTTCGATGGAGTAGTTGCTCATTGATCAGCGTTTGTATTAGCCAAATTTTTATAGGATTCAACACTTGAATCGTCTTAATAACTTTCGTGTAATTTTTGTTTTTTTTTTAAACATCACGAGAACTTGATTCGATGAAATAGAATAATTTTGGAATAATTTAAATGTTCTCAATTACAGCCTCGATTCAATATAATAATATAATATAAATGCCGTAGTTGTTATTACTCGCAACTTATCTGTTTTATTTTAATCGTTTACTTAATTTACATAAGTTCCGCATTAGTTTTTGAAAACTAGGTTCTTCTAAAATTACGCTTTTACAAGTATGAAACTCCTGCAGATGTATCCCTGATAGTTTTGCATCTTAGCATATAGTAATGAGATGAAATTTAGTGTATATATTCGTAAATGTATCGTCGTTATAAAACAGATATAAATAAATCACGCAAACTAACCGTTCGAAAAAGTTACCAAACACACCACCAAAACACACGGATTGAATCAGTGCAGAAAACAATGACTCTATACATTGGTTGTAATCATCATCCCCATGTACGAAAAGTGCACTCGTTATGCACGCACGCCTATTTGCAATCCATTCCTCCGTCCCACTTGGCTAAAAAAAGAATGTGCAAAGACCTCACAGTTATACCTGCACAGCTTTCGAGTCGTTTCGCTGTACACGTATACGTCTCCATCTGTGTGTACATATATATATGTATATATAGGTATATACAGCAGCACAGAAGAAAAAGTAATGTTCGAGTGCATAAGCACATAAACGAGAACATATTACGAAGCACGCGATTTTCGTCGGAGAGCGCAGATGCGTGGCATAAGCGAAATATCGTCAAAGACGGCGATGGCATATATACGGTGTCGAGTTACACCGGCACGCGTCTCCGCGTTCGTTCAGCGAACAATGGGGACAGGTGATATGAGTCTTACTCTTCGTTTATTTCCCATAGCTGTACGTACAAGAGAGTAGGAGACGACTGTAAAATGAAAATTTAAAAGAATATTCCGAATTCGTTCAAACCTCCCGCCAAGAGATCTCTCCCCACAGTCCCCACAAAGGGGTTGCGCTCACTCGCACGCGTAGTTTCCACATTTGGTTAAATTCGGGCAACATATGAGGCGACAGTTTCGCCTAGCAGGAGATCGACTATTTGCGTTTGGTATAATAAGCTCGAGAAGCGGTGCATTGGTCCGTTTCGTTTTCGACCACCTTACTCCAGTGTGCACCAGTGAAGTTCAAGGGCCACATATGCGCGTCTCGTGTTCGAAGCGCGTTTCCCCTAATAGCGATCTGCCTATGCCTATACGAGTGTCCAATACCTATACATGTGTACGCAATAAACGCGCGTTCGATCGCCCGGGATTTTCTCGAGTTTCGAAGAGACTTCTTCTCTGACTTCGGTTCTTTAAAGAAATGTCCGCTTCACTTCTGTAACTGTGAGCATATACACTGTATATGCCTGCAGTGCAACACCAGAACGCGCGATGCGTGCGAGAGAAGCAGCGGAACGATAATGTCGTTCCTCTGGCACGGGGGACTGTATTTCCGCACTTCCCAGAAGGTAAGAATTTTTTCCCAACCTAAAGATGCAAGGAGGATGTACCGGGAGTTATTGCTTCCGCGCTTTCTTAAAATTCAATCGCATCGCAGTGCACGGTGGCTGATGTTGCTGTTGCCTTTTTATTCGTCGTTCCACGTCGTATCGTATACCTTCGTTACTCTGCACAGGGGTAATGTTTTATTTTCTTCCACTGAAACGTAACGTATCGAATTGTTCGTTCGTCTAATAATTAATTCTTGTACTTATAGCGATAGAAGAGCCGCATTCGGACTAATTGCTTCCTTATCGAGTCCTCGAGAAAAAACACAAGTGCGAGCTTTCGAAGAGGACGAGTGCTCGCACTTGAGTGATTCGCACAAGCTGCTGGTGTATGAAATGCCGAGTACGTATTGTCGTGCACACTCTATATTAAATAGTTTCTAAACATGAAGCTCGTGCTTTTTACTTTGACGCGTGTAATACGCAGAGGAACTTTTTCACCCGAAGAGAATATCGCATTTATCGCATTGTCCGATGTAGGGCAATTGCCAAGCACAAAAGACAACACGTTTTTGCTCCTCTCAGTTTTATTCCCTTTCCGTCGTTTTCCAACGGCAATTAACGACCCTTAGATCAAACAGCGTTCTCGTCCCGTATGTTTTCGTATACCCATATATAGATATATTGAAAGGCGCGCTCGTCCTTTAGCAGCTAAATTTTCTCTCATTTCCCAGCTCGGGAATTTTCTTCGCTCCGGCGTCTCGACACGTGTTTCGGATTTTTTTCGCTCCCGTGATGTACAGAGGACTCCAACAGGTTGTCGGCCGAGAAACGCTTCTTTCAAAGGAGGATACGCCTCGAAAATTGAAATTCGAGTCGCGCAAGTGCGCGTCTTTCGTGAGAATATTCTTTTTTCCTTTTTTTCAGCCTCGACTGCGACTATGGAGATGGACGGAATCTAAAGGGGATGACACGGGACGCGACGTGTCTGGGAATTTCTGCTTTAGAATGGCCATTCGAGTGCGAGCTTACACTTATGTTTTGATAATTAAAAGAGTGAAGACGTTTAATTCTATTTTTCCTTCTATTTCCTTGTATATTGTGTTTAAATATTACTTATCGTGGCATTCTTTACGTTAACTTCGGTATCATTTGTTGTACGGATGTTTGCAATATTGAATGCTAATGTTTGGTACGAAAACCCGCGATTCTGTGCTTCGTCGCAACGGAAAATAAACGCAATATATTATTTACTCTAAAATTTTCCCAACAAGGCAATTCAGCTCTCAAAATCACGGAGATTTACAATAATACCTCAGTATTCAAACAAACAACATATCGCGCCGAAATCAAAACAGTCCGAACCCTTTCACGTCGCCAGAAGCACGAAGTCCAATATTTACCAAAAAAAAAAAAAGAAAAAAAAAATGAACATGTGCATGCATTTCGTCGTTTCGTCGTCTCGTCGAAAAAACATCACATCCGGGGGATGACCGAGATTTCGATGCGATCATCCCAGGTCGAAAGAGGGAAAATTTCAGACGCATTACTATACGGTTTATTTAAACATCCGCTATTATTTTTCGCCGTTTTCATCGAGTTATCCGTTTATTTACGCCAGAGACATATATTTGTTTACCTACTTTTTCGGGCTTACGGACACTTCGCACGCGTCACGAAACGCACGTGGTCTTGCTCAGAAGCTGCAACGTATTACGGAAGCTCTAATCGCTGTAGTCGTTTAAACATCGAGATATCAACTGTATATCTATATACATTGAATGTTGTAACGTTGAGGTCATTGCCATCGGGTGGTTTAGAGAAGAGGCCAATGATTAAAATTAAAATTCATAGATAATAACTTTGCACGTGCTCAAAGCTACGTTGGTTCGCATTTTCGAAAATTGGCCCGTAACATTTATATTATACGTCGCAAAGTATACAGGCGCGCGCGCGTATCGTTTTTGCGACGACGTCTTCTATACCTATACTGTCTCGCTTCCTTTCGCTCGTCGTCGAGCGGCTTTCCTTTTTTTAGGCTACTCGTACTTTTGGCGGAAATGCTTTCGTTTATATATATATATATGCATAAGTGTGCGCGTGTGCGTGTGCGCCGAGCTGAACGAACTAAGCAATCAGCGGGGATTTAAACGGCGGGTTGTATTATACCTATATGTGTATTCGCGTTTTGTCGCTGTGTTTATTGCAATGACTTTCTATAAAAATGATATAGCTAATGTTGTTTGTTTTTCTATATGTCTCCTATTAGGATAGAACAATCTCCAAAATCGTGATTAAAAATTTAAGACAATCGCGATATTTCGATACGCGACTCGTAATAACAGGCGTTAAAAATAATCGTTTTCCACGAAATATAATTGTTGCATCAAAGTAAAAAGCGCAAATGAATTCGGCAATTTAAATGCGTACGTAAAGCACGGCTGCAGCCTTACCGCAAAACGATGACGACGAGGAAACGTAAAAAGGGAGGCTGCGGTATACGACACGTAGTAACGTTTGGCTCAGCTGCTGTGCGGGAGAGAGGGAGAGAGAGAGAGAGAGAGAGAGTTGACGCCTGTTCGACTCGTAAATCACAATGTCCAACAAAGAAAAAGGCATCGCGGTCTTTTGATTATTATTGCGCGAGCTGCCACGTGCCCGAAAACGCCGAGAAAGAGCAGAAAGAGTGTGGCGAAAGAGTGATGTGTATATTATATATGTTTATATATATATATGTACCGGATGATTTTTTTTGTTGTACAGAAGGTTGTACACCATAACGTCTTTTCTGGCAATGACAATGTTGTCACGACGTCTGTAGTTATAGATTTTTTATGCGAATTTTCGAGCACAGTGTAGAAAGCACGATACTCTGGAGAAGTGCTATTAGACACGTGCCGCGTGATGATATTTTATCTTTAAACCTTTGAACGTCATCGGTGTTACAAAATATCTTAACGTTGCAAATATAAAATTACTTCGAATGATTTTGCGCGTCAGTTTAAATATTAGATCTCAGATTATAGAGAGAATTCCGCGTTATTTATAGCTTTCTGAGTATATTCTTCGTTGCAAATCAAATTTCTCTATTTATTTTGCATTTCGTCCGTACCTTCAATACTCATACTATAGTTATAGTTATAGATCTTCAGAGTCCTTAGTATTGATTTCCTCGAAAATTAGATAATTAATTCCTATGTAATAGTTTTATTTGTGAAGTTACTTGTCCGATTTGGATAACATTAATAGTAATCTTAAATCGACATCCACTTGCTGGTATAGCTGTTATGATTTCAATGTCGTCTATAGTTCTCTTAGCCTTTCCTTAATCCATGGAATCTTCATTGTTTTGTTTATTATTTTTTAATGCATCTAGAAATATGAATATGAATTATTGTTGTACAGTTCTTCCGCAGCACCAGTGAAATACTGTAATTACTGATCTTTTATAATGTGTATTATATTCACTGATCGCGTTGTCATAAATTATTTTCCAGTGAAATATGCGTTATTTATACATAGACATCGAAATTGTTTTAGTTCATTTAAAGTACAGATATTAATAATTTGATAATAACACAATTATATATTAAAAAGACCATATTGAAAGACATAGTCCTTTCGAAGCAAATACCTTGACCAGTGAAATTATCTTTTGAAAATGATACCTTGATCTATAAAGCTCTGTCCAGGAAATAAATGTACTCTGAAAGCTTCAAACAGATGCAGATGTTATAAACGGTGTAAAATCCGTAAACGAATGTGGAATTATTACATGAAAATGAAATTTCGTGTATAATTTTGTTATCGGTATTTATTGGGAAACAGTGCATTTTTATTGTACATTTTTATTAAAATGAAATTTAAAAGCAACAGAACGCGAAATTCACAAAACATGTAATTGATTTAAAATTGTATTTCCGCTTGATATGTAATTGAAAATTATTTCCTATTGATCCAAAAGGACATTATGTCTAGTGAACCAAACACTTAATTTTACGATTTCAAATTTGAAGACTTACCCCGTAAGAGTCGTACATCATAAAAAAGTGTCTAACTTATTCATGGTTTACTAATACAATCGTCCAATTTGATTTGCAATAAATTCTTATTCAAACCAAAACACAATTTTAAGACAGTTATTTAAAATTTTCGAAAAAAAAAATAATAAATCCATGACATTAATCTCGATTAATTATTCACAACAGAAACACGCGAGAAGAAAAAAAGCACAGTCCAAAAAGAAAAATATCTACTTGTAAATAAACTCTCCAATGGGCTGTTTCTCCTTTTCTCTCGTCGCGGGGGCAAAGACACTCCGTGCGCGGCTGCAGGAGACACGCGACGACGCTTCTAGAGCGGCCACACGTGTTCGGCTCTCCTTATTTTTCTTCCCGATGAGCGGGCTCGTACGCTCTACGGGGACATTGCCTGAGTTTTTCATCGAACCGCGTATTTTGTCTTAAATTTTTTTCCTCGTCGCATTGCCTCGTCGTTGATGTATACGCGGCTTCTCTTGGAATAATTAAAATTAGCGTTAAGTCCGCAGTTCGCGGATGAGTGCTGTGTATTATGTATACAAGAATCGGTTACATGTGCATTAAAATTTTCAAGACACGCGTATGCACATATAGTAACGAATTGAGCGAGCCTTGTCAATAACCATATGAACGAACACACACGTATGTATGCGAAGGTAAAATAAAAAAAAAAAGAGAATCAATCCGATCAGTCCTACAAACTCCTTCTGCGTGAAACACGACTATATAATGTCAAATTTAATGCTCTCTACAAGCAATGAAAACACAGGCGCACACAGGCGTATATATATACGAGTCGTTCCTTTCTTCAGCAGCGCGGCAGCTGGCGATTCGCCTCCTCCGTCGAGTGCAGCAGCCGCGGGTGTCTTCGTCTAAAATTAGCGAGGCTCTCGCTATATACTGTTCTACCGCACCCCCGCGCGAAGCCCTTACATGGCTACCGCGGCGGAACGAGGCTTGCGCTTGCTTTCTCGCGCCGCTGCGAGATTCTCCGAGTACAGTGGATGGTCCAAGAGGATAATTTTCCTGTAATTCGTAATAAAAGTCCGTTTTATATATATCTACGCGCACACGTATATACACTTCGGATGAATTCGTCTGTATAGCTGTACGTGTCTCTTGGTATGCGCACAAGCGAATCTGAGCTCGACGTACCGGAATCCTTTTGGTCCCCGGTAGCGTATACGCACAGCGCTATGTATATATAAATGTGTATGTATATATAATAAGTGGGAGAGTAAAGTGAGCATTGGCATCTGCGCGAGAGCAAACGGATGCAGGCTGCACATTTTATGGGCCGCCCAGTGCAGGAGGAGGTGGAGGAGGAAGAGAGAGAGAGAGAGAGAGAGAGAGAGAGAGAGCACTATACAGTGCCTATTCTCATCTGGTACAGCCGCTTTGCCGCTGTTTACTCGGTGCGTGTGCGTTTGATTTGGAGGTGTTCTTTGGTGGAGGTGCTGTCGAAGCGTATGTGTATATTAAATACATTATGATCTGAACTCGGGGATGAAACCAGACGAGACCATAAAGTGATTCTCGATTGCTTTTATACTTGTGTATATTATTGTATATATTTATTCTAAATTAGAATACTCTGTTACCAAAATCAATCAGACGAGAATAGAGTGAAAAGTAGAGATTAAATACATGTATAGGTCTATATTAAGAATTTCTCCTTCAACTTTCGTTTCTTGACTTCCCCTTCGACTTCCATTTGAATGTAACTTCACTTTTTTCCTCGTCTGTCTTTTGAACACGGAAATCTCAAGCTAATTTACTTCGACGACGGCTGACGCCGCTTTAAAATATACATATTGCAGTGCTAACGACCTCTATACCAACATGTAGTTATATACTCAACGGACAGTTGAAGACAAGCGGATAATAACCACGTAGAGAACAATTTTATTTATACATTGTTATATTCGACTTCGTTTTATAAACATGTCACGTTTCAACAGGTGGTTCTTACCGAGGAAATTTCAATTTTCCGCTTTTCATTGCGTAACCGTGCTTTTTCATTATCTAATATAATTGTTTAGACCCCAATAATCGCAGATTTTCGACTCTAACTTTTCAAATCGTTACTCGAAATCGGTATGGACAAACTCGATCGTTACAAAAAGGTTTGCTACTCGTAATGATCCATAGTACAGCCCTTGAATTCGTTATCGAAGGTCAAGAAGGAGACGTTGCATTTAAAGGTTTATTATGTCTAACAATTACAGTGTTGATTCCACAGGTCAGTCAAGCGTACATCACCTTCGAAATACCGATCTCCCAACTCACCCGCGAGCCTTTCGACCTTCGTCGCTCCAAATTCCTCCGATAGATATATATCTTGGCGCATCGTCGCAAGTCCAAGTAGACCATCAGATCACACCCATTGGCACAAGTCATCTTTCTCTCGATCTAGTTGCCGATCGCGTAACCGATTTTTCCAACGCTTGGCTCGTCTAACCCCTTCTTTCCACACCCGACTTTTTTTCAACAATCCGTGCTTATCCTTCCTGGCAAAGTTAACCACCTGAGCATCAACGCTTCGAATACACATAACACTATGATTTACGCATGCCAAGTAATAATCGTGCCGTCGCAAATGAGTCGCGAGCCGCTAAACTTAGATTCCGAGCTTTTGAGCTTGACGATGATTCATATTCCTGAAACTTTGTCTAATAACACCTGAGACGCGTTCAGTCAACAAAAATAGCTGAATAACAATTTGGCTATTAAAAAAATGCGCGTTTGATAAGTGACGCGTGATAAATATCTCGCAATCGTTATGACCGTAAACGAAAACAAGACCTCATAAATATATAAAGATCATCCGAAAAAGTTTCTTTGGCGCACGTGTAGCGTGTTTCGGAAGCCGAAGTTGAAACGAGGGGATGTTCCGGTCCCATTAACTCTTTTTTTTCGATCACCGCGACGATGACATAGACACAGCACACGCACACTTCCTGCGACCGCCGACGACGAAGTCGGGGAAAAACGAAGCGCAGAAAGAAATGGAGAAAGTGGCTCATCGGGAAGAACGCGTGCGCTCGCGTCTCTTCGCAAGCGCAGATTCAAGGGTTTCGGATAAGCCGGTGTCTGTTCCGAAAAGACACAGCCACTGGCTCCAGATGCTTCTCAAGGCAAGCTTGACGATTGTATTTTGTGTGGCTTTGAATGAAAGATACTCTATCTCGTCTTTGAACTTTTAAACGAATGATTATGGTTGAACATTTTTCTTCTACGGTTGACGCGTTGATAATATTAAAGGTCGTCCTTTCATCCTAATTTCACGAAAATACTCCCTAAATTTGAAATTGCGAAATATTCATTGTTCTTGAGGGTGAAATTATTTTCATATTTTAATTATTATACTTTTTACTTTTATAGTGAAGAATAGTAAAATTTTGCGAGGCAAAGGTAATTTGACAATGTAATGAATATTCACTATTTGAGTGGATAGTCTTGTAGTTATGTTACGATACGAAATTTCTTTATCACGATTTCATTGATAAACCATCAAATTACAGTGATTCGTAAAACAATTATTGTTATATCATTACTGACATTAAGTTCATTTGCATTGATAAAAATGAATTAACATTTTATACGAATGCAAGACTTGAAGTCTTTTTCAATAGATGTTAGTGTTAAATGTAATGCATTGCTCAACGTATATAAAAGGCGAATAATGATATTACTTACTATTTTCTCAAAAGTATTTATGAATTGAAGAAAAATGGATTCGTGAATAGCTTGTTAAGAAAAAAAGTTATATCATTGTTAACTTTAATTATTCCAGATATTGAATACATGCGTAAGGATAAACACATTTACTTATTTAAAGCAGGACGAAATAGTAAAATGTCACTATTGCTAAGTATAGAACTTATTAAAGGTTGAAATATAGATTTAAATGATTTACGAAAGAATCTTGCCTGTACAACCGATTCAATTACGTATTTCAATTCGTACGCACATTGAGCGTTTTTTACGCGTCTGCTTGTCGAGTCTCGAATGTATGTGTGTAAATAAGCGAGAGCGAAGAATACAACGGCTGCGGTGCGTATAGGTGCGTTGAGTCGCGGCAATGAGAGAAAGAAAGACAGAGACAGCAACAGTAGCAGCTCGGAGTAGCAGATGAAGAAAAGAAAAAGGGACGCGTGTCGGTCGCGTGCCGCTCTACACATTGTACGTATCCTCTCTTTCGGCTGTCCCTTTGACGGGCTCGCTTCCTCTGCTCTATACCTTCGCATGGATCTTGCATATGTAATGTGTATGTATATGAACCTATGGATGAATTTTTTCTCTTAATTTTTTAAGCGTTTCGTTGTTACGCGCCTTGTTCGAATTGCACGAGGATATTATTTATTTATTCAATTGCACGAGTTCATTCATCGGATACTGGACATTTTTCACGTGGATACATTCACGGTGTGGACTCTCTTTTCCTACTTACCGGCTATCTTCGAAGGTTTTTTACTTATTACGTACACTAGTCTGATTTTCACACATTTTTTTAAATTAACAAACGATTGACGGTAACCCAAAATAATTAAATAATTATTTGCAATTTGTTCGATGCTCACTTAGAAGACACTAAAAAACTTCCAATGTTTCCTTATTCGAAATTTAAGCATATATGTGGACTTTAAAATTTCAATGTGAAATAACTAAGAAGTCCTGAACCACAAGTGAAAATTGAAACGCGACGTTACATTTATTTATTCGAATTAAAAGTTTTATAATTTTAGATTGCGATGTTCATTGTATTTTCGGGAATATGGATTTTAAATTCTTCAAAAATCCAACTCATAATAGCTGCTATAAATCTCTATACGTTTGACTGAAATTGTCATCATAAAAATCTAATATCCCTTCGGAGGACGGAAGATTTTAGAATGAGAAAAAAAAGTGCAGCTTAAGGCGATAGATCTACGCGGGCCAACGACACCGGAACACTCAGTATACACATATAGACACTACGTTTCGAATCGTCTTGAGAAATCTTCGTTTCTTCGAAACCGCTGTGCACTTCAACAGTGTCGCTCGAAATGAATGAAAAGTAAACTACTGTGGACTCGTATATAGATTGTACAAATATATATATTCCTATTCGAAAGTACCGTCAAACTACAAACGTACAATATACATCGACTGAGCTTTACGCAAAGATATATTGAATATATTCCATATCGCAAGATCGGATAAAGATAAAGAGAATGTATATTGAAGCATTGGAAAGGAAGAGGAGCTCGATACAGATGTATAATTATTTTTTTCCCCGAACATTGCGCTCAGTGGGGTCGAGATACATCACACGCGCACAATGGCAATCAATTGACCAAGCCCATTAAGTTCAAGTGCATTACTAATCACCCCACACACGTACTTTGGATTCCTCCCCCGAGGGCGTGCAACACATTGTCATTCATATCAACAAGTCAACCATCTGTCTCTGTAGTAAGCAGAGTCCACCTCGCGTCACACCACCCGCTCTTTTGGAAACAGGACACTCCCCATTGAATAAGAGAGACTCCCCGAGGCGGGAAGGAAAATTCGTGACAACGAACGAATCAAAGGCTTATGCATGCATCACCTCGGAAACAGGACCCCCGAAAATCCGCTTCGCCGCGAAATCGACCAGCTGTTCCACTGTACTTTGTAGCTAGTCTCGTGGGGGCGAACACCATGTACGTATACCGCGGCAACGTAGACGCGAGGCGGAACCGGTATCCAGCTGATCGGACACCCCTCGTATATGTAGGAAAGACTCTTTTGTATATGGCGAGTCGATCTTCTGATGCTGTGCAAGAGTGAGAGAGAAAGAGAGAGTTGGAATTCGCCACCTGTGAATTCTTGTTCTTCGTCATGCGGATGGTCGGTTGAGTGGTCTCGAGGAGAGCAGGAGACGTTGATGGGGTTTAGATCTCTCTCTCTCTCTCTCTCTCTCTCTCTCTCTCTCTCTCTCTCTCCGGCTGTATATGCATGAGGTTGTACGAGGGAGCTACGCGTACATCCAGATGCCACTGGCTGATTTTGAATTCGTTTGAACTCGAGCGATCGCCGAGTTGGGAACTTTCGATTTTTTAAAGCTCCAAGGGATTGAATAGCGAATGATTGCGCTTTGAAAATTTATACGTAACTTTCAAGGCGCGGCTGTACTTTCTTTTATTCAATCGAATTTCTTTACTTTTTTTACTGCTTTATTTATTACCTTATTTATTTCTACGTTTTTATTTATTTCATTTTAAATACAATTTTACTTATAGTATTAGACGCAGAAAATTATTAAGCGCCATTGAATTTTTTATTAACGTTGTGTGGTCTTGAGTCATACATTCTTATTGATGCTTAGTCGGGTTACTTATATTTAATGACAAGATTAATAATTTTATATATTCAAATTGTAAACATTTTTCGACGCCAGTTCATAAAATATCTTGTCGCAAGAGTTTGGCGCAACGCCGGTTTGGGGTATATATATATATTCTATGATATTTAATTCATAATTCTGTACTCATTATGTAAATCTGAAATATCCTATAATTGATATCGGATATATAAGAAACTTTGCATTTACATAAATGCAGACATGCGGAAACGCGATACCGCAAACGTAATGAAAACGAAATAATTTTCGAATTTCGGTGCACCTGCGTGCACCTCCAAAAGTGTATGTTGCTATTGATAACTTCAGAAGTATTTTTAATAAATAATTATAAACAAATATCTACGTATCTAAAACGAATGCACTCTCAAATAACCGTGCACGCTACACCTTGAGAAAAAATCGTCACTGCAT
Source organism: Apocrypta bakeri (assembly GCA_018906985.1). Classification (NCBI taxonomy): domain Eukaryota; kingdom Metazoa; phylum Arthropoda; class Insecta; order Hymenoptera; family Pteromalidae; genus Apocrypta; species Apocrypta bakeri. The sequence continues at coordinate 5,925,430 of JACCIA010000003.1, forward strand.
TTACAATTCAATTTGTCCCCTAATAAAGTACCCATTAGCGACACTATGCGTACACCACTCGACTAACAGATATACACATCCCCTCGAATCTCGCGTCCTAATCCCACCACCGAAAATCTGTTAAGTCTCACTGCACCCTTATATATATCTAAACAGCAAGCACTCGGGAATCTCCACGCCGCTGTAAATCTCCAACGTAACAAACCGAAAAAATTTCTATGTACAAAAAAATAATCCAGAAGCTCGTGTCTTATACGTGCCAAGATAAAGTGTATAAGATTGAGCCGCATACGGGCTCATGTATATGTATACTTCGATATTACGCGGCGAGTGGTTTATACGGCCGCAAGTGGCCGCCGCCTGCAGTACCGTCTAAGAAAAGCTTGAGGTATAGCGAGAACCAAAGGGGAGTATATATATGTATGTATAAGTATACCTATATACCTATATGTATAAGCCAACTGCCGGAAGCTGCGCGCGTGCCGCCTGTGGATTTTTAGACGTTTATGTGCAGTTCACGTCTTCTTTTTCACCTTTTTTTACGTACCGGACTGGCGGCGTGCGTTTAAACTGGTTTTTACAAGGGAATTACAATTCGATGCGAAACTATTTGTATCGTCGTTCAAGAATGAACGTTTGCATCAGAAGTGTTTACGTGAATGAGAGTACAGATCGATTTTCCTTCGCTTCACTGAACGATTTATATATTCTGTTGGCGCACGACTCGTCTGCGGGCGCATTATAAACGCGTATATTCCCAAGTACATTAAATCCGAAAATATACCCTCGTGTTTTTCTTGACAAGCAGAATTTTAGTGTATAAGAGATTACATCTCAGAAGGAAAAACAATACTAGCTGATATTTTGAAATTGAACTATTTTTACTTCCCCCGTAAACGCTTCCACTTCTCTCTCTCTCTCTCTTTCTAATCATATTATGAAAAAAAACAACGAAATAAAGTCTCGCGTGTATATATACACGGGAAGGACTTTTTTTCTCCAAATTCGTTATCCCCTTTGGCCGCTTGTCTCTTTTTCAACGAGTCTTTTCTCGACATCCAATTTGAATACTAATCAAATATAGGAAAATTAATACACCTCGAGCAATTTGCGTCTATAAAACACGCAAATCGTCGATTATCCTCTGGCACAAATGTTAGCAATATTTCTGTGCATTACTATATATTCTTCGTGTGTAGGGCTCGTTTGCGATGACATTATACGCCGGATGTACGCGAAAGCTTCTGAAAAGCTCTCTGGCTCTTGGCCAGTGTTTTCGTTTTCCCGTCTGCGCTACGGTATTTTCCTTGTCGCTGCTGCACTTCCTAGCAATGGAACGTTTCCTTTAACATATGTATTTTCATAAATGCTATGCTTCTATTGTCGATCGCGCATATATGCCATTTTTATTGTATGGCAATGCGTATTTAACAATGATTTTTAAGATTCGATTACACTGCTATCGATACAGGAGCATTTTAACTGTAAGAATCATCGCAGAAAATGTTTAAACATGATTCAGAATGAGAAAGTACAAATCAAATTTGTAAAATGCATATAAAGAAATGAGACAATATTGTTGTTGACAAGTAGAAGCACCAATGGATATGGTGTTTCAAGAAGTCTTTTATTATAAATTATATTTAAACCCGTTGTAGGCGGAAAGCTGTAACAGAGCTTTAATGAACAATTTTATAACTGAAATTTTTGAAGTCTAAATAAAGTTGAAGATTATTTTACGAGTACGATGGATTTATCGACAATAATTTTCTCAAAATTCAGTGCAATTCGAAACTTCTCTCGTGTCTTCATCTAAACTCAAAGCACTTTCACACACGCGTATATATATAAAATACCACTAGCCCTATATATGTATAGACGCACATTATTCGAAGCGCAAGCTAAAAAACATACAAGACCACCTCCAACCCATCACCACCTCGCCGTGATATTTCAAGGTTCCTTCTCAACTTATTTAGACAACGAAGTAGCAGCAGCCACTGCTCTTTCGTGGAGGAGGTCGTCGTACCCATCTCGCATATACACACACAGACTTGCATAGACTCAAGTCTCCCGATTAAGTACACGACTATATACCGCTTAGCTGACCGTGGCGAACCGGGAGGTGGTTTACCCGGAGCCAGAAAGAAGAGTGAGAGAGAGAGAGAGAGAGAGAGAGAGAGAGAGAGAGAGAAAGAGTGCCGAGACGGCAGCTGCAGCGGTGGCTCGAAAATAGCCTCGAGGAGGGCAACCCCATGCCGAGGAGAGCGCTCGGCGACCCCTGGTCGAATTCACCGCCTCCGCAAACGAACCGATGAGTTCGTCTCTTTCTTTCTTTCTTTCTTTCTTTCGTTCTTTTTTTCTCCTGTTTCTTTAATGCGGTGTGGAGTTTCTTTTATTTCTTCCTTATTCGTCAACGAGGGGAAAGCGGAGGGTTGATACGCTATAGATACTCTGTTAAAACTTTATTCTATACATGTTTATAGCACCAAACGGTGTAAATAAAGCACGACTTTGGCGATTTGTGTCGTGCAAGTTTGAATTGGACAGTCTAAATTTATCGTTGCTATTAAATAAATAAGTGTTATTTGCTGTTTCCCAGTGGAAGCTTTGCGATGGTAAATAGAGTTTTGTTGAAACGCGCAGGAGGCACGTTTGAGTTCTGTTATTTTTGAAAATGTCTAATGTATATGTTGTGCGTAATAAAATTTGAACCATGGCTATTTTTCATTTCGGATATATATATTAACACGATGAATTTCCGAAATATAACGGCTTCATTGAGCATCAGTGTAGCTGCGCGTATATTTAGCATAGTACGCATTCAAACTTACAGTTACATTGTAAAATGTAATACCAATAAAATAACTCGATTGAAAATTCTTTCCTTTCCTCAACTTCGCATAACTTACAATACATGGTTGCGACTGTACAATCGATATCCAAGGGAAGCGCAAAAAATCATTTTAATTCTCCTCTACATTCCGTAGCTCAGCTCGTTATCTTCTCGTTTTCTTCTGCTCGTTCGCTTTCTCTTTCTCTTACTCCGTCTCCTGCGCATCGTGTTCTTGACGTTTATTTTTATCTACGCGCACATCTCGTTATCTGCCGTCCGCTCTCGTTTTCCCTTTTCTGTCTGCCTCGTCTTATTTCGCTTGCGCACGTGTCCGCCGCGCACAAACACATCCGTAATACGCACCTTATATCTCTATTTGTTGTAATAAGTAATTTTCAATTTCGAAGCGGTGTAAATTTACGCAGCCTCCCCATATCTTCTTCTCGACGGGTAAAACGTATATAACATCGGTTCCTTTTAAATAGATATATAGATATATAGGTATAGCTATAGTATACCCCCTTTTTTCCGTCCGAAAGAGGCGGGCAGTCGGGGAAGCTGCAAAGAGATTCGAGAGGGAGGAACAGTCAGGCGTTTCCCGTTTCAACTTTCCGCTTTTCGGTCTTTATCCCTTTTCAATAGGTGAGCGGGCGCGTGTTTTTCTTTTCTCTCGACTTGTGGCTCAGCTGGTGCTACGTGACACGCGACCATCAGGAGTTGTCTGTGGATTCTATTGATCGATTATTTGACTTGTTGAGCTACTCTAAACTTTGCATCTGTTTAGATGTCTACTTCTGTTTAGAGAAAAAACACGTTCTTTTTGTTTCCTTCTTATAGACAAATTACCGCCCTTATTAAACTGTTTATTATAACTTAATTTAAGAATTAAAAATTTATTATAATTTATGAGGCATTTATCATTCATTGTTATAATTATATATCGTTTTATACAATAATCGTACTGTTATTTGCTACTAATACTTTGCATAAGCTTGTTTTAACTGTATTACGTTTTTTTTTTATCAAAGTTTCAAGTTTGCACTGCAGTACCTATATGAGAATACGATTCTCAAGATAGGCTTATAAAAATAGGAAAATTTTGTATAATAAACTCAGTGAAAAATATATTGATTTTGTAATGAACATTACTGCCTTGTAGTAACGAGAGTTGTGGGATTCCCACAAATTATGAAGGGTTCCGTTATCAATACAGTAAATATTGTTGTAGATATACTAAAATTGCCTAAATTGCTTTGCACGCGTAGCTATTTCTTTATATAAAAACATATTTATAACAAGTTATATTAATAATTCATTCATGATATTAGAATTTTCAATTTGCATAAAAAAAATGTAAATAATTCTACTATCAAATTACTATATAGGGAGATGATGCATTATCGACGAATAAACTTCTTTAGAAGAAAATTCGAAGTAAACTTACACTACTAGAAATAAACATAATTTACTCGATACACAAGAAATACGGACGCTTCGAAATAATTTGTCCTCTTAAATGTAGCATCTGGACATTTAAGAATACTAGTTTATTCACATAAAATATACAAGTACGAGTTTATTTATGGCATTCGAGTATGATGCTATAAACATAAACCAAAATAAACTTCATTAATTAATATCCACGAGTAAATAAATCAAATTACGCCTATTCGCAAATTTGTGGAAAAGAAAGAAGGAAAAATTTCTCTCCTCTATATAGTAACGATATCAATAGTTCAAAGCTCGGCATACAGCTGGCGCCGATTTAAATCTCCGACGCAGCTTTTTGTCTGTTTTAAATTTCTCGAAAAGTTAGAGAGAGAGAGAGAGAGAGAGAGAGAGAGAGAAGACTACGCCCTCGGAACGTCTTCCCGTTTTTTCCTCTTCCCCTCGTTGTCACTTCCTTCCGAAGTAGAAATGCACAGGCGGTGACCGGCAGTGGCACGCGACAGAGATCGAGCGAACACTCTGCACGATACGCGCTCTTCGTGCGACATCAAGTCGGGAGGGGCGTTGAGAGTATTTAAAGAAACGTTCGACCCGTGCGCTCTCGGAGATAATAGCTAGAAAAATCACTTTCCTTTCTATACCTCGCTCTTTTTCAAATCTCTATTTATATGTATATGCACAGTACGATCAATTTATAAATATGCGCACATCTATATAAATACACTCGAGAAAGCGAATTTTAATGGCAACTCGTGTGCGCGACATTGAATCGAGACAGATCCGCGACCAATGTTGCAGATAATTATGGAATATTATATATATATATGAATTTTATAGTTTCACGTATTGTACACGCCGAAAGAAAAGAGAGGTACAAGAGCGTCGAATCACTCGGTGGCCGAATACTAGAGAAAAGCACAAGAGAGAGTGTATAGCTTTCTGAGCTGACTTGCGTCAGCAAGAGGGACTTTATTTTCGGACGGGCGACGATATAGAGAAAGGGTTACGCGGATGCCGAAAAGGTGACACCTGTTCGTTCGTGATGTGCTTTGGCTTCGAAAGCGTTTATTTTTGCAGTGTGTAATCTCTCCTCTGTGTGTATATGTTGTAATTTATATTATTGCACACAGTTGTGCGGGTAATGAATGATGATTAAATGACGAAATACCATTATCCTACAGTGGAAACGTTAGTTTTTCAATTATCAATCTCTCACTTTATTACGCACTCGAAGCTGCGCATTTACTTCATTTTCGATCTTCAACGTGATTTACTGTTCGTAATTCCGTTTTATTTGGCCAGAAAGTTTTTACCTTTTCACGCGATTAGTATAACCAGACTTTTTGCTACGATATGTTTAAGCGATAAAAAAACTTGAAAATTCAGTAACACAACAAACATTGTTAACGTGATTTTTCGTATAATTATTGTTTACGACTATTAAACGTGCTGAAATAATATATGAATTTCAATTTTACGTCTCCGATTAATTAATTTTATTATACCATTAAAAATAGCACATAAAGTATGCATTGAATCTTTTACATCGGGACGATAGAAAAAAAACGCTTACACGATTTGCTTAAAATCACAAGAGATGCAAATCACTCGCCTTCGTTACACCGGAATTTCCTCGCAAACTTGCGAACCCGTCGATTGATCTTTGACAGAAGCATACGTTATGTATACATAAATACAACATATATGAATCTCCAGCGCTGACGCAATACTTTCCTCCATCGTCGACGTAGAGCGGCTCGTTGGAATCGAAGTTAAACGAATAAAAAAAAAAAAGTTTCGCGAATATACATCTCCGAGAAATTTCCATACCTCCGACACTTGGCAGATTCGGCGGTTAAGCGCGTTCTCAAAAGCCACACAGAGTCGAAGCAGGTTGCGGCTCTGAGCGGTGGTTTCTCTATAACGCTCTGGCCAGACGCCAGTCGTTCGCGGGTCGGATTTAGCCCCGCGACGCTGACTAAGCCGCGAGGCATTCATTCAATCGCGGCTTCTAGAGCTCGATGCCTCGGCGCAAGCGCAACCGAGCTTTCAGCTTTATGCTAAGTGGTTGTTTGCGATTCGAGTCAATGGGACGTTATTTATTTATTTTTTTTTTATTTGAGAAGGGGGAGTCATTTAATTGTTTTATGAGGAGATTATTTTTTTGACTGTCTAAAGAGATCGAGGGAAAAAAGGAAATTTATACCGAACTCGGATATGTCCCTCGTCGAGATTCGAAGTATAACGACGAAAGTTATATAGTCGCATCTGGAGTAGCGATGAATCATGTAATCGCTATTTTTCTTATTCGTCCCTCGTTTACTGCGATGTACAAGTAGTTTCGCGTTTTTACGATGGATTCGTACATGTGTTTATTAACTCGTGTGCATATATATATGTATAGGCTTTAAGAAAAAATTGCATTATTATTTCTATTGTAAGATCCTATGCGATTACGTTATACTGCTTCGATTACAGTAGGTAAAATTAGATTCTAACAACGTCTGTTTACCAGTCGCTACGTACCATTGGATCTGAAGAAGAATCATCGCGAAGGCGTGTTGCCGCGTTAAACATCGTATTTATCGCTTGTTTGCCTCGGTAAACTGTACTTTATGCACTTTTTTTTTTAACGTCGCATTTCCAATGTGTAAACGAGAATCGTCGCAGTTACGCAGTTAGATAATTTTCGATATGAGATTTGCGTGGGAAAATTGGAATTTTCGTTCCGGAGGAAAGAAAGATAACGAAACGACATACGTCGATCCACAGAAAATCCGAGTACCCGACCAAGGCGAGCATTACGGCTGTCGGCTCCTTGCTTTGCTCCTCGCGCAAAAAGGGCGGAGGCGGCGAAAATAGAACGCGTCGCATGCCGTGCGAGAAACGCAATTTCCTCTACGCTGTGTACACGAGGGGCGAGTCGCTAACTCGATCGGTCGACTTTATGTTTCCTCGATATAACGCTTTTGTGCGTACGATTTTGTTCGATTTTTGTACTATTTTATACGTATATGTACTTTTATTACTACATGTATGTAAGCACATTTATAAAGCGATTTTTTTTTATCGTAGATAAGGAATCGTTTCGCTATACTCCAGCTGTAACTTCGTAATTGGATTGAGTATGATTGAACGTATTGACCGGATAAAACTGCATCTGTAAAACTACTTCAGAAAATACGTCGCAGCTGCTTTTGCAACTTACGATAGCGTAAGGTTTTTTCGCTACGATGGATGAGATGTAATTTCATTCCGATCGCGCTTTTAGAAAAAGTGTACAAATTTTTATCGACGTCGCTCTCATGTTGTTCGTTGAAAAATTAGACGAGTACGCGCAATGCTCACGGCGAATCAAATGAGTATATATTTCGCGGCAAATTAAACTTTGTTTATTTTATTTCAATACTATTAGTCAATAAATTCATATAATTATACCATCATTCTAATAGCTACTTTCCGAGTAACGATTTTTCTTGTTCTTTCAAAATTTCTTTCTTACATTATTTATAAACTACTTATATTTCAAGCACGTACGTAATGAGAATTCCATCATGCGGACATTTTTGAGATAATGGAAATTCTCGTGTCTAAAATAGAATCAAATTCGTAAGAGAGGAAAATTTATGTACAGCTTTTTCTTTAAAACTCTTTAAATGTTTATGCAGATCCTCGATATATCTATGCTAGACCTTTCATTAACGTTCGACAACCAAAACTACGATTTACTACGCCAATTGCGTGCCAAATTTACGAAGCACATCACAAATCTCTTAAATATACCAAGCGACGAAAGTCGCATCTAACGTCCTCAAAAAAAAAACCATCGCTCCACCGATTCTCTAAACTGAGAAAGTCTAATTACCGCCGAGTGTAGCCAAAAATATTGTCAATCTTTCACTTCGTCGTAATAACTGACTTCCTAGTCCTAAAAAAAATACAGCATTCTTAAAAAAAAAGACAAAACCAAACCGTGCCATGGGACTAAAATAACGCTTTAGCCCCGAAAAAAGGAACAACACCAATTAATTATCGCGCACCTTTCGCTCAGACGAACCGTAAGACCGATCATCCCCGTAAAATTGAATCGGCGGTCTCTTCGTACACTACCCCAATTCTACCCCCGCGAAGCCGAAAATTTTAGAAGAAATACCACCTAGACCAACTACACCTCAACGTCGTAAGCCCACGCGCAGCCGCCAAAAGAGAGAGAGAAAAAGTGCACGTGCTCCGAAACTCGCAGCCGGCATATACATACATACATACAAGCACACGTATGGCAATAGACACTCGGCAGCTGAGCAACAGCGGCAACGGCGGCGGCGGCGGCGGCAAAGGGGACGAGACGAAAATCTCGAAAGAGGAGAAGGGAGGCTGCGCTCGCAGACGGCTATATGTAGCCCCGACTTGCCGGCGCGGCGACCACTGCGCCCCAGAGCCGCGAGGCGTACGTATCGTCGTTTATTCTCGAGTTGTTTTGTGCTGTTACAGGGTTGGCAGATAGATAAAACAGAAACTATTTTTTTCAATTCGGTTTGTGCAATCGGACTACGAACTTGTATAAGAGAGAGATATAGAGCGAAAGAGAGAGACAGAGAGAGTGGAATGAAGAGAGTGTGAGACGATTTTCACACAAGTACTCAGTGATATCAGAATAGAAATCTGTATACGTATATAACGTAGAGAAGAGAAGAGAAGAAATGCCGAGAGCTTTTCTCATCACGAGGCGCCGGTACAATGCCACCGGCGAGTTCGAGGAGATCGGCAGGGGTAAGTTTTCCATTGTATTTGTTTTTTTTTTTTCATTTTTTTTTGTTCGTTAGTTGTCGCGAGGAACGTATACAATAAACATATTCCTGCTGAATTATTTTCAAAAGCTTTCTAAAAATAAGTTCGGCGGTTAGCACTTGTTGACGAAGCACAACCTTGCCGATCGTTCCATAACAATCGTTATAACGGCGAACGAGAGAAACTCGTTGCGCTTAGATAGAGAAAATAGATCGGTAAACTACAGACTAAGTGTCTATACGGTTTCTTTAAAAAAAAGTACATATATATGTACATCCTCATTCGGAGGTTTTTGACCTCGGGAGTAGCCGCCCCACTGCACTGTACAGTGAGAATCGAGAAAAAAAAACAATGATCAAATAAATGATACATAACGCCAACTCTGCTATCTATATACACGCGCATAACGTTACCCACTCTAATGCCAAACTATACGTCTCGGCGAAACATCGCAATTAAAGTATATCCGCAACAGTCTAATAGTCGCCGATAAATGATCGAACGAAAAAGCGTTTTATATCGCGTCCGAAAATATACGCTTTCGGAACGAGCGTCACGAACGCATTCAAAAGCTCGCGCAAGCTCACTCGTTGCTGCGCGCGACGGCGCTCGGTGCCATTCAACCCCCGGCTCGCTTCTATTTCCGTTCTAGCCGAAAAAGAGGAGCAACAGCTCGTCGACATAGCTCGAGCTCGTAGCGTTTTTTACGACGCGATGCTTTCTTTCCTTTCTATACCGACAACGACGATGAGAGAGAAAATTTCAAAAGGATATTAATAGGAGTGGCTGCACTTGTTTCGTCGATTCGACGAGTATGGCGTAACCATACTGCTCTATGCATGTGTATGCGTGTGCATCACTATATATACGTACGAGTATCGATGAGAAATAATGACACGCATTACGAGTCGATGCTAATTCAAGAGTTATAACTCTCTGCGATCGTGTATACAGTCATTACAACGTGTTTATACCGATTTGCATAACGTTTTATGGCGCGACCGAAGAAAGCATGTGGCTAAATTATACGGCGATTCCCTCGAAAATCACGACTACAGGCGCGAGTATACGCGGCTTTGGAAAAAAGCCAAACTATACCGAAATGAGACCTTCGACTACTTTACGCACTATAATGGCTCTCGTGAGTTTACGTATATATACAATAAAATCTATTCGCATAACCACCTTGCGGCTCGTATTGCTCTCTCTCTCTCTCTCTCTTGGGTCGTACGGAAAGCTCTTGAATTCAATCGAAACTTGGCGCGTTCAAACTTTGCACATAAGCGGACGTATTTGCAATCGATTTTCTCGCAGCCGCGCGATGCAAATGCAACTTCGAAGAGATACGAAAGGTCAGATTTTATAACTTCGTTTTACGTCTTCTTCAGAATACAGTCCGGAGCGCGGCGTCCGTCTCGCGGAGTACGGTGGTGGTCAGCAGCCAACGTCCGACGGAGCGAGCGAATGCGGCAGCGAAAGTTCGAGCGAGTGTCCCGAGGAACTGTACAACTTGACGAAACTCGCCGAAGTGAGCTTAGCCGCAGCTGCGGGTACACTTGTACATCCGGCATCGAATATGTACCAGAGACCGGCACCTCTAGCTCCACCGCAGCAGCGACTTTTCTTCGACAGAATCGAAGCTGAAAATCAACAACTTCACGAGCTTAAGTCCTGCAGAAGAGCTGGAGAACGACAGAGATTTCCCACCCAGTTTAATCAGGTATATAAATAAATTTGAAATAATTTTGTCTTTTGCACTGGCGCACAATTCAAATGATTGCGATGCTCATTGAGGTTTTAATCGATGTATGTACGCAAATAACCTTTTGGATTAACTATGTTTCTCGTGAATTCAGTGAATTATGTTTATTACGAGTATAGTATATTATTATTCGACATTTATTTGTGGATTTTATATCAACTGATAATATATTTGCATGTATTTGAAGCTTTGAAAAGTACAAATATATCCTGAAAATTTCTCATTGTAATTTCAATTCTATTTATATACATTTTATATAGTTTTAAAGTACCAATAGTTTGTTTTAGAAATTTTAAAATCAGATTACTCAGTACTTTGTCTGTAATACATAACAATAATTGCATTTTATTTTAAATACACTTAAAAAGCATAAACTATAGAACGTAGAAATACAAACCTATTTCTAAAGTCTTTCAATGAAAACCCATTTATCTTTCAGAACTGCCAAATGATGTCGAAGCCCATGACAACGATGGACATTGTGGCGACACCGATACAACCGCAGAGTCCTTTGGAAGCTCCGCACTCGGGTCAGCAACAGCCACAAGATGGTACCGAGGAACACGAGTGTCCCGATTGCGGTAAAAAGTATTCTACGTCGTCAAATTTGGCTCGACATCGTCAGACGCATCGATCTCTAGGAGATAAGAAGGCTCGACGATGTCCTCACTGCGACAAGGTCTACGTCAGTATACCGGCGTTTAGTATGCACGTGAGGACTCACAACCAGGGTTGCAAGTGCCACTTCTGCGGCAAGTGCTTCTCCAGGCCTTGGTTGCTTCAGGGACACATCCGGACTCATACAGGTAATTTTGATATGATTATCGTAGATTTTTTTTCGTTGTGTAAAACATTGATGAATATATACAGTGCCTAAGTCACAAATGGTCCAAGCAACTACCTAACAGCCACACATTTTCTTCCAGGCGAAAAACCCTTCAAATGTACCATCTGTAACAAGGCCTTCGCGGATAAGTCGAACCTCCGAGCTCACATACAAACTCACTCAAATACAAAACCCCACGTCTGCGCTCGCTGCGGTAAAGCTTTCGCCCTCAAGTCGTACCTCTACAAGCACGAGGAATCATCATGTATGCGATCGCATCATCAAAAGCGCGAAACCTCCGTTAGTCCAATTGCCTCGTCTTCGTCGTCCTCGAGTTCGTCTCCACCGAGAACGATCTCGACCTCGCCTTCATCGTCGTCGTCCCATCCCACTAGCGTAATCGTACCTCCTCGTAACGCCCAAACGTCGCATCGTCCCCAGCAAAATCCGAATTCGGCATTTTCGGCGATAATCAGACACACTGGTAGCGAACAGGAGGCTGAAGCCCAGAGGAGTAGGGACTTACTGTCAAGGATGGTGATTAGGACATCGGTCATTTCGCCGAATCCCGAACACCTCGCCGCGAGGAAAATCGCAGTACCGCAACCGCAGCAACAGCCGAATCATCAGGTTTTTGATTTCAATGATCCCCAAAGAGTGTCCGCTTTTAGCAGACCGCAGCCTATGACACTAAATTTGGCTATTGCCTGATTTATTTTCGCGGCTCTTTTTTTCGTTCTTGATGATACGTTGTTGTTGTACGCGCGATTATTGACTGTAAAACGATCGAGAGGTCCCAAACCGATTTCTTCATTGTACACGGTTACGCACATCGGTGTAAATCTGTTCGGAAAGAGATATCAAAACGCGTGTACGTTACGTGCATATTCTTGCGCCAATAATGTATGTTTCGTCCCAACAAAGTATACATATAATAAGCGCAAGAGTATATTACGTTATTCCAAAAAGTATCTAATATATATATATAACATATAATTTTATATATATATATATATATTTATCTTCCTACTAGGGACCATATAGTTAATATACAGCATAGCAATAAACTTTAGCTTTATAAGTGAACAAGTGCCTAAAGATATACACGCGTATATCGCGATACTCGCGTCATCGTAACGTATATAATACAACAGATGTCGTTAAATTACATTATATACATGTACACTTTGTAAATACATCCGTCGTGCTATATTCATTAAAAATGTACAGCGAATAAAGAAGTGCCCATATCACGGCAGCTCATAAGACAATGTAAATATCGCGATCGCAAAATGCGAATTGAAACGAATAATTTTTTTTTCTCTTCTCTATACATTACACATAGCGTAATCTCTTCTTTAACGTGTTGTTGTGTCTTTCTATACATTATTTTTTCTCAATTTCGACGTCGCCCTCGAACGGCGACTCGACCGAGTGTGTCAGCTAGTCGAACTCGTCTTGCGATTGTCTTTCGATGCCAAAATCGTCCAAAGTTTGACTCTGCCAAAAAAAAGAAAAACTAAAAAAAAGTTATAAAAAAATAAAGCGTCCACGGCTGCACGCGACTACTTGTTTAACAGCCTCTTACAGCTATGATACCAATGTTACATTATTATTTATAATTATTTAGCGCGCGACGATTCCAATGTACACATACGACCAATTGCTATATACATATATATACCGTTGGATCGGAGTGTGCCGTCGTCGATTATTCTATATTATTATACGCGTATTATAAATATTATAAATGTCGACCGGCGAAGGTTGAGGCATGCGATCGAAGCGCGAATTTTGGATCCAAAGATCCTACAACGTTGGATCGCGAGATGAAGGCAGTTTGCAGTTAAGAGTGTAATTAAATAGGATTTTTTATGTTTTGAAGTTCTCGATTCGCCTGGCGACAAGTTGCGCGAGTGTGTATATATATATAGATATGTATATGGACGTACGTGTGTTTCTTATCCTAGTCATCGCAACGAAAAATGTTAGAGCTTGGATTTACACGTTTGTTTATATTCAACCTATTGTTGCGAGATTCAATTGAAGATTTGAATTATTTTCGTTCGATTGTAAATTTTACTTAAATTACGCGTTCAAGGCGAACACGGCGAACACGGCGAACACGGCGATATTTAAGCATATACATATGTATATGTATATATGTGTATAAAATAGTTCTGTATAAATAATTCTTTTTCTATGCCCGTACATATGTTGGAAAATGTAATTTTGTTAAAATGTACGAAATTCTCCTGATTACTCTGATATTATTGATGTAGAATGATTTTTCTAATGAACTGTGTATATAGCATTCCCTACTCAATACGTAGCTATTAGTGCAAGATTTATTTTATAAGTTTTTATCGAAAATAGTAGTACGTTTTGACATCACTTGTAGCTCGAGAAGCCGAATGTTTACCCTTGCCCCTACTCCATCGGTAATTTAGAAAATGTCTACATATACGTATATATATTTACTATATATAGAGATTGTTACGACTATTTTCAGTACGCTTTGTGAGAAGATGTCAGGTGTCTTTGAATAAAGAAACATTCTATATAACATAAATTAGTAAACAATCTTTTCTATCAACATTTACATTGCATAAAAGTGAACATGGCATACTGTTATATATGATGAAAATTACGTTAAACTATAATTAATTATGCGTATCAATGGCCAAAGCAACTTCACGAACTCGAGTCAACTCTAGGTAAACAAATAGCTATTTGTAGTACAACTAACTATTATTTGTTCTTTAAACTAATCAATATTCCGTATTTGAACGACAAATCAATTAGAAGACAATTATACCAATTATCTTGAATCAATAGATTTAAAAGGTATATGTACACATTACACATATCTCATTCGGGTCGTTACCGAATGTAATGCAACCAATGTCACGTTCCAAAGCCTGGTAAACGCATGGCGACGATTTTTCGATCGCAATGATCTTGCACGTCTGCCACATCTTTGTTGAAAACGCGAATGTTGGTTATTTATCAAAAGACAATCCCTCTGGACTAGCTACAGCCATGTTACATGATCACGTGACAATACAGAGCAAAATAAAGCTAAATAAATAGTAATGTAAAATTGGATACAGAAATGAAAGTTGTTTAAACCACATAAAGATAGCAATTTGTGTAGTCGTGAGTAATTTAATTCCTTAACGTAAAGCGCACTTCAATTCTGGACAGACCAGTACATGTTTTCTAGTTTCAATAAATTATGTTCGAATTGTTGCAATTATGATGAACCAATCGGTTATCACATGAAAAAACTTGCCGTTGCCAAGCTTGTTATATTTTTTATTTTCTCCTAATTTATTTTCATAAAATTGTTTTTTTTATTCTAATTTTTAAATATTAGACTGATTAACTTTTCACGCAAATAAGAACAAAATTAAAGTAACTAATATTTTAGTTTTTACTACATTACCTTTATATTTAATACTATGAATTTCATTTACAGTTTTTGTGTCATTAAATCACACTAATCATATATTTAGATATTATTATATTGGCATTAATATTCAATTAGGAATGTAATTCGACCATTAATTTTAGCTGTTCGATTATCGGTGAATATAGTAGCTGGTCATTTATAAATAACATTAATTTAATTAAAGAGGAATCCTTTAACGCTCTAATAGCCAAAATTTAAACGTCATCTTCAAGCTCACCCAGGCGACAAGAACATTGGGATACATATTCTCGTGTAAAAAATCTCATCTTTCGATTGGTGTCGCCAAATTTATCAATAACTGACCGAAAATTGTTCATTTTTAACAATAAACAAAAAAATCTACCGTTATCCAAAATTTTTTTAAAGAATTTTTTTAACTGCGTTTTTGATACTCAACAACTTTCTAACCCATCAGGATGCGTGACCTGGAAATTGTTAAAAATATACTTAGACTTCGCTTTCGTTTTCATTGTTAACCAGTCCAAAATGGCGCCCGAATTGCCGAAATTATTGCATATGTATCCCTATATGTTTTTCATCGTGTAAAAAATCAAGAATAGTCCACCCCGTGGTTTAAAGTAAAATGATATTAATAGTTTACACATTAATCATTTAGAAATTATAACGATCATCAACGTGAAAATAAATGTTTATTTTCACTGCTTTCTTACAGTTATATTCTTTGGTAAATTCAACTTAATTAGTGCAAACTGTACGGTTACGTAACATAATCATACATTTAATACTTAAATGGATTACACATACGTACCAGCACATAAGATATGTAGAAACATAGAAAAAATTTTGTTCTAGTATTTAAAGAC
The DNA here is from genome assembly GCA_018906985.1 of Apocrypta bakeri. NCBI lineage: Eukaryota > Metazoa > Arthropoda > Insecta > Hymenoptera > Pteromalidae > Apocrypta > Apocrypta bakeri. The sequence goes on from JACCIA010000003.1 coordinate 5,941,390, forward strand.
ATATCAATTTTAATACTTATATTTTATAAATATAATACTTTGAAAACACTATACATTCGATTTCAATATCAATTTGTCTATGAGCTTAATCTATGCTTTTACTTACAAAAGTTAATAGGAGACTTCATCGAATTTAGATTTGAATCTTCAATGCTTAAAAATACGCCGTGCATTATGATTCTTTAAATATCGCTTAAAGTATGTTAAATTAAATTTATTCCCGGCAAATTAAATACATTAAGACGAAAAAGACGATTACACGATAGAAAAATTAAAATTCTGGAAATACATCTAATTTGAAATCTCAATTTAATTCGATTCTAATAACAATCTAATAAGAATTATCGCTAAAATTATGTCTATATCTATTCGTCAATGTACATACTTTTACAATATGCAAAAGAATCTGAAACGAGTCTCTACTCAATCGCTCTATACAATACGATAACAAGCCAAAAAAAGAAACTTCTTACCACTTGATCCAGAAATCCATATCAATTGAATAGCATATTGCAAATACTATATATACACATGGGACCAAAGAAAAACCGCTTGACTCCATCTCGTTGCGCATAGAGTCTATCGGCAAGAAAGTAGGTACAGCATATACCTCTCGACCATCTCTCATCGAAAGCTTCGTTGCGTAAGTCGCATTAGAGCATCGAGTCTCTCTCGCAGAAAAAAAAAAGTCAATATATAAACTTCGCCCGATGAATGACGCCCATTGTCGATGCGGCAGCCGAAATGAACGAGAGAAAATCTATGCGGCTAGCTGACGCAAGCTTAGAGCTTTATCGCAATGAGAACGCGTACATGCACACATGCGTATATATATATATATATATATATATTTATGCGTAAGTACTATAGGCGCGTATTCGGGCCATCTTGAGCTCTATAGGGTCTTCTGGAACTGAAACCTTGGATTCGATAAGCCTCGCTTGACTCGATCTACATGGGCGCGTCGACGCTTCGGAGCCGATTGTGCTCACGATACGGATATACGATGCATTGTTGCGTTGCCCGGGCAGGAGGAAAAACGAGGGCAAGTGCAATTTATAGAGTATTGCAAATCAAGATCGCTATGGACGAGCGTTTGTCAACGTGTCCATTTCATATAAATTTTTTTCTCCTCTTTTCTTTCGAATATGCGAGAAAAAGCTGTGTGATTGATAGATGGATGCTTTGCTCTTTGTTTGGAGAACCTACATTATATCGTAGAACACCAGCAGATGGAGAGCTTGAGGATCAATATTTGCAAAATCAACACTGAGCTCTACTTTGTCCGCAATTCATCACAGACGATGTCTTAAAACTACTACTTTCTTTATAGCATCCTTTGAAGTGTCAAGGAAAATTAACCGTTGGTGGTCTGACGAAAGTCTGTTGATAATTCGAATTTCGCGCCGTAATCGCTGTGACGGAAATAAGAAACACTGTTTTGATTGTTTCGCGTAACATAAGCGCGAATTGCTAGTAACGGAATAATTATACCACGTAATAATGAAAAACTAGATTTTAACGAATTTGGTACATTATATACGTTATGGCGGGAAATTCAAATCTTCAACAGACTTTCGAACCGCACTTACGAGCAATTAAGCAAGAAAACTTTCATTAAATCTAAAGAAATATTTCCAAGAGCTACACGCTATCTTCTCTCCAGCAACCCTTTGGGTTTCCTTCCATTCATGATCCAGAATGAAAAAAAATATTCCGATCGACCCTAGCAATCATCATCGCTAATCGTCGTCCCATATCAATCGTTCGACATCTTCCTCTCGTCCTTTACGGCCGATCGCAAATCGTTCAAGGTTACGACAAAGGCTCCATTCATCACCCTCCTCGTCACACCCTCGCCTATCCATCATATCATCGATGGCAGCGGCGGCGCTCATCTCTATAAATAAGCCGTCGTCGTCTTCGGCAGCAGCAGCAGCCGTCGTTGCCGCAGCCGTCGCGGACTCGCGAGCATCTCGGGTAATCGTGCGCAGCTTTGACTTTTCTTTGTGTTTATATATATGTGTATATATGTACATATGTATATATGAATATATATATATATATACATCTGTGCGCGCTTAGGATAACAACCATACGTATATGTATAGATAGTGAGAGGGAGAGAGAGAGAGAGAGAGGGACGACGGGCGAGCGAGTTACGGCGACGCTCAAGCCATACTCAGTAGGCGAGCGAATCTGGCCACGAAAGCATCGTATTACGCATCGCACCGACGACAAGAAATTACAAGCATGCGTTTTGTTGTCGCCGTCGCCGCTGCCGTGGCGATAGTCTGCTGCAGCTTTTTGGCAACCGCCGAAGCTAGAGCACAGAGATATCACGTGAGTGATTTTTATCGACATTTAATTATTTTCGTACGCAGTCGTTTGATCAAAACAATTGAGAAATTCTAAGGTTGCATAGCTTCGCTACTTATCGGAGGGTAAAACAAAAAACAATTTCACGCGTGACCAAAAGCAACGTACTTTGTATTAAAGGTAGAACATAAATAATACCAATACATCAGTACACCGTGAAAATAAGTTCCTTATCAGTTGGCAGACCGGTCCTCAAACCACTGGAATATTAATTAAAAATTAATTTAATCGATACATCCGAGTCCGTCGAATACACGTCTACTCACGCCGAAGACATCCCAAGCATTTTGCAAGTTTGCACTCGAGCGCATATCGAATTTCCCGCTGACTCGAGAGAGAATCATTCTCCATACGAGTAATTGCAACAATAAATCGGTTGATCACAGAATTTTGAACGACGACCTTAGATCGACGAGGAAAAAGTTTTCCCTTTTTTACAAACGCTGATAAATTTCACGCTATACGTGGCACGTCGAATAGACTCTTATATATAGACAAATCTACAAAGAGTTCAGAGTTCATCGGATAAAGAGCAAAGACGCGAACGCTACGAGCGAACGACGTTCCGTCCTCTTTCCACGCGCAATCTGCTGTTCAAGCAATTATTGTGTCCGACGGGCGCGACAGACGCCATTCGTTATATCCCCGCTTTTCTTAAGATCCAACTGTACTAGTTTCTATTACAAGAGACAGAGATACTCGTAAACGATTATCGCGCGGCAACCCGCATTATTCGTTTGCTCAATACTCTTAATGAAGTCATTATAGAGGTAGCTTGCGTAGAGATTTTTGCGTATTCGCGCTTAAAATTGCGCAAATTTTTGATATTTCGTTTTTTGACATTTATGCATATACACATCGCACGTTGAATAATGCAAAGTGCATTGCATCGTGACATCATAAATATCTATAACACCTTCGCTCGATGGGCTTTTAATTGTTCAGCGGAAAAGGCTAACCCTTTTCGGTATAATCGTGATACGCGAACTGAAGATTGATTTATTAACGCTGTAATTAATAATTATCTATGATAAGCGAGTTCAGTGTTTATAGTTCGTTGCAACGCGATTGTAAATAAACTATTCCCTCGATTTCCAAGAAATTTGCGTACGAGATGTTCTTATAAATATATACCTATATACTATGAGTTTGTATAATGTTTTATAGTTAAAATAATTGTTTTTTTTTAATAATACATTATATATAAACGAGTTTACGTCCATACAAGCGAAACATTTTTCAGGAAAAAACGCGTTTCGATCGATCGATACGCAATGAGTACCAGCGAGACTTGAAAATCCAGTCTCCCGTGAACAAAAAGCCAAGAATCTTCACCGACACGGCAACGGTAAGTAAAATATACATATATACACCGCATTGCTCTGTTATCCAAACAGACCATTTCCCCTTTCTCTAAATATAACTATACTCTCATGTACACAGCAACCATGACCGTCGTAAAAAAATTATTTTCCAGCTTTACACCGCTTACCGCGACGGAATCCAGAGCGTTTGTTATCTGGAGAAACTGAAAGGCAACGATGTCGACGACGTCAAATTGTGGAGCGAAGTCATTCAAAACAACAAGCACGAAATCTTTGCTTCCGACCGATCGCTGACGAAAATCGAGGTAATACCGGCTCTCCGTTTTATCGAATCAATTCACTTGCACGATTCTTACGTCTATATTTAGATTTTATTGCCAAATGGATACACAGTGTTTCTGGGGAAGATTCATTTTTATAAAAAAATGTAAATAAAGCCAACGCGATGAACTCATCGCAATCTCGTTCGTTTTGAAGCAATCCAAGACCGAGAATAATTTACAGCTATTTTCCGGCGTTGCGAAAATCTTGTCCTCCATCAAGTGATGCCAATCCGCGTTGCGTCAGTCGCGTTGTCAAATACCGGAAACGTCTACTCGCGTATTTTATCGATCAATTGAAAAAAAAAAATTTTATTTTATACATCGACAGGCATGGCGTTTAGCAGGTGGACGAATAGTCGAGTTCTGTCATGGATTGACCTTCATTCTTCTTCAAGACACAAAACCTTCGTCCGAAATTGCCGACGATCCATTTTACAACGAACTTCCCACAGACGAGAATGACATCGTTCAGAAGCGCGTTGCTGACGTGGTGTTGAGACCTTTGCAGGTCCGCGCTAAGCGTCAAGCTATTGAAGAGGAACGAGAGAAGGTGAATCGGGAAGAATTCGCCAGGAGGAAACGAGAGGCTGAACCTTACAAATCTGGTCGGTTCAGAGGTCAAACGCAATCGCAGTATCTGAACGTCGGGGACAAGGAAGGAAAAGCCGAAGCTGAGGCATCCCAACACGCGTCCAGAGCTGTCGTCAGTGAGTATCCATTGATGGAATTTTTCTGTTACATTGATTCGGGCTTGGAACATTTGGAACATTATTCGAATTTTATTCGCTTGTTATTTTTTAAATTTAATGAGCATAGATTCCTTTTTAATGTTTCTATTACGAATTAACAACGCTATCAATTTATATTTAGAAATTTTTTATTTTTTTTCACGATTCTTTTGGTACAGTGAACACAGCAGCGTCTAACGATAATCTATGTTTCTCTTTTTAGGTTACTGAGATACCTCTACTCTCCCTAAACAAAACTAACAATAACCAATTGTATCACTATTAAACAAACGTAAGCTATTCGATAGATAACAAATTTTTAATAATTCATGTACATGTAATTTTTATGAAAAAAACGCTCAAGACGTGCATTTTTAATTACACATGAAACGATTGTTTACGTATCAGGTGGAAGCAGTGGAATGGGTCAAGCTCAGAGTATGTCATCAGGTTCCGATGGATGTGATGGATGTCCCGGGTACGATAGATTAGTACCACCGGCCATACCAGGTATCATCGGATCTCAATCAAATGTTCCAACAGGTGTGATGGATAAATCAGTCTGAAAAATTCTTCTCACGCCTCTATTAATTAAATTAATAAATGTACGCTTGACTTCTTTCCATCCAAAATGTACTAATGATTCTACCCACTGAACGCGATGAGCGTTTTGTATGATAGGATTATGTCATTCGTAATATATTATGCACGTACAACTAATATTTTATATAGTACACTATATAATGCCTATCTTTTAGAACTTTTTATATTGTAATATAAATTGTAGCGAGGATGGAATAAAATCTGTTAAGCACAATAATTTGTACCTTTTTTTATTTTTATATTCTAATGAAAGAAAAGTCGTCCTAAGTATAATATACTAATGCGAATTTTAATACAGGCACCGCTAATGCAGAATATCACGATTATATTGTTCTTAACCAAGTGTCAGGCTTCTTATTAAAGAAGAAATATAATATACGAATAATACGAACAAATAGGCGGAGTGTCGGGAACCTATCCTTATGGAAATAGACAAGGAATAGTGCTGTTCCCTGGTGGTACACCTGGACCGCAGACTACAGGAGAGATAAGAAAAGGACCTGGTGTACAGATACCGGGTGGAACATTCATTCCTGGATATGTGCCTGGAACCCAAATTGCAGGTCAAGGAGTACAGATTCCAGGCAGTACGCAAGCCACAGGTGGAGGAGTAACTCCAGGTAAAAAGTGATTATTGAGTAATCGTTAAGTCACACAATTTTTGTTTTAATCAACAAAGTAATAATATGTACTTCGGGAATAGTTCCGGGAATAGTTGCTGGATCACAGAGGCCCGACTTGCAATATCCCCCTAGTTACTATACTGGAGGAGGCGGTCCGGGAACACAGGTTATTACGAGCGAACCTGGTCGCCAAATTCCAGGAGGAGTCATTTATCAACCAGGAACACAAGTTGGAAGTGGCGGAGTAGGACCGCAAACACCAGGTGTTCTTTATCCACCCGGAACTCAAGTTATAAGTAATAATCGACCGGCAGCTCAAATACCTGGAGTAGTTTATCAACCAGGAACACAGATAAGTGGTGGTCCAGGAGTTCAAACTCCGGGTGGCGTTCGTTATCCTCCAGGAACACAGATAGCTGGTGGTCCAGGAGTTCAAACTCCGGGTGGCGTTCGTTATCCTCCCGGCACACAGATAGCTGGTGGTCCAGGAGTTCAAACTCCGGGTGGCGTTCGTTATCCTCCCGGCACACAGATAGCTGGTGGTCCAGGGGTTCAAACACCGGTTGGAGTTCGTTATCCTCCAGGAACACAGATAGCTGGTGGTACAGGTGTTCAAACTCCGGGTGGAGTTGGTTATCCTCCAGGAACACAGATAGCTGGTGGTCCAGGAGTTCAAACTCCGGGTGGCGTTCGTTATCCTCTAGGAACACAAATAGCTGGTGGTCCAGGAGTTCAAACTCCGGGTGGAGTTGGTTATCCTCCAGGAACACAAATAGCTGGTGGTCCAGGTGTTCAAACTCCGGGTGGCGTTCGTTATCCTCCAGGAACACAGATAGCTGGTGGTACAGGTGTTCAAACTCCGGGTGGAGTTGGTTATCCTCCAGGAACACAGATAGCTGGTGGAACAGGGGTTCAAACACCGGGTGGCGTTCGTTATCCTCCAGGAACACAGATAGCTGGTGGTACAGGTGTTCAAACTCCGGGTGGAGTTGGTTATCCTCCAGGAACACAGATAGCTGGTGGAACAGGGGTTCAAACACCGGTTGGAGTTCGTTATCCTCCAGGAACACAGATAGCTGGTGGTACAGGTGTTCAAACTCCGGTTGGAGATCGTTATCCTCCAGGAACACAGATAGCTGGTGGTGCAGGTGTTCAAACTCCGGGTGGTATTGGTTATCCTCCAGGAACACAGATAGCCGGTGGAACAGGTGTTCAAACACCGGGTGGAGCTAATTATCCTTCAACAACACAAATTGGTAGTGGTATTCCAGGAGCATCGATTCCTGGCGGTCTTTATGCTCCTGGAACTCAAGAAGGTGGTGGTGGACAAGGAGTTCAAACTCCAGGTGGTGTGATATATCCTTCAGGATCTCAAGTAGGTGGTAGTACTCCCGGGGGTAAAACTGCAGGTGGTGTGATCTATCCTCCAGTAACTCAAGTTGGAGGTGCTAGCCCAGGTGCTCAATATCCAGCTGGTATCCGATACCCTCCTGGAACTCAAATAGAAGCTTTACGACCGGGAGTCCAAACGCCAACTATAGTTTATCAACCTGGAACACAAATAGGTGGTCCAGGGGTTCAAGCGCCGGGTGGAACTCAATCTCCAGTTACTGCTGTGTATACACCTGGAACACAAGTCGGAAATGGCAGTCCGGGGATTTTGTATCCTCCAGGAACGCAAATAGTAGGAAATGGTGGACCAGGGACCCAAACTCCAAGTGTAATATATCAACCAGGAGTTAGTAGTCCAGGAGTACAATATCCCAGCACTGTACTCTATCCTTCTGGATCGCAAGTAGTAGGACCTGGGGGACCGGGTGTTCAAACACCAGCAGTAATTTATCAACCAGGAACTCAAATCGGCGTTGGTAGTCCCAGTGTGGAAAATCCAACTGGAGTTTTGTATCCCACAGGAACCCAAATAGTAACTGCTGGCTCTGGCGCTCAGGCAGGAAGTATATATCAACCAGCATCTCAAGGAACAGGAACCTACACCCCTGGAACACAAATTGGCGGAATCGCTCCTAGTACTCAACCTTCGAGTGGCGTTGCATATCAACCTGGCGTCCAAGTAGGGGGTAGTGGTTCAGGGTCTCAATCTACTGCTGGAGGTACGACATATTCACCAGGTAATGGGTGTCATACGAGTTTTAATAATTACTATCTCGTAGTAATTGTACTATGAAACTGAAAAGACTTCGTATTGTTATATAACTGACTGTATTTATTTCAGGAACAACAGTAGGTGTTGGTGGTCCAGGTGAGCAACCTGAAAGAGGCATTCAAGTCCCAGGAGGTGCAGTTTATCCACCTGGAACTCAAATACCTAGCAGCGTTCCTTACCTCCCTGGAACGCAAGAATCTTTAGGAGGTGGGCTTGGAACACAAACTCCAGTTACTTACCCACCTTCAACGCAAGTAATTGGCGGCGTTCCTTATCCCCCTGGAACGCAAGTATCGTCAGGAGATGGGCCTAGAACACAAACTCCAGTTACTTACCCACCTGGAATACAAGTAATTGGCGGCGTTCCATATCCCCCTGGAACACAAGTATCGTCAGAAGGCGCGCCTGGAACGCAAACTCCAGTTACTTACCCACCTGAAACGCAAACAGGCAATGGTATTTACCCTCCTAGTACTCAAATCGGCGGTGGCATTTATCCACCAGGAGTAGCACCAGGAACTCAAGGTGGTGGTGTCTATCCTCCCGGAACACAGATTAGTAGTAGCGTATATCCACCTGGAGTACCACAAACGCAAGTTGGCGGTGGCATTTATCCTGCAGGTACTTTAGCTCCTACCCAAGCAACTGGTAGCGTACCAATTCCAGGAGGAGTATTAATTCCAGGAGCTGTACCAGGAACACAATACCCTGTTGGAACACCAACCGGTCCACAAATTCCTGGAGGTATGCATTTGAACAAATTAAAATACGTTTGTCAATGGTACAGTTAAATAGTATGATAATAATTTGTTAGGTTCTAATGTAGTACCGGGTACAGGAATTTATCCAGTTCAACTTCCTGGTGGAGTTTCTGTACCACCGACAGGTATCTATATTATTTTTAAAAAATATTTTCGTGGATTTTACTTAAGTGTAATAATATTTATTAGCAGGTCCAGGTCTGTTTACTGGCGGAGAACAAAAACCTGTCATGAGAGGCGACATTCCGGGAACTGTTCTATATCCTCCAGTACAACCAGGATCACCATCTGGTAACGGCATACCAACAATTGTACCAGGTATGTAAATAATATAATAAAAAATGCAAAATTTAATATTCCATTGTACATTGTATGACTCGGATTTCTTTATCTTACAGGTGGATATCCAAGTTTGATTCCTGGCCAATATCCAAACAGCGGAACCATAGGCCAAGGTGTAGGACCAGTTACCGGTATTCCTAATACCAGTGGAGTACTAATGGGCGGTGGTGGTCAATCCGTTGTTACTGGACAACAGGTTGGTAGTGGAACTGTCAACGCAGCAGCTGATGATGGCTCAGACTCCCAAGCCCTCAGTTCGGTCACCCAAGGTGAAGCGGGAACACAAGCTAGTGCTTCAGCTGAAGGACGTCACGGACAAGGAAGCGCAAAATCTCAAGTCACCGGTACTTATACTGGAACAGGAGCATTCTCTGCTCAAGCTGGTACCAGCGATAATACCAAGAGCGCTCAGACTCAGGTAAGCTCATAACTAGACTACAATTTTTGTTCGTTTACATCTAAAATTACATGATCTTGCGTGAAATAGGTAAGTGGCGGTAAAGATGGCGCAAAGAGCAGTGCACAAGGTAGTGGTGGTTTAGGCAAGAGTCAAACACAAGTTGACCTTGACTCGAACTCTGGTGCTACCTCGACTAACGCTCAGAGTAGCGGTTGGAATCATGGTACCAATTCTCAAGTCCAAGCGAGTTCAAAGGGAGGTATGGCAGATGCTCAAGCAAATGGCGAAGGACAGACCTCGAGTCAGGCCCAAATTGGCTTCCAGCCATACGTGACCAATCATCAAGAAAAACCAGCTCAAGAACGTCGAGATAAACCTTTCCGAGGTGGTGGCACAGCCTCGGCCCAGAGCGGCACTTTCCGTGGTCAATCTCAGTCCCAATTGCAGGGAAACTTCCACTATGGCATTACTTACACCGGCGCCGCACAAGCCGGTTCCGGGTCTGGAGCAGCTGCTCTTAGGAAACCATTTAATTTCAGTAACACCGATTCCGAGCTTTTCAAACCATTCAAGCTCGAGACGACCACCGAAGCGCCGAGCGATCAGCTCCAAGAGGAAAGCTCGAACGCAAGTCAAACGGTCATTGCGATCAGCCAAAGGAATAACCAGGCTGAGAAAAAACACAGTAACCGACCCGATCGACCACCTTACGAGACCCACGTTGACGATTACGAGGAATACGAGGACGAGGAGTATGAGGACAGACAAACAACGGCCTCATCCAATGGTAGACAAACTATGCACGTCGTCACCGACGGCCAGTTTGACGTGAGCGTTCGACAGGAGGAGAATACCGAAGAAACGACTCGCAGATCGCTTCCCGGTTATGTGGCACCCACATCGACTCAAAGACCAAGGGTCACATCGGTCGCTGGTCGGAAAACCATAGCCCAAGGCGACGGCAAATCACAAAGCCAGACGGCCACCGTCGTTCCAATCGTTAGTCGCACCAGCACTTCCAGAGCTGCTTCCGATACCAGGTCTCTGAAACCCTTAGCAACTTCCACGCCAAAAACGAACTACGTGTCGGTAGCCAACAGCGTCGCCGGGAAAATCGATGACAAAAATCCACCTGGAAAAAAATACGAACATAGATACTACACCAAAAGCTCGACTTGCGGATACTTCACTTTCTCCTGTAATGTCGTTTATGGAGCAAACGGCAGGAGGAAGATATGCAAGCCCAAAATGCCGACCTATGCCGATGGCACCCCAAAGTGTTAAAGTGTATCACAAATCGTAAGGTATAATATAAGGTAGTCGTTTTATTGTAGATTCTTCATCTTTTTGCCACAGGTTAAGAAGAAGCTTTCGGTTGATCAAAGTCTGTAAGGGACTGTTTATAATATGCATTTCTTGATTATTTGATAAACAGTTCTTTCAGTTTATGTAGTGCGTTCGTATCATTAAGATCAATATTTCTTATCACACCGCCTTATAATTGCACACTAGTTATGCACTACAAGTCATAAAGACTGCCCATGAAATTTGACAAATATAATCTAATTGTCGTAATACTGCCATTAAAATGAAGACTGGTATAAACAATGAAATGTATATGCTGCTCATGTAAGGTTTTAAAAAATAATTTAATCACAAAATTATACAATTATACAATTACAATTTGCGCATTCCAGTGTATACTATTTTTTATATAAATAAAGCTTTTTTATACAATAATATTTAAATTAAAAAATCAATAAATTAAGTATCTTTGTATAAATTATTCCACCTGAACGCCTGTATAAATGCAAAACATATAAATAACAAAACGAACAGCCAATTACAGTGAAAAGTTGAAACTTGATGATACATTGTCATATATAATATCTATATATATTTCTTCAACTCGAGTCGTAGAGGATTTTTTCTTTTCAACGATAAAAGCGACAAAATATTAAACTTTATTTTTCGTCTGCTCATCGCGTTCACATAGTTTAATTATCAAGGTACTTCAAGGTATACAGTTTCACGCATTATTGCTTGCAGTCTGACATTTACACACGCATTGACATTGATTAATTTTTAATTGTATTTTAGTTTTGAAAAAAATCTTCCAATCTTTTAATTAATTTTGTATCAATATCTCATTAATAAATGTGAGTTTTGGTAAGTGTGAGGTATCGTTCTTATAAGTCTTTTGAATTTCGCGCAAATGCACTGGAGTTTTTTTCGTATATGTACAGAGATTAATTAATTATGTACATAATCGAAACAAAAAGATGAGCAAATAACAGTTATCATTGTAATCGAGTAATAAAATGAAAATAACATCTTATTAGAAAGGAATATTCGGCCATAAACTTTTATTTCGGTAAAATAAATTAAAATAACGTTGACGTTAACGTTCTTGACTTCCATTGGGCTGTTACAGAATGGTAACTTTTTAATGACCCATTGTGATTTAATTTCACGAATTATTCTTTATGCAATCGCAACTCAAGCAAATCATATTTTTTCTTTTTGCCAATTAAATTCTTTTTCTCTATTGAAATCATTGTAAATATTAAAGAGTAATACAATATCACGCACAACATAAGTAACGAGACAAATCAAACCATCACATTGTACACACATTAAATTAATATGTATGTCCTACGGATCGGACTAAAAACGACAGTCGAATAGATATCTATACTAATAATCATTAAATCACGAAACTATTATTACTTCGCAAAAGTAGTGAGAATATAATAATTGTAATTAAGATAATCTCATGATTTTCTTTAAGTTTCGATCGTTGAGTCATCGGAATCTTTACTCTCGAACTTCTTCAAATACTGTATTTACATCAATGGGCATATTTTCTTTGTATAACGTTGCTTCAATCGTGAAGAACAGCTTTTACTTTTGTTTATGCATCTTTTCTTATATATAACTTTCTCTATTTACCTTTAATGATTATTTCTTATTTTTCCAATACTGTGGAAATTGATTGAAATAAATATTTGTTTGCTTTATCTTCCATGACGTACAGGTACTAGGCAAGTTATTATTCCATGGTCTTCAAGAGTAAATGAGTTAAAATGAATTCTGCCTCCTCCCTTTGGTGTAAAATTAAAGGTTCGTTGATAAATTTCTTTGCTTAGTCGTATTTCCCCTCAGCTATCTCATCCTCTTCGACATCGTTCTCGTCGCGAGTTTTATCGTCCATAATTTCGGCCACTACATCCGGTGCTCGACATTCAGAAATACTAGGCCCATAAAATTCAATTATTCATAAACAAAGAAAAAAAGAAAGAAACACATCACAAATGCTCAGTAACATTTACCTGTTTTTGTAATGTTCCAATTGAGTATTAGTATTTTCCAATTGTTCCGTCAGATCCTCATTAGTCCTCTGCAGTCTTCTAACAGTGTTATTCGCAGAATCGACCTCATCCTGAGCGACTGCTAGTTCATTTTTTAATTCTTCAACTCTTACTCTAATCCTTTTAACTTCAGACTCGTACTGCTCGGATCTACGACTGGCATGCGAAAGCTCGGTCGTTTTTTCAGCTAACCTTTTCTTTAATTTAGCATAAGAATGTTTAAGATCAACAAGCTCTTTCGCAGCATCGACCTCGTCTTGAGCAAGAGCCAATTCTTCTTTTAAATCCTCGACCTTTGCTCTAATCCTTTTGGCCTCGGCCTCGTACTGCTCGGATCTACGGCTAGCTTGCGAAAGCTCGGCCGTTTTCTCGGCATACATTTTCTTTAACTTGGCGTAAGAGAGTTGGAGATCAACAAGTTCTTTGCTACAATCCTGTAACTCCTGTTGCAGTTGTTTGGAATCGGTGTCGCAACTGGAAACCGGACGTGTTCGTCGTTCCACTCGATCTTGCAAATCGCGAAGCTCATTACGCATCTGTTTATTTTGACGTTCGAGTGTAATTTTTTCTGTCTCCAGACGTTCACGTTTGCCCCATTCGTCTGCATTTTCTGCTTGAAGCTTTTCCAACTATAACAATTGTGGTATTTATTAATATTAATAGCTGATTTTTAAAAATTGAAATTAAAAGGAGCTTAAGATACCTCAGCTCTGAGTTCCGATAATCGTTTGTCCATGCCCTCTCGATTAGTAGCTTCATCAATGAGATCAGCTTGTGCTGCGCTTAACTTGCCTTGGAAACGTCCTTTCAGTTCTAACAATTCTTTCATTGTTTCAGTGCGACTGTCTTGTAATTCCTCGCATCTTTTTCTTAATGAAAGTACTTCCATTCGTAATTTTTCCATGCCTCGATGTAACGACGAGTTTTCTCTAAATAATAATTAAAAAATTCAATTTAAATGACTAAGAAATGAAGTAAATTAAAAAAAGAGAACTTACTCTCTTTCGACGCTTATTGTCTTTGTAGCCTCTTCCAGTCTTAAATTAAGCGCAGACATTTTTTGCATCAGAGCTTCTTCATTTACTGTCTCTATTCGGGAATGTCGTTTTTCTTGAGGTGTTGGTGACGTATCTTTGTGCTCTACAGCATGCTTTGGTACAGCTCCTTGTAAAATATATTCTTCTATATCCTTGTCTAAAGAATTACGTCCATCTACAATGTCTTTGGGTGTAGGAGGACTTTTGCAAGTATTAAACTCTTTTTTCGAAGAAGAGGGAGTGAGATTCCCAGTTTGTTCAATATTATCATATACTTGTAATAGTTCGTCTACTCCTAAAGCACTTTTCAATTGTGGATCGGAATCTAGAACTGAGATTAACTGTTGATCAAGCTGTCCTGCGTGCTTCAACAATATCATATGAACCTTTTCCATTTCCTTTTTAAGTTGAGTATTTTGTGTTTCTAGTTCCTGAGACTCCTGTTTATAAATATTCAAGTCTTTTGTGGCAGCTTCCAATTTTGATTTGAGAGTCTTTGCCTCTTTCTTCGCCTTGTTTTTTTCATCTCGAACTTCGCACCACTTTTCCCTCCAATTGGCAGTACAATCCGACCACCATCTCATAGTCTTTTCCATTTGTGCAGCCCTTGCTTTGGCTTCATCCAACTCCCTGTGCAATATTGCCTGAAAGAGTTTACAAATTTATTGAATTCATATATTCAAATGACATAAATATCACCATAAACTAACAACACTATACACATTAGAATTGAAACATTTATTTAAAATACTGCTTTAAAAAAACAAAAATCTTATTAACACAATGTATAACCTCTTTGGATTCCCAATCGCCTTCTGCATATCGAGGTGAACCTGGTGAACTGGCATCGTGTTCCCTCAGATGCCTCCTAGAAGAGGTTCCACTAGCTGAGGATGACTGAGCCATGACTAAGGCTATCTTACCTACAAAATTATTAACACAATTTTTGACACAATTTTCATTATGAAAACGATAAGTAAAAGCATTTTTATTCTATTCAGCATTATACTCACTACTGCCGGCATTTACTTTTCAGATTTCATTTCGAAAAGTTGAGGACTAACATTCGATCTGCCGAGCGACATCAAAAAGGTTGCAAAGTGTTTGGCGACTGACATTTGCTTGCAGACGCCAATGCGTGAATCACATTTTTGCTTCCAAAATCGATTATCTTGATAACATCTTTGAGAAATTATCTTATATTCTCGATGAAAGTTAACTTCTATCGAATAAGTCAAGAACGACTAACATATGTAAAATATTACAAATGGAATAGGATAAAAAATAGAATGTTAGATATTATTTTACTGAAATAAAAAGAAAATATTGAATAGCATTTTTTTATTTATCTCGTTAGATTATCTGCATGTGGGAATAGGATCTAACCTTACTATGGCTGACAAAAAAACATGGCGTTTACGCGGGAAAAATTTGAATGAAAATTCGATGACTAATTATATTCAAATTAAAATTTATATTCTATAAAGCATTAAGTGTATAGTTATTAAATAAAATACACAGAATTCCATCAACGTTAACTTTATTATTTTGACAATCGATAACTGCTCTTGTTGATATACAAAATAAAAAGTCGGATAAATTTGCAATAAATAATTCTGTGTTCAATAATATATATTTACTCAACACCTTTTTCAATTCTTTATACAATTACAAATATAGTTTCGTTCTCTTCACGGGAGTTCGACGCAGTCTACCTTTCTACGCGCTAAGCTAAGAAAAAAATACTACAGGTTTAAACAAAGCTCAGATTCTTTTAATACTTAACAGAGTATAAGAAGTAAATAAAATGTAAGTGTTTATAAATTAATTGTTATATTATAGTAATTAATAATATCGTTAATTATGCGATTTCCAAGTTTAGTGATGCTTACACGCAGAATGACAGTTCTGTTAGATTACGCAGAAAAAAAGTAAACTAGCATTAGATATAAAGCACGCGTTTACCGTATATCACAGCTGTAGACTATAAAATATGATTTTCCTACTAGTGCCATGTTAACAAACATGAGTAACTTTCATTATTACAAAATCAACATACAAATTTATAATTACAATTTAGCGTATATTAGAAAAAATGTTATGAGCACATATTGCAATACTAAAAATTATTTATATGCTTTGTTTATTATAAACATATATAACTGTCATGTGTAGCAATTCATAACTAGCTATACCATGAATATAAATAAATATACGTGTAAATTTTCCTAAAAATATATGGACAAAATAAATTTTGTTTAAATTCATCCTATTCTCAAAAACTTCAGTAAATAGAATAAAAAATTAATTTAAATATATATTTAAATTTAAACGTATCCTATAACTAAATTAAAAGTCTTAGCACGTGATTGTATGGCTACTTGTTAATTTAACAGTGCATCCCTTTCAATTAAATTATAAAATAAAAGGTACTCACGTTTGATTCAAGTATTTTAGATTTGTTTGTTATATACTATATAACCTAGGAATTGCTAGCACTTAAATTTTACGAAAATTCATTAATATATAATATAGATCATATTCGTTTTGATATTTAAACATGATTTTTAAATAAGTATAGTTCTTCAATATACAAAAATATTATTCGATTGTAAATGTAACATTGCAATTAAAGTTTTATCAGCAACCAAAGCCATTTTCTAATTTCATTATGATTACAGTTTAAATAGTGAGTTACATAAAGAATTCAATTTGATTCTCTAAAAATTAATTGATAAATGTATATAGTAAAGCTGCTTGACAGACTTCACAATAAATACAATTTATTGCATGCTCCTGGAAATGTAACCCATTAACTTTTATATGTATATATGTATACGTGTTTCAAGTAAACTAATAAGGCAAACCATGTTCATTTTTAAACGAACATTTGGACTTATGTTTGTATAAACTATTTATCTTACAAACGAACATTATACAATTAATTATATCTACTATTTTTACAGGAACCAAATTTTGACAGTTTTTTTAACAACCTAATCACTTTTGTGTGTTCTTTCATATTATTTCTCTTAAAAAGATGAAATTGAATGCACCGGAAGAGTGTGTACAATCTTTCAACGATATGTAACGACAAATCGACAGATAAAAATAAACAAAAATGCTCTAGTTTCTCTTAGATATTCGTGATTACACATTTTTTGACTTAAATACCTCTAAGTTATCCCTGAGTTCTATTTCTCAACGAACTACTGTGCAAGGATACACGGTCCTTGAGCATTTTAATCTGATCATAATTATGCCGATGTCGTCTCAATGCGATTTTGCGTCAGAATCTGGCAGTGCTGTTCTAGGCGCTTGATCGTTTCTGACAGTTGAGCATTCTCTATGTACAATTCCTTAGTCAGAAAATCGTTTTTGGTCAATTTATCTTTCTGGAAAATTTAAAAAAATGAATGAACATTATACCTTAAATATGATTTTAAATTATAAAAATATAATTCAACAAACCTGCTCCTGATTTATTTTTATCTGTTGATTCAGTTTATCTTCAGAAGTCTTTATAACATACTGGAGATTTGATATATCCAATAGATGTTGCTTCCACATTTCTATAAATAAATAATAGTAAAATAAATATTCATAATGTATACAAAATATTCGTAAAAATAGAAAATAATTCAGATTTACCTTGTAAATATTGATCATTGTTATTCTGTTGAGTTTGATAATATATCTGCATATATTTTTGTTTTTGTTCCTGAGCATACAATTTCGCACAAAGATTAGACAAAATATTTTGTTGGTCTGGTCCAATTAGAGGATAAATATGATTAGCGTTCATAGTTTTCAGACTCTGTAATTTCATGATTTCTTGTTTCAATTTTTCTTTCTGTTTTAACAAGTTACTAAATTCATAATCAACGTCCATTTTCTTGTAATAATGGTGGTGATGATGCCTAGTTTTTCCCTCACTTCTCAGACTTTTATGTTCTCCTTGATGCGGATGTGAAGAATTTTGATGGCTGTTTATATGGCAGTCGCAACCAAGTTGCGTTGCTAATTTATGAAGCTGTAAAAAAACGATTTATCAACATTATTTATTATTAAATGTTGATGCACTTTTAAATCATAAAAAATTACCTGAACACATTGCTGCGTTGAACAGCTCTTAGTCTCCATAGGAACTGTTGAACTTGTCTTGATAATTGTACCCTCTGTAGATCCTCCAGGTGAACAAAGTTCGTTATATAAAGTTGGATACATATCCTTCATAGGTTCTTCTGGAAATTGAACCGAAATATCAGCCAATGATAAACGTTTTTCACTACCGAGTTTAATCTTCAGTTCATCAATCTCTTTTTCTTTTCTCGTCAGTTCTTCTTGAGCTTCATTTCTCCAGCGTTCAAATTCATCCTCAAGATCGTTATACTGTTGTTCAAGACTGACACGCTCTTCAATTGGTGAAAGCCGTCCATCGTGCTTACTGCTTGGATTGAACTGCTCCTCGTACTCAGCCATCTTAACAATAAGCTCCGACAATTTTTCATCACTGATCTTTTGCTCCTGTTCAAATATTTGACGTTCTTCATCAAGCTTCGTACACCAATAGTCTTCACATTGCTCGTATTCGGCTTTAAGCATTTCTAGACTCTTTTCCAAATCACTCACTCTATTGGACAAGTTATTACGTTACTAATCATGTTAAAACTATCTCTTAAAATTACTTAATTTAAAAAATTAACTTTCACAAACCTTTCTTGCAATTGTTTTTTCTCAGCGGCATGTCTGGCTTCTTCTTCTTTTAAAGGATCTTTAACTTCTACGTTACATTTTTTGAATCCTAAATTATTTATAACTCCAACTTTATTAGATTTATCTGAATCTTTACGGGGTGGATAGTCTCTCAATCCTGATAATTTATTTTTCGTGACAGTCTTTATAGTTATGTTGTCAAGATTATCATCCAAATCGTGTATCGTATCGTCGCTGCTAGAAATTCTTTTACAGTTCTTAAATCTGTCATTCCTAGGCATGACTAGATCGCGACATGATGACGATTCACTTGCGCGGCTACTGATATTACAATCCGCTTCTGTAAAGTAAAAACGTGATTCATTTTAATAGATGCAAAAAAAATATTTTCTCGTAATTTTTTAAATACAGTAGCTAAAGCAGTTGCATACCTAATTCGTTAGCTAAATTTCGTAACTGCTTCTTTTTACTAGTCACCAATATTGTTTGACTCGATGATGTACTCGCTTGGTACAGCTCCAATTCGCTTATTAACGAGGAAACTTCAGTTCGTATAGCTGCGCATTCCGTGCAAAACTTTGCTCTAGTAAGAAAGTTTCGGAATTCCTGAGTAATTTCGGTCAGCTTATTAATACTATTGCCGTTACTACTTTGCTCGTCCAAAGTTGGCCGACTGCGTATTACATTGACAACTTTAATAGGCCTGGAATGTTCCGAATATTTATGATGATGTTTCTCCTCGTCCTCTGTATCGCTTACTTCGGTCGTAGGAATGCTTATCAAACCTATTTTCCAAAAATAGATAACACAGTTTAGTGTAATATATGTATTTCAACAATGTAACTCCATGATATAAAACGTTCTTGTTAATATTACCATCATTTTCATCCGATATAGTTGATCTTATCTCTACACTAGAAACAATGCTTTTAACATCATTATCCCTGTGTTTCAACACTTCTAATTCTGAGGTCAATTCATCATTATGGTCTCTCAAAACTTTCATCTCTGCCTGAAGTCGTTTTATGTGAGACATTAAGCCGGATACTTGCTCGTTTTCTTTTGTCTCGATGCTCTCCGTCTGAAACATTTGATCAATCACATTAGAAACTAATATCGACGATAAAAAGTTACATAAACTAACAAACACACAAAATTGCTGCAAATAAAATTGAGCAGACGGGCACGAGACATGTCGAAGATGTACGGCACGACGCGACTGAGAAGAACTTCCGGGAGCAATAGACGCACAGACGAAAACATCGAGAACCAGAAGTACAAGACTGTCTTTAATGACTCTTTTAGCATCGCGAATAGAACTGCACGAGGTTATTTTAGGTAACACACCCCTCTTGACAAAAGCCACACGACGTGTAATCAGTATTAAATTTCCCAGCTTTCATTTGCATTCTAAATTCTACAATGCTCGCACAAAATCGCAGTATACATTGTTAAAATATTTTTAAAAATTTATTGTTAGTTGTTCTATTATTTTTTTTACATATAATTTATTGCGAAGATAAGAGGATACCTTGAACATTTTTTCACCAATGATGGACATCCTGAGCGATTTGAAGAGAAGAAAACCAAGCCAACGAATGGTCTTGGATGGAATAATATTCATATTGCGGTGTCGCGTCGATTAATTTCGATTGACCAAGTAAGAAGCATACATTTCCAGTACTCAAAATCTATCGAGGCTATCGCGTAGGAGGCGAGAAAAAAACCTGACTGAACAACAAAACGCTACTTCGGCTCCTTCGATCGTACCAAGGACAATTATGCATAATCAGCATAGCGCGACAAAAACACGGCGTAGCATATTTTACAAATGTTTTATTCGACAAATTCATATCTTATTCTACGCTCATACTTTTTTAAATGTGTACTTAAGTATTACAACATGAGTTTTTTTAATCCGAATGAATCATTTCAAGTTGTTTAGTGCAAGTTAGTTGTATGGTCTCATACATATGTATCTTCGAAATGACTTATAACACATGATGAATGAAATGTATAAGTACCTTTTGGTAAATAAATTAACGTCAATATCAATTAATTTATTAAAGTAAAATATTATTAATTTGATTTCTTACCTGATCTTGTGCAGTAGCCAGTTCCTGAACCTGTTTAGTCAATTGACTATTCGAAATCTCGAGCTTGCCAATCTCTTCGCTTTGAGTTTGATTCTCCATCTCTAGAAGCTTTAATTCTTGCAACACACGTGACAATTCGGCTGTAATTCTCTGTTCTGTTTGCTGTGACACATGGAGTTGTTCTTCTAAGGATTTAATAGTCAGACTACTTTTGTCACGCTCTTGATGCAGCTGATCCGATATATCCTTAAGAGCTTCCTGGTGACGTGCTTCCATCTGACGTATCTGCTCTTGACGAGCTTTGTCCATTCGCGTTTGATGTTCATCGATTTCTTGCGCTAGAAGATTTGCTCGATCGTTCGCCTCACCGATATCTGCTCGAAGTTTGTCTCGCTCACAACATAAATGTTCCATCGATGTGCTGTTAAAAAAAAAGACATAGGTGAGAGATTCGATACGAATTTTCTTTGAAATTGTTAACTTATAAAGAGATAACGTGATGTTAAATAAGAAATATATTAATTTTTTAAATAGGAATCGTAAATTAAGCTTATTATATATAAGCAATTAAACACTTAAAACAATATTAAACCGAACTTTTAAAAGATTAAAGAGACAATTAAATAAATGTTTCCCTGACTTTACTAGACAATAAATATTGTTGATACAATACCGGAAACACTTTTACTTTTATTAACGTTTTTATTATTGCTAAAGCTAATAGTTATATAAATAGTTTTATTCAACTTACTGTAAATTTCTAACTTCTTCTTGATAAAGTGTCAGAGCACCTTTCAACAAGCGTACATATTCTCCTGCACCTCCGGCATGAGACACATCTCTGTGACTCTTTAGTTCAGATGATAAGGCATTTGATAAATCAATTAGATTAATTGTTGGTGCATTGAATCCTAACTCATGTAGTAGACTATTAGCTTCTGATATTCCAGCAACTTCCCATAATTCTATAATGGCACTTCTCAGCATATACCTGAATAATAGCAAAATATAGAATTAAAAGTTTTTTATCTTTAATAGTGTTAATTTAGATTTTGCCGTGTCAATGTTTACCCCGTTTGATAATATACAAAATCTTTACAGCAATCTGTCTTTGTGTGTTCTCTTTGAGGATGAGTAGACCAATTTATATGTGATTGTTCATGAAATTTACTACTAGCGCTCTGAACAAAATATAGAAACTCATCTCGGTTAATTAAACCATCACTATCTACGTCGAGTTTTTCAAAAATAAGCTCAATAGACTGTAAGGAATAAAAAATACATTGAATTTCTGTACAGTAGTTAAATTTACTGTGATTTAAAATGTTTAAAGCTTACTTGTTTAGGAAGCGTAGATCCACCATTACAAAATCCATTTATATCTTCTGTGGACAGTGAATTTTGATTACTCCATGTTTCTTGTAACCTTTGATGATCAAAATTTTTGCCTGAAACTGAATACAAAAATGAAACTGAACAATAAAATACAGTACACGAATAAATATTGGATTTGAATTGAAATTATAATAAAACAAAACAAGTTTTCATTGTGAACAGTAACTGAAACTACTGAGTTCTAAATGACATGCCAATATATAAGAATCTACAGATCACATTAAAAGGTAAACAATGAATTCTACACACAGCTCTGTAATTGTTGACAGTTCATGGTCTGTGACTGTGTCCTCTCTCCTGACTGATGATTGTATCTCATATACAATGTATTATTCTTACACAAAGCTTGCGAGTCACCATTGACTTCCTTTTCTAATCCTTCTTGAGATTTTCCCAGCAATGCAAGAAAACTGTCTCGAAATTCACCAAACGAGACAGATCTATCGGCAGTATCTATCTCCAGCAACTCTACGATTGCAAGTCTGTGATGTTCTTCCAGCTCCAACTTGCTACAAAGCGTTAACAAACCATCTTTATCTAATCCACTTTGTCCCTCTGTTAAGCAACTCTTAAAAACTTCGTAGAGCTGCTGCTCATGCGGATCACTAGGCTCCTCCTCCATCTCATGCCTCTCTTCTACTTCTGCTGGCTGTCAAAAGTACAACTTACTAAATACCTGAAAAAAATTAAAATAACGCTACATAATTAATTTGAAAATTGTAAGAATTATTTATAATAAATGTCTAAGGCTATTTTCAAGTTTAGAGCAATCAATATGTTTTACTAGAATGTACAGTTTCCATAAAATATTGAACTAATGACAGCATCAACTGATAAGAACTTAAGTAAAGGTTACAGAGGTCTAAATGCATTTACAAAACCAAAACATAAAATTGATCAAATCATCGAGCAGAAGTAAAAACACGTCATGTTACACTGACTAGCATCGCTGATAATAATAAAATAAATAGCTAATACAAGCACAAACGCTTTAAGCACACATAACAGTTCTTTCCTACTCCAGAATGACTAATGGATACACATTAACAATATACAGCCAAACTAACTGTAACATTGATTAGCTCGGATACAGAACTATTCCAATAGAAATGAGAGCAACAAGCAAATAACTAGAACAACTAGTACCTCGCGATTCCTGATTGAGTATGGCAACCAGATATGCAGAAACATTAATACCAGATAGCAATGTCTTTCATGCTCGCATTAGCCACAGCAACAGTGTTACCATTCCAAGGCTCCAAACAAATAATCGACGTACAATGACAACAAGCTCGCACAGGTATGCGTATACCTGGCAGTTCTCTCACCACATGACACGTATCAAGCAGCTCTTCGCAAAGCAGAGGTATCTCATACAAAAGCCATCCTAGAGCATACCCACTCCTTACCCAGTAAGTCCGAATAAAAATAATCTCTCTCTTTCTCTCTATCTGTTGAAATCCACAAAAGGGGACAGAATGTGTGCAAATCGGGCACAACGTCGGTTCTAACTGGCTCTCCAAAGTAGGCAAGAGCAACTGAAAGTTAATTGAAGGACGCGAGTCACACGCGAGGAGCCATCGGAACACGCACATGCACCTCTCTCTTTCTCTCTCTCTCTCTGTACGCGTAGTACAACCAAGCGAGTATCTATAGCTATGCCGAACCCCACACGAAAGAGGCGTAAGCAAAAAAAACAAACTCGCCCACGCAGAGAAAGAAAGGAACAGACGGACAAAACAAAAACAACAGTAGCAGTATGTGTGTGATATATACGTATATATTAAATCGTGCATTACCCTTGAGATTCGTCGAATCATACGTGAGCCCTTTTCGCAGACTACAGCTCTACTGGCGCCGATCGACTTGAGCTGATAAATCGTCTCTCTAAAGTAGAGTTGCTACAATGCGTACGAGTTTTCGCACGCATATATATACGCAAGCATACACGTACAGAAGAAGAGTAATACTTGTATATTTGGAGCAGCACTTTCGCGCGCGGATCAGCTGATTTGATTTCGCGGATTTCAGAGTTCTATATATATAAATGCGTGTAGTGTGTTCATACACGCGATAGGAATGATAGGATAGGACGGACTCTACCGCTTAATCGTACAAGAAGGCAGTTGCGGCTGTGGCTCGATGTTTTGCTCTACTGATGTCTAAGATATATATAGGTATACCCGATTACACACATATATATATATATACCTATATACGTTTAGACCGAGCTCCTGTACTGTAGTGCGGTGTGTCCGCATGGCGACAAGGATAGAGAGTAGAGACAGTTGTACGCATATACATAGATATATATCTGTATAACAACTAGCACACGAATAATACGTTTTAACGTGTAATGGTACGGAGCGGATGTCGTACAAGTTTACATATGTGTATGTGTATGTGCATGTGGGTGTGGGTGCGATCGTATTGCGAGTATATTACGTGAGCGTTCGCCGAGTAGGTAACACAGGATATATCGAGTTTTGTTTTGGAACTACTTTGTTTGTCTTTTTCTGTATCGCAACGAGACGATTGATTTACCGTCGGTTTTCTTTCGACAAAAGAAATTGTTTGCAATTACCGAGAGACGGCGCGAAATTCAAACAAATGATTTTTCGAATTTGACATGTAACATACGTAGCGGAGAAGAATTCAAGATTCGCTTATAATTCCGTGAAATGTAATAATGTTACGCTCTAATTGAAATTGCATTCACTCAATCGGTGTGCATTTGCCACGCGAAAGCTTCGATTTAAATTTAATCGATGGATAAACGTAATTTCCGAATAATTCCGGACGAGTGTAACGGCTTTCAAAATTCGTCAAATTACTCTCAGCTAGGAATTTACGCATGTGTGAGCATCGTATATATGCATATATGCATGCGCGCACTGTATAAACCGTACAAATGACTAATCCAAAAGTATCTTTATGTATATCTATATGTAAGACCTCCTACAACACAACGTGTAACCGCAATAGCGAGTGCATGCAGTTTGCACACATGTCAGTTCGTTGATGCGCAACGGGCACCTACTGTCATATATATATACGTATATATATGCCATACAACATACACGTACGCAATACGACGAATTAGCATTGCAGGTTTTTTTAACGCTTAAGCTGACAATTCGCATTCAAAATCACGCTCCCATCAACATCGATAGGGTTTACCACCAGCAACGTGAGGAAAAGCTCATTGAAGGGATTTCAAAAGCAACAATGTGTATACACACGTGTGTACTTCCGAACTACGACTTCGAAGAAGATTTATGATTCGTGTACAAATTTCGTCAACGGAGAACGTTTACTCCTGCGTTTTACACGAAACTAAACGAATAATTCGATGCTTTTTAAAGAGTTTTTTACACGCATTGCACCGATGAATTATTGATTTTATATATACGTATACGAAACTACATATATGTAGTTTCTCTAGTCGTATACGTATAAAAGGTTTATTTATCATTGAGCATTCATATTGGAATTGCGTAATTGATATAATTTCTTACGGATCGAAGATAAATTGAATTGTTAAGCATTTTTTATCGTCAAACTGCACAGCGAAAATTGCGTTCAATGAATTTCACGCTACGTAATATTTACTGCTCAAACAAAAGAATTTGCGTGAAACTTTATCGAAAGAGAGAAAGGGCGAAAAATACACAAACTCCTAATTAGTCTGTACACTTTCTCGGAAAGTCTATCTATGGACAGCTCATTATTACCAAACACGCGCACGTTGTTACGTGCACCACGTGGAAAACCGCGCGTTGCACATTTTTTATACCTCTGTACATGTATACAAACTATGCATGCACACGCGCGAGATATTATTGTAATATGTATGTATACAACAAGCATTAAATGCGTCTGACGGATCTGGTATTGCAAAAACACCTCGGTTTTGTGGACAGTCCATTTGGACTGTAACATCTTTCCCCCAAGTACCGTAATTAAGGGGGTGGTTTTATCGAGAAAAAGAAGCTTATCGATGCGTCAATGTTACATTGTATTGTATATTGTGAAATAGTATTTGAGATTGTTATTCGTGAGATATTAGACGAGCTGCGATGGTCAAATAGAAAAGATATTCGTATAAACGTATATATGGGATACGAAATAATGGAATGCGTTTAATTCGTGAATATATAAATTCACTCTCGTTATTTGTCTGTCATATACATATATATACGGTTTTAAATCAAAATTTTAACGTTATTTTTAAAGCGATTGGATTCGACTGAATAACCAAATTACACTGTGTATTAACTGTATTTATTTGCGTAACTTTCTGCACTCGCTCTTATTCAACGTTTGCGCATTTAATCGCACAATGATAAATTTATTTATAAGACTATAAACACTAATTTCTTCAAATCTCGCGAATAAATCGTTGTATAATACTATACGAACGACATTGCCGTGTGCAACATTACTTATACGACGGTTGTATGTTCGACCACCTGAGATTATGTGCGATTGTATGGTGATTAGAGGTGATCGCGCGGACGTTTAAGAAGAGACATATAAAGTTCTGTATGGTGGTACAATCATATATATGTATTTTAGTACCGGTGCAATTCTTATTGACTATAACTATGATAGCTCGATGTGCATTTACAAAGCTCATTATTTTTTTTTACGAGACCATCGCTATATCTACCCTGATGTGTTGTTACTATATGCATCATAACATCTAACTGTAAATAATTGATTAATTTCCGAGAATAATTTTCATGCATTAAATATCACCATAGATTTGACATTCGTTTTCTTGGATATAAAACTACGAAGGTTTATTTTCTGCTGAATACAACTTTGCAAACGCAAACGTTTGGTAAAACGACATTAAATAGTTGTAGTATAGCTAAACAGTGTTTCTCGAATACTGATACTATAAATGCAAATTTAATGTTGCAACAAGATTCTGAAACATTGAATAAAGTTAATTGAAACACGTTTTCTTTCTAAAAACGTTCTTTTAAAATATATGATAATTTTTGAAAATTACAGAATATCTATCCTAATGCTCCCTCCCCACGATCCATAGATAAGTCATGCAGTATATAACGTACTTCACTTATTACAATTTAAATATTATAAACTATAAAAAAAAACAATCCTCAACTCAAACGCTTGTACATACGAATATATATGTGTATAAAGCCGACGCGTCTCGCGCGCGCCGGTAAACCCGCTCTCTCTCTCTCTCTCTCTCTCTCTCTCTCTCTCTCTCTCTCTCGGCTCGCAACGTCTATATAGCTTTTGCACGTATATAAAAGGGTCGATTATAATGAGCCAAGCGCGCATAGTGTGCAGACGCATGGAGCACGCGACAGCGGCAGACGAACGGCCGACTCTTATCAATTTAACGTCGTCTTAAATATTCACATTATACATAGAGGGAGCAGGTATTACGGATCAGCGGTGTTTGTGCCTCAAGTGTCAATATACATTTTAGTTCGGTTGAAAAAGACAACAGAAAATGTGCGCGGAAACTCGGAAAATCACCGGTACAGTTGCTCTGCTGTTGCTGATTTTAGACTGTGCAAATTCGGCACCGACGCCCGCTAATAACAGAAGTTTCAACGAGAACGAGGAATGGGCTGTTTTTAAAGTAAGAGCTTGTGCGCTGTTTTGCTTTAGAATTGGAAATTTGGTAGCTGATCGTGACCTATATATTATATTCAATTAATGCGAGGAGTTTTTAATAATCCCTTTTTTTTCGGTGTAAAAATCGAGTTTTGACACGAAAGATTTTTGTGCAGTTGGATAAAAGGACAACCCAATCGTTTTAGCCGATGAACGTACTATTAACGCAACGGCGAAGTTGTATGTAATTAATGAGTAAATAACAGATTAGACGAGTGTCTAATTTTGTCGAGCCGCGTAGTTTTCGAGCTCTTCGGATTTCCGGAATCGTTAAGTAAGATGACGAGATGAATTTATATTCTTCGAGTTTAAATATATAGCTGATATGGGATTATGTACATGAATATGATCTACTTTTACCGTGACGGGTTGATTCCATCAAGCCTGTTTGATGCGCCGCCGGTACTTGACCCTCTTCGAAATGAAAATATATTGACATTGTATTTTTTCATTCTGCGATATTATTTCAAAATTCATTGCCACAGGATCGTCCGATTATTTGTTTAAACTTGTAAATGAATATATAGTTTCTACGTATTTATCACAAGAATTGCAATGATATTTTTGTAATTATGGATGCACAAGTCTCTTGCTACATTGTCACGAATTAAAAGACGCACAAAGTTATACCATACTCAATGTCGTATTAAAATTATACCGCAGACTAGAGCAGATAACTTTGTAATTTGCTACGTTTAATCTCTGATGCAAAATAATCATTTTTAATAAAAATATAAACTTCATTATAGAAGATACATGCGTGTAGTTTACAAATATCATTACGCAAATCTATCAATCAATATCGTCAAGCGAAAGAGGATGATAAAACGCGAATATTCAACATTAATTAGCTAATTTCCTTCCACTCATCTAAAATGACAAGAAAATGTTGTAATAAATAAAAATTTAAACGAAGTAATCATTAATTATATAATTTTCTACTATTCATAGCAACGATTTAAAAAGCATTACGATGGCGATGTAGAAGAGAGTTTTCGACGATTAGTTTTTCGCGAAAATCAACGGAAAATCAGCGATCACAATAGTAATTATAATTCAGGACTCTTCACCTATAAGGTCAAGATGAATCAATTCGGCGATATGGTGAGATCATTTTGAAAGTCACTAAAATTAATTGCATCACTTGCTTGGCAGAGAAAATATTCATCAAAGTCTAATAACGAATGAATAATCGTCACTGCACTTGTTTCGAAAAACAACAACTGTACAATGGTTAATTCGAAATAACAATAAATAATTGCAGTTATTCGAGGAGTACAAAAACTATATGCACGCAGCTAACAGCACTATCACACGACTGAAACGTATACCTCGAGGAGAAGAATTCGTCAAGCCGAACAGGATCGTCGATCCTCCGGATAATGTAGATTGGAGAAAACAGGGAGCAGTTACTTCTGTTCGAGATCAGGGCCTCACCTGCGGCTCTTGTTGGGCCTTTTCAGCGGTAATTATACAGCCACTTTGCATTGAAAATTGTTTCGTTCGTTATTTTGCTTAAGCGTCGAAAGCTTTGTGTGACCTACTGTTGTACCTTGTTGTCGCTATATGTGTACAAGAGAATGAATCGTTACAAATTGAGAACGACTGATTATTGTAAATTGTCTGTGCCGGAAGTGTCGAAAAATTTCCGCGTCTAATATGTGCTTAAGTATATAATGAAACTATTATTTAAAAGTTCGGTATAAGTATATCTAGTAGAAAATATTATAATAGTTATTTGAATCGTTATTTTACAACGAACTAACATTTGTCGTTTGATAGGCCACTAATTTTCTTGCTTTAAGTATCAGTGATTTTTTGCCTCATTGGACGGTTATCTGTTTTTCAAATCAGTAATTTATGTCAACTTTATACTGCATAATTAACTATATATTTCTATCAATATTATCAACAAAATCAGTTTTTCTTGTTAAGCTATGTACAGTTCATGACTTTTTAAAATATTAATAAAAATTATTGAGATTTATACAATTACCAAAACGGTATAATTCTATTTTAATGTTATATATTTTATTAAATGGTAATTTGATTAACTTGAAAGCATATTTATAACCAATTAAATTTCGAAATTCAATATTTGACACATAAAAAGAAAAGTAGACTAATTGTCTATTAAGGGGACAAGAAATCTTTGCAATGCAATTTACTAAAATCAAAATTTTCAATATTTATAAAAATCTAATTATAATTTACACTTATTCTAATAATAGAAAATAGTTTCACCTTCAATTTGAAAGGTCTTTCTCTTCTGTAAGTCCCTTCAATATAGTTACAACAGAAAGTTAAAAAGTTAATCAATGGATAGATTGATCTCAAAATTTTCAACAGTTTTTCTTCTTAGGTCTATAGTTGTTAAATCTTAGTTAAATAATATAATTATAAGTAGAATAATTTTTTTCAAAAATCCTTTTTTACTCGGAAGTCACCGAGGAACTGGGAAAATAGGGCCTGATTGGTGTCCGTTTTGTGCATTTACTCTTATATAGAACCTTGAAAGTATTTTATTTAAAAAATGTTCTTAATCAACAAAAACAAAGTATGTAAAGCTCGTCTAAACAGCTCACAAACTAACTACGGAATTAAAAAATTCTAAAACACATTGTCCTATAGACAGGTGCTCTGGAAGCTCAATACTTCAAAAAAACCGGAGTCCTCACGGCTTTGAGTGCTCAGAATCTAATAGACTGTACGATGGATTACGGAAACTTAGGCTGCGGTGGTGGTAGCGCAGCTCTATCCTTTCAATTCGTTGTCGATCACAAGGGTCTCCAACCCGAGACCAACTATTCGTACGAAGGCCGAACAAAGGAATGTCCATACAACGTTACCGACGATGACGACGACGAGTTCAAACCGAGCTTCGTCTATGTGAACAGCGGAGACGAGGCGACGCTCAAAGTGGCCGTTGCAACGGTTGGCCCCTTATCCGCAGCTATCGATGGCTCGCATGACACTTTCAGGTTTTATTCCGAAGGCAAATAAAGATCTTGTATTTTTTATTTTATTAAATTTCACGTACAATTACCTCGCACTTTGTTACGTACTGTATAGTTTGGATTCTATATCTCATAAAACACGTGATCCTTTTGTAAATACAATTGTAAAATGATATACTTCTTTTTGAATAGCAGACGTTAATTTACGCGAGAAAATTTATATAAACCATTTGTACTATTGCGAATGACCTACAATGAACCTCGCGCGAATAGTTGCAAAATATTTGCAGAAAAATAAAGTGCACATTGTATTTTTTTTTCGTTGTACTTATCGTCGTGGAAACATTGCTTGTACTAAAAAATCTGAGCAAAAAAATACTACGTACTTGATACAAGCGCAGCATAATTAACAAAAACTATCATCTCGGATTATTTTTTATACGAATTCCAAAGTACATTTCTGTCAATATAGCCAACTACATTACTTATCAACGTGTCCATTGTCATTCTATACCTAAATTAATAACGATTTTTATTTCTCAGGTATCTATTACCAATCTGAATGCAACGAAGATGACCTGGACCACGCAGTTCTCATAGTCGGCTACGGTACAGACAATCGTACGGGTCAAGACTACTGGCTTGTGAAGAACAGTTGGGGTGAGACTTGGGGTGAAGAGGGTTACTTCAAAGTCGCTCGAAATCGGTGCAACCATTGCGGCATCGCTGCCACTGCGATCTATCCTGTTATCTGAGTTCCGCCATTCGAATCCAATATATATATATATATCACGATGTTCTCTCATGATATGTAACTTGTCGATACTGACACTGCGATAGTGATGTTGTGAATTGTTACGTATAAGGAAGAGTCGAAAGCCTGCTAGGCAGTTTTGCTGCCGATAGATCGATTAAGTGTCAATTGTATGTATATATGTGATCGTTGAGAAAACGCGAAAGTGGAGAGATAATATCAGAGCTTTTCAATGTTAATCGAAATACAGAAGTTAGAAGTCGTTGTTTTAAATTCGTTTGTAATAAGTGGATTTATAATTTAGAATTATAAAGTTGAGGGGTAACACTTTTTTTTTTGCACGTGCATTGCGAACAACTGTTGTGTATAGTATTAATTGCGATTAATAGATATAAATTTTATAAATTATTATATCTCTGTTTATATATTATCTATATTTATATTATTGCAGATGAATACACAATGTGAGCTTTATAAGAGTTATGTCGGTAATGCGTTTTCTAATTTATCTCTTAGTATTATGTCCAAACAATATTATCAATGTTTGTCCTAAAAGAGTTTTAAATACATAAATAATGTATTATTTAGTTTAGGAAATTTCAAAATGTCGATAAGTTAGGAATGCGATCGGTATTTCAGATTCCATACGAATATCTATACCATGGCCAATAAGTACGGCATGAAATACTGTAATTATTGTTGTATTTAAGAATTTATAATCAACGTTATTACTAATAGTTTTAATGAAGTGTTAGGGTTTAAACAGATGTTTAATTATAAGTTAATTGTGGTAAATTAATTCGTAAAAAATATACTAATACAAATATACAATTATATACTAATTTATCAAATGTCAAGTTAATAAACTTACACTTAAAAATATCCTGTAAATATATTTTTCAGTTACATATATTATAATTGTGAACTAATCGAGTATAAGCTTAATATTGTGTGATCTGTGTACGCTGTACAAATAAGTAAATATTGCAGATTTTAAATTATAGGTTTTTATTATTTTGTTATAATAAATAAAATAATGCATTTACACTTAATAAAATTTTATGTAACGAACTCAAGACATTGAGCTTTGAATCTTAAAAATCTGTACTAATACTGTATCCTATGCTGAAGCCAAAATTTAGAAAAATTCATTTCTCTGCACAGGATGATAACACGAACTTCTGGTAGATCTTGCTAAATATTATTTTAATATACTTTTTAGAAAAAAAGTTTAGATTTGTTATAATTTAACATTTTTTGTTACTGACATTCAATGTTCAGGGAGGGATTAAATTAAAACCCTCCTTAGTGGATATAAGTTGAAGCTTTACACTTCTATGCAAATAATAAAACTTCGACGTAATAATATATATATATATATATATATAGATCAATTATGGATTTGTATCATATATAATGCTAAAGAGTCTAACCAGCCCAGCAGCAAAAACCATCTTCATTGAAAATATTTATGTAAATGATATTTTGATGTATTATTTACAATAATCCATGAGTCATTTTATATAAAAGCGTCTACTCTGCAAACGTATTTAAAATTTTTATCCGATTCAGTCACCGTGCCCATATTAATATTCCTCATTATCGTTGAAACTTTCAATATTGACTTGTGAGAAAATGCGATCTGATATATTCCGCTTAAAACGAGTAGCAAAAATTATCACAATAAGTTTTCTACAATACGACTCTTAATAGCTAAGAGGGACTTTTTATTTTCAATAACTTTTCGTTTATGTATATATTCCAGAAATTATTGCGTTATTAAATCTATTAAATATGCGTACAAATATTTATTTATTTACATAGTATTCAAAATTTATTGTAAAATTTTACACGAACGATACAAATATGTATAGTCGACTATACAATCATTAAAAAAAATACGTATATTAACGAATTTTTTAAGACAAGGTTAGATTTATACAGACGAGTGTCAATGGCCACTGCAAGAATAAGCACATAACTGTACTCTACTTTCGTCTTTATAATGATACTTCGCCTATACAATAACCTAACTGTAATATTACATACTTATACGTATACGTACACAATTGAAAATGTCGTAAATTTTTTAACGCGCACTATCACTATTATTCTTCATGACTCTATATTCTCTAATGACAACTAATCTAAATCAATTCATCCCACTATCAACATTTTGTTCACGTGCATAAAATAAATTTTCATTCGTTATTTACCGCGTAATAATTGAAAAAAAAAAAAATTTTCTCAAATACGAAACCCGTAAAATATCTCATCGCTACATCCGCAATTGAACGAGGTTACTCTATCTCTCGTCCAGTCACATGCATTCAAACGATTTAGTATCCGATTCCATGGCGAATGTAAAAAACAGTGATCATATGACTTGCTTTGCGGCATTGAGTCATCTGCTTGTATATATATGTATGTATATCGCAGAAGAAGCATGTGATGTCGACGATGTGCTCGTATACGTAGAGATATATGCTCGAGAATAGGAAGAGCGTAGCAAAACATTGTACACTACAATTTACGTAAAACTGCGTACAAATGGTATCTCAAGCTTCGACGATGGAACACGCAATTACCGTTTATTGGGGGAGATTGACGTTGACGCTCTCGATTTATGAAGCATGAACATTTTCAATTTGATAACTAGGAAATACTTGTGTAATCAACAATTTCTTCATGAGATTTAAATTCTGCCGAAGAAAGTGTTTTCGATGCGAGATTTTTATTGTGCATTTTGTTAGACTTTATGTATTATTCACGCAAGTATAACTCCTTTTAAAAAATCGCTTTTTAACTATCTTTTAGCAATTCGATATTTCACTTTGTTGTATAATGTACACGGGATGGACATACATAGAAAAAATGAATAGTTAATATATTTCCTAGTCAATGTCGAACTCTTTTTAACGTTGAAAAACGGTATTCAGCGAGCCGATCGTATTACGATTAATAAGAGGAGTATTCCTAATAAAGACCTTAATTTTAAAAAGAATATTAGCAATCGTATAAATAGTTAAAAGGAATAAAGGAGATTTTTAAAATTTTTTCAGAATTGGAGGTCGATAATTAG
The DNA here is from genome assembly GCA_018906985.1 of Apocrypta bakeri. Classification (NCBI taxonomy): domain Eukaryota; kingdom Metazoa; phylum Arthropoda; class Insecta; order Hymenoptera; family Pteromalidae; genus Apocrypta; species Apocrypta bakeri. The sequence goes on from JACCIA010000003.1 coordinate 5,976,107, forward strand.
TCGGCATGGCTTGAAATCAGTATATGATTGCCCTGATATATTACTTATTTGGATGACTGAAAACAATTTAAACATTCACTGTCAGTGAATTGTATAATAACTATGAGTATGATTATATCACCAGAATGGATAATATATTCTCCAATATGTTATTCGATTAAATTTTCTTATAACAAATAAAAATTAATAGCACGAGCTATGAATTTACAAGCACGACAAGAAGAAGGCACGTTTAATAATATTTATACGAGTGCAAAATGTATAATAAAAACAAATGTCGACTGATAGATCATTGCCACTGATCACGAAGCGGGCGACCGGATGTCGCGCATTTTTTACAGCAGCTGACATTCGAGAAGCCAACTCCGATTCAATGAATTGTTTGTGTTTGGAAATACTTATATTTCGAATCTCGGATGCATAGCGCGACGTTGCCACAACGTTTCTCTTCTGATATTCACGCTCTTTTTCCATAAAGCGATAATGATTAAGCAAGAAAATTTGAGCCTCTACTCGTGCAAGGTTGCGTTGGAGCAGATAAACTTTCGAATATATAATTGATGAGTATAACTCAATATAACCATGACTATTTCTTGATCCACAAATAAAGCTCATAAATTCAACGCAATAACAATTAATCTAATATAATCTTTAAGCAATGGACTTCAATAAGCTATTAATAAACAATGACTTTCTTTTGATCCATAAATAAACATCGTTCACTCCGTTTACATATACACCCGCGATAAAATTCTAAATTAATTTAACCACCCGTTCAAGAATTGTAGTAACTTGACAAACACTCTAAGAGACTGCAAATACAAACAAAGCCTCGCTAGATTGCCTTATCAAACGCGAAAGTATCCCTTAGTATACGGTTGTACGCATCGGCTCAACAACAAAGCGACGACTCTTTCTAATGTAAGCGCGTGCATTAAAATAATGTCGGTGCTCCCTTTCCTTTTCCAATAAAACTCGAGCACGCGTATTTCGAGACGTTTCCTCTATTTCATACGTGTATGTGCGAGACACGAAAGATGGGTTACTTTAAATCTGCCGACTACTTCGTCTGCAGTCGAGGCAGTGAAAGAAGACGAATGCGATGTGTGACAATCCATAAAGTGACTAAGCGAATGGTACACATACGAGCGAGAAATAAAAAGAAAGAGACGTCAGAAGTTACAGCAAACCGATCGCGACGCGACATGTGTTAATGCTACCTGTGCGTTTTTCTTGCGAAGAAAAACTGATAACAAAGTGTACAGTGTATCTCACCTACGCTAACGTCATTTTTAAATTTCACTGCGTATGGCCAAAGTTTACATACACTGTCGTTCCCATTTGGGAAATCCGAACGATGTATACCTATTTGTCAGCATTTCGTTTATCATCCGAATGAGATTCTTGCTCGGGAACGCGAAAGAGAAAATTAGGTTATTCGTCGGCATTTTATACACAACCGAGCAAGTTTTTTTACGAGAATTACTTTACCCGTGACTCCGTTGTTTAGAATATTACGAAAGTAAACACACATGTATGACAAATCAGCGAGATAATAGCCAGAATAATCTTTAAGTGAGTGATTAATGGATTATCGCGATCGAAACTCGTTGTAATGTCACGTTTTTCGAAAGTTTGATATGCATCATAATCGAACGAAATTATATACTAACAATTACAGTATACTCGGATTAAAAAAAAACATTCATATATGTATGAAGAAATAGTACTATTACGTATTGTAAGCGAATCGATTATAAAACAATGCGGACGGAAACAAATCTACAGATCTTGGTGTAATACAAGATATAACGTGTATTTTAACGTAACGATTACAAATCAGTGCATTTACTTTACGCGTGTCTTTAAAGGAGCGGGACAAATGGTCTATCTTTCTTTCGTTTTGTAAAAAAAGAACAGCCGATACGAGGGCCGGTGTAAACGTATATATAAGAACTCGAAATTAACAAAATACGACTTACCGAAAGCTGTCGGTCTATTTACATGTCCGATCTCGCACACTTGTTGACGCGAAACGTTTTGTTTACATTGGAGTCAATCGAGGAACAGTCAACGTCCTCTCGCAATCACCCAATAGCGTACTCCTAACCCTTTTACCGAACGGGAAATTCGTTGACTATTCGATCCTTTTGACACGATACAGTCGATGTATTTCGTACCAACTGATGTTCACTCGATGCATTCGAATTTTCGCGGACAACGACTTCTCGCGGTGTATAAAAAAAAACTCGTTTCTACGACGAAAATCAATGTTTACAATGTCGCGGCTGCTACAACGAGCTTGTTAAGCTCAAAGATCTCTCGCACACTTATCGTCAATGAGATTGAATTTTTGGTTTATATAAAATGCGCATTACACAAAGCTACAACCGTGACGCGAAAAAATCTCGACGGAAAAAAACCCTCGTCGTTTGAAACCCCGAGAAGAGGCGTGTGATGCAGGAAGCGTAGCTTCAACGCGCGTCTTCGAAAAGCTCCCCCGACTCGAGAAATTCGCCGAGCAAAAGACAATCTTGATCCAAAGGATATGCGCACATCTCTGTGCTCCGAAACCGATGAATCCGTACGGTATAAAATATACAGTCGCCCAAAAGGACGATCAGTCAGGTTCTTTTTTTTCTTGCAGAAAGACGAACCACTATTGGCAACACTGTCGACGCTGCACTCTCGGTATATGTTATATTATAATTCATATATATATATACATATGATATATGCGCGTATATAGTTTCTCAGCTCAGCTGCTCGCTGTATTGGTCACGTGGTCGAACTCTCGCGGTGCTAGGTGGAAGTAAACACATAAAGCGCTCGTACGAGCCTCGTCTGTAGCAGTCTTTGCACGCGATTCTCAGCGGTCGGTTCAACGTAATTCTCCAACTCGAAAGTTTACACTCGTAAGAGGCAGGTAAGTGCTCTTTATTTATTCGTTATTGTTGCAGTTAGCTATTAGTAATCCGATAACAACGTCGACGCGCCAGTGATTCGTTCTGATTTGAGACTCTTTGTACGCATAGCAAATGAAATTCATCACTGCGATGGTTAGATGAGTCGTAGATATATCTACGTCGCAGTTACTTATTCCCAACGCTCGACATCCTTTGTTTCTCGTATAGAAGCTCAAACTTAGGCTTCGACTTCTTTTCTAATGTAAATCTTCGAGATTGTCGTCAATCGCGGAAGTTGAATCTCGCGACAAAAGCCAGTCCGTCTGACGCAACCGTCACTGTAGTTTTCGCACTCGCAATTTGCTTGTTTTTCCGCCAATCGGCAGAGCAATTAAACGAAGCATCGTCATTGATCTGTTAAGTGTACTATGATTTTTGTATTCTCGTATCTTCTCAGATTTTCAAACTTCGCTGCGCGATTTTGAGACAGTCCGTGACCTGCTTTGTTTGGATAGATACGTCTCGTTCATATATATATATATTGTATGTGAACGTATAAATACAGTAGGTATAGTAGTAGGTATATTACACATTGTGAAAGCCAATGTCACGTCACGACACGCGCGCTGTGAGTCTGCACGGGAGATTATATAGAGAAGAAGCTCTTTGAAGCCTTGAACACAAAGAGCATATTCTACGCCGCTTTTCTGAGACGCACTTTGTGCATAAAATAGAGATTGTTTTACTCGAAGAGAGCGTTAGACTAGTTTTTTTTTTCTTCGACGTTACGAAACTAATCTCAATGGACTTTGCATACGCGCGCGAGGTTTCTGTTGTTGTTGCAGAAGCTGATATCTGGGTTAAAGAACGAGATTGTAATACGGTTGTGTTTGTTTCGGTTTTTTGATAATTATTGACGATTTAAGATTTGAAACTGATTTATTATGGCTAGTTACGCGCCTTGTCGTTTTTATGGTTAATATAAAATTTAATGACTGATGAGTCACTTTTTTTTATCAATCTTGAACTGATAGGATATTATGTCTTACGTGACTGTATAATTTCAAGAATAGCGCGTAAAAGATGTGTACATGTGTATGATTAATGTGTAATTCTAAAAAATTGATTGACTGTAACTATTCGTGTTTCATGTTCTTCCTTGTACAAACTGATGCACTAAACAATGGAAGAATATTGTTGTTCTCTTTTATGATGAGTTTTAAAATCTAATGAACAAGGAAAATTTTATTTTGGATACTTATTTAGCTGAGTAAAAGACAATTCAAAAATTTCTAATTGAAAAATTGTTAAAATTACTTGTAAATAACAATTGTTAACAATGCGTTACTCATTCTTAGATATTTATGACTAACACTTGTATTGAAATACACAGGTGCATACAGGAAATGAAAAACTTTTTCAAAATTTACTTCTTTCTTTATTTATAACTTGCATTTAGTTAATAATAATAATGACAATATTTATTTTTTTTGTTCGCAGAGATACTAATTAACCATGAAGACATTGGTTATATTCTTTATAGTAGCAATTGCTGCTACCCAGGCTATTTCTTTCTTGGATCTTGTTTTGGAAGAATGGAAGACCTTCAAGGTAAAATTAAAAAACGATTTTTTAACTTTTAGATAAAAGTATCTGTTATATTCATGTACACGATGAGCAACTTAAGTTCTCAAATTTTTTCCTTAAAACAATTTTACACTGATATAATTGGCATATTATCTAAGTAAGAATACTAAGCAATAGATTTATCATAAATAACGAGCTATGTACTTTTTTTATTTCCAATTCATTCTGGATAGAAATGCAAATCATACCTATGGAATAAAACACTGAAAATTATATGTAAATTACAAATAAAAACTTATTTTTCTAGGTTCAACATAAGAAGGGATACAATAGTGATATTGAAGAAAAGTTCAGAATGAAGATTTTCATGGAAAACAAACACAAAATTGCTAAGCATAATGCCAAATACGAAATGGGCTTAGTTCCTTACAAACTACGCATCAACAAGTATGCTGATATGGTAAGAGATAACAATACTGTTCTTAATACATTATTTTACTATAAAATATAATTATTAATATTGTGTACTATTGATTAGAAAAATATCTGTCCTTATCTATAGGATAAGGACAGTTTCGAAATATTGACACAATGATACAATAATTTAATTTAATCAAGCTTTTTTTCTATTATCATATAATAGTTTATTAATAATATTGTTTATGATTTCAGCTTCATCATGAATTCGTTAACACTCTTAACGGATTTAACAAAACTAAACCAGGCCTACTTCAGAGTTACCAGAAACCAGTTGGAGCTAAATTTGTAGCACCAGCTCATGTTGAGCTACCAAAATCTGTTGACTGGAGGGAAGAAGGTGCTGTTACTCCTGTTAAGGACCAAGGTCACTGTGGGTCTTGCTGGTCTTTCTCAACGGTATGTAAACCGTTTTACATTCAATTTCATAAGAATTAAAAATTTTCATGGAATATATTAAAGATTTAATGCACTCTGATTAAATTATTCATTTTTCATGTGTTAAAGTTCGTGATATGTATCTTCCTAGTTTGTCTCATCATATAAAATATTGTCCTAATAATTTAAAATAATCTTTTTCTATAATGTAAAATGTTTATTGAAAGGTTTACTTTCATGCTATGAATATGATAATTAAAATGTTGTGTATTTATATAAACAATCTATTAGATCGTTAAAAAAAATACATTATTTCATTTAAACAGTTACTTTTAATGCTATTATTGCAGACTGGGGCCCTGGAAGGTCAGCACTTCAGACAAACTGGCAAGTTAGTTTCTCTCAGCGAGCAGAACTTGATTGACTGTTCCGGCAAGTATGGCAATAATGGTTGCAATGGTGGCCTTATGGATAATGCTTTCAAGTATATCAAAGACAATAAAGGTCTTGATACCGAAGCTACTTATCCATACGAAGCTGAGGACGACGTTTGCCGTTACAATGCTCGCAACAGTGGTGCCGAGGATGTTGGTTTTGTTGACATTCCTGAAGGTGCAGAAAAGCAGCTGAAGGCTGCTGTTGCCACTATTGGTCCAGTTTCTGTTGCTATCGATGCTTCGCACCAGACCTTCCAATTCTACTCGGAAGGTATGTTTCTTCTTGTTGTATCAGACAATTTCGAATAATTTATAAACGGGAAGATTGAATCTGCAAATTATAACAAACCCCTAATTTTCCATTTCAGGTGTATACTTTGAACCTGAATGTTCTTCTACTGAACTTGATCACGGAGTCCTTGTTGTTGGTTACGGTACAAGTGATGACGGAAAGGACTACTGGCTTGTTAAGAACAGCTGGGGTGCAACCTGGGGAGACAAAGGATACATCAAGATGGCTCGTAACAAGGAGAACCACTGTGGCATTGCGTCCTCTGCCAGTTATCCCCTTGTTTAGAAAATTTCTGCAACTATAGACTATTAAACAAGCCTAACCGAAGTACTACTAACTTCGTAAGTTTGTGTTGTAAAAATTATGAGAATTCCAAAGTTATTGGAACAACGTGTGATTCCTTTTTACTCTCTACGGGACAAGTTCATAATGTTTGCGATAGGATATGAGTTTTGTTTTTAAGAATGTTAAATAAGCATTTAATTGTAATTTTTTATATGAATTGTGTACGATTTAGATGATATTATACGAAACAATGAATGTTACTCATTTGCATCGTCTTATACATAGACATTGAGCATGTCTTATCATTTTTGGTTTTCGTTCATTATATTTAGTGATTTTAAAAAAAACACTCAACGTATTACTTGGTATCGAAAAAGATTTTCACAGTGTGAAATAAAAAAATTATAAATTTCTTAACTTTGACTATTTTTCCTACAATACCCATCCAACAAAAAGAAAGGGAAAATGTATTTGTTTCAAAAATATATTAGAAAATATATTCTGTAACGTCAATAAAATATAATATTAAAATAACTTATTGACGTAAATTAAATTGTATGATAAAGTATACTTATTTGAACTATGAAAATCGTATCAAAATTCACTTCAATGTTTATAATCAATGAAAAGTCAAACAATTTTTTTTCAATAATATAGAGTCTTGTCTATTTTGAGCTCTTTAAAAAAATGATGCATTTGGCATTCGGCCCGAATGAAAAAAAAATTAACGTCCAGTCTAATATGTACAGATTCTTGAGCAAAATCACCTTTTGGAAATTGTATAAACGAACCAAGATGTTCATCGAATGATTTTGATCACGCAGTTCTGGTGGTTGGTTACGGTACCGACAACAAGAGCGGTGAGCAGTACTGGCTAGTTAAAAATATGTTGGCTACAAGTTGGGGTGAAAATGGATACATTCGCATGGCACGTCAAACGTAATGGTCACAACAACTGCAGAATAGCTACGTTTGCGAGTTATCCTCTCATCAATAAACAATAAACAAACAATTTTTAATTTGGCCATTTTTTAGTTGTTATCGCTTATTTGCGTACTATTGTATACTTAATATTTTTCCTTTGGAAATAATTTTTAATGATTTATGTTTTAACGATACAAATAGAGTGCATTTTATACATTTGTATATTTTTAATAAATAAACAAACGAAAATATGTTTCCAGTTTACTTCTTCACACTATAGTGTTTTAGGTATCAGTGTTGATTTCCAGCATTCGAATGTTCGCGCGGTTCGCGCTCTCGATTCTTGGTCGCGCATGCGCATTGACTCACCGTACATTATCAAACTAAAAAACCCTAAAATATAACTGTATCCTGTATCGCTAGTACTACTCGTCTATATACAATGGCGACGGGCAGTTTTGATATGTTACTAGAGTACGTGCAGCCATAGTGTGAAAAAAAAGATCGATTTGACGTTTTGTCTGTGTGTTTCTCTCTCGTTTACTTCGACCCGCCAAAAAGTCTGATGCATCTGCCGACGATTATAACGTGTCGATAGCACGTGAAAATCTTCTTTTAATGAAATTTCCAACGTATCGATAAAAAAACGCCTCCAAAATGACGACCGCATTCTACCTGGAACATTATCTCGACAGTGAGTATATGCCTTCTAAAAAATGTAAACAATCTGTTCGTCCTGCTGTCGTTTACTTTGTTGACAAACTATTATTTAAGACATTTGTAAATTGAATGAATTTCCGATAAAGACTTTAAAGATAAGCAAAGAGATTTTAACAAATTTCGCTGTAGACGTGTGTCCATAAAGTAACCTACAATATAACCCTTGTAGTTACGAAGGGGGTGCGCTCGACGGTTTAGACACGGTTTAGGGGAGGACTAGAGACGGATCTTGTATCTAGAATTTATTTCAATGCGATAAGTATCGATGATTTTTCGTTGACATTTTTCAGAGTAGAAAGTGTGATAAACATTAATTGCAATGATTTTTTAGAAATTATGCTACTTATCTTTCATACAGAATGTATTGATAATTTGAAAATTTATTAAGCGTTAAATTATTATGACCCAACTTGTGATTAATTTTGGTTTATATGTCTACTTATAGAAATTTAGTATCTATGAATTAATCACTAAATAATTTGTCAATTTTTTAAGGTTTGGAGCATCTTCCTACTGAGCTGCGTAGAAATTTTAATTTAATGCGTGATCTGGACACTAGAGCACAACTTTTAATGAAAGATATTGACAAATTGGCTGATGAGTATTTAAAAACCATAAAGAAAGAATCTACAGAACAGAAAAATGAAAAGTTGACACGAATACAAAATCTTTTTAATAAAGCTAAAGAATACGGAGATGATAAGGTACAATTAGCAATTCAAACTTATGAACTTGTTGACAAGCACATAAGAAGGCTAGATTCAGATCTTATGAGGTTTGAGGCAGAGATTCAAGACAAAGCAATTAGTAGTAACAGAGCGCAAGAAGAGAGTGGAGCCAGTAAAAAGGGTAGGAAAAAACTCAAAGAGAAGGAGAAGCGAAAGAAAGGTAATTTCTTATTTTTTTGCTAATAGCTCATAATTATAACGAATAACTTTTAATATTATATTACCAGGCACTGCGAGCAGTGAAGATGAAGCCAAAGGAGCAAGGAAAAAGCAGAAGAAAGGTGGTTCAATTGTATCAGCAGCAGTAGCAGGTGCAGCAGGTAGTGGATCTCAAGGAGAATCTAGTACGCTAAGCCATCCAGCAGATGTTCTGGATATGCCAGTCGATCCAAATGAACCTACCTACTGCGTGTGTAATCAAGTTTCATACGGTGAAATGATTGGTTGTGATAATCCTGATGTAAGAATTCAATTTTTAGATACTTTTAATGATAAAAAAAAATATGTATATATATGTATCAACTAATACAATTTTATTTCTAACAGTGTGGTATTGAATGGTTCCATTTCGCATGTGTTGGTTTAACAACAAAGCCAAAAGGAAAATGGTTCTGTCCAAAGTGCACTCAAGATCGAAAAAAGAAATAAAAGTGAAGCAATACAAAATTTTTGTAACAAAGGTATGGACCAACATACATTCAAACTTGAAAATGCTCTTTGTGATCATTGACATTCTACATCCATTAAACAACTAAGAAAGTATTGCTGTAATTCATCTGATAAATGAATTCAAAAGAATTTCAGCTATTAGACTTATAAGGTGAGATATCTTAAAACTCGCTATTCTCTCCTCGAATAACAATCATGATCTCTATTGAGAAGAAATTTTATCGTTTTCCTTTTATTATTAAAAGACATCCTTTGTTGCCTTTTGCATATATTTTATAGGCCAATTTCAAGGTGTCGACGTCAACTATTTTTAAGCCTAATCATCAAATGACAATTAAAAATGGTAATTGTCGTTATTTTAGATTTTTAAATGTTTTATATTTTATGATCTTGTAAAGTTGATTTATACATTTGTACAGTGAGGTTGTAATAATGTATTGATATAGAAAAAAAAATCAATTATATATCTTAGCACAATGAAAGTGCTTTCTCGTTAATCATGGAAATCAAACATTATACAATTCACTTGAGCAAAATTGCAAGACTCTTATACTGTTGAAATAGATTATGTAAATCAATACACTGTAGTTATTAATATATATTATAATTAATAAATATATTTGATTTTCCAATAAGGCAATTTTTTAATACAATCCTATCTCCTAATACGTAAACGTGAATGTATATATGTACAATTGATATATTTACAAAATATTTATGGCACATGTAGGCACAAGATTTTTTTAAATATTACTTCAGCTATAATAGATGGTAATTTTTAAGTTTAAGAACAGTGTTGAAAATTCTATAGTCACTTACAATTATTTCCAAAATTCCAAATATTAGTTCCTATTTTTATATTCAAATATCTTTTATTCTATTTGATGAAAAAATGTCATGGATTTTATTTAAATAATAACATTTTTCTAAACCTAGTTCCAAGCCTAAAATCATGCAACCATATTCATGATCTTGTAAAGATGTAATTTACAAGATAATTTTCAACACTGTTTAAGATTATGTAAAATGACACGAGAGAAAAAGCTTTATCACTATGTAATCTCTTAATACTGGAGTTGTGCATAAATTTAATAATTTGAATATTGAGAAAATTTTGTTTATAATGTTCATGGAATTCCTGGTCGTCTATCGCAGCATTGACTGGGTGGAACTGTCCAATTGTATTGATAGCCCAAATAAGTGCTTACTTCTTGAGCACATAAGTTTCCTGTACTTGTATAAAACTCGTACATTTTCTTCATTTCCTGAGTACTCTGTTTATGTGTTACTAAATACTGGTTAGAACACCCACGAGAACGATATTCGGTATCAAAGCGAGGATCATGTTTTCTTTCAATATTTGCTACAGGTGCTACCCATAATCCAACAGAAACATCCTCTGAATTCTGCAATCTGCAAAAAAAGCAGTAATGAAAATGTGATATTGAACAGGAAAGTAGTTTTGTAATGATAGTTAAATGAAAATTACTTTAAAACTTCTTCATTCATAGCAATGAATTTTACAAGATTATATGACAATATGTAACCACCCCCAAGTGCATACGGTAGATAATAGTCGCAAAGAATCCAATCCATTTCTTTCCACGGCCCACTTCTTTTAACTCTAGCTCTACCATTAAAGTAACCCCAGTACAATTCCTTTCTCAGTCCTTTATTCTGCCACCTATTCAACTCATTTAAAATCTGATCTACCACTGCAAAGCTGTCATCGTCGCACTTTAACACAAATTCAAAATCATAGTTCTCATGCATATGGATAAACGATTGTAAAACCTTCTTGGTTACAGTCCCGTAAGTGTCCAGTAGTTTTGGCAAAATCATTAAATCATTGTGTCTTTGGTTCTCTGATTCTAACATCAGCAACTGCTCTGGTTTAAAATGCATAGTACCGATGGCAAAGAAACTTTTGACCTCACTTTGTCCTAACGATAACCATGTTTTACGAATGGTATCCCTGCGTTCAGTATTTTCTGGAGCACTGAGAACCAAGATCAGTAAACGGAACTTTTGTTTGTTGACTAGTTGCTTATCTGTATTATAACAATGCAAAGTTGAAAAATAATGTACTCCAAAAATCGTCACCAGCAATATACCCAGGAGCGATGCGAGACTGAGCTTTACTTTCGGCATCGCTTTGGTTTTCGATAGATATTAGTATTAATCTTTTAATTTTAACGAAGACAGCAATTTATAAGTGAGATAATAAATCCTGCATTGTACCGGCTACTGATGCTTCAACTGCGCTTGACTTCGATACACGCTGAACGGGTTGTTCCGGTTGTTCATTTTACTGCACACAATGCGCAAAATCAGCTGTTCAACCGCGAAGCGGTGATCTCTTTGCGCGCCAATTTTTATCAAACTCTTATCGGATATTCTGCAAAGTTATATTAAAATAAAAACAAAGGTTATTTTATTTTATGCATTTTGTTATTAATATTTTTTTAATACATCAAATATGATTTTGTTCTATTGACGGAATACCGTCTTACAAAGAAACAGTTAAAATAAAATTTATTCTTTAAAATGCGAGAAAACACGTTTAAATAAAAGTATGCATACAAGTGGTTTTGTCACAAATATTATATACTGTATATATATATATATATATATCTCTCAATAATTATGATTTACAAAACATTAAATAAACGCTTACATTTCAAGGTTTAAGATCTTTGCACACTTACACACTAAATAGACCATATTTTCTTTTAACGTTTTTTTTATCACAAAATTTAAGTGCCAACTGGACTCCAAATGGGCCAATTGTATCTTGTTCCCATCGTCGTGACACTAGGGCTCGAATACAATGTTTGATTAGTAAAAATAAATAAGATAGAGCACAGTATAAGTACATCAAATAACAATCAGATTGAGTGATTGGAGTATGTGAAAAGCGCAGTCGACGCAAAAGTACGCGACACGTTTTTGTTCGTTAGAAAAGGCTTATTACGGTAAGTTAGCTTTCATGAGAAGGCACGACAAATAATATGATTGGATTTATTTACAGATGAAGTATATTCATTAACAGCAAATCCTCATGCATGATGAAAACGACGTCGAATGTGTTTATTACGAAGATCCTTTTGTCAGCTATTAAAATCCTCTTCTATGTGAATCTGCAAGAAAATTGTTAAAAAAATGTATTTCCTTTTCGATCACTTATTCGTTATGTTTGCGTCTACTGAAATTCAAACAAAATCTTACTTCTGATAAAATTGCCCAATTGTCACTTTCACTGTGCACGGTTAAGCGAAGAACTGCGATTTTTCCCAAATTTTTATCCACAGTTCCACGTGCAATACCAAGAGAATCAAATTTGCCTATAATAATGTAACCATCCTCTGTAACATTATTATGATTTCTATTAACAGAATTAATCGTTTGTGGCAAAGCCTCAACAGTTGTATTATAAAATTTATCTGATGGATGCTCAGCATTTCCACTTCTAAATAAATATCTCTTTATAAAAATAGGATGAACAAATTTAAATCTAAGATGATCTCCTGGTTGTGGCAAAAGCCCCCAAAAGAACGAGTCTCCTTTGTAAGCTTTATTAAGCGTAAACTGCTTATACGGTTTGATTTGAGATTCAACAATTGCATCTGGATTTTGATGACCATAAAACAACGTTATTTTACCAAACTGTTTATCCTGAAAATATATGATGTAGTATGAAATTGATGGTGCCGATTTTTTTAGATTACAGCTTTTCATTAGATTTTACCTTCAGTTTCTGAACCTTTCCTTTTAAGGAAGAATGAGTGCCAACATGTTGGAATAAAGACGGTTTATAATGAAGCCACAATTCAGCTTTGGCCATTTTACAACGTTTCTGTGAATTTATAATAAATGATATATAATATGAATAGCTTTAAACTAAAAAATATTTATATGATGTACTTACATTATCCATATCGAGACTGCATACTTTAGTTGATATTAAATGATCTAGGAGCCAATCTACTGGCTTGTCATTGTAAAACATTAAAAAGAACTGAACTAGCCAGGGTAGATCTACACATTTAAATAATTTTCCTGACAAAGTAAATTGAATGAAGTCGTTAGCAGGTGACATTTCAAAAATATTTTTCTAATAAAATCTTTGAGACATACCTATAAAGCCAAGTTGACAAAAATCAAGAACTACCCAATTCTCTTTCATACTGACTTTTTGCAAAGCAAAAGATTTCATGGTTGTTATAAAATTTTTTTTGGCCAATATATCATCTTCCAATTGAACATAAAACGTTCCCTTTGTCTGAGCATAAGACATTAAAAAAGCAAAATCTAAATTTTGCTTTGATCTCCACACTACGCGCTGATGGTTGTCACCTAAAGTGTCACGCAATCTAGCAAAATCAGGATAATAGGATGGATGTGGTGATATTACTTCGATAACTCCAGATTCAAATTCATTAGGAAACCTAAAATTAAAAAGAATTTATTTAAATAATATGCTTACTATGCTATACTATTAAAAGAATACACTTCATAAAAATGCATTTTGCAAAAAGGTACTGATTTTTTTAATGGTATCAGCTGAATTGAATACAATATTAAATAAATAATATGCAAGTACACTGTCTAATTTTTGTTATTCAGAATTAAAAAATTTCTGCTATTGAAAGAATTGATTTTTTTTATCATATAGTATTTGCTTAGTCATGAATAGAAGAATGAGTCACCTTTGTCTACAGTTTCCCTCAGGAAATTACAATTGTCAAATGAAAACCATTATTCTGAGTTTTACATAGCAATACAGTTATGGGTTAAAAAAAGTGTTTTTTCTTTTTTATAACCATAAATACCATTATGCATGATATCATTATCGTTTTATGAACTGTAACAACATTTACCTAAGTAATTATTAGATACTTACTGTACCTCTATTTGCTTTGCTACATACGTAACATATTCAATGTCAGTCTGAAAAAAAAAATGTATTTAACATAAAAGTAACTGTAAATACACAAAAAGAAAAAATATTATTGACCTTACCTCAGCTATAAAAACTATGATAAGAGTGTCAGCAGTTTCTTGAGGACTCATACGATCCAAAAGATTTTTTAATGTAGCCATTAAGTAACTCTGCACTTCTCTCTTGACAGTCGGTATCCCCAACACCACACTGACTCCAGATCTCCCCTTACTATGAATATAAGCTGGTCTCAAGCTATTGGGATCACTGAGTAAGTAGGGTAGGAAATTGTAAACCGACGGCAACTTGACATTTGTTACATTGTAATTGGAGTTGTTGATGAAGACTTGCACATCCGGCAAAAGATGTGCCCCATCTGTCAGTTGTACCAATTGATAAGTAAGCAACTGTATCTCTTCTTGGCTGTTAATGTACTTTGAATGGAGGTGCTCTAATTTGACCTGTAGCTCGGCTATACTGTTCTGTAGCAGTGTCTCTTCTCGAACATCCGGCGTAGACGCAAAATTCAGTATTACGCATGGCACCAGGATCATGCACAGCAGAAGAAGCCAACGTCTCCTCGAAGGAGTTAGACTCATGATGTGACTCATCATGCTTCCTAAAAAAATCTACATGATGCCTATGGGCTCGAATTACCAGCATTCTGCTATTCCACTATTTTTCATCGGCCAACCTGGTGACTGAAACAACACAATACGAACTCCTCTTATTCCAATTCAATAAACAGGAGATGAAACCACTCCGTCAAGCCTCCAACATTATATAATTGAATTATACGGAATCGACCGCGTGCGTCATTGAATAACTGAAAACCCACAACTATCCTCGCGAACGTATACGCTCTCTAGAAAAAAAGAAGCAATTCTACACAGCCTAATACGAAATAAAAGTATGAGCGACAACACACTCCAGCAATGAATTTAACGCAATGAAAGAACGTACCGATAATGTTTACGCTTAGCGCGTGTTGGGTGTGGGCTTCGAAAACAATTTAGTCGATCTTTTTTCCACGCCTTCGACTTACCATGTCTCGTCGATCATCGTCAGCGGCGCGGGAACGCATCCTGAAAAATGTCATTTTCGTTCATCGCACGTTTATCGTCCTCGACATACACGTGTATATATATATTTATGCATAGATTTACTTAAGTACTCGATGTAACTAATAATTGTCAAGCCTTGAAGAATCGATCTTTAGTTTAAGTCTTCGTCTCCTCCAGGAGCTCGTCTACTCCTTGCGGAGCGCGCGAGGCCATCGCGGATACTGCTCTGCGTGGAAGCAACGAATATTTTTCTTCTTCCTCTCTTTCTCTCTCTTTCTTTCTCGGAGTCTGCGTGGTATATGCAGGTATATGTATGTATATATATGTAAATAATGCATGTGCGTGATAGCCGTTAGGTGGGAGGCTACACGGCGAACTGCAGCTATTGGCTGCGCTTTATTCTCACCGATCCAAGTGTATATGCAGACATCATTACATTGCGAACGTTGCGAGGTAAACATATTATCATGGAAGGGCGTAATTTAGATTTTTTGTGTCTTTGGATAATAAGTGCTGCAATACTTTGTATGCGCGCTATGTACGGATGTACGGTAATCGCTGTAAGTTGATTTTTTTTTCTCCGTACACGCGATGAAAAGAAAATAAAACTTCGAGAACGTGTGTACTTTACGAGATGGAAAATCGATATGATTGTTTTGGACACTTGACAAATGAATATTGATTTGGTATAATGTAATAGGTAAATAGTAGATATCGTGTTTTTTTTATGTGGTTTTTACGAAATTTTCGTCCAGTATGATTTCACTTTGTTTGTCTCGTTATTCATCACGATTTAGTAATAAGGAACTTAGTGAGAAAATACAAGAATTTTATGATTCTTGTTCAAAGGCAAATTTCAATGATCAGTCGAATCCAGCAAAAAAAGATAAGGTCCTTCAATTAATGACCAAGATACTTTACAAAAGTTCAAGTACCCAGTTGCAAGCTCAGGAGTCGAATAATTTTATTGAATGCGCTATGAGAATTCTTATAAAGTATTCCAATACTCCATTTGATTATAAATGTGTTATATCAGAAAAGAAACGGAAACGGAGATATTCATTGGCAAAAGTAAATTACTATAAGATTCTCAAAGTTTTTGTTGACAATGAACAAGAGAAAACAGTTAAAAAAGTCATGGACGTCTTGGATAACGAGAATTTTTGGAAAGGAAGAAGAGTTTGTATTGACATAATTACAGGACTATTTGATTGCGGATATGAAGGATCTTTGATATGTAACGAGATATTCAATAAAATTGAAGCAACTGATTCATCTAGGATAGGTAATGTCAAATGGATCATTAAAGTTTTATATGAGTTACTTGATAATTACAATTGGCCAGATAATCAGGAAACTTTGGTAGTTCTTGAAAGATTACTTCATTTTTACTACAATAGTTCACAAGATGTTCCTCTAGACTCTAAGACTATCGGCTATTCTGTTTTAAGAGGAGGCTTAGAGTTATGCGTTAGACATATAATTCCTAAAGTATCAAATCGCCATCTTCTTGTGATTATTCAACACATGAGTTCTTGGTCGGTAATGGAAGGTATAAGTGATAATGTTATTTTAAATTACGGTAGCACCTTGGAATATGCAGCCTATATGCATCAAACAAATTCTTTTGTCGAAACATTAACGACAAATATTTTACCCCTCCTTATGCAAATGATTGGATCACAAATTAAATTTGTATCATTGCTGGGAAATAGAGTGTTACAACATCTTATTGACAGAGGAAACAATCAAATGCTATTTAATAGTCCAAAAATATTCTTCGAAGACATGCATTTAAATTTGAACATTAAAGAATACAATAGAGAAGATAGAAAATTTTTAAAGGAACATAGGGAGGTTATTCATGAAAGCTTACTCAAGAGCATAGTATATCACAGAGATTGTCGTCTGAACTTGGAAACTACATATTGTACAATTTGCCTATTAGCAATAGAAGTTCCATGTGGCTTTACAGCGGCAGCCCTGTGCTGTATCATGATGCACCTTCAACATTTTATAATGAAACATCCAAATAAATTTGGTTAGACTCTTGCAATGACTTTCTAACATTCAATTATTAAAATATTTTTTAACATTTAGGTAAGGAATCAGGCTATCACATCCACGCTATAATAATTTCTGTACTATCTTTTGTTTGCTGGATTCACGATGCAAAGGACTTTCACAATTATGTAAATAAAATTGTGATGGAAAGAGCTCAATGGGCTCCTCATTTGAATCCACCATTGCAGTCGCGCTATAATTTTGCCGTACACCACATACTCTGGGACAAACCCGAACTATTCCTCGTCGATTGGGAAGTTCGCTACGGTCTTTGGAGACGATTTCGACAGAACGAATCATCAAATCTTAGAAATAAAAGAGTATACTACGAAGATTAAAATAAAGATTTGCGCTTGTGAGTCATTAAACATTAATTCAAACAAATTTGTTTATTATTTACGATCGCTATCTTGATTTTGACGAATCGTATTGAAATAACACAAATAAAACTTGCACTTGATTGTTCATTCATACATATGCGGCCCAAACAAACTTGTATAACTATCGCGTTAACTACAATGTGTAAAAATAAATTTATGCAACTTTTTTTCAGAAAAATATACATATGAACAAGTGCTGCTTTCTTTCGTTTGGATCCGCTAGTCTTCGCTGTCTGTGATATAAAATTTTATTTACAAACGTCACATGAAAAAACTCTGAATCTTCTATCTAAGACATTACGTCCGTAAGAAATCTATCGCACACTACGCGAATCTATAAATACATGTATAAAGTATATCGCACTTACGTATAGCATGTCTATATTACACTTTGATTCAATGTAAAGTTTCTTTAAGGGCACGAATAAAGTCTAGAACCACACACTTCCGTCGCACAATTCTTCTTCTGTTGTGGGCGGAGGCTGTTGCTGCTCCTCGGTCGGCTTAAGCAAATCTTTCGGCTCTTCCTCGTCGCTCTCAGACACAGCTAAATCGTCCTGAATTTTCGACACACCCTCGTCTTTCCTGATCGGCAAGGATGGGAAGAATGATTCTGAAGGATCATAGTTGGAATCGACGCTCTCTTCTACAAATTAAAACAGTACGGATTATTATTTATATATTATAACGTTAATTTAATGCGATTAATGATATTTGATCAGCTTACCTTGATGTTGAATTGGCGGTTCGCCGAGTGTGTAAGATCCAGCATTGCCGAGTTGAATCATAGCTTCGGCTACCTGTTGACTGTCGTCATCAGCAGGTAATTCTTCTGGTCTTACTTCAACCGGCTCTAGTGGTTTCAGCTCGGTCGCTTCGAACGCGTCATCGACTCCAAAAGGCACCTCATCGAACTCGTCCTCGCTCGAGAATTGTAAATCTAAAAGGAGGAAAAATAAACTTTAGGTCATAGTAATGTAACAAAATTAATAATGGATTGTAGAAAATATTTTACCTTCTTCGAGAACATCCTTCTTCTTCATCGCCACAGGCCTACCGAGCTCAGCCTCTACATCACCCTCAACGTCAACGAAGTCGTAGTCATCCATGCTGGACTTTCCGAATGGATGCTCGGGAGAACTTGTTTGACTCTGAACAAAAGAATATACATCGTGAATTTCATTATGTACCGTGTTACTATACAAAATAGCAACAAGAAATAACTTACTCCTCTGAACTCCGGTTCGGCAATGGTATAATTTTCTTCTTCGCCGCCTTCGCCAATCCAAGATTGATCCATGTCAGCCTGTTCCATTGCTCTTTGTTGTACGAGAGATATATTCTTTTCTAGTTGTGCCAAATGATCACCGTACTAAATGGGACAAAATTAATGTTAAGCATTATTGATAGAATAAAAATAAACTAAGTATAATACGACAATGTATGAATAAAGTATGGCCTACCTCGGTCAACGTTTCTCGAGCAACTTTAAGTAATATTTCTGCTTTGGCAGTTAAAGGTGATTTATCACCGTTATAAAGAATACAATTATTGACAATCTGTTGGATATCTCTCATAAATTCTGCTCGACTATGGTACTTATGCGCTATAAAAAAAATAAGTAATAAAAATTTCATACATTTCATATATTAGAAGAAACGTTGAAAGCTCTATCAAAGTGATTTTTCTTCAACTTACCCGCAACCTTCTTTGATACAGTCTCTAGATCCATTGGCCTCTTGACAATGGTATAATAATCTTTAATGAGTTTCTTATTAACCGGCTTGAGGAATTGCGTAGCTTCCGCCATGTTTTTGAGCTTATCGTTGATTACAGTATTCAAAATATAAGAGAGCGCAACCTGATCGTTGTCGTCGAGTAGTGGATTGATAGCCTTTTCAAGCCTCATAATCTTGTCTTCCTTCTCGGCGATCTTTCTGACACAGAAATCAAGCATACGCTGAGCTGCTTCGGTAAACGGATGCTTTGGTCCATTATACAACGCGCTGTTTTCTTTGATCTGGTTGACGTCAGCTAAAAATTCTTCACGACTCTGATATTTTTTCTGACGCAAATTCTCGCGTATCGTTTGAAGATCCATAGGACGACTAATAATACGAGGATAATCAGGTACGGCCTGAAATAATTTAAGTCATTAGAAATTTATTATTATCAATAACGAGATTACCTCATAAACGTTGCAACCCTTACCTTTACATTGACCGGGAACCAGAATGGCTGAACATCTTCTAAATCTCTCATGTCATTAAGTATACTCTCAAGAATTGTCGAAAGCACGACGACTGGATCGGTACGTCTTCGGTTGACACCTGCAGGTCTTTGGTACCGTTTAAGATAATCACAGTGATCCTCTCCGGATTGACGTTTACGTTTGCGCGCTGATACCGCATCCTTTGGTACCTTCAGTAATAACGTGCGGCGTTTCATCTCCTCCGCATGCTGGATTTAAAAAACAACACTGATATTAGCTAGTGAGTTTTGAAAAAACGGTGATTGAAATTTTATAAGAAATAAGACAATCGGCTATGTTAATTTGAAATTTTAAGGAAATGTTCTGAACAATTTTTCCTACGAGTACATACAGTTTTCGCAAAATCTAGTTGACTTATTTTTATAAAATTTCAACGATACTCGTATGTACAATTATTATTATTTTATGTTAAGGGTTTTAGTAGAAACTTGTAAAATATAAAATTACGTGTAAAAATTAATAGATTTAATTGAGTGAAAATCTGTAATTTATAAAACCTCTTTTTTTTTAAATAAATGGCATCTATAATACTGTAAAAGCCCGAAAACAGTGTAATCCGCAGTAGATAATGTCCGAGTACACTCGGACCGATTGTATTCCTACAATAAAACTTGGAAAAAGGTGTTCAATTTAGAAAAATACATAAATGGAAAATAAAAAAAAAGTTTAATTTTGTTTGATAATGTGTCCGTGCACGCGCATAAAAGTCGGTGCACTTTTCTGTTGTATGAGCTCATTTGAAAATAAGGCGTTTTGGGATTTATTCAAGAAAAGCACAAGATAGCGAATTTGTATTTCTTGAGCGTTCCTTTATGAGCATCTTTTGCAGATTCACAATAAGTAGTGTAATCTATCGCAATATTAGTAAGTATACAAGCAGTTTGACAGCGATTTCGTTATTTTTTCTATAAACCTAATTTGTTTCTTTACGTAAAAGGTATAAAAAAAATAATGCAATCGTCGTCGCGTAAGCAGTTTCGCAAGCAGCCCAAGCACCCAGCGGCGTAACACCCCACACTCTGAATTTCCATTTGATCGTACCTTAATAAGTTTCGATGACAGCTTGACTTTGGTGCCATCGACATTGACCAAATCGGTTTCCTCCGTGTTCAGCTGTTTTTCGATTTCCTCCTCCTGTTCCTCGGTCATAGCGACATTCATAGACGTGTTCATACCACCGATGCTGTTCTGGTAAAGTGGACAGGCCTTGTTGGTACGCATATGACCGACGTTGCCACAGGCGCCGCACTTGAGCTTCAGATCTGGTTTTAATTTGGATTTCTTACGTTTAGAGGGTGAACCAGATAGCTGCTCAGCCTTGTGATGAGGCTTAGCATGCTGATGATTAGGGGTACTAGTTGACGAGCCGAGCTGCTGTAAGCTCGATGAGGGGAAATTACTTATTGGGGGTAGGTTGCTGTTGGACGTGGTGATGCCTCCGGGTAGTGTCGGCGTCGAAGCTCCGCTGCGGTCGAACAGGTTCTGCGATGGGAAGTGTGGGTTGCTCGTTGAATTGTTGCTGCCGTTGAGATTGATTCCACTGCCGCTGCGCTCCAGACCCAAGCTGTCGCGATGATGGTTGATGCCTCCGGTGAGCATACGTTCGCGTTCTTGATTGCGTTTGATACGACGAAGTTGTTCTTGGATACGACGCTTCTCGCGTTTCATTTCCTCCTTTTGCGCCTCATCGAGAGTAGCGAATTGCTTGATGAAGGTCTCGTCTTTAGAGTTACGGATCTTTAAGTAGGTATCGATTACGGCGGCTTTGCGTACAACCTCAACGCGGGTAAACTCTTTGCCGTCAGGGTCACGGAACGTTCTGTAGATTTTGAGCACACGACCAGACTGGGCGTTGAAGTTGGAGCCGGAGTTTTCTTCTTCGTCATCCTTCTTTTTATCTTTCAGTTTCTTTTCATCTTGAGTGCCTGTAGTCGCGTGAGTGTTAGACACTTTATTCTATTTAATATTGATGTTTTACGCTTTTATGAACATTTACAATAATTATGTGCTACAAAACATTCAAATTATGAATCATGATCATATTACAAAATCAATGATACCACAATGTGTTCTATCTGAAATGAAACTATGAATTATGAACAAATACGAAACGTTAATACTACCTGGCGTATCATTCATCAGCATTTTTCTTAATTCATGCCTTTGCTGTTCTTCTCTTTCCAGGCTCAACTGCGTACTAGTTTTCTTGTTGCTTAACATGTTCTCAATATTTTTACCCATTTCTTCAATGTCCGAGCTATCTTCGTCAGAACTTTCACCTTCGTCAGTACTCAAAACTTCATTGGACGAAAGGACGCGATTTTGAAGATCAAAAATACGTTGACATTCTTCCTTATATCGCTCTTGATGTTCAGCAATAGAAAATCGATTTCCTCGAGAGAATTTGGTCATGCCTTCCTCTCCCGCTTTGGCTTTCTCTGTCGAGAGGGTTCTTACTACGTCGATGACCTCCCAACGGGACAGTTTCTTTATGTCCTCTTCTGGTACACCAAACTTTCGTAAAAGGGCTTTAGCGTTGTTCAAGGAAAGTCGACGCAAATCGGCATCGGTTCCAGTGACAGTTCGTTTAGGTTGTGCCTCTTGTTCCTCCTACGAACAATATGTAAGTTTAAAAATTTTTTAAATTTTCCAAGATTCTCCCAGTGAATCGGATAAAGTAATGACTAACCTTACTGATCGTCGGTTTATTCGGTACCCTAACGTACGAGAATCCTTCACCGCAACCCGTAGGGTCAGCCGGTCCGGCCAATTGAAGCAAACACTTGCCCTTCATAGCCTGAATATAGGCACGTGTTGTATTCCAGGGTGCGACTTTAACTTCGTCGTCCATTTTTAGTTGCATCTCTTCATCGTCGTCGTCTTGAGGTGTAAATATGAACTTTTCACCGTAACCAGCATCTTTTAATCGCTGTTCAGCTGCTATCATACTAAAGTATGCGCAACACTGTTCAGGTGAAACCATTGCACGAATTTCTTCCTCGGTAGGTAGTCGAAAATCTGGCTTGATAACCCACCAGTTAGAATCCATACCTGTACGTTTGAAATCAGCGCACAGTTTCAACCGTTTTCTGATACTACTCTCGCTGTGCGATGGAAAAGCTTTTTTAATATCATCCATCTTTATACGACGGGGTGTGTCAGGCGACTTCCAAAAGAGACGGTAAATGAAGACTTGTAAGAAGTCGCGCACGAAATTGTTCGCACGCTTCGAGTTCGGTCCAGGAACCTCATAAAGCGGACACTCTTGACCAGCTACGAAGAGGGCGTCTATCTCTCGAATGTAATACTGTTGTCTGTAGACAGAATAAGGATTAATTTGTTTATAACGAGATTATACTTTTTGTTAATAATTTTAAAAACTATTGATCTTTTACCTCGATCTTATGACCAGGAAATCTGTCTCGGATACTTGGTGCTCGTAAATTGGCGCTCTATACATATTGTTCTCTACCGCTTGGATAGTTTGTCCAGGAGTTAATATTCCCAAGAAAGGACTAGTATGCGCATACGCCGTCTCTCCGAATTTGAAATTCGGTGGTCCGACATCTTTACCCGCCTTTCGCTTGTAATAATTTTTAACTTTGGAACACATGCCCACTTGATTGGTTAAAGGTGGATGTTCCTCGGAGAACTCGATGAGTACGATTTCACCATCTCGACCAGTCAGGTCTTCTGGTGTACGCATGAAGAAGACATCTCCTCCACCAGAGGCAATTCTCTCCTGTTCGCGCAATTTCGCCTTTTTCTTTATGTGCTTTACTAAAGGTAATACACCATGAGCTACCGGTTGTGAAAGTATTCCATGACTGTAACGTTTGAGAGGTGGCCTGTGGAAATTACGAAGGCGCGTCTGTGTCATGTGGGTTTGTACAAACGGCGCACGTAATTCGACAACCGGCGTACTGTGTTGAATCAGATTACCACCGCCAACCTTCATTCTAAGAGTAGTTTCTGAAGATCTTGGTAGGTAATATCTGAAATCGAAAAATACAATGAAATATTTAGTTAAATTTAATCAAGAAATGTAAAAGATATTGTGTCGTACATGTCATTAGAAATGTTGAACGGATCCCTATCAGGTGATTTGGGAGGTGGTGGTGGTGCGTCTTCTTCCAATACGTTGATTACTCCAGCCTTTCCTAATAATAATTTACTCTTCTTGACGTGTGGATGTGGAATTTTAACTTTCGGCTGTGGACCATTTTCTTTGTGCAGTAAAGCCGGGTCTATGTCATCCGGAATGCCAAGAATAATATTTTCGTCGTTTGGATCCAACGTGAGTATCTTTGGTTTAGGAACCCTTTTCATATTTTCGGAGTCCCAAATAATTTCTTCCTCCCAAAGCCCGTAGACTAGTTCTTCATTTTCTACAGGGAATATAGAATACCACGTATCATCCTGATCTGAATGCTGTTGGTTACCTTTTCCAACTCTGTTGAACATAAATCATTGATTTAAACATTTACAATGCCTTAAGTATATTTAATAAGGCAAAAGAAAAATAATAACTAACTTATTCTTTTGCATATGCATAGGTGTGGAAATATTTGAAGTTGCTAGCCTAACATTAGGAGCTACTGGTACAGGAACTCCTTTACCAGGTTGACTAAAAGCTGCTGTTCGGTTATCGCTAGATGGTACCCAACCAGCAGCATTATTTTTAGTATTTAGTTTGAGTCTTGCCTGTATTAAAAAATTTTATGAATTAGTAATAGTTCTAATTAGTACATTTTATATTTTTCAAATGTAGTATACCTTATGTTTTATATCATCTCCATTCCATATAACGTCATCTTCCCAATGCAATTGGGAAACCATAAGAAAGGCATCGTCGGCAGAATCATCCACAGTTACTTTTTCTTCTTCAGTTTTTTCAGCTAATTTGAACCCATAGTTAAATCCTTCTCCTGTTTCAGGTACTTCAAGAATATCATACCATAAATGTGCAGGTCCGAACCGCCAATCCGCAACTTTCGGACCCAAATCACCATTTTCTCCAGATTCTCCCTGCTTTCCAGTTTGTTCTTTATCTCTGACTGGCTGTAGTAACTTCTCCTCATCATCTTCGCACAACTGCTCAGGAGTAGGTTCTGATCCGTAATTCATAAACCAGCCCTGAAATAATAATTTTGATATAATTTAATTAAATACATTAAATTTAAGAAAATGCTAGAAGAATAGTTTATTCCATTATACCTTGAATTTGGACTTTTTACTGTCTTGGTCAGAACCAGAGTCCGAGTCTTTAACATCCTGATGTCGTTTACGCTTACGTCTTTTTCTAACACCTCTCCAAATTTGTGGTAAACTACTAGGTTTACCAGGTCCAAACAATTTTGAAAATCTGAGTACTTTGTTTGGACGAAAATCAGGAAATAGTTCTGTTACGTTAACATTAGCGTATTTGGATGGTAGCATAGAGGCTAGTGGAGTTTCCAGTTTCCTTTTTGCAGCTGCTTCTGCTTCCTCCGGAGTCAGGGCTTCTTTTTCATCAGGAACAGGAGGAGGAGGCATCAACTCTGCATCTAGTTTGTGTTCCACTTCTTCATCGTCAGCATCATAACCTGTTTCTTTTTCAGTTTTGACTGGCTGCTTAGTTTGTGCATCTATAAATAAGATCAACATTGTTATTAATCTGGCAAATCAAATGTAACAAAACCAGACTCATTAAGCAAAGTTCCCATTGATAAACTTACCTTTACTTTGTTCGTTGCAATCTTCTGCTAACTCATTGATATCGGAAAAATCCAGGGCACTTGGATCCTTTGCAATGTAATCGATATCATTGTCTTCTTTCTCATCCTTTACAATCTCTCCATTCTCCAGTGTCAAACTATCTTCTGTTTCCTTTTTAATCTTAACATCTTCATCGTTCTTTGTTTTCTCCTCCGTATCCTGAGCAATCATTTCCTGCAACAATGAACCCAATCCAAGCTGATACAGCGAAGATAGGTGTTCCTTGGCATTTGAATCCAAAATATCATCCTCGAGCTGGCCATTTTCATCTATGTTGCCAAACATAAACCCAGCCAGGTTCAACTCCGACTCATACTCTCGCTCGTTATCCTCATCCGAGTCCGCCATCCTGACAACTGTATTTAATAACTAACACTACTTATAAAAAAGAATGTTAGAGGTTAGGTCACCAGGGTCCCGATGATGCGCCCCGTCAGCAACTGCATGACGAGAGACAATACGTTCTACCCGGCGCGCGAGATCAGCTGGTTTCGCCAAGCCGGTTTACGGAGACGATCGTAACGGCGTAACTCGTGCCGACTCGCGCGATGTCCGGACTCCTACTGTGGAGGCGGACTGATTTTTCACGCAGCAGAGTGTCGACGGCGGCTAAGATGGCTGATCGCGTATTAGCACTATATCTATATCTATCGCTGTATACAGATGTGTATATATATACCAGAGTGTACTATCTCTCGCGGTATATACAATTTAGTGCATATATCGTTGCTTATTCGCGTCGCGCGCCGGCGCGCACGATTGTTGATTTTACATTACACATATATACCGATATGATGACGTTGTCAAGTCACGTGATCGGATTTTCAACTTTATTTTAGGCTTTAATTCTGCCTTTTCAGTCTCTTGCAGGTACATTGAATAGAAGCTTTTCCAATTCCAACGCGATATTAATGAACGTCAAATCGTGTCCACGACATTGTAATACCACTGAGTTCGGGGGTCAAAATACAATTTCAACCTCATCTTCGCAGTCTTCGCTCTTCTCTCTTTCGAGAACTAAAGCTCAGCGACATTCTTATTCATGATTTAACAGAAATATTGCAATCAAATAGAAATCCACACGCAGTAATCGAGAAGAGAAATAAGCGGGAGAAGCTTCATAACCGTCATGAAACCCCAGAAATATTTCGTACTACCGCACTAGTGTGAGTCGTCACTTATATAGACGATACACATATACGTAAACACACACACATACAGATTGTGCGTGCGCGCAATATCTACCGAGTCGAGTGTGTCGCTCTGCCGCCGCTATACACTCGCGCGCGTGCATTCGCGGCTTCATTTATTTTCGCCCCCGCGATCGCGAGATTATCTTCGGAAACATGTGAAGATCTGAAGCTGCATCGGACATTTTCGTTGCGCGATTTGGCGTACGTAAGTATAAGATTGAGACGTTGTCGAAAAAGTGCGGAAAGTATAAGCGGAATAACGAGTCGCCGCTTCTAAGCGTCAAGCTAACCTCAAAGTCAGCTTCGCAATGGCGGTGGGCTCGACGAAAGTCGTCCAGGTGACGAACATCGCACCTCAGGCGACGAAGGATCAAATGCAAGCGCTATTTGGTTATTTGGGTAAAATCGAGGATATCAGGCTTTATCCAACAATCCGAGATGTCGCGGTGCCAGTACAGTCCAGGATCTGTTACATCAAGTTTCATGATCAGAATCATGTGGCTGTGGCCCAGCATATGACCAATACTGTATTCATTGACCGAGCTCTTATTGTCGTTCCTTACCAGAATGGAGACATTCCTGATGAGCAACGGGCTCTCGAGCTCACTAATAATGGAACTGTTGTGCCAGGTAGGTTGGAAATTAATTTCAATTATCACTTGTTCTTCTGCTTGTTCAAGTGTATGTAAAGCTTGCAGTCCCTTGACTTTCTAAGAATTACTTGAAATCTAGATTTGATTGGTGTATATTGTTGTATAACCTGTGTAATAAATTATTGGTTCAAGAACATTTTTTACACAATTATATCCACTAGGCAATCAGTATATTTCAATGCTAAATGCTGTTAAGTCTATATCTAAATTTTACTTGAAATATTGCACGAATATAATGATAATTGTATCATTTAATTAGTGATAATTACTTTAATATATTTCAAATATTGCGACGACTAAATTCTATTTTTCAGGTCTTTATCCTTCCGAACCTAAGCTGCCACCAAACATTGTAAATGCCCTTGAGGGAATTCCACCAAACCATGTAATTACCACTATGGATCCTAAATTAGAAGCTAATGGTTTACCTCTATATCCACATCTTCCTGGACACTTAGACAGTCGAAAGATTGAGGAGATTCGCAGAACTCTGGTCGTTGGAAATCTGGATAGCAGCACTGTAGACCAACAGCTGATAGATTTCTTCGGCAACCATAATGTCGAGGTGAAGTACACCCGGCTTTGTACCAGAGACTCTGACACTGATCACTACGCACTGGTTGAATTCTCAGAGCAAGCATCCATCGTGCCAGCTCTCCAACTCAATGGTCAGATGCTCAATGACAGACCGATCAAAATTGGACACTCGGTGCAGGCTATCATCAAACCAGAAGCCAAGAGCAATGAAGCTGCCCAGAAGGAGATCGAGGAAGCCATGTCTAGGGTGAAAGAAGCACACAATCTTATTTCTGCTACCATTGATCCTATGATTGGTATGCTCTCTAAAGACAAACGAAGTCGCAGTGGATCACGCAGTCGCGGTAAATCTAGGTAAGTTCTACATTAATATAGAAATTAATTATATTTGCTGATCAAAATGATTGCTAATAATTTATTGTATTGAATGACCAGGTCACGATCGCGTGGTCGTTCGAGGCGCTCGCGCTCACGCAAACGATCTCGATCACGTCACCGTCGGTCCCGTTCTCGTCATCGTCGTAGATCCCGCTCCAGGTCACGTAAACGCTCTCGCTCTAGGGATCGACGAAGGAAGTCCAGGTCACGTCGTCGTAGTACTTCCAGGACAAGACACCGCTCTAGATCTAGAGAAAGAAGATCCAGATCGAGAAGGTCGCGTTCTAGATCTAGGGATCGCAAGAAAAAATCACCTACAAGGTATTTATAAAAAAATTTCTACGACCAATGTATTTTATTCATTTTATTAGTAACCAAAGTATACTTAGTATTTTACATAATAGATCAAATTGTGTAGTGCGCAATTTAATTATGCACAAAATATAATTACTCGTTACAATAACACACAATAAAATCTTTACGCAACTGTACAATATTATTTGATTGATTTTTTATAACTATTACAAAACATTTATAAAATCTTAATTCTAAAGCTCATTTAAATACACAATTCACAAGGCACACTATGGCATAATTTAACATTTGCATTTGACAGACGAAGAAGCCGCTCGCGTTCTCACAGCAAACGCTCGAAATCACGATCGCGCCGATCTAGATCCAAGTCCAAATCCAGATCCTCCAAATCTAAGTACTCGGAAAAGACTCGCGACAAGGACAAAGAACGGAATAAGGATAAATCAGAAAGTAACGGCAAGAAGAGCAGTAGCAGCAGTAGTAAGGATGACCGTGAAAAAAGTGACGATACTGGGCGCAGCGAGAAGAAATCCAGAGATAAGGAAAAGCGCGCTGCTGAGAAAGAAGAAAAGCGCTCAGAGGAGAAGAGTCGAGCCAGTTCTGAGTTCAGCGACAAAGAAAAAGATAAGCAAGATTCGGAAAATTGAGATCTTTTTCTAGATACTTTTGCTCACTGTGGCAAAGAGCTACAGTATTACTCGTTGTCAAGAATTCCGAATGCGCGAGGGCAGATAGAAATTTTGATATTTAATGAATTCAGACTTTACTTCTTGTTTTAATTAGATGTAAGGTTCCTTTATTATATTAATAATAATAACTTTTCTTATATAGTAGTTATTCAACCGTATTTTTCTATGTACACGATTTAAATGTTTTTATTTCAATAATAAAAACAGGATGCATGTTTACAAAGCTTTTGTAATATTTTTCTATTGACGGTTTCGAACATTTCTGCTGGACCCCGTCAATGAATTTGTTGTATTTTCACGAACACTGATTGTGCGTAAGAATTGTGTATCCATGTTTTACCTTTATAAACTAAAAATACAAAATTAATTTCAAGCAGATAATGAAACAAAGTTAAAAAAAGCGATAAGCTAAGATGCATAATATATTGTTCCAACATAACAGACAACGTTTAACGTACAACTTCTAACACGAGAGTAAAAAAGGTAGTCAAAATAAAAAACGATACGCTAGGAAATAATTCAATCTCTATCGAAGCGCTACGTTCGTTTGGTAATGAGGACACGGTAAGGCTTGGGACTGGCCGTGACACCATCGATGTACTCGTTGCGCGGCGGTTCCTCGCCTGGTACTGCAGAGAACGTAAAGTTTTGTAACAGCGATGCTATTATCATAAATATGTTACTTTTGGCTAAAACCTCGCCCATGCAGCGGTGCTTCCCTGTGAAACAAAGTGACAGTATTTTTTTAATACATGCTTATATACATAAGAAACATTGATGCGTCTTGATGGATTGATTATATATTAGTTTTATCGTCAGATTAGCAAAACGATGAATTATACGATTGAAATTGTACAAATAATAAAAGTAAAGTTTGTCTTGAATCAAAAATGTTCCGCCTTTTTTTTAGACTAACGATAGTAATAGCTCCTTCAATCACGATGCGTGACTTGCGATGCTTACCGAAACTGAAAGGTAGATAATATTCGGGCATGAATAATTTTCCAGATTCGTCGATGAATCTTTCCGGTCGAAATTCTTCAGGATCACCCCAGTATTCGCCCATGAGAATCCTGCTGAAGTTTACCACCAACATGGTATCCTGTAGGATTTTATTGTAATAAAAATGAAGAAAAAAAACGCTCAATAACATTACGAATTAATTGAAAATCTGTCAACCACCTTTGGTATTCTGTATCCCTTTATGTACGTGTCTTTGAGGGCACGATGCGGTATATTCATGGTCCGACCCATGAACATTCTCATGGACTCCAAAACAACTGCGTTAATGTACGTCAATCTGTGTAAAAACATGTAAGCCGTTGTGCTCAAATTAACGATAGACCGAGGATTTGTTTTTTTTTTTTTTCATTTTTCACCGGGGGTTAATTTGTATCTGCGCTGACATCGAAAATTTGTACGAACGTTTTCCGTAGGTAGAATTACTTACCTCGGCCGGTCATTCAAGGACGGTAGCCTTTCGCGTCCGATGACCGAGTCGATTTCTCGTTGAGCTTTCTTCTGTACGTCCGGATAGAGGATGAGAAAAAGGAAGCCAAAGGACAAAGCTTTGGAAGACGTTTCCGAACCAGCCATAAATAGATCCAAGCAGATGGCGAGTAGTTGGTGTTCTACGCGAAACAAGAAATACCTTTAATTCGAAAGATCGAGTCCACGAACTTTTCGAATTCGTCGAATCTTACCTGAGAAAGTGTCATCGTGATTTTCCGATAACAAAGCCTCAAGGTAAACGTCCATCAGATCTCGCGGAGAAGTTGGATCGAACGTTCTCTTATGATTTTCTAATTCTTTCTGAGAATCGCAAATGTATTATCAATGGAAAGTTTCGCATAATCAATATGAAATAAATATTACTGTAGTGCTTAGACGACGAAATTACTTGTAAAAATGTCCAAACTTGCTGATGCGTCTTCATGAACTTCTTGTAGCCAGACAGTTCAGGAGCGACGTACTTCAGAAATGGGAAATGATTGAATAGGCATCCGATCATGTCGATGTCGCGCAACAGCGTCGTCGTGATCTTTTGCAAGTACGTTAACTCTTTGTCGTCGACGTTGTATCTATAGAAAATTGAGCCAGGCGTAGTGATGAGACTCTTTTACCAAATTTTCAGCAGAATTTCAGATCGACGAGCTCACCTCTTGCCAGCCATCATGTACCAGAGGGTATTGAGTACCGGAACTCCGAAAAAGTCATCCATCTCGACGATGATTCCAGGTACCATCGCAGCGGCTTCTCGGATTTCCAGATCATTGCCAACCTTGACGTAGAAGTCCTCGGCAGTCAAGGTTTCCTTCACCGGTTTCTCATCGAACACAGCCCGTTCCTTTTTCCCCAGATCGTCGTCTTCGTTAGACAATTGATAGATCTGTCCGTTCGATCTTTTTGTCACGTGTGCGATGTAATTATTGTTATCGTTCACGATTAGAGCGCTACCGGAGGCGATACGGTTAGCTTTTTCACGGATAAGTTGATCGTAATAATTGACGAGTTGTGTGGCTTCGAATTCGATTTGTACGGCCATATCCGTACGGCCGAATCCGAAATCTCGCAGGTGTCGTAGGATGAAACGACGCTGCTCTACCCAAAGGGGGCCGTCGACCACGAGCAGACCTGTTTTTTATTTTCACAAATCCAATCCAATTATTATAAGAAATTATCTTCAATGAGAAACTATTTTAAAAGCGAAAATAAACGTTCGTTCGTGCTGTTAAATTTTGCAGCCGATTGATAAACAAAATATTCATTTTTCGTTCGTAACGAGTAAAACCGCACAAACGTTTACATATTAAAACTTGAAAATTTCAATCGCAACAATCGTGAATTATTTCAAACTTGGCGCGGATGAGCGTAAATAGTCGGTAAATGTATGCTAGATAAACGGTTATTTTTCAATAAAGCTTTTTTAAACGTGTACTAAATTAACAAGGTAACTGGCAATATTTGAATAACATGTACGGTATTATTGGCGTAAATATAATGACTCGCGCGAAACTTTCACTCGTGTAACATACACTAAGCCTTTTCAGTCAAGATTATGTATACGCATTGATGAAAATTACGGAAACTGTGCAGATCGTATTTCGTCATTGATATCCGCTTCTTTCATTTGAACAATATTGTGCACTTTGCTAATAGCAGTAACTTTATAGATTAACGTATAGATTACATACCTTGTCTCTTGCCGAAAGTTCGAGAGTCGTAAACAGGCCCTATAGGTCTCCCATCGCAATGTTCGTTCATGATCATCGCCTTCATACTCTCATAATCGTTGAGAATAACGATTTTGTCGGTACCGATTTTCAGACCGATTATCGAACCGTACTTTTTGCTAAGGATATTACATGCTTCCGAGAAAAAACCCGTATCCTTTCGGAGACGAGCTACTTCGAGAGCTGAACCAAGTATTGGATACCATTTTGGACCTGAAAGATCAAGAAGTTTTTATATTCTCAATGGTTCAACGAAAATAAAAAGAAACATATTCGTCATCGGGACATTTTCAGTGTATTTTGACCCTTTGCATCCGCTTCCGCAAAGCGTTTCGGGCCGCGAGAAATTCTTCGCGAGCTACAATAAATTTCTCTCCATACATTTTTTAAACGAACGCGATAGTCGCATTAAAAAGGCAAATAAACGTTTGAATCTTTAACGACGTTTTAACAGTAAACAATTTGATTTTGCGATAAAATGCATCTATACAAATTCGTCTCGGTGCAATTTCAATTGGAAATGCAATAGGCCCATAATCTCGTTTAAATATACTGCGTCCAATTCGACTGGTAAGTACCTGGCGGATAACCCCTTGGTTTTCTCGTACCCCAGTAGTAGAGAAGTATCAATGTGAAGAAGGCGAGACTCCCCGTAAGGAGAGCGCTATAAATAGAGCTGAAACAAAAGAATTTTTTTTTTTGTTTTTTTTTTTGTTATTATTATCAAAATCTATATACGAGCATAAAGCCGCAGCACAGTGAAATTTCAACGATGTCAGTGTTGAATGAGAATTAAAGGAACAACCCGATCGCAACGGTTGGATGAAGGAAAAGAAAGATTTTTCGTAAAATCCAACTCGCTCGTGCTCACATACACAAATATTTCGAGGATAAATGCAGTGATTGGCATCGAGACACTTTCATCGAAGTGCAGTCGTGTGCACAAACACATGTGCGCATGTACACGGAGAGACGATGAAAAGTGAAACGTACCAAGAGAGCAGATCTCCCGGGAGAAAGTTGCTTCATGTCCGTGGAAAACGCAGGAACAGCACTTAAGTTTTAAAGACTCGCGCGGTTACGAACGCGCGAAAATTGCGTAATCATATATCCTCGTTACTCGTTTCGCGAACCTATAACGTACCCCTTATCAGTAGCGGTACGTTTGTTTGTTCGGTATGAACGGGATTATCCCGCAGGTCGATCCAAGAAATGCCCGGACTTCCCCAAGAAGATCCGGTGAAATTTCCGGCTGGAATGCGTGCGTTACGAGGGAATTTCTCGCATGGTTACGTAAATGTCTTTTAATAATGAAGTACGTAATGACGTTGTAGTCGTATCTTACATATAGTATTTTAAACTGTATATATGTCGTCGAGAAATTAATACACGTTTTTGTAGGCAAATGATAGATAGACGTAGATTTTCTCCATCGATGATATTCAATTTGCCATTGCGTAATATAGAGTAGTCGCGTATACGAGTGCTTTGGAAATAAATAAAAAAAAAAAAAATGTATTTTTACCCATAATATACTTGGGAAAGTAGACTAGGTGACAACGCTCGTATGATACACCGATGGTCATCGATGTATATAATATCGTTTTCTCGTCAGAAAACTATAATTATACAAAGTTCTATTTAATCGATAAACCAGCAAATATAATTGAGCGCAGGAGTGAATTGATAAGTTAATTAATACGCATACACTGTGAAATAAAATTAAGCGTAAGAAGTCGAATTACGAATCGCGATAAAATTTTTTTCTTCTTCATTACTGCGGCTCATTTATCCGCGCAATCGATCCTTGGAAAACTCTTATTGTCGTGTTACCGATTCCTGTCGTATTATGCGCATTGATACACAGATTATTGACAAATCCAACAAGACAGTAAGCTGGAGAAAATGAGAAAAAGAGAAAGGCCGAGAAGGCGCGCAACCACGGGTGTTATAGTTTAAACAATAGCACAAACCAAGTAAAAAGAGTTATGTCGTCTAATAACACTATTATGTTAGTCTAGCAAGGAGGTGAGATGATTTTCATTGAGTAATCGATTACTGGACGAAAATTACCGTATCCACAGCGTATAATTATACGTTGGAAATTTGTAATACCGCATAAACTAGTTACCGTAATAAGCGAACGAGAAAACACACGCGCACGCACACACACACACACACGCAATTATTAAGACTTTCCCATTGCAATAAAAAGAAAAAAAAGAAATAATAACACCGCTTCCGGACAATATAGGGTCGACCGGTAAGAAAATGCTCAGGAGACAAAGGAAGGGATAACGTAAAGGTATGGAGATGTACAAAGCGATAGAATAAATGAAAAAGCATTTAAGGATTTACATAATTTTAATTACCCGCTTTCCTCGAGCATTTTGCCGAAGCACACGTGCACGAAGAGAGCACAGAAACTGTCTTTGCTACCGAGTCCGACTTACCTTTTATACGCGCCCCTCTCGTCGAGATAGTTTTGCCCCTTTCGCTTAATATCCGAAGACTCGTCTCGTGTATAAATTTGTATCGCCGCTGCACATATGCGCGCACACGCGCATCGATGAAAGTTGCGCATTCAGGAGCGGCGTAATTGCATTTTTCAGCTCGTACGCGATGATCATTCGAGGTCCCTTTCCTTTTTTTTTTTTTTTTTTTTTCTCGAGGTAGTGCATTTTTCACCTCGTACCTTATACATGCGCGTGCGATATATATAGAGCGCGCGAGTACCGCGGATACCGATCTCGTTCACTGCGAGATGACGATTCTGTAAAGATACTTTATAATTCGCGCTGATTACGAAGTATTTTTAGAAGAGACTTTATTCGACTGTGCTCGGGATATAACAATGGATGAGAGAATATGATGAGAATAGTGCGATTGCGATTGTTTATATTACAGTTGTGTTATTATGTAAAATAGATGGGATAGACCTGTCGGTAAATATCCGCTGTGTTGCCTCGTGAGACTTAGCAATTGGACAGTGCATTTTTGTACCGGATATAAAGACATCCTTTTTTGGACATTTTTCGTATTTGTATACGTTGGCGTTCGTATGGAACGAACTTTTATGAGCCAATTTTCTTTTCGATGTCAGGTGTATTGCGATACTCAAAATGATGACCAAATTGACTATTATCTTTCAATGTCACTGCGCAATTGAATTAAATGCTCTCGATAAAAAATGTAAATTAACAATGACTCCGGCGGTCATTGATTGCTTGCCCTACGACGAACTTACCCACAGCGTCATCAAACGCTATTCTATTTTAAAACAGCAATAAACTGCTAAATATGTATTTTCCCATTGAACATATCTGTAAATTATACATTGTTGCTTTTTTTTTACACATTTATGCCATTGTTTGTTTGTATTTATTTCAAGTTTCGGACTGAACTAGTCGCGAATTACCCTCTTCCTAAGCCCGAAATAGTGAAAAATATACGAATTTTAAGAGTGCAATCACACGTATATTCACGTCGAAGCAAGTCAACTTTTTCACTGTTAAGTAAAAAAGTGTCAATTTGTCAATTCAAAAGGTTGAAAATAAAATCAAATTTCCATCGTCTAATAGGACTGTCTAATGTGCATATGTGACTTTTAATTTCGAAATAAAAATTTATTACGTTTTGTGCTCGAGCGAGACGTTCATTGCAGTAAAACGGATTCCAAATAAAAACCAGTGTCTTT
Source organism: Apocrypta bakeri (assembly GCA_018906985.1). Taxonomy (NCBI): domain Eukaryota; kingdom Metazoa; phylum Arthropoda; class Insecta; order Hymenoptera; family Pteromalidae; genus Apocrypta; species Apocrypta bakeri. The sequence goes on from JACCIA010000003.1 coordinate 6,012,684, forward strand.
ACAATAACATTGTTTGACACATTGTTTATTTTTCTTTTCAAACGCATAGGAAAAAAACTTCTTCTCACGCTCGAGTTCCGTTTCGAAGCGCTAAGCTCGAGCTTAGCAAATTTAATGAACAGCAATTATGCGTGCATTTATCGAACGGATATCGGTAGTTCAGGAGTTTATTAAACTCAACACAAATGTGTATGAATTTTATTGCCGAAAACCGAATTAGTGCTTAACACGAGGAGTACTTAGCGACATCACCGATGACTTAATACTTTTTTCAAAAGATAAACAATTCCTATTAGGGCGACATAATTGGCAATTGATTGAACAGCTTTTATCTTTAACAACCTTTTGCCATAATTGGAATTTTTCCTTAGCTTCATTGCGATACTCAAAATTTCGACCAAATTGTATATTATCTTCTTACGTCACTGCGAAAATAAATTGTGTTCTCTCAATAGATAATGTAAATTAACAACGACTTGGCGTTGCTAAACGCCATTTTAAAACAGCAATAATCTGCTAGACAAATTGTTTTTTGAACATGCATTCGTGAAATTAATGTTTAACTACTAAAAAAATTTGTATAATAAAATAGTCTTCGTAATGACAAAAATCTCGAAAAAATAACGAAGTATAGGCTTTACTTCTCAAAAATTTTTAACAGAGTTTTAAATTTTATTTTATTTCGGCTATCACGATTAGTTTATCTGGGTACAAATGTAAAATGCCATACTTTCAGAATAGACTTTTAAAATAAACTTCATAGTTAGTTTATAGATAACACAAAGTTAGTTTATAGATTAATATTTTTATCAGTAGTCAATTTCATAAAATATATTTTATGCTTCAAAGGTATTTACGAATTATGAAAATTGTACACTTAATGAACAACACTTCTTATGAAATAAAACGATAAAATGTAAATGGAATTTTTAAATTTTAAATTTGCGCGCGCTTGAACGAACGACCAATCGGATAATTCAAAGTAATATATATTATCGAAATGATACGATATCGTTTAATCATTTCGATAATATCGCTGAGTATCACGGCGTATAGTTTTGTTTAACAATCGTAGCTAATTTCGCACAAAAACACCAAAACCCATGAAACAGAACATAACCTTAAATTATAAACAATGTGGATGTAGCGGTTCCTTTTTTTATTGACAATGTTAATAATTTGTTTGAATTGTTATTTCAATTATATAATTATTTATTTATCAATAAATAAATGTTGATCTATTTTTTATTTATTGCATCTGTAAAATGTAGTAAATAAATTTTACAAATTGTGCATTTACTGATTTTTCGTAATATTGATATTATTTATCATAAATCTAATATATTAAAGTTTATTTTGACTTTTCTATTTATTCAAATATTATATCGGAATAAATGATTTTGAACAATGCCAGTCTTTTCAGAATCATGTGCAGAAGTGAGTGTTTTATTATTTTTTTTAATTTATTAAGCATTCATTTGCTAAAATCAAATTTAATGAAATTCACTGTTTCTTATTAGCAAATTCAAGCTCAAACTGTGATTATTATCCATCCTGGATCCAGAAATCTACGCATCGGTAGAGCCTCCGATGTGAATCCACACATAATATTAAATGCAGTTGCTAGAAAGCGTCGTCCCAATGGGTTATCTTATCAGGATTCATTTTTGCCTTCTTTGGTCTCACGTACAAAGGAACTCACACAGGCAATGGAAGAGTCCCGACTGCAAGTTTCTCATACATTACAATCCTGCCTACAGTCGGATGGCAGAAGGAGGTATGCTACACCTCCACAGCAGATAGCAGCGTTTAATCGTAGATCCAACCCTGAAATCCTATCTCCTACTGTTATGGATTGGGTCAAAAGAGAAGAGGAAACTATTGTAGGAGATGATATTCTAACTTTAAGTCCTGAAGATGGATACAACATTCATTTTCCATATAAAAGAGGAGAATTAAATGTGCACTCAGGGCCTGGAGGTAGCTTACGATCTGTCTTAGCTGATTTAAAGACTATCTGGGAACATGTTTTAACCAAGAAAATGGATATACCCTTGGACGACTTGAAACACTATAGAATAGTTCTTATAATTCCAGACATTTACAACAGATTGTATTTGAAAGAATTGACAAGCCTATTACTTTGTGAAATGGGCTTTGGAGGCTGTTTCTTATTACAGGTTGGAAATTTAAATATCTATTAAAATATAATGTTTATAAAGTATTTCTAATGACATCAATTTATAAGGATCATGTAGCTGCAACCTTTGGAGCGGGCTTGGGTTATGCCTGTGTTGTAGATGTAGGAGAGGAAAAAACATCTGTATCTTGTGTTGAAGATGGAATATCGCATCGAAACACACGAGTTCGCATGGATTACGGTGGGGGCGATATCACACAGACATTTCTCTGGTTGTTACAAAAATCTGCTTTTCCTTACAAAAGCTGTGATCCATCAAATCGTTTGGATGCTATGTTATTGGATCAGCTTAAAAAAGAGTTCTGTCATGTAGATTTGAATGTCTGTGGCTCTCAAGAAAAGACATTTTGCGTAAAAAAGCCTAGACAACCAACAGAGAATTATACAATTCAGGTGGGTGATTTTTGATCTCAAGTATGTCTACTTAATTACAGTAAAAACAAGTTATGAAAAGTTAAATTTTTATTTGATCATTTAAGGTAGGAGATGAGTGTTTGATTGCTCCATTAAGCCTCTTTCAGCCAGAACTTTTTAGAGTCACTGGAGCTCACAGTGTTCATGTACAAAAACGTTCGATGGGAGATTCAGAAGATCCTCACGATGAAAATTACTTAAGAGAGACAAGTGTAAGTGTATATTTGTTATATGTAATATTTATACCATAACTCTGTTAAAAATTTATTCTTTATTTCAGAGAAGAGGTATAAAAGAAAATTTAGAGCAAACACTAGAACTTCAAGAAGAAACTGCAATACCAACTGTTACTGGAGAAGAAGAAGTAGTTGTTGACAACGTAGATTCAGCTCCAATTTCTCTAAACAATCGCGAGCTTGATGCGCCTCGAGATTTCGTTGTAGGTCCTCAACAACTACTTGGACTGGATCATGCTGTGCTCCAGAGTATTGACAGATGTCGTAAGCAATTTACTTAGAACTTTAATTATTTAATTAACTGATGATATGTGTAGATTTGGTACTAAGTGTATATAATTTCAGCTACGGATGACTTAAAGCGTAAAATGTACAGTTGTATACTTGTTGTTGGCTCAGGAATGAAGTTTCAAGGTATAGGCATGTGGCTTCATAATCGTATATCACTTCAAATCCCATACATGTATAGAGCAGGTAGACTAAGTTTTTTCATATTTATGCTGCTCGTTTAATAAATGCAATATAATATTTATATTTCAAATTTTTAGAGCAAATGGATGTCATTACTTTGCCTAAAGAAATCGATCCTGGCATGACGGCTTGGAAAGGCGCTGCAATTTTAAGTTGTTTAGAGTCTGCACAAGAATTGTGGATTGGTCGTCAAGAATGGGAACATGTAGGTGTTAGAGTTTTAAGAGAACGAGCTCCTTTCATGTGGTGATAACTGTAGTTCAAAAATTAGAAGAATTTATTTTTATTTAATTTATAGTTATAAATATATTAAAATATACAGCGGATTTATATATATATATATATATGTGTATAAAAAACTAGTTTTTATTACGTCTTTTTTTATATATATAAAGTTTGTTTATTTTGTATAAAATTAACAAATTTTTACATGTTTATTTGCTTACTTATTTGTACTTTGACTATCAAGTATTAAAATAAAAGTATTTATAAATTATTTTATTATAAAGTTCTAAGTTTAACTTTAGAACTATCATTTGGATGAAATTGAATAATGTCAGCTTCGCTTAAGAAATATGCAAAATCCAGAACATCATCTGTAATATCAATGTACAAGTCATCTCCTCCTTTGATCAATGCTCTTGTAAGAACCTAAAATCATGAATTTGATTCAATGCTATTTATTTGCAATAGGTAAGAAACTTAGCTCTATTTTAACTTACACACAGAAATTCTTGGAAACCAATATTGCCAGGAAACAATGTATCCACGACTTCACTCTAGCAATGTATAATTCAATTTTTGATTATTTTTTTTCGTTCCATTCAATTTAGTGAATATCAGCACTTACCAAATCTTTTTTTACTTCTTGAAATAGACGTTTTGTTACAACCATTACAGCATTATAGTTAGTTGTTTCACTATTAATTGTACTCAAAGATGATTCTTTAATTTGTTGGAAAGCAAATTTCTTCTTTTCCATGCTAAAATAAATATAAAAATTTATGTTGTATTTTTTTATGTTACAAAAATGACAAAAATTCATTGTAGATCTTTAAGCATTAAATAAAATTGACTAACTAAGCAATATCGACTTCCAACTCCAATAATTCATTATCCATGCTTTTTTCAAGTTCTTCCATGGTACGTACTTCATCTTCTAAACCTTTTAACGCATCAGCATAAAAATCTAACGTGTTTGGAGTAGGAAGATAATTTGGTTCCTCAAGTGAAACCAATTTATGCAACGATTGAACGAACATGTGTCTTTTCTGTAGAATTTCTTTTGGCGTAACATCTGGCTTTATTGTTACAACTTCGTTATTTTTAACAATCTCCATTATCTTCTTGATTTCTTGCTCTTTCTTACTTTTCAAAGATTTTAAATTTTCATAAGTATCTTCCAAAGTCAAGTCTTGTAAACTCATATCAATATCTTCTGACGTCATTTTAAATTGATTATTTTTTCAGACAAAATATTGAACTTGTATATAAATTTGCAAAACAAATAATTATGAGGTTTCCCAACACTTGAATTTTTTGAATTTCTTGAAAAAGCTAAATAAATTCACTTTTGATTCATTCGCCTTTCGATCTACGACACTAACTAGCACTCTGTCTATCTTCGTTGACTCTGTTGATGTTTGCTACTCTTTTCCCGCTCTTGCTCGATTGTTTTCTCTCGCAAACACAACGAGCATCATTTTTAATTGTCACCATATTGCAGATGGCGTCTTAAAACCCGCTAAATTCGAATGATACTTATCGAAATATTCGTTTATAATTTGTAATAGAACATTTATGAATAATTAACTTTTCTCAATAGTGAGCATACGTATTAAAAAAATACATGTATTTATCATTATAATATTTTTGTATTTTTATACAAGAAGGATTTTTGATTGACCAAAGGCGGCGCGGCGCACGTGCATATCGTCTGTAAGTTATGTTTAGTGCGATGTGTGTTACGGCGATCAGCCGATGTTGTATATACGGTTTGTAATTTTGCAGTAGGAAATAATTATTGTAAAGCGTCATGCTTTCGCGAAGTCTAAATTTTGGTTTGCGGTTTTTACCGCGTCAAGCTGCAACACAGATTTCAGTCAGAAATACTACTACAGGTAAATATTTTTGTTTCGTTAATGATTTAGGTTAAGTTTCAAGTACCATTACGAAGATTTTTATATTTTATCGGTAAATAACAACTATAGAAGATTGATTTAAACAATTGTTTCGAGCTATTGTTATAATGTGCACTTAAGAATCACAATTGCAAATACTGCATAATTTATTTTTTTATTATTTTTTAGAACCCGTATACGATAAAGATCCAGCTCCTTATTTTTTTAACGAGGAAATTCAAACAATTCTGAAAACTTTAACTCGACCAGTACCAGAGAAAGTTTTTAGAAGGCAATTAAATAGTGAAAAGCTAGTGGAGCCTGAATATAAGTTTATGACGGATGCAGAATTGGAACAAGCACGGCACAATGCAAATGTTAAAATGTGGGAGTGTTTACAAATGCCTCCTATTGTAAAAATCAGAGAAGAAGATGGACGTGTTCTATCTAATGATCCAGCGTATCAAGGGTATACCACATCTAAATTTGTAATCACCGATATAACTTTTGGAGTAAGCAACAAAGATCGAGTAATCGGTGTGAGGGAACCCGATGGTACATTGAGGAAGTCGTACAATCATGAAAAAGACCGTCTCAATCAAATTTATTTTCCTATGCCAGGTAGGGAAGTATTTATTCCCAAAATGTTTCAAGGAGAGAACCTGCAGGTAATTATTTAATCAACTATTAACATTTTTATATATCTACATACTTTTTAATATTAATAGAATTGAAAATTTGAATACTAATTTGTAAATTCAAATTTATTATAGCAAGTGTTGAATAGAGGAGATTATGAATTTGTATTAAATCGAGCTTGCATTCAATTTGACCCAGACCATGAAGATTTTCACAGAGTCACAAAAATGACTTACGACTGTGTAAATGACAAAAAGCATTTTGATAAATTAAGATCAACTAGACACTTCGGTCCAATGGTATTCTATTTGGCTTGGAATAAAAATATCGACTATCTATTGATTGAAAACATACAAACTGAACGCATCGAAGATGCTGCATTAGCAATACGATTGTATTACAAACTTAATCCAAGCGAACAGGCTGTTAAAGAGGAAGACGATATAAAGTTAATACAGCACTTCATAAATACTGAAGGAAACGATAAGCGAAAATTGACTATTGCTTTACAAACATACTTAGAATTAATATCAGAACGAGAAAAAATTAAAGAATCTGTAGTAAAGCCTGTTAAAGAAACAATAGACAAAGATGAGGAAATAAAAACTTAGAGAATAAGATAAAAGAAATTTGTATTTTTTAATCTAAGATTTATTTAACGAAACAAAAATTGTTATTAAATAATAAACGTTATTCATTTGTATTTATGATATTTAAGTATTGAATTCCACTGTTTTTACCTCTGTAATTTTAATTTAGAACTTACACATTAAAGTTCTATTATCTCTAAAAACCAATTAATGGCTTATTCCGTTTTTAAATGAAACGTAATTTTAAAACTAGCACTACTGCACTGTAGATTCTTTTGACTGTTTACGTGAAAACGAATAAAATAAATATTTGCAAAACAAACTTCCACTATCCTATCGTTATGCGTATACGTTTTACGTTCAGACTCTTTTTTTCATTGCATTTTTATGATTTCCAATACAAAAACTCGTACCTCAGTACCAATGACTAAATTAAAAGCTGATGAACCTAATCAGTCCGGCAGTCTCATTGTAGCAGACCATGTTGAACAATGAATTTCACAAAATACCTTTTCTCTACTTAAATTTTGCTCGGGTATATCATATATTAGATAAGGAAGGATCCCGATAAAGTCTGCGTTTCCGGGTGAACCCGGACACCACCGCTATTTATTTCCACTTCATGAATTTCGCACGTTTCTACGAAAGATCCGTAGCCGTGCGAATTATTGAAACATTTTGAGCTGAAAATTTATACGAATGAAGTTTCTCCGAGCTACTTTATTTCGGCGAATATTTCATACGGACGGGGCGCTAAAATGGTGGAAAACGTCGTTTGCGACCTTCCGACTTAGATCTACATTAGCACGTCTGAGTTCTGCACAACGAAGTCGTCGAAATCACGATTGTAATGCAGCGTCGAAGTGCGAGATTTTTTTTTCTTCTACGTGTATCGTGACGCACACATGGGACGCATAATCATGCCCACATATTTTAACGCCCGTCTTACCCGATACCGACTCATCTACTGAAATCGCCGCGTACGTAGACTCGTTTACAGCTACGGTCCGACGACACAAAGCAAACGAAGTATTTCCGCGGAACTTTGCAAAATATCGCACTGCGCTGATTCGTTTCCAATACATCGATTGCCATACTCTTTTTCACGTACTGCAAAACGAACATTTCGTCTGAAAACTGCGTTGTGGCGAAATTCGCGTTTCGATATATAATAAAGAGAGCTGAGATTCCGATACGAACGAATTCGCAAAGTTAGATATTTTTTAGAAAAAAAAAAAAAAAAAAAAAGAAGAAAGAAAGAAAAGGTACCAACCCTGGATTTTTACACGGACTCTCCCCCTCTATCGGCACACTGCGTTTTCCCCTCCCTCCCGAGGGGCGAGCGAAGCAACAAGTTGAGTAGGGGCTCGGCGCGATAGCGACGACGGCGTAAGCTCTCGCAGCCTCGCTCGGCGTTCGGTAGTCTCGTTCTAACAACGTCCGGCGCCGGTCGGCTATTGCTCGCTCTCTCTTTCTCTCTCTTCTTTTCTGCTCTCGTCGCGCGGACTCGCATGCGTCTTCGTGCACTTCCACTACCGCAATATCTATATCTCGCGTTCAAATAGACGCACGCGTACACGCGGAGGTCGTGGAATCGTCGAACTGGCTCTAGCTGTGCTTTCCGAGAATTCGAGCAAAACATCGGGGAGAGAGGCCGGAGGCGTCTATCCCGCGCGAGCTACGCACACGGAGCACACGTGCACGCGCGGTAATTCGAGAGAGAGACAGAGAGTACGTTATTGTAGACGAGATGATGGTTCGCAGACCATCGCGCGTATAGTGCGCGAACGCGGATAGTGCGAAACGGAAGGAGAAGGAAAAGAAAATTAATAATAATAATAACAATAACAATAGAGTACACGCGCAGCATCGTTGGAACATTATCGGAGTACAAACGGGCGAGTGTGTAGTTTATTGTACGTGCCGCATCGAGGGGAGGGAAAAAATACGTTAAGGAAAGTATTTCGCGTTGGGAGTCCGAGTGCATCCGCGGGAGGAGACGTGGATGCGAGTGACCCGAGTCGGTGACGCTATTGCTATTGTCGTTAGTATTATTATAGCTATTACTATTGTTGTCGCGTCAACTGTTAGTGCCACTGTAATAACAGAGCCGTCGCAGTGATGTGTCCGGAATAATATGGCGAATTTGTATTTACGAAAAAACAAAGATTACTACTGCAACTCAAATATATTCTCCGGACGACGATTGCTCGTAGTGCCTGTGCCAAAGGCGGCCGATGACGAGTTTCTCGTTTGAAGACATTTCGCGGAAGAGACTGTCGAGTGATTCTCTGCGTAAACACTGAGGATTTGTTATTTTTTGGAAAATTCAACAACCGCGAGATGGTAAGTGCTCTTTAGTCTCTCGTAAACCTTGCGTTAATTGTGTCGCGTAATTGCACATGTATAAAGACATTTTTTTGCGTTTATTAATTTAAGCGATAATAAAAAATTATCCCCTTATCTCTCGACGTACAAGTGACTTTTCAAGTTCAATGAATGCGCGAAACGAGATTGATAATTCAACAATCACTCTTGTATGTATGCCACATTTTTTATTATTCTTCGTGTGCGGATACGGTTGTCCCAATCTGATTAAAAAAAGATCCATATATAAATATGTGTGTGTGTGTGTGTGTGTGTGTGTGATAACAAGACCAACATTCTCAAACTATAATTTTACATATGCTGATTTCAATTAAGCGCGTATATTATCTAATTATCCCCATTACAGGAGAGAACGCGAATTAAATCTTTGCTATATATATATACATACGTATAAGCATAACATCGAATTGATCGATTAGCAAACTTCCATATCCGCTGCGCGAGAGAGTTTCCGTCTCTTCGCGTCGTCGTGTACTATTTGCAAAATAATACAAACGTAGTTAATGCAACGATTAATTAACGCTTGATACGTGCAAAGCGTCAGGATGATTGAAAAATTACACGTGCGGATACGAGTGATACGCATCGATGAACCGCAGCGTAATTTCATAAATAACACGCGAGCATTGGCAATCGTCAAAGTAGGTTCTTTATAGCTAAATTAAGATTAAAGAAAAAAAAAAGTAAATAAATTATATCGATGTAAAATATTTGTACTCGATGATTACACACACACACACACAAGTTTCGAGAAACGATAAAAAACACTTAATTCTAACAAAACAGCGTTTTTGTGTACAACTTTTACTTAAGCAAGCATCAGCGGGTTTGCGCGAATAAAACGAAGCAATGAGAAACTTAAAATAAAGCTAGAAATCATTGAAAATCTATTTATCGAACAAAATATATAAGATTTCGATCAGAAAGAGACTAGCTCGATTGTACATCGTCGCGCTTTTCCTTTTCATTTTCGAGCGATGAAAAGTCAATGGTGATCCGCGATAAGAACAAGCCGCTGAGTAATATAGAAATATAAACGCAGTGTGTGTAAACGATAAATCGATCTTGCCGATAATCGAAGTCTGACCACGCGCGTGTACCTGTTCAATGTACTTAAAGTATAAAGACGATGCATGTGGGCTCTTATCTTTGTCCCTTTACCGAAGATTTCTTCTATGCTTGTATACGCATACGCGACTTGCGTCGTTTTGTACCGAGAAACGCTTAGATAAACACGCGTTATTCCGCTTCGGATGGACAAGCGGGGATTTTTCTCTTTATATCTATATCTCAATGGCTTCTATAGACTTATGGAAACGTCTCGAGGACGATGCGATTCGATTGATTGTAGATTGAGAGGCTCGTGGGTAAAATTCATATAACGACTTTGATCATTTTTTACCTTTCTAAAAATAGAACAATGCAGCGCATTTACATTAGGCTGTGCTCGCTATTATAGATGTAAACTGTACAGGCCGTCTAAAGTTACGTTTATAGTTCTCGATGTTTGCAAAGCACAGCCTTGATCGAGCTCTTTTTTCAATCTGTTTTTTTTTTCTATCTCTGGTCAAGGCGAAAATAATAATAATAATAATAATAATAATAATAATAATAATAATAATAAATATTACATAGATGTGTATTTGGCGAATTTGATGTATATAGCGTTCATGGGTTTTCAATCGGGAAACGTACAGTGCGAAGGCTGGGATGGAGAGAGACGCCTCTCGGCTTTAGCTTTGAGCAAACATTTGTTTTCACTCGGTGCAATAAAAAATTGTACCGAGGAGCACACCTCCGACTGTATATACTGCTTATTCGCACTTGCACACGTCGTTTGCGGTAAATAATTTTTTTAGTTATTTAATTTTCGATATCGTTCAAGATAAGTTACATATATATATGTACGTCCGTTTCGTTCGAAGCACTCGACGATGCGCGAGAGTGAACCGTCGTGTAAAGCAGTCATCGCAAAAAGCGTCGGCGCTTTTTTTGCAGAACATATTACGTGCCTAGCATTTACGTGTAAATTTGCGATAATATATGCATAATATGCGCTCGTTAATATCATCGAAAATCAATTGTAATGGTGTACAGTTGTATACATACATTGTACATATACAGTTGTATTATTACATGACAAAAGTGTGCGCGAATCATTGAGATTTAAATAAGAATTTTATTCGAATAAAAATTCAACATACTAATAGTACGTTGAACACGTTTGTCGATCTGTGTAATTTGAAACATCTCATCGTTTCGATTTTTTCTACAGTCTTAAAAGGTATGTGAATCGAGACAATTGAGATTCACGTTCTATAGATACCGAATGGTTTCCTGTTGATCGTGGATTTGCTCGTGTATGTGTACGTATTTACAATGGCTTATTAAGTTAAGAAGACAATCAGTGCTTATCATATATAAAGCTTATAACGATTCAGCGGCATGTGTACTAAACTATCGACGATAAGATCCATCGGAACGATAATTTTTCGAATCTCCATTGTTGATTGTTGTTTTCGCGAAAAATGTGCTAAGTAACGTCGTTCGTTTTTTTATTCCGTTCGCAGAATGTATCGCTCTTCGCGCAGTAAAATAGTCTGCGTGGGTTACGATTATCAGTTTATAGCATTATTATCTGCGTAAATGTCGAGTCGATGAAATGTCCGCTTAAGTTATTTCGAATACAATACAAGGATTTTACACTGATACTGGGAAAATAATCGAACGTCGATCGCATTCCCGACGTAATTATAAAATTCAATAATGCGGAAAATAAATGGATTTTATTTTTCTTCCTTATCTAGATATATATGTGGCATAGAAACATTTCAACGTTCTTTATCTTTCGAAGCATGTAGAAACTCCGAATGTGATTGACTTGGCTAAACTTTTATTAGATCGACACAAATTATCGTCTAACTGATTTATCGTATATACATATATAGTGTTGCAAGGTGTATATCAAACAGAGATTGTATACGCTTTTTTATCTCAATAACAGATTCCCCCTTGCAATGCGTATAAAGCGCGGGAATTTCAAAATTTTTTTTCTATTATACTACTGTACGAATATACTTTTCTCAAAGGGGTACTGTATGCATGTACGTAGAGCAACTTTAATTCGAAACATGTAACGCGTCAAACGAGTTCGTCAATCAACGCCACTCAACGAAACGACGATCCATGTTGGAAGCGAAATTCCATCTGTTCTTTTTTTTCTAGAAACTCGACAGGGTTTGCACAACACAGTTGCGCGAACAATACGGAAAATGTTTATTCGATAACGAGTACGAGCGCAATATTTTGAAAACAAGTGAAATTTTGAAGGTATTCGGCGCTGAGAACAGTATTTTACAAAAGAAATCAAGAAAACTGATCGTTCATTTAGTTCCTTTTAATTCGGTTATTGTACAGAAATGACTGTTGTATTTATTATGGTATATTGAATATTCACGGATTTCGGTATCATTCAAAATATTTATCGAGATATAGATTGGTGTATAAATGTTTTATATTTATTCATATAACTATAGTAAATGGTAATATCGCAAAATCGAAATGTTTTCTCGATTTCAACTTTACAGTTCAGTGTGACCTAAATACAGATTATACGAGCCTTACATCATGAAAAGTAATAGTAAAGTAACAACGAGATGATTTTTTATATTCGGTATAATCTAAAGCAAAACTTTTTTAATATTATTTTATAGAATTCCTTTATATAGCTTTTTACTCTCCGCAGTTAGCTTGTCATATTTAAGACTAAGTTCTCTTTTTAAATCGCACTCCCACTCGTTTGAATAAACGCATATCTATAAATAATACTTATTTTCATGTTCAAATAATTGCAGACGCATTTAATTAAAAGGTATCCTCATCTTAAACTCAAGAGTTCGCGAAAATCTACGCATTATATTCCTACGTAATTACCCTGTACACATCAAATTTACACTCATCCGTAATGTACAGGATAAATTTCTAAAGTATATGCGTACACGCACTTGCGACTCGCACATGTGATACATGTACTTATTATTTGCGTAATATGCCAAAATTTATGCCTTTATTATATACACTACGCGTTGTCACGTACACGCAACTATGCAATACTCGCAAGAATATCCACATCAATAGTCTCGCAGACGCACGAATTAATAAACACATATATATAGCGCTCAAGGTTATGATTTGCATTATAAATGTGTGCAAATAACATATGTAGAGCAATCGTGCGTGAAACCATTGTGAAGATCCTGGCAGGTAGATATTGATATTTCCCGCAATATTTCACATTTACATAATTATAGCCGCGGCTCATTGTACACGCTTAACTGTGCTCGATAAGGTTCATTCATTTCACTTGATTAAGTTGTACGTATGTACACGCTGTCTCATTAGTTCAACCAGTCAAATGGATTTTTTCATTGACTTTTTTATGAAAACAGTCGACTAAAATCTCTCAGAACAAGCCGATCTACATTATCGAATAAAATTTCATCTGCGCTTAATAATTACTAATTATACGAAAACTTTCTTCTTTACGCGGCAGAACGAATTTTATCAGTTGTTTGACAATCAAATTGACCACTTGTAACCACTAAGTAAAAACCTTCTTTAACCCTCACTTTCACCGTCCAACTTCAACATAACTGCGACAATCGTAAAAACGTAAATTATAACAATACCGAGGACTGAATAGAAACACCGAATTCATGCTCTGTAATCAGCAATAGTAAGGACATATTAATTTTCAATCGAAAAAAATACAGGTTCGAAACACTTTGACCAATCAGCGTCTCCAAGCCAGCCCTTGAATTGATTTGACTGCCAATGCCACACGGACAGCAAGACAATGTAACTCGTTAATAAGAACGCAGCTGTAGGCTGCGCAAGCCGCTAGGCTTTTACTCTGTTCTCTAATAGAACCTCCACTATGTAACGCACTTTTGGCATAATAACGGCGTCTCGAGCTCGAGCAAGCTTGGAATTCCACGAGAAACAGAGGGTTTTTCTTCATTATATACATACATGCAGAGAGGCACGTTCAATTAACCGGCGTCCGTGCATTTTGCGTTATAATATAGTCAAATACTAGCTTTGTACCCTATCCAACTGAGGGGGTGGCTAAGCAAATTCCATTTCTCGCGTGTCTATATACTTGTACATGCCTCTGTCAAAGAGCGTGTATTTGTCTTGTGTGTATTCGAGTTACGCTAGACACTTGGAACTAGAAAATTTCAAATTCAGATACGAACCCCTTCTTTCTCGTCTCTTCTTTTGGTTTCTTTCTCTATTCATTCGTATGCAAATAATAGCCATGGAATAATTAGGGGGCGATTTTGAATTAGAAATTATATATACGTAGCTTTAAATTAATCACGACTAGATGACATCAAAGCTGTTCTCAAGGAACTTGGGAAATCCTTCGGTGCTATTCGTATTCTTATCAAGTCACTTATGAAGGTTGAGTTTATTAACATTCTTTCTCCTTCTACTGGGGCGTCTGAAATCTCCATGATTTTTTATACATTCTCCCTTTCGTTATCCCCTTTCGGCAGTGGTTAAACCGTATCAAAAAATAACTGTGTATCCTCAGCTAAATAATTCAGCGCACATATTCTACGCGAAATAATTCATTTAACGCGCAAATATTTGCTGTGCAACAATTCCGCGGACTGACAGTTTTAATTAATTTATTGCAGTCTCGTACCGTGCAATGTACAACGGCTCAACGCATCACAAGCATAAATATAAGTTTATTATTACGTTTAAACAAGTTCTTTGCGCAGATAAAAATTATCTTTGCGAATTTGTGTTACCCCATCATTGCCACCGCGTTATTGTCGTGTCCAGTGGCCAAAATTTTGAACCTTCGTACCTTTGAGAAAAAGCATAAGATAAGAATTTACTCGGTCTATAGAAAAAGCGATAGTATAGCATACGTGCAGCACAATATGCCAATAACTGGCGCATCGTGAAAAGTTGAAGGCGCCACGATGGCGACGATCGTTGAGGCACAACGTGTGTAATAAAGACAAAGACCGAAGACGCCAGTGTCAGTAGTACAAGTCCGACTATGCTACGGCGCACGGTAGACGATGGAAGGCATATCGGCGTATGATTGGAAGCTTACTTTTCATTACTGGAGGATTTCGATGGAAAACTTATCGCGCGTCATGCTTTTATATATTATACACACACACACACACACACATATATATATGCATACCCTCAAGCAATAAAGCGTTTCTTCAATAATAAGGAAACGTGGAAAAATAAGGACTCGAAAATAATATGCTTCTCGTCGAATAAATATTCAATAGCGTTTTGAAGAACTTTGATGAAAACCTCTGCGCATGGGAATGATGCTAGAGAAAACGTGTCTTCGTAAAGTCTTTTTTCTTTTGCGTTTTCGTGTAACAATTGAGTTAACGTTGGAGTCTCTGCTACGATATTGCTTTATATTTCCGATAATGGCTGGTTTGAACAATGCATCGGCTTCTCAAAATGTGTCCTCTCACGTTGTGCAGGTTAACGTAAACTGCAACTTATTTTTCAGAAATGTTTACACGAAGAAGTTTGAAAATAGCAAGTCGGTCGTCTAGATATACGAAAAAACCGCTATTGAAACTTCAGTGTCTATATACACAACTGTTTGTTGGACGAGTTGAAAACTAGGCTGCGCGCGGTTTCAACCCTCTTTAAACGTATAAATCTTGCATATACGTACGAATACACAACAACTGCTACGTTGGATATATTTCGTAGTGTGTATATAGGTAAATATATATAACAGAGCGTGTAAGCATTTGCATGCGGTTTCTGTTGCTGCCTAGGGTGGATTTTTGACCGGCCATTAGGTGAGTTATGCGTGAAACAAGGAGAAGAAGCAAGAGAGTGGGTTGTATAGTCTATGGGGTTGTCATGTAGTACACAAGACTACTTTTTAAACGCTTATAACGTACACCGCTGCGTCGTTGCGCACTTATAACAGGAAAAGTGAGATGAATTGGCGCTGCCTTGCAGAGCCGGACTAATGGTCTTTTCTCAGGTATAATGGGGATGTTTTCGAGGCAAAGCCTGCTTCAATTACGCAAAATATTACCAGACAAGAGATCATGCGTATTGTTTTTGTATTTATTAGAGTATGATTTCTTGCCTGCTGATATTGTACGCAATTTATACATATTGTGTTTAACTGTGTATTTTACGTAGGAATACATGTATGTTAACATACGCTGGACTTACATTATGATAATTGAACGAAGACGGCAAAAGGAAAATTCTGTGAAAGCTTTTGGAAGCAATGCGAATTTTTGAATTTCAACAATTCTCTGACTTGGTTTCGAAGATAATCTATAGAAGGACGGATTCATTCGAAGTTTGAAATATTCCTCTGAATAACGATAAGGAAATGGGAATAAAGCATAGACCCATATTTTGTTCTCTCTCGTTTCACGAAAATAAGAATATTTAAGTAGATGAAAATTGCATAAAACATTAGAAGCTTCGAATTTTAGCCAATCACCGATGGCGACACAATAAGCCGCACCAGACGTTGATCTCCTTCCTTCGAGCTATTTCACGACTTGCTCATTATTATACAATACATCGTCTTGTTTCAGAGCTAAATCATCCAAGACGTAGTACCTTCCGAAATTAACGTACTACGACGCGAAGTGCATAATTCATAGAGATGCATTAAAATCGATCGATAAGTCGATCAAGACCCAATAAGCACATTTTGTTTCAAACGATTCTCCAATGGTTTCGCGTCTCGTCCATACCAAAGGATTTTCACACGAGGCTGCATATTTTTCAAAACTCTAAAGGCACTCGATCAACCGCAAAACTTCACTTGACTAACAGTCGACAACGTAAAAATAAAAAGAGTTAAATAGCTGTGTCACCCTTATCCTCTTCTTTCGAGAGCATCGCGCGCTTCCGACTGTGAGCTGCATCAATAAACCCTTGGAACGAAAATCGATTGACAGTTTGCAGGCCTTTCGCGCGTAAAGATGAGTAAGATGAGTCGTCCCTACGCGTGCAGATATACAGAAAAGGTGTCGATAAACTTGCTCGATCTCTCGGCGACTAGATTTCACATCAACGTGTCTCTGTAGACACTCAATGTTAGATGGTTGTCAAATACTAAAGCTTCGTCTTTTTAAAAATTTGCTCAGTGTCAAGTGGGTATTTTATACCTTGAAATTAAACGAACAAGTGTCTCTTTTTGTTTATTTCAATTGGTTGTGCCTTGAAGTTTTAGACGCAATAAATGGATATAGATATAAATGCACTAAATATATGTATATTTTTTTATAGTGTACTAACGCGAAGAAAAGAGAATCCTATACTCGTATTTGTTAATACAAATTTGTAATAGTACGTAATTATGTTTTCTGCATTGCAAATTTCTATACCGTCCCGAAAGCTAGTTTAGTTTATATTTGTAAAAACTAGATGGTATAGAAATATCGAAATTTGAATGGTTATATGTATATATAAGAATTTCACTTAATATGAAAAAATCAATACTGTATACTAAGAAGCAAAAAGAGACCGATTTTAATAACGTTTGTATTGGTAGAAATATGAAATTGTATTAATAGGTCAAATGTTATAACAGTATTGTATACAAATTTATTTCAGTATAAAACCATCTACTTGAAACTCGTTGTGTGTACTGCTGATACCCATCAGTGCCCAAAGTATAGTATACATATTGATAATGACTTGTGCCAGTTGTTCATTTACATGAAATATGTTTAGCCCTCGTTTTCTACTTATTATACTTATTTAAATTTGGAAAAACTCATTTAGTCATACTACGCAGTAATATTAAGATCTGCGTGACTAGGGCAAGAGCTCGTTATTATACACTGGAGATATAGCCGATTTTTAATTCTTTCCTCCAAAGGTAAATAAAAATATAGAAAGCTAAATAAACTGTTTGTGCACGTTTTTATAACGATCATTAACTTCTACCTATATATTTTTGGGAAGTCTTTGACTGCCCGTAGGTTAATGTCGGTCTGGATATACTCGGACTTTACTACTTGCACGTTTTTGATCCTGTGTTTGTTTGTTAAAATAGAAAAAGTATTAGCATAGAATAGAAAAAGTATCAATTATTATTCCGAAAATTCTGCTCGACTAACCAAAATGGCTTTTTAACTCAAACAATATATGACGTGGCACGTGCACAAGCTATAATAGATACTATTTTTAACTACCTACAGAGTCAGAAATTATCTTTATTAAAATGGCTTTATCTGCACCACTTCTCTCTCTCGCAAGCTTATATCCTCGTAACCTACTCTCAGCAGAGAGTATCGTCTATATTTAAACTCCTTGATCCCGATGGCATACAACCTTTCTCACTCGTCTGCAAAATACATCAAGATTTTCATCGGAATTCTAATGCGATAGAAACAAAATGCCTCAGTTTTAGGCCTGTTCTGCTTTCGCAAGAAATATGACTAGAGGAATTATTTTTCCACGATAATCGAACACAGCCCGATGGCATATACTTCGTCAGAAGAAATATAGGAGTATAAGTCAGTTGGAGAGGTGGCAACGGCAGCAGTGCTGGAAACGATTTTTCAGATAGAGCACGACGAGCCTTTTTTTGCTCAGAGGGGAACGGGGTGTAATAGACAAACTTAGTCTTCTCTAGATTGTTTGAAAAGACAGGAATGATATATATATATTTACCCAGATTTCGAGTGTAGTGTGATAGATGAAGCCATTTATGCCAGTTGAGGGTGTGTGGAACTTCTGTAATTGAAAATTTCCATAAGGGAGGCGGTACTTTAATTTATATCCTTTTGCCGGATAAACATGCGTTTAAATTTATTTTTTATATTATTTAGTGAAAATTAAAAGTAAATATATTGACAGGAAAAACTTTAAGATGCACATTATTTATTAAAATATTTTTGCTGTATACTTAATCAATATTAAACTTGAATATTTAAGTAAATATCTTTGAGTAAGAAATCCATAGAGATCCTATACAAATATAATGTTAGTCCGACGTCCGATTCGAACACTCGACTCCCTACACGTAATCCGCATTAATTTAGCTGCTTTCTCTCTCTCTCTCTCTCGATCGTGTGTGAATACGCTTCGCGCGGTTACGTCGAAATTCTCGACAATCTGTTGAAATCCAAGAGTAGGTACAAGCCGTGATACCTTATTATACTGTTAGTTCGGTGAACTCCTTGTTTGTTTAAGGGATATTCGTTGCGCATATGTTCTTGGCATTAGCGAGAGTTTAGAGTAGTAATACATGCGCATTACTGTGGGTCAGTATTTAAAGAGCTCGAAGCTGATGTGTTGTTTTTGGATGTTATGTATTTTACTGTAATTTACTGTGATGTACGGTACTATAATTTACCTAATTACAGTACCAGGAATATCTACTGATTTACGAGAACCTGTATATTCTTGTTATTTAATAATGAAATTAAAATTGTATCTTTAGATTAAGTAAGCATTTTATCGTAAAAAGTGATTATTATGATAAAGTGTGTAAGTCTTATTAATAATTATATGTCTGTTTTCCTCTCTATTTGTATATTTTAGAAGTAAAAAAGGACAAATTATTGGAGACAACCTTCGGTTAGAAATAACCTTATTAAAAAATACTTCTTATGCCAATTTTTCGTCCTTGGTAGCCGTAGTCTGTCCTAATTGTTCTGCGTTCTTGGTTTCTTAAAGCCTTTATTAAGAAATAATAAAATTAATGAATTAAAAAAATTATACTTTTTCAAAAAACCAAAATCGATTACCATGCAATTAAAACAAATTAAAAATATACGAGATCAAGATCTCTAGTCACGAATCAGTTAGTTCGCCAACGATGACCGATATATTAACTGTATTATAATTATAGATATTGTAAATCTCAGCGACCAATCCTATCCTAGATCTGAAATTTGAACATTATTAAAGTCAAACCGATGAGAATAGTCATTAATATGTGTAGCAATTGGTAAGAACTTACCCAAAGGAGATTTTTCATGTTCAACAATTCTTTTTTTTAATTTCTTTTAGTTTGGCCAACATAAGTCGCATTACAGTATTTACATTGTTTTTATTTATCCAGAGTAAATACATGCTTAGATTACATAAGTAAAACCCACAGAGGAAAAATAATTCTTGTTGGCGGGTTCGGATTAAAATTGCTTACATATATATACGACAACTGAAAATAAGAGTAATTCTACGTGTACATATTTTTTTTTAATTATAATTTCGTAAACAAAAACGTTTTTGTTGTACCTTCTTTGCCCTGTCTAACTTGATGCTAGTAACTTTCGTTACTAGGTCAAACCATTAAATTGCAAAAAAAAATATTGCGGATAAAAAACTTAAATTTAAATTTGTTTATTTAAATAAATAATTTTTTTAAACGCGAAAACGGATTAGTAATATACATTTCTTAGATATAAGATTAAAAACTACTATCATAAAAACTATTATTATCTAAATCTGATTAAAATTTGCCGTGCTGTTGTAAATTGTTCTGTTGTTGCATTCCTATCTTTTGCATAAATAATCTATACAGCGTGGAAATTTCTTTGATTTGATGAATGTACTTTTATGTGCATATACATGTAAAAACAAATATCATGTATAACAATTATGTTTTTGTATTTTGGTTACTGTTTAAGTGAATATGTTGAGTTTGTGAATATTTGTATTCCTTTTATTCGTCTGTAGAAATTGAAAATAGCCTTGTTCGATCCTATGTAGTTTATATATCTATAAAGTGCATTATGTATCTATTTAATTGTAACATATAAGGTGTTACTGGTTTTTTATGTACTTCAGTCATTTTTGCTTTGTATTATTATCTTCTAATTATTGTCCATTTGCTTAAAAACCAACATATTTCATGGTAGATCTTTACTACCGTTTCCCTTTTTGTAATACTTATTGATGTTTTGAAACATGTTTGTGTTAGATATTGGATGGTTTAGCATTGTTCCTCAGGTTCATTTAAGATTTTTTCTTTAGCAATTTTAACGATATTTTCTTGATTTTTCATTTTTTTCAGTTGTAATTAGATAATCGTGTATGTCATCTATTACGATGTTGTTTACATTTATCCGAATTGCACATATACGTTCCGATATCCCGTGTAATGCATAATTTCGTATACAATATTATTATCGCCACTCCGTTTGTAAAATTAGTCTTTTCCTAATTTAATGATAGTATTGAGTTTTTTTTATATATCATCGGTACAATATCAAAATAGTATCTTTTAAAAGTTGACTTACGAGTACAAAATAATTTCTCATGAAAAAAGTATCGAGTTACAGTGTTTTTAGTTATTGATTTGTCATTTTTTTATTTCAACTGATGTGACGATTGCGTCAAATATCGTATGAGATTTCTTAATTTAAAAAAATTGAAAATACTTTGGATGGCTGATTACGCAAAAGTGAAACTCATTTTCGTAGGTGTATCTTATATTGTTATTCTTAACACGTTTGTGTAAAATAGTATTTTTAGCTAGCGCGGTGTACTTTTCGCTGCGTAGGTGTTGTACCTACATTCATTCTTTTGTTACCTGTAAATTACACACGCGTGAGGATCATCTACTTTGCATATTTGCTAAGTATCATAATACTCTTGTTAATAAACTGGTATTATTACATTATATTATTACAATATGCTTTATTCGTGATAAATATATTGTTTCTCGTTTATATTTGAATTCCTTTGTGGAATGTAACAATTCTTGTATAAAATTGAAATATAATAGAACATTTTTATATCCGACCTTGTAACAACAGCGTTAAGCCACAATGTGAAGATAATATAGTAAATTCTTCATAAGAGCTATCATAGAAGAATAACTCGACTGTGAAAAATGCTAATATAGGCAAATTAATTGAAGTCAATGCTGAGATAATCGAAAATCCTTGGATCAATGATCGATTCTCTGCATTTCCTTGATTCTGAAGTACTGTTTTTGCAACTTAGATAATTATACTCCAGGATCGCATGCCGAGCAGCCAAGTATAATTAACGAGGTTTAACTTCCAAGTTATAATACTTATATATGTGTGTGTAACTCGTGCATTGATTTTCCCTTTGACGGAGACTATCAGTCACCCTTTCATTCGCCCGTGAGAGCCACACTTCGTTCATTTATCTCCACTTGTTTCGCGCTTGCTAACATTGCATTACACGTCTTGTACGTGACAGTTGTTCGACAATCGTTTTGCGCAATTTTGGATCCAGAAGAGTAACGGTAACAATCGTACATTAGCCGTCTCACATTCGTTTTATATACGACTTAAGATTTATATTTATTCGTATCACATATTTCCATCATCTTTACATACTTAGAAATATAGAATGAAAGTAAATTGTGACTCTATTTTTTGAAAGTATAAGCAATATCCCTACGGGAACATGGTAAACTGTTTTGAAAATTGTATTTTTAATGAATATTTTTTATAGATTAATCAATCGTGTGAATTAGGCCTGATTTTGAAAAAAACGTATATTTTTTCATTTACATTGGTTTGTTTATAGATTGGTAAGAGCCACTTGAGTGTGAAGTAATTTCGTATTATTTAAAAAAAAACATTGACGGGATAAAAGGGGTTAATAATGCGCTGACTTGCGTAAGGGAAAATTTATAAATAGCTAACATTTTTTGCATTCAACAGCAGCACTGGTGACCATTGGCCATGTACCGCTTGAGCTATATAGATATATAACAACGGAAATGTATTCTTCTTCCCCCGCTGAGCGAGTAATGTGGCATTCTTTTTAATTAATTTTTTCCCCTCGCTTCCATCTTCCGTCGCTCATTTTTCTCCCTCTATTTGGCACACATTGCTCCGCTGTGAAAAACTTCTCAAGATTTATAATTTGAAAATTAACGGTTATTTATGACATCGCCACGTTAATTAATAGCTCATCGCGAAATATAAAAGAGCGGAAGGGAACAGAATTGATCCCTAAGTCCGTATATACGATTGTCGCGAACGTTTAAAAATCTATAACGATTATTGCTTCGCAATTTATATACTGTACGAGTGTGCACATAGATAACGCACAGCTGGTAAATATATGGAACGCAATCGAAGGGATAAATCTTCATCTAATGGTTATTGGCGTTCGTCAGTAAATTCTGCGCTGTTGCAGTTAGTTGACTTTCGATTGGCGAATACGCCGCGTTTAGAAGTGCGCCTATCGTTGATGAACGACTCAGTACTGTGCTATATATAGTCTGCGTAATTTTGCGTCTACTCGAACGTCCATAGATATACAGTATCGCAATTTAAATCGTGCCTTTCGCTGATAGATTGAAATCTACAGTCTTGCCTCGCAGGAAAAATAATTCGAATAAAAGCGTTGTTACGTTCGAGCGTAAACAGCGAAATTGGCGATATAAACTACAGGTATGCTGTAAACACCTGTTGACGAACCCATTTGGCAAAAATAGGATTCTCAGTGAGCCGTGTTTATTAAATTACGATTAAATTTTTATGATAAGCGAATCCTCGAAGGAATATCGTCATCTCTGTACTAACAAGATTCACAGTTCTTAAATAATTGAAGAAGAAAGGAGCAGCTGTGACGAGCCACTCATGGTCTGCTCGGCGAACAGACTAATGGAGTTTCTAATACGAAAACACTAGCTGCATCGGTGCATATCCTCTCCCACGAGATAGATTTTATTGTATACGTCCAACGCAGCTAATTTCACTCACCATAAATATAGATCATAGATATTTATTAATAGCTTTTCAAGCTTTATTCTGCGCGGCATTTTATTTATAAATTGTTATTCACTCTTTCGTCCACTTTTGCATCAACGACAATCTGCACGTGTCTTTTGTGAAAACAAAATAGCATTTAAATACATTTTTTAATACCAAATTCTCACTTAAGTTTAACGGAATATTTAAGCACATAAGATAATCGTAGACGAGCGAAAAGTCAGTGTATTATCCGCATACAATACGCAGTTTACAGTAAAGTAATTTTACGCTTCTAACACTCGGAAACTTCGTAAAAGAAAAAAACGCTGAGCGACCAAAGAGGCTTTGAAGATAACTCTGAGTACAAAAAATTTGCTCTCGGTACCAAGCTCGACGTGTAATTTTTATACGTGACTATCTACTTCTGCTGTGATATATATATAATTTTAAAACTTTCCAACAGTGTCACAGGAAAAATTTGAGCTACGAGATTTCAGTGTTGCCACAGTGATTTCAATTGCGTTAACGTATTTGCGCACATTTATCACGAATATAATATAAAATTTAATACATATATGCGCTGACGATGAAGCGAAAACCAAATATGTCAAAGGAAAAGTTTTCTAATTTAACTCCATTGCGATACTCATCGTTACACCAGTTGGAAATGCTTCTTCTGAAGTACACTAACCAAGAGTCGTGATTTCAAATCTACTAACGAGCTATCTTCGATACTAGTTTCCGGTGGAATTGCTGTATTTGTGCAAAAAATCCGGTATATCTAAAACTACGAGTATAGCGATTACTGAGGAAATTCCGCGGTAAAGTTTTATCTATTTAAAAGTCTACGTATAAGAGGCTCGCCGTTGACAATCGTGAAAACACTTATTCTCCGTTTGCATTAAAAACATCGGCTGCATCACAGCTGATAAGAAATGGTGTGATTTTTCCCAGGAGATATTGATAGAAACTTTAATTTTTTACGAAAATGGAAGCAGCGTGTCTTCGAAATTTCATTTTCTTGTACGCACATTGCAGGAATGTGGCCTAGAAGGGTATCGTACGCTGCGAAAGCATTTTGAATTTTGAATGTAAATGAGCTCAGGATATAGTATACATTTAAAAAAGCAATATCGTTGAATTTTGTACAAGAGATAACGGACTCTTTGAAAGCTCAAATGCAATAAAGCTTATCCTGTCGAGAAGGGATGTTACTGATAATTGATTCATGATATTAATGAAATTCTGATTTCTGATGAATATTTGTAGATAAATAGTTGTCTGTATGATTATGTGAAATATATTACTTGTACAAGTGTGATCAAGCTCGCTTGTATATACGATGGGATACGTGTGCGTATCTCGAAATCACTGCGACCCCTTTAACTTCAAATTTGTTGTTTAACCTGAATGCATTTTATTAGTTTCATCAATATATGTCGTCGGATTTGTTGTTGACGTTTACGTATATGTATTATATTTTCAAGATCTTGATAGAATCTCTTTTACAAGTTTTACTTTAAAAAATTGCTCGTTGACGTTGAACAATTAAGATTAAAAATTAATTTATTATTCTTACCCAATTTTCTCTACGATCAGTTAAGCTAACAGTACGCCGGGATGTCGTTGAACAAACATTGTGACCTCTTAGTACTTTAAATTTTCATTTTAACCTAAATGCATAGTACTATTTTCACCAATACTTGACTTGATTTGTTGTTCAGATGTGTAAAATGGATGGTAATTAACTATTAAAAAATTATTATGACAAAGAATGTTTAACTCTTGGTTTCCACGGTGATAATTTATTTCAAAACTGTTTTAGAACGTATGCGAAATTTTTCAATTATTCATCATTTGTCGTTATAATTGTTTTTACACTCACTTTTTGTAAAGAATCGAGAAGATTTGATTTAATCTTCTTCAGTCTGAATTAATATGATTATTTATTTTGAGAATAAATTAAACACATAATTAGTTTAAAATGCTATTTCCATTAATATCTCTATAATGAAAAAGTGAATTATGTTTATCGTGCATTGTCATATTTGTATACGTATATTTATTAATACAGTTCTTAATTTGCTAAGACGAGGTATTATTCTAAGTACTATTTATGCTCTTTTTTATATCTTTTCATCTCTATGAAAAGCTCTCTGTTGTTGATTTTTCTCTAAATTCCACGATAAAATATGTTTCTTCAACAATTTTTTTATTTGCTAGCGCAAATCGGTATGTACAATTTCCAGATCGTAGCTTATTAAAACAAATTTGTTTTCATAGATTGTATTACGATACCAGTTACTCTTTAAAATTTTAATATTTAAATATTTTAAACTGTTTTCCCTGCTTTAATTAAATACAATAAATAATTAATTACTGCTCTCTAGTTTCACTATTTATTGCAATATTTGATTAGTATTCGCTTAATTTGTTAACAAGCGTTTTATGCCATCAGCTAGTCTTCGAATTAGTAACATTCAACATTTTTAAACTGCCTTCTCTACTTTTATTGCAATTTACTGATAAATTTTACGTAAGAACGTTTGCAAGTCGTAAAAAAGTAAAGATAATAGTTATACTAGTACGTGTGGATGTTTGCTGAATTAGTAGTCAAGCATCCTATCAACTTCGCACTTGACGAAATTGCTGGAATGCGTATATAATTGTTTATAGCGCGCGAAAGCGACGCAGAGAAGGTTTTATGTGTGAAATATAGCAAGCTTTGCAACGCGAAACTGCAAATACATAAACTCGTCCTGTCGTGAACTACATCGAAGTTCCGTAACCTAAATGCCTTGCACCAGTTTTACTTCGATTTATCCCCCCCCCCCTCTCTCCCTTAAAAAAACCCCCAGATTCTTATCACCAAATTCAACCATATAACAGCCATAACATTTAACCATGAAGTTTATCAGTGAAAATCTCAATTTGCATGCAATTAACAAACTATCCGTGTCTTATACGTATTTCGGGTATACTGCGAGGTTTCGTTCTTGGGTCATGAGTCATGTATATATACGAGTACATAATTGAGTTTTCTTCTTCGTCGGATAATGTCCAAGCAGCAAGTAACTCTGCGGGATATACCGAGCTCACGATCGATTCTTCCTCTTGGCTTCTCGTGTTTCATTGCCTCGAATTAATTTGTTGTAGCGCTTAGCCCGTTTCAGTCCGAGCTGATCGATTGGCTTTCCGCGAAAGAGCTATGAACGAAGCTATGAAGGGTGCGGACGACTATATAGTTAGTTATCGAGTGCCAGCTTACTATACATCTTTCTCTTTCTATCTTTGTCTGTCTCTCCCTCGCCCCCTTTTTTCAGCTGATGCTGGGACTTTTTTTGTCGGGAAAGTTTAGCAATTTCGAGGGACACTTGCAATCAGTAAACTATCCTTCTGTATTCAAAAAGAAATGCCATATCAAATATTAACTTCTAGTTAATAATAATAATGGAGATTTGAGAATATTCTTTTTGCTAGTGTATACTCGCATAAAATGTAAATAACTCCATTGAAACAAATCAGCTTTAGCCAGTAATAATAGTAATTTATACTATAATAT
This sequence comes from Apocrypta bakeri, assembly GCA_018906985.1. Classification (NCBI taxonomy): domain Eukaryota; kingdom Metazoa; phylum Arthropoda; class Insecta; order Hymenoptera; family Pteromalidae; genus Apocrypta; species Apocrypta bakeri. Next base: position 6,040,045 of record JACCIA010000003.1, read on the forward strand.
GCAATCATTGTTTTACATTTAAAAAAAGCAATTCTGATTTTATAGATCTCGTATAAATAATTATACGAGATAAGCATTATAAAAAAAGTGTGAATATTCACTTGAATAAGTAAATTGCAGTAGTTTGTAAAAAGTGCAGCATAAATAGAGCATATCCACTGTATTGCAAAATAATTTAATTCATTTAGCTTCATAAGAAAAATTGACTAATTTAGAAGTAAAAATAATTTATCTAATTTTTCTTTATTTCAAATTTGAAAGTATATGAAAGGAAGGATTTCGTAGAAATAATGCACGATTACTGATGGGGGAAAATGATTTTGTTGTCGTTGGAAGAAGAAATCCCTTTTTATAGCATAAACATTTTCTTTGTGGGAATTTCACTTTGAAACCGATGGATCGTTTTTTTTTTCAAGTATGCACGGGGTTTTTCCCTCCTCGGAAAAAAAATTTAATGACGCGTGATCGAAGTTCGGTGAACTAGAATTTACTATTGGGCGAACGATTTTTTACTTCCTCAACAGATAGGGGCTTTGGTATGATAATATTTTATAAGTTTCATGGAAATCTTACGAATATCTCATAAGATGTTAAAACCATTGAATCAATAAACTTAACTTGAAATCTGTAATATTATAATTTAAAGGGTATATAAATTTAGTATTAATTGTTCAAAATAATTGTTGGTTGTATCTAAACGATTTAATTGACTTTTTCAACAGTACTACATAGTGAGGCATCCAAAATATATTTACAACTCAAAAAAAAACAACAGATGTCGAACAATCAAAACAAATTGTACGTTCAAGGTGCAAGTATATTGTCCTTATATCATAGCGAGACACTGAAAGTATTCGAACAATTCTCAAAACTTTCCCCGTAAAACGCGACCTCGTCTTCTTCTTTTACGTCTTCTATAGCGCCGTCGACGTCGACCGCAGTAAAGTCAGAAATTTATGGGTCATCGTTAATTACCCGCAAAAAGACGCCGGCAGTGCTATACTTTTATAAAAGTCATGGAAAAATTGAATGCAAAGCGGTAACTGTCAGACTATACACTCATTATAACCACCAGTTTTAATTAAATCATCTGACATATATTCCTGGAAAGAAAAGAGATTATTTATAGTTCAAGTGCATAATTGCGATTGATTTTCGATTTTCTCGCTGAAGTCATTTACGTTTCTCCAATTTACGCATATTCCCAAGTGTACTTTACTTTACTTTATCACACTCCCGATCGTCGTCGAAGAGAAATTAATAATAGCTCTATGCTATATAACATCGAAGGAAATAATTCTAGGTTTTACTAGGAAATTGCGGGCGTCGTGCGTCCGTTTTCAAGTCTGGTATCTGGTAGCTCCCAGACCACGATTGTCGCCAATAGTTCTGAGACACAAAAAAAGACTATCATTTTGATTCTTACTTTTTTGCTTGCTTTGTGTTTTATCCCTTACTTTATGACTTAAAGACATCCAATCCGCGTAAAAAAATGTACTTAATCATAGTCGCTGAGGGCAAATGTGCATTCCGATCGAACCTCAGCAGCCTTTTACTGCGATATAAATGGTACAAAAACCTCTCTAGAGCTCTATCTCGTAGGCCTTTAATCTCGTGGCATCAAGTACTTTGGTTGCAAGTGCAATACTATTTGTTAAAGTCTAATGAACAACTTAAAGGATACCGCATTGAAAGATTAATTAATTTTTCGCGTTCCTCATAAGTGGTTGAGCGCAATTTGCCAGATCCGCTTATAAACAGTTTTAGTAAACAAAATTTTGCACTGCGTCTGACCAATACCATTTATTTCTACTCGTGTGCGTTGAGATATATATATATATATATATATACGAGTAAATCCACAAAAAATACAAGAACGACCCCCGGTACTTGAAAAACGAAAAAGTATTCGCGAGGGCATACCAAATGGACAATTTTGCCCTGATGCCTGAGTGTCTTTCGAACAAAACGAGCCATTTTCACATCCGTTTTTGCTAGCCACTCGATTTTATAGCTAAAAATGCATAAGAATTGTTTTTCATTTTCTCGCATTTTTAGAAAAAAAAAACGTATTTGTCAAATATAGCATTAAGTATAGTGTTTCCATAAATTTTTATTTCAAAGCAAATAACTTCTGTTTTAAACAAATCGTCGAAAATGGATTCCCCAATAAAAAGTTATTTAAATTTATATAAAGGATGTAGTCATCAGAAAATCATACAGACTGATCTGAAAATACGCATGTTGTCTAATTTTTCTTTAACCGCTCATATATTTCCTCATGGGTGGGGCTTCGAAGTATTGTTTTTAAATTGATAGTATTTTTTTTTGTCTTACTTTGTAAATGATTCAATTTTATAAAACTAACTTCCATTCGATTTTTTTATTTCGGGGACGTTAATTTACATTTTATTTGTGTTTTTTACCTTTTTTTTTAAATAAACGTTGAATAATTAACCTTATTTTGCATGTATTAACTAACGGTTTTTTTATTTAGTTATTCAATTATTTGCTTTCAAATATTATAATTTATTAATCTTATATTATACAATAAAATGACGAAATCTAATTGTAAATTATATGAAATTAGAGCAGAATGTAAATTAAAAAAATCATTTAAAAAAGCATTTCAAGTGTAAAGTTATGAGCATTTAAAAGAGACTTGAGAAGTCAAAAGATTTCTTAAAAATTACGTGATTTAATTACTGATTTAATTACTCACCTGAAAAAGAGATTCCAAAAGTTTTAAATTAGCAAAAAGAATTATTAAAAAAAAAATATCTTTTTCTTGCGAAGTTATACGAATTTGCATTAAAACCAGAAAACTGGCACTTTTCGGAAAACGGGATAATGTGGACAATTTTTTCGTAGTTGAAGTTCATTTAATATACTTTTTAGCTGTATATATTCGATAAGCGAGCTAACGCTTCGCTCAATGAGAATTAACCATATCCGCAGACTCAAAAGAGCTTTTAAAAATCATTTGCAATTTTTTTTTTCATTTTTATCCGTCAAAACCGAATGGCAAACCGAAATGAATGTGTAAATGGCTCGTTTTACTCAGGAGACTCTCGTAAATAAGGAAAATAGTGTGTTGCTGTGCCCTCGCGAATAATTTATCGTTTTACAGGTATCGAGAGTTATTTCCTGTATTTTATAGATTTACGCGTTCTCCAGAACGTCAACGGTTTTAGATTTCAGACTGTCAACTGTTTTAGTCACAATTAACCAATTATAACTTAGTACGTTGATTTTGATAATAAACGCGTTTCAAAATTCGTTTTCAAAGACTTTCAAACAAGTGTGCTATGCTAAGGCAGAGTAGTGTAGACCGAAGACGAAGTTAATCCATTAACAGTGGCATCACATGACTGACAGAGAAATAAAAGCTTGGAGTGGATCTGCAGGTCGTTTTTCCTTTTAGAACGTTGTCTCGCGCTCTTTCTACGTCGTTAACTCCGTCGCTTCATAATCCTGAAATAGCTTACCGACACCAGGGACTTCGATCGCAATTAATTCGCGCTAATTGCTCATCGTCTTGTGTGTGCGTATTTCATATAACGTTTACGCGACTCTCACTTTGCTGCTGTACTGTATAGAGAGATAAGCCTCTTTTTTGCTCCGATAGTATAACCGGTTAGAGAAGTTTTTGTTCTACTTTTCAAACTTCCCACTTGTAACGTATTTTATTGTTACATCGAACAAGTTACCTGTTATACTTGTAGAGGCTAACGAGAAAAACAGATTCTAAAGTAGAATTCTCTCGGAGACTTCTCGATTAGTCAGCGTAGCGAAAGAATGATATCCTATATATGTATATATCTTCTATTATTCAAAAAGTTTCCTGAAAATACGAGTTGTTTATATAATACGCAAACCTTGTGCTTTGCCTTGGGGGATGATATGCTACCTATATAAAATTAGTCGTTCACGTGTATAGAATATATTTGATGCATTTATTATTTCAGAAGTATACAATTTAAGAAACCGTAATAAAAGTCTCCACCATATATGGTCCTGAATTCCCTTACACGCTTCCGAGAAGACATTTGTTACCAAGTGGTTTCATAAAGTACCGACGTAAGGTGAACTCGCAAGAACAACATTTATTATTAGTAATTTAAACATTCAATTTTACAAAGATGCTTAAATAACTGAACGTTGACAAAATCAGAAATCTGTTTTTTTTTTAAGTTCTGTCGTGTTTTATTTCACATACACCATATATATCCGTACAAATTGTAGCGCGCTCGACTCCAATTAACTTGTTGCTATTCGATAGATATTAAAGCGGATGCAACAAGTAATGCTTCTTATTGTAGTGACAGATTTTGACGTGATAAAACTGACTGTTAATAATTAATAAGCTTTTCACGTACGTGTTAAATTAAACATCTATTTTCGGATCGGTGACTTCTTCATAGATGTTTACAAATAAATTGTTAAGTAGTTAAATAAAGGAAATACTAAATAGCTCGTTTAGCAGCCTGTTCCCCTCCTATCTTTAACTTTGGTCAACGTATAAATGAGAATTTATTTGTACTCTTGCGGAAGATGTAGATTGCGTATACAATCACACTTAATAAGATGAGGTCATTACTCAATTCCATGTTTTACAAGTTCAGTGTTGATAAATTTATCTTTGACGATTGCAGCCTCTTTGAGTTAAATATTTTCGTCAATGTGTAGTTATCTTGTTAATCTCATCATTCAAAAAATCATTTGATATGCCCCGACAATCAATCGCATACGCAACCGCCAGATTTCAAATAAATTCATATCGGATTTACTAATAAAGATGGTGATACGAACGTTAATGAGATCATATTTATTATAATTACATCAGAAGTCTCACCTCTTATTTATCTCTGACTTTGTTTTTGATATTTATTGTTTTATCAAAATTTCTTCGGTACAAAATATTTGATTATTAGATTTATTCTCCACGACCTATAGTTTTAGTTTTACGATAACAATTATATTACAAAAAAAGGTCTGCCATATTAATCTCTTTAAACTCGTGCTTCTTACAACTTGGACACTCGTGCAGTTACGTTATGAGAAGACAATAATTAACGGGTCGCAGAAAAAATGTGAGAGAGTTATATTTCTTATACACGTCATCCAATTGAATGTTGGCAGAGTCGATTTACCTCCGATTCGAGCGATTGCATTGGAACAAAAATTTGCACTTGTACATCACGTCTATTAATGAATATGTCTTCGTTATACAATGTCGGCACGTGGAGAGGAAATCTATTGCAATAACATACACCTCTGCTTTAATTAATTGGAATATGAGATGAAAGCGCGGCGCTATAATATACTATCTATTTTTCTCTTACGCCAAAAGACACGTGTACTTCTTTAACTTTGGTATATTACATAACGTTTATCTTCTATAAATACCCGAGACTACGCGCAGAATTTTCTCCGTCGCATGTTAAATTTCAATTCGTGTGCAGAAATTATTGCTTTGATAAAATGAAAAAGCCATGCTTTATAATATATCTAGAGCTTGATTCGAGAGACGAAAATTCAGGAGAGTAACATCAAATAAGTATTTCGCATCCGAGGACAACCTAGCGGATAATTTAATTTGCAGAAAAAGAGCAAATAAATTTCGCGATTGCACATAGGAGTATATAGTTAACGAACGTTAATTATTAAACATACTTGAACAGTAAAAGGATACGGCGTAGACGTGGCTAACTTTTCATGTCCTACGAACTTTTATGTATAAAAGAGAGAAAAAGCGTTTAACTATAAAGACAAATCTTTCGCCTCAACGATTCGATTTTCTCGAGTGGTGTTCTTTGGCGGGAAATGCAAATGTTATATGTGGTTATTAATCATATTCTCGTTTTACACGTTGGTAGTAGGAAAACGCGGTGAAACTGAGTTATGATAAGTGCAGCTCTCACGGGAAACTGCTTCACACCTCTCGTTTCCTCGTTCTCACTGTCTCTCTCCGAGCCCCGTGTACCGCAAAGCAAACGGCACACGAAGCATTTTTCATTCGCAATGCTCAGGTATTACGATTTCGGCGAAGTATTTTGTTGAGAAAATTGGAGTTTTATGCATCATTATCATAACCATATAAGTATACACAGTGTAGAACAAACCTAAAACAATAAGAACGATCTAAATGATAATTGGTTTAGCTTTGAGCGCGGATGAATAGACGAGTGTTTTAAGAAAACAACCGGGAAAATCGATGCCCTTGTAATTGTTGAGAAAACAATAAGACATTGACGAATATTATCATTGTTACCTTGAATTAATTGATATCTATAGTAAATATATACATAATATCGATTGGATATTAAATTTTCCACTCGATATTCATTGTTTCACAATGGCAAGTAAAGTAGGCCATTACACAGTTTACATTTTCCACTCTCTCGGTTATAAAATGAAAGAAAAACGAAACAACGAAATCCATCTCAAAGCATTCATTCGCGAAAGGCGCACGTCGTATTCAAGCTCGTATTCGCCCACGTCTTCGACGTGCAACAAGTCCATAACGGCCAAGTTTAGCCGTCGAAGTATACCGTATAATCGATAAACTTCCATCAGCCGACTGCAACAGCTCCTCGCGAGCTTAATGCAAACCCCCACGAGTAGATATAAATCTTCGGAGGGAGTAGCTTGTTATCCATTTAAATTTTATCGAGCGAACAATTGCTCATCCGAGTGAACAATACACGATAATTATAGACTAAAAAGCTTACGTGTACTCGCAAGAAGATATTTGTAAGGACAAATACTGAGATTATTTATTTTTAGAAAAATCGAGTCGTTAGGAATTGTTGTTCGGGTTTGGGCAAGACAAAGAGAAGGACGAAATTTTATTAGCGCAATACAAGACATAAAGAGTAATCGTTATCTTTGACTTTAGGTACGCAGAATATACTTTTCTCCTGCTTCATTGCGCTGCATACGTCAAACGATATAATAAAAGAATCTCTATTTTCTTTGAATTCGTTTGGACTTTTGAATCTGCATATTTACATTGGCTTTTGCTCCCCGGTTCAATGCGTACGCGTCTATAGTATCTATATACATATACATATTTATATACATATTTATACAGTGTGTATACAACAGAAATCCATGTATATAGGAAACATTTGAAAATTTGATAAAATACAAAAGAATGTACTCGAAGAACCTTTGGGTATAGAAGAAGATGAGAGAAGGTTCGTTTTCTAAGTTTTTATTGCGTAGTGTGAGCTATTGTATTGTTAGCTGGAGAAATATCCGATTGAAATCTCGACTGAGATACTCCACGTATAATCGTAATGAACTGAAACAACGTGTCGTGTGTAAACCGTAGCAGGCTAATCGACTGATTGCTCTATATCTAGAAAATGTATACGTCCTGTACAATCCATCTTTCTAGTCTCTAATCTCAATTGCTAATTTTCCTCATCCCCGAATGCTGACGTATATCGTAGAAGCGACGTTCAACACTGGTTAACTATAGAATGTTGAATTTCCCGAGCTCATTCATCATCCTGCACCAGTTGTATCATTATTATTCACAGAAAAATAACGTCCAATCGTGTGCAAAAAAGCGTAAATAAATATTCTTTAATTTTACTTTAACCACGTAATATTGATACTCTATTGTTCAATTGTTATTTCTTGGAAAAACAAAACTATTTAGCAAATGCAAGTCAAATAAGAAAAATGGTAAAATTCTCTATCGAAGATAAAGCGTAGCTTCTGGATTTTGTAGTTTTGGCGCAGTGCCGCGTACCGGGCGATATATAGGATTGACGAAGCCGCAAATGCGCTCTGGGGCTTCCCTCCAAATCTCCCTTTGTTTCTCTCGTGCGTACAGCTCTTTCTATTCGATACTCTATATATCTGTCTTTCTCTTAAACTATAGTCAGTCGTCGTTGCTGTGCGCGCGCGAAATAGGTCGGCGCCGATTGGTCAAGTGCACTGCCGCCGCTTCCGCCGATCCAATAAACGTATGACTTTGCGTTGCGATGCGCTTTTAAGAATGATAGATGATATCGCACTGAATATATATGTTTATATTAATTTATACACGATAGAGAAAATGAAAAAAAAAAAAAAAAAAAAAAAAAAAATTACGAAACGCGTAATCCAAGAGGGACCTTGCGAAGGGAAACTGTGGGTTTCTTTCGCAGAGCTATTACTTAGCGATATAATAAACGATGCCTCAAGGCGTTTTGTGTACCCGAGATTTTCTGGGTTTTATGAAGAAAAAAAGGCTTTTACAAGCGAGCGCAATTTGCAAACAGCTTTGCGCGTTGATATACTCTCGCAGAGGGGAAACTTTACTTTTGTTCGAAATATTCGTTTTATATTGTGTATATGTCTATACATATGTGTGTGTGTGTGCAATGTCGCTTTGATTAGATAGACCTACATAAAATGTCCATAATATGTGAATGTAATTACATTTATACGCATAGTTATATACTGTGCATAGACTTACGTGTGATTATCTTCGTTATGGTAAATAAGGGTTTTGAATCAAGCGATAAGATAAGCTATGAGCTGTAGGTAATGAAATGGCACTGTGACCTTAAATATTGAGTATTATTGACACAAACGAGCGTATTAATTAACAACGGGTGCGTAAAATGTAGATATTCTATATCAACTGTAATGTCATAATGTTGAATGCGCGAATAATGTAAAAATTATTTCAAGAATTTTTTTTAAATTATATTAAGTCCTTGCACTGAGGATAAAAGAAATGCAACGAAGACAACGGAAAATTTTTTAATTAAACCTTTGAAACTACATGAAAGTATATAAAAGATGTTTTTATTCTTGATAATTTTTTGTTTGAATCAGGTAAATAAGATTTTAAAAGTTGTGTTTCTTCTCTTTACAATTTAGCTTTTTTAGTTAACTTCTTAATGAACTGTTAACATATGTGACTCTTAATTTGTTGATCCGCGTATATGTACATGTATATACACCTTTAAAAAAATATACAGTCCATCAATATTTACGTTAACCAAATTAAAAACTTCTTTTTACTTATCTCTTAACTACATAAAGTTACTTGACTTTTAGTGAATCTATTTTCAGATCGGATTTGTCGGTGTTGCTTGATTGATAAAAAAAGACGCGTCGTGTAATCTATTAAGCAGTAATCTATTTATTCATTCTAAAATGCGTCACTGATTTTATCTTCAGTGTATTTTTGTCAGTGAATTTCTTAAAGAAGCTTTTCACTATCCTTCTTTTATACAAGTATACAAGTATAAACTCGTATACTGTACATGAAATACAATAATAATAACAAATAATATATTATCCTAGTACTATTACTGTATTGATATTTATAAAGGGAAAGTTACTTTTGCACGAGAATAGAAGGTATAATAATAATAAAATTATCATGTAGCTATATGTATAAACCGATTCTGGATTTTAGTATATATAATTATCGTAAAAAAGGCTATAACCCAATCGAATGTTTATCTATATAGACACACACACAATATTCATCGATCACGCACAGTGTTTCCTTCGAAAGCCTAAGACTCGGTCGAAATTCCGCTTACAGCACACCCAAAGTAATCTAATAACCCAATATTTCCCAATAACAAGCTTACCCTTCACCATCCAAGCTAATCTAGCGAAACAAAGCATGTTTCCACCATCATCCCACTATTCATCACTCGACCATCGCTTTATACACCTACACCTTTTTCTACGTTATACAGTCGATGGGATAAACGAAGTATGGAAGAAAAGAAAAAAAAATAGAAAGAGCCTATGCTCTTCGGTTAATTGTTTGATCGGACGCACCCCCGAGTGCCGCTATCCGCAAATTACGCCCGCACTATACGTGTCAGCGCATCCTATACACGCGTCTATTTTTTCCTGCTTCGTCGGCCCTAGGAAAGTGATCCTCGCGTGCGCGTTAAAAAAGACTTTATACCACCAAAAACTGCGCTAGGATGAAATTGTTTCCAGTCGCTGTAGAGAGAGAAAGCCACTAAACAAGATCTGGACACATATATGCATATATAAAGGGAAAATTTATGCGCTCTTTACGGTTGTCGAGCAAGGGCATAATATCGTGCTTTGTCGTCGAGAATCTGGCCGATACGCTCCTAGAGAATAGCAGTGTCGCCGCAGGTATATGTGTATGGGAGAATGAAAATTTTGCTCAATTTATGTCCCAATGGGAGATAAAGAAATCAATTTGTATTTTGCCTCTTTCGAACTGTGAATAATACACGTTTGCGACTAAGCGCGTATACAGTGGATCAGCGCTAAAGTAATTGGATTAGAATAAAAACAAAAAAGACGGATTATCTCGGAGTCGCTGCTGTAGATCAATTTTTCAGCGGTGGGTTTCCGGTTCAAAATTTACGACGACGGGTTTAATCCAAGAAAATGTATCTTCCTTTCGCGAAAAACTAGAATTAAAATAAAAATACATCAAAGCAACTCTTTGCCAACGAAATCGCCGCTGCACGCGCGGGTATAGTTGCACATGCGTATTTTCAAAATAAAATCTTCTGTATATGAATGCGCGTGTATGTAGGCAAAAGAAAAGAAAGAAAGATCGAGATAATCATTGGATAAGTCGCGTCACGTGCGAGTTGAATTGAAGACATTTTTACTATATACTTTCCACGCGTCTTTCTTCGATTTTCTGGTCATAACAACGCAGGAAACAATTTCAACCAATTTCAGCCCAATCAATCCTGTATATATATATATATATATATATATACATTAAACACATATATATCTAGGAAGAATCGTTATAGTGGTACAAGATGTTACATCATTGAGGCAAAGATTTCCTAGAAAATGTATAGATATTTAACGAGACCTCGTTATTTTACCGTCGATTGAGCTCTTTACGACGATTCAAATCGATCGTAAAATTGGCTATATGTTGATTATTGTAAGGGCTTAATGGGAAAGATTGAAATTGAGATAAGAATGACGATACGGCGTATCTATACGGCCGACATACATATACATATACACAGGAAAAGACTAATGCCTGAAGTTTCGTAAATGCTTAGCTTTTCATTTCGCAGTCGCTGGTTTCGACAAAATACTGAATACTAGTTTTGATAGCTTTCTTTACGTGAATATATGTTTATACACTCACAATATAACTGAATAAAAACTATAACGAAAGATTTATTCATCCAATGTAGTAGTAGCAACCATGGAGGGAAACAAATTTTAATAAATGCAATTTAAACCATTACATCATCAATATGAACAATTAGCGTCGATGGTTCATTGAAAATGCTTAACAAGAAGATACGATTATATATGGGTATATATACCTTGTATACGGATTTATCGAATTTCTGTTTCCATTTAACGGCGCCTATATATTGACATGCTTCAACCGCGTTTTCAGAAATTTTTTTCGAGCTTAGTTCATTCCTCTTTAACTACTTTTTTTTCCTGCTATAAAGCAATTACTCACATCGAGATTTAGTCAGTCACGAAGAAAGATATTGAATTTAAATTTACTTTTTTCTACGTCTATTCTCTTTTTATTATTTAATTTGGAGTGCGTTATACGTGTTGCGGTCGAGGTAGCTGATGCAGACAATATTTGTACTTGTTTTTAGATAAATAAGTAAAATAAAAAAAGTCGATTGCTAAGATGGATTGTAGCTGTATTCCAATGCATCGCGAAGTGATCACTCCTAATCTCTTCAAAAATAGATAACCGACCAAGACTTGCTTTAATTGCTTGGTTTTAAAACAGGAATAAGAATAACTATTATTTTGCAAAACGTAAATAATGTACATAACAGTTTATTTTTAACACCTGAAAAGTACAAATTACGTTCTAACACGCGCGTGGTACGATTAATGGCGCCCTTAGTAAACCATGAAATACACACTTAATTAAGCGAATAATTAAGCATAACGTTGATCGAGAACTCGCGACTTTCGTATACGAAATATTAAATTAAATAATCGATTTCCTTGGAAAAAATAAAAACGTCTGCGCTTTTTATAACGATAAGTGGTTTTATTATTGAAGACATAAGAAAAGCATAAGTCTCGGACAGATTAGAGACAAAAAGAAATCCTTTAATCTCGAGGTAGAATGTAATGCTCATCATCCCCTTTGTTTAGTACGCGTATACTAATTTATACCGAATCGATTCGCACATACATAAAAAGCCATTGCTAAATTCATTATCGCTTAACTACAATTCACGATATTGCGCTAATTTCATTCAAATTTTACCATTACACAAATGAATATTTGGCCTCCCTGTCCTTTTGGGTCGCGTGAAAACAAGCGATTCTTACTTAATGTAGCGCGTTAAAGAGTGAGACAAGAAAATGGAATTTTTCTAACAGAATCCACGACTAAAATACAGCGATAGAAACCTGCGTTTTCGATTTCTAATTCATCCGCAATCAACTGCGTATTTGGCAAAACTGTTACGACGCATGACCTCGCTGTATATAAACTTTCATTAATTCAATACTAACGCAGCTATAGGATCAAGCAAAAGCATACGTAATTATATACGTATATATAAATTGATAGTGCAAAATAATAATTTATTTACGTATACTGAACTTGCTCTCTCAACAATATCTTTCCAATTTTGTCTAGCCATTATATTACATTGCCAGTGACACTGTGGTGACGGTCTCGTCTCTCCGAGCGTAGACTCGCGTGCTCGTTCGCCTTTAACATAGGACGAACCTGTTTGCGAAAAAAGAAAAAGATTAACCTGAGAGGCTTTTACGATATATATAATGTATCGCATGATTCTTTTTCATACTCGATGCGCACTTGTGTAGGTACAACTACGAAATATTCCTTACATAAATATTGTTATTTTATGCAAGTGCATTACATTATTCTTACTTTTCATTAAATTGCTATTTTTTTTTTTTTTAATTTTTCTACTCTGCCCCAGATTTGAGAAAGTTGGTTATTTGCCTGTTTATCAAGGGGATGGTACAATGCAATGCGAAGGCGCTTGTGTGGGTGTTTACTTTACGGTTGCTCAAGAGAATTATCCGTAACGTAAGCAACCATTATTGCAATTATTTAATAATACGACTCTCTTTGAAACACGTCGCAATTAGTAGTTCTCAAAAACATAATACACTAAATTCAATTTGGTATTAGCAGCATTGCGACAGTTCTACAAATCGTGACATACGAGTAAACAAAAATATGTATAATTGTCACAGAATTAATGAATTACCACGTAGTTAAAATATTTCGCAACAAATTTCTTAACAGAAATATTATTAAAAAATAATAAAATGGATTAAAGTGCTCTGATGAAAGTATATTACGCCCTACTTCATAGTTATCACACATTATGGTATAATTACCCAGTGGGATGATTATAAAGAAAGAAGAATATACAATTAAAGCAAACGGTTTAAACTAAAATACTAACAATAATGAATATAAATTGTTTTCCTGGGAGCGGTAAACCGCTAAATATTACGTAACAAATACATTTACCTTAAAATAATTAGTGTATTATTATATACAATGAAGATAAATGTATCCAAGAAGTACATCAATGACGAGATAATACACAATAAATACAGTGTACCGCAAGAAAAGTGGTAGGCCAAACGTCTTTGAGCAGCTTACGTATTTGAATAAATCAATAAATTAAATTGTACGTTGTTACGGAAATTCAAGTGAAGAGTCGCGAGGAAATGGTATACGACGAGACTCGAGCCCGGGACGTCCTGAATCAAAGGCAAGTGCTCTAACCACGGAGCTAACGTCTACGATGCATTTAGTTGCAGTGCATTGTTATACGGCTCGACAGCCGTCTTATCGCTGACTCTGCTCGTATGCGTCGGTCTGTGCGTGCGTTGTGGACAAATACGTCCGTAACAATGTGTATGGATATATGGTGTCGTAAATGTACTAATACGCTTACTTTTAAGAAATATTACGTTATAGACATATCTTCCTTACATCGTATATACAATTAACGAGTCTAGATGCGAATAATAACACAAGCTTCAGTGATCCGACCCCAAGAGCATTAACACGCATATCAAAGCGACAAGCGTTAAATCGAGTAAAGCTAAGTTGTCGTGTGATATTGATTAGCCCCGAAGCGCAACGTTTACGATTAAATCTTCTCGCAGGCTCGAATGTACAGGTATATTTCTCCGAATTAATAATTAGCCAACCGATAAAAGCTAATACGTGCATGACTCGTTGGATTCCTCTAATAATTAACGGTTCTAGCTGAATGATTAGTTATCCGGTTGCTGAACAAAAATACATCAATATTCATATACATATACATCAGGTGTCTTGTGATATTTATGACCCAGTTGCTATGGCGTCCGAAAGGGTTGAACCTGAAATTCGAGATGTAGGTATAAGCGCAATGTAGAATTTTTAATTGACGATGAGTCAGTAGTTTTTTATGCAAAATCGAAGATATCGTTTATAAAAATTAGAAGCAGTCACTTACTCTTACGCAACTCTAGAAGAATGTCCATATGTATAGTCAGTCAATCTGTTATTCAATTGCAGAAAATTTTGCACTCGTATATCTTTGTTCTTGCGTTTTATATTAATTAAGGTGTACAGTTGTAAAAAGGCTATTTGTACACCATAAAGGTTATAAAACCCAAGCACCGCCTGACAAAAAACATTTCGTCGGTTTATATATATATACGCACGTATATACGCTGTGTTAATTCTCTTTTCTTCCCTTTCGTCGTAAAGCAACGTCAACAGCTCCGCCGTGATCAGCTGTACATTTGGGAAACTATACCGCCAAGCTAATCTTGTATATATGTTCGGCCACAACCAGGGATGTCCTGATGGAAAAAAAGGTCTATACCATAAATTGCGATGTACTAACTCGTATACCTATCGCGCAGATATATATCTGAGGTATATATATATATATATATATTCAGGAGGTACATGCAGAAACGTGGAATCTAATAATCTAATCGAGCTGGACGATCGACTCGCGCATGTGTGTTTAGGCGTACACGTATATAACTCTTAATCATAATAGACTTTTGGCACGACTCGAAAAAAAATGGATAACGACGATCATCGAGCCCCCCTTGAGATTTCGAAATCGAGATTCTTGTCAGACAGTGACGGCGTCGTTTCATCTTCGTAATTAAAAATCGATCGTGTATCGATTCTTTTTTATCTTTTTTTTTCAATTGGATTTATTAGCGTGTAATTAATTAGGAAGATTTTTAGGGTTACAGGTTTGAGTAATTCTATTATCGGTATATCGCTGTTGTTAAACAGTAAGTAATTATAATATATTCCACATCAACGCATTAATTTTCCTTGTTGCCTTTGTTTCTGAATTTTTAACGTAATATGTGCTTGTACGTTTTTATATAGATTATGGTATAGAAATGTTTGTTGTTAATTACATTGCGATATATGGTTGTTTTCACTCGTCGTTAAAAATACGTTAATTGCTTACTTTGGTCAATGTCAATTAATCAATACGTAGTGCTTTGTATATTCACAATAATCTATTTAGGTATCATTTCGTAGGAGTCATCTCTAATTTGTTTCAAATAGCCTTGCGAAGTTCAATAACATGTAGCGATTGTTATAACTGTAGAGCTCTTGAGATAAATGTGATTTGCGAAACAGACGCATATATGCAATATAGACGTATATTATATATTATATAAGGGTTATGGATTAATTAGCTCTGAAATACTTGGTCTGAATAATTCTAAATTTCAAAACAGCACGTCGAAAGAATTGTTGATAAGAAAACTCATATAAATATAAGCAATAAATATTTATGATAATTTTTTCATATATATATATAAGTCATATGCTTGTGATTATCAGATTGAAGTAAATTATTTTCTTTCGTTTGTAATAATTGTTATCGGTTGTTTGTACTTAACAATTGACCGATATATTATTCACGATCCGAAATGTAAAAAATAAAAATGATATGCTGACGTTCAAAGCTTAGCCGACAGGATTCATTCAAAGACGTTTCGGTCTCTCCGATTGATTACCAAACGATAAACGCACACGCAATTGTAATTCATAAATAATAATAATTAATGGTCTAATGTAAGATTATTAATTTCAAGCTTGTGTGAGTATGTAACACTATACGTACACGTAAGTTTAATTTCCTATTTCAGACGATAATATTCGCTTTTTTAATTCTCTGCAATGCTCGTGAAATCTCAAAATCCTTTTATTTCCAGGCAATCGCATATAGACCGAAGTTCTAATTACTTCTATTCCATTTTTTTAATTTTTTTTTTTTGCAAAGTCGAACATTTGCAGAAAACCCACTGGTCGTATAAGGGTAGATTATAAACTGAAATATACCAACAGCAATTAGCGAGTCCTTTTTTCTTTTGTCTCTCCCCATTTAAGCCGGCCAGGCTATTATTTACACGTTTATTTCATGCATATAAAAAGTTTTAATTTGAACCCTCGTTCGCCGAGCTTAACACACCGCAAATGGTGTACCTTTATTTTACACGCTCACGCGGTTGCACACTTTCGAGTCTACTCTCTGAATGTATAACGTGAGAAAAGATAGAGATTCCAATCAACGATGACCAATCATATTTTTATCTAACATATTCAAGATTTATACACGATAATCGAAATCGATAATCTCATCCGCGTTGTATAAAAAGAACTAGGTCTTATTAAAAATATCGTTGATAATTTTCGAGACATTTATGTATAATTATATATATGTATCAGAGCTTATGTAAACATAAATATTTTATATTTCCCAAAAAAAAATTCCTACAGCGTACGTTAAGCTTTCAGTGACAGATAAAAATCTGGCATATCTTATAGAGTGTAAGGTTTAATTGAATATTAATCGCTCGAATTCTGGGCCTATACGTACTTTTAATCATTGTTAATTCATATTTGATGCTTTTCATGAAATCTAATATCAATCTGCTCGATCCCACTGCGATGTTCCCTCTAATATACTACTACGTTAAAGATCGGCCACTATTCCTGTCACATTCGTCAGGTGAATAAGTAGAAATTGCAAAGCACATACACATATATATATTCAGGGTAATGGAATATTACTCTCTGCAACGTACGTGCTTCCAACTTTTGCAAAACGAACCAAACCCGTTTGAACTGAACGGCTGCGACATCGATTTTAACTTCGTCAGCGTTTGCATATGTACAATTAAATGCAGGGGATACGAATTATTTTAATACGGTTATATAATGTACAAAGTATTTTAATTATCGGATATGTTATTTCATTTACCAAACATTATTCCGAATCGTTAACGTGCGAGTATCGGATGAATTAAATGAAAGTAGAAGTATATTAAAGAACTCGCGAACGAAGTGTTCATCTTTATAACTTACTCGCGTACGCTCATCGAATTAATCTCTGAAAATCCTGGTAGCTGAGAAGACAATAACGGAGGTGGTGTTGAGCGCACGGTGTTTATTACACTTGAAGCTTTGATTACTCAACTCATCGTCGCGCGCACTGGAGGTTAAGATAAAATAACGAATAGCACTGAATTCTTGAAAAAAAAAAAGAAGAACTTGATTAAACAAATTAGAAATTTAAATCGAGATATTCAACAATTGTAATTTGCATTGTATATTGTACTCCAAAAACCCAGTAGCTAGTCGTAAACCTAATTCAACGAAATTCCAGAGAAGTTGAAACCATTAGTCTGCAAACACTTCAATGCGTTCGCAGACCGTCATCTGCAAACGCCATTCCTCTCGGCAAGACTATAGTATACTTATAATACGTATATTTACAAAGACCTAGAGGTTATATATATATATATCGTATATAAAATCCTCTCTATCCTTTGCTCTTTCATTTATACGATCGTCGCAGAATAGGTAAAGAGAAAATTAATTGTAAGTCGAGAGGGAAGTATAGAGAATAAGAGAAGAATAAATACTCACGTGCAAACGTGTAAGTCCAGTGAGTTCAAAACCTGAAGTGTAAGCTGAATAAATCGATTGGGAATACTGAGGTCTTTACATTTGGATTTGCCAAGAGTTCAAGTGTTTTAAAGACGTTTAGCGCAAATGTGATAGAATGCGAACTCGTGGAAGTAGACTTTTATGGAGTATCCGTATATACTCCATAAATACCTAGATTATACACAAGACGCGCGAGAACGTGTCCATTAAGTGAGTATTTAAAAGTAGACTTACTTCATGAATGTAAGTTTATTTTGACTTCGTATACTTCATAAATCAAGTGTTATCTTTAAAAGTGTATATATATATATACATATATACGTTCAGCAACTCTTCCTACATAATAACGTTGTTTACTAACAGGATTGAGACAGTTCTTCCAACTTTGTAATCAACGCTTTTAACGAGGCAACAGCTTAAGCACAGAGAATCTACAAACTCCTTCGCACCTCTATATATAAAGCACTATAACACAACGGGAGCGAACACCGCACGCACGTCCTCTTAAAACCATCCGACCTATAAAACTCAGTCAACCGCTTCTATACAGAATCCAAGTGAGATTTCGCAATAAATTCGCTGCCCGCGACACATTATATATATACACACAAACACACACACGCGGACATACACATACGTTGAAACATCCCCCATATATATCCAATCTCACAACTTCTTCGTCGAAGCAAAGACGCAAGTGCAATAACTGTCTTCGGGGATGTGCAGGCAAACTGAGAGTTAAAGATGATTCGCTGGAGCGAAAATTTTCCATCCCTCGAACTTTACTTTCTCGCTCGCGCACACATGTGAATTCTTTCTCGCCTGCCGACGTGCCGGCAAAGTTATCCTCTTCTATATGGAGTGCGAGTATGTGCGGGGAAGAGCCTCCGAGACTTTTTAATCCAGAGAAAGTTGGATATAGGGAGAAGTAATTTACCTTTTATCTGGAGAGTCGCGTCTGGCAGGAATATGTCCGCAGTTGGGATTCTGTTGATGATGGGGCAGAGCTGAGAGTGAGTGATATGTGTGCGTCTGTGTATACGTGCTACAGTGTATTTTCTCCTCGTAATTCTGCTCAAAACTTTTTTTATATAAAAAAAAGTTTCATCCGAAAGAGTTTTCTGTCGTATCATAAGTACAATACACACACACACACACACACACACACACACATATATATATATATATATGTATTTGTATATACAGCGAAAATGACAATGGCGTGTTGAAACTTTTTAAATGGCTAAATTGTAGTTAACGACACACTCTTGGATTTTGCTAATGATAGTATATTAAAAAAATCTTATCAACCCATTCTACCGAAGTTTACAATCGGAATGAAAACCACGTGGAAATACAAAATTATACTCTCTAAATATCGATTTCATAATATTTCTCACCTGGATTGTTCTTAATTTTATCATAGACGCGATATATATTACATTTCATTATAACCACGTGGAAAGTTATTGAATAGGTCATGGAAGTCGCGCTTACGCGTCTATACAAGCGCGAAAGCATCCTCTCTTGTTCGGGTGTTTTCATTCCGCTTTTCAAAGAGCTATACGTGTATATATATGCCTCTTCATCCCGGTCATTGTGTACCGTCTGTATCTAGATTGTCCCACGAGTTTCCAACACCGCATGATTATGCGACGCGGAAACGTCCCACTTGTGTATAATACAAAGAGCAGAGAAAAACACCCTCAAAATAGCGTCCTATCATTTTATTTTCACTTGGACATTTCCCGCAGTTCGCGCAACTTCGTCCAAACTTTAAAAACGTGTGTGATAAAAATGAAGTATTCCCATAATGGCGAGGTAGCGCTGAAGTTCATTAAAGTATCTCGTGTTTTTATTGCATTACAATCCTTTACATCGCGATGCTCGTCAGCATCGAAACTCTAAATCCCTAAAGGCAGTAGTGAATAAATTAGTAGCGTACGAACAAGATCCTTTGTTTAACTAAAGCCTGGAGCATACATATCTTGTCAGAATGAACAATGAGATAATAACATATTGCAAAATAGACAATTATTTAAATAATTAAATTCATATCCATATATCTCAATCTTTTGGCGTTCCCTATCCAATAGCGGAAAATTATCGATTCGATCGTTAACAATAGAAAACAAATAATGAATAAAATGTGACCGGAAGTTGGGTCACGATAAAGTTCACTCCATACATACAGGTATAAGCTAATGCATTTGTATAGGCATCCTGCATACCAAGCTTCCTATATATACGTCTCGTCGACTGCAGATCACGTAGACACAATGAAATTAAGCGAAGCCGAGAGTTTCTACATGCTATAGGTAACTTCAACTTCATTGAATCGCTGCCAGCACTGTACAGTCATCGTGTTTTCCCGGTTCAACTTTTTAACGAAGTTCGCCGAGAATGCGCGTCGCGTTGAGGGGAAAAACTTGATTCGCCCCATAAACATAGAGCATTTATATTATACCTATACACTATAAAGTGCAACCAAAGGGACCTTGCGTATACCCGCGAACCTTATAATAAAAATCTACGAGTCGACACGCACGTGGATTATGTTGCCTTGGAGGTGAAAGAAGTTTCGTTTATATGGGAATTTAATTTTCAAAACTGCGTAGAGCTGATTTGATAGCTGAGTTTCTAGCTGACCTTTACCATACACAAGCGTATATATCTATGTAATATGTATATACACGAATAAGATTCAATTTATGTTTGATTTTGATCTAGAAATTTGATAGTGTTTATGTATACATACGTAATTGTGGATTAATTACTGTACAGATAATTCACCCGAATGGCGTTGGCAAAAATATTATTTTATTCAAAAGCAATGCTCGCCTACTCGGTTGTTTCAGTGATCATTCACGTGGACGCCGCTTATTTTCACAGTAGTCTTCTTAAATCCTCGGACGAGTCTTATATATGACTGGGCGTAGCTTGCTTTAATGAGTTCTATTTTAAGTGTAGTAAAATTTATTTCTCAGTAGCTCGCATAAGCCACGAGGACACGCGGTTTATTATACTTATGCAGTCTAAAAATATATAACACATACATTATTATATTACACAAATTTTTAACATTGGAACGTTCTCTCCTCGAAATTAAAAAAAATCATTTGGAATTATTCGGCTAAATTAAACGTCACGGGAACAGAGTGTCGAAGCAAAATATTAGAAATGTGGTTTCCATTCTCAGAAAATAATATTTTATTCAAAAAAAGAAAAATCAGTTCAACCTAACAATGTGCTTCATCAAACGGAAAGACTCAACCAGGCTTATATATTCTACCGCTGTAAAAAATGTGTCTCCCCTTTTAAGTCCACATATATTTTCACAGATTTCTCCTCGCTTTTAATTTCAAAAGACTTTCGAAAGATACAACGTATAATAATGCAGTATTGTTTCTGCGTTCCAGGAGGACGGCGACTACAACAGTCCGAGCATTCAGGAAAAAATCCTTCAAGAGCAGGCACAGGAATGTAAAAATGGTTCGAGTATTCAGTCCGGTATGTACATAAATATATATTCCATCTATCTACATAAATATAGTGTCACTTTTGCAAAAAATTTTACATCTTCCTTCTTTATTTTGTACATTCGCATCGAACTGACATTTTTTAAATTGCCTATTACGCATGTTTTATTCATCAGAGAAAGAGCACGTGCGTAGTCAATAAGCGTCAATAAGAGAAATACAAACACCGATTTTTTCACATTACGTTTACTGAGATGGAATTATAATTTCCAACAAACTTTCCAAACTTTCCAATAAAACTGTATATCTATCTATATTGGATGAAACCGAAATAGAAAAAAATATTGATGGTACAATAGATGAAATCAAGCTATATCCAATAGTGTAAAACGTCAGTGAGATTTTCAAACTCTCTATAGAATATTTCGAATCGCCGAGTAAAGCATCTGCGATATTCATTTTCATCCATTCACTCCAGAGAGAAAGAGATCACAATGACAATCTGTCCCAAACTTTCTACTGTCGATTTTACAAAGAGCTTGATTCTCGTAAACGTAATACTAACTAAGTATTTCATTACCTTGATGAATTTTCACGCAAACCGAAACTTTAGGTATTGCAGGCCACAGCCGTAAAGTTTACTATCAAAATCTGAACAACTTTGACAAACTATTCTATAAATTAAATTAGCCTATAGAAATTTTAACAACTTCATTCGGGTAAACGCGTTAATAAAACGATCTCATTTTTATTGGAAAGCAATCAGTTATACTGATACTACACCTATAATAATTATTATACAAAAACATTAATTTATGGCTTATACAATTATTATATTTCTTGAATTAATTTTCAAATTCCCCGCTCGATGTCACACCAATAACGAAATGTCTATCGAATCGTTAATTAATCATATGAGCTGGAATTTCGTTATCTCCTTTAAAGACGTCCTCCGGAACTTTTAGACGGTACTTTCCTATTCGTCGATATTATTCTCATACGTGCGCAGAAAAGTCTTTTCTGGATCGAATCCCAGATCCATAAGACAAGCAAGTTCTTCTCTTCCGTTCTATTGCCCTATTTTTCTTCGAAAACAAAAGCGACTCTTCACTGCAAGAAAGTAAGAAGCGATTTTTGAAAATCCAACAATAACTCTTCTTTCTAAATGAAACTTCACTATATATTCGTGTTCATTTCACGACGACGTCAGTTGGCTTTGACTATTTACCGTATGACGATTCAAAAATTTAATCATGTGTCGAATGTCCTTCTCGCTTTATCGCGAACATTAAAATAAAGCTGTTTTACAGAAGAGAAATACTTTCACAAATAACGTTATCTCTTGGTAAGAAAAAACTCGTATAACAACAGCGTTATTATTAACGACTATGTCAATAATTAAAACGTATGTTGATTGAACTTTATGAACGTGTTCCATAAAGACCGTAACGCATAAATATTTACCGTAGGTTCACGCACGCACACAACTAAATATTTATTAACCAAAAATTTGCAGTAATTTTAATACATTCGCATTATCATTTGACGCCAGCAAAGACCGGATACGATTAATCTTTTTACTCAATGATCCTGTGCAAAAAAAAATTGTAAATAAATACGCAGCTCGCTGTGGCCATACACGTATCATCATCCTTCGGCCATCTGTACACGTTTATTCAGTTTGTAAAAAAAATATTTTCCAAAACAAAAATAATTTATGCAACTGTAGACTAACATGCACATTTTATCTGTATTCACATCGTACACAAGGTATAGACGTTCGATTGCGTACCACGACAGCTGACACGAATTTAGTTTCGCCTACATCAAAGTTTCTCTCTTATTGTCGTTGGAAATGACCAACTTGCTCTGTTACAGCGCAGACTCTGACTTTTGCGCTTTACAGAAAGTTTAGAAGAGACTTAAGAAAATAATCGGTTTACGTAGCGCAAATGATCCAAACTTGTCCTGAAACAAGAGAAAAGTTTCCAATGTCTTTTATAAGAACGACTTATTTTCAAGCGATTGCTAACTATGTAAACTAATAATCCATTTAGCGATCAATTAAATGCTATTCGATGAAGTAGTCGTTCGTGATTTTCATTTTCAACTGTAACCGGAGGTTCTAAACGCATTGCATTCTTAAATCAGATTTATTCTTCGTGTAAATTATAGTCAATTTACTCCAAAGACAAATACTTGCGACAAGTTCGACGCACATCTTCGTTTTATGATCCCATTTTCGGCATTAAATACTTTGAAAGTCGCGACAAGCTGAGCGAAGTCTCCACAGGAGACGTAATAGGAAAATCGATTTTCCATAGACGCAACTCGTCTTAGTCGGCTGTGTAAGTTTCCTGAATATATATATATATATATATATATATATATACTTACATACACACACACACCTTTGTATATACAAGTACTCCCTTGTGCCAAAAGCTGATATTCTTGCGGACATAGAAACTTTATTCTTTCGTTGCGCGAAAAGATTTTTCCATTGAAAATAAAGCACTCATTCGAGAGGCAAGGAAAATGAGCGGGTGATCTTGGCACTACCGCAATTTATTCCGAACCTTTCGCGTAGCTTAAAGTTAAATTAACAAAAGGGCAAATAAAGCACTTGATCTTCGGATGAATATTCATAATTTCGAGCGTGAAAATGGTACGTTGAAAGCAACGACTTCGCAGATGGATATCATATATACGCTTTTATACGTAACATTCAAAAGTCTTTCCTTAAGCTTCTACATACTCATATATATATATATATATACATATAGATATGATATGTACGCATGTATGTATATATTCCAACAGTGGTTATTTCGCTTGAATATACTGGGGTAGAGTAGAATTTTCCCATAGCCATCCATCACGGAGAAATAAAAATCGGATGAATTAATGTCTAGTGTATGCGGCGAGACGTTTATACGCCAACGTATTTCGAGGTCTAGCTTTGTAGAGTGAAAGACGTATACGACCTATAAATGGATGTATACAAGCAGGTGTTACACATAGTCCGGGGGGTCACATCCTTTATAATGGATGTGGAATTTTTTTACATATATAAATGACGTTTAGCGCGATATTACATATACGTAGGGGTATTTTTATTCAGCATAATCTTTTATTAAACTGCTTTTTATAGCTGAAAATTCACGCCTCTCAAGCGGATATTTTATAATATGTACTGGCAATCGAAAGAAATGCCGTTCTGCGAGTTATAGTCGAGATATTCTTTACGGGGACATTACAAAGAAAATATGGAAGGGAAAGGCGTTACTGTCGCGCTAACGATTAAAACGCTCTTGCGTGTGCGTCAACATATATAATATATACAGTCGCGACATTTTTATCGGCTGCGTATATATAGCAGCGATAAAAAGTCTATTAATAAGCGAGATGGAGTGTGATCTTTCATCCGGAAATTCTTCGACTGCACGCGCGCGCAAAAGATTCTGAATTTTTCAAAACGTATTTCCGATATCGCAGGCTCTTTAAATTGCACTTGCCAGAGTTTCGAAGCCGAACAACGGACCTGTAAGTTTTGAATCGCAGCCAGAAAATATTGATTTTTAATAGGAATCGATGTAACAAATGTACGTCTATGCGTATATACATATATGCGTTACGTATATGTGGAATCGAAAAAGAAAAAGAGGGGAAAAAAGCATTGACGACCGACATGGCACCGAGTCATAAAAAACGAGCGATTGTAAATCGACGATATTCCAATGCACCAGATGACAAACAGCCACTGAGTCGAATAGCGCGAGGATATCCAGTTTTACACCTTTGCTGAAACGTTAGTTTTCGATTTTATACAGCCAACATATCGTCTTGTAAAAGATCGTACAATGGCACCGAGAGAAAGAGAAAGAGGTGGGAAAAATCGTAAAATCTCGGGCAAATAAATATGTCGCAAAGATTCTCGAGTTAGAATACCAAATAATTTATTACACTTATCAGATTTGTTCGGATTGGTAACGACCTTAACTGCGCTTGTATATGCGAATGGAAATTTCGCTCTTCGAACTCGTTTCTTGCAATAAAAAAAATTTCAAAAAACGTGTAAGGTTAATACCTTTAAAGAGCCGTGGTCTTCGTGAAAAGATCGTGGCTGAAAATTCCAATCGAACGTTAGGTTCAGTACGGGGGATGGAGTCGAACTCGAAACCACTAGATAATACTTGGATTAAGTGGGCCATATGTATAGGGCATCTGAAACTCTACGACCTGTTCGCTTCTTTGCAGGATTCAGAAACAGCTTTGAAGGTTGAAAAGAATAGACGATTGGAGTGGAACATCCTGTATACATACAGCTTTCATCGCTCTGACCTTTTTCTTCTCCTATACTGATACTGAGATGCAATTGGGAATAATGCGAATTGAAGCTCGCTTTATCGACCGATAAATAGGATATATTTTTGTATGTGTTTTTTATGAACGTTGTATAGTTGGATTTTAGAACAAAATTATATCAATGCCGGGATCGAAATCTTTTTTTCATGCATGAATAATCTTGGCGATAAGTATATATACACTACTTTTACACCTTTTTATAAGACACCTTTTGAATTTCCTTATCAAAATTGCATTCGCTGTGAATAGTAATCTCGAACGTGTGATGTGCTTCTATATAATATTATTTTAAATTAATCTGTCAATCGTGAAAATTTTAGTCGATTCAAAAAAGTGCACAGATCCCCGAACGAGCTAACCAGAATTTGTTATTACACATTTTTATCAATCAACCTACCTGTCGCTCGTGTGAGTATTAAAATAAAAAAAATGTCACCGTGAGTATCACTTTTCACTTGAAAGGGTATACGCGTATACGAAGAAAATAATGATAACAATCGATTATGCAGAATAAATCCCGACTCAGCGTTTTTAATATAAAATCGATCGCTTAATAGCGCCATCCCCCTGTATGTATAATATATACAAGAGACACATACAAAAGCATAATATCCTTTCGTTCTTCTTTTTCTTATTATTGTGTATATATATATATTATTCTCTTCCCCATGGAGACATGCGTCACGTATAACTTTGACGCTTAAATGTTTAATACCACGATAAAGCCGCGTTATGCGTCCACTTTGCAACGAAGAATAAAATTCCTCGTCTCTCCTCTATCGAATCTGAAATCTCCGAAGTAGCGAGTTATAAAGATCAAAGTGACTTTTTGAATTCACTCGGTTGCCAGTTCGACCAAATAAAACGTATATTATGTTCCCAGAACGTCGTCAGTGAAATGTCAAAAATCGCGAGTGATAGAGCACGGTATACGCTATGAGGGAAAAGTCGAATTGAAAAATTGAGACATTTATCAAGGAGTATATATATGTACATACTTTACCGAGTGGGAATGCACTCGAGATAGATGACAAAATTTTTTTAAGTCAAGCATATCGTAAGAAATTCAAGTATACGAAACGCTTGTATTTTATATATGTACATTGAACATAGATATAATATGCGCGATTGCGCATGAGCTTAGACGACTTAATGACTCTATCAGTAGCTTGTTCTTATTTATCGAACTTCGGTAGTATCTAATAGTGCTCGACGTTTAACAATCTAATACTATTGCCATCAATTCAGAACTTCCCTCCTTGAAATCGTGTATTAAGGGAAAGTAGCTTCCAAGCAGGATTAGTTTGCATTTAAGTGGACGTAGTCAGGCTGTGGTAAGACATGGATTTAGCTTTCATCAATCTTAGACTGTCTCTCTTTGACTCAGCTAAAAATTATGCAACGTTACGTGTATTATCGTGCGCTTTTATTTATCATTGATACATTAAGTTTCTCGATAATAAATGACGTATGCAAAAATGTCTCAAATGTAAAATTATTTAAACAAATAGAAAAGTTGTAAGCCCGGTACGTCTCTGTTTTCAGGTTGGTGTCCAACAACGTGGGATGGCATCATGTGTTGGCCATCGACGCCTCCGGGTGAAGCAGCTGCTCAATCCTGTCCTCACTACATCGCTGGATTCGATTTGCAGGTTCGTCGAGCACAGAGCCATTCCCTAGATATACAGACTGACACATAGAAGATGGAGGGACCTGAGATTGAAAAGCTGCAGAGCCAATTTTACCCCCCTTTTTTACTTATCGGTCCATCCATTCGTTCTGTTCAATACTCGCGCATTTCTCTATTTCCTAGTTTACTTCTTTCTGTGTCCCTATATTTGTCGTTTCGACACGCAAAAAATAGATGCTTAATTCCCCGTTGCTCCCATTTTTCAGTAAAATACTGTAATTATACGATTAGAATCGACTTTATAATTATTTGCGCTTATACCTTAATCATCGCATACCTCCTTCGTCTACAGTCCATCATAATCTGGCTGTTCTGCATTTGTGAGGTAACCACATCTTGTATCAGTAGTGCAACCGCAGCACTTGTGATTAATGATTAAGACCCGTGGGTGTATTCGTAACTGTATACACACATATATACATCTACACAGACGACGATACAATTACTGTACAGGCAAACGCGACGAGGCAGTGCATGGGAAGCGGGCAGTGGTACTGGAGTGTTGAGCGCAACAACACGTGGACCAACTACACGCAATGCTTTCGCAACGAGCTTGTCACCGTCATCATGGAATTACCGGACGTGCAATCGGATAACGGTACCTCAATCGCAGGGGTAAGCTATTTTTTATATATTTTTCGTTATAATTATTCAATATTATAATGAGATTTATAATCGAGTACTTGGGAGGCCAAAGAATCTCATTATGTTATTCTAGGAATTAATATCAACTGTGCATACTCTTTAAATTTTAAATAGTAAAAATTCGTTATTTGGTAGTGTGAGCTCACCATTTGCAAAAAGAATAGTCTATCTACGAAAATCGCAAATGTTTATTGTTTGAATAAGTGAAGTGCACACTTGATTTCTAAAATAGTTAAAAACAATAAATCACTATGTATTTTTGGATTGAAAATAATGTAATTATTTCAAGCTTTAGCTTAGGAGCTCTTTAAAAGCAATATAGTTATTTTTGGTTTTTGTCTTAAGTAAATGTTATTATTCGCTTGCTGTACCTTCTGAAAATTATTAAAATGTCATATGAATATTTTCATCCATACGTAATGTTAATAATAATGTATTCTCAGAATAATAAATAATTGTTTCGCGTTCAAATTTAAATTTTTATTTGTAACATTTTACGTCGCGAATTATACTTGTAAGTACACGTGTCGCCGTTTGGGAAAATCCAAACTGTGTTTAGTGCGAGAGTTTCGGACATCATTGTTGTGAGTTGATTAGTCGAGGGTTTACATCCGTATTCTCTATGTACGCTGTCGAAGATTAGGGTGAAGTCGTTTTCGTCGATAATAACGCGTCTTGTACAACTTTGGATAAACGATAGTTCAAAAGAATGGGGGTGAACTGGATACGAGCATTTTATAATTTATCATCAATCAACATCTACACGACAATGATTATTCCAAGATTACTTTTTTCCTATCGAAAAATATATAGTTCGACGTTATATGTCACATTATAAAGGAGAACATTATAATTTCTATACTCAAATTCTGACGAAGAAAAATTACAGTCAGATTTTCCAATTTATTTTCGTACCGAAAGTTTGCGAAAATTTCACATCTACATACATATGTACAGACTATAATTTCCAGAGCAACGTTGTGAATACAAAATTTTCCGCAAAAGTTAAGTGAAAGCATTCCGCAATGCTATGTTTTCGGTGTAATTTATTCGAAATAACAATAGTTTACCTGGACACTCTGTAAAACCGTAAGTTTAGACTGTTTTAATATATTACAAGATTGCAACTCGGTACTAGGGGATGATAATTTTTTCATAAAATGAAAATAATTAACTTTTGGAAAATATGTGAAAATATGGAAAATGCGATGATATTAGACACATATTATTCGAGATAAAACTATCAGTTACTTAATAGAGAAAAATACATATTTTAAATTCAAAACAGGGAATATTTTACGACGAAACTATAAAAAAATCATAGTTTCCAATAGTGAATCTTCACTAAACTCGCAATTGTATGACAATTGTATGCTGCAATCTATAATTTGCGAATATTCTAAAAATGCTGATTAATAATAGTGAATAAACACCGAATATCGAAGATAAAGTAAAAATTTTCTGTTTCTACAAGAATAATTTTGCTGTTTCAAAATAAAAAGAAAATATCTCCAACGAGTCAGTCAAAATGTCACCGTTTCAATTATAAAGCGTATGTACGGATTAAAATTCGTTATTTAGAAAATACGAATAAATAACGTGTATACGTGTCAACTGTACGTCAAAGGTATTTTGGAATTATTTTAACTATTTAACACTTGGTCAATTCATTGTATTGATTCTCCGAAATATTTCAAATATTGGTATGGAAAGCAACGGTAAACATACGCATACGAACTCGAATTCGAATTCAAATATTACTACAGAATATATATACAGTACCGAATGGACTTGACGCGCGAAGCATAATCAATACGTCCATCCATCGAGAAAATGCGCCTCTGTAAACCTGCGGTCGCAGAATCGTCGGTCGATATCCACGATGTTCTCGTAAAATGGAGCGATGAAACAATACGCGCGAGAGATAGTGATAAGTTGCTAAGAATACGCGCGTAAATCGCTATATCTTCTCTTGCGAACGCTCAATGATCCATTATATATATGTGTGTGTTGTTTGTGCCGTCTCTGAATTATGGCAGGAGAAGACAAAGGGTAAATATTTATCGATAACTTTTTGTTCGATATGATTGACTGGACGGAGACCCGCGGCAAACAAAATACAAATATTTGTTCCCCGGGACAAATATATGGAAGAGTCACCTATTATTTTTCCTTTCAGGGGGGAGCTATATCTCGTTACCCATCCCCCTATAGGATTTTTGTTCCCAATGTGTTTTCTCCCGTGCGATACGACTGCAATATGTATAAGATGATCTTGTCTTTAATTTTTTCAGAAATATTTAGAGACGATAAAGTACATCTCGAAAGTTGGCTACGCCGTATCGTTCTCGACCCTAGTCGTAGCCTTCTGCATCCTGGCCAGTATCAAGTAAGTGCATCGTATATAAATTAAATTTCACTCGCTGATTGTCATAGAAAATTCGTTCGTTTTGAGTCTTTGTAATTAACGATCGTTATTTCATTGACTGGAAAATGATAATAATAAATGTGCATAATTTTAAGAAATAAGCTTTAAATAAATTTAAACGGAAATGTTTATTATATATTAAAATGAATTAATGTTATATTCGTTACTGATTTTACCATTTCCATAACGTTCAGAAGACAGGCATTTTTTCCAACATTTGAATGATCAAGCCTTAATAAACGTCTATTGATATAGTTTAAAACCTTAATTGGAAATAGCATTCCAGTTGAAAACCTTCGAAATATTTCGTATTCGTGCAGTCGCCCAAAACAAACTCATTAAATAATTCGATTAAACGTCATTGCAAATTAAAAATGAATTCGCTTGAAAATTTCAAATTTGCAAAGGTTCGCCACAATTTATCAAATAAGTTAAAATATCCGTATAGAAACCCGACGTTGTAAGCGCAAATCTTGCATAGCTTCACGCGCGGTTATTCCGTATTATTTTTTCGCCACGCCACTCTTTTATCACTGAATCCGCGTCGGTGCATCTATTATTCTTTTATTTACATAAAATGAGAACAAAGAAAATCGCTCGAGCGTCCCTTCGATCGGAATTCTTTTTCACTGATATCAAAGCAATGTATAAAATCGAAACGCTTCCGCGCAACGCTGTATTATCACTTGTTTATTGGGAAAAAATTGCAGAAAACTTCGTTGCCAGCGCAACATACTGCACATGCACCTGTTCGCCTCGTTCATGGTACGAGCATTTGCTTTCTTGTTGAAAAATCTCCTGTTCGTTGCTGGAGTCGGTCTCTCGACGGACGTACTCATTAAGAACGGCGAGAGCTACTGGCTCACGGGCAAGCTCGAAAGCAATTGGCACTGCAAAGCCTTTACCAGCATCTGGCAGTATTGCATACTGGCCAATTATTCCTGGATCCTCATGGAGGGACTCTACCTGCACAATCTAATATTTTGCGCTCTCTTCGCTGACTCCAATGCCAGTATAGCTATCTACGTCGTTCTCGGATGGGGTGAGAGAATCTTTTTCATTTTACTTGCCTCGTAAAGCGTATATGCTTAGCTCTACGAGTCGCTTGATAAAGTTGGTCGTGTAACTTTTTTCGTACGATCAAAGACTCGAGGGATTATTAGAAAAATTTCATCAATTCAGGTCTGCCAGCTGTCTTCGTTACAACGTGGGTGATCTTAAGAGCGATTTTCGAGGACAAATACTGTTGGACGACGCACGACAGCACGTGGATTTTTCAAATCATCCGAGTGCCCACTACGCTTTCCGTGGTGGTGAGTTGATATTTTTTGTTATACACAGGCGATGAAGATTTGTCGATAAATTCGTTCGCGATATACCTTTGCTTTTGTCGCAGATCAACTTCATACTCTTCGTAAATATCGTGAGGGTCCTGCTGTCGAAACTGAAGTCAACGGTCTCGGAGGATAACATGCGATACAAGTAAAACAATTTTCAAACTTCTCAGTTGGATCATTAATTAAAAAATAACGATACGTCAGCATCAATCAATCTTCGACTCGATCAAGCCTTGGATTTTATCATTGAGAACAAAGCACGTAAAGCTATAAATCACGCAACCCTCTGCATACGTGTATGTACATATGTAGGAAAGGGAATGAAATCCCCGAGCAGCAAGTCTATCCTTAATTCTGCTGTGCCTAATACAAAATGTATAATCATTACCGGAGCTCAAAGTCTTGATCGATTGTCACATATCTGTTGGTGTAGTCTCAACGCGTTTCGAAAAAAACAAACGGATCAGCTGTATGTCTCTTCGCTCTAAATCAAAGTTTTTCCTGCTTCAGGCGATGGGCTAGAAGTACACTGGTATTAGTGCCGCTTTTTGGAGTCCACTACTCCATCTTTCTGGGCATGTCTTATAGCATGGGAATCAACGAAACCGTAGAGATAGTTTGGCTATTTTGTGATCAATTGTTCGCCTCGTTTCAGGTTAGTATGTGCTTTTTCCAAATGTCTGACCGATCTCGGGCGTTACTACTTGCGCGACGCGGTCTCATTGCCGACGAGATACGCTTGCTTAATCCATAAAACGTAACCGCACTTGTGCACTGCGATAAAAATACGTTCTTTTTTTTAAATGCGTGCTACTTTTAAATTGCAATTTGATCCATAAGGATATCAAGCACAATGTCTATAAATGTCTGTATTTCGTTACGAATTGGCCTGCTCGTATATGTATAGACGCTCCACGAGAAGTAACGACTCTGAAATCTATTTTCATTTTTCCCCAGGGATTTTTCGTAGCCGTCCTTTACTGCTTCCTCAACGGCGAGGTACGAGCGGAAGTCTCTCGCGCCTTGCGTACACGGAAATGGCCACGTTTGCCTCGTTTCTGTCGCTTTGGTGCTCGTCCCTCGACGCACTCGGGCAGCACCTGTAGCTGCAATACGACTACGGGAGGAAAAGTTCCGCAAGAAGATTGTTTCTGCTGGCCTTGCTGTCGTCGCATCTGCGCGGTCTATAGACACACAGCCTCTCGTCACCATAGGTCGACTCACTCCATGGCGAGTACTCAAGGTCTTCCGTCTTTCCCTTATTTTCCAACTGTAATCTACGAATATTTCACCCAAGGCTTTCTGTGGAGTCTTTGCTGCTAGCTTGTGTAGTAGTCGTTTTGTATGCATAATATATACGTTTTTCGCAACTCGACGATATAACTATGTATGCATATACGTGTGTTATATATCATTTTCCACATTGGACATTCGACGAATGAGACGAGTCGCCTTTGATCGATCGTTATGAAGTTTCGCCTGTAACAGCTGACGATCTTCAGTGATTCGCGCTAAAAGTAGAATTTAGAATAGTCTGACAAATCGCGTTCCGACATTGCAATGCTAAACGATGCTTGACGCGTAGCGCAAATGTCATTATCATATCTGCTCTACTCCTGTATACGAAACGAATTTTCGTTGACGGTCGCTAATTCAAAATACTTCGAAGACAGATAAAATATCGCGTTTATAATGATTCGCGAAATATTTGGAAATTTCGAAGTTACTCGTGATAACATGTCCATATATATATGTATAGCAATCGTAAAGTTGTGGAGTGCATCGATTGAGTTGGAAAATTCAAATCCGTGTACGACCGCAAGTGAAATTGAA
Source organism: Apocrypta bakeri (assembly GCA_018906985.1). Taxonomy (NCBI): domain Eukaryota; kingdom Metazoa; phylum Arthropoda; class Insecta; order Hymenoptera; family Pteromalidae; genus Apocrypta; species Apocrypta bakeri. The sequence continues at coordinate 6,073,787 of JACCIA010000003.1, forward strand.
AGTTTCGAACGAATTTTCTCGCGCATATATATGCAATTTATTTATCTGGTTTTCAACCGATTTATAGATTTTCTCGTCTATTGGAATTCGATTAAAAGAAGGAATTGAAAATTTGTTCGATAATTTCTTCATGAATGAATATGATAAAATATCGTTTTTTTTTAGTCTTATTCAGTGTGCTTTTTGATAACCATTCATTTTAAATATTGCTTTGAATAAAAAAAAAATATATAATGTGAAATGTCTATTTCATTTTTTTCATCCATTTAGCTGCAATGGAATTCGTCAGCATTAAGGGTAATCCAAAATTGTTTGCAAAATACTTAAAAATCTGATTACGTATTTGCATGTTTTCGATATAACGATTAATTGTTATCGAACTGAATGTATAACCGTGTATAAATGCACCCCAATTCACAGTTTAATCTATGTATAAAATTATTCACGTCGTATACAATTGACATGTCAAGTACATTCGAGTAACTGGCATTTCTCGAACATCCATCGATCGTTAACACTGGGCTTTAATTTTTAATCGTATACACTATTCATGTAACTTGATAATGAAGATGAAGCATCGTTAAAGTGCATTCATCAAGTGATGTCGTATAAGCTACCGAGAGCTTTTGTGAATCACAGAGTGATCAACTCACAAAAAGCATTTATATTGACTGAGCTTGTATAAGTAGTTATAACTATAGGATCGATTAGTCATTCCGGAAATTAATTGAGAATGTCATGCTCTACTACAGAGCAAATGCTATACTTAACATGGAAATGTTCAAATTTCGAATGAAGCTTTATGCACTGAAAGCAAAATTTGCATCTCAAATAGAAGCAATTCAATCATTAGATCTTTTCGCTAGATAATGTTCCATTCGGGATCATCAAATTTCGCATCAGCTACCCGAACCTACGCCATCGGCACCGTCTATATTCAGTAAACTACGAAGAACGAACGAGACAATTATTTCAATCATTTATACGTGTACAATGTTCGCATACTTACACTTGTGGACACATAGCTTAACTTATAACTTTATTTATGTATCTGGAATTAAAAAAAAAAAAACAGATAACGAGCATCGTAAGAAAAATATCGATTCTGGATTGGTTCGACTTTGTTCGCAGATATTGGCATTGGGACGAGAGGTGGCAGTTTAGCTAGTAGTCGAGGATACCTCGAGGTTGCCGGAACCGGAAATAGTCCGGCCGCAGGCGGAGGAGGACAAGGTGGTATCACTGGAGGAATCAATTCCCAACATCTGCTATTGCAACAAAGCAGTTCCTCAGCGGCGATCATGGCAGCTATGGCTAATCACAAGAACATCGATCAAAGTCTCCTGTCGTTTTGTTCTAATGTACGTATTGACTCAGATATCGCCTTTCGGAAGGTCTTCGATATTTTTTTCATTCGCTATTGTAGAAGAACAAAGTATGAGTAGAGAAGAATTCAAAGGCTACATTTTGTTTCAAACGAACGGACCGATGCATTATTTAATTCGCGTATGAGATCCATGAGATTACGTGAGGAATTTTGAAAAACAAAAAAAAAGATCAATGTCATTATTAATACTGGAAATTCACTGTGACTCACGAATACTGAACCGCAATTCACATTTAGCCGTAAAAACTCACGTTTGTTTCGAACGATCACTTGTTATTTCGACTGCGAGGATTAAAAAAGTTTTCGCATCAGCTTGTCGCTTTAATCTGCTTATGCAGTGTACTACGAGAAAATCTCCGATGTTACTGAAGCTTCGTTGCTAAAGCCAAAACTAGAGTAAACCCTCCTTTCATTTAGACACGAAACAACGAAAAGAAAGAGATGCAAAGTTTAATGATTTTTTCATTCTTCATTTTTATTCCACCTACAAGGCTCAGCAGTTGTAATAAACGCCTTGTATTTTACGTTTCTATACACGCATTTGAAATGCAATAAAATTGGAATGTAAAATATTTTTTATATTACACGTTTGAACAACGCCATAAGAACGAAAAGTAATAAATGAAAAAAAAAATCGTACAAAAAATACAATCGAGTACCTTTACATGCAGTGCTTGAAGTATCGAGTGAAAATATCGTTTTCTCCATTTTTTTGCGTAGGATTTATTAAACCTAATCTCGTCCGCGTCGATGGACAATAAAAAGAATACGGGTTTCATAAAAGCGTGAGCTCAATATCGTTGAAATTTCTTTTAAAAAATAAAATTCACCGCTGTATGTACTACTTTGGGCTTTGGAGCACATATCGTTATTAAATTTTTTTAAGTGAAATCGTCATGAAGATGGAATTATTAAATTTTTTTAGTCAAACAATTTTTCTGTTGTTTAATTCGTATATATATATATATATTGTGAAAAAAAACAGTGATTACTCTTGTTTATAGCAATTACAATTAAATTACCTTGTTTTCAAGATATGAATAACGACGATTACCGTCGCAACTATCGCGCATTCATCAATGTGAATTTCAACTTTGTAATCACTAAATTGCGACCTTGTGTATTGTTCGTTTACTTTTTTCGCACAGAAATTGTAGATAATATCAAACGTATACACTTTCCTCGTGACTGACGCGACAATACGAAGTACAAACGAAGTGTGTTTTTCAGCTTTGAAAGTTAGATTAATTGGCAAACCGTTTGCGAAAAACAGCGTAGACAAAAAGTAATACAAATTAATAATCGCACAATTGTATATCGTAACCAATACTGTATTAAAATATGAAAATATTTATTTGCTATTGCGTATACTATTGTTAATAAATATTCGGTTTCGGTATTTTAACAAAAACAAAAAGTATGTCCAATCACGCTAATTGAATGTTTGCTTCTTTTGTGCGGTACTTCCATTAATCCGATCGAAAAGAATGTTTTAATCAATTTTTTTACTATTCGACTTCGTAGTTATAAACTCTTACGAGTAAGTTAACTTTACAGACCACGATGTGAGCACGAAATTTACACTCGTACACACACACACACACACACACACTAACGCAAAAAAAACCCTTATTTTTTGCCGTCTTCACGCGAGATTACATTAAGTAAGGATGTAACGAGCAAAGCTCTACTGCTTTGTTACACGATATAAAATCTATAAAATTAATTGAAATTCGGTAAATGCATATCGTACGCGTGAGACGTGGTGCCAAAGAAATATCCGAATAATCATCTGTTCCAGATGTCAGAAATGGATGCTGCAGCGATCGGGATGACAAGTTCACTGGACAAGTGCGACAATCATCGCAATAGCATCAACGGAGCAGATCAGGGTTGGTCGGATTCCGAATGCTGTCACCTGGCCTACGAGCTTCATCATCTACATCAGCAAGGTGATCCATGAAGGTCACTGCTGAGCTTGCGACGCAAGTGCCACAGCGAAGAGAGAAACACCGACTTATCCGATTGCGATGACGAGGATGATAGTACCTGATAAAGACGACGATGAACATTTCAACGCGACGACGTTCGTTCCAATCTACCTCAAGAACTTACTCTAATTAGTGATGCTGTGCTGGTTTCAGCGAACAATTGTGTACATAAACTTAACGCTACGTTCACTGAGGTAGAGAGACACGCACGTACATATATTTCGGTGTTGTAGACTTCGGAACGACAGAGAAAGAATCATTTATACGCTCTTACACAATGTATACTAAGACACTACGCGTATATAAATATGCATAGTATAGAGTTACGCGCACGGTATGGAGTACACTTTGATTGAACTCTGCATCAGAAAAGACCGATGGAATTCGCGACGATTCGCTCGTTAACGAGTGCAAGTTTTCTACGATCGAGGACGCGAGCGTCCACGTTTTGACCGACAGTTCGATACCAGTTCGGTACAGTTCCGGAAGCGCGTGGGATTTTTTACGAATTCTATACCGGCACGAAGTGTGCTCGTTGCGAATCATTGCCAATGCGCGCTTTATATCGATTCCTCGTCCGTAAGTCGAGAATTTAAAATATAGTTATTGATCCCGGTGAGTTTGCGGCGACGCTTTCGCGCTATCCTGTGTACTTTTTAATTGTGCGGGAAACGGATGAGCTTCATTGATGTGGGAACTAGCGTTAACTCGCGACTGTTGTTGGCCTCTGCATGCGCATAATTTTTCTCAACGAAATAACGACATTAATCTTACGACATTCGCATGACTGTAAGAATGCTAAGAAACTGTATAAATGTATAAACAATTATAAACCATACGAACGTACAGTTATGAAAGCGTGACGCGTAAGACTATTTTAATTGAACGTATTCAAGTCTGATCTCACACGAGATGTGATGGAATTTGCCTTTTACCTATTTTTATATATAAGTAATTCAATATGAACTACCGTACAAGAATTCATATCTCAATTAGATGTTATTGTAACTTAAAGCGTTTAATCGAACCATCGTGCAATTGTTCACACATTACATCTGTAACTATATAAATAAGCCACAATCGATTTATAATTTTCAGGGTGCCAATAATAGTTTTTCTAAGAGCTTGAAACATTGACTGTACCTGTTGTGAAATAATGAATGTGCAATCTTATAAATCGGTCTTATAGTCAATATAATGTAATGTCAAAGTCTATGAAAGGTATCGCATTATTAATTTAATATCGAATGGTTTATTAACGTCAATTAACTTTAAGCTTTTAATAAAGTCGATACATACAAAAGGCTATTAAAATATAGATTCGAAATTATTTCTCCATTAATAGTGATTTCTTTCAACTTTACTTGTATCAGTCAATATACAAGCAATTTGATTGTAAGACCAATTGATCTAATAATAACGAGCTGATTTTAATTCATGGAAATTGTAAAATGCTGCATTTTATTATCAAAGCTCTCTATGTATTGATTGTAAAAGTCAAAATGTAAGCAGTATAAGTGTTTGAAGAATGTGTACGTTCAATATTATCAAATCAAAAGAAATTCACATGTCTAGAAGACAAATAAACATACGTTTATCCTATATTCATAATATTGCGAATATTATGTATCCTATAATTATAAAAACCAAAAAAGTCAAATGTTTATTTAGATTGCGTTTAATATTAATAAATGAAACAAACATTTACATGTTAATAAAGATAACCCTCTTATTTATATTTACAAAATTCTTATTTTTATGAAATAAAAATCCTAAGAAACTTACAATAAAAACATTGTAAATCTTATTATTAACTACGAAGCTTGTGTGAATCCTTTAAAATTGATTGAAGGGAACCAATCTTCATTCTGCATTTTGTCATATTTCACTTTGTTTAGAATAACACTGTTAACTATTTTCTCGGCATCATGAGTTTGACCAAAATAGTCAATAAATCCACCCTCGGGATCAATCAAGTAAATAATCACTGTATGGTCCACCTATAAATTTTAATTCATAGTAATTAAGTTTATATAATATAATGAGCACTCACACATAAGAGAATTAAATACAATAATACTTTTAGCACAATAACTTACAATATAATCATTGTCTTTATCAGGAGTTCCACTGCTGAAATAAACTCTATATGATTTGCAAGCCTTTGCAATTTGGTCAACTGAACCAGCCAATCCAATAATTTTGTCTGAAAATTCTTTAACATATTTTCCTACAGCTTGTGGCGTATCTCTTGCAGGATCAACAGTAATAAATATAGGCTGAACATCAATTTTATGATCTTTTCCTGTAAGAAAATAATTGCACTTGAAATTAACGGTAGATAATTTAAAAGTTACCAAAGTTTGTCAATTTCTTACCTAATCTATCTACAACAAGAGCTAATTTTTCAAGCTCATCTGGACAAATGTCAGGGCAATGTGTAAAACCAAAATAGATCATTACCCATTTACCCAGAAAATCATCGGATTTTACTAATTTTCCTTCAGGATCTACTAGTTCAAACTTTCCTCCTATCGCAGCTTTACCGATTTGTCGTTTCCGCTCTTTAGCTAATCTTAAGTCCTTCAGTTCTCTCAGATAATACATGTAACCCAAAAGTCCACCACCAATTACAGTTGTAATTGCTATAGTACTCCACGAGATGGGAGAACCTCTGATTAACGGCTTTCTATTATCTTTATCAATATGGCATAGTTGTAGACTTTTGCTTATACATCGAATCTGCGATAAATATACAAATATTAGATTAATTCTATCTAAATTTGACTACAACCAAAATAGACTTATAAAACAAGTATCGTCCGCATAAAATCAATAGAAACATGTAATTCTAAAATTCATTACTCCATGAGCAAATTACCTGACTCGTAGAAACTCTTGTGTACCTCGGCACTAAAGCAAGCGAACGTGCAAGTAAATTCGACATATTATTCAATGTTTGATACCGTTTATTATACTCCAGTGACTACAACTTTAAGGTTAGAATATATCATAACTCTTGTATCATTCGCTACGGCTATGACAGTCTGCGCCGGCCAAATATTGCTTTTGTTTATTGTTTATCGAATTGTTTTCTCTGTCTCTCAATCACACAATAATTACACTTCTATTATTATCATCATATAATCCATGAGCATGACTATGTTCACTTCGTGTAATTCTTTATTTTACTTCTTTAAAGAACTACCCGCTCAAACCCTACACTCCGATCTTACTTGTACAATGTTCTTTAATTCTTTGTATTGCTGGAATTGAGCAAATTATTTATAGATTATCTAACTTGTATCTAACAAATTCAATGTGCATGTGACTCCGGCAGAAAACGGTATACATATACACAGCTCTCTGGACGGAGCGAAAATCAGAATCGTCGTGACATCTTGCGTTCGAAGGTGCAACAACGGCGACAATCGAAATCTTGCCATATTCTCGCGCAGTCGTAACGTAACTTTAGCTGTTGCGCGGGTTTTCAAAGGTCTAAAACTAGTAAACTATAAAAGAGAAATTGAGAAAGGCAAAGAAAGCAATAAGACGTTTACCGTCTCTACGCTGGCTATTGTTGTTTGCGTACAAGTGTACACCTGTACCGTATCTGTTATCTACGCGTAAAACGAGCAAGAAAGACAAAGACTACTACCGGCGTTCGTCGGGTAAACAATAGTATGGCAAGAGATTTGGAATATTCATACATCGGTAAGAAAAAGACTGATCTGCATAAGGCTGTAGTCGCTCGTGCCTTTCTCCCCCCCCCCTCCCCCAATCAAATTAACACTTACATTACAACTTGAATAACAACGCAGGTCCTTACTTACGAGATTGGTTAGAATACGCTCGCGACAAATACGACGCTGAAGAACTGGTGATCAGAGATGGAAACGAATTTCGAGTGCCTTACTCAGGTCTGAATTCATTCGTATGAATAAGGCTTCACAACGGAAGATCGCATTTGTTTACATTGATTTTTCTACATAGGGGTGCAGACGGAGATGGTACAGATGATATTCGTGTTGAGTCAACGTTGTAACCTTGAACATCATGCCAAGTACATGGCAGTGCATATCCTGGATCAGTACACCGGCTCTTTGTTTTGGGAATTAGTCTCCGGTTTGTCGCAACTTAACGATGCGACGATGCGACAAGTGTACGATAAAATGTCCAGTCAGATGAAATTGACGTTGGTCACTAGCTTACAGATAGCGAGCAAAGTTGACCTTTTCAAAAACGGCCTCGACGTTAGACAGGTGAGCCGGCGAGTTTTGTAAACAAAAAAATTCTGGATACTACACATGTACGTATTTCGTACGAGGAGAGAAAGTGTCTTGAATTCGCATACCATTGATTTTCTCTTAAAAGTATATACGCGATGAAACGCGCTCCAAGCTGCAGTATGTCGACGACGTTTTCAACTATTCTAGCTTTTTTCGAATTATTTTTCATTTGAAATTAGGAGGCCTACGGAAATAAAAAGGTCCACTAAATAGTTATTTAATAACACACCTGTGAAATAACTATTTACAAAGCTACGAAAAATTCGGATTTGCCAAATTTGATTTCAAGATTCGGATTAAATTTATCGACAATTTTTTACCATTGTTTATCAATATTGTGTTATAGATTGTTAGAAATTTAGAAAATGCAAATATCGGTCAATTTTTAACATTAAAAATCTGTTACCAAGCATAAAAGTAATTCTTACTCATGAATTTTCACATTCGAGTCTCCTTATAATTGTACAATTTACCAATTTGATAAAAATAGGGCCATATTTGCATTACCTATAAATTACACCCAATCTACAATACAAGAATCAGAGTATCCAATAAGTATTTTATTCAATTTCTGGCACTCAAATCTTGCTACAAACGATATTTTTCGTAGATAATGACATACTCGTCTACCCTTGCAAGTAAATGGTAAGCCAGTTTATTTTTATATAACCTTTTTACGCTTCGAAATCGTAATTACGTATGTGAATATATAAAAAATGATAGAATTCGTTAAACAGTAAAAAATTGCTTTTTTGAAAAAAGAAAATATTCATTTGGAAGAAAAATTGTTTTCGGTTAAACGTTATTCTCTACGTATAAATAAAAACGTGCGTGAATACGTTAAATAATTTTTTGAAAATAAACGTAAGCGGATTTAATTGATTAATAAGTCATTTTCTTATTCTATCATTTTTTCAGTGTCTATATAAATATATTGTTAGTGCATATTTTTAACCTATGTTTTTGATGTTATAATGTATTTTTAATAATGAAATCTCGTTAAATCAAATTTGATCAGAATCTCTCATGAATTTTTTAAATATCGATTTTTCTTAGCCAAAATCGTTTCTAAATTCACAAATAATGAATCCAGCGCGATGGTACGTAATTTGAAACTGATTTACTCTGTTGTTTCGCAGGTCCACAGTCTATTAAAGTGGATAGATCCCAATCGAGAGTACAGCAAATCGAGTATCTTCAATTGCGAGAAGAGGATTCTCCATACTCTAGATTGGCGGTTACCGGTTTGTTTACCGATCGATGCTGTAGAACTGTTTTTGGTCTACGCCGATTTATCCTCGAACACCGAGATTCGCGACACCTGTCTCCATCTGCTGGACATCGCGTATTTACGCCACACTGAGATATTCGAGCAAATGCATCTCTTGGCTACGCGTCAACCTTACGACAAAAGCATCCCCGAGAACAGGTACTTTCTCGGACTCGAGACCAACTCCGCCTTTCTTGGAGCCGCTATCGTTGTTTGCTCTAACTTCTTCTTTTATTTGAAGAAAAACATCGTCGATTCTCTCGCTGCAAGATTAGGAAATCTTATTGAGAAAAGTGAGATAGACGTTACTGCTATGGCTAATGTACTTTTTTCATTCGTCGTCGACGAAGACGATTTAATAAATATCCAGGAAATGATGTCGAGAAGCGATAACGAAGTTGAGTAACGACCACTGCTAACTTTTGCTTTGCTTTTATTGATAATATAGTTGTATTATAACATAGATAAGACACGTGATTTAATTGTTTTATCGATTTTTGGTCTAACAAGGAATATCACGCGTAAATTATTCGAAATATTACCTATAGATTTAGAGGTAGATTCACGTTCTTACTACATAAGTACAAGTAGAACTTCAATCACGTCCAAGATTCCTTGTTAAACACAAAGATCAATTCTTGCAAGAAAACTAACTTTGTTAAATAATTATAATTTAAAGAATATATAAATATATATATATAAGTGGTACATCATTAAATCGGCAGTAAAATATTTCAATTATTTGAGTAGAATAATAAAATTCCAATTGCGATATTCAAAGCGTCAAATAATCGGAACAGAACGCACAGTTTTCGCATCGACGAAAGTTCGTTCGCTCGCAAAAAACTCTTCACCCAGATAGCAATGATTGCCCGTCGCGACTTTCATTTACTTATTATATAGTTATGTAGCACGAAGCTACTATACACCGCCGTTAATGTATATAGCCAAAGGAGAGAGAAAATTACCAATTGCGAATGAAGCGTGAAAAAGGAAAATCCGCACTTTCTCGCTGCGACCGACGCGATTTTGACTTACGGTCGCTCGAACGCTTTGTAAAACTAACCACACGCACACGTGTCATGTAAATGCGTTTGACAAATCGTGAGTGATTTTCAGAGCTGTCGACGATTGCGCTGTGTGCAGTTGCGAGCGGCTGCGTATGTTTCGTTGACCTCGAATTTCGAGTGGACTTGCCGAAGGATGACGACGAAAGCTTTTGTACCGCGAAGCATATGTTTTGTTTGCGCCCGTGTTTTAACACTCGCATACCTTTTTGAACAACGTGTATAGCAACGATTACGAGCGAGAGAAACGCTGCACTCGTTGCGCGTCGAGAATATTTATTTTTCAACTTTTGACATTCCATCTAAATGAAAATTCTCATTGGATGTGTTCCGGGCAAATCCACGCAAATTCTTAACAAAATCCTTACATCCGTTTCGCAAACGACCAGAGGAATTCCATTCGATCGCTGGTCTACACCCGAGCGGAGAATCGATCGATCAAGACGTTGAGTAAGAGCTCAAGCATGCGAGAGCAATATCCGAATTCACGACGCGCATTTTAAGATACTAACTCGTTTCTGTATCCGAATGTTAATGTAAAACTCGTCAATATACATCTGGCGTCAAATGTTATCTGCGAAGATCAGTCTCGTCGTTGTAAAAATCTGAGCTCGCGAGAATTGAAAACGAAACTGCATCGGTCTTCGGTAAAAGAGAGGATCGACGCGCGATTCTCAAGCGGAGAAGCGCGACGATGATGGGATCAAAAAAAAAAAGAGAGAAAAAAATAGGAGCAACGGTCTCGGGCGACGGAATTTTTTTAAATTCCGCGCACATAGCTGCGCCGGTCGAGACACTCGCACAATGTTGCTGTGAACGGAGGCGCGTGTGTATAATACGAGACCGACAGAGAATAGAGGATAAAAAGTGCTTGTATGTATATGTGCGTGTGAAAATCGCTTGAATGAGAATCTCCTCCGCAAACGGTGGGAGAGAGCGGGAGTAATGCCGCTCGTACACTTCTGATGTGCGCAGGTGAATTTTTGTTAATGCGTATTGTATCTTAATCGTTCGAATGATCTATAGGTGTATTGTAAATCGCAGTGACTTTCCAGAAAATGTCGTTGCAATTGTGTGGATGGAACAGGTGGTTCGATTGAGACGCGAACGAAAGCGCGATTCAATACGAGAATTCATTAGAGATAACGAGATATAAATTGTATATTATACATAGTAGTATGCGTATATGAATAGAATTGTCTTGAAAAGAAGAAACTTTAAACTTTTTACGAGCTTGTATTTGCGGGAAAGATGATACGATTTCTAGCTAAAGATACAAGAAACACTGTATCTTCTTACATACCTCGTACTCTTTTTCACTGTATTATGTTCGAGTTATAAATCAAATTTAATTGAAAATAATTAATTAATCCCTCGTCCCAGGCTAAATACATCTCCATCTGGTCTTTCATTCATGGATTTATCAACGACATACTTTGGCTTCGATTTCAATTAAATTGTCGAGTCGTTATTTTAAAACTCTCTCTCTCTCTCTCTCTCCCTCTCTTGTACTATATATAGCACACGAGTACGTAAAATATATTTTACGTAAAATTAACGAGTTGCGCAACGATCGATTCCTTTTTTAATCAACGGTCGAGCAGTCGAGAGGGTTACGTAAGAATATGCACACGTACGTGCGTCCACTTTATCCGAAACGACTCAAGGTCGTAAAGGAGAATAAAAAAGAAATACAAGTAAAAGAAAAAGAAAGAGATCATGTACGGATAGGTTCGAAAACCAAAACATCCCTGAATTTATTACCTGCGGTAAGGAACCAGTAGCTCGTCCATAATAACGGAACACGCCTTCCCAAAATCTCTAACGGTCAGGAGTCTAAAATATGCTTATATGCCGTGTGGATATATTCACGCGAAAGCTTCTCTCGGGCGAAAAAAAAAATCGGAGTTGCAGGAGCAAACTGTAAAACCAGCTTTAAATCGCCAGAGGGACGGGAAAGAGAGAGAGAGAGAGAGAGAGAGCGAACAAGACCAGACAGGACAGGGCAGCTATTTATATGTATATATATAGGTATAGACGTTAGCTTAGTAGGGACGACCGTGCGAGGGAGAGAAAGAGCGAGAGAGAGAGAGAGAGAGAGAAAGGAAATACTCCCACTTTTTACTTCGCAGTCCGCAGACAGTGTATATTATCCGTATAGGTATACGCTCTCACTAACACAAACAAAACTCTGGTATTCCAAGATGGCTGTGCAGAACAACAAGCGCGCGGCGCGGCAGCCGCTCAGTCTTCCTTGGAGTCGCGGACTGTCACCTCGCTCGCGATCCTTCTGATTCTTTATGTAATTATATATTTACTTTTATAACCCGAGTGACCACGCTATATTAACCAGTGCGCGTTCCAGTGTTTTTTTTTTCTTTCGATCTTCGGGAATGTAAGCGGAGGCGTCACTTTTTTCCTCCGCGCGAATAGTGAGCGTCCAAAGGATAGCCAATCGTATATATCTATACATCGCGGAGAAGTGACAGGAAAGTGTTTTGTTTCGATTCCTGTTTTTTGTTTTTCGATACTAGGATCTTTAAACGACGGAGGACATGGCCAAGTCCGTGTTGGGCTCGGACACTATGCCTAAGGCGGGTAGAGTCAACGAAGGTACGTGTATTAAACTTCGATACGTTTATCCTGTGTATGTGTGCCTCGTGTAAGACTACCTTATGGAATGCGAGCGCTTGTTCCGTGAAAAAAAAACAAAAAATCAAATGTAACAGCGTACACGACACCTACACAGTGCATTCTTTCTCTCTCTTTCTCTCTGGTTCTGAAACACCAACTTGCTCTCTGCAGCTGCCTCCGCGGTTTATCATTACCGCTATATACTAAAGGTGTACTTGTATTATGTATATACGCGGATATACACACGTTCTACTACTATCGCGTGTGCGCTCTCGTACCGTGCCTTTGTTTCGAGTGAGAGAAAGAGAAAGAAAAACCGAGCGCGTTGCATGACTCTTTAGCGATTTATTGTCTGGTATAGACACAGTTATGTGTTCTCCCACTTATAAAGCTTCCCTTACTGTTCACCTTGATATACATTTTCTTCTGATTCTGGGCTTATTAACTTAAGGATTGCGAATTATTGGCTTAACAGGGTTTGCAGCTATTCGATTTTTCAAATGCACCTCCGGATGTTTAGTCGATAATATGTGAATGGAGAATGGAGAATGGCACGGTTTTTAGGCTTGAGTAATTTTTGACTGGATTAGGAATGCAGAATATGGCTTTGAGAGGGAAAGAGAGACTGAATAATGCATGTTCTTGTTTTTATTTCTCTTGTGTGCCTTTCTCTCTCTGTTGCTTTATTTGTTTTTTTTTCATTTCATAACTTTATGACTAACCAACTTGATGGTATTTGATCATATAGTCTGCTGGTAAAACAATTCTTTTATTTTTATGATATCAAACGTAGATAAATTGTATTGTTAATTTATAAAATGGAAAAATTTGAAATAGTTTAGTTTTAGCTTTAGTTTGTATTTGTACATTCTCTTTCTTAATTCTTCTTAAAGAATGATGTTCCTTTTATAATGAAATTTTTTTACATTGTAAAAAATGCGATTAGAATTTATTCTCTCTAATTATATACTCCGCAATTAAAATATGTTAAAATGTATTGTAGAATCATCATTTCAATTACCAAATCATTAATTGGTTGAAGCTGAAGTTAATGATATTCTATTTAGTTTAATTTACAGTTCTTTTTACCTCTCAGCTATGTCTATTGTTCATTGATTGCACCATTATGCTTTGTTTTATTTTGTTAATTACAAGAGTAATACCCTTTAAGTAATGATTCATCCTCGTATGTGCAGTGTGCAGGGAATGGTTAGTACACGAGGATGGAGCATTGGCCTATCGTCTCCAAGATAAAGAAAGTATGTACCCTACCTTTCTTAATAATTAAATAATATAACAGTTACGGTGTTTAAAATTTTAATATTTCCATATTAATACTGTTTTCAATTAATATATTCTTATTTATTGAACATTATAAAATAATAGATGTAACTAGATTAATTTTTTTTGCAGTCAAAGAGCATTACACACACAATAAAGTTCGAAATGCACAAGTGAGGGAAGATCTTCCCAAAGCAAGAGTAGAGCAAGAAATTGAGAAGTTGAGATACTTATCTCACGTCCAAGAACAGTTAGTATTGACATAAGTTACATATTGTTCTTTTATTTAAAAAAAAATGTACTTCAATGACTACATTCATAATATCTCATAAAAATAAATTGCATGAATCTCAGATTTTCATAATCTAGTAAGATTGTAATTACAAAGCTTTTATCGAGCGATAAAAAGTTTTTGGAATGATTTTCATGTCATTTAGATTAATGATTGTAAACAAATAAATAAAATGCTTTAAATTAAATCTTTTAACAGAGAAGAAAGAGATGCACTAATAGCAAGACAAATTGCACTTTCACTTGAACGTGAGGAACGAATGAGAGAAAGAGAATTACGAGAGCAAATGAGACTGCAGCTCCGGTTGGATGATGAAGCTGCAAGATTAGAAGCTGAAAGCGAAATACAACGACGGATACAAGAAGAAAAAGATCAGGTACTTTAGTTAATCACATAAATACCACGTTATGATGTCTTAGTGACACAAATTATATCAATAGTTTCATTCATTCTCTTATTCTTCTGAAAGCTGAAAAGTTATTGGGATCTAGAAACCAATAATAACTGTAAAAATAATTATCTTTAGGAATTAGCAAAGAAGTTACAAGAAGAGGAAGAGTTAGTAGGCGCGGATACTCATGATGGCGCAGTGGTAGATGAGCAACTCCTACTTGACCATAAAATCGCGATGGAAGCACAAGATGCCGAGTTGGCTCGCATGTTACAAGATAAAGAACGAGCGAAGGCAAAGAGAGCGAGAGAACGGGCCCGACAGAAAAAATTGGAGCGCCAACAGCAGCAACAGCAGCTGGATGAGGAGCAGATGTCGGTTGCCAGTAGTAGCTTGGAGAGACCACAACGACCTGATAAACTGGACTTAAAACCAAGCCTGCGTGAGTTATCGCTATTTCAATGGCATTATTTATATCAATGTTGACAAGTGCTCTGACTATGTGCTTTTATGTAGCGCTTATTATCAATGACTAATTTGTACAGCCGATAACGATAGCGCGATAGTGACCGCATTTGTTTTAGATTTTTAATAGAGTTCAATTAGAGGTATTAAATAATAATAAACTGTTATCTATTTATTTTTTGTCTACTGTTTATCAATTTAGGACTCCACTGTAATTAATCATTTGATCGCGTAATTTTTACATTAAAAAAACAATTGTAGTTATAATAAAAATTATTAAAATGAAGTAGATTACGTATAAACCATTTTAAATGGATTTTGAAAATTCAAAGATAACGATGATTCTTAGTGAATTATAAGAATATAAAATTCATCATGTTTATTCTTAAAATTCTATTAAACAATTAATAATAATATTATTTATTTTTGTTTTAATTTAGCCAAACCCCGCCAAACGCGACACACTCGGCAGCACTCGGACCCCGAAGAGATCCGCAGTTACCCGGAAGAAGTAGATAGTGTGGAGGGTGCCACAGCACTTCCGACAGTTATTTCTGAACCACAGCCACGTAATGTTGCTGCGATGATTGATCCAACGTACAATGGTAGCGCTTACGGAACGAGTTCGTCTAGTGGCGGTTCAAGTAGCATCAGCCCCACGTATGCATTGCCAACACCACCATCGGTGCCTTTGACCGGTCCTCACATTGACACGATCAGCCTGGATGACGCCGCTTCCTGTTATATGCCTGTACCTGGCACGCGACGTAATCCGGGTAAGAACATTTCTTTCTCAGATGTAACTATTTAATTTTTAACCAAGTTCATTATCCAAGTTCATTATCAAACATTTTTCGCGAAGAAAACGTTGCTTAATTATTATTTATGATTGAATTTTTTGCAGGACAACACTCGCCTTTGCAGAATCAAGAAGAGAAACATAAACGCCGTGTTAAAGATAGCTGCAAACAGCAGTAAACCGTAATCAAACGGAGAAATAAAATTACTACACTGGATTGTATAAATTTAGAATGATACTGCGTTGTACTCTGGTGAAAATATTTTTGTAGGTACCTCCTGCCTGAGCTTTTACACGTGTTTTATTAAGAACAGATAATCAAACGAGAGAATGTTTAGATTATTATTTTTTTATTCATTTGACATATTTTGTGTGACGATGAAAACCGTGACTTTGAGATTAAAATTTTTTTTTAGTAATGTAAAGGAATAAAAGTAAAGAATAAAATAAAGTCAACTTGTATTTCATGAAGACAGCAATTTAGTTCATTTGATCTATATATTAAATCATGTCAGCTGAATGCAATAATGTTACTATTAGAGTCTATTCAATTAATTTTAAAACTATTGAATCAAATTTTTATACAATTGCAATTGAATGAGTACAGAAGTATTTTCACCAATGTTATATAATATAGTAAACGTGTGTGAGGTCATTTTCATTATAAAAATTTTTGCTAATGAAAACTGCCGTGCCTTTTTAAGCAATGGGCATCAAAATTTACACATGTGCCTCGAGTGTCATGCAAAATGCGTGAATAATGACCTTTATAAGATTAATTATAATCTTGCCTCTCTATTTACACTATATTTAAGAAGCAAATTTTATCGGAAGTATATATATATATATATGTATATATATTTCCATATGACGAAAGCGTAAAATTGTATATAATTGTGCGCAATTATATGCGATTATGTATAATAATGCACTTGCTATTTGTATAATATTCTGGCGGGATTTTATCGCTGATTTTTGGTGCATCTGACATTTTACAGGAACCAATTGTTGCCAAAGATCTGAGATCTTAAAGAGATTGTCTTTTATCGAATTTCATTATTGAGAAACAAAATAAGAGCGTGATTTTTAATAACACATCTTTTATAATTTAACAGTGCGTGGTCCAAAAAAGTAATAAAGTATTATTTTTATCAGTATACTTGCGTTATTTGCGAATAGAAAAATACTTATGTTGCGAGCAATAAAGAATTACACATGTATATTGCATTCCGTGTGGAGTAAGACACTTATACTATGGTTAAATGCGTACAATTACAACTATAGCTTTACTCATACGGTCTATTATATACAAAAAGGGATTTTGGAGACTTATTTAGAAATTAATAGAATTATACCTTCTTTATTGAACTAACATATGATGTATCAATAAATTATTTACAACAGTATTATACATTCTTTTTTTAAATGGCGTTCATTATTTATTCTTTTTTTTAAAGTTAATTTAAGAATTAGATATACAGAAAAGAATAATCAAAAACAATCAAACAAATTTGCACAGCATATCAAATGCGAGACGTTATTACTCGAATTACGAGAAATATTTTTAGAGCTTAGTTTGTTTTAGTTCTTTTTTTTTCTCGGCAGTACGAAACAGGTTCGCGGATGTAGATGGTTTCTCGATGAAGTCATTCTTTCACTGTTTAACTGGTGATTGAAATTCAAAACATTGGTCGTCAAGTCGGAAGACTCCACATCATCGTCATAACGAATCGGCGTTAAGAATCTACACACACATTATGTTTGGTTCAAACAGACATGGCAAATTGTTTTCTTTATGGCATGGTTTTTTAAGTATCCCAATAAGAATAAATCATGTTGTTCCGGTTTAAAAAAGACACTTACTTCTGTAGTCCAGTCGGTTCTGAAAACTTGAAGGTCGGTGTTCGACATTCACCTAAAACAATATTAATAAACTTAAACAATATTCATATTTTTATTAATAATTTATTTAGCGATTTATGTGCAACCAACCTTCATCATTTTCTGAAATATTGCCAGCTTTTTCAGGCGGTGAGAAACAAAAATCCTTGTCTTTACTTTCACTAGCTTTTCTTCCTTTCTTAGATTTTACTTTCGTTTTTTCTTTCTCAGCCTCCTCGATCGCTTCTACAGACAACGATGTTGCGCGTTTCCTTCTTGTAGATTGTTTTTTCGTTTGCGGAGATTTTGAAATTGATTCCTCAGGTATAATCTCTTCTAAAATAGACGTTTTTGTGCGGATACTGCGAGTAACTCGTTTACCTTTTGGTGGTATAACAGTAGAGTCAACACTTGCGGCTCGTCGAGCTCTTCCATCGCTTTCTGCATCAGCGGTTTTCTTTGAAATAACTCTGGAGCTCACAGGTACGTTAAGAGCTTCATCGATTTCTTCCGGAACTGACTGAACAGAGGAACGTCGACTACGAGTGTTTGAAGCAGGACTCGAAACGGCTGTTTCTTCAATGGGTCGAGGAAGTTTATTCCGTTTACTACTAGCTGGAGAATCCAACTGAGACATGCTCTCTTCCAAAATAACTTCTTTAAGAAGACTTGTGGACCGCCTACTACGTGATGGTAATCTAAGTGGTTCTAAAAAATTTTGAATTACAAATTTTTATAATTTAAACCTTTTATGAATTAAAAATGTAATAATGATAATACTTATTAATAATAAGGTTAATAATAAACTTATCGAACTTACCAAAATGAAGTTGTGCCTCTTTTGGAACCGAATTGCCACGTTTTCTCGTCGATTTCTTATCTAAAGTGTCATTAGCAACTTCCGCATTACTTGTATCTTTAGCCACCGATGAAGCTCTTGTACCTCTCTTGGTCACTGATTTTGTTTCGTCTTCGGTAGTATCGTTCGTCTCCTTAGCTAATGATGAAGCTCGCGTTTTCCTTGATGTAATTTCATCTTTAGTCACAGAGGCTCCTCGAGTTTTCCTGACTAGTTTCTCCTCATAAGCTTCCTCATCTACAGTAATTGATCCAGTTCGTACTTTTCTCGTTGGTTTATCTTCTTCGTCAATTGCGACAGATCCAGCACGAGTTTTTCGTACAGGCTTATCTTCCTTGTCCACTGCAACAGATCCCGCTCGAGTCCTTCGCGCAGGCTTCTCTTCTTCATCAACTGCCACTGATCCAGCTCGAGTTTTTCTCGCTGGTCTATCTTCTTCATCCACTGCTATCGATCCAGCTCGTGATTTTCTCGTTGGCTTCTCTTCCTGAGCACTTAACTCGTCAGCAACAACAGAACCAGCTCTCGTTTTCCTACTTATTGTTGGTTTAATAATGGATGAATCAGCAACCTGAGAGGATGCTCGGGTAGTTCTGGATTTGGAGACTTTGACATTTTCTTGAGTTTTCTCTGACTTTTCTTTAACTGATTCTTTCTTGGGAGTCAAATTCAATGTGGTTTCTTTTGAAACTTTTGTTACTCTACCTCTCCCTTTTTTCTCTGTTGGTTCGTAAATTAGCTCATCATCGACTACAGTCGTTTCAAGAACGGTGCTTTCCTTTAAGATCGATGCTGCTCGTGTGGTCCTCGCAGAGTCTTTGGTTACAGATTCTGCTCTTGTAGAACGCACTTTAGTGGATTTTTCTTCAGTATTTTCTATCACTACAGCCTGGTCATCAAGGACAGACAGACTATTTTTCTTCTTTTGTGCCGTACGAGTTGCGCGTTTACTTATAGTAGTAGGCGAATCCTCAACTTTTGAGAGAGCAACATTTTTTTCTTGAGATGTCTCTCGTGATGAGGTTCGAGATGTTCTTGTTTCTTGATTTATTGGCATTGATACGCGACTTTTTTTAGACTTGGCTGATTCTTGTTCTTCTTCAGTTTGTTTAATCGAACTGGTATTTGCAATTGCGTTTGACAAAATTTTCTTTACCTCTATCGTGACTGATGTACCTCGTTTAGTTCTATCTACTGAAAGTGAACAAATTAAAATTTAAGTAATTAGAAAATCATTTAAGTATTTTAAAGATATTACATCAATGAATTGTTTTACCTTCTTCATTACTTGCGATCGTTTCACTCTGTTTTCTTTGTGGACTTTTAGACATAGATTTGATGGACCGACAGGATGTTGATATTTGACGGATAAGCGATTGTTGTCTACTGCTTCGTCTTAATGGAGTACTTTCTCCTTCAAGATCATCACTCCTTGTTGACGAAGTTCGCGAACGTGAACCCTAATATAATAAATATTGTAAAATGACGTATGCTTTATTGCATAAAGAAATAACAAAATAATACTTACTCTTGCAGGGGATTCTTCCTTTTTGGGAGTTGTTTTCTTATTTGTCAATATAGATTCTGGCGAAGATTCCAAAATTTCAGATACAAATGATCTCGTTTCCTTTTCTATCGTAAGCTCTTCTCTGACAATATTATCCTGTTTCTTTTCATCCCTATGATCCTTCTTTTTCGATGAACCATTGGTTTGAATGGGTTTTTCAACCTCAGAACCATCTGAACCAGAAAGATTGAGTGTCAGCTCATTTTGCTCCTCCACCTCTGTTGCATCTACTGGTAAATTCACAGATGCTAAACCTAATGGTTCGACTTCAGCAGCATCATTCGACTCGTCATCTGTAATAACAATGGAGTCCCGAAGTCTGGCAATTCCATGACTGTCAAGGAATAATGGCTTAGTTAAGCTATAGTTGAAAACTGAGCTTTCTTGTCGCTCAAATGCAATATTCTTAGTAAGACTGTAATCTGGCAAGGATTCATTTTGATGGATATTTCTTTGTTGTTGAATACTACTGGCATTAGTCCATCTGTCTTCTCGATCAATATTTTCTTGAAGTTCGCGAATGCAATTCGCGGTGATTTCGGAAGTAAGCTGATTGTCAACAGAGTTATTTAAACTTTTAAAAACATCATCTTGGTCAAGATCTTCTCCATCATCTACTTCCTCATCAAGACATCTTTGAGACTCTTGAACCATTTGTTTTTCTTCCTCGTCTTCGCTAATTTCACTTTCACGATTTTGTGTCGAATAAGTAGATTTATTAAGATTAACTTGTCCTTCTTCGTTTTCGCTCTGCGTTTCCATTTCTACATCATTCTGTTCTTCATTCTGTGTTATTTTTTCTTCTTCATCGTCAATTTCCTCTTCGATTATGCCTTCGTCTTCTTCATCCTGTTCAGGTTCTTTTATTGATGGCTCTACCGATGAATCTTTATCCAAACCGGCGTCATCGAGTTCAGCTACGACTTCTTGACTATCCTCCGACTGATCGTCTGATTCATCGGTTTTGTCATCGTCGTCGTTGCGCTCATTATTGTTAAAAGTAAAAGGTCTCTTAAAGAGAGAACTTTCTATGCTTGTATCACTGGACAGTATAGAAGCATTATATAAGGAGGGCGAATTTAAAAAAGATTTTCGTGACCTTACTAAGGGAGTGTGTGATTTTGATACTTCATTGTTCGAATCATCCTGTTGAGTTTTTTTGCAATTAAAAGTAAGTCATAGAAAAACAAATTGTTTAAATTATCTTAAAAAGTCTAAAGTAATTTTACCAATTCCGTCGCATCCACAGTTGTATTCATTGAAGAATTAATCTGAGACTGATAATCACTGGATGTTCTAGACAGCGTACTGCTTCTCTTGAGAGAAGGTCTAGGTCTTGGACCACGAATAAACGCTGTAATACTACTCTCCGATAAAATTGAACAATTTCTCAAAGATTTATTGCTTGCGTTCGGACTATAAAATGCTTCTTCCGCACTACGACAATACATTTTTTATTATCGTATCTGGTATAGAAAATATAAAATAGCAACATGTTAATAACTAAACACTTACCAAGACTCTTCTTCAATATTCTTGCTACTGCTGCTACAATTACTCTCTGTTTCTGGATCGTCAATTTTGGATTCATTTACGGATGAAGTATCACCATTACCACTCATTCTATCCATACTAAATCGAATCTGTCGAATTGACCTTCCATTTCCAGGTACAGTACACTCCACTAATTCTCCTCTCTCATTCACAGAATGCTAAGGCATTAAAAGTTATGTTAATTGATTTTTACTAATATATTTCAATCTAATTGAATGCAATTTAACAACTTACAGTACTAAAACCATATCCAGGAGAATTAGAGTTACGTTTAAGTAACTCTCGGATCTTGAGAATCGAATGGGGAGTTTCTGCTGTTAGACCATTTTGATCTTTAATGTCAGGTCTTAATTTACGTTGTATCAGCGGTGTCTCGCAAACATTACTCATGCTTAATCTATGGGTTAGACGTGCTTTGTTGTCACCACCTGACATATCCAT
The DNA here is from genome assembly GCA_018906985.1 of Apocrypta bakeri. Lineage (NCBI taxonomy): Eukaryota > Metazoa > Arthropoda > Insecta > Hymenoptera > Pteromalidae > Apocrypta > Apocrypta bakeri. Next base: position 6,095,955 of record JACCIA010000003.1, read on the forward strand.
GCTCACATCTTAGAAAATCAAATAAAAGTTAGTAGAGCAATGTATATTTTTTTAATAGAAGAAGAAACGTTAAAGACTGAAATTAACTTACCCATTCCATCTTCGAGTCTTCGCCTTTTTTTCTCTATATTCGAATCCACATTTTCTTCTCCTTCAGTCATCATAGTATGCGTTCTTTTACCCATCAAAATTTTTTTCTCAGGATACAAAACATTGTATACATCGGTAGGCTCTGGTAAGTTACCACTAGCTCTTGAGCAGAAAACAATAGTCGAACAAGGTGCGTCAAGGAAAGGCACATGCGTGAGTGAACTACCAGGTCGATCTGCTTTGAGGCATGTTTCCCGAGTTTTGCTCACAGCGATCTCGCAGATACCCCGGATTTTATCGCGACACTGAGACATGGGTCGGGGATAACACCTACCATTCCCAGCATTTGCTATCACAGAGCTTGAGTCCAAATAGGACAATTGATGTTGTAAGGATTGAGTAGATTTACCCCATGATGAATGAGATGTAGAATTCTTAGCGAAATTAGTGGCAAAACGACGTGTGATATCAGGCAATGTCGAGTTAAAAGCACTTAGAACTTTTAAGGTACACGGATGAATTTTCGACGTAGCTGAAGAATCTATGCAAATTGTCGAGAGTTAAAATTATTGGGAATGTCATTAAAAAATATAAGTAATTTATAATAAAACTTACGAGGATTCAGCAAACGATCTAAATTAAATAGATCACTGGCTTCGGTGTGCCTGCATCTCTGCAAATAGTAGAGCAGTCTTGTATCCTCACAACTGTTTTCTTTTAAGAACTTAACAAAAGCTTCCTCTTCTTCCGAATCGAGCGACAACTGTAATATGTCAGCAAGTTTTCCATTCGCTTTACAAGCTTGAAAGAACTTAGTAAGTAGTTGTGCGTAATGGGACGGCGGTCTTGCATGAAATGCTGATTCGACTAGACCATGTTCGACAGATAAAGTAATTATTGTGCCTTGATCTTCCAAAGAAGATAATGGTGGTTTCATTATTCGCAGGTATGAGAGGGCTAAAGTAATAAAAATAGTTTTAGATAAATATTATAATGTATTCAAATAATATAGTTGCAAAATCTACCTAGTTTATGTTGTTCATTTTTCAAAAGTGCGTTAACTGCAAGCCTATGATGCCAGTCTTTGATGTCATTATTATGTATAAGTTGTCCTGTAATAATCTTAAAAAATCCATCGAAGTCATCGTGATCGAGCAACCAAAACGCTTGAGTAATCTTTATCAAACTTGGACTCAGTTTAAAAGCTGAAGGATACTTAATGAGTCTATCAACACTTGGGTTACTACTCTGCAATAGCATTGCTATATCCATAAGAAGATAGATGGTAATGCCATGTTTGCTTTCCACCTCAGCTTGATCGAGTTCGTCGATATTATCGTCCACAGCGGAAGCAGTTGCAGCAGTTACGTCTGCATCGTCTCGGTGACAATCAACAAGAAAACTGCGTAGTAGAGATTGCAAAGAAGGAGGTGGATAGTAACCCCCGTGATCTGGTATTTCGAGACCTAACATTTTTATAGCGACATAATTAAATCTGCAAGTGGATAAAAAATAATCAAATTTAAAGAAACAATATTTTACCTGCTTCTTTCTCCCATTGTGTTCTTAGAGGTAAGCAAGTATGGTAGATTAACTGATCTATGAACAACTTTTCATCTTCTTTCTGTTGTTCATTAATAGTACCCCTTTTTTTCTTATATAATTCAATTAACTTATCTCGAGGATATGGAATTTTTGACAGCAGTGTGACTTGCAGCATGTCTTCTTCTTCATCATTTATTTGATTCTCCGGTAATAATCCAACATCATAAAACCAAAGCAATACCTGTAGATAAGTCGCTATTCTTTTCAATGCTCTTCTTTGCTTTTCCAAGTCAGACTCGATATTTGGCAATTTCGAAATAACACTAGCAAGACACTCCAACTGCTGACAGCAAAATCTCAACGTTTTAACCTCAGCATAACCAATATTTACACCTGATTGGTCAAAGAGAGGAACGCATAGATTATCGGCACATAATTTAAGCTCGGAAGCACGCTGAACACCCCAGCGAATAAATTCAGGATAAAGATAAGCAGCGCTACCGTCTGACCATTCGTTTGCGCAGCGAGATAAGAAATTAGACCAGCGCTGCTCAAGGCAGAGGCAAAGAAGCATTTCGCGTTGTTGAATTTTTTCTGTATCAAGTGAGTAATCCTGTGGCACTGAGTCGAACGGCATCTAAAATTTAAATTAAAGTTGTTCACATTTTTTCTGGCAAAATATTGCAATAGAAACTGAATGAAGGTTTCCTTACAAGACCAGCACTGAGGCATCTGCGATAAGTTTCGGTCGGTTTGACCAACACAATCGGACCAGCGATCGTAATTTCCCTGAGTAATTCGGTTTGTACGCCCCTAGCTAACCAAAATGTTAAATTATCAAGTCCAAGTTCAACCCACTCTAGAGTCAATGCATTCGGATAGAATAATTCTTCAGGCGAGCTTGGTCCTTTCGGGAACTCTCTTAACGATTTTGGAATAAAGTTACAAGCAATAGCTCCTTTTCTATCATCATCTTCCTGTTTTGTTCTGTAGCTGGCCATGACGCTGTTGGGGTTGCGGCATTCAGCCATCGTCCTAGGCATCTGCTCTTTGTACCAACGGTTTAAGTCGAACATTAAAAGCCGCTCACTTGTACCAATGAGCAGAAGACTATCTTCACCGTGACGAATCGTACAATCAGCAGAGTCGTAAGAATTTTCACGTTCGACTGACAGTAGGCTGTGTACGCGTTCACCCTGTTCAAGTTCTAATTCAAATTTGAGACTTGGTTCAGACTCCAAATTGAAATAAATACTTGATTCGTTGGCTTTATCATTACATTTTTTGTTAAACAGCATCGCATACATACGAAGTACAGCGGATGATTCTGGAGAATCACTCTAAAACGAAGTAAAACAATACAAATTTTATAGTATTGTACTACAAAATAACTATTCTATGTAGTTATCAAATCGTTTAAGAAATTTATTATATACCTGGCAAGCAATCCACAGATAGTAAAAAGGACGCGGATCGTCTGAAGGTTCAATCAGGGCAACATGAGTGACGTATGCATTTTCGTCAAACGCGGGGCTGATCCAACCAATAGAACCATCACTTTGCCAGATGATAACTCGACCGAGACAACCAGTTATAAGACAGCCAATTTTAGTCGAACTTAGAAGAACTGAGCAAAGACTTTCATCATACAGAGGAGTAGATTCAAATTCGTTTCGGTCAAAACCCATGTACTGTTCAATTTCTATAATAATTAAAAATAAACTTTTAATAATGCATTCTGTAAAAAAAAATATTATTATGTATGAAAGCTTACCCTTATCCATTAAATCGTAAGCTAAATGAATGGATTCTTTCCGTTTTTTTTTAGTACTTGTATCAGGGCTTAAAGGATTCACAAATTCTAATTTAGATATGATATCCTTCCCACTGTAAACGGAATCAACCCATAGTGGTCGATTAATGTCAATGATTATATGTTGCAAATTTCGTAGAGCAACAAAAATTAACCCTGTGTTTCCAGACAGTACTGTATCTGGTCTTTTCTCATTAAATTCTTCCCACTCTGCTCCTCCATGAATAACATAAGCTTTTTCAACACCTGCAGGTACCTATACAATAATGTTAAATTTTATTAAATTGTATTTTTACCATGATTAGTAAAACATATGCAAACAACAAAAGACTTACTTCAATAGTTGCTAAAACAGTCGTATTACAGCAATTAAAAATGCACAATTGCCCAATCGAATCTTTAATTCTTATTGCATTATTATCTAAACCAACCAGGAGTAACGGTACATTTCCTGGCTCTGATGGAAATGGAGACACGGAGGTGATTTTGTACGAAAAATTCCAGTGGCTAATGCATTCCCCGTATCTAACATCAATAACAACCAAGCGAGTTCCATAACACAGCCAGGCATATTTGCAGTCACTGTTCAGAAATCCTCCCAATGTCTGATCTTGCTTTGATTCTTTCGATCCCTCTGTGGTCATAGGCTCCTCTCGGGATCCCCCATTTCTCGACTGATTCCATAACGATAGAGTGAAATTTGTAACATTTCGGATCTAAAATGAGATTGAAAGCAAAATAACGCAATGCGTTAAATAACTGATAATCATGACCTTTGACGGTATCAACGTATATATACATATATACATGTACGCTCTCACCTCGCAATTGGTCTCCTCCAGTTCCTTCATCTTTTCTCAGAGAAAATTTGATAGCAACGATCTCGACGGTGACAAATACATTTATACAACTAATTTTTGTCAGTAACAGATGTGTAATATTTCTTTGGATTGTGCGAATACTTTCCGATACGACGAGTATATTGAGGTTATGGACGCCAGTTCCCGCGAAAACAAGAAATCCGTTGCGTCGAGAGCCTTTATTCGGCAAATGAATTTTTTCACTGTTACGTCCAAAACCGAGTCAAATATAATGCGCTTGTTTTATGGGCTAGTTTACTTATTTTAATTATCAACTCGCACAACTAATCGTATTCGGAGTTTCGCGAAAAATTCGCTTGAAAATCATGCCCGCGATGCCGCCGCGTGTATCAGCTGCCCCTGCACACACCGCGCGCACTCGGCTGACCGCTGAACTGCTCTCACTCACTCTCTCCCTCTCTCTCTCTCTCTCTCTCTCTCTCTCTCTCTTTCTCCTAAAGTCACGATTTTAAATGTCCGACGACGACGCAACACCTGCAAACGGAATAAGACACACGATATATGCAGTTTACACTGCGGATTTTATTATTTTTAGTCTTCTCCCATAATTTATACCTTTGACTTATGATCGTCAAATTTACTCGCCTTATGTATAATTTTATATGCCAACGTTGAGACATTCGGAATTCACGACTCAATCTAGTTTTACCTTAATACATTTAATATGCCAAATTTTTTCGATGTTTTTAAGTATAGTTTTTAATAAATAATATTACTCTATTTAACCTAATTTTATTTGCAATAAAGTCAATGCCGCTGGTAGAAAAAATAATTGATCGAGTAAAATATTAGTTTATTATCTATAATATATCATTGTCGTTTATGGTTTATGAGCGCGGATTATAAGGAGAAAAAAATAATAATAACAATCAACACAAAATGGTGTCTCGCGCGCGCGGAGGACTGCGATGGCAACCTAACCTTATTTCTAAACTGGAATCGGACATAATTAGAGGTCACGAATTCAAAACAAAATATAGAATTGTGTTCTTTTTTAAAACTTTAGTTTTTTTAGAGAACTTTTTTTTTAACCGTACTTACAAACATGTTTTAGTGAAAAACAAAATTAAAATTCATTTAAAAGACTCGGTGTTATTCTAGTCTTGCAAATTTTATGTACAAAAAAGGCGGCAATATAACCTTAAATGATGTTCTTGTACATATAAGTAGTGTAAACAAATAAGTGTTAAAATTTATATTTGACCAATGTGATTAAGATTATACGATACCGTATAGAAGTTAGAGTTTTTAATTTAGTAAAATGACAAGTTTAAAGAATAATGGTACTCCAGGAGATAGCCTAGAAGATTTAGGAATCCCAGGACAAGCTTTTCTCAGTGATGCTTTGACTAGTTGTAACGATCCATTAAAGGCTATTGAAGAATTTCAGGTATGTAACTTAAAATGACATGATACAATGTATATTACTATCTCCTTTTATTTGATCACTATTTTGTTAATACATTATTACAGCTAGAAAATGGAATTTTGCTGCCCTCTTTACGGCCAATGTTGCCACTTTTAGACTTGCATGGAGTTCAAAGATTAGATTTTCATGCATCTGTCTTGGAGGAATTACGAGAACAACTAGTTAAGAGGATAAATGAAATTGGAGCAGAAAGAGGAGAAAAAGGATCGCAGTCCGGGGACAAAAGATTAAAAGAACTCTTGTCAAAAAGTTTTCCTGCTGTTAGAGTAGCAGCTTTGAGACCAGTAGTTATGTGTATTTTGAGGAATACACCAATAATTGAAGATAAGTACTTGAAAGTTTTAGTAAGAGAAAAGGAACTTTATAATGATGCCGATACAGAAGTCAAGCGTCAAATTTGGAAAGATAATCAGAGTTTATTTGGTGATGAAGTATCTCCATTGTTTAGTAGATATATTATTGAAAAGGAACAAATTCTTTTCGATCATCTCAATTTGAATAGTCCATTCTTTATGCCTTCTCCTAAGGTAATTTTAACTAACTGTTGATGAGTAATGTTATTAAACAGTTTTTTCATTATTTCAATTTTATTTCAGGTAAGAAGACAAGGAGAAGTAGTACAAAAATTAGCCCATATGATTGGGCATAGTGTTAAGTTGTATGACATGGTTCTTCAATTTTTGAGAACGTTATTTTTAAGGACAAAAAATGTTCATTATTGTACATTGAGAGCAGAACTTTTAATGGCTCTTCATGATTTAGAGGTAATAAACAATTAGTAATATTATTCTTATATTAAATAAATATATTATTATAAAATTATTAAATAATTCAATTTCGATTAGGTGCAAGATATTATTTCTGTAGATCCTTGTCACAAATTTACATGGTGCTTGGATGCTTGCATTCGTGAGAAAAATGTTGATGTCAAAAGATCTCGTGAACTTCAAGGTTTTCTTGATAGCATCAAGGTATTTTTATTTATTTGGATAAATATACAATTAGTTGTTATTCGCGAATAACTTTTTTTCTACTCATTTAGAGAGGGCAAGAACAAGTTTTGGGTGATTTAAGTATGACCTTATGTGATCCATATGCAGTAAACTTTTTAGCAAGTAGTGCAATGAAGATTGCACTTCACCTTATTAATGGTGAAATGCTACCTCGAGAAAACGCTGTTTTGGTTCTATTACTTCGGATGCTCGCGCTGGGTTTATCAGCATGGCAGATGATCGATTCGCAGGATTTCAAAGAACCCAAACTGGACAGTCAAGTTGTTACTAAGTTCCTGCCTGCTCTCATGTCTCTAATGGTTAGTGCAATTATTGCATATATAACAATTTTAAAGTATCAAAAATCAATATCAAGTATAATCAATTTAGGTAGACGATCAAATTCGTCAATTGAATTGCCGACTGCCTCCAGATGAGAGAGAAAGTGCAATTGCCATTATTGAGCACTCGGGTCCACCTCCAGATGCATGTCAGGCTTATGCTCAATTATCTGGAGTTGCAGCTGTTTTGTCAATGTACTATGCACTTCACGTCGGTGGTATAGGTGCAAGTGCAGTTGTACAGGGAAAATCTCGAGGTGATGCACGTGGATTAATGCGAGTTTTGGCGACGCTACCAAATTGCCAAGGACAGAGGGCTTATGAGGATCCTTTCTTACATACCTTGGTACATTAATCAAATTTATTGAAAAAAGTTGATAAAATACTTGGATATTGATTTAATGTAATTTATGATTTTAGGTTTTACTGCTTATTTTGAATATGTCTGACGAGTTTACGAATGAATCGTTCTGCACTGTAATATTTGACGAGTTCTTTTTAGCTGGTATGTCAAAAGATAGTGTAACTCGGCATTTATTGAAATTATTATGGTGGGTACATCCAAAATTACCAATCGCTCGACTTCACACACTTGTAAAGTCGCTTGAACCTTCCAGTCAGGTAAATACAAATTTTTAAGTTATTTACTGTTGAATTAATTCATATTTAACAAACAATCTGATCTTTTTTGTAGCATAATGAGGCAGTCCATAGTTTGTATCAAGCACTCAGGGATAAAATTGGAAATAGAACCAACGATGACCCAACAACTCAAGTTGATGTTATGATGGATGGGCCGTCGTCACCTATGCCAAATTCTTCTATACTAGGAACTACTACACTTTAAATAATAATTTTACTGATACAATTACTTTTGTAAAGTGTTAAAAGTCTGCATTTTTATAAAACCCCAATTCAAATGATCTAAAATCCAAATCATTTCTATTTTTCTATAATAATTAAAAATAATTCAATAATGATATGTTTCTTAAACAGTTGCACTGACAACAATTTTTATAATAAATCAAATATAGGTAGGAAAGAAGTAAAGGATAACAAGTTTTTTAAAAATATAAAAATTCGTTTATATGAATAAAATATTCTACTTTTTTACAAATTTAATCTACAATAGATCAGGCTATCTCGGATTCACATTTGGGTTGTAAGAAATTACAAGAAGATTTAAATAATGTGGATCCAATTTGTAAGACGTCAGAATCATTGATATATACATATTGGCTTGCTTTGTAATAAGTAAATTCGCTAGCCAAGGGTCCAGTAAACTAAGCCTGTAAATTAAAAAATGTACATTATACAATATACAATATTACATAATTATAAATAAATATGAAGATGTAATTAAATATAAAAAATATGTTTTGTCTTACATTTTGATAATAACAAGGCCCACAAGAGTCCATTCAGCGGTTTTAAAAATTATATTTTTAGCTGATAGAGAAAATGTATGCACAAGTGCTTTGACTGCTGTACACCTCATGCTCGTATAGCTCAAACTCGCTTTTGCATAGACCTCATTATTACCGGCTAACGTCCGAAGAAGATCTGGTAATCTGTAATAATAAAAAATGATTGTCTAAGTGTATTGAACACATTACCGCGTATAAGTCATTGTACGTACACTTGATCTAATCTTTCAAGAAATATTTTCCTACGAAGAGTATGAGGAGCATATATATCTGTTAAGGGCAAGAATGTATCTAAATTTACGGAATCTTCTTGAGTTGTTGCTACTTTTTTCGGTTCTTCTACTGATGTTTTCCCGTGATAAAATGCTCGAACCTTGAAGAAAATATTTTAATTGAAAATAGTGAATTGTATTTTACAAAATAAGACATTGTTCATTTTTACCTTTAATTCAAGTTTTTGTCCCTCTTCTTGCAAGACAGCAAAATGTGGTGCAGGTTTTAATGCTGGCTTTTCTAATATTTCATTATCTTCCTGTTCGTCTTGGAACTGTAATTTGTTCAGCTTTTGACATAAAATTGAATATCGATCTTGTGTTTCAATTTTCTCAATAGCCTTCTGTTTTACAGAATCATCCCCAAATAAAAAGTGAATGGTTTCCTCAGTAATCCATTCTTGTAAGCTTTGTTCGATTCTTGCTGCTAAGTTTACAACTTCGATAACTTTTTTTTCCGTACGTTTTTTCTTGCGAACAACTTTTGTTTTCTCTCCTTGTTTATTGATTCCTTCAATTTGTGCTTCTGTTGATTGGAGTTCACCAGCTTTGTCTTCATCAATTTTGTATTGCGTTTCATTATTTTTTAAGGGTTTTACATCTTCATTTACATCACTTTGTGATGTTTTATCACTTTGTATTACGTTTATAGAATCATTGGTATTTTTATTAATGTTCTTTTCTTCAGTGGACATTTCTGCATTAGCTTCATTTTTAAAAGGCTCTACAAAATGATTATGTTGTGGAATGAAATTCCGTGTGTCATTTTCATTTTCAGAAATTTCTTTTTCACTTTTAGAGCTTTCTAAATCTGTACTTAGTTCATTTTCAGACAATTTATCTTGAAATTGAACCTTTTTAGTAGATTTTTCAATTTTGTTATTTTGTCCATTATTAACTACAACTGATTTAGGACTTTCGGTTTCAGGACTCTCTGTTTGGTTTGTATTTTGCACATGCATATTTCTTACTGTTTCAAGTACAAAATTTTCGATACTTTTTGAAACTTCGTTTTTTAAAGATTCTATTGATGTTTCTTCATTTCTTTGATCAGTATCATTTTCACTATTATCATTTGATAATCTTTTTTCCTTTGCAATATCTTCTGTTTCTTTCATGTTTTCAACATCATTCGTTGAGCAAGGTTTTATGATAGTAATATCTACCTCTTCCCCATGCGAAGAGTTTGCATTCAGATTATTTTTAGTGAAAATTCTAAATTTTGGTATTTCTTCTTTATCTCTTAACCAAAGAGGACTCGTAAGCATTTGTTCAAGTAAATAATTTGATGCTCCAAAACAGCCGGAGCTACAAAAGTTTTTTCGCTTTGTCACATCATAGACTTTTTTGTCCTTTAATGAAATATGATAGCGTTGATTCATAACAACCGTAATAGACTTCTGACAAAGAACGTATCCACATAATTTGGTGATTGCTCGCTCTTCTATTGCATCTTCCATGTGACATCTATTGATATCCTTCAGCTAAAATATTAAAATTAATGATAAGAATATGGATAAATAAAGCTAGCAAGTGAGTTATAAATACTCAACTGACATTTTGTAAAAGCCATACAGGATCCACTTTAGGTTCTAACAATTGCATAACTATATTCAAAGCTTTGGCATCGCATTCTTTTTTCTTGATAATTGCCAATTGCATTTGTTCTTTCCTGTCAGATATAAACAAATAACCATGAGAAGTTTCATTGGCTTCAAACATGTCAGTAAATTAACAAGTGAAATTTGTTAAAATATTCAGTAGTATCTTACAATATAAAACTTGGGATAATAATAAATTTTAAAACAATCAGTATCAAAGGTATCTTATAAATGATCAATTAATATTTTCCAACATATAATAATTCTAAGTATATTCTAACCAAGGAACTTACGTCATTTTTTTCTTAACTTTAGCAGCAGCACCTGGACTTGCCCTTATCCTCTGCATATTGTGGCTATTTTAAATTACTCCAAATAATGAAAAAGAACCCGCTTCGAATCTGAGCAGTGAAACAGGAAAAAGCTCTATCAGCAGTGCATTTCGCGTACAAATAAGGTTTACAGATCGAAAAGTAGCAAAAGTACCTGTAGATACTGAGGAGCGATCTTCCCGACTTAACATTTCCCGAGTAAACATAGACGCATGCGCCACCAGCTGGTATAGTCGTGGTCTCTGGCTGTCGTATTATACGAATACGACTCGTATGTGGTTGTGCGCTTAGTGCTATAGTTGCAGTGACACAGTACAGTACGATATATATATACAAATATCGCAAAAGCCGAAAACTTGAACATCAGTAGTATATGCGCCGCACAGAGTCGTATAGGTAGATCTTTGGGAAAAAATAAGAGATTGGCCCCTGCGTCAGTCGCTTCGTCTGTGCGAATAATCTTCCGGGCGGCGCGATGTCGCTAATCCGCACTTTGTGGCAGTGTACTTTCAGTCCGCGCTTGTACAAGTTCTACGAAGTCTCATGGGTAGGGCGTCTCATCGACGTGGGTATAGCCCCTTTAAAAAACCCCCGAGCCCGTATTCCTCTGCGCCGTTGAGTTCACTGGATATACGTGCGCTCGTTTCATTTCGAGGTTAGCAGGTGACTTTGGCTGTTTTTTATGTTTAATCGCTTTTTCTCTTAACGTTGACTTGCAGAAACCGTACGAGGCCACAAGTCTGGAAAGATGGGGAGACCAGGTTGTCATTTCGGTGAGGATTGCATTAGATTTTCGTGTCAACTGTGTCATTGATGAAACAGAGATGTTTTGTGTCCTAGATTTTGGTAGACAGTGTCGGTTGAATAGTCAAAAGTGTTGTCTGGTGTATAATGTTGCAATGAAATTTGATCGCTTCTGGCGATCAATAATGACATGTCATCGATGTTGATTCGTTGCATTGATTAATTATGCTTTTATCATTTTTTAGTATTGTTTACGAGTTAATATATATTGTTTCAGTTTGTGACAGCATGGTCCTTCACAATATATGCCATTCCCTTGATTGTCATCGCAATGTTCAGAAGAGGATCACCTATGTCGGATGCCTACACAATATCTCAGTTTGTTACCGGAGCTGGAATCATTTTGGTAACATCTCTTATGGCTAGGGGATATTCTCGGGCAAAGAATCCCACATACTTGAAATTTATTAAGGTGTTGGATGATGCTAAATCTCATTATAATGCTGAAACTAAGCAGGAACTTGTCAAATACGATTTTGAATTTTGGGCTTGGCCAATTGATTTCGATATTTTGGAAATAAAAAAGTATGATTGAATAAAATTTGGTCATTAGCATAAGCAAAATGAGTTTTTTTATATATGTTATTTTTATTCTTACAGGTCTGATATTAAGCAAAAATTGACATTGCAAAATATGAATGGAAGTGATAGAGCATTAAATCCCAGAAGGAAAGATTCAATACTTGCAGTACCTTGTAAAATTTTATCATACGGTGTAGCTCATGTTGTAGCTTTGAAGCTTATTTATCCAGGAAGTATTTCACTTGTCAACTGGGCTATGCGTAAGTTCCATATATTAATATTATTTGAAATTATAATTAGAAATTATGATAAAATTTGTCATTTTAGGTGGGATGCTATTGCAAGGCAGAATAGATTTAGTCAAAATTGGAGCAGAAAGATTTAAATTACTAACATCAGACAGTAATGAAATAGATGCAATATTTTTGGATAGACGCCACAAGTACATTCAATAAAGTTATTTTTAAAACTCTTTTCACAATATTTTTTAATTACTTATTGATTGTTATCTTTATTTTTAGAACTTCAAATGGATCTGTTCTTGTTATAACGTGCGAGGGAAATTGTGGATTCTATGAAGTAGGTATTATTACCACTCCATTAAACAAAGGATACTCTGTGTTAGGATGGAATCATCCAGGTTTCGGTGGTAGTACTGTAAGGACTACATACTATTTTTTTATGATTCTGTAATTGATCATTCTTGTAAATTTTTACTAATTTTTGTTTTAGGGTTCACCCTATCCAGATCAAGAAGAAAACGCAATAGATTGTGTGATGAAATTTGCTATTCATAAACTAGGATTTGCTGAAAATAAAATCATAGTAAATGGTTGGAGTATCGGAGGATATACAGCTACTTGGGCTGCAATGAATTACCCTTCAATTCAAAGTTTGGTAATACAAAACAGCAAGATTTGTTTGGATTGAATCGTTCTTTCTAACTGACATAAATATCATTATTTTCTTACAGCTCTTAGACGCAACGTTTGATGATATTTTACCCTTGGCCTTAGCAAGAATGCCGACTTCAATAGAACCTTTGGTTCGAAATGTCATTAGGAATCATTTTAATCTAAATGTTGCAGCACAGTTGAATAAGTATGACGGGAGGGTTCTGATCGTGCGAAGGACTGATGATGAAATGATTTGCGTACCGGATAATTCTTTAGAAGGAAACCGGGGTAACAAATTATTGGAAAAAATGTTGCTTAGACGTTATCCTCACTTATTCGCTAATTCAACGGACTCGTTCTTATATTTGTCTAAATTACTGGAAGCTCCAACTTTTGCTGAGAAGCGTGAGTAGATGTGATAATACAATATACATTAAAAAAAATTTTTTATTAAGTTGATTAAAAAAACTGCTTTACATATTAAAAATTGTATGATCTGCATGTTAGATTTTAATGTTAAAAACAATATTTTCAAAAGTATGACAGGTATACTAAATATTTGTATTTTAGTATGGATAATTAATGATCGACAAGTTGATCAAGACCGTTGTGCAAGTATCATAGCTCAGGACATTTTGGACAATAACTCCTCTATCAAATATCCATCATCTTTAGGAAGGACGCTAGATTCAAAGACAAAGCAACAGCTTGTATTATACTTGGTAAGCAATATTATTGTTGTTTTGATAAAATCAGAAATATAATTTTCGAGGAATCGACTTGTTGAATAAAAAAATCGAATAAAACAGTTAAGACATTTTTCGTTCAAAATGCTTTTTGATAATATTCTGTTTAAATATATAAAATAATCAAATCTTTTTAATTCCAGGCGACTATGTACATGGAAGATCAAAATTCGCAACATTGTACACCACTGAGTACTGAACTTTTTCATTCCGGATGGGATCCGATGTCTGCAATTAAAGACAAGTAAAAGTCGGCAATCTCCTTTAACAACAAATATCATGCGGCTGTGAGTCTTTGTGAGAAGAACTCTGATTTTTTACGTCGCTTTATTACAAAAAGCATAGTTTGAAAACCAAAATGTCTTAATTGAAAGACCAAGACATTCTTTTAAGAAAACGATGCGTATAAGTTTTTTTGTACACGAAGAGAAAATAATCACTTTATTGCAAGTGTATATTCAGCGTGCATTTAGACATCCAAATTTATTTTCTTAAAAAAATATGGTGTGTGGAAATGTTAACATTATTGACGATTAAATCTAGCATTATCTCGCTAGAATAAAAAAGGGTGCAGACACGCGTGGTTGGCACTGTTTATATATTTAAATTCAATTTAAGCGTTTCTTTTTTTTAAATATTTTTAACTCCGCATTTACTAATTACACAGACAATACGTTTTTTACACATTAGTACGAGAGATCAAAAAATAGAAGTTTATTGTTTTTATTATTTGAAAAAGAGCTGGTTTAACGATTTTTTTTCGATTGCTGATAAAAATATACACGGTATTTAAACAGTTATTTAAATAGCATATGGAAAAACATATGCACTTTTTCAGAAAGTTGATTACAAATAAATAAATTATCTAAAACTCTTGTAAATAATGAACCTATATATTAATAAACATTTATCAAAGTGCTTAAATACAATAACCATGCAGGCGTAGAACGACTTTTTTATCATACGTTTTCAGGAGCGTTAGTTAATTTAATGTACACATAAAAAAATTTTGTTATTAGTACGACCGTTACGTACTTTGAGATTGGTTAAGGATTGTTTTTAGAGAAGTTTTGGCTTCTTCAAATGGGTCAACTACTTTAGTTCTACTAGGCTTCATCGGCCTATCGATAAATATCTTCAAAGTATCTTTTGTTTGTTGTAAAAAGTAGTCTTTTTGAGATACTTTTTCTAAAGCTTTAAAACAACCCTCCAAATTCCAATCAATTTTTGAAGCACTCTTATCCTCACCCTAAAACATTAAAATTTAAATAAATTTAAATTTTGCAGGTTCAAAATATATTTAAAAAAGGAAGGGTTCTAAAATTGACTAACCTTCAAAAGGCCAAGACTGACTAGTAATGCATTATTCAAATTAGGAATCTGATTATTTTTCAGAGCACTTGTAAAGAGTTCTGAGTATAAATGTTCTGTAACTTGTTCTGCAGGTACTCGAACATCAATATATCCACTTGCACACAGCGCTGATACCTTCATTATAACTTTTAAAATGTTGTTTGTTTGGTTCTCATTATCAGACTGAGACAAGCTCTAAAAAATTTGATGTTATCAATGAAAGATGTTTTTCTATAATTTTTAATATTAAAAATTCTTCAACTCACTTTTATATGGTCGACAAATAATTGTGCCTTATCCCCTTGTATAAGAAGGAAATTCTCTCCAGTAGGTGCTTTTAGGAATTCTTGAACAGTAATAATCTTGTTTATTGGCTTCTCTACTTTTTGTACAGTAACATCATTTTCTTCATCTTCATCTTCTTCGTTCCTCGTCTCATCATTATCAGACTCAGATTCATCATCATCTTCAGTTTCACCTTCTTCATCATCTTCATCCTCGTCTAATGTACCTAAAGCTTCTATTCTGTCAGAATTTTTCAAAGTTTCTACCAGTATAGCTCTTCCTTCTTCTCCAAAGGCATTACCATCTAAAGCCAGAGTTGTAAGCTGTGTTTTATCAGCCATTGCATCAGCTATTGAGCCAGCACCTCGAATCTTGATTTCGTTAAAGCTTAGATTGAGTTCTGTTAATGAAGGATGATTTCCAGCAATACCAAGAGCATCGGCAAGAACAACTGCACCTCGTGTTTTAAGTAGACAATCTCCAAGATTTAGTCTTTCAAGACAAGAGAAATTATGGAGAACATCTGCCAGTGCTTGAGCTCCTTTTGGACCAACAGTGTTGTCATTGAGATTTAAGATTCGCAGACCTTGATTAACAGACAAACCATTGGCCAAGGCAGATATACCTACATGATAAATACCATTTTGAGGCATTACAACTTCTTCTAAGCTTGTCAATGTTTTGAAAACTTCAGCTAAAGCTGTTGCACCTTCGTTCTCCAGTCTGTTTCTTCCAGCTATGAAGACTTTTAATCCAAAGGGTTTAGACGTGTCTCTCATACTATTCTTGTGACAATCCAACAATGCTTGAGCAAGCATTTTTCCACCAGTTATACCAAGACCATTATTGTTCAGCCTTAGTTCCTTCAGAGTATAGCAGGAACTAGATCTTAGCAGATCAGCCAAACCTTTAACACCAATAGGTCCAAAAGCATTATCACTCAGGTCTAGTTCAATTAACTGGGTTCCTGCTGAACATAATCCCCTTCCTAAATGTTCCAAAGCAACAGGAATTTCATCTTTCATTCGACCTGTGAACATGTCCTTCCACAAAGCTCTCTTCAAATTAGAACCATTTTTTTCAATAGCTTTTGAAATGCCTTTTGCTGCATCAGGTCCAAGAGTGTTTCCCTCAAGATCAAGGTACTCCATGTTTTTGCATTTTTCAATGGCTTCAGAAACTTCTTTTGCTACATGTAAAATAATTAAGAGAATTATTATATTTAAAGAAATACATCAATATATATACATATATGATTTCATTTTAGTTAATTATCTATTCGAAGTTAAAATTTTGACATATAATCCGTGGAGATTTAATCAACAAGTACTTATAATATACTCTCATATGCTTATTGATAATGTTAGTTTACAAATTTACAGTAGCCAAAGATATAACTTTTCAACAAAAAACAAATACCTTTTGCAAACGAAATATATGTAAAATTTCAATAATTCAAGCAAAACAGAAAATTTTCATCATCTCAATGGAATAAGTATATACAAAATAAATAAAGTATCATGAAAATAACACTGTTATCAGCGAAACAGGTTATATAAAAGTTTAATTGCATATATATCCGCAAAAAGCGAAATTTGAAATTAACCATTATCGTACCATCATTCTCGGTGTTGAGTTTTAGTGACTTCCCGGCAAACGAGACACCAATACCTTCGGTTTTTTGGCTAGCCTCGTTCAACGAGTTACCAATGGCATTGAAATTAAAACTCGACATTTTTCTTTCACTTGATCCTACCAAACTTTGATCACTACGAATTTTACGGCACAATTTTATGACACAATTTTATTTGCTCAAATCGTAAGCGTGAAAAGAACGCGTCTGATCGGCACACACGCTCTTTTTTAACGTTCTATATACGTTAGACGCATAAAAGCAAATAAAGCCTCTTCTTATATTGTAACGGCTTGTCCGGGGTCCGAATACACTCGATGAAAGGAATTTAGGAATGGAACGCGGGAAAATAAGATTTATGAAAAGTCACGCCATTTTCTGCAACTACGCGAGTCAACGAAAAAATGAAGACTCTTTTATTATTGTAATAAATATATATTTATACATAAAAGATTCTTTTTGGATTTTCGGGTTATAGAATATGTTTTGTTTCGAAACAAAGTTTACGAATAAGAAATTAATTAGTAGATATTTTTGTTTTTTTTATTAAGTTAATTAGGAATTCAAAAGAGAAATAATTGTCACTAAAGTGTCATTTTGACGGTCGTACTTCGAGAGTTATTGATGGTTATGGACGAGCCGGACTACACGTGTTTATATTTTTCACTGCTTCGCACACGTTGTGCCGCTCTTCTGAGGTTAAGAAGCAGTTTTTCTATTTAATGTTTTTGATTAAGAAATGTAGTGAAGCGAATAATTATTTCAACAAGTTGTAAAATTTGGTAAAGTTTAGTTCTCAAAATGAAGACTAAACCGACTAGGCACAAGGAAACCAATACCTTTAAGGTAATATTGAATTACTCTTATATTGACCATTATTTGATTTAACGATCTTTGTTTTTATTATTTTATATTACTAACAGTGCCGTTTTCATAAACGTTACTTATTTGTTAATTTTTATTTATTACTTAAATATGTATGAAAAATACTTTACAAGGCATATGTGTTAATATTCATCTATAATCATATTTTATAGAACAAATTGAAATATTATGTTTATATTATATAATACATTCATGACTTATTATTTAAAAAATTTTATTTTTTATTAATACTAAATATTATTAAAACAATAATTTATTGTTTAAACCAAAATTGCGTAGTTGACTATTTTTTAGCGATAACAATAGGTAATAAAAAGTTCATATGTTATAATTATTTAAATTCATTTATTTTTGTTTGTTTATTTATTATTTGTATTAAGAATTAGAGTGACTATTGCTTTAAATGTTCTAAAACATTCAATAAAATAGTTTTAAGTATTATACTAAATGATTTTGAATATATAAATATTGATTAAACAATAGTTTTTAAATTTGTAATTACTATTTATGCCGTGACATATAATACCATATTTAATAATTAACATAATTTTATTTTATTTTATAGTTTAAGCCCTTTTCACAAAGAGTTAATGACATCGACGTTGATGTCTTTCACAAAGTTGCTCATCGAAATGAGGTAGCTATTGAGGATACTGAAACATATTTTTATCAATGTGTTCAAAAATGGAACTTTCTCAATCTTTCACAAAATTACCACAACTTCAGAAAAGATGTAGCAGATATAATTACTCTACCTCAATTACTTAATCGTAAACAATATGTAATTGATACACTGATTAAGTATCTAAAATTAAAAGACCCATTGTGCTTACAAACTATTTTTGAGTAAGTAAATTTGTTAAGTTATAATAATTGAAAAAGACTTATTAATGATTTTTCTTTCTATTATCAATTACAGCTTAGTGATTGCAGTAGCAAAAGATTTACAAATTGATTTCTACGAATACCTCCCAGTTTTTTTAACAACTATCATAGATTTATTGCAAACTAAAGATGCTGAACAATTGGAACATACTTTTCATACTTTGGCTTATTTGTTCAAAGTTCAATGGCGTTACATGATCAAAAATATCGATACAATTTTTCATTTACTTGTACCGTTATTGGCAGATACTCGTCCAGCATATGTGAACAATTTTGCAGCAGAAAGCTTTGCTTTTGTTGTTCGTAAAGTTAAAGATAAAGAAGCTTTTCTAAATTTAGTATTAGCTGCTCTGGAGAAAAAATCTGATGGAGTCACTGGTTGTGGAAAGTTATTGTTTCATGTTCTTGCTGGTGTTCCTGGCCAGTTCCATTCGTGTACTGAGTCCATGCTCAACGTTTATCTGAATGCTTTGCAGGATTCGTCAATCAACCAGCAACTTCTTTTTGAAGTATTGTCAGTTGTTTTTAAATGCATTTCTAATGAAATTCATCCACAGAAATGCGATATTATGTGGACTATAATTTTCAAGTCTTTGGACAAATTTTCAGAAAGTTCATTGATTTTCCTATTGCGTTTAATTCAAGTATTATTAAATCACAAAGGAGGAGTGATGCTCAAAGATCCTATTTTGTGGTCTAAAAAGTTAGCAGAAACTATTGACAAGTACGAAAATAATGAAGAGCTTTTGCAGGAAGCTGCTATGAGCAGTGTTATTACTCTTCTTGCCTCTAACATCAAACTATTGCAAGAAACGTCTAGTTTCCTTGTTTTAAAATTGTTATCCATTGACAATCAAGAGTTATTGCTAAAAATTACAGAAAACCTTATCGAATATTCATCATTTGAGACTTTAGTACTGCCACAAATTTGCAAGAAAAGCTCTTTTTCTGTTCTGGATGGAAAGTTGTTACGACTATTTGCAAAAATTGTATACACCAAATCTCCTCCTTCTCTCAGTGGTATAAATTTTGAAAAATGGAGCAAATTCAGTCTCAATTTACGTGGTGCCGACAGTGTTACATTTTTAACCAAATTGTTAGATTCTTTAAAAGAAGGTGAAATAAATGAAGATGCTTTAAAAGTTCTTATTATATTGCCGCATCTCGCTTCTTTGCCAGAAGAGCTGAAAAAGAAACTAAATGAAAGCTTGTCGAGCTTGTACAAACGTGTATTTGAAAAGAAAGAGCTACAGTCGAAAATTAATTTTGCTTTCCTTCTGGCTGTTGAATGCCTTGCTCGCGTTACCGAACCAGATGAATTTTATACTGTAATTAATGAACTTTCCACTGCAGAAACTAACTTGCTGTCAGTCATCCACATACACGACAATGACGTTTCCATATTGAATGTCTTAGATCTTTGCTTCACTTATTTGAAAAGCTCGAGTCATGTAGATGAGTACATAGCAAAGGAAGTTTTCGATATGCTGCACGAGGCACTAGTTTCAAAATTAGGTAAGAAAATTTGTTAATGTTTTTTCAACATTTTACAGGCTCTATATTTGAAATTATATCGATCATTTATTTCCAGGTTCTCCAAACTCTCAGATCCGTTTAACAGTTGCTCACCTCTTCTCTCTCTTTACAAACGTACCAGCTCTTACTCATGAGTCAGAGAACTTAAAGGTTCGCAATGCTATCGAATTACCTTTCTTGGCTGAAAGTGAGCAGGTAACCGTTCATAAGTATCGGGATCGTTTACTTCACATTCAGACATTGGACTTCTATGGAGCTTCGGTTAAGCATCTCAATTCAAACTGTTATGACCTACCACTGCATTATCTCTTCGGTAACCTTTATGTCAATTTCTCGCTGTTGTGGGAACCTGTGACTAAAGTTATAAGTTCGTATGCGACAAACGAATGTTCGCAATTCTGGAACGTATTTTTGTCAAAGTTAATAGAAGAAGAAAACATTAAGATGGTCGACGAGCCACATTTTGAGTGTGAGGTTTTAGAAAAATTGTCGGAAAGAATTTTAGTAATCAAGGATAAGATTGATTATGATAATTATAAGTTGTTGTTATGGAAGTTGATGGTTCAGAATGTTCATTATTGTGAAGTGAAGAACAGAGATTACGTGGGATTGTTTATTGATTTTGTCGAAGGGAATTTCTTCAAGTCAAATTCTGAAGATGCCAAGTCCTGTAATATCAAGAAACGTGAACAACTTAAAGAAATTCAAGGTAAAAATTCTTTACACTGCTTTTAAAAGAATTACACAAGTAGAGAAAGTTTACAGAACGCAATTTTTGTTTTCAGCTTTAGAAGTATCCGTAGGAAAAACAGAAGAAATGGACATTGAAGTAACCAAAGATAAAAGCGACGAAGACGAAGTAGAAGCAAAAGAAGCAAAAGAAGAAGAAGAAGAAGAAGAAGAAGATACAAAAGATGAAACCGATGATGCTAAACCTCAGCTCGGTAGAATCGAACGTGTAAAATTACTACTAGCAATGCTTCAAGTTTTTGGTAAATTCACGAACGTTCGTTCTCTATACCGCGAACCTGAGATTTTGCGCATATACTTGGATCTTCTTTCCTCTAAAAATTCCGAAATCCAGAAAGCAGCTCTTCAATGTCTCTATACTTATAAATACAAGTACCTTACACCTTACAAGGAGCAATTGGACAACATCGTTGACGAGAAAAATTTAAAGAACGAGCTGACTCGTTTTCAGATTAGCGTTGGAGAAGGTATCGAAGCAGTTGTTCAAGAGGAACATCGCGAAGGACTGATCCCTATACTTATGAGAATCTTACATTCGAAAATGTCGCAGAGAGTGGGAATGAGAACTGGTGGTAAAACTGGTGGACTTGTAAGGAGAAAGACTATTTTAAGGTTTGTTATTGTGCATTTGCAATAATACTTGAGAAGTTAGAGCGAATTTTTATTTAAATTAATATTTTGTAAATTTTACAGATTCTTAGCTGGAATAAAAGAAGAAGAAATGATGATCTTTGTACGTATGGCCTTCAAGCCTTTCCAGAATTATCTACCAATACTTATGGTAGATGAGTCTGCTCAACGTGAAGTTGACATTGAGCAAATGGTCCAGGATATCTTTAATAACGTTAATCTTGAAAATGTAGTCCCTCCTAAACGCCTTCAAAGTGCCGTAAATCTATTGGCTGTGATAATCGAGCAGTTTGGTGGAAAAATGACAGAAAAGCTTTTACCATTACTCCTTTCTTTGCTTATCTGCATATTAGCACAGATTTCTGGTATCCTTTCAAGATCAATGGAAGTACATTCTGGTTATTTGACTTCGTTGAGAAACGTGAGGAACAACTGTATCAACATATTGGCAAGGTTTTTTGCCCACTTTGAGAATTACGATTGGTCAAGTAGCGAAATCAATGCGTTGTTTAACGTAGCAGTGTTTCCCTGGTTGGATAAATTACCTGTGGAAGGTATTCACAGTCCAACGCCATTACTCAAAATGTTGGCAGCTTGGAGTCACAATCCTAGATACTATCCCCTATTTGTTAAACTAACTAAGGTATGCAATGTTTATGAAAATTAATTTTTTTCTTTAAGAAACCATTAAAACGTTATTCTTTTTTTTTAGGATAATCAAACTTCACTAGTCTTTGTCATAAAGTTAATGCTTGGTCAAAAAACGCACATGTCTGTTCTCCATATGATTCTTGATATGGTTGAGAAAATGTTAACCCTCCAAGATTTTGAGAAAGAAGATCCCGATCAAATGGAGGTAGATGAGTTTAAACCAAAATCCTTATTGCCTACAATTACAAATAAACTGGAAATCAAAAAAGACGATTCTATAAATTATGGTTCAGCTATCTTACTGCCACACGTTACAGACATTCTAGTGTACATCGAGCGTAAGCTAAAGAGACAAGCTAGACAGGGTGCCAGTCGAACAGAACTAGTTATCCTTTCTCGTATCTCAGAGTTTGTGTCGGATTCCAAAACTTGTGATACGCTGTTAACTCTTGTTTTACCAATTCTGCAAAGAAAATCTGGGGATTCTGAAGAGATAGTCATACAACTATTGACAACAGTTACGAATCTTATAAAACACGTGGACGAGCCAAAAAAACATCTGCGACCAATTCAACATCTCTTATCTCAGATCTCAGCTGCACCAGCTAGGAAAATGTTGATGCAGCTATTGAATGCTGTAGCTAGAGATGATGAATCAATGAAGAAAAATCAGGCATTACTAGCAGAGCTTAATGCTTATGATCAAAGGTGGATCGACCAACCAGACTTCCAAAGAAGACTCGATGCTTTCAGTGAAATTGATAGATTGATAAAAGAGGAAGAAGCATCTTTGGAGTTTGGTGTAGCTGTTATCCTTAATTGTTTCTTCTTTTTGAAAACTGAAAATGATCTAGCTATGAGAGATCGATCTGGTCAGTGTCTAAAATCTGTTGGCTTATATCTTGCTAAGAAGTATAATGAAAATTCAACGGATAGAAAATATCTTATTGAGGATACGATTCTCACCATGGTCCGTCATGGTATTAGAAACAAAAATGATAATGTGAAATTCCAGTCGATATCTTTCCTGGGATACATGGCAATGGAATGCTCAGAAGTACATCCTGTATTAAGAGATTTGCATGCTTTGACTAACAAGCAGGATCCCGAAGTTGACTTTTTCGAAAACATGCAGCATCTTCAGCTTCATAGAAAAGCGAGAGCTCTGCTGAAGTTCTGTAGTGTATTTAAAACAGTGACAAAGGTACCTAATCCCAGAACACTCACGCAGTTTGTCCTGCCTCTGGCATCTTCTTATTTATGTAATGAGAAGTTCTCAAATAAAAATAGTATGATCGACGCGGCAATCGAGACAGTAGGAGTTGTCTGCAGATTGTTACCTTGGAATCAGTACGAGATCGTATTGAGATTCTATTTGGACAAGCTAAGGACTTGTGTGGAGTTCCAAAGGCAGATTATCAGAATTGTAGTAGCAATATTGGACTCTTTCCATTTTGACCTTTCGAAGTTTAAAGGTTTGGACGAAGACGTTTTAAAGAAACGGGGAGAGGAGAACTTAATGCAAATAGTAGTTAACGATGGTAAGCATTGTTGATCTAATGTATTTGTCTAATTCATTGTAATTGTTGAAAATAAAGCCGAATTTTCGTTTTAGATCTTAAAGTCAAAGAAAAAACAGACGTGCCGAAAGAATCCGAACTGTCTGAAGAAACAGCAAAGTCAGTTGATGAAGTCTCAAAATTAGAAGAGCTTGTTGAACCAGAAGAGATATCTGACGAGCATCTTGATGAAGCTCTCAATAATGAAACTATCACCGAGCACTCTGAAGAGACTGAAGACCCGACGGCAGAGCCTGTAAAGGATGTATCGGCTGTAGAAAAAATGACAGTTTTGTCGCAGTACATGGCAAAACGTTTAGTTTATAGCATCTCAAAGGGTCTGTTACCTCAGTTGCATAAGGCCATCGCTATGAGAACACGACACGAAGGTAGTCATAAAGTAAATAAAAAGAGGATAAGTACCGACCAGGAAGAGGAAGAGCTTATGCGAGTTCCTATAGCTTTGGCTATGGTGAAACTACTTCAAAAGTTGCCCCAGGGAATGCTCGATTCGAATTTAAGAGGGTGAGTTTGACAAAATTATGTTAGTTATCATAATAACTCCATTGAAGATCAAAATTTAAATCACTTCTTGTTCATTTACCTTAGAATATTCATGAAGATTTGCACATTTTTGAAATCACGTCTGGAATCTGTGCGACGAACTACTCGTGAAATCCTACAAAAGATCATGATTACTTTGGGTCCAGATTACTTACATCATTTGCTTAAGGAGATGAACGCATTGTTAACCCGTGGATATCAAGTTCATGTACTCAGTTATACCATGCATGCGGTGCTGGTTTCTTTGAAGCCGTTCTTCAAATCTACGCATATGCGTTCGAACCTTTCGAGTATCTTAAGCGTTTGCAAAATCGATTTATTTGGCCCATCTGCCGAGGAAAAAGAAATAGCCGGAATCGTGAAAAATGTGTCCGAAGCTAAGGCTACGAAGAGCTACGACATTTTTCATATTTTGGGAGAATTTATTGACGAAGGTAATTGTTTCGAGTAACAACAAAACAAATGATCATGCGAAGGTGTAACAATGACTAATTATTTGATCTTTTTTATAGGTTCACTTATAAACGTAGTGATGCCCCTAAAAGAGATGCTACCGCGCACCCACTCGCACAAGATAATTCGTAAAGTTACCGAATCATTTCGACAATTAGGTCTTGGATTAGCAGATAACAAAAATATAGAAATTAAAAAAATGTTGAGCTTTTTATACGGTCTGGCTTCTGAAAGTATACCGCAATTGATGCCGGAGAATAAGAAAAAGCAAGAAGCCGAGGAGCAGAAGAAGAAGGCCGAGGCAGCGAAACAGAAACCGGATTGTTTTATAATTCAACCTGCGCCGAAAACAAAGATGGGAATCAAAGCTGTTGCAAAAACTTCTAGAAACACTAATGCTCACGTGATGATTGAATTTAGTTTGAGATTGTTTCATATACTGCTGAAAAGGGATAAGGTTAATGATTCCGATCTGAAACTTGACATGGATCCTTTTGTGCCTATTTTAAGCGATAGTTTAAAGTCGCAGCATGTGAAGGTAAAATTATAATGCTGTCTTACATAAATATAATACAATTCTTACGATTGTAATTTAATATTAATTTCGAAATTTTGAATTTTAGTTGACTACATTGGCTTTACAATGCTTGGGATGGATTCTGAAAATCGATCTCCCTATGGTACATGCATTAGTATCAGACATCTGTACTTCAATATTTAACATCCTTCATAAATATGCCGTTGCTGGGCTCAGTAAAGGTGACAACTACGATTTAGTGATGGCTGCATTTAAAACTATGTCCGTTCTCGTAAGAGACGTCAAACATTTTGTCATTACGTCCGATCAGCTTAAAGCACTGCTGATTTATGCCGAACAGGATTTGCACGATGGCGATAGACAGGCTACTGCCTTTGGTCTTCTCAAAGCTATAATTCATCGTAAATTGGTCGTTCCGGAAATGCACGAAGTTATGGATAAAGTAGCGAATCTAAGCGTAACTTCAGAACTCGATAATGTTAGAAAGCAATCGCGAGTTGTATTTTATTCTTACTTAGTCGACTATCCATTGGGGAAACAGATAGGGAAACACATATCTTTTTATGTTACCCAACTTGGTTATGAATTGCAGCCAGGTAGGCTTAGCGTTCTGGATATGATTTACAGTATTATTACTGGATTCCCATTGGTAAGTTTTTATATAACTAAACGTTATTTTACGATTTCATCTCTGCGGCAGTCGAATGTTAAACATACCATTTTTCTTTTATAGCCGATACTTGAAGAACATTCGGAACTTATTTTCTTAACGGTTGGTGCTAGACTTGTAAACGATGACGATCCCGTTTGCAAGAAAATTTGCGCCAAGTGTATTAAAGAAATGTTAATTCGTATTTCGCATAATCAAAAACTCAAACTTTTTAATATTATTGTCCTATTTATTAAAGACAAAAAATTAATTCACCGAAGACTAGCTGTTCAGCTTTGCGGTATTTTCGTGACGGTAGAAAAAGATTCATTCGAAGTTAGACTCAGCGATCTCCTTCCATTATTAACAAAACAATTTTACGTCGATGACGATTTCATTGACGATAATCAACCTGGACGTTTTGTTAAACTACGTAAACAAAAGGAGGAAGCGCAAGATGAGAATATAAAAGATCCAGAAAGACTAAAGGACCATCACCTGTTCCAAGTATTGCAATTATTGCTTAAGATATCAGCGAATTGTACGGCGTTTTTGAAGGACAAAAAGTATCAGAATTTCGTTGATACATTTGGAGGTAAATGCTCAACTTGAAATATACAATAAATTATATATTATCATACAAATGTTCTCTATTAAATCATTGCAATATTTTACAGAACATAGCCAGTCGCTGCTAGCACATCCTCACTTGTGGGTTCGATTAGCCGCTTCGCAGCTACTCGGATTCATTCTTGCATCCCTTGACGTCGATAAAATAGTCCACTTAATGAATAATCCTGCCGAGTGCAATCCCGACGATGGATTTGTATGTGCCGAGCCAAATGAAAAATTACGAAGCCTGATACTTGATTCGACAGCGCAACTTCAGCCAGATACAGAATTCGAAGAATTGTACGATCAGATAATCAAAAATTTAGTTTTTATGGCGAGATTACTGAAGATTTCTGGTAGCGAACAGGAAAATGAGACCAAGCAAGAGGAAAACAACAAAGCTGAACTGTCGCTACTATGGCTTTTGAAAAAATTAAGAAAAAGTATCAATCTTGAAATATCGCAAGCGCCAAAATCTACCGTTGTTGTAAGTGATGTCCAAGCAAATAGAGAACAATATTTCGTCCTGCATTCTATGTTTAAATTATCATTTCCAGAGATCTTCAATTTTTAAATGGATGGCCGGTGTAATAGCGACTGTCGACATCGAATCTCTCAAACCAATACTTTTCCACTTTATGTCGCCCTTGGCAAGAGAAATGGCAACGATCGAAGAATCGAATGCCCCGTTGCGACAATTGGCGAAAGAAGTTGCCACGATGATCAAAAAGAAGACGAGCATCGAAGACTATACTCGACTGTTGAGTCAAGCTCAACAGAGGCTCGACACGCGAAGAGCACAGAGAAAGAAAGTTCGCTTGCAACAGGTAGATATTTACATTTGTTGCGCCATACAAAAAGACGATTAAGACCAAAACTTCACGTAAATTATTCTTGTATTTTAGTTTGTCACCGATCCAGAGCTTGCAGCCAAGAGAAAGATAGCTAAACAGCAGAAGAAGAAGGTGGCGAGAAAGAGGAAAATGGATAATATGAAGGGCAAAAAGTGCATGAGAAAAAAAGTGAAAAAAGAAGTTGATTTAGAAGTGACGTGAGTCGTCGTATTTTTTTTTTCCCTCGCAGTTGTGTACATATTTAAAACCTATACGTTAACTTTTATAACACCATCCAGATGCATTGTACATATTTGTTTATGTATTAAATTTTAATGTTTATAAAAATATGCGTAACGAAATTTAAGATTCGAGATCGTCATCCCTCCCATTCTCCCGTTTCATTCTCTTCAATTCAAGTAGTCAACCCATTGAAGCTTCGAAACTTCAAGCTAATAAATCAAGTCGCGCTCTTCGCCTCGAGACTATTCATCGATCAAAGCGATCTTTCGGCAACTAATACAACAGACCAGAATTTATATCACCACGCAACGTAGTCCGAGACAACTAGTTCGTTGGTCTAACGACGCGATGGCGCCACGTCTCTCCGACGATCCATCTCGGTGAACCGCGTGTGTGCGTGTAGAATGCAGAGCCAATTTTTACGCAACATCAATTCAGACTAATATATAAAGCCCGTTCTTCGTAAGTACCTCTCGGCATGCACACGCGGCAACGGCTCTATAAAATCAAAAGCGCTTCGACGAGCCGATCAAAAGATAATACCGATGGAGCTGTTGTTGCTGATCTTTGTCATCGTCCTGCTCGTCGAACTCTTCCGTCAAAGCTTTTCGAGAAGAAAAAGTCCCCCGGGTAAGTCATTTAGTTCGACATTTTAAAACGAATCATTATTTCGTCTAATAGAGAATGGATGAATGAACGAGCGCGTGTATATAGTGAAGCTTCGTGTCGTGCACGCATCGGGTGAGTTCGTTAGACTCTGGTTACTAAAGCTTATGGTATATACCTCATCTCGTATTACTTCTTTTGCAATCGATGTTTTCCCCTTTAGATCCACCGATTGCGAGTAGTTTCTTGATTTATCGTTAACAATTTTCCGTGTCCAAACGAAAATATCGTCATCGCGTTGGAAAGCTTCAATTTCTTCAATCGGTTTGCGTTTGCCGTTATTAGACGGGGCGTTAGTTTAGAAACAGTGCTATTTGTGTGTGTGTGTGTGTTTTTTTTTTCGAGAAATGTTGCAATTTTCCGCAAGTTCGCAAGTGATTATGTGATCCACTACTGCACGTAACGATTAGCTTGGATTGTGTATCGCGACGAAAAAAAGATTTACACGTGTGACAGTTTTCATCCAACTTCTTTTGCCCTCTGTCGCTTTCTGAAAATAGAATGACTTGATTTACGCATTCGTATAGGCATACATGTGCTCGAATTTCAGGTAGTAAACACGTGCCCGCTGCCTCTTCTATTATAGGCCAAGAGTCTTAGACCTAAAATGGGCTGTTCTAGGATGTTCTAGGACGCACATGCTATCATAAGCATACGCATGCCTTTAAAAAGATCTGACCAAAAATTACCAAACTGTCTTTGGAAATGTTTCTATATCACGTGTAATAGCAATTTACGCTTCGAATCTTTGGTCTCTGATATCTCAGAAAGTATTTGACCAATTTCAATATTTCTTGCTGGAATTGAAGTATTTTTCCAGAACATTGATTTTGTTTTTCAAAAATGTTCGCAACTCTAGTAATTGCTAAAATAATGAAATTATTTATAAATTTTTCGACTTGATAAAGTCGGGCAAAATTTTGCTAAATAATAATAAATCGAAAACAAAGATAGCATATGAAAGTTAAGTTATTTATAAGTTCGTCAAAAATCAGCGACATATTTGATTCATAACTTTTCGCTTTATGTTAATGCAAAAATGTGATGTGATCTCGAGCGAGTAAATTAATTATTATGTCACGGCTAAACAATTGATCCCATTTACACCGGGTTTCAAGATTTTGATTTGCATTTCTTTAAAGCGTGGCCGTTAAAAAGGATGGAATCATTGATTAATAATTTACTTGTAAAATAAACATCTGAAAATTCTTGCAATTTATCACATCAGTGCTCCAGCTATAAACCCATTTTCAATGTAAATTTTTCATTGACGCACTCGAATTTTTGTCAACCTTGTAGAGAATTTATTAGTGAACAATTTTAGTAGTTCTCACTTTATCTCTAAGTCGCGTGTTTTCAAAACTGTTAAGGAAAATGTCTGAAAAATGAATGATTTTTTCGATTTTTTTTAGTTTTCCATTTTTCCCGAAGTTACCACATGATTTTGACTCTTATTCTAAATAATATTTTCGACCATAATCCACAAAAAAATAACTCTTTTCAAGCAACGTCCAAGAACAGTCCATTTTAGGTCTAATTCTCCCTGGCCTATTAGGTGACTCTTTTTCAGCACGACCGCCATACGGGACAGTCTTATAGTTTTACCATTACAAAACCAATATGCATTGCCATGTCTTAAACAATTATCGATAAATCAAATTGAAATTTCGCACCAATGTGCCTATTGTTAATACCAAAAAGGACATTTTTTTAAACTTAAAGAATGGAAACAATCTTTTATTTTTTTCCTCGTTAAATAAAACATTTTTTTTTGTAGAACGATTATCTCAATGACATTACAGCCAATTTTAATACAATTGCTCTGATTCTAACAACGAGACCTAGCGCGAGCGTTGACGTTCATGCCTTAAATGCAAAACGTATTCTGGCTCGTACTCTGAAATTTAAGATGGAGTATTTTTGTGTTTTGCACATTCTGCGTGTGAATTTGGATCATAAGGAGAGAGATAACAAAAGAAATTACATTATTCTTGTAAGTGGTGGATTTTTTATCTTCCTTGTGCCATATCGACAAATTAGGTGCCTTACATATAAATCGAAAAAATATACATAAATATACTATTTTTCACATTTTCTTTTCAATCAAATATGTCAAACGCGACTCTTTTCACGACATGACAAAAAGACAGCGAGGTACGATATCGACTTATAGAGTATCTGAAAATGTTATATACGATTCATGCATTATATTATCAGTGATCTAATGAGACATTTTCCGTACATATATTTAAAAAAAATCATTCGACTCACCAGGTAAAAGGTTTCAAAATTTATGTTTACCATTCCACCGGCCGTTAACATACACGGTCGAGAGCAGCGCAATGCAAAAAACCTCAATAACTGCTTGAACTGACTCGTGCTTTCATACCACTCCATGCAGTAGCTGTTTTAGAGTTAGAACATTAGTATTAATCGATCAGTTTTATGAATGAAAATTATAAATCGCCATACTCACACATCCGTAAAAAGATGGGTACTGTAATCCATTAATTTCTGTCCAGGCCAAATTATGTAGAATAAGTGAATAATGTTACCCAAAAAGAGCAAACCGTACCTGATACAGTGCACTGGTACTTTAAGATGGTCGAGTATCTTAAAACAAGTTTGTTATAATTACGGTGCATATGATATTCGTGTCGAGTAAAAATATTTCTGTTCGTGTTACTTACTCCATTGAACATGGTGCAGGAAAAAAGTACGTGCAATACTATCAATGACAGAAAGTTCTTAGAGTATACAGACTCGATGGTATTGCTCAACCTGTATCGTCACCAGAAATAAATGTCAAATAAATTCCAAGAGGAAAAAATCGATGAACTTTGTTCAAATGAGACAATTGCAATACTCAACTTGAAACTTTTATTGTGCAGTTTGATTGTGTCGATCATCCAATTATACGATTCATTATTCAGCTTTGAATTTGGCGTCTGAACTATTTTGTTCGGAATCTGAAGACGATATCTGCAAATGAAGCCAAAATATTAAACTCTGGAGCAATTTATAATTGGTAAATCGAATTGCTTACCTGATGATAGCGAAGAGACCAATGCAATGCTGGGTGCATACTACATACATCGTATCGACTGCCACGCCTATTAAACTCGAAACGCAGATAGTTATTAAATCGAACATGTAGATTTTACCAATGTTATCCTCGCGCTTTATGGGAAACACGCCGTTGAGAATAAAGAGGAGAGGTCGGGACTTGTTCAGCGGTTTTATTTTGTTCAATATCAGAGGTGTTATTGGTATGCAAATAAAGAGAATTAAAACACATATCATGTAGCCTGAAAATAAGAGATTATTAAAAAGAAAGTTTCTCTGTCCTAAAAAAATTACTTTAAATAAAAAATATATTTTCTTTTGTAAAACGTGTTAATTATATGTTTCATTATAACATAGTTTTCATTTACGAAGCCTTTAACTGATTTAGAAACGTACACAGAAAATTAATCCTCCCGTTTCCAACGGGATTTCCTCTTAAGGAAATCGTCCTGTCCTATACTGCTACAGAAAGCGATCATATAATAAACTAGAGTTTCGATTTATTATAAGATACAATTCACACACGCTTTGCTCGCTCGATGGTCTCGCGATATCTAAGCGAATGCTGGCGCTGAACGTGACTTTGCATTCAAAATAAATATTCCTTCTTTGATATAGCAAGGAGTCTGATCGTACAGGAGGATCATTTCCGGAATGTACGTTATATATAAATTTTATTTTTAAAGATACGAAGCATCGTATAGATTTACAGTAGAATGAAGCAATGAAAAGCATCATTCAATGTGCTACTAAAAACGAAATTCAAAATAAATATATGCTTTATATACTTAAATAAATGACGACGAGCGTTCTTCCTCTCTCAGAGAATTTGATAAGTGCGGCTCTCTCATTCTTCTCGGTTATTGTTTCCCAATTGCTCTTAATATCCTCGCACATGATTTGAAGCTGCGTAATAAATATACCTTCATTGATTTTTCCTTGAAAGTCAGAATACTTAACAACAAACCTTTCGTTCTGCCAGAGTCATTGCCAATAACTTCGAAATAATACCTATGTTGAACATCAAAGCACTGGTATTTTCCAAGAATAAAATTAGATTTTCACTAAAATACTTGCGCATAGCCGCATATCTATACATTATTACGTTGAGAAATTTATTCGAAAAAAAAAAAATGTAATATTTGATCCATACGTTATTATAAGCAACGTACGTACCTGTGGCAAAGCCATGCAGGAGAGGATGATATAGAAGCAAAATTGAATCAAATGATTTTTATTCTTATTGCCATAAGGCCATAGGCCACTGCACAACAGCAATCGTTTGTTTGTATTAAAATATCGGCTGTCATAAATATCCATATTTTTGTTCTTTTGCTGACATTCGTAACGTTAGTGCTGATTTTTCACAGAAGTTGATGTTTGTCGCATCTATTTATTCTCACTTATTACGTAGCAAAACAATTTTGATGATTAATATCAATATCATGAAGTCGATTCAGTTTGCATAAATAAGAAAACATTTTCGACGATCCTTTCGTGGATATATTTGACATTACGATCATTGGTTGCATTTTTAATTCTGACTAAATTGCTTTTATGGTAGTGTATACAATTTAATTTTCATATTTTCTGCGGTGATTTTTTACCCATAAGATGTGCAAAATATGAATTTTAATTAATTGGGGATTATAGTAGTTACGCAATTCTCTACGACGATCTTGCTCTGAAATTATTTAAGGAATTTTCAAGTTTCGAAAATTCGATGTGTGAGTTTGGCTTTAGGGTATGGATTATTATAATAATATATATATCATCGTATCAGGTGAATTCTATAAATGACAACGAAACACATCGATTATAACATTTTTCCTTTTGTTACTATTATATACATATGAAATAAGGCTTAATCTGCGATACGACAAAATGACAGTGAGGTACGATATGGAGTACTTTAGTATCTGAAAAAATTATACGTCGGATACACCATTGTATAAGAGATCTATGCGACATTTTGCTTTTTGTACTAATGTGATTAACTAATTTCGGTATTGTGTAATCTGATGGATTCGACCAACCAATCATCCGGCTAGTCAATAATTTTTAAATCTGTTTTAAATCTGTTCATTTTTAAATCTATTTATTAATATTTTGTATTATATTTTTCGAAATATAGTGCATTATACTTTTTACGTTCTCCCTTTTCTCTTTTCCTTATGTACATAGTTCGCTTCTAGTTTTATTCATAAAGTTTTATTGACTTAAAAAAATCTCTCGTAAAGCAAAGAGACCAATTCAATACCTGGCATGTAAAGCATATTGATTGTCAGGGCTACTAAAAAGGAACCGTAGATGAAATATTGATTTTGCCACAGTTTTCTATGGGGTTCATGAGAAATTCACCATAGAGAACATACATGTGAGGTCGGAGTTTATTTAAGGCTTTCATCTTGTTCAGTATTATATATATATATTGTTGTAGAGTCAAGTGCGCAGTCAAAGTTCTTATTATCTATGCTGAAAATAAGCAATTTATCGAGAATCTAAAAATAAGATTTTTATTAGTGCATACGGTCTTAACAAATTGCTCGTGAAGGTTTTTGTAACTTTAAAAATGTGATAACGCTATATAAAATTAGAAATAAGCGTATCTTAGCATAAGCTCATCTTACGACATTGGAAAACAAATGTTATAAAATATCAATTAAAATTATATAAGTAACTAAATATACTCCGGAGTATTTTGTAAGCGTGTCCCTCTCATTCTACTCGGTTATCGTTTCCCAATTGCGCTTATTATCTTCACAATAAATAGGCGTTTATCGATCGATGTTTTCATTGAAACTAGTTTAAGTAAAAAGAGATGATAAATTTCAAAATAAATATCAAGATGCAGATGAAAACACCGAAGTTCTCGAAGAATAAAGCTGTGTTACCGCGAAACATTTAAAGTAAAAAAGAGAAAAATCCGATCCCCAGATTTTTATAACGAATACATTGTCTTACACACGTGTACTAAAGACATAAAGTAGAAAATAAAATATAAATAAATTAACTAATATAATTTTTATTCTCATTTTTGCATGGCCATAGTCCAGTGTACGACGACGGTATAACTACTTATTTATATTCCTGTTATACATATTAAGATGTAATAAACATTAAAAACTTGCTTAGCAGTCGTTGCCACTTATCGTTTCCATATATTCTATATTCGTGTACGTAATGAAGAAATTTTTTTGCTGCGGTTAAAAATGTCGACCGTACGGTTCTAACGGCACATAGAATTATAGCTCAGTTTGCATATATTAAAAGCATAAGGCTTTTAGAGGTTTTTCGCGGAAGACTTATGGAAGACGGTCGATTTTTTTCTTTGACATTTTCTGCTTCTGTTATTTCGACTTTCAGTTAGTTCCAGAGCAGTTGGAACAGTGGCATTATAATATATGTGATACATTGATTTTTAATTGTGCAAAAGAACTTGTCGACATTTTAAAATACGTAAGTAATCTCACGCTTAAGAGAGAATGACAAATATTCTTAATTTTGTTAAAAAATTTGCTTGTCTTTAGAAGTTTTTAGAAACTTAATTAATATAGAGTATCGATTTAAAATTATTTCACCCACATTTTACAAATTCACTAGGACATTTCTATCAATCGATGCATTTATACGAATATGACTATTTGGGCGAGCAAATTACTTTTGTGAAAGATTGCGTAATTTTATTTTTGTACACTCTGCAGTGGATAGGAAGTATTGTTTTTGATCAAGGCGTGTGCAAAATTTCGTATTGTGTTAATAATTAATAGTTGACAGTTAAAAGTCACCGGTCACTCGATACTCATTATACAGTGCAATATAACGTATTTTTTTAATATTCAGTAGTCGTAAGCCATAGTTAGCAGAATGGTTATTATATGTATTGCAAAGATCTGTCCAAATAATAAAACACTAAAACTTGTCTTAACTATAATTATAGTGATATGCGTGGAAAAAACGAAAGATGTTTGTTTTTCAGTAAATACATTATACATATATTACTTATATAAAAATAATTCTTTTCTATCAGTTAAACAAAGTTTTATTTTTCGGGCTTTGACAAAACGAACTGTTTTCCTCCTCGATAAGTTTATGCGATACAGATTTGACCATCGTACCATTAAGCTTCAATTTCTTCAATTAGTAACGATTGCCGTCGTTTGACGAATTGTCACATTAGAAATCTTGCTTTAAAATGAACAAAGGAGTTTTTGCAGGTATCAAGGATTTTATACGTAAAACAGGGTTGAAGTTTGATAGTAAGTGAGAGACAGAGATGTATCACCATTCAAGCTAATTCTATATTATATAATAAAAATAAATTATATGTATATTATGTTCGTAACATTTCTTTATCTGCACGATGAGAAGACCGTAAGGTACGACAAGGACCTTTTCATTATCTGAAAATATTACGTGTTTATTACATCCTTTTATCAGCGATCTCATGTGACATTTTCAATACCTACTTTTGAAATAAGTTAACTTACCAAGAAAAAGTTTTCGAAATTCATGTTTACTAGTCCACCGGCTGTCAGCAAACACGGCTGGGAGCAGCGCAATGCGAAAAACTTCAACAATTGTTTGGACTTAGTTGTACCTTCGTACCACTCGTTGCAATAGCTGTGATTAATTTCAGGCCATTAGTACGAATCGATCAGTTTTCTGGAATAAAAAAATAAATCGATAGACTCACGCATCCCGAAACAGGCCGGTACTGTGATCGATAAATTTCTGTCCTGGCCAGCTGATGTAGAACAAGTGGATGGTGAGCCCCAAAATCAATATACCGTATCTGATGCTGTTCAGTGGTATTCTTATATTCACGAGTATCTTAACAAGCGTTTGTTTTTACTTTCTATACAGAGTATATTATGTTCAGGTATGTTACTTACTAGAAATGATAAGACACTGAAAAACATCACGTTTATTCCTATGAGTAATAGAAAGCTCGTGGAGTACGTAGTCTCGATAGTATTAGTAAACCTAGACCATCATCACAAATAATTAGCAAATAAGTTCGAAGAGTACAAAAATCGATAACAATTGCTCCGATGAGACAATTACGATACTCAACTTCAAAATTTTATTATGCAATCTGATGGTGTCGACTACCCAAGTGTACGATTCGTCGTTCATCTTTGAATCGGACGAGTATGCGTTCATAGCTAATTTATTCGGAATCTGAAGACGATACCTGCAAATGGAGCCATAATTATGTATCCTTGCGCAGTCCATCATTTGTAAATCGGATAATTTACTTGACGATGGCGAAGAGACCAATGCAGTGCTCGGTACAAACCACATACATCGTATCGACGGCCATAACGACGAAAACCGAAATGCTGCAAGTCATCACGTCGAAAAGGTAGATTTTGCCAAAGTTTTCGTCGCGATCCATGGGAAACTCGCCATTGAGAATAAAGAGATGAGGCCGGGACTTATTCAGCGGTTTTACCTTGTTCAGAATCATAGGTGTAATTGGTAAGGCAGTAAAGACAATCAAAGCGCATATCATGTAGGCTGAAAATAAGCGTGGTCTATCTGTTTTCGTCTCAAAGTCTTTTGTAACATAATATATTGGGTTATTTAAAATAACTTAACACACATTTTCGAGATCAACATTGCTATAGTTAATCGTGAATTCGTTGAATAAAATTGTATCTATAATTTATTAATTTTAATACAGTGGGCGCTCGATTGCTTGCCAGCTTTTGGGACTACGGGAGAGGAAATTTCTTGGAACTGGCCACGATGGAAACGACCTCACTTTTCTATCTGCTCAGTACATAAATGTATATCGGTATATCCTCGGTCCCAACCACCCTATACTACTGTGTTGATCCGCGAACGGTAGTGGGGTGACACGCATGAGTGTGCGTAAGCGTCGGTGTGTAGGAGAATAGGCTCAGCGACGCAAGGGCAAGCAATCGATCGCGCTCTGCAATTCTGTGCACCATGTACTAACAATTTTAAATTCTATTCTCGATGATGCGAAGCGTTGTATTTTAGAATGTATTTCAAGTAATATGAAGCAATAAAGAGTACGTCTACAAGTGCCGCTGAAAAAGAAATGTCATAAAATACCAATTATATCGTTTACACATACCCATATAGACGATGGTGAGCATTCTTCCTCTCTCGGAATATTCGATGAGCGTGGCTCTCTCTTTTTTCTCGGTTATCGTTTCCCAATTGTGTTTAATGCTATCGTACATGCTTCTGAACTGCGAGAGACAGATATTCATTGTTTTTTTTTTCGTAAATTGTAGAATGTGCGATAACAGACCTTGTTTTCCGCCAGAGCAGTTACAAATAGCTTTGACATTATCATTACGATGTACATGAATACACCGACGTTCTCGAAGAACAAAGTTGTGTTAACGCCGAAATTTTTCCGAACACCGAACATCTGTTCACCGTCCCGTTGAAACCATTTAATAGAAAAGGAGAAAAAGAATTTGATTTTTATTATATCATTATAATGAAAATATGGTCTTACATACGTGAGGCAGAGTCATAATGACGAGCATAATAGAAGAGTAGATTCGAATAAAACGATTTTTATTCTTACTACTATACGGCCAGAGTCCGATGTACGATACCAACCATTTGTTGATACTAAAATAGCGACTGTCATAAATATCCATATTGTTTGATTTTAATTAAAACGCGAAAAAATAGTGTTAGAGATTTTTGACGATCATTGTCTAGTTCCCTCGCAGAAGTTACTGACAATCGCTTCTATTCATTCTGTAATTTTCCACGTAATAAAGTAATTATTTGCTGAGTTGCGGTGAAAAGGGTTTTCGTAAGGTGAAAAAACTGTTTTGCGGTTAAAAAAGCTGTCGTAAGGCAAAAAAACTGTCTTGCGGTGAAAAAGGCTTTCTTAAGGTACTAACCGCATTTATAGCCCAATTTGCATATGTAAAAAGGCTTCGCGAGACTTTTCTGAATACACTAGTTGCTGTCGAGCATTTTTATTCTTTCTTTTTTTCCGTTTCTGGAATATCGATTTTCTATAAGTGTTCATGCGGTTCGCATAATGATAATAATATTTTTCTGGGGTACAGCCCTTTAATTTTTCTTGCATTTAACGCAACGGTCGAGGAAAGATTGACATTTTCCTATCGAAGTAAATAAAGAAATATTTTAAACTACGCGATTATTATAGACATTTATCGAGAAACGCAATAGTATAATATAAGGGCAAGTAGAAGTGTATGCATATCTACGTACCGTATATATAATTTTAACATAAAACAAATATTGACATATATTTATGATGCAGATTTCATAGGTTAATTGTTTAACTCAAGTCGTTCATATCGAGTCACGTGCTTTTTGAACACCTATCGTGAATATATACTTACAGTAGTAGCTAAGAAGCAGACGTCTGAATTTAACAGATGTGTAAATAAATTTAAAAGCGCAAAAAAATAAATAAATAGTATTTTAATAGAACGCTTTAAAACTATTATTTAGAAACAATTTTTAGTAAAATTTGTCTTCATATTCTCATATAAATTCTAAATGCATTGGATTGCATAACAAATCTACTTTTTATCAATAACATGAAAATAACATGAACACTGAATTTTATAATGTTCTAACTAATGCGATTAAAAAATGATAATTATCAGTTTCATATGGCATATCGATTTTTATTTTCCAAGTACTTTCACATCAAGAAGAACAATTTACAGGATCCATAGTAAAATAATACTTGTTGTGTATGTGAATTTTGGAGAATAAACACTGTAGAAACTTTATGATGCGACCTTTTTTACGAGACTTTGGTTTACCTACGAAACGCTTACAATTATGTGTAATACTAATTGTCTTTAATTGAAATTTATGAGAACTAAAAGATTATGTATGACGAGGATCTTGCTCTGAAATGAACTAAGGCGTTTTTGTCGGCTTCGAAAATTTTATAAGTGAAATCGGGTCGTGCGTGAGAGTAAGGGAGAGTAAAAGTGAGATATTATTTGATTGTTCAACGTGTTTCATTGTCACAAAATTAACAGTAAAAGTAAGTAATTTTTTCTTACTTTCTGATCTACTTTTTAGGTTTGTTATCTTCTATTCGATGTCGTACCGTACTTTAAACGATCTTTGCAACGTACTACAAATGAAATGTACAGTAACACTTGTTATCGAAATATACGAAAAGAAAATAACCAGTAAAAAATTTGCTCAAAGTGACGCTGTAAAAATGTTTTAAATTTATGTTGTTTTGCGCACTGCGGATGCTGGTTCTTCCCACATTAGAATATTTCTTCAATCTTTCCTCGGTTTTGTTTTTCCAATTGCGAGTAGTACTACTCTTGTAGTATATTTGATTAAAATTATTCACCTGCTTCCGGTTACGTGTTTTCCGAACATATAAGTAAATACACAGTCGTAGCCAACGAGCAGACAACTTAATTTCAAAGGTATATGTATACAACATTTTAACGCATTTTTATTTTGAGCAGTAGTTTTTAAAAATGCAAAAGTAAATAAACGTATTATCTTAACAGAATAATTTGGTTAACTATGTTTTATTTTAGCTATGCTTTGTATGGTTTATAAAAAATAATCTCAGCTTTGACGGTTACCATTTACATTATAGTAGATCGTATACTTGATAAAATTCGTATTTCAAATTTTATATGAAATCCTACAGTTCACGGAATGGTTTTACGAATGGTGTGAGAGCGTAATATTAAAATACTCGTATATACTGCAAGATATTATAAAACTAATGTCAAAAAACTTCAATATTGAATTTCAAATAATTTACTTTCATTTTCCGTTGAGCCGAATTTGTAAGCAGATTTATATATATATATATATTATAAATTTATTGGTCATAGTAAAGGCATATCGTAATCTTGATAATTGTAACCTTTTAGATTTCAACTATACATGTAATACATGACTTTTTCCTGTTTTCAAAATAATTCATATAGCGAATCTGAACTTTAATACTGTTTAATATACAGGCTATGCTTTAAATGATCGTGTAGAGTACCCGCATTAATTGAATAACTGTCATTTATTATTATATTTATAGATATGTGTGACATGTCAAGATTAAATTTCTGTCTATATCTCTTATACGCATGTAAAATAATTAAACGAAAAATTAGGTTAGACAAGTTATCCATTTAATCTACAGAGCTACTTCAAAGGAAATCATTAAATACAGCCAGGAGGCAATTGGTTGGCTGTGTAAAACCAAAGCTTATGGCAAGTGACTAAGTGTGGTATTAATCGGCTGTATTTATAGTTTAATTCGCATATATTAACAGCATAACACGCTTTTAAAGTTTTTAGGGAAAGTCTTTTGGATAATGAACGTTCTAATTTCTTCTTTTCCCCTGCTTTTCTTATTTTTCGAATTTTAATAACTGCTAGAGCAGTTGGCATGAAAAAAAGTTTTAAAAATTTCGCCCATATTTTATAAAGATATTGCAAAATGTCGATTATATTTACGATTTCGGTATTTTAGAAGAGCGATTAATTTTTGGAGACTTTGCATAATTTGATTTCATACACCGTGTGGCGTATCCAAAATACAGCATTCTTATTTGTGAATTAAGGTGTTCGTAAAAACATTAATTAGTATTGTGTAAATAGTTAATAATTACCTCATCTCTTTACTTTAATATTTTTATACAACAAAATGTTCTGACTCATCTTAAAACATTGCATTTTCAGGAATTCTTATTTCTGTCGTTGTAGTTTTTCGAGCACAGATCAAAATATCGTCATCCCATCAGAAATTGTTGAGCACGATCTCTTTATAAAATGTTGCTATGTTTCCCAACACGAACTTGATTGTTTAATGCGCCTTTGAAAATAATCACTTTATTGCAATGCATATCGCAATGCAAGAGAGCATCACAAGTATCAGGGATTTTCCTCTGAATCTAACATGAAGCGATTCAAGCACACGTAGACATAAATGTAGATGCACTGAAATTTTAGACAGGAAGCAGGTGGGCGTCGTTTCATCATTTTTCGCGATGCTATTTTTACCTATAATACGAACAAAATCATGAAGAGTATTAATTTTGGTTAATTGAGATTTATGCGAATCAAAAGATCATGTACGATGAGTATCTCGCTCTGGAACAAACTATGGAGTTTTTATAGATTGAGTGATTAAGTGGGAGAGGAAGAGAATATAATAGGATAAAATACAATATTGTTGTGTGTGGTTGTTAGTTTATCTTCGATTTAACATATCATCAATGCAGGCGAATTCTATATAGAACGAAAAATAATGTATAAGCAAATTAAACATATCATATTTTTCGTTTTATTATCTATTATATATATGCAATATTTCTTTATCTGAACGACGAGAATACAGTGATGTAAGAAAAGGACCTTTTCATTATCTGAAAACGTTACGTAATTCTTTACATTATTTTATCCGTAAAATGATGTGACATTATTCATACCTAGTTTCGAAATGATGTATTCAACTCACCAAGAAAAAGTTTTCAAAATTCATAGTGACCAATCCACCGGCTGTCAGCAAACACGGTTGGGAGCAGCGCAATGCGAAAAACTTCAACAATTGCTTGGACTGAATGGTACTTTCGTACCACTCGTTACAATAGCTGTTATTAGTTTCAGGCCATTAGTACGAATCGATCAGTTTTCTGGAATAAGAAAATATATCGATAGACTCACGCATCCCTAAACAGGCCGGTACTGTGATCGATAAATTTCTGTCCTGGCCAGCTGATGTAGAACAAGTGTATGGTGAGGCCCAAAATTAGTAAACCGTATCTGATGCTATTCAGCGGCATACTGATATTCACGAGTATCTGAAGATATGTTAGTCTTTATTTGATATTCGGTACATCTGATATTTAAGGTACGATGTCGCACTTACGAGGAATGATAAGACAGTGAAGAACATCACGTTTAATCCTATAAGAAATACAAAGCTCAAGGAATACGAGGTTTCGATGGTATTTGTAAACCTAGATTGTGACCACAAACAATTGATAAATAAGCTTGAGAATTAAGGAATCGTTAATCGTAAGGCGAATTCGATACTCAACTTCAAAATTTTATTATGTAATCTGATGGTATCGACCATCCAATTATACGACTCGTCATTCATTTTTGAATCTGACGAGTATGCCCGTATGGCCAGTTTATTCGGAATGAGAAGACGATACCTGCAAAATTGGACTCATAATTATAAAATCCTTGTGTAGTTCAATAGATATCCGAATTTATATTATCTTACTTGACTATAGCAAAGAGGCCAATGCAATGTTCGGTACAAACCACGAACATCGTATCGATGGCCATGAAGACGAAAACCGAAATGCTGCAAGTCATCACGTCGAAAAGGTAGATTTTGCCAAAGTTTTCGTCGCGGTCCATGGGAAACTCGCCATTGAGAATAAAGAGATGAGGCCGGGACTTATTCAGCGGTTTTACTTTGTTCAAAATTATAGGTGTAATGGGTAAGACAATGAAGAGGATCAAAGCGGATATCATATAGGCTGAAAATAAGAGAC
The DNA here is from genome assembly GCA_018906985.1 of Apocrypta bakeri. NCBI lineage: Eukaryota > Metazoa > Arthropoda > Insecta > Hymenoptera > Pteromalidae > Apocrypta > Apocrypta bakeri. The sequence continues at coordinate 6,138,974 of JACCIA010000003.1, forward strand.
TTGTCAAAGGGAGGTTTCTTTGTTTTGGAAAACAATTATTTTTAATTAAAAAATTAATCGATTAATTTAAGAGGAGTTCACACATTTCTCAACTTTGAACGTCTGCAATCAAAAATGTAATATTATACCAAGCTAATTTTTTTCGTAAAAAATAGCATTTCAGAAATCCAACCAAAATTTGATATTATTATATCATTCTTTGAAGAGAGATGATTTTTTAAATTATAGCTTTGGCGTAGATTTCGCGGCTCTAGCGTATGATGGATTTTTAAGATTTAAAGCACTAATGATGTTATTCTTTTGTTACTATAGGCTATATTTTATTAATCTATTATTATATTTATATTTTTAATTTGTCTCGTAATGAAGAGGCATCATTTTGTTGTTTCTTTTACAAACATGTTAAACGATTTATATGCTGTAATGCTAGCTGTGATAAAATTTTCAATTGGATGGCTCAAAGTGACATATAAATAATGTCGTTATATCTTGTATAAGAAAAAATTTTAGTTTTGTAATACCGGCAATCCGAGTTCACCGAGGAAATAAATGCGCGAACCCTCCTTAACGCGTCCGAAGATCACGATCGTATCAGTTTACATTTAAGATTACTTGGACTAATTGCTCAGGAAGATATTCGTAATTTTATTAAAATGAACACGCGATAATAGTATTAGAATTAATTATTAAAAGCTCCAGATACGATAACGAATTACAAATGAATTATAAAATTCATTTGTATCGCGATACAAACGTATCTTGGCATACGTTTATCGTACAATGTAGCAATCAAGAATACTTTTTTAAGTGTCGCTGAAAAAAAAAGTCACGAAATACCAATTATATCTTGTACATACTCATATAGACAATGGTGAGTGTTCTTCCTCTCTCCGAGTATTCGATGAGCGTGGCTCTCTCTTTTTTCTCGGTTATCTTCTTCCAATTATGCTGAATGCCGTCGTACATGATTTTGAACTGCGAGAGGCATCTATTGATTTTACCGTGAAAAAAATAACGAGTGATAAAACATACCTCCTTTTCAGCCAGAGCCGTTACAAATAGCTTTGACATTATCATGACGATGTACAGGGACACACCGACGTTTTCGAAGAACAGATTTGTGTTAACTCCAAAATTCTTTCGCACACCGTACATCTATGTGCATAGTTCCAAATGAAGATAACATTTAAATCTTGTATCGATATAAGGAATGTACCTATAGTCTTACGTACGTGAGGCAAAGCCATGATTACGAGTATGATCAAAAAGTAGATTCGAATGAAACGATTTTTATTCCGATTACTGTACGGCCATAGTCCGATGTTTGATATTAACCATTTGTTTATATTGAAGTAACGACTATCGTAAATATCCATTGTTTTTTATTTTAATTTATGAAAAATCGTATTAGAGGGCTTTCACCATCATTTTCGTATTCTTTCACAGAAGTCACTGCCAATCGTTTCTATTCATTGGTTATTATTCCACGTAATAAAACAATATTTTACTGAATTGTGGTGAAAAATGGAATTGCGGTGAAAAAAGCTTTTGTAAGGTGCTAACCGCATTTATAGCTCAATTTGCATATTTGAAAAGGGAAAAAGTCTTGCGACGGTTTTAGGAGTAGAGTTGTGGGCGTCGAATATTATTATTCTTTTCTTTTTCCGTTTATAGAATTTCAACTTTCAGTAAGGATTCAGGCGATTGGTATAACGATGATATTAACCTTTTTGCGACGTACAAATTTTTTACTCTTCTGGAGTGTAATTCAATAGATGAAAAAAGTTCTTTTATCGAGGTAAGCAATAATGTGTTTTTGCCCGTGAATACTTGGAAAATCATTGCAATATTACGATCGATGCTTGGGTGAGCAAACAATTTCTATAACAGTTTACATAATTTTATTTCGTATACCGAGTGCCGTGCGAAATATAACGAATATGAACTGATATAAGAACTGAGGGACTCCGCCGACTAGAGTCTCCGTACGAGTTAGCTTCTGTCTCCCGCTTCGCGTTTACTGCAATGTATTCTTAATATGCTGTTTTTATGAATATTATGTGTATTTACCTCGCACAGATGTGTTAACGAATAATCTACGATATTGTAGCGAGTTATCGTGTAATATATCGTTTTCTATAAATTAGTTGTTACCTCGTTAATTGAATTTAAAATTTAATTTTTTATTTATTTATTTATGTAACTTATATAGTCTGTAAAGGTATATGATCACACCTGTACATAAATGCTTTCTTACCCTATACAAATCTTAGAATAAAAAACAGTAAACCCCAATACTTATGCATTTTTTATATTCTTTGGATTAATTCAAAAATTAAAAGAAATAACTTGAATCCTTTTCTAAATTCAAATAAATTTAATAAAAATTATTTTAAAATAGTTTATGTTTTATTAATCAGTACGTTAATGATTGGGATTAATGACAAGGATAAGGATACATTAATGAGTATAAAAAAAATTAATCCTTGAATTTTTGGAATAAACGATCAGAATCGCAAACACAACAAACAAATGGAATACTGTAATTATAGTAGACTTATATTTTCGAGTACTCAATAATCATTTCTTTTTCATTGCTTTGACAAGAACATTTTCATAACTTTATAAACAAAGTTTCTTCTTTTCTTTCATCTGCATAAGTTAATCTCATTTTTGGTATTAATGATAACGATACGCTATTTATTTCACTCGATAGAGAGCACAAATAATTGATTGTTTCATTAAGCGTGCAGATATTAGTTTAATAGTCCCCGACACCTAAACAGTGTACATATCATTTCAATAAATTTATCTAATAATACTATAATGTAATTTGTAATCTAAATAAAAATTCTATTTCAACCGATTATATGCTTAGGACCATTTCCATGGCCATTCGTAGGAGTAAAGAGGTTTCGCGAATTGAGCGTGAAACTGGGTGGTCAACACAAAGCTTTAGTCGAACTTTCACGACGATACGACAGCCCTGTGATTAGCTTGAAACTCGGTGGAAGCAGAAACATCGTCGTTGGCGGTACCGAATGCATACAGACCGTTCTTGGTTCCGAGGACTTCGATGGTCGCCCTTGGAATTTTTTCATCGAACTTAGGAACATGGGCTTGAAAAAAGGTATCAATAATTGTACTCTTATGCGAATAAATAATTTGGCAAAACACTGTGGTAACCTTTCGAATGTGACTCGCGTGGAAAGGTATATCGATGAACGACGGGCCAGAGTGGCAGGAAGTTCGGAATTGGTTCATGAGGAGTATGCGTTCGGTCGGTTTCGCGCGCCATGAGATGTCCGATTACATCCAGGAAGAACTTGAACAAGTTCTGAAGAACATAGGCAAAGGTGGAGTACGACAAATGAAAACCATCATCGAGCCAGTCGTTATCAATGTTCTTTGGACTTTCAGCACTGGGAAGAGATTTGAAAAGAATAGGTATTTGTTTTATCTCTATGTATCCGATTAGTAAACTGACACTTTATTAGATGAAAATCAGCAAAAGCCGAAGACTGAAAAATCCTAAAAAATCGTTTGCAATTTCTTTTGCATTTTTGGCCATAAAAATTGTAAGATTAAATTAATGTACAAATGGTTCATTTCATTCGATAGACACTTAGGACTGAGGAAAATCCTGGCTGGTCGATACACTTCGCGAATAATTTTTCGATTTTCGGATACCGAGTTATTTCCTGTATTTTGTAAATTTACCCACATATATATGTATATATATGTTGATGTACACAAATATATGAACGCATTACATTTTAACTACAAATTATATATGTTCAAATAAATGCAACCTTCGGTTAGATTACGAGGTTTCATCGAGCTGATGGAGAGAAGAGCGCAGGCGTTCGATGTGACAGGCGGATTGATCTCTGCTTATCCTTGGATTCGGTACATAGCACCCGAATATTCTGGCTACAACCTTCTCAGGTCCATCAATAGTGAATTCAGAGCTATTCTTACGGTAAGAGGCATTTTTATACATCAGTATTCAAATTGAAATGCAGTACGATGACTGATGCGACTGTTGTGTACGATCCTATTGCAGGAGACTATTGAAGAGCACAAGAAGAACTTTGTCCTCGGCAGCGAGGCAGATCTCATCGACATGTTTCTCAATGAGATGTACACGGGAAAAGGATCCCAAGCTGTTTTTGACGGTACACATTCACATTTCGAATTAGTTAACAGATAAGATTTTTTTAAATTATACATCGTACGTATTTCAAAGTGAAAGGGAACAGCCTGAGTTAAATGCTGAAAATTATGAAAATAACTATTTATTGTTTACAGAAAAAATATAGCTTAAGGGGGCGAGACACCTTTTAAATGCAAATTACGAAATTCAAAATTTTAAATATTTATATCAATGCAGTTATACTTTACAGTTATTTTAATTAGAGAAGATAGTTTTACCTTCAATTTGAAAGGTCTAACTCTACTGTAAGCCCCTTCGATTACTAGTTATAATGGGGAATAGAAAATTCACTTACCGTATAGGATTCAAAGTCAACGGATGGATGGATTGAACTCAAAATGAATGTCGGGATTTGGAATTGAACGCACAGAAATATGATTAAAAATAAAAAAAATATTCTTTTAACCCTTTTGATTTAATTAATTATTTTACTCGATTTGAAAACAGTGTTGAATGCCATTTTGCAATATGCCTTTAATAGATAGTATTATACTGTTAAAAGGTATGCCTATAAATTGTTTGTATATAGTCTTTTTCTAGCTCTCACTTTTGGACATTTTAAGATTTAACTAGACAACTAAATTTTAAAAGCACATAAAATAGGCCTTTAAAGTATATTTATTTAAAAATTTCGATAATTCTATAAAAGAAAGTTCTTGTGTTATTAATAAAAAATGCTTTCTTGAGAAACGACAAAATTACGAAAAGAGGTACTCGGTGTATAATTTTGTAATAAATTTATTTAGCGCAATGAGCCTAACGAGATCTTATAGTTTAAGAAATTTCTTATAAAAAAAATTCTGGTTTTTTGCTGTTTAAAGGTATCTTGTCTCTTAAGGGGATTTATACTTATTGTCTTCCTGAAAGTCAATTATATGTAACGACAAATTTAATAGCATTACGAAGCCAAACTTTTTTCTTAAAAGTACGTTAAAAAAAAATAATTAATACGATCTAACAGAAGTTACGTTTAATGTAATTTTGGGCTATCCGAATGATATTTTATATGTTGTTTTTTTCACAAAGAAATTAATTATTAAAGTGCAAAGCTCAGATTTTTTCTGCAACTAATAAATCGTTTCGTGTTAATTTTATCATTTAATCCAGACTGGTCCCCTGAAATAATGTATACATACACGCCTACGCGTCGAAACGTTCTAATTAGCCTCGGAGGCACACACTGTGGAAGTCAGTATGTCATTACGCTAATGATATAGTAAATATATGTATATATATATATAGTTTTGCCCTTAGATCTATAATAGGAGCTTCACGGGAAATGTATTTTTTCATTATATGTAGGATAAAAGACTGAAAGCGACGCGAGAAGAGAAAGTCATAAATCGCCCTTTCAATCGTGCGAATCGCGGGCTTGTGATTCTTGGCGAATTTAAGCCTTTTATTTTTTATTTCAGAGGAGCAGTTGGTGATGATACTTATGGATATTTTATTGGCTGGCTTAAATATAACCTCGATAACGTTGCAGTTTCTATTTCTAAATATGTTGATCAACCAGAAAGCTCAGCGACGACTTCACGAAGAGATCGATTGGGTAATTGGACAGGAGAAGCTTCCAGACCTTGCCGATAGGGCAAAGTAAGTATTACTTTTTATTTCAATTGAATCTTTCGCATTCGATTTCACTGATAGAGAATCGGACATAAATTATGAAATATGACATTCGTTCGAAGTAGACGAAAGGTATCGCCTGTCCAAAAGATCGAAACGATCTAATCTCAGCTACGAAATCTCTTTTAACTGCATTGTCTTTCGTTCATCTCTTATCAGATCACCTTGACGTTCTGGTAAAAATAGCGAAATTCGCAGTAGATCTCGTGAATCGACAGGTTCTTAGCCAGTACAGTCGTAAAAAGTGGTCGCATGCAAAGGCGAGTCGAGGAAGAGAGCGAGAGGTATCGGACGTATAAATCGATACGTCGGAGTCGTGAGAAATGCGCGAAAGCTTCGATTATCGTGACATCAGTCTTGCAGTACCTATACACGTACATTGCAGATGGAGACGCAAAAACGCACTGCGCTGCACGTGAGAGAGAGTAAAAGCAACCGAGCGAATACGAGCCTTACGAATGTGAATGGTTGCTTATACCGCGTACAGTAGTAGCGAGAACTTTCTTCGCGGGAACGCAAAAAAGGCACAAGGTGATGCTACTGCTGTAAATGTTACATCAAATGAAATTACCGTGCAATATTTACTACCCGCAGTACACGAAGATCGTGGAAAGTTTTCACGATAAGGAGACGTGGCCGAGAAGATTGTTTACGATTTGAACTTCCCACGTGCGGTATATTCGTAGTCGTATCTTCTTGTTCCGCAAACAAACAAAAAAGGGAAACTTGGTTCTTTTAACGACGCCTGTTACGCCTATAACCGCGTGCGCCAACGCACGTCTGTATTGCAGGTTGCCGTATCTCGAGGCAGTGATTTTGGAGAGTCAACGATTGACGCCTGTGTTACCGATCATCGGACCTCGACGTGTTTTGCGGGACACAAAACTACTGGATTTCGATATACAACGGGAAAGCTATGTCATCATGAACTTGCATTCGATATACTCGGATCCAAAGCTCTATCCGGAACCAAACAGTTTCAAGCCCGAAAGGTTTCTCGAAAACGGCACGAGACTGAAGCATGACAATTTAATGAGATTTGGAAAAGGCATGTGGACTTATTCGTTTATTTAATTTGTATTATTACCGTATGCTTAAGATGCACACCATAAAACCGATTAAAAGAATTTTTTTTTTTCGGTAATTAATAATCTGTTAAGCGTATAAAATGAATTTCAAGCTTTAATAGCCGCAGAATTTGACGTTGATGTGAAATATTTTAAATGTTAGTATACTTCGGAACTGCCTCGCCTTTTATTAGCGTCATTTCAACGAGTACAACAATAATTATGATAAAATATGTCTTCTCGGAATAATTATATTTTATTTTGAAAGCAATACTTGTTATTTTTGTCAAGTATACGCTTCGAGCATTACATTCCATTCATGACGACTCGAAGAGCATAATCTCTTTTGGAAAAGTACGCTTCTTAGGAATTTCGCCGCGTAATGATAGTGTAACAGAAAAAAGCAAGTCTATTCCCAATTATCATCTACAACTACGTCACACGTACCCACTAATCAATGTTCCTTGTAATCTTCTTCATCTCTAACACAACGAGCCTCGTATGCCTCGACAGGTATGCACACGGGTACGCGCGGTGAGACGCCTACGTCTTGAGTTCGCGCGATAAAATCATACAACGGGTGTTTCCCTTTCGTTCAGGTGTGCGCGCGCGCGCGCGCGTGAACGCGAGAAAACGAAAGTCGCGCGCCAAACAATGGCGAGACGTGCTTCCTAATCATCATTGTCGTACAGCATTATAATTCCGAGGTCTCATTAAAGCGTCTTAGCGATCGACGCCGCGTTTCCGGATTTTCCAGATTGATGACGTGAAAAGCCATTATTTACTCGTCGGAGGACGATCGATTATCTCCTGATTCACGAGTTGCGTAATGATGACACGCGTCTAGGATAAAATGTGCGCGTTCATTTTTATCGGGTCAGCGGTCGATCGATCGCTGAAAAAAAAGTTGCAACTTTAATGACGATCGTTTTTCACGTCCGTCAATGGGGAAGTTCAAAGAATACACTTACGTCTCTACCCAATTCATAGACAATTTTCGCTATCTTTTGTTGTATGGATTTCACGTCATTGCCATTTCTGCAGGTCACCGTCAGTGTCCGGGTGTTGCTCTAGCTGAAAGAGCGCTGTTCTTTCTGTTCACTGGTGTGATGCAACGTTACGAGCTCTTGCCGGTTCCAGGTCGCGAGGCACCCAGTTTGCGAGTTAACGCAGGAATGACGTTGACTCCGGAACCTTACGAAGTGCTATTGGTACCGAGGAATTCGTCCGAAAAATTCTGAGTCGACCCCTGCAAGACCGAGCAAAACACATTTACGGAGATCGAGGCATTTTCTGTTCGCAAACGTGAGGTTGATCCCTGTTTACATGTATTTTGTGTGAAAATCGCGTCTTATACTTGGCTGGTTCTTTACTAGTCGTTATAGGTATGTTTTTGCACACGAATAGATAAATCAGCCTTCTAAACAAAATGAAGTCGGATAAGTTCATAATAGATTGTTTATTGGATGATTTGTAAACGGACGGGAAGTTCATGCAGGATGCGAATGGTTTTTTATAGAAAATTTCAAAGGAACCTATGTATTGAGTATTAGTTGATATCCATTCAATTAAGAAGTGATATAGTTAGTATAGTTAAAAAAGCATTACTCTATTTAGAGAGTCGTTTCTTTCTATCATAATAAATTGTTATAACTAAAATGAAAAACGATTTATTATTAATTATGATAATCATAATTATAATTTTTTTAATGCAACTCAATAAAGTCTGTATTGAACAATAGTAGCACACGAAATGTTTGTAAACATTTTGTAACCTCATACCATAATCAACATTCGTTCAAATATTCGCGAGGGACGAATTCGTCGATCGTAAATTTACTTTGAAGGCCTCTTCAAAGGTGTTTGCGAAATCAAACGCATTTGCTTTCAAATAAACAGAGCAATGCGAGTCAGTTGCATCGAGCTATGTTTATTTGTCGATTCTGTGCAAAATGGCTTTCCTTAGTCTTTCATGTGTCAGTCTGCAAGATTATACACAAGTCGAATACGGAGAGAAAGTTTTCGTTTTTCAAAAATACATCTTAAGTTGTTTATTTTTCTCGTTTTTCGCCACAGTTAACAATATAATTATTAATTAAACTTACACATTTCATTGGACCGCAGAAGGAAAGCATTTGTTCCACTGCGACAGTGATTCAATTGTACAGAGAGTATTTATACAACAGGCAATTTATTCCTTTCAGTGTTTATAAACACGGAAATGACGAGGAATCAATAACTTCAAAGTTCACGTCGTTCGAAATCATTCGAAACAAACAGTAAAAAATGTATTTTTGTCAGTCTTGTATAACATTTACAAGCAATGAATCAGTTTCGAGGTTTGAACAGAATGTGAAATTGTTTAGGTGCAATAAGGAAGCCGTCGATGCCTTCGAGACTAGGAGGATCGTAGCCAGGAGCTGCTTTCATGTCGAAGTGATGAAGGATATGGGTAACAAATAGAAAGATCGAATATCGCGCGAAGTGTTCACCTACACAGCGTCTTTTACCTGAAAATTTGAATATCGTTATTGATAGGTGGTAAGAATTTAAAAATGAGGCGCATATAGTTGCAGTATAACATACCTATACTGAAGGCCATGTAAGCTGGTGGTTTGTGAAATTTACCATCTTTGTCGAGAAATCTTTCTGGTCTAAATTCTTGAGGGTTTTCCCATTGACTCTCGTCGTTATTGACACTGTAGAAGTTCATCATGATAATTGTATTCTGAAATAAAGTATTTGGGTTAGCGATGTGAAATATTCGCGGAATTATTTACGTTACATTTATTCGAACTTTACCTTTGGAATCTTGTATTCATTCAGTTGTACGTCTTTCATAGTGTAATGGGGCAATCCATTTGGAGCTAATACCAAATATCTCAGTGCCTATAAATAATGAAAAAAAAATCGCTTAATCAAGTATAAGAAGTATGAGATACGTCGTTTAAATTATTGAATAAATAAAGTTATCTACTTCAGCGAGGAAAGCTTCGACTTTCGGAAGAGATGGTATATCAGCAGCAGTTGGTTTTCTATCCCGTCCTACAACTGAATCGATGTCTTGTTGCAATTCCTTGACCCAGTGAGGATTCAATGCCAGAAAACTAAATATCATCTCCAACGTATCAGCGGTCGTTTTAACGGAGGCGAGAAATAGGTCCAAGCACAGGATCAGTAGATTTTCACCTTCGCAAAGAAAATTTGCATTATTCAAAATATATTTTCACAGTAATCAGTAATTGCTAATTGAATATTTTGCTGACATGTCAATTCGAACCTCCGATAGTATTTATTCTTATTACGGTCTTTATTCTATGAGCATTTTTGAATTATGAATTATATTTTGAAATTTTCAATGAATAAATAAGCATTCATTTCGAGCGTCTCTCGTTAAAATCAATTTCTCATCCTTTGCTATACAAATATTTATTATTTGTTATATGAGTCATTTGTCGACGCGAAAATTTCTAATAAATATTTACTTCTATTTTAATGTTTTTTTTTTTTGTAAACGAGACTATAAAAACAAAATAACTTACGATCAAAATCGCTATTGGCATTATTTTCTGAAGCTCTGGTTTTGATCTCCATAAGATACGCATCGATGAGATCCCTTGGTTGATCCACTGGAAGAGTTGCTTCGTGATCATCAATTTCCGAACCCAAAAACTTCCAGAGTTTGTGCAGATTCAGCAAGAACGTATCGTAACCAACAGCCTTCGGAGCAATGTATCGTAGTACAGGCATGTTTGATAGAAGTCCGCCAGTTCCGTCCGTCAATCTGTTGTGAATTGATTTAATCATCAAATAGATAATAATTTTATCGTGAATAATTGAACAGTGTTTTATCTTGAATTTTCGCATCCGTGTGGTGTTTTGTAAACAACAAAAAGGTCAAAACTACATAATGCGGAGAAACTTCATTATCTTTCCGAATGGTCCTTCGGTTAATATCGCAGTTGCAATTTTATTGACACAATCGAAGATGTTGTTTTCCACCGTGACGTCGTCCGCGGAACACTTTTACGTGAGACTCTAAAGAGCTTATGGTGCATTAACGCGGTTCGTTTTTTTTTCTTCTTCACTCACATGAGCAAGTGAAATCGCGATGTTCGACGGTTAAATTTTACGCGTGAGAACTCGTTATTACTGCAGATGCTGTATGGGAACTTTATCGTAATGGGACTAGATTTGCGCGTAAATGAACATTTTTCGAAAATTCGTGTACTTTCTCGGATAAAACGAAATTAGTATCTTACTTGAAAACTTCGTGAACGCAGTGTAATATTTCTTTCAATTTCTCGTCGTGGAAGTCAAATGTGCGTCCTGCGATGATGTCCCAAGTTGAATTTAGTATGCCAACATCGAAAACTCTGTTCATCGGTACAGCGCCAGATCGACTTTGTTTCTCGAGCGAATTAATGATGTTTTGAGCTTCCCTGATCAAGCTTTGGTTCGCAATCTTTTCAGTGGTCAAACCGAAAAGTTTGAAATGGCGCATCGTAAATCGCCGCTGCTGCTGCCACACCGAGCCTTGGGTAAAGAGTATACCTGAGGACAAGAGTAGATTTTCCGTAGTATAATATTTAACGATTCGATGAAATTCTCGCGGCGCCAAATTCGAAGTAAGTATAAGTATACTTAAGGAAATAAGGAACCATTATCAAATCGTAAATTTCAAATCATCAGACTTCCTTACCTTTCTCTTTGCCGAAGGCGCGGACTCGAGTGAAGAAGTTATTTGGCCTGCCGTTGAGTTCGTCCATCATAAGGGCTTTCTTTACCACGTCGTAAGATGAAATGACAACGATCGGTTGTTTTCCGAGTTTAAGACCTACGATGGGTCCGTATTGTTTGGACAGCTCGTGAAAAGCCAAATGATTGTATCCAAGCTTCTTTTTTAGAGCGTAGAATAGCGGCAGACAGCCGATAAAGGGAAACCATTTCGGACCGGGTGGGTAGTTACTCGGTTTAATACAGCTGAAACAACAGACGAGGAGAATCGCGAGTACGGCGTAGAGCAGCATCATGACTGAAAATTCCAAGTCTCGGAGCTTTGGTTTTATACTACGGACCGACAAAAAGACGAATAGTCGTTTGGTTCAATTGTAACGTTCTCCTCTCAGATGTAAATGAACGATTTCTGTCGCAAGACTTTTGTTGCAACTTATAGTCATCTTCAGCGAGAGTCTTATACTTATCTTGAGCGGCTTTAGTGGGGATTGTGGAGATGGCCTGCGATACGCAATTCTTAAAAAACTCCTTCTCAATTTTGCATTACAATGAATGGACGATGGTTGAGTTGAATAAAACGTGAGCTGGTCAGACGTCAATAATACATAATATTTATGAATTAGATTATTGATTCAATTGGTAAATACATGTAAATTGTGCGCGTAGACAGTCTTATTAACTTTTTACTCCGTCCAGTGATGATTTATTCAAATCGACGCCACTGCGACAGTTAATGATTAGTGGTTGTGATTCTTCCTTCCATTCATTAATACTATATTGTTACATTATATAATAAGTATACTGCTAGTGTGACGATAAAAAATCCCATTATCATTATGACTTGATCAATTTGAAGACAATCGCATAATAAACGAATAATAGCACTTGAGAGACAGTTTTTTTAAGCACGTTCTACATTTATGAACTTGCGTAGGTAGAGCGTCGAAAAAAATTCAGACTAAGATAATAGTGCGTAAAACTCCTTCGACTTTGCGAATCTGTGCTTATTTTTCTATTACGTGCAGAAAACTAACTTAACGAAAACTGCTGCTTTATATACTCAGTAGTCATTGAACAAACGATCTTGACACTACTACATACATACGTTACGTCTGGATCCCGATTAAAAATATCTATTATCTACTCTTGAGAGCGTTTGATGTTCAGATGTTTAGTCTCTTATTTTATTATTTGATCTTTCAAGAATTATTTAAGTAATTTAATATTGGTGTACATGTATGCGTATGGCATACCCAGTATACCTGCGCCTAAATTAACCTCTATACGTTATCTTCAGTGTTTAGCTCTCGTTACCCCGAAAAAAGGTATGCATTGTCAATCTTAGCAATGGACATATTCACATTTGAATATAACCATATTGACAAAAGACAAGACACGCTGCTTTTGCCGCCTGAAACAAAAACACGTGTCACTTATGCGTATCAACACTAAACGGAATGATGTACACAATTGTGCGTCAGCAGAAAAAAAAAATCTATGCGTATACAAGTACATAAAGCGTCGGTATATGAATATGCTAAAAGAGAAATAGTTTCTCTCGATGGCTCGCGCGAGATTACGCATACCCGTAGGCGCAAATATTTCGCGCGTACAAGATCGCGTAACGATTGCGACGGTGAAGTCGCGCGATGTTTCCAAATAGAATGAGTCTTCTCTAAAAGAACATTTGGCAAAGGAGCGATTTTCGTAATACGGGAAATCGTTTCGGAGCGCACTCGGCTGATTTTGCCAGCGAGAAAAACTACACAATGTATTGTTCTCGTTAGTTAGTTTTTGTCTTGTGCTAGGAATTCTTGTTTAGAGAATCAGTTTTCTATCTATTCTATAGGCACCTAATGCATACAGGTATATATATACGTTTGTTTACGTCGGAACCATACAATGTATTTGAGAAAAAAAATTTATCCATCTGTCTCGCCGTGCACAATCAAGAACAATAAGTTTATTGAAAAATTCTTATTCCCTCTTCAACTAGCGTTAATTACTGTGCATAAGCTGGCATTTCTTTTTTCGAAACTCTCCCATTAGAACGCGACAAAGCCATCCGTCGCTTTGCTTGGTGTATAACTTTAGTTTTCCCAACTGTCGTTCCGTATTCCGTCAACTCTTTTTAGTCGCTGCATGTGCGTCTGCAGTCGGTTATTTGCAATTTAAAGCGATCGTTGTTTCGTTTTATTATTCATCTTTTTAAAGAAATGTCGAAAAATGTTCGTGTTGAGGACACGAGGAAAAGAAGCAAACGATTGCAAGGGTGTATTAAGGATTGATTAATCCTTGATGGTAAATGCTTAGTCGTCGATACGGAAAAAATGAAAATTACGTCAAGTATAATTTTCGACTTTTGACTACAGTAACACGGGACTTTTAGTATAATATAAACATTTAGCTCTTTGATTATTGGAATTGGAGGATGATATAATTAACTTTTTTTATTCACTTGTGGGCGTCAATTACAATGCTCAATTGTGATTCAGTAGTGAAACTTTGATAAACAATTCAGTGGAGTTGTTTATCAAAGTCGATAAAAAATTCCACTGAATTGTCTATCAAAGTCAATGAAAAATGCATTCAAGAGTCTGTGAATGACGTATCTTAGACACAGTTAAAGAACACTTAATTCTATTAATTCTTCGCATTTTCATAAGGTTTAATTAAATGTTCTTTTAAAACGAAACACTAACGTATAATGAAAGGTTTTGAATGATAAAAAATTGGTTTAAAACGGACGCAGCAAATAGGAGACCTCTCGTGAATGTTCGTCAAATTCTTATATATTTCATGACGAGAATTTTTTTTAATTAGCTTGAAAAATCTTATGAAACTGGCGGAAATAATACATTTTGGCGCAAATTTCCTTCCCAAGGAGACACCAAGAAAACACAAAAATAAGGTCTGACGGGTATACGAACTCTTGGCTCGTTTCCAATAGAATTTTGATTCCAATAGAAATTTTACTTAAATAATTTGAGAACAAAGAAAAAATCTCTATCATTACGATTTACTATAACTAATGACAGCGGCGTCTTCACTGGCTACTTTATAATGACATTATGTATATTTCCTGAAATAAAAAATTCTATTTATCATCGTAATATCAACATCTTAGAAACGTATATATACAGCGCTGGAAAGTCGCGTTGCGCGCACACGCGACACTTCTACGCGAAAAAGCCGCTGCATCATGCGGAGCGGATATGAAACGAAAGTCTTGGCTATATAACATGTATTGCTTTTTTTTTTGCTCCTCGACACATATGGATGTTTAGGAAACGATTACGCACTTTCTAGCTCATTAATTGCATTGCGTTGGGGCTTTTTGCGAAATACTGACGAGCACTGTCTGCGCGTAGAACATTTTTGTAAATAATAAGTGCTATATACGTTTTTTATCACGCGAGTATTTGAATGTAATACATAAGTTACGACAACCTGACGTAATTTGCAAAAAATGTTTCTTGGAATTTGATTGCGAAGCACTTTTATAGTTGGATATTTTGTGATAAGTATGCGTTAATTAAAAAAAAAAAATTTTTTTTACAAATAGATTCTGTCGTCTACGTACATGCGTATAGTTATAGGTAGATAAGAATGAAAAAAATTTCTTGTTTTTGTCAATGAAAATAAGAGTATAACAATTAATATTGTTCCCGCCGGTAATCGAAGCAAATGTAAGAAAATTGGGGAAAAAATGAATAGTATAGTTATAGAGCACTCGAATTTTCTCCGAATTACTGTACCCATATTATAGTTTTTAATACTCGACTATGACATTTCATTTGTTATAAACAGTTTTTTACAACAAATAATATTGTACGTCAGAATTGTAATATTATCAGTTTTTGTTCAATTCACTAATTATTTGATTTTATACACGTTCACGAGTAGTTAGCCTTCGCTTAACTGCATCAAATAAATAATCAAGTATTTGATTAATTGGCGTTTAATATAAGATATACAATTAAATAAGAGGATTCGATAAATGCATAATTTGAGTTAAATGCTCAATCGTATCTAAACATTGAATATAAACGATTAATAATAATATAATAATAATTTCATACGTCAATATATCATAGTATAAAGTTACTCTTAAAACTACCATACAAAGCGCAATTTATATAATAATAACCAACACGATTATGCGTCAACGTTCACCAAGTATATAATAGCAGTAATTTGCTTGTCAACTTTTTCCGCTTGAAAAACTGCCGTAATTCTATTAATTCGTCTCATTCTGAAACTACGTCTTTTCCCTGTATTTTCCCATAACTCAAGAAAGTACACGCTTTGACTACGCGAAGAAAATAACTTCTTCGCAAATGAGAACGATCGAATTCGTACCTCTTTCGATCGATTAAAATTGTATCACACGCGCGATTAACAGGAGAAAAGACGTTAACTCCGTTTATTGAGAGAATGAAGTCGTTTCGCGAATACATATTATAAAAAATTTCGACGATAAATTCTCTGCGGCACGAAAACACGTCGTTGGGAAAACATATGTCGATCGAAATTCGAATTCTTCTTGTCTCGCAACTGGAAATGAGAAACTGGCTTAATTAATAATCCTCCCGATATGCGTTGCGATGAAGATCGCGGTAATTTATTGGCTGCGGGTAAAACGGCTCGGGACAACGATTTATCATCTCGCGGCGGTGTCTGATGTATAAATGAGCGGGTGTTGGTTGGCCTGAAAGGAGAGGATGGGTAGCAGCGGCTTGCGTGTCGCGAGCAGTGCAGGTGAAAAGGAAAGAAAGATAGCTCGTAAATATGTAAGAGTGTGTAGGGATACGGTACATTTAAGGTGGTCCGCACAAATTACCCGAAAATTCGAATTTCGCGCCATGTTATATATAGCATCAGATAATATACAACTGCGATTTCACGGTTATATGGCAGCGTATATCGATCACAAGCCAAGTGTGAATTACGTAGTATTTTTCATGCTATGTTCGAACTTATATATATATATCAATATAAATATATCTTATTTGTAATGTAAATTTTAATTTTTTCCAGAAACCATTAACATTTGCTTCGCGCGAATAGGTATCGTTTTGTTTTTTCTTTATATTTTATTACGTTATGCGGGAAAATTGGAATTTTCATAAGGTTTTCCGACTCTCCTAGGTCCTTTTCTTTTTAACTGGGGTTGCAGCATTAAATGATGCTACTCTTCAATGCGAAATAAAATGTATACGATTGGGTTATTGTCGATAAGATCTATTTTTCATCGCACGTAAAATATAAACTGCTGTTGTTATGGGTCGTCGGAGTAACTCTCTCAACTCATAAAAAAACTGTAAATATATGTATTGACTTAAATAGCAGTTCATCGCGCAAGTTCCATATATATATATATATATATATATATGAAGGTTTACACTTCGGAGATTTCCTTTGTACTTTTCCGAGACAACCGCGCGATAGGTTGAACGTGTAAAAAGTATGTGTAATTTAAGACACAGTGTATAATTTGACTATGAACGCGATCGTCATTTTCGAGGTTTAGAAAAAGGAGATATTTTACGCTTCAACGCTTTCACACGAATTTCTAACATTTTTCCGTTATAATCTCTTTTTTGAACTTTGCATTAAGGCGTATATATATATACGTATATACGTGCTCGACAAGTGTTTCTAACAATTAACGTGCCGAAGAAGTTGTTAATAAAATTCGAATGAGTGATATATGACACACTGCTTTTTTATTTTCCCGATGATTGCTTTTACTCATTATTCACTATTATAACGAAGAATTATGACACAAAAATAAAAGAAAATTGATATTTATCACCGGAACAAACATATTTTTTATAAACTAAGTGCAACTTTCATTTCGACTTAAATCGTCGAACGGCATCATTGAAAATGAGATGTTTTTTCGAATCGTGACCCGAAAACTTCACAATCCTATCGTCGCGATCGTCTGCACTTTCATTAAACTTATGTTGTTTTCGATCTTATCCCCAATGTTCATTCTTCTCTCTCTCTCTCTCTCTCTCTCTCTCTCTCTCTTTCTCAGTCTATCTCTTACATGTTCTTTCTCACGAGCAGATATATATCAACTTCATAAGTATTTACATTCAATTATGCAGAAATGCATTTTTTATCTTTATCGTAAAAAACGTCTGGTACCGCAGTTAAAGCAATTTATTCGGGTTTCGATTTTAAATACCTTATATGAACGTACTTGGCGTCGATGTATGAACTGTCCAGCAACGTAAAAGTTCCTCATTCCGCGACTGCGTAATATCGATGAAGTAAATTTAAAAATTTCCGAATTGCGATACAAAGATTTTGGCAAAAAAGCGGTAATGACTGGAAATTCGTGTCGTCCCCCCTATATGTTATTAAAATACACGAGCGACAATTTTCTTACTTGTCCTCATCTCCACTTTTTCTTTCGACGTACGAATCTGTATATAATATATAGACTTGCGATAGCGGTAGGGGGACTTATACATATATATATATATATATATCGCGCGCGAATTAATTTATGGCCAGGTGCAAGTGTGGGTGCCTATACTCGCTTTCTCCGCGCAATTCGGTTTCCCTCCTCTCTCGGCTTTCTCTCGCACTGTACTATATATATCTATATATGTTTACACACATTCTTTGTATGTAGATGTGTATGCGGATACGTTTGGATTCGCACCACACCGTGCGCGTGCTCGCGTATACTACTATTTGTTGATTCGGAGTTGCGTCATATATGGCAGTCAGTGGACGACCTTTTTGGACGAGCGAAGAACACGTAGAGTTTGTGCGATGGATACGTCTGGCTAAAACCACGTTACATAAGGACATCCGTGTGCAAATAGTCACACTCGTGCGATTTCTCTCGTAGAGATAAGCTGGTACGTTTGGCCGAAGTCGTGGGTGGACTTGCATATCATCGACTGCGCACCGGAGCAGTTAAATTCATGGAGATGCGAAAGTTTGATTTGAGACCGAGAGTGAGGATCTGGATGCATTTGTGCAGAATGAATGGAATAGGCATGTATTTTGTTTTTTTAACAAAAATTAATCAACTTTATTCGGTAGCATTAGTTAACAATAAGTTGGACAACATCTTATAACAACGCGTGCTAGCGCGCGAGTATAAAAAGGGTAGTATAGTGGAGGTCGAAGTATAAAAAAAGGAGAGAATATAATATAAACGTTTGGTCGAGGGCGCTGGCTTAAATGAGAGGATGAAAATAGAAAAAAGGAGGAAAGTGTGACGGATGAAGGCACGAAATAATCTAATGGAGATACATTAAGGCGAAAGTAGAGAAGGGCCCTTCAGTCGAGTTATACAGCTTAACAAATAATATGTACACAGTTGGCTTATATCATACAGCGCGAATGATAAAATAATAACCTTATGTAAAAGAAAAGTTCTTAAGGCAGTGACAGAGAGATAGTAAAGAGACAATAGACGAGGTCGGGTTAATTTTGTACAGGCTCGTTTACGTTCAGTCCCTAGACTTACTATTCCTTTTCGCTTTTCGCTTATGATATACAGATGAGCGAAGTAAACGAAACGAGTAAAGGACGTCGCGATCAGCGACTAGGGAAACTGAAGCGCTGTGTCTGCTCACCGGCCGATTTAACCAGTGGCGGAGGCACGAGATCCTGCGTTATCGAGGGCAGTTGCGCCGCGGACAGCGGAGCCGCCGCCGCTGTTACTGGTGCCTGGAACGACCTGTCCCATCTGATGGGGTTGGCGCTACTCTGTTGTACTGGTGGTGCCTGAACTGCTGACAGTTGCTGTGTTTGGTGTGTCACCGTGTCCTTTCGGTCGTGAGCCTCGTGATGGTCGTCGATGGGGAACCACTCGGATATCCACACTGGCTTCCAGATCTTTTTCCAGGCTGGTACCCAGATGTCTTTCCAGGCTGGAACCTGAATTTCTTTCCAGGCCTCTTTCCACACGAGTTTCTTGTCTTCGATCCATTCTTGTTTCTGCTCTGTCTTCCAGATTTGCTTCCAGTCTTCTTTCCATTCGAGCTTCTTGTCTGATACCCAAATCTGTTTCTTGCCCGGTTTCCAGATCTGCTTCCATTCTTCTTTCCAGGCCAGCTTCTTGTCCTCTACCCAGATTTGCTTCTTAGCGGGTTTCCAGGTTTGTTTCCATTCTTCCTTCCATTCGAGCTTTTTGTCTTCGACCCAGATTTGCTTCTTGGCCGGTTTCCAGATTTTCTTCCAGAGCGGCTTCCAGATAAGCTTCTTCTTCCAGAGGTCGTGGCTCGTGTATTCCCAGCCGTGAGCATCAGTGCCGAGGTGCTTTTCACCAGGGATACCAACCTTGATCCACTCGGGTATCCAGATTTTCTTCCAAGCTGGGACTTGGATGTCTTTCCAGGCGGGTACTTTGATCGGTACCCAAATCGGTTTGTACACCTTCTTCCATTCGGGCACTTTTATCTCCTTCCATGCCGGGACCTTAATAGGCACCCAGATGGGCTTGTATGCCTTCTTCCACGCGGGGACCTTGATCTCCTTCCAAGCTGGAACCTGAATCTCCTTCCACACGGGCTTCCAAACCTTCTTCCAGGCGGGCACTTGGATGTCCTTCCAGATGGCCTTCTTTGTGGGTATCCACTCGGGTTTCCAGACCTTTTTCCAGCCTTGCTTCCAGATTTGCTTCTGAGCCTTCTTCCATATCTTCTTCCAGCCTGGTTTCCAGATCAGCTTCTTCTTCCAGTAGCCCTTCTCTTCGTGGTGGTGCTCATCGTGTCCACCGCCTCCGCCACCGTATACGGCCAAGTCTCCGCCGCCACCACCTCCTCCATAGCCTCCAAAGTCACCGCCGCCTCCGTGACCGCCACCGCCTCCTCCGTAGCCACCGAAATCCCCGCCGCCCCCTCCATGTCCACCACCGCCTCCTCCGTAGCCACCAAGATCACCGCCGCCGCCTCCGTGACCACCTCCGCCTCCTCCGAAGTCAGCGATAGCACCACCGTGGTGGTCACCACCGCCACCTCCGCCACCTCCGCCGTAGCCACCAAAGTCGCCACCACCTCCGTGACCGCCGCCGCCGCCGCCTCCGCCGTGGTGGTCACCTCCACCGAAACCGGGAGGTCCTCCTCCTCCGAAATCACCTCCGCCTCCGTAGCCTACTCGCTTTTGAGCGACAGCTTGCGCACTGTAACTGTAATATTATTTTTCCCAAGTTTAAAATTCCGTTTTTCGGCATTATCGCGAGTATAGTAAAAGAATAAACAATGAACTATCATAATTGAGGTAAAAAAGTCGCGCAACCGTTGGCAATGTGTGTGCTCGGAACTATACGAATACGTATAATAATAGTTCCGCGCAGGACATATACGCAGAATAGAAAGGATTGTTTAGAATGACAAGCTAATTGCTCGTGTAAACCAGTTGAAGTTTATAAAAGTGCATCAGCATCTAGTCTCTAAACGATGCGAGCCTGACGAACGGGACATGTCACTTTCGAAGAATAATTAGCGAGTCGTACCACGCGCTCTCCTTGGACTAGTGCGGGATCTAAAGAAAGCGAAATCTCTTACATGTCAGACTACATACGTATGTGTACACTTACGGTATTTGCTGCTGCGACTGTGGCTGCAGCAGTTGTTGCTTCTGGTCCAATGCTTTGCTCGCCACAAGAGCGACCTGCAGTAGCAGCGCTAGCGCGGTCTGCAATCATTCGATGGAATATTATGTTTATATTATGTACATATATAAGTTACTGCATTATGTTTCGTACGCATACAAGCATATATAGAAATCGCTGAACGCTCGTGTATACATAGCTTTTCACCAAAGTGCGCGCAATTTCATGCTTTTCTACGCTCGATAAACTTTCTCGATCGACTGCGATCCCCGCATACGTGTGTATCCTTACAGCGATATATATAGCCAAAAGAGCACGACGAAATCGCGTAATTCGCTCTACTTTTTCGCGTCGCGTCTCCGACGACGAGAAAGTACTCGTCCTGGCTGAAAGTGACACCGCGAGCGAATCCAGTCTTGCGCTTATATATACATCGATGAGCTTGATAGAAGCCAGATATTCGGAACGACTATGCATAGTTTTTTAAATACCGATCCGTATACAGTTGTTGGCGTGGAAAGTTTTTATGCGGCTACTCTAACGAGGGTTTCTACGAGCACAGTGAGCGCGTAATTGCCGCGAAAACAGTCGTATATGGAGCTATAACAGTAAATAGGAGAGATGACGCTGTGAACGCGAGTGGTAAAAAGTAGGATACTTCGAGGAACTATAGCCGGTTATAGTCAATGGGTGTTCAACCGTGCAAATATTGATCCATAGTTCAGGATGCGACTATTTACTTTGATTTACAGCGAAAATATAGCGAATGTCAGTCGAATATATTGTTTTACTTGGACATTGAAAGGACAACTCGTGATTGGCGTTTATCGAGTTTGTCGCGATGCGTTATTAATATTATAGCTTTCTATAGAGACTCGCGACGAATGTCTTATTTTATTACTCGTCATTAATGCTTTTGTAATTTAAAATAATGGCGGAAGTAGAATGAAAATATTGTTCATTAAGTGGCTTTACCTTTTACAATTATGGGGTTAATAAGTATAGTTATAAGTATTTATTCAATGACATACATATATAAATGAGACTCCGGAGGGTGTCGTTGCACAGTAAACAAGTGTGTTGCAAACGCGCGTAAAATGCTGTGTATTAACCGACAAACAATGTCAAAATAATGCGTAACACTGGCTCGCCAAACTCAGCCTTTTTTAATCGGACCTACAGCAAAGCACAAGAGATGTACAAGTCTGCAACACACTTCGTTATACCGCACAACAACACTGCCGGTCACAATAATTGTTTCGGTGGTTTTCTTTTTTTCAACAGACAATGGAAAAAAATAGAGAGCTCGATAAGTAATGGGCTTGGATTAGGAGATAAAGAGCAGAAACTAACCGCGCATCCCGGGCGAATCCTCATGATAAACGGCCAGTAAAGCCCGCTGGGGCTCGCGAACGCCTTGGGGTGTTGCCGGTCGCGGGAAAACTCGGACTTAAACTTCGGCCAATAAGCCGGAACGTCGAGGTTATATAGGCGCGTATCCTCCTCTATAAGTCCCCCACGAACGGGCCCGAAAAACGTTCCTCTAAAGTTCCCCCACCAGTACCGTTATACCCGCACACGTCCGGAAGCAGAGGAAGGTAGTACGTATAGACACACTCACACAAGAATCTCCCCGCCACAAGGAGCTCGTCCTTTCCTTTCGCCTTTCTTCGCACCGCCACTACTGGCTTTCTTCGCGCTCGAGAGCGAGAGTTGCTCTGCTCTCTGTGGCGTGCGATGCTTATGGGGACTTCTCTCTCTCTCTCTCTCTCTCCCTGTCTTTCTCTCTCGTTCTGGAGGGTTCTTATGCGGCTGTTACGAATTCTTAATATAACGCCGCTATAGACGCGAGATTTGACGATCGTAGCACCAGACGAACTTGTAGATATAGGGAAGAAAGTTACTCTCGATGTAGATTCTCTAGGCCCCTCAACGGTTACTTTTATCTCGATCGATCTTTGCAAAGCTAGGTTTACTTTACTTTTCATACGAGTAGGAATTCGATAAGTCGCTTGATTATACGCGTGCTCATAAAGAATTGCTCTAATAATCCTAATGCGTTAATACTTACATAGTTCGTATCTGTATCAAATGTAAGTTAATGGATGAAGATCTGATCGTTTAAAATTTCCAAAGAAATGTAGTAAAAATCCGATTAGATGCTTTCTACATCTGACATCTACATTAGTTTTTACGGATGTTTAATAATCCGGAAGAAAAAAAACCCGCAAAATCAGCTTCTATTTATGCGAACGTAAACAGTTAGCGTTTTGTTACGGTAACGCATAAAGACAGCGAAAGTCTATATAGATTGTCATTTCGAGTAAAGTAAGTGCTTCACTTGTCAGACCACAAGTGCGTTACAATGCACCTTTTCAATTGTCTTGTGCAACATGCAGACTTTGTTTATATCCACGCACTCGAGAGACCGAAATTCAAGAAACTTCGAGAAGTTTAGCTCTGCTTAGTCACAAAGTACCCCCGGTAATTGAAAGGATACTGATGTTATGATAAAAATCTAAGGCTGTACACTCGATTTCACAGCTTAATTGATAACACGCGTCGTTTGAGACGTGCATCTGCGAGGAAAATGTTTTCACCTTACGATTTTTTCTTTTTCACTTCGAATAGCGAGTTGTCGTCGTAATCTAATGATAGTTTGTCGTTAATTCAACCTTAACACGCCTATCGTGTGTCTGTAATTTCCCTACAACGTTTAGCGCGAACAGAGCTCGAAGAGATCGGTTCCGAATCGTTTAGCGTGTATATGCCTAATTAAACGCACTCTGGTGAATGTGTATACGCTTAATTAAGAAATAATACAATGCCTTGATAAATCAGCATACCTTCAATTTCTATTTTGTATTTTTTCCCACTCGGTACGCGGAAGATTCTTCTAATTGTTGTAAACGTTCGTCTTTTTTTCGATAAAGTTTAAGATTCGTTTCGGTTATTACGGGAATATAACGAGTCACGTATGCCGAGGCTTATCTACTGTGCAAAGCAAAATTACATTTCATTTGTAATATAATCTTTAGTAAAAACTCGAACGACGAGAATTTGACTTTACGACTGAGAATCGGTAGTATCTCTCTAATTTAAATTATTTAGAAAATACATTTAACAATGGCAGGAGTTATTCAGGCGCACTTTCAATAATTGAAAACAATTTTGTATATGTGTTTTTCGGGTCTCTACATCGAGGAATTCTTTTACGTAAGTAATTATCAGACGAGTGCGGGTATTCAACAATAAAATTAATTTTAATAACAGTTGCCTGTTATTAAATTTTTGTAAATCAAATTTATTTTAAATTCTGACTTTTACGCGCGCTACATTAAGCAAATATATTGGCACGATACGTATGCATATGTAAAATTTTTTTTTCGACACTCATATCCAAAATAACATTAAAAAGAATACGGAAAAATTATAGCTTTTTATATCCATATAACCACGTGAACAGAATCGAAAAATAAATATCAATTTTTCATCTTTCGTACATCTAAATTTCCTGTATTTACCGATTAGGTTCAAAACTCTTGGTGCTATTTCGCACGCGAAAACGAAAGTGTAGTATAACCAAGCGCTTTCAACCGCGACGCGTCGTGAAGCATCGCGCATCGTCCTCGCGAAAAGCCATATCTTCGTTTATTTATTGTGACTTTGGAGCTGTTCATTTCTACATGAGATCGAGAAAAGTGATTTCAATATGTTTTTTTTCATCGATGGTCATACGTGGCGAATCGGATTTCTCTTATATACATAAATATATATATATATATAGAGAAGAGAGAGAGAGATTGAATTTTGAAGAGACCTCGTACGTGAGATTACTTTTTCCTATTATGCGCTTGTGTTCGAATTGAGTTTAATCTATCCGTACACTACCCGTCTATTTACGTAACTAAACAGCATAGCTAAACTGCTCCAGGAAACAATATATTAACAATATATTGCATCATCTTTTTAATTAATTTAACAATTTAAATGGAATCTCAATGGAGCCGCAGCACCTTTGTAATGATTGATACAATTTTAATTGAATTCATTACTGCAATCGTTATACTTTCGTGCGGTGTATTTAAAACGCAGTATATATAGTGTACATATGTGTGTGCAAGACGAAAATTATCGCCGCTTTATACAGCGCGCCACTCGTATATATAACACTTTAAACGCGCGGAATTATCGGTTAATTTGTGCGTGCCGGGCGAAATTCGAATCGCAATATACCTTTTCGTTCCTCGTCGAGAAAACAGAGAAACACTCGCGCTTTCATACGTGTATATGTATATATATATATATATATATATATATATATATAATATACATATACATATATATATCCGGACTGCGGCTCGGAGATATCGCAGCGCATCATTATGTGCACCGTATGCATCATATCATCGCGGATGTTCAGGCGTATTTACGACGGTCGAATGAATTTCTCGACAACCGCGCGCTTTTATTGTCGGCGGGAAGACGAAAGCCGCGAGCGTTGCGCTATTGCGAAAGAAGCGTTGCACCGCTAACGAGCCTTCCAAAAATCCATTTGGCGAAAACAAAAGTGCCGGCAGAGATGGCTGCGCTTGCGTTGGTACTTTTTCCTCTAGAGGAAAAAAAAGCGTTAAGTAGAGAGTATACCGCGTACTTATTAAATTCCAGTGGTTCATTCTCTCTCTCTCTCTCTCTCTCTCTCTCTCGAAGCTGTGATTATGTATATATAATAATTTTCTTTTTCTCGATCGTAAGGTAAAAAATATTAACGTTCCAAAGACACTTAAATATCGCAAAAACGCCGAAGTTAGTAACATTGACAGTTTATATCGGCCCGAACTTCTTCTTTAACCTTAATTTCTCGTAATTTCGAAGGAATATCTGCTTTTTTTTTTAAATTCTTGAAAGTTACATAAAAATTTTACGACTCGTGACACTGCATAAATCCCCGCATTTTTATAGAAATTCTTTAACGTACAATGTTGATTTCCCGTTATCGAATTCCAAAAATCTATAACAATTAAATAAAAAATTATCACGTAATAAATATATCGAACAAATACACATCCTTATAATTCCCCGAGAAACTTTACATTTATTACATTCAATTAAGTTGTATAGGACGGTATTAAACTTCAGCGTCATTCAACCGGGATACCCACCGCCGTAAGCAATTACATTACTTCTTTATTGGTTTCGCAACATCCGGTCATCGCTTAATTTCCAAGTGTTTCTATGTGTACCCTGAGAAGCAAAAAATCGCTCCAAATAGCGAAAAAAAAGTCGATCAGACGCGTCTCGCCATTATATATCCACCATCAGCGGAAACATTGTTTTCCACTCGTTCTGGGTACCGGAGAAAGATAAAACGAAGCCCGACAGAAAAAAGAATCAAAGACACGCGCTGTGCGACGAGAATGAAAAGTGAAAGATGCATCGGAGAGCAAGTGTGCTCTCGGCAGTAGCGGAGGCTGATACTTATACATCCGGAGGCTTGCTTTGAGAGAAAGTGATCGAGAACAGGATTGACCGGCCGCCCAAGAGAAAGACACTCGCAGATATTCCGCGCAACACAGAGACACCGTTGAAGTTCACGCGCAAGGTTGCGTACGGCAAGGTTGCCGAACGCGCATACCCGGTACCCCGGTATATTCGCTCGACTTTCGAAGACGCCACTTTTTTTTCTTCGATTTCGTGGTTACGACTTATTGGAGATAGTATCGTCGGAATTACGTTGAATTTTATAGAGGATAACTCAGCGAACGGACAAACGCGAGTTATTTACGCACGACAATGGGGACGATTCCAAAACGATGATCCGTCGATCGGTATGCAGCGAAGTGCTTTATTTGCGTCAGTCCGAATACATCAAACGCGAGAATTGCGCTACTGGTACCGGTTTTCTTCATAACGGTGAATTTGCATTTCGCGTGTATTGCTTTCGCGATCGATCCATCGCCGCTCGAGGAGAGGTGCGCGTGCGAATTAGCGGCAGGGGACGCGCGCGCGCGCGAGAGAAACTTTAATTTGAAAAAAATGCAAGTGCGTATACGTAAATTGATGAATTTGAACGCTGAAAGTGAATAATGTTCGACGTCGTACTAATGAAAGACGGTCTCGCGCAGTTTCGATTAAAAACTTATACACGAATCACGTACGGAATATACGAAAAATCGGTAATTCAGCGCGTAAGTCGAATGTACCGATACATGGATCAAATGAAAGACTGATCGGTAAATTATACACTCTTCCACCGTAGCTTCTTCTTTCTCTCGCGTGTAGTTGCTAAATTCGTTTCTGATTGGCAAATTGCAGACTTCCTCGTGTCTTTTCTCCTCCGCGTCCAGGTAGCTTCTCGAATACGAGAAGAAAAAATGCCCTTTCGCCGTAATTTCCCGAGTTGGAAACTCATACACGCGCGTACGTACACGTGGTGCATACACGACCGTAGTAGATAGTGTTTGCGTTGAAAACCGGTGCTTTCGCGGAAAAGAGACTTGGAGAAGAAAAAAACTCTTCAGGTTAGGCGAGTCTTTACTATACACGTATATTTATATATACATTCGCGACGAGTAATGTCGCGTAATTTAACGAGTACCAGCTTTTCCGATGTATAGTAAACATCTATGGATCGTTTCACGAGTGTGATCGTCGCAATAAATTTATCCGACGACGCTTGTAATGTATAAATATATCGTCTCGCCGAAGGTTAATCCCAAGCCAATCGTAAGAAATTTCGTCATTACCGAAAGCACAGAGCCGTGGGTTTCAGATTTGAGAAAGAAAGCATTATATTTACGCGCGGTGCGGGGGGCATTTTTATTTCGTGAAATTTCATCGTTCACCGAAATTCTCTCTAATTACGCAGACGCGGAAACTGCGTAATATACAGTCTGCCGTATTCATCCAGTAGGCTTATATTTTACGAGTGTCTAGGACGTAATGGATTACCATACAAAGCGTAGAGAATACGGGCTTTTTCTTTTTCGCTTCTTTCACGCTGGAGTGCGGAGTACTTTTTTTCGGCGGATCGAAGCCAAGGTGTGTTTAACGTTGAGAATTTATCATGGGAAGTTTATTTTGACGGGCGCGGAGAATTTTCATTTTTCTCGCGTTCAAAACTCGCAAGCGTTATTTTATGCATCGCATTATAATACACCTCAGAGCACCGCGTGTGTAATGAAATGGCCACTTAATAATAGCGGGAAAGTTAAAGAGAATAACGATCCAGATTAATATACGTGTATTTATATCTATTTTCATTCTTATAAGTACATATGTATCCGTTTCGTTTTAGTCGCTCGGAACTAATAACCGACTGTTTTTGTTTCGGCATTGCACTAATTATATAGCCAACACTTGTACATCCGTTTCTCAAAAAATTCCGTTGGCTGTTTCGACTAATATTTTTTCTCTCCGACTCCATTGAAACTTATACAATTCGTCGCTGAAAAACTTCACACCCGTCGATCGTTTAAACTTCATCTTGTATTTACACAGCAGCCGAAAGTAAATGTACACCCACGTATTCGTATATAGGAGTGAAAAAAGACCACTAAATCGTCACCACCAGAAGCAAAAGATCGCATCGTCATTGTTTTCATTGGCTCATCGAAAGAAAGTCTCGCCAAAAAAAAAGAGAGCCTATTAGTCCTATTACACACATAGCGCGTAATCGCAAGGTCGATTGCGCCCGCGAGCGAGGCTGGTGAAAAGTGAAAACCGCGCGTAATGTGTGTTCATCGTCTTATAATGGAATAGCGATTATATATATATATATGCGTGTGTATGAATGTGTAAGAGGAGCGCGCAGATGCTGAAGTTGATTAACGAATGTGGAGCGATTCAAATGAGGATGAATTCGTATACAGCGTCGAATTCGAAAGACTAGAACAGTTTCTTTCGACACTCGCCGACGATTTTTTTTACCCAGCTGACGTCAGCTCAGGGATGATTATAAAGTATTGCATATTTTGTATTAGAAAACGCGTGGGATCCGTAGATTTACGATCTCTATTTTTTATTATTTTTTCTCGACGCTGTATTGCCGATCCCGCAAATGTATTCGCATACTAATGGCTTATCGAGTGCGAGGCTCTCCTAGTCTCGATGTATTTTGGAGATAGCGTACGAACAGCTTCTTTTCCCGTGAATTTTCGGCATAACGTTGCGTAATTGCGGTGTTTCGGAGGTTCGTGCGCGTAATAAGCGCAGCCTTGAATAGGTCGTATTACAGAACCTTTAGGCGCACAAAAGTAGGGAAAGTTTAAAATAAGAACAACCTTGAATAGGGTGGCCGAAAGCCCCTTAGGCGTATAAAGGTAGGGAAAGTTATTAAATAACAATAACCTTTAATAGACTACCTGCAAGATCCTTTTCGCGTGTTCAATTTAAATTTTACCTCGTACCTTTCCATCTGCTCTTATTCGAAGAGCAGTGTCGACATTAAACGACAATAGGTATTTCACGCTATATCGCCTCATTTCACTGAACTCGTCGTCGCTGCCTTGTATTAAATTACAGAGCTCATTTATAATTTTCGTACGATCGATCGGTTGGTCAATTGGGCGTATAAATGTTTACCGATCCATTTGCTCACGTAGTCCAAGTTAATATATACGCATCGTCGCGCGAATCTATATCAAACTTTCTCATCGACGAGCTGCGTGCACTTATATACGTGTATAATACTGCTTATACGCCAGAATAATAAGCACCGTCAACAGAGACAAGCTCGGGCCGTTTCCGCTTTGCGTTTTCACCCGAGATAGAGACACCCTGAGGCTACACAGCCGAAATGACGTAACTTCTGAGAAGGATTTTAAGGGCCCGAGGTGAATGAAAGCCGGGTTGTAATACTGGAGCGTGGAGAAAGGAGAAGATCGGCTCGTTCGTACCGCTGTTGTTCGCGCACGCGAAGGGCTTTGTAAGGTAATCGCGGAAAAAATATCTTTGATCTTGGGATTCATCAGCGAATATAACGAGAAGGTTCCATTACGTAAAAATGGCTAATTCAACGTGCACGACATAGGTGGTCGCTAATAATTTACGATTCGGAAGATTCTGTATCTGATTCCAGGGGATTTATGTTTAAATTTCGAAATCGAATGTACGAACTTCATTTAGGCGTGTAATTTAAATTATGTTTATCTCTTCTCGAGTGTCGTACAAAATTAATAGATCGATATTATAATAAGTATTTTTTTAATGGATAAGCTCGTTATGCTGAAAACGATCGGTTGGAAATTATAACAGCTCTGAAACACTGTTATCGCTTGTCGGGTAGAACCGGCTTGTGGATAAAAAATCGGCGTCGTATAATCCCTACCTATAATTCCGTCAAAGTCAAATTAGAATACACCCACGCCTATTTCCGATTCTTCTTGGCAACTTTCCTCCATCTATATATATATATATATATATATAATGTCCGATGCCTGTAATATATCATACCAGAGATAAAGCAAGGAGAGCCAAGAAATTTCGCCAAGACAATTTTTTTTTATCTTCTTTGCTCGGACATTTTCTTATGTAATGTGGCGTAACAATTGGGATACTACACTTTTATTCCTCCTCTCGCATTAAGCGCGAGTAAAAGCGTGCAAAGGTCGGGGGAAAAAAATGGAAATATAATTTAAAATGTTACCGATCTACGATGAACAATGAATGTTGGACCATGAGTAAATTGCCACGGAGTATATATCGGCATTTCAATGACGAGAAACCGGAAGACCGAGTTTTGGCGGGTACTTTCGAAAAATTTCTCTCCCGTTTCGCGCGCGCGCGCGCGCGCGAACAAGGAAATCATGTATATAATGAAGAGCGCCGATTGCGATAATGAGTATTGAATGTCACGATCGAAAATGGATCGGGTTTTCGGGTCGGTATATGTAATTTGAGATCGGAAGCCAAACAGGTGCGCGCTGAGTTCTCTCGTCGCTTCGTAAATTACGCTCGTTAAACTGTTTGTTATATTACAACATCAATGACGATCAGAGACCTTTCTATCGATCGTTCAATCGCTCGTGATTATCAATTTTAAAAACAAACGAATCCTAAAAGGAACGTTGTACTCTCACCTATTGCATCCGGTACACTCGAGCCACATTTCTGCCCAAATTTCCAGATCGCGGAGTAAGATCAGATCCGCCTTCTGTATATATATATAAGTTCGATACACTTTCTAAAACTCCTTCCTCTCGTCAAGAGCAATGGGTCAGCAATTCTTTTTCAATTAGTCACTTTTATCTTTCGGTGGCATATAGGTTACGTCATACGTGGCATAGACATAGCCCGCTGTGACTACTTACTCTAGTTTCACGTATATAAGCTATGCACGATCGAGCAGATATATTGCGATAACATTGGTAAACATAGTCTGCGTTTTAACGTACGCCAGGATATGCGACTATTCGTACGTCAGTTAAGATGGATAGTAATGAGCTTTAGTGATAAGAAAATGCGGTCTTATAGTTATTTGATCTTAAAATTTAAGCGCGAGAGTGCGAATCAAAGGTGAAAAATTATTGTTATTGGCGTACGTCTTGTTGACGTAGAGTATAAATTATGAGTTTTGCGTGGCCAATTTTTTTGTCACTCTTTCATTTTAAACACATCCGAGTTATAAAAAAAACAGTTCGAATTCAACAGGTTTTTACATTTGGCGAAAAGAAAGTTCTGTAACGCGTGCATTATAATAATATCGATATTATTCCGATCGAGAGTTCGAATGCGTAAAACTATATATACTGAACTATAATTATTTTTTCGACATCCTAAAACTGTATTTTCATCTCTGTGATACGTCACAATGAATTATGATCAAAATGATTTCACTGCTTTCTTTGCTGAGTGAAAAATCGGTAATTAAAACAAGCTTTACGATTCGTATCTCTTGATTTAACGATTCCACATAGGCGTAATAAGTCACATAATTATCGAGAAAAAAACAATTTCTATAGGTGTGTCTGCTAACGAACTAAACTAATTATAAATATCTAGATTCTTCAGAAGCTTTTTTTTTGACATCCGACTGTTTACGATTCAGTTAACGTCACTCTTTAACGATATGCACACACGCTGGAAAATTAACGTCGCGAAAGAGAAATGGCATTGATTTGTGGCGTTTCTTTAAAAAATTACTAGTTATTCATGAAATCACATAATTTCGATGCACACAAGGGCAGATTTTTTATAACACCAGTTCGTACGTGAAAAACATATCGTTAGAAGGTAATTGCATTTTTATAATCGTGACATCTAAGAAAATGACACGACATAAATGTAGATTTATATATTTGCAGATGTGTAACATTACGATTTCGTTTTCATTGCCAAACCGTATGACTGTGGCACTTTTCACGAAAGGAGAGAAGACAAATTTCGAAGTCTGATTGGAATATTTATTCGCATATTTAATTGCAATATTCTCTAAGCAGCTCCAAGTTCGTTTATGATACTTGCGAAAAGTGAAAGTCTATCTGGATGAATTTAATATTCATTAGATCGGATATATTC
Source organism: Apocrypta bakeri (assembly GCA_018906985.1). Classification (NCBI taxonomy): domain Eukaryota; kingdom Metazoa; phylum Arthropoda; class Insecta; order Hymenoptera; family Pteromalidae; genus Apocrypta; species Apocrypta bakeri. The sequence continues at coordinate 6,171,729 of JACCIA010000003.1, forward strand.
ATTCATGCACGTGATTTTTACTTTTGGACGCAACTAGCATAAATCGGTCGAGAAAAATCGGTCGAGAAAAATCGGTCGAGAAAAATCGGTCGTAATTCAAAAATTACGCTAATTGACTTTGCGTCTGATTCACGGGCTTTCTTTCGGAAAATTTATCTTACGTTTCCGATGGAACTCGATGGGATAATCACTTTAACGACTACTGGTCTACGTGATAAAGTGTTTGCTTTTGCCGGTAAATTATTTCCGCTCTCCTAGTTGAGTAGTTTATGGAAGTTCGATTTCGCGTACTCGCGCAGAAATACGCGACGTTCCTTTATTGTAGTAAGTTACCTCGTAAAGTGTAAATTCTCGACGACTAATTCATTCGTCACTATGGTGGTGTACAAAATCGTATATGCGATTCTTATTTGTCTCCAGCGATCATTTGCATATACACTGCGAGTGCGCAAACATCGTCGAACTTTCATTTGTTCGTATTATATCTTCCCCTTGTAAAAGCTAATAGAATCCGTTCGAAAAATTTTTTCCTCTTCCACCTAATACCCACAGCACGAAGTACGAGTATTCTCGCAAGTCGCGATAAACAAAAACCGCTGTATTATTTCCAATCTCTCGCTCGTACACTTTGCAGCGAACATCACCGCTGGCGCGCATTCTCATTCCGCTAATGGTGTGCGTCCTGGTCGCTCGCATGTGTGCGAGTGTATCTTCGCGGCGATGCACGGTAGCGTCAAACTAGCACCTGGTTCTGTGTTTCTCTTGCTCGCGCTATTTTCTCAGGGGCAATTAAACTTTTTTTTTTTCGTCGCGATGAAAGTTCGCGACATTTTAGTCTCGCGCACGCTTTTGCGCATAGATAAGATAGCGACGCTCCAATCTCGTTGCCGATGTTTATTTACTCCCACGTTAATTAAGAAAACTCTACCCTCTACGTTACGGCTGAAATACAGCTTTACATCGCGAGGCTTTTTATTGCTTTATTGTAAGTGATGAATTATTTTCCTTTGTGATTTACAGTCTCAAGCTATACTGACGGGAAATGTTTATAAAAATGAATGTAAACCGATGAATTTTTACACTATTAGATAATGATTATTTTTCTTCGTAATAGAAGAGAAAACGTCAACAATACTCAACATATAGTAATGTATGGTCTGTTCTGCCATGGTGAGGTGCACAATTAGGAGATGAAAATGTTCGATTAAACGATTCCACTCTCGCTTTCTCGACCTCTGCTGGCGTGTGTGGGTAAACATTAGCTGACAGATCTGGTAGCAATTTGTCATGAGTTTCGCGGTTTTTTCGTCGATCTTTCATTGATTTAGCTACACGTAATTTATATCCCGAGGATCGCGATCGGTAAACATCGGCTCTTGATTTATGCCGATTTTTTTTAGAATCTGCAGTTTAAGAGTAAAGATTGATAGCGATCATTAGTTTTCGTCTGTTCCGATGATGGTTGTGAATATGAACGGGACTGAATTGAGAAATTTCGCCGACGGATTATCGCCGTAAAGATTTGTCAATTCCCCTTTTCATCGATTTCGAAAATAAGAAACCTGGAAGAAGATCCATTTGCTAAATTAAGCATTTTGTACTATCTGTTGTGGATATCAAAGATCCTTTCTCCTACGTTATGTACAAAATACTATTTTTATGAACTGCGTCATACAATGTGCTTATAAAATAGGTTCAAAAGATTTTTAACTCAAGAGATAATCAGACATTAGAAGCATTGGTTCTGACAGGTGAGCTCTTGATTACCAAGTATCGAGCTGTTTCCGATATCAGGTGAATTCGCTTCCAGACGAAAACGAATGACCCCTTCGAATCGGACGTCGATATCCTGGCGTTTATTTTCTTAACGGTCATATACGTATAACTAGCGAAAGTAAATAACAACTCCCATTAGCGAAAATATTTATTCTTCGATTTCTCGAAGGAAACCTACGATCCTTTCCGGGCGCCAGTATGGCTATAGCGTTTCTATAATCAAACGGGTACCTATATACACCACGAAGAAGTAACATTTTTTTAAGGACTTTTCGCGAATGTCGTAATATATACATCCGATCGTCAATTACACGCATGACTGTCGCGCGAAGGTAAAAAATAGAGTCTATTCTGTGCATAGGTCGAGTTTAAGTATATGAAAGGTGGAATTGAAAAGCACATGGAGCGAAGAATCGGTTTCCCTCGAGCGATGCTTCCGGATTCCATATGCGAGAGGGAAATCCAAGTTTCTCACGCAGTGACGATATATGTATGATCTAACGAGCAGTAATTGGCAGTAAGGATATAAGAGGGGCTATTGATATCTGTGAAGAATTTATCACACGTGTGCGAAGTTGTCCATTGTACTGAGCACACGGAATGCTCTATTTCAGCAATTAACACGAAAAATAATATTTTACTGTATACTTAAGGAAAATAATTATCATTATTCATTTTTTATTATTTCGATGCTTCAATGTTATTAGCATTTTATTGCTCGTCTTCAAAAGTATAAATATAAAAAATTAATACGCGAGTAAAATGCAAGGCATTGTAGTATTCATTTTTAAGCTAGTCTAAAACATTAGTCTAAACAGCTATGATTATAAATTTTAGACTTTTAAATTGATTACTACTAGGAAAAGCACTTTTTCTTTTCGAATATACGATATTTATAAAATTAAATTCTAATCGTTTCATTGTAATTTTTTTTCATTGTCGACTATTAAATTGTACACACTTAAACTCGTGGACACTGTTATATCAAGCAAATTAAGATACTCTTCGAAGTAATTAAAAAATTAAATAGCTGATTAACCGAGTTTTCAGATTAATAAATGATAACGTAATATTTACGGATTTACAAAAATAAATATAAGTAACGCATGAAAAAAAAAAGAAAAAGAAAAGCAAACCCAAATAGTCAGTCGGTCGACTTTATTTATGGCAATTAAAATAATAAAAACTAAAGACCGAAGAAGAACATATTTTTCTGTAACGTTCGTTATTCTTAATATTCGTTGCACATAATACGCGGTTATAAAATCAGATAATATTGCGAAGTGCCAAAATTCATGTGTCGTAAGACGGCGAGTACAAAAGAAAATCTCTCGACATAATATCGCATATTACAGCCGGAAAGCTGCTTCGCGTCACGGTGTAAACGAAAGTGTTCACGCTCATTATGAACGATATGGAGAAATTTGAATGCAACCGTGGAATACACGATTTACAAGTTCTTTTTATTCGCTATTCGATACTTATGCGACAAATCGATTCTCTCGCATTTCTTCATTGCAGTTGCAATAGTAGCATCTAATCTGCACTATAAAACGAGTGATTTATTTGAACGATTCGCGATGGCAAAACATTTGCTTATCTATGACACTGAATAAATGGCATCGTTTTTAGAAAAGCCTTTTAATTAATATGGAATAATAATTCAGTTATGTCAACATCAGACTTTACTAATCAATCGTTATCAACTTGCTGACATTAATCGCTACTGTTTTATTTTCGTCTATCTAGACAGTCTAGTGAGATCTTTAGGAAAGAGCAGTTCAATACGATCATCAAAAGCACATAGTCATTCAGTTAACGTTTTGTTTAACAAGAATATCGAAATAAAAAGAAATCGCAAAAGTTTTATTCCTTTCACGAATTCATGTCAACTGCAGTGTAAATATTTATCGCTCGATTGTACATGCCTTGATTTCTTTGCGTCTATGATATTATATAGGCGAGTAGTCGGAGAGATTGGTTTATCTCTTTCAAGGTCATCGTCATCGCCGCTTTTTGTATCCAACTGTAGCAGAAGACACGCCACTGTCCCCGTGTGTTAGAAAATCTTGGTTATAAGTAGTTTTTCCACATCGCGCTGTTTACAAAGTGTACTTGTAGTAAGATAAGATGACAACGTATACGGCGATTATGCATTGCATTTAAGTGAATGGATATTTGAAATTGTAATAATTCGATTTAATATACTCCCGCTGTAAGCAACTCGTTTCACTGGCGATTCGCGTGCGTTTTATGTATAAATATTTTTATATAAAAGCAGACCTTATTATACAGCATTTTTTATTCACTTACGAGCATCACTGAGCGCAATAAAATATTATGCATTATTTATTTAAATATCATTTACAGAATTCACGTGACTACATCACTACACATTGACTCAAATAAATATTTTCCGCACATACGACTTTTAAACTTTTCTCGTTTATTCGATATAAAATAATTTGCGCCATTTGAAACAATACACATTAACTTTTTATCCGGTCTTTTTTTTAACGAGTAGACTCGTTGATAAAACAATTTTTTTACGACGATTTGCTTTGCAAACGAAATTGTTATCGGAATTCTCTTCGTGCATTTTGTCCTCTTCATTGTTTACAGGTTATTGATAAGTCAATTGGTACGATGCGGACATCTGATTTCACGTCATTCTCCAGTTTATAAATAAAGAAAGAAAATGGATGAGTATTAGTTTTGATAAAAATAAAGGACTTGGCCGATGCGAGGGATATTGTTTGAAAATTATGTTTTCAACGAATAGCGTTTTCAGAATTAGGTAATTAAAACGTATCCGATTAGAAGATTCATAAATTTTTAATTTATATGCAAATCTAATGTTTTGTTATAAAGTGTTACATTGTGTATTAATCTGAAATGTTGATTTCTGCAGAAGTTCAATAAACTTTTTGTTACGAGTACTTATTATTCTATTTCCAATGACTTTAGATCATTTTCAATGCAACTTTCTGAATTTTATATTCAAGTACTGATAGATATTGAATTCTAAAACTGTAAATACAGCTTTCAAATAACCAATCCAACATCTGTTATGTAAATTTATTGTACGGTTGATAAAATCTATACCATGCATAATCAAAAATATTTATAACTCTCAAATGCTTATGAAAGTCTCAATAATGCACATAAACATATCTTCGAGCTATATTGCGTTTTCATTGTTGAATTCAATTTACAATTTTTTCACGCTATGTAGGAGCTTATAAGAAGACTTCGTTATGAACACCATAACGTGAAAGCTCGAGGGAAATTTCAATCTATTCAAAAGTCTATACCCTCGTGTATTACATATATTACAAAGTGATTAGATTCAAGAAACGTAATCTGTCTACTAAATTTGTAAGATGGAAATTCATTTTATAATTTTTCGTTCGACGATCTATAACACGAATATTTGAAGAAAAATTTTTGCTCGACAAATTTACGCAGCAAATGTTTTTGTAAAAGATCAACTCGTCGCTGAGTAGTGTTTATATATATAAGTGCAAACCATACGCGACGACGGATCGCGCTTTCACGCGACTGGAGCACCGAGTGCTCCTTTATATATCTATACATACAACATCTCTGTGCACACACGCATCCTGGGATTAATGACCCCGAGTCTCGAGAAATTTTACAAACCTCCAGCGTCTGTTCCTATGTATATACCGTTTTACTCGGCTTTTCCGTGGATCAAGAGTATCTTATTGCAGACCGTAAAGAGTCTAGTACTATATATATACAGGTTTACGTGCATACTTGATGAAGTGACAGGGCAGTCTCTCTCTCTCTCTCTCTCTCTCTCTCTCTGGTCCAGAGAAAAAGCATTGATGTACGAGGTGATTATGTTGAATGTATATATATATTTTTTCTCAAGTCACTCGCGTATTATAAGTATAAGCCAGATCGCATGTGGGGCAGTGCTGATTGGCATCGAGCGTAGAAATTGCCCATTGGAATTCCGTAGATTACACTAAAATGTACACACAATTACACATGTATGTGTAATTCGTTTGGGAAATATAAAGAAACACAAGCAGTAAACTCGCGCGACTGTATTTGTAATTTTTATTCAATGTTTTCAACTTTCAAATATCAATATTTTTCAGTCTCCAAAAAATGTTTCGTCTATAAAAAAGAAATTTCTCTCGAACGATTTAAGATTCTTTCGCTCACACTGTACGAAAAAAGAAAGAAATACTACAGTAAATCACGCTCGGTGTAACGTACTTGTAACGAAAGTACCGCAACTTCTCAGCAGGAAAATCCTTGCGCCTCTAAACTTTGATGTCCTCGTATAAACGAACTCGAGCTGCGGTCCATAAACGCGCAGCGTCGTTATTACACTGCCAGCGCGTTTACGCTCCTCTTGTCTACTGAAGTAAAAACAAAGTAAGAAGGGAAAGAGTTGCTTGGAAAACATTATTTTTTTTTATATTTCGGAAAATTCATCCGTGTTACGTTTTCTCGGTGAAAAAAAAAACAATAGCAGAACCACGTCGCTACGTTGGGCTCGAGGTAATCCTTCCTATCTGAAGATGTATAAATAAACAAGATACCGATAGGAAAGGGCGAAGTCGATTCAAAGGCAAATACGGAGATTTCATTGTAACCTACCAAAATAACGTTCACTGTGCAATGATCCATATAGTAGATACCACTTTGTTGGTGACGTATAGCATCCATTCAATTTATCGATCACCAAGGCTACAAGAGATATACTTACTTTAATCGAATAACGACATATATACAGCATTGAAAGTACATACATGCACAAATTGCATTGAATCGCGAATAGCTATTTAAACGAATTGAATGGAAAGCTACTACGCCTATTGAACGAGATCGTTACACATACACGTAGTAAAGAATGAAATGGAACTCGGCATGATCGATAGTTTCACCGCGGGCGCTTACTCTTCTTTCGGCTTGTGATTGATGAAAGAAACACGTTTGAAAGCTTTCTTCGTCGTGAGCCCGTTTGCGAAGTGATATTCTTGGTATGTTAAAATTGCCCACCCGATTGAAATGCTGGGATGCAAAAAATTTCAGTTCAGCTGAAATTTTTCTTTCGATAAGTGTAACGTCCGCTACACAAGGAAAGGCCATTTTCGTTTGAAGTTCTCATGTTGAAGCTATCTTGAAGTTTGATGCTGATGAATTTGCAACATTATGCACTATTATAAATTGAGTCTGTAATATGCAATGTATAGGTATATACCGTCAGTACGAGTCTGACACCAGGACACAATAAAAGTGTATCTACTGTTGAGGGGCTCAAGCCGTATAGTATTGCTCTGACACAACTCTTGTGGGTGAACTGCTGGTCGAGTTTTCGTAATTGAAGTGTGTTTACGATAACTATTTACGGCTGTTCAATTGGTCTATATATAGAATGTATATCTTTAGTTCAAGTGTCTATGATATAATGTAATCGTGCAATAATCCTAACAAAGTTCTCGTTCTCGGTTTACTCGTCATTTAAAATTATTAATTTCCTTATCGAATAGTAATTTAAATATCTTAATAGTTAAACATTCCCGATGTTTAAGCAAATTTGATAAAAAAATTAAAATTTCGATAATAAACGTGTTTTTTACCGTAATTACTAGAAATTGGCCACGATGGAACATGAAATTATGAAATGCATAATTTATAAATCGTCATTCATTATTATTTGTTTTAAAAAATTGTCCACGTTTCGGTTAATCACCTCTTTAATCGTCGCGCACAAGAGAAAAGCAATGAGCGCGCACGTCTCAAATTTCACTTGCTTCAATTGATCTTTGAGATTTTGGATTCGAGCGCTTACTCGATATAAAAGTAGCTTTATTATGGACCCAACTAAATTTATCCACGTATTATCTATAGCTATTCCGCTTATGTCCCGTTGAATTAGACTAAAATATGTCTTTTTACTTAATCGACTGTGTAAGACAGAAATATTTCGGAATTCGAGAAAGCTGTAGACCCATGAACATACTGTTATTCGCAGAATCGTTTGAAACATCTATTGCAGCTAGAACATTAATGGTCGTTGCAGCTGGTCTATACGTTCGGCCGATAAGCTTGATTTCTCTTCTTATGTCCTTTAGATTTTCGCAATGATTCGTCTCTATATAAGGCGATACGTAAAAAATGTTAGGAGAGTAAAGCTAAACAAAAGCTACGTAATATATGGATAATATGCACTCGTCTGTTTAATTTCTCTTTCGATTTCAACGATAGTTATTACTGTGACTTTACATCTGCCAATTATATCTCTTATAGAGTCATTTAACGTTTAGATAAATTCTTATCTTCCCGATTAAGTTGCTCTAAGTTTTAGAGATCAATCGCTATAATTTAGTCTTATCTACCAGTTATTTCTTATCAATGCGTTTAACTAAGTTTTGTCTTCTTATCAAATGGAATAACTCTCCTCTAGTTGTATAACTAGGTCGCGAACGCATTCAAGAATTTCGCATTCACCTAAATTGAGTAGTAACTTTTCAATCGCAGTCATTTCTGTCGTTTAGAGAGAAATATACATCCGTACTGTTCTACAATGTCGAAAACGAGCGAAGCGAAACACATTCACAGAGGATTGACTAAGCAAGAGGTCGCATCTTTAATCACAGATATTAACCCATCAAGAAATCTGAAGATCGTGAATTTCGATCTAAAACCTTTCTCCTCCAAGATTCTCGGTTATTTAGGCGTCCATGAACTGCTAACTGTAGAGGCGAGCGATGGAGATACGGAAAACACGCAGACCTATACGTTCTTCGTGAAGTCAGTAATATCGTCCCGTAACGATTTTGACTACAGGATTTTCCGAGAAGAGAAGAATTATTTTGATAAACTGGGGCCACAATTACTTGGGAAGGATGCATGCAATCATTGGTCTGCCAAATGCTACTTGGTACGAGACGATCTGTTTATCTTGGAGAATCTTCGATCGCAAAATTATGAAGTCAGTAGCCACATACTAACGGAGCGCCAACTGAGAGCTGCAATTACCACTATTGCCCAATTTCACGCAGCTTCAATGGTACTAGAGAAGAAATTGCAGAAACCTCTGAACGAAGTTTATCCAACCTTTTTGAAGCAGAAAATATTTATAAAGGAAGGCTTCGCTTGGAAGTGGTTGAAGACTGGAATAGAAGTGGTTGAAGCTCTAGTCGAGAAACTTGGTTTTGATCCGAAATATGCATCCATTGCTTATAACATGGTAATTGACGGCATTGCATCTACAACGGATCGGAAACAAGTTATCTGTCATTGCGATCTATGGACGAACAATTTGATGTTTAAGGATAATGAAGATGGAACTGTAAGCTGCAAACTGATAGATTTTCAGCTTCTAACGTATAATTGTTACGCTTACGATATTGTGCAATTTTTGCACTTAACTGCGAATAAAGCTATGAGAGATAATCTAGAAAAAGAATTGATCGAGTTGTATCATTCTGTTCTTGAAAAAAGGCTTCGACAGGCAGGTTTAGAAGAGAGAAAAATCATAAAATTGGACACCGTTTTCAGAGATGTAAAGAATATGAGAATTACCGGTCTGGTACTTGCGGTGCAATATTTTCCGATAGCATTATTAAATAACGATTTGGCCTTCGAGTTCACTCACGATATCAAAAAATTTGAACAATATATGTACGTCAGTCGCAAAGATTTTACTCATCGAGCAATGACGCTGGACGAGAAGTATCGAATCAGAGTTGAAGAATGCATGAAGGAGCTAATGGAATTTATGAAAAACTTGTAAATCGGAATATGATTATAATAATGGCTTGAATTTATAACATTTATGTTGTATCTCTATATTTTAATTTGAAATATATATGATTTAAACAAAAAATCTATTAATTTATATATAGTTTCATAATAATTTAATCATTGAATTTGAAGGACTTGAGGTGTAGGTTATATTGTGTGTGAAATATATTTGTATTTTTTTATTACCGTAAAATAATTTTTTGATTGTTCAAAGGTTAAACATGATAACATTTTGTTTCAAAGTTAAATTTATTAAAGTTCCTATTTAACACACTGCGATTACCTCACTGACCTATGAGAATCAATTTTTCTTTTTAACAAGATTGAACTGTTGCGTTAACGTAGAGGGGAAGCTCTCTTTAGCAAGAGTCAGTAACAGATATGATATGTCAGTCTGTATCTCATATGATATGCCAGTTTTCAGTATAAAAACTGTCAAACAACAAAGTATATATTAAACTACAAAAATAGCAATAATCCATTCTTCAACAAAGAAAAATTGAAATACTCAAGATATATCATGTGATTAATATTATTTCATATCGCACAACACTTTTTTACTTTGCATTGAAAAGGTATAAAAATTTGTGACTGTGCAGAACGAATATTTTTCTGTGATGTCTGAAAAAAGAAGTATATTGACGCGCGTAACAAAATCAACAATTTCCTCGTTAATATCTGAAGCTTCTCCATCAAAACAGTCAAAAGTTAAGAACTACCATCTTCAACCTTTTTCAAGTGAAAAACTTGGTTATATGAGTGTTCACCAACTGCTGATCATCGAGACGTGTGACAATGAAAAGATCCAGAACCTCACGTTCTTCGTGAAGACTTTGGTACCAAACTATAACGATTTTGAAGAACTGTTGTTTCACGAGGAATCCAACTTTTTAAGAAATGTGATGCCTCATCTGCTCCAAGGTCATCAAAGTCTAGAATCTTGGACTGCCAAGTGTTACGTAGCCAATCCTGATTTATTAATATTAGAAAATTTGAAATCACAAGACTTTAATGTCATCAAGGGACAACTATCGACTTGCCAACTGAAAGCAGCCATGGCTACATTGGCACGATTCCACTCCTCTTCGATTATTCTAGAAAATAAAATAAAGAAACCACTGAACGAAGCTTATCCAGGATTTTTCGAAGAAAAATTACTGAAAAACATTGGCAACAATTGGAAGTGGCTGTTGGCTGGTGTTGAGGTAGTCGAAGTGGTTGCTTGGGAATTAGGTCTGGAACCTAAACAGGCCGCTGCAGCTTATGCATTGATGTTGGAACGAATCAAATTGAAGAAAAATCGGAAAAATGTCTTATGCCACAACGATCTTTGGTGTAATAATCTCATGTTCAAAGATAACCAGGATGGAACCAGTAGTTGCAAATTCGTTGACTTTCAGATGTTGTCGTACAATTGTTATGCCATGGACATTGTTCAACTGATTCATTTGAACACTACTAGAGATGTGAGGAAAAATTTGGAGAACGAACTGGTCGAATTGTATCACTCGGAATTGACGGATAATCTTCGCAAAGGTGGTTTGGAAAATGGCGAAATTATCAATTTGACAGAACTATTCGACGACCTGAAAGAATTGAAGATATTCGGTCTGGTCACAGCTGCCCAGTATTTTCCTATTATATTACTGAATAGAAAACTGGCGATGAAATTCAATAAAGATAACGAGACACTAAATAAATACATGTACAATAGTCGAAAGGATTTCGTTCTTCGATCAATGAGACACGATCAGAATTATCGCACAAGAATAGAAGAAAGCGTCAAAGATCTTATTGAATTTATGGAGAATTTCCATCGTTTCTAAGTGTATAAGCATAGTCAAATAATAAGCAGCTGAATAATTTTATGATTTTCAATGAAAGTTGTATTATGAGTCATCTATAGTAATTAAGAATACAGCTACTGCTGTGTATATTGCAATTAATCTTTTATGAATTATTTATGTACATTTAGAAATAAAATGCATTATATTGAAAACCAATAAGGTGTGGTACTAATTCATAGCCATTAAAACGCTCAGTTTTTCTTCTACCTAATGACTCAAATTACACGAATTCCGTTTTATTTTCAACGTTTTAACAACGCACAAAATTACGACGTCGATTTATCGTGACTACTTCTCTTTCATTCTTCCGACCGATTTACTATATATATACATATACCTATGTGTATGAGAATCATATCTATATACCCGTAAGCTTTCACTGCCAATGTGTACGTGTAACTGTCCACATCCACAACTTACGTAAGCGCTGCAAAGTTAGTCCTCACGACCACTATTCGACGTTACTTGCTCTCGTGTGATAAATAAAAACAATCGATTCAAGATTATACACTCACTGAAAAGCGATGTAGGTAGTATGGACTTAATTCAGCACGCTACGGACCCTCGTACATATACATTTAGATGCATACGATTTTCTTTTATTTATATACGTGTAGTAGAAATATTTAATAAACGACTTCTATTAAACAAATTTACCCTCAAACGAAATATCCGTTCAGATTAGTGTCGCCCTTCGTAGGTAAATGTTATTGTCATTGAAAAGTCGAGACATCCACGTGGTTAAGTATGCGCCTCGTTAGTTACCCTCAAGGACAAACCACGGGAGCTGAATCAGACATATTCATATTACATCGTGTAAAAGCTTTTGAAAAAGGTAACGTTTCTTTGTCCGGTACCAATGCAAAACATCAAATCATCGTCTGATCAAAGGAATATGTTGTCTTATGGAGAGACACTCACGGTAATAACGTAATATTCCGATTTTACGATGAGGATATTTCGAACTGGTGGCATACCTACTGGTCTTCTACGAGTCATGCGTTATGAATTGATATCGATACCAGTCGCGAAATGTGGACGAAACTACGATGCAAAAAGAAAACTGAAGAAGAAGCAACGGAAATGGTATTCGCATAAATCCACTGCGAAGATACTGTGTTGAACGCTATCGGTGTAGAGAAAAGATCATCGCTAACGTCAACGAACTTTACGGAGTTCACCAAAAGCTTTTCCACGACGGCGTTCGTTTTTATTCATTCGTACGTTAATTTTTTTTTTTTTTACCGTAAACTCAGTTCAGTTCAATATTTTATTCATAGAAACTACACTATTCTTCGCTCAAAACCGAGATAATAATAAGTTCTACTCGAGAAACCAGGCCGGATGCTGCGCGTATTAATTTTCGAGTAAAAAAAGTCTGATAAAAAAAATAACCGAAATGGAAGACGATTGTACATATTCTGCATGAGAATCCCGGCTTGCAGAAGTCCGAGTTTTATTGCGCTTCTCTCGCAATCTTATATATCCGTATCTAATTTCAAATAATTCACTTTCCATGAAACATGGGAAAACCGCGAGAACTACCGAATGAAATATGATATTCAGGATATACAGCCGTGTAGAAGAACAAGAAAAACGCACGCTAGCAATTAATTTAACTACAATCGATTTTCCGCGTCTGTACGTCTGCGCTCATGGCGTAAGCCGAGTTAGGATTGATCCAGGAAACACAAGGATAACAGATGCGTCAAGGGGCACGTGTATCTTGCAGAAAGTTTCGAGCCTACAATGTATACTCGCACAGATGGATTAGCGCGTGCGTCTTCCGCGTTTTCGGTCGCTGCATCACCTCTTATCCAATATCTCGAGCTAGACTCGTGTGTGGTAAATGGCATATGCACACGTATATATATAGAGAGATTATACATCAACCATAAGGTTCAAACCCACACAGGATGACGACGATCACAATCATGAGCTTCGAGGCGGAAGAGTAACGCTCATCCTATCCCTCTTTCTCCCTGACTGCAATTTGCAATCTCGTCTCGATTCTCCCCACCGATATATATATATTGTATACTGCATACACATACATATCGGTGGGGAGACATGCACCTCTATATATACCCACATCCTACATTGCGACTCTCACTCGACGAGCGTATTATGCAGCTGCTTCATACCTTATACTCCTTTTGATCGCGCAGCTGTGTGCAGCAGCAAAGTGCGGCCTGTATCGCGTCCGCGAATGACTTTCCCGCTCGGGAGAAGCTACGCCGCGCGGAGCTCGCGCGCGACGTGGGAAAGGAGTATAAACAGAGATATGAGAGAGTGTATGTGTCTACACTGTATGTATATCTTTGTATTCTTATAGGGGAGGGGGAGGGGGGAGAGAGAGAAATTTTTGCGAGATTAATGCGAGAGAGGCTGCTGACTTCGCGTGCACGTATATGTATATCTGTGTGCATAGTTGCGCTTCATACTTCACGTGAGGTAATTGCGAAGATAGCTTTTTCTACATGCGATGATGCGGCTTTCCAACTCGATTATGCCGGTCTCTTACACGAGGAAAGAGACTTTTGAACTTTGCGTACAAGCCTGGTACATATAAACGAGATTTATGCTCAAGGATCGACGTACGATTGACGTTTGCAATTCGCTCGTCGAAGTACATTAAAAAGACAAATGCAGTACGTTGATAATAGCTGGACTTTCACTGCGCTAGTACATCATGTGGAGCCGATGTTATTCGTTTCAAGCGGAATATCATCATCGCGTTGTTTTACGTTGCTCTCAATATCTTATCGCTGTTCTCCATGCATACTATAAACTAGAAATAGGTCAAGAATCATAGAGGAGAATAAAAAATGAAATCACTATGTAAACGAGGCTTTGAATACGAATGGAATGAAAAAGCTGCAGTCGCGCGGCAACTGAATTCTAATATCGTTAAAATGTCCCGGGTATACTGGTGCTTTTTCATTGGGTGCCTGTAATTAATTGCATCGACTTTATCGCGCAGCAATAAACTACTAGCTTTAATCTCTTAATAGTCCTGTAAATCTTTTTTCTATTCTCATTAAGAAGCTTTGCTGTTGGATTAAAATTACCATCGAGGAATTTTCGTATAAATTACTGACGCGAATGCAAAAAGCGCATTGCTCGATGCGAGCGCAAGCGGAAAACGAGAGTGTGCTCAAAGCACGTATAGACGCACGACGACTTTTACAAATTAATTTATCGCCTTCTCTTCGAGTAAGACGCTACATTGTACGTGTAATATGTAAACAGAGTCGGAACAACTTGGGCGTTCGTGTCATCTCGCAATTAATACTCGCAATGTACAAAAGCCTCGTAAATTCTATTCGTTCGACCGGCTAAAATTTTTGATAATATGTATGTATAAAGGAGGTAGAATGACTAAACGCAAACCCCCAGACTACATTTTCGCACGCACGTCTGCAAAGCGAGAAGAGACGCTTTGTAATTTGACTTATTAATAGGGTGTACTTTCACTCGTTCGCTTTACGTAATTTATATGTACACGAGACGAAGTCACTCGATGTCCAGTCCAATTCGGGCTCTGCCTCGGATAATACAACTCTCTGCGGGCGAAGAGAAACGCGCAATTAAGGGTATCGCCAAATTTGAATGATGTGCCGCAAAAGAGTGCTCGAAAGAGAAAGATAGAGAGACGAACTTGAAACGAGTCTCTCTCTCTCTCTCGATAAGTTGCCAATTATAAAAACGTCGAACGAGTTTCTCGAAACAAGTGGGTCTTCTTCCGTCAGGAATCAACTTTTTCCTTGAAATGCGTCATTTTGAAAACAAACCTCGTCGCAATACCTTTTCCAATCTCTACGCAACGCACGAATCTAAGCGAGAAAAAAGCATCAACCCCGACCAGGAAGGAAATTACTCTTTCCTATTCGTACGTATACTGAATACACACACACACACATGTATATATATACCAATCTACAGCGGGAAGAATTTATCATCGCGGCGGCAGTAGCGGAACGCTGATTATCATTGTGGTTTGAGCTGTCGTGCAAAAAGAAGCCAATACGCGTGCACGGCGCTAACTGGAACGGTGTGCAATTACACCAGCGCCAGTTAATGAACTTCACTTTCGAGCTCGTCTCGTTACGAAACGACTGCAACGCTACTACGTGTATATACATATATATGTATATATGTGCACACACACACACACACACACACACATACACATACGTGTGCGGATGCACGAGGATAGAAAACGTAATGCGCGCACGTATATGTGTTTAACGTATACGCAAGAGTGTAATGCCTGTAAAAGGAGAGCGAAAATTCGCCAGGAATATTACGGCTCGGAGGTACTTAATCCCGGGCTAATGAAGCTGAGATATACTTGCGGTCAGCGTTAATTTTACAAGTTTATAACGCTTGTTTGGATAAGACGGTACTTGTGTAGTATAATAGCGCACCGCGGCTCTGTCCGCGCAACGTGATAGCGAGCGCGACATGCAAATTTTCTTTGTCCGATTGTTATATTATTCATATATATATATATGTTTACTGTGAGCGCAAGTCGAGCACTATAGTGCTTGAAAAATTGAGAAAAGTACAGTTGATTATACGGTGTTGTTACTTTATTTTCCCGACCAATTTGCACTCGTAATTTGTCGTATATACACGTATACAATTGAAACACATCGTTGCAGCTCGCGGAGAATTCGAGAGAAAGAAAAGGAAAAGTTCTGGAATCGCGAGCATTTCAGCGATACACGCTGGATGCAAACTGTGGAATTTCAAGGGGCTTTTTAATAAGCGAGCAAATAATCCAAAACCCCTACCGGTAGCAACGCCTTTCTCGAACGCTAAAATTCACTCGGTCGTTTATCTTCCGTTTTGTACCTGCTACTCGCGCTGATGCGGATTTACCGTGAATTATGCTAATTATTCGGAGCCGCGCATGCCTTTTTTATATTACACTAATGATGTCTTAAGTGTTTGAAATAGCGACGAGACAGTTGTTATATACGTTTAATATCTTTCGAGCGCTTTAGTTCCGGCTTGCATACTTTGATAAAGCTAGTATTTGAACAGCTTTCTCCGCTCTACACATTGGCGAATTACATTCTTATAGAAGCGCGGTTCGGGATTAATTTTGAAATATCGCCAGCCAGAGAAAAATTGCACAACCGGATGCCGAAAGAAAAGATACGTTGTTTTAAGTCTACCCGAAAGATATAAATATTATGCCAATCGGTTGTACACGGCACGTTATAATACCTAATCGCGAGAATGCGTAACGGTCGATACATTAGTTCACGACGCGTGAATAATGATACGTAAAAAATTGTTTTCCTTTCACGATTTATCTTGATTCATAAGCAGTTTTCACAGCGTAATAAACAAATCCAAGTATTATTGCGGTTCAATCGTAAATAAGCGCGTTAGCGGTACTTTCTGCGTGAAATTTCCTACTCCCCTTAGAACCCGATCAGCATACTAACGAGTTCAATAGCTCGACAATCTTTTATCAAGGTCGTTGCACGCATAGAGCGTTTAACCTTAACCGACATCTCTCGAGCAATGTCAATTTTCAAAGCATCGTTTTCGACGACCAAAATCGTCCCTCTCCGATCCGCAATCTCCCATCGCAACGAGACTCGCTTTCCAAACCTTTTATAATTGCAGGATCCTCTGAAATCCCCAAAAATCTCTCCTCGTCTCTGCGCACTGCAGTGCGAGGTATGTAAAATAAAAAAAAAAAGAAAAAGTAATCGAACGCACGGTGTGCAAATGCCCGATGGATAAAGATCGCAGAGCCATTCGTAACAATGAAATCGTTACCTTCGCGTGCACACGCGCTCCCGACGTAACGCGTGCAAACGTTAAACGCTTACGTAACCGACGCTCCTCGCACTGCACACGCCGACGCACGGGCTGTTTACACATTCGCGAAGCGCACTCTGTCGCTCTATTGCTCGCGAACTTTCTTTACTGGGTTGCTCTTTTCTTGATCTATATGGCATGTGTATGTACAGATGTGCGAGAAGTACTATTATGATGGACAAATGTATGTAAATTGCGCTGTACACTGCGAATGAGAAATTTACGCGAAGGTATGAATTATACTCGGGGGGCTTTCTTCGATGGTTCATTTTTACTATTCCTTTCCGGGCAGAAAAAGTAAGCGGCGATTGTGGATTTTTTTTTTTTTTTTTTTTTGCGTAATTGTTTATTATGCACACGTTTTGTTTGCGCGTCGATGTGTGGAAAACGAGGCGCGTGTCGGGGCCGCATCTTTACGATACTTGGTTTGTAAAGTTCAAAAATTCTATTTTCGTATGCACCGAATGTTATCGAAGTTTCCTTGGTTGTAAATAAGCTCGACGTCGATCGCCGACTCTTTGACTTCACAAGTGTCTTTGAAATTCTTCGACGGATACCCTTTCGCGTACCAATGGAAAACGAATTTGTACACATATCCGAAGAACAAGCGACCACGCGTACCGAATCATTCGTCGTGGCGTAATCGAACACACTTTTGGAATGTCGCGCATCCCGTGTACACCCATATACATACTACGTTCATATCGTATTTACAGGTCTTATATACACACATGTACATATATATAACTGTGTAGATTCGATGCCACTGGGTCAAGCGTCTCGAGGAAGAAATTCCGGATAAAAATGCCGTTTCTGAATTTTTTACTCTCGTTATTGCTACCGGCATCGCTTTCACGCGGACAATGGAACGTAGGGGGAGTCAACTGCACGAGTGAGAGAAAGAAAGAGAGAGACAAACTTTCTTTCGGCATTGCCGTATGGCCAAGGAGATGTTTTTTTTTTTTGCGTTTCCTAAAGATATGGATCTGGAATGAGAGTTGCACGTGTTATTTCTTTTCAGCCCAGACTTTATTCTGGAGAGCTCGAAAAAAGTGAACTAGTTTTAGGAGAAACACAGATAATTTGCATTAATAATACATTAACTTCACGATGATTTACGTAGTAGCAGAGATAGACCACACACCGTCGTTAGAAATGTTATTAATTTGAATAGCAAAATATAAGTTTGTATTTTTATATTTGCGCGAAATGTAAAAGCCGTTAATATACGTACGTCCGTTGTGAATTTGGTTTTGCACGCGTGTAATAAAGTCTGGTGAACAATTACGGAGAATACATTATAAAGATAACACGTTGCGCTGTTTACGTACGCAAGGGAATTTCTAACGAGCGTTTATTAAAATTAATACGTATACCTGTCAATCACGAGAGAAGACAAATTTCCCATCCACTGCTGAGCGTTAATCGCATCTGCTAATTACTGATTAGTGATTTGAGATGCTGAAACGCTAATGTTCAATTACAGTATACATCGGCTCGAAGGCATTTTATAAGTTTCCAAAACGTGATCGATTAAGTCCGTCAATACAAGCGCCAAACATTGTCTTCGCTATACTTACGATAATATACGTGATATTTCTCTTCTCATACGTCTATCAACAACTTATTTACACCCGCAGTGAAGGAAATATCACCGACGGGTTATACATTGTAAATACACGACGCGCACGACGAGACGCTAGATTTTCATAAGCGATGCCGCGCCGTTGCGTAATTAAGACGTAGAAAGATTAATCGAAAAGATGTTCGTCATTAGCATTAATATCCGATACACTGCGGTTACACACCTCCGTTAACGACAGCTTGAGTTTCGGCAACGGCTTTTTATGGTAATGTATATCCGCTGTAGCCTCGCGCGACACGCGACCATACTGCGAGCTTAAGTCTATAAATATATAATAATATACGTAAACTTGTATGCAGCGTAGCTTGTTCTCGCATACGGTGTGTGTACGTCTCATTATTACAGCGATGAGCGAAGTCAATTACGTATGCGTTTGATGTTTTCGTTTGTATGTGGGATCGCAAGGATAAAGTGCGTTTACGACAAGCTTTAACGACAAGATGTGTCGTCGTTTAGCATAATCATGATAATTATTCCTGAAACTTATGTACAATTAGTTTGAGAAAATCAACGGATTATAGTAGGCCAATTAAGCAGCTATACGTCGAGATTAAAAATTCGCAAATCAAAATCTACTGTTTATAGGATATTAACGCGCGCTAATTCTCCCGTACGCGAGTTTAATGCGCTCCTATAACGTATATGTGCTCGACGACTTACTGCCTCTCTTGGTAATTCGTTTTAAAGTAACGCTGAAAAAAATTTATAGTCGCTGAATAGAGAGAGCCGGAGAGAATTCGAAGTTTCAAGCATCGCGTTACTCTCGATTGCTGTGTACGTCCACGATCCTTCTGCTGCAACCTTATCAGTTGTGCGGAAAATTTAACGTGGAAAATACCATCGAACTCGCATTCCTCTCTCTCTCTCTCTCTCTCTCTTTCTCTATCTCTTTACGTGTACATACATTCCGATTTCGTATCGCGACTCACGACGCAAACGAAATTTCGAGAATAACGCGACACACACCGCGGTACTTATTACACACGGTATCCTTGATCGGCGGACATAGCGCATCGACTTTTCACGCATATGCACTATAGACAATGCGACACAAGGAATACGTTTTCTTATACAGAAGCATAAATCATCGAGTATTCGGAAATGCGCCTCTCGCGCGTGCAAAACGTGTGCGCAGGATGCGCGCGGTCCGCTTTCTATTGAGTAACTCGCTCGCTGCCATACATAAGGCATGAACGGGCGACTTTCGATGTCTATACACGAGTCTATAATACTCGCGGCGATATATTTTACGCTGCGGCATTTTCCAGTCGAACACCCCTTATGGAAAGCGCGCGAGCGCGTAACCGAGCAAACCGAGCCTTGACCATGATATATAATACGATTTGAATTTCTCTCGGTTCATATATACAGTTTAGACCTGCGCAGTTGGAATTTCATTTCTATAGCTATACGTACGCGTACAGCTAAAACAGAGCTGGTACGATGTTGGAAGAAAAGGAGTCGGATTGATATGTTTATTGCTTCGAAGTGAAATTCTGGGGAGAATGCGGATACGTATTGCTTGAAAAATAATTTGAGTTTTCGAATTACCGTATACGCGCTGCGTTTAAGTACTGTTGGAATTTTCTCATTTGTTTGCACTTGTCAACGTGTGAATATATTTCAAACGAAGTGAGCACAAGTATAGTTTATTCGTCAAACGTACTGTTAAACGATGTTGTTATGTTAATCGATTCCTTGTATACGAGTTTGTACGCTTATTGTGAGGGACCTTGTTAAACCATGTATATGTATATATATATATATATATATATATATATACATCGCTCGTAAAATACTTATCTCACTTCTTGATCGTCGTTCAATGAGAGATACGTCACAAGCATACAATAACAGTATGCATTTATTGAATCGATGACGTCAATTTCGCAGTTGACATATTGACGTAATCGTATTATTGACGATTCTTCTTGAGAATCCATCAGAAGGAGATGAATAAACAGAGATTTGTATTCCGCAAACAGTTGAGAAGCGAAACTGCTGAATCTAATTGATTAATGGCGAGAAATTAGCTCGTAACATTTTAGACAATTCAAAGTCGCATCGCTGTCTACTGAAGCATACAGCTGTTGGAATACTAAACGAAACAGCCACGTCCTCCTGTAATTTGCGGTTAGACTATTAATTGCAGAGAAGAAAATCTTCTCTCGTCCATTGTTTACGCTCGACCGCTCATCGTGGTAACCTTTCGAACTCTCGCCAATCGGAAACATCCTAACTCTGCATCTTCGTTTTCTCATAAACAATAGACTATTAAAGTACATCTAAAAAATGCATCTAATCTTATCAAACAATTTTTCCCATTGCCTGTGTCGTATAAAACGAAATTGTATAAAAAAATTGCGCGTCCAACAAAATCGATCTGCAAAAATGACCGATTATCTCACCGCCTTTGAACATACAAACAAGCCTTAACTAGACAAATCTGTGATTCGATTCGTAATATAGAAACGAAATGAACAAAAAAGGCGTTGAAAAACGATACACCGAAGAAAACGCGAGATCCAAGTGCAAAATGCGCTTGAAAGACTTGGCAAAATCTCCGGTAGGTGTCAGTTGACTGCAGCTCGCGTCTCTTTCACCTCTGGCGCGCTTGGAAAAGAAAAAAGACCGAAGAAAAGGAAGGTACGGTGTTACGTACGGTATACCTGTACGCGTAGCGGGGAGAAATAGCGGGATCCTCGTCGACGGCGGCCTCGCGAGAGAGTGAAAGAGGATCCGAACGGGAAGGACAAGGAGGGGATAGTCGGCTTTAAGTGCCAAGAGCACCGGCTCGGCCTCGACATTCGACGTTCAAGTGTTCGAGGCGCGCGAGGTTGCGGTTTTTCAAGCGTAAAGTTTCGCTCGTAGCTTTTGCCTCGAAAGATCTTTTTTTTTTAAGGGTTGTTTCTGAGCGATTAATTACATCAGTCGTATTGCATTATATAGATCGTTAGAAATGTCGCTAGTTATACCTGTCTTATTTCTATATCATACTTCCAAGCGGTAGACTGCGCTTTTATCAGATTTTATTGCCACGATTAACCCGATTAAAGGCAATGATTAGTCTTTAGAAAATATAGAAGGTGTATCGGCGCTATTATTTCATTCCGTATCATTACGATGTTTGCACACCAAGCGTACACACGCATAAATAAAATAAACTTCTAAATTATCTTCCGTTCGAAAAGACTATTCAAATAAGTAAATTCATCACCGAACTGCAGATCCCCTCGTATAAGCCAGCGAATACAAGTAAACGTACAACACCAGACGTCTCACTCGAGCGTTGTTATGCAAACATCCTAAATACACGGTACGTGCAGTTTCGGTGGAACATTACAACGCGAACAGCCCATATTCACGGTAGCTTGAATAATCATCAATTTCGCGCACACAACGCGAGAGAGAGAGAGAGAGAGAGAGACATAAATTAACTACTAATCAGACATGACGTGTACCACGCAGCTATGCGCATATGTACACATACTCGGAGAGCCTAACTCGTAAATCCGTGATTTATACCGCGAATGTCCGAGTCGTTGAGACCGGAAGGTGGCGTATTTTGCGCTATTATTTACGAGGAAAGTCGCGGGAAACCGACAAGTACGCAGTGTCTGCGTAAATCCTCTTTGACATACGCAGTACGACGAGGAAGCTTTTTTTATTTTTTGGAGTAGGAAAGGTAAAACGTTCCTATCAATAAAATCGTCAAGACTAACTGAAGTTTGAACGAGCAGCTTTTTACGATTCCGCGACGTGTAGTAGCATTTCAACGTCCGCAAGTGTACGTAGCGAATGTAGTCTATTGGATCTCAAGTCTAAGGCCGCGTGTAGAAGGAGAAGCAACAAGTGCAACCGGTGAACTTTCACTCTCACGTGCGACAGTGTAAATAACGCGAGCTCTCGCTCTCTAAACACCGGGAAGTACTCCCGAGCTTTGCCCCTTCTCTCCTTTTCTTTCTCTGCATACCTATATATTACGCTCTCGGTACAAAGTGCACTCCAAGAGGAGATCTAGACTTTTGATTGTATTTTTTTCTCCCGCCGGTTTTCCACGTAATCATTTTAATACTCACGAAAGTCGAGATTTTAGTGCTTTTGTTGTATTCCCGCTTATCTAGTCCGATGCAATTGCAAAAGAGATTACGGGTTAGAAGCGCGCTTATAATGCATTTATTGTTCATAAATTATCAGAGCGCTAAGGTTTGCGCAATAGCGGCGCACTCGAGCGAGCGGAAAAACTTTTTTTTTCTTATCGTCGACCGCGGATTCGCATGATTTCCTGCTCACACGCGAATATTATTATATACGTATACAAATCGTAACTTAACGAGTGCGAAATTCGCGTGAGAGAATCGAAGTAGGAAGAGTAAAGTTTACTCGCGCGCAGCTATCCTTTTTCGGTTGATTACGTATTATAAATCGAGTTTTAACGCGTAATGCTCTCTCAGGATGTATCTATTTATACGTGGCAGGAAGAAAGGGGCGATGAGATAGATATAACTTTCGTGTTCTCGACTCGCACAACGCGGCTTAATTCATATTCGAGGAAGCGCGTGTTTTAACGCTTGTTAGAGCAAATTGAGCTTAAAATTTATCGCTCGGTTGTTATGGTCCGTTGAAGTAGCTTTTACAGTTGTCGATTGATTCTACAACTATAAATAAGGCGATTTAAGTTCTAGATTGAAAATCCGTAGTGTATTTTCAATGAAGTCAATTCAACAAATGAAGTTATCATTCCTTTTGAGTAAACTTTATAATCGTACGGAGATTTTCCCGCCGGGTAATATGCCATACAATAATTTATCGATAAATGACCTGATAAATGACAACGACTTCGGATTTTCTTCTTTACGTTTCTCTCGCGCAGTACTCTGAGCATTTATCGACACTTCGCTTTTATATAATTTATATATATATATATACATACGCAGTCATCATCGCGATGCGAATCAAAGAGTCGTGCAATTTTATCGCTTTCTATATATTAACGGCGATCAATCAATTACGTAAATACGAAATGCTACTGCTAAGCAATTATAATCAATGAATTTCACGTACAAATCAATTACGCGCGTTTATAGGGGACTCTCACGCGAAGTTTCACTCCGAAATAAGCGACGAGAAAAAGAACGCGTAGAGATAATATTATTCGCGAATTTTCACGAGCGACAAATTTAGGCGTCGTAAATTTTCGCTTCGACCGGCGCATCGTGGGGGACTTATTCAGCAAAAGCAATGAAACAGTCGAGCATGTAAATTTACAGCCCGCGCATACGTGCGCAAACAAATATCGCACGAGCCACTATATACCCACGGTGAACTCGCTTTTACGAGTGACAGCCTTTCGCGGAGTCATGCCGTGTGCTTTTTGTATACTTAAATTTACCGAAGCTTCTGCTGCATTATTTCCCCGTCTATACAGCATTCGATTACCAATAGAAGGTTATTTCGTTTATCGATCGTAATACGCGCGCTCGAACTTTTTTTCATTGCGCGTCTCGAGAGAATTCGATCGCGGCTTCATATTTCCGAGTGGCATGCGTGGCATAAATATTAACATTTAAGCTGAACACGTTGCTTTTTTCAGTTCGCTAAATTTCATGCTCTCGCGGAGAAGCCTTCCTCTCCGCTGTGTGAGAAAAAAATACATATTCTGCGCGCAATTTCTATTTCTTTGAACGCGAATCTTTAGAAATAATCCGTCGAAAAATTTGGCTTTGTTGCTCGAAGTGAAAGCTTATTATACAATGTCCTTGTATTATTCCACTGAGTTGCGAGAAAAATCATAGAGTCGTTTAGCGGGAATCTTTTGAAAAACATAAATTATAATGTGCGGATGTACTTTACGAACTTTCAAGCTCGAAGAAGTGCTCGAGAGATGCGAATTTTCAGTGAAATCTAATGGGGTTTTCACGAGGAGTACGTGAAGTATGTGCCACGTCGTTTCGTCTTGGCATCGATTCTATTTACTTTAAATTATATACTTATACACCGTGTGCAGCAATAACTTTTACGCATAATCCTTGCGAACCGCCTCGATGCGGCGACAATTAATACTTATACGCGCGTTATAACTTTCTATATATGGGACATTTCGATTTATACTTTTGCTTTCCACTATAATCAAGTGTATTATTATAAAAGACACGCGGTTAACTTTGGCTCTGTACTACATTTAGTTTCCGACGTTGGTTTCTCCCGTGTGAGATGAAAAAAAAAATTCTATTCATCGTTAAGTATTCGTGTGTACTTGAATTTTTCCGCAGTTTATAATACTCTTCTGTAAAAGAATAATCCCACGGCAAAAAGCGCATTATAGCTCAAAGACGATTAAGATTCTTTCGCTGCAGATTCCAAGATAAGTAACTCGAGTAGGCGATGTGCCAACATTTTAAATATTCGCTCTCAGAAATAAAGACGAGCCTGTATAGTATAAAATTATATAGTCGATTATAAGCGCATCTTTATTTTTACGGGTTTCCGACCGGGAGAGATAAGTGGGACTTTGCGAAAATCAATGGCTCTTTTCTCGCGACACATAATGCGTAAATAATGAAAGAAAAATTACATGTCTCTTACGAATAGCGAGGCGTTTACGAATAGCTAATTTTCCGTTAATAGGAAAATTACGATTTTCGTCTAATAATAATTATTTCCCAGCATAAGATCGCATGCCGTTTACCGGAAAATTCACCCAAACGCGTTTGTCATAAATATACTTTTCTATGTATAGTCAAATTACTGTATAGTCTGATATAAATTAATCGAGAGTTTTTGCGCTATTAATCAATTGTATAATATAGTATCGTGAGAGCTTCCTAAGATCCTTAATAAAATTTCGTAGACAAAAAAATAAAACTATTTCAAAGAATTATGATCAACGTTAATAACTATCTCACTATAAACTTACGCAATTCTCATCTGCGGACACTGAACATATACTGTTCTATGCAGCCGATAAATCAGTGCCTTAACGTATCTTTCTCGAAATTCTTTTCGCACATAACTTGCGAACTTTCTAATGTGTAACCAACTCATCAAACGAATAATAAACAAAATAGCACCAACACCCTAAAGACGCGCGTACAATAAATGACTGTAACCCCCACTTCTGAAATTAAGGAGATTCGGAAAAACCAAGAAAATTTCGCCAATCATATCCAATGCATGTACATCGTCATCGCCCGAAGGCACGATATTACGCGAGTCCCGCTTCCGCTTATGTTCTCGTGCAACTTTTCTCTCCGAGTCGCTGTATACGGTACATTACTACTATTATATATATATCTATACTTCTATAGCTCTCGAGTCGAGTTTAGACTCTCCGAGAGAAAGTAAGGTCACGCGTTCCCTTTACCGACCCAACCGAGTGAGTGAGCGAGTGAGCAAGAGTCTCTTAGAGTATAGTAGTGTATAACACGACCCCATAGTGCCTACGGCCAAACCAACAAGGAGCACTCGCGAACGTATCGCTTGTGTAGAAAATTTTTTTTCTAAATATTAAATATATGACGTAGAAGCGTATTCTGTCTACGGTTCTTTCTAAGAGTCTCTTAATTACACTGAAATCCACTATAAGTGATTTTTCTCCGAAGACGCAATTATATATGTTATATATATATATATATATATATTGTAAAATGAACAATATATAAATATATTATTCACTTCCTGCATCGTTAACATAAATTCGTTATCGCGAACCACACGGAAGACTTCTAAGCAGTGCACGATTTTACCACAGTCTGATCTTTATCGCGCCTCTCTCGTCGAAGATATGCCGAACTCGCGAGACCACCTTTTCCCTGCTTCTACTTCCCGACGACATGCGGATCAACAAGTTTACACGCGAAAATTCCTTCTTCCGTCGCAGCTTTCACGGATTCGCGGCTTTTATTTTTTTACGAGGAATTAGAAACAATATATATCTATATAGGAACAAATCGTTTTCTCCAAAATCTCGCGCGCTAGACGGAGAAATTCTTAAAAATATAGGACGATAAAACACGCGGCTGCGATTTTTTGAAAGCCTATAAGCTACAAAGACTCTACATAAGTCGAAGAGTTTCGCGGAACAATTACTCTCTCGCGATGCAATTTAACTTTCCGACGTATACAATTTGAATTTCTCTCTCGTATATATATATATGTAACTATACGTAGCTTATATAGATAGCGTAAGTAGATATATCTCTGTACAAAACGATTTGCTCGGCTTCATATGCATATAATGACTGGAAACTACGCGTGTATATATAAATGCGTTCAAGGCCGGCTGATTCGAGCTGTATATGTACAACGAGGTCCTAACAATTTTCCACTGTATGTTAATGTGTCGAATATAACGCACATAAAGCCTTGAAAAGTCGCAATGCGCAAGGAAGAAGCTCACCCGCACCGGAAGCTGCTTACAAGGTATAGTCACAATGCGATCGTCGTCATTACATTCAAATTGCAGTCTCTTTTGCAGTATAATTACTCGGATTTTTTTTTTCGTCATAATTTGGAGATTACAATGGTATAGAAGCTCTCATCGCTATTCATGTTTTCGTTCGCATGGAAATTCTATAGTCGAATTAATAAGCTGGAAACATTCGTATATCCGCTGTACACATGAACGAACATTCAAGGAATTTTCCAGAACGAATCGACTCGATCTAATCACGGAAACGCAAATATGCATATTCCGGTAATTTGAACGGAAAATTCGCAGTTACTCGTATAAAGCTGTGGATTAATGCCTGCTAATCAAGGAGATTTGCCAGACGAATACTTCCTTAGGTTGTTCGATACCAATCTTTCCTTATCGATAATATTCATATAATTCACAATTGGCTCGGCTCGTTTACACTACCGACTTATTATACCTAATATATGATTATACGAGCTCGCTTGCAATGAAGACACATTGTATACATAGTTTTTTTTTATTTTTTTTTTATATAAAAAAAGTTTCGTATTTATTTCGTATAGAAAAATAATAATTGCGTTGGTACAAAAATTAATATAACATAACACATAGGTCACTAAAAGCTATAATGAAACACATCTCACGTTATTTGACAATAGTTATTTACAGTGGGAGCTGGGAAATGAAGGTCAAACGTAATAGCTCGTATGGGTACATATAGATAATAATAATTATGTAAATACGCACGACGTGCATGCGATCCCGTCGTATGTATATGACGCCATATGATCCTTAACTAAGGCTGACCTGGGTCAATTTGTCTCCCCCTAACATATACATAAGGCCAAAAAACCTCGGGCCTAATTGTTACACTGGCTTCGTTATTTCGTTGAACGAGTGTACAATCTAGCTCTATAGTGGTAACTTATCGTTCGACGACCAATCGGAAGACCCGCGAAGCTTCTGCTACAGCTATGGTATTATCGAGGCATACTTAGATCATAGCAAAAGCTTCCTCGGTTTGAGTATATGCAGTGCATTCCACATCAGCCGATAAAATTTCAACATATAGAGAGAGAAAGACAGCGTCCTCGTATTTGCGGAAGACCGCAAAATAAGGAGAGTACAGACTCGTGCGCGGGACGTTTACTCTCTTGGAGAGCTATTTAGTACTTGTATCCCTCGTCGTGGTTTTGTTTCTCATCCTGTACCCAGACGTTTTCCCAAACTGGTTTTGACACCTGCTTCCAGTCGGGTACCTGAACCTGTTTCCAGGCTGGAACCCACCTGCTCTTCCATTCATCCTTCCAGACCTGCTTCTTTTCGGTTACCCATACTTGTTTCTTCTGAGTGTCCCAAGCCTGAACGGATTCCTCCTTCCAGATGAGCTTCTTTTCAGTGTTCCATATCTGTTTTTTCTCAGTCTTCCAGACCTGTTCCCATTTGGCTACCCACTCGAGCTTTTTGTCAGTCGACCAGGCTT
Organism: Apocrypta bakeri; assembly: GCA_018906985.1. Classification (NCBI taxonomy): domain Eukaryota; kingdom Metazoa; phylum Arthropoda; class Insecta; order Hymenoptera; family Pteromalidae; genus Apocrypta; species Apocrypta bakeri. Next base: position 6,200,531 of record JACCIA010000003.1, read on the forward strand.
GTTTTTTCTCAGTGCGCCACACCTTTTTCCATACGGGCTTCCAGATGAGCTTTTTCTTCCAGAGATCGTGGCTAGTGTATTGCCAACCGTTCTGGTCGGTACCAAGATGTTTCTCTCCAGGGATACCGATCTTTATCCATTCGGGTACCCAGACCTTTTTCCAGTCGGGAACTTGAACCTCCTTCCAGATTGGCACTTTGACTTCTTTCCAGATTGGCTTCCAGACTTTTTTCCACGCGGGAACTTGGACTTCCTTCCATCCTGGAACCTGGATTTCCTTCCACACTGGTTTTTGTACCTGAAAAGAGTCACGCCCGATAAGTTAGTTCAAAAGTAGAAAGCGTTAATCTTGATAAAAAAAATTGCTGTTATAAATGGACTCTCTAGTATTGAAATTGATAGTCCAGGATCGTATAAACAGTGTAATCTTTGGTACACACAATCATTACGCAGTCGTAAATTCCTGACTTTCACTTTAATGCATCGCGAAAACTCTCACCTTCTTCCAGACGGGCACCTGGACTTCCTTCCACTGAGGTACTTGCACCTCCTTCCATACTGGAACTTGGACCTTCTTCCATTCTTGTTTCCAGGTCATCTTGTTCTCGGTCTTCCAGACCTTCTGCCATTCCTGTTTCCAAGTTAGCTTTTTTTCCCATCGACCTGACGGCGACTTCGACTGCTGCGGTGGACCGTAGACTGGAGCTGGTGGGCCATATTGTGGAGCTGGTGGCCCATACTGTGGTGCTGGTGGACCATATTGCGGAGCTGGTGGTCCGTAGGAATTGGAAGGAACGGGTCCAAGCGCTGGTGCTCCATAAGAGTCCGAAGGTACTGGGGCTCCGTAAGAGTCCGATGGTGCGGGCGCTCCGTAAGAGTCGGTGAGTGGACCGACTGCACTGGAGCTAGAGAAGGCGCTGCTACTGCTGCTACCACCAAAGGAATGTGCCGACGCTGAGGCATCGGAGAAACCACTGGCTGGTGCACCATAGTTAGACGATGGAGCCGCTGGTACTCCATACGAGTTACTTACTTCGGTGTTTGGTACACCATACGACGCCGCTGGCGGGCCATACGACGCGATTGGTGCTCTACGATTAACAATGTGAAATTTTAATGTTAATTATTATTATCGATTTGATAAAGGGTATAATCACGATATAAGCATATTTATATGTAAAATGCATATAAAATAAAAATTTCAATATAATATTAAGACATTATTGTTACTTTAACAAAAAAACTGAAATAATTTTTATAAACTAGTTTAAAGATTGATTAGCAACAAAATTACGAGCATTATTACATATACATGTATAACTAGCGGGACTGTAAAATCTAGGTAAATATGATACTGTTCTTATATAGTCCAGTCGTAACGTATAAGTGTGAGTAATAATGGAATGCTGCCAGTCCAAAGAGTCATTCACATATATTTTTTCACGACCATGATCTTGAAACTACATTTCAAATGCTTCAGTTAATTGCATTAAATTGCACGATTTAATTCAATAATCGTACTACGTATGCTTTAATCATTTTTATGGTTAGCTAGAATATATATCTGTAACTAATTTTGGCCTTTCTAAACTCCATTGACCATATAAATCGCAGTTGTTCAAAAATATCCATAAAAGGGATAGTGTTTTTATAACCCGCCATTACCACTAACGTACCTCAACAAAGAAAAGTTTTCTATTATCATTTGAACAATTCGTTTAAACGCATTATCATATTCCGTCAAAAATAAAACATCGATGTTTGGCTTCTCTGTGAACTCACGTCATTCAGATGCCTTTACATAAACCTACTTTGCTCACGGACTAATATTAACATTACACTCTATGTGTAAATGCAAACACATACGTATACGTAAGATACTTTTACCGATGACAGTGACATTTCAAGTGTCGACTTCAGTATCAAAATTGACATCATTGAAGTTCCTGATCGTTACATTCATTGGTGTCTCTTTCATCACTGGTATGGTAAATAAAAGTCAAAGCTTCATGAGTTTCTAATACATGTACACATAACGTACTTGTTCAATTAAACTATTCGTGACCAATGCAAATACATAATGAATATATATGGTGTATATATATATATATATACTGTCATAGAAAATACGATGGTACTAGTGGAAATGAAATGATATACGTGTAATACTTACTCCTTCTTTTCTCTGATCGGTTCCGCGAAAGCTACGGAGGCGACGAAAAGGCACCCAAATATAATCTGAAATAAAATTTCCCGTCAATTATTTATCATCGTTAACATTCAATACTTTCGTTAACGTAAATGAAGAAATTGTCATTAAAGCACGCAAAAAAATCGTCGAGAGAAAAGTGAAATCTTTGAAAGGCTTTACTCGTTTCGATATGGCTCCTAATGATTTTTGCAAAACGATATGGACATGTGCATACTTCTTAGCTCTCCCTCTCTCTCTCTCTCTCTCTCTCTCTCTCTCTCTCTCGATCGGTTGTTATTTACGATGTAAACAGAAAGTGCTCGTCTCTGCTTCCTTTTTTTACGATTTTTATCGCGTAAGATAAACAAACACATCGGACTTCTTCGCACCGACATACTTATTCTCTTGTTGGTCCTCCTCGGATGCACAATGTCGCGTTTTTGTCGAAAGAGATACACATCTCTTCAAAATGTTACGCGCATACCCATATCCGAATGATTGTTACATTTATGTATAGACAGAAGTAGTTTCACGGCTTACACCGTTCCAAATACCGACACCAAAACTTCAATGCTTTTTCACTCGAGACCGTGAATTTCCTTAATTTCTTAACGCCTACGAAGAAAAATAACTAGCACGTAAAAAGTGTAACGAATAATCCCACTTCCACTAACAATGATCTCTAAATAGTCTCCATAAACCCAAAAATAAAAAATCTAAAACGAAGTGCAACTCTAACGAGCCATGAATCCTCATCACTATAAAACCGTTGGCGCGTCAATTATCTACGTCTATGGTCCAAGAGTAGTGAGGAGAGAAAAAAATTCTTCTCGAAAACGAAAGTACACCTTCGAACTATACCAGTCGGTCAGATCAACACGGCGGACGGATGAAAGACGCAAGCTTTTCGAGGAAGCGCACGTGCGCTCAGTGAAAGTGGAATCCTGCCGCGTGTGTGTATAGCTGTTATAACGGAGACTCGAATCCAAGTGCGGAGGATGTTAAAACGTCCCGCGAGCCAATTATTACCCGCTGGACTATTACATCAGATGCTTTGCACATGCGTTGAGTAAGCTTTGTGTGCATGGATTTCGTAATGCGATTGTAAGCGCTAGAGCCCTTTCTATGCGCAAAAGGGGATGGAGAGTCGATTCTTCATTGCGACGAAATTTCGTAAGGATATCCGCATCTATCTCGAAGATAGTAAACTGATTAGGTAATGCACGACTGAGAAAATCGGTTACGCTTTATATCTCTCCGGAAAAAGTCTCGAGATCTATTGATCTATTACTTAACGCAATTGAAACCTTCAGTAGTAACAGACGAGTCGACCGGACGTTATCTGACATCGTGACATACATGTTCAGTAGACATAACTTTTTTTCAGCTAATCACAGGCTCAATATATATATATATAGAGCATATCTAACGCCCGAAAAATTCTTCCGGTGAAATCTATGAGGGATCGAAAAAAACCAGTATTGACGCCTTATTAAAAAGCGACTAGCCGAAATCAGCTTTCGTAGCGCGCGTATTCTTACTGTAGCTCCATTAACCTCTCCCGACTTAAATTCCATTATTATTCATCGGTGCGAGAGACTCGCCTTGAGAATGTATAAAAATTCGCTTTCCGCCTTCCGATCGGTGAAATTCACCTTTCCAGGTTCGCTTGATCAACGACAGGCTTTTAGAAATTATACTCCGAATTCTATGTGTATGGACATAGGTCATATGAACGCGTGGGATTTTCGAACGTAGAAGATGTTATATATAAGTAGAGAGAGACGATTAATGATTTGATAAATGAGACGATGCTAATTATCTCTTCGGCCGAGTTACTTTACATTTTTTTCCGTCGACTTCATGAATTCGATCGATTGATTTTTTTGCACGACTCTCGGGGAAAGTATATATATATATGATAATTCTGCGATTTCATTAGTACCGTTACATGCGCGTTATACCGCGGAGAAATAGATTTATTTTTCAAAGGATTGAACTTGAAGTTTTTTAATTTAATTTAAGTACACCGAATGCTCTTAAATTTGCTGTGATTTTATGTGCGATCACTGAAATTGATTATGTATGTAATTAAGAAGTTAACTTATTGTGCCAATTTTTGGGATTCGAAAGATCGTAAATGTGTTTACATTAAATAATTCGATACGTAAATACCGAATGAGAGATGCATAGTGATTAAATTTAAATTGCATAATTATTATTCTCAATATAAAATTATTCATGCTCGTAATTGATCTATAAAATTTCAGTTGACCGATGTGCGACGAAAATGTTTACCTTATACAGTCATACGACTGAGTTCAATACAGATTGCCCACACTTACGGATACGATAAGAGTGAATATTTCAAAATTAGAACAACATATTTTAGTAAATCAAAATTCTGCTCGTTTGTGGGTAAAAAATCATCTCACGCGCAATGCGAACTCTGTTGTTCAAAACAAACCCGACAGAGTCAAAAAATACATACATCACTTCAACAACTGAACAACACGTCGGCACGTTGTTACTTTTCGCTTATCTCAAGTATGTCTCGCAAAATCACTTCCTGTCCATATATATAATAGGCAGGAGATTTTTCCACGTTTACGTGTATATATCCAGCGTATCGTCCGTCACAAACCGATGCACTTTTTTCATATCTCCGACGCACTGTTCCGAATCCGATGGATAGCCCGAATGAAAAACCGCTCGAAATTTGCAAAACCGCGACGAGAAAAGAAGATCACAGCCTCTCGATCGGAAAGAAAAATATTTAAAAATTGAGAAAAAAGCACCGCGCGAAAGCTTCACCACTAATGTAACACTGACCAGGGCTGCTGAGCGCATTTTGCGTGTCCTTGGATCCCGGGCTCTATAGTAGACGATCCCAATGTATTCTTCGTCGAAGAAAATTCTCCTGTGTGGGCCGTGCTCTGCTCCACACAATTCTTAATCTAAGACACCTCTGGCAAATTCGTGGTGACAAGCCAGAGCTTATATACTTGGCGCGAGCTCCTCCGGCCGGTCTGATGGTCTAGGCGTGTGTTGCCACTGCCGAGCCGCATGGGCCCGACGCTGGTAAAGGTGGGGCGCGAAGCCTCTCTTTCTTTCGGTCCGCTCGCATTTTTTTCCCAATGGTTCGTGCGGTTGTACATGCGTCTGCTTTGGCTTATTAGGCGGTGGGGGCAGGATACACTCGAAGAGCTCGCTTCGAGCGGAGGGGAAGAAAGACCGACAGATCGACGTTGCAGAGGATCTTGGGAGAAAGGTATTGCAAGCGGGGTATTTATTTCGCGGGGAAGTTTGCATAAGAACGCAAGGATACATGGTTTGGAATTTTTTTTCTTACTCTTTCTTTTACAGTGATTGATTTCGAGTTGGCGTTGGGCAATAAATGCGTCGCATGGGGTTTCATTGAAAGGGGAGCTTTTTCAAGCTTAAATAATCGAGTAGAATCAAGACGTTTATTTTCATTACATCTTCACGCGACGTATATTTATCGTTTTTACTTTACATGTTGTATAAAGCGTACATATATAGACACTTCTCTTTAACTTCATCACACCTTAAGCATAATTGACAAGTCGATTTACACAATCAGACGAATGCAAACGCGAATATTTTTACTCGTAAAATGAGTTTGAAAATTTAGCGAGCGATAAAATGAATTAACTTTACTGTTAACAAATCGTTCGCAAGCAATCGCATCTTTGCGCTTTTGCATTGAATTATCGTTAAATCCTTCGTTCGACAAACTAGTCGATCGATCAATCGGACTTTTACTCATATAGGCGTATAAGTGTTGACAAATTCGCTGTAGTGAAAATTATCCGAAAAAGTGAATTAATCGTCAACTAAAAGCAGATACTCGTTACAAAAGTGAAATTTCAATATATATTTTACATTTGCATATCTTTTTCACCTGTTCGCCTCCCGGAAACTTTTCTCGCTCACAGAAAAAATCTTCACCGATACTGCGGTGTTATTGAACTAAGTTCATTTACTTTCGAACTTTGAATTTCTACCGCGAAACTGTCAATTAGCCACAATATATAATATTAAATATTGATTCTATGTCTTATTGTGAGAGATGCGGACCGATAAGTTGAAAAACAAATAAATTATAAGTCTGGATGCACGGAGAAAAACCTTTGACCCAGAAGTGCCAGGAAAAGTAGGAAAACAAACTTATGCTGTCGGGAAAATTGAAAAGTCGCTTCGAGCAAAGTAAGCAAAAATTGTGAGACTCGAGACGATGCGCGCGAATGCGGGATTATGATTCACGAACAAGTTCACGAACGCGTGCGAAAACTGCAGCGATTTTTTTGCACTTTATCTTATAATGGAACATTAGAAGCATTATTATTTTAATCGAAACGGAGAAAGGTGTCTTTCGCTTTGTTTTAGTCTATCGCTATTGTTTGCAACCGAATAGAAAATTCGTTTTCCGTTTCTTTCATTCATAAATTTTACTTTCATTTACATTCTTTTTGCGTTGAAAATTCATATTCTTATTTAAATATCTACGTATATTTAAAATTAATCGGAAGACTTTCCGAATTCACGACAATATCCTTCATCGCGAAAAAAGAATGTTTTTGCTGAGAAATTTCTATTCGTTAAGTTATTAATTCAGTTTCAAGTTCAAAATTACGCATCATATTCAGTTTAACGTCTGCGATAATGTCTTATGGGCGTTGAAGCTGTTAAAGCAAGCTTTTTTTCCATTAACTAACCGCTTATCAATTCCGCAACATTGGGAAATGATGCCTTATCGAAGTGAATAATTTTCTTGTAAACGCTGAAACGCTTGAGAAGCCTTGCGAAAATTTAAAAGCACTTGTTCTTAGTGCGTCAGTAGATAAATTCCGAGTTCGGCAAGGCGTGTCCATTATAGCACGTGTCTATGGTCTATGTATAAACAGCGCGTTTTATTATTCCATATTCGTACAGTAAAATGCGCCAACATCCATTGGCACTACACTTCATGAACGCTAAAATTCAATCAACCTCGACGTAAGGAACGTATATACCCTCGTAAAATTTCCATCTCGAACTCTCATTTTTGTGCGGTAACAGTAGCCACTAAAATAATAAACAGGGGTTGGCCTTCAACACTTTCACTCATTTTCTCTCTCTCTCTCTCTCTCTGGGTCTTTCTCTTCAAGTCCGTTGCCTTGCAGACCTATATTTTATTGCTCTCGATGCCAATATTTAAAAGAGAAAGAGAGAGAGAGAGAGAGAGAAGGGGGAAATTGGAAAGAAGAAAAACCGGAAAAAAGAAGACTAAGATGCGAAAAGCAATGGACGGAAGCACTGCTTTATTTACACCGACAATTCACGCCAAAGCCGACGTGGCGCAACGGCTTCTTTTAATTGCATGTGCAAGCGCTTAGCGTGATGCACTCGTGGAATTTCCAGCTTTCGTTTTTTCCATAAGTCTTCTCGGCGACGTGTGACAACCTGTCGAGGATCTCATGCGTTGTCTCTCTGACTGTTCATTGTTGCTTTGGGAAAGAGACAGAGATATAGAGGAAGGAAATTAGTCGACAACAGACATGTAGCACTGATGGCTTTTGAATTGCTTTTGGTCGAACGAAAGCAGGAAGAACATCTCGACAAGTTTTTGTTCTACGCACTTGACGATACACTTGTTATAAACAATGTATCTTCCTAACTAAAATATACGAATATATCGGTTGTACCTAATCAATTTCCAGCCCTTGAATATTTCACGTTAAACGCGTGCTAATCGATCGGGTCGTCTCTCGAAAAACAAATCTATATAGCCACAATGCATCTATGTGTGCACGCTAACTTGGCCGCACTTTAACGCTTCGCCGCGAAGCTTCCGTCAGTGTCAATATTAGTCGGTAAATAGATATACAGTGGTCCACTTGAGCTGTAACAGCATAATAGCTGCGCGGCAGCTTAGAGCCTAGTCTAGACGGAGAAAGTCAGTCGTTGAGAGGAGATTGTGATTTTTTTTGTCTCGCTATAGGTGCAGCGTAAGAGGATGATTTCGGTTTTTGTTGATTCGTATAGTGTAACATTCATACCCGTGACCGATTAAAAAATTGTTCACAATGAAATTTAACTCGAGGCTTTATTCGCTATCGACGCGATCCAGCAGTGCCTCCTCGTTGTCTATACATCGCTGTCCGTATATGTAATCCAGAAACGAAATAATACCTCGGGAGTTGAAAAGTCAAGAGTCCCGGCGTTAATAGAGCGATAACATCGATGAATAAAATCAATTTATTGAAATATTAACGGCGACGCGTCTAATACAGTGATATACAAGTGATGAATAACTCAAGCCTTGTCTGTCTTGAATGTATCCAAACTTATACAGCTTGTGTGAAAGCAGTGAACGAACATTTTAACGTATAATTCTGTATAACTCACATCGTTAAGTGAAGATTGCGATACGTAATAAAAACTGTAAGTTTATTAACTCCTTTAAGATTTTTTTATCAGTCGCAGGTATATGTAATACAATCACACGGCACTCAACACGTTTGAGTAATCGCCAGTTAGTACAAACTCGCGTAATATGTTTTCGCTAAACTAATAATATCCAGCATAATACGATCCTCGGATTGACAGGAAATACCCGAAAAATATATGCCATCCTTCCAAGCGTATATATATAGCTCGAAGAACTATTTTTGTCCATTAACGATGTATACAAAATACCCGAATTAATTGAGACTATATTAGCATATGCATCAGAGTTATCCAACACAGATCGACGACGTTTTATTACCCTCGAAACCGACTCGCGATTTTAAGTACCTGTATTAAAAAAAATAAGACACATATATCGATGCACTTGCGCAACTATTCGTCAGTCTAAGCTTCTTCGCCAATGTCCTCGATAATTAATCAAGTTTACGCTCCAGCATTAAAAAAAAAGCTTTTTTTCGTGTTATGTAAAATAACTGGTGCCTTGTTTATATATATATATTATATAGATATATAGATATATAGATATATATATACATATATAAGAGTACCAGCTGCAGTATGCAGTTGAACAAAAAGAACAGTGTACACTCAGTCGTAAAGAAAAATGAGAAATTAGCATACCCACAATTAATGTTCGATGTTACCTCAATGCAACGCGCTGTGCCAGCGAGCGATAAAAGCTGATCGGAGGGCGATACAAGCAGTTCGCCGAGATTTATCTCACGAGTCCAAATTATGTGACTAATTACGAAAGCGCACTTCGTACAATCACGAACCTCTGTTTAAAAATTAATCCGCAAGAGGAAAAAAATTTCCAAAAATACGACGGACCCGCCGAGCAAATCCACGTCTTGGAATTGAATTTCACCGAGCCGATGCAGCTGTGACCTTCGCGTCGTTGTAATATAACTGAATGATCCTGCAGGGGATACGATAAATTTCCCGTAAAAAATCACCCTCGCTCGGAAGAAACGCACGAGAAAAAATTACACGAAGCTATTACGCAAGTACGATTTTTATTCGCGCGTCCCTTCATCTCCGCGACCTTCGATTAATTTGACTTGCGCTCATCTTTTCGAGGAATCGAAACAAAAAAAAATTAAAAAAAAAAAAAACAGCCAACGATTTGCGCGTTACAGCAACTTCGATTGTGATATTTTCCACCGCGAAAGGGGCAATTAAACCAGCGCAGCCGACGCACGCAGTTGTGCCGGGAACTTAAGCGATAACAATTTGTCCGAGGGATAGTTTTCGAGCCAAGTGGTGCGTATAGTGTTGCAATCATTGAGTCAGAGAGGATCTAAACGATTCTTTGACAGAGTGCGGAAAGAAAAGGCTTGGCAATAAATCATCGGAATACGAGTAGAAATACCGCGGAGCATCATCCTCCGAAAGAGAGTTATATAGACGCAGAGTATATATCGACGGAGCGCGATCGGTCTGCATCGGCAATAAAAGTAAATGCCCGAGAGAGCGTCCCTCGCTCAAGGAGAAATATGTATCGACGGAACGTTGAAAAAAAAAAAATCTTACGTCAGACAGAGGTATCATTTTGAAAGCAGAGCAGTTCGTTTCATTTCTTTCTTTCTCTCCGTCGTATTTACACATGTGCATAATATGCAACTGCGTATGCGGAGCACGCGCTCTTCTTCCTTGAGAATCTCCGTGTGAATATCATTTTCATTTTCGACAGTTAACGTCTCCGAGAACCGAGTGCTCCGGAATACGGTTCCGATTCGTAAAATTTTTTCGAACTCTCTTGAGTAAGAAAAATACCGCGTCTTGTACTACCCGAATACTCGAAGAAAAAGGCATTTTCAACTGCAGAACTGTTGAGTAAGAACGATAAAAAAACGTAAGAAATATTTATATATATATATAATCTTCGCAGTCGACTTTCGGCGAACAATGACTCCGAAAAGTATCGATGTCGCTTGTTAAATTTTTTAATAACGGCCTTTTAAAGACGCACTACACAGCCGCGAGAGAGTCGTATTATACGAAATTTGAGTAATCGCGTGCCGTTACGTATATGTGTATCTTCAGAGCCACTAGCAGAAAGTAGCGTCTTAGTCTTCGGTGATTGACGTGAACAAATTACACACAGCTCGATGGGCGAAAAATTGAAAAAGCTACGTGACGCGACGTCGCGCGTTGCGTATGCGTCGTGGCTCTCTTTTTCGTAATCGACTTTCTGCTCTAAAGAAAATCGCTATACCAAGAATCGCATCTCATGGGCAGCTGCGGGCAAGTATTAGTAGCTCTTGAAGTTTCAAAAGCAAGCGATTTCCAGTTACTTTTCGTTAGTCATTTACCTCAATAGCCCCAAAGGTCCCTTGGTAGTATGGTAATTTCAGGGCGCGTTTTGCATTGAGTGACGCGAGGATATTTTTTTTCCATATTTTCATTTACGTACTTAGTTATTATTATTCAATATATATATATGTATACGATCACCGTGTTGAAACTGTCTTCAGTGACGATGATAAGATATTCGAACGTTAACTTTTGTTTCATCGTAAACATTTCTAATTGGAGATTTGAAACATTAATTTTTATTGTTCCTTTAATAAGCACATCATTATATATAGGCTAATATATTATTATTAACGGATAATTTTTCGTTTCGAGATCAATTTCGTACCATTTTTTATTCGCACATTAAATTTGTATTTCTTAACAAACCTACCTCGGCTTCATCTCACGATAGTGTGCACTCTATTTTTATCAAGCTTCTTAATTAACCGTTTTTTAAGTATTTAATCGACTTTCTATACCGATAAACAGCTGAATCTTACTGCAATAAAGATATTTGCTCTGAATACCAACTTGGAATAACAACATAAAGCCGGTACCTTAAAATGATTTAAAAACATTAAATAATAAAGTTTCATCAATATCTGTACATACATGGCCATTAACCTATTAACCTGTTTGCTCCATCAAAACATTATACGAGATCTTTTCCCGTATTACCTTCCTTTCGATCCAGGCACTTTTCAAATCCTCAAGTGTTCGATACTCCAGAAATAATAAAATCCAACGTAAATGTTCGCGCGCGAGATGCAACGACCCATCGTAGTCACGCGTCGTGACGCGATATTACGTCGCAATTACCAAGCGCGCTTGCGGTACAGGAGAGAGACCGATTAACGATAATTTTGTACCGTGATCGGTATCGCACTTGTACCTGCGACACTTTCCCCACGGAAACATGTATCTATATATATATATATTTATACATAACTAAGATAAACCGATTCGCCTACTTGGTTTATTAATTAACAAGTTTCCACCCAAGAATTCCATCTAATTTCTCAACGATTTTTGCATAAGTACATTACTTGACTTGACTTTCTATTTCGCGACTGATCGTTATACGGAATGTGTATATTATAATATGCACATCACGCGCTTTTTTCGGGATGAAGACTATATACTAAAAGCGCTCTCGGAGATAACAGGTTGTTTTGCTGGTGCTAGTGCGCGATGGAGAAAGTATTTTTTTTTTTTTCGCTGTTCGTCGGTTCGAAACATACACGACTGTGAGAAAATGTACAACGATTGCACACTGACGAGGGGATGAAAATATCGTTCTTTTATTCAGCAGGTGCGCGTCAGTTTACTTTGGCGGACGAAAAAGAAGAAGAAAAAGAAGAAGAAAAAGAAGAAACGATGAGGTGAAGTTTATCGAGGAGCTGGAAAATAGAGAAAGTCTTAACAGTAGCAGAAAAAGTGCAAATGATCGGTCAGAACGGATATTATTCATACAAAATTTACATAGTCCTTTAGTGATTTTGTACTAAACTACCATCGAACGATTTACATTAGACGTGTAGTTCGCGTAATTTATATACTAAAAAAGTATATACGTATAATTAAGTATACGACTTTTCTTCACTCTGCCTCATAATGACGAAGTGTCGAAGCATCGTATATCATATTACTACGAAAAGTACGAGTAATCGAGTGTATTACCGCGAGCATAGTGCGTGTGGAGAATTTTTATGATATTTTTTTCTTTTAATTATATTCCCGAAGAGATATATATAAACGCACGTGTGTTTGAGTCAAAAGTCGCGTATGAAAGTGAGCCGGTGAATATAATAAAAAAAATCAATTAGCATAAAAAATTTTTCGAATTTTTCGCACGTTGGGGGATATTCGAGAGGCAGAATGTCATGGTTAAAACGAATCACCGATTTCGCAATAGTTTACAGTGATTCAACGCGTTGCATTATTTTTTTCGTTGCATAAATATAAATGCGCACATATACACGTGTTATAACGAAGAAAAATCGAACATTTGAATCGTGTGTAGGTATATTTATCACAGTTGTTCGAGAAAAGCACGTTGAGAGAGAGAGAGAGAGAGAGAGAAAGCCTCAGAGCGGTTCATTAAGCAATTCGGTACAATCGATTTTTCGTGTCGCTTGACAATTTTTTTTTATTTCGGTATATGCAATACATAATGCACGTTACGAAACTTTTCCTTCGAAATTTCATTGATCCAACGATTGGTATTCGTAAACGACAGATCGTCACAAAGCTTGCTGCACTTTCATCCAGATAACACATGCTGTCGCATCGATTAAACCAGGAAATAATAACCAAAAATCTAGAACCTCGTAAATATTCATAGACCATCAGCACCTGTTACTCGAAGAAAATCTTGAGGTTTTTTTTCCAGTCAAAGCGTATCAACGGAGTAGGCGTTGTCAGGCTCGTTAGCGAGAACAACGTTCGCCCACAGCGACACATCGTAAAATCCGAGGACATGATTTTACTTCTGCAGCCCTCCGGTCGTTCGATTACATCGCGTTGGTCTAAGTACACAACTTTTCCGTAGGAAGTCAGACATAGAGCTTACGTAAAACAGAATGCGTCACGCGCTTTCTCGAAGAAAACGCTCGCGCCTTTTTTTTGAACCAGATATTTTTCAATTTTGACGCCGGTATGTGTGCTTATACATATAAGAGTAGGGGCCGTTGGAGTAGAGGTTCCGATGCTATCGGATAAAGTGATTTTTTAATTGCGGCTCTCCGAGATGAAATTCGGAGTATAATAATTTACTCGTACCGCAAAGCGATTAATATCCGTCGAGACGTACTCGAGGTTTGTCGTTTTGCAAGTGACATTCGTATCCACACGAGTGTCGCGATGCTTTTGATTTCGAGCAACGAGTTTTTTCTACCTACAAAATAATTTACCAAATGAAACGAGTATCGCCCTCGAAATGCATCAGTCGACGCGATAAGGTACATTTTACCAGAAACCGCAGACACGTAATTCGAAATGATATAAAAATATCGCGCGCGCGCTCAGTCGAGCAATTGATCGATTGCTTTCTCTGGCATTATCGTAATACGGCGTTGCTGATGTACAGTGCATCGAATCGTACTAATGAAAACATCTCTTGTAGCTCTGCGCGCGAAAATTACGCGCAACGCTTGAGATTAATCGGAGCAATTAGTTCCGGTTCCAGAAGCACTGTCGATCGATCATAAAGCTCGATTGTGTTAATTGCTCGTTTTCACACTGGAAACCATAATTCTCTGCTCTGTACGAACTTTGTATATCAAAGGCGGCTTATTATTCATTAATAAGCTTCATTTCAGAGTAATTAAATCAACGGTGATTTGTTAATCGAAATTTATGTATACGCGTTTACGGTTTGCATGGCGATTAGGTTGCAAAATTGAGCGAATGTATCATTTTGCTTACAATAGCACAATTTTCGGTCGAGGAAACGTTGTATCCGTTTCTTAATTAAGGCTTTCGTATGAATTTTGTTTCAACTACAATAAAATATTTTTTACTTATTCTTAAATAGTGCAGAGTAGAGAATACTCATCTGTGAGAACCAGGAAACAGGAAAACAAAACATGATTTATGTACGATAAGTAATAAAACCAGACCTACACATAATACTTCTTCGTAAGAATTCTTTTCTTCTAATACACCGCATTGTATCTACACGTATACACGTAACAGCTCTCGAGATCCTCCTGATTTCTAGGAACAAATTTCAAAGTTGTCTGCAAAAAAAAAATATCGACCCATATACTGTATTTTATAATAATACCTCTGACGCAACCTCTGTCTCGCTTGAGCTTCGTAAAAAAAAGCGTCTATTCAAATCTTTTCGCACCTGAGCCGAGAAAGCAATAAAGAACTTAATCCAGTCTCATTATGTTGTCGGTACTTCATTACGTACGAAATTGGCTCGAGAAGCTTGCGAAATCTAGCGCCGAAAACTTGTCGGATAAGCCCATCGAGTTTAATTAAACGAAGGCCCACAAACCAGCGAGAAAGAGGAAAAAGTCCGCCACGTAATCGTTGAAATGAAGAAAAAAACGGCAAAGTATAAATCTCTCAGTGGGCTTGCCCAATTACGCGCATTTACTCAGTGTATTCACGTTGGAGAAAAGAAATGACGGCAGTCGTGCATATGCATGACACGACGTCGACAAAAGAATGGAACATAGAAGTTTTCGACTATACAGGTGCAGTACACGCCTGAGACAAAGGCGAGACGAGGAAGCGTATGGCGCCTCATTAAATTTCGTAAAATGGAATATGATTTATTGAGGAAGTTTTCTTTCAAAAATTGCCTATGCATGAACCCTCCGATGCACTCGCTCCGTTCGATCCTCTTGAGAAACGACGAGCGTAACTGCATTTCCATTTGCCCGCGATCTCGCAAGCTTGCGCGCGATTAATTAACATTTCTTGCTGAAATTCGTTCTCGGAGCATGTTTCAATGTATTTTTTCGAAATTCTAGCGCATCGCGTTACGCGCAGTCCACTTGAGAAAATTAACTAAGACATCTTTTAACAAGAGCAGTGCTGCGCATTGTTCGTAAAGCGTGCGCGAGGACGGGCGTGGTTTATCTCCACGAATGTCGAGTGAGGGCGGGTCTCGGAAGCTCCGAGTTTACGCCATCCCCTCTCCGAGTCGATGCGACCAAATGAGTTTTTTTTTTAATTGTCAAACGAGCATTTGTGAGATATGCAGTTTTATAGCGCTGTTTCTCCGAAGATTTATCTAGGGACAAGCGAAGAAGAAGAGTTCAATGTTGTGGATTACGTATCGTCGTAGTAAAATTACGAAACGTGTATTGTGCGTTCGACTGTTTGCGCGAAGACGGAAATTATGATAATTGAATACACTACTGCTCTGTTCAGCGGTATCTCTGAGATATATGCTAATTATTTAGCTCATTTTTATTCAATACGCATTAATACCAAGGAAATGAAAATAAATTTTTAATATACCATATGTAATATGGCACTAAAATTTTATCGCAATTATTCGTACACGAATATAAAGTAATGACGATTTGCATAAACGCGCATATAATGCGTATACTGAATCGTCGTCAACAAATTACCTTCATTTTTATTGGGTATTAGCTGTGTGCGTCTTATACACAGAGATACGGTACAATAGCCTATCGAAGCATCTGTTTACCACGCGATCAATGTTACTCGCGATCTCCGGATCGATAACGCGAAACAACGTTTCAATTACGCTTGTACACGAGTAGACCCATCAACCTATATCAGCGCTAAGCAATCTTCTCGCCGTTCGAGGAATTCTCCTTTCGGCACAAAATACAAATCTCCGCGACAATGCTACTCCGCATACAATATCGCGTCAATCAAAAAGCGGTCGATCGTGCCCGAGTAGTATCGCGTCGAAAATTCCACCTCGACGAAATTGGCTATCGCTAATACGTATGTATACATTGTCGCAAAGAGACTATTCCACCAGAATTAGAATCAGCAGGATGTAGCATAGTGTCGTTGATAGAAAAGCTCGTAAAGCGTAACGTACGGGCTGACACTTTCGTATTTCGTCAAAAAGATTTTCTTCCTTCGATGTGGTTGAGACATCCTTTACAGCTTGCTTTGCGTTTGTTATATAAACGAGGATGCATTGCCATCGCCACCGGTTTCGCGAGCATTCGATTTATTTCGATAAATTGTATTTGCTAACTGATTTGTGGTATTTGGTGAACCATATATGTATAGCAAAAGGTGCGGCGTATAATGTGACGAGGACATTTATATTCTAAATATGTCCGAAGGTATTTTTCAAGTGGATTTACTCATCGAAAAATTCCGAACTGATCGGACCAATTCGACTGTATTTCAATTGTGCAATATTGCGTGGAAAAACTGAAATGTTTATAAAATATCAAAATTCGCTCCCCCTCCGTTAAAAGGATTCTAAAAATACGTAAAAAAAATACTTAAAAATGTTAAAGCATAACGTGATATATATATATATATAACAGAGTTAACTTTAATATATATGTATTTGTCCAGAGTGTTGCCAAAATATTTCTGAAGTGTTTTCAATAAAATTTTAGTATATTTTCCTTTTTCACTGTCACATAAATTTCATTCCAAGAAATTAAATGTTTTTAATAACAATCTAAGCAAAAAGTGTATTTCTGAACCTACGTTGTAACGTACTAGCTATATTTTTTCAGTGCTGCAAACGGGTCTTCAAAAATAAGTACTTTAATCTTGATATTGTAATTAACGCGTAACGTTACTTCTAATTAGACATAGAGTTCTTCACGAGAAAAGACATCTTTATGAAATTTTATGGTTATTCGAAGAATGAACTTTCTCAAAATAAAACATCAAGACTGAAATGACTAATAAATTTTTTTAAACATATACGTATTTTATTTAATAAATATTATAACATTTCCGATAAATTACAGATTAACGGCAGTTGGGATAAAATGCAATTATTGAAAAAAAATAATACTGAGAACTCCGTATTGGTTTCCTTTCTGTAATGCCAAAATTCCCAAATAATAGTTTAAAATTATTTAGAATAAAAAGAATTTTTGACCAATCGAGCTGTTGGAGAGTCGCTATGTATCTATATATAACAACGCTGAAAATCTATTTTTAATTAAAATAAACAGTTTTGTACGCGTACAAATGTCTCATCTTTTACAACCGCGGAGACTAGCTCTTTTACACGGGTTAAAAAAATAACGACTTCCTTGCATGATTAATGTTTATCGTCTGCTATATGCTATACGGATATATATATATATATATATGTGTGTGTGTGTATATATCCAAAAATAAAATACAAAATTAATCAAAATCAATAAACAAATAAACATTTCAGTCTCAATATCGGCAGCGAATTTCCACGAAAGAAATATACCTGTAATATGGTCCTCCTGTAAGTCGTCTGAAGAAATAAAAAAATTAATTCGACATTCCGCCGCGTCCGTAGAATAGGTCAGAGGTGTGTATACGCCTAGTGTTCGCATCTACAATTTGGAGAAAGTTTCAAAATGCGCGACCTTGACGATAATTATGCTTTGGATCGTCCTCCTAACACCGTCGTCTTCGTCGTCGACGTCGTAGAGAAGACCTTGAGGAATTTCTCAAAATGACAAAAATTAGGACGGATGCGAGTCTGGGACGTAAATTACGCAACAGCTTTATAAGTTGTTGTCGAGGTGGTGGTTTACTTGTAACTTAGGGCAACATGTGTTTTCTGGCTATACAGTGTGATAATTTGTATGTAGATTGGGTTTAGACACAGAGATTGTTTGAAACGATAGGTGCGAAGTTTTTGCCAAATTTCTAGCTGTTTACAATTAAAATGATTTCTATTGCAAGCTTATATAAGTAATTCTACGCAATATTTATAGAGGGATTTTTTTAAATTTGTATAATCAGGCTTGTTTGTAGTGCGTTATTTCGAATTTATGGCGAATGATCTGCATACCGCGATGTTCTTATAATTTCACATTCATAATTATACAGAAATCCTATTTCAGATTTGAAAAAATACGAGCGGAGGCTCAGACAATTTTATTTAGTAGTCTGGAGATTTTCGTTTGATGTACCTTTGATTTTCTCGGATAGGATGTTAAATTATGACCCCTATATGACGTATAAATTAAAATTGCGTGTCTCGACTTGCGCTACCATCGCGAGGACGCCAATTTCGCATCTGGGATATACCCGAACAATACCTTTTAATTATATGTGTCCAGAAATTCAATTTCACGTCTGCGCCGTAGGTGTAGGCAATAAAAAATGTTCGTTTATATGGCAAAAATTAATTTTGAACAGTAATTGTCTTTGAGGCAAACGATAATCGTACGCTCGAGGCCGTGCCAGGCCTTGAACGTATGATCACTGCTTAATTATACTATTTCAATTAAATATTGGAATAAGGACTGCTTTCACTCGCTGATGCATTTCGTGAGTAGAATTCCACATTATCGTTTTTGGAAATGTTTTCTTTTGATGTTACATAAAATATTAACCTTCGACGTATCGGCTGCCCAAAAATGTCTACACTGAGTCATAGATTTGTCTCAATTGAATATATACATAAATATAGGTGTAATGCATATTCATGCATTGTTTTTACCCGAAAGGTTACATTTTTTTACGAAACCGAATTTCCTTCTTTATCAAAGACGTAGTTTCCCACCGGCTTGACTTGCGCATCTAACTCTGGACTATCTTTGTAAGTCACAAGCGAAGTGCTATGTATCAAAAAATTGAATTATAAATTTGAATATTTTCGGTGAAATCCGATTCCCATAAAGTACAAGCACCGGAAAATACAATGAAGTCCGGATGTATTATTTTCTGATCGTGCTATTCTACAATGTGTAAATTAAAAGAACATGCAATTATCTTTTTTAACAAATATTTATTATATACTAATTTCAACAAAAAAAAAATGAAGTGCAAATGATATAATGACGTCTCTTACTAGTCGTCTTTATTCGAAAATATTTTTTTGCTCGTGGTGCTGAATACCACTTGCTTAAAATACATAAGTTTAATTCAAAATTAAATGTCCTCCCATGAAATGTTCGCAGTACGGTCACGTAATAATGTGTAGTGCCGTAAATTTTAACGAGACGTCATGGAAGTTTTATCGTGCTATTACGCGAAAAATGTCTCGCTAGGAATTTGTTCTTTATATATGCGATGCTAAAATTTACGTTACTGCATATTTTAGTTAGCTGTCACGGTAAGTTTGGTCGTACTATTATGGGAAAAATGATAGCATATTGCTCTATCGCATTGTTTTATTTTATGGATTTATCTGTAACTCATCGCATTCGAATTTCATCTTTATAGACTACTTGTTACTCAAAGTCTACGCTCCCGTTATATAGCTTCATCGTTATCTAAACAAAATGTTTACGTTTAGATATGATGTGCAATCGTCTCATTGATCATACAGTTGACAGAATACCGTATAGATGTTTGAAGTTTTAAAACATGTACACGCGTCTGTTTATAACTAGAAAATTTATCTTCCATCGCTGATATCTTTGAATATGTTTTAATGATTTACTGATTATGAAAACCCGATTCGAAAAAAAAAAATTAAATGACTCAATCACAAGGATGTCTGGAATGATTATATTTTCTTACATTTTACGAACACGTTTTCGTTCGCTTCCTTGCGCAAAATGATTGGAACGGCTGTATACAACGTAAATCAAACTGCAATTTATCTATGACAAACAATAGCATTAAGTGCTTAAGTATATTTTTTCTAAATCCATAAGTTATCATTGCGGATGTGAGTAAACTTTAAGTTCGTGTTATATTTTATTCAAATTTGCAGAAGAATTTTTACAAAATTACGCACAAACGGAATTACGTATTTGCATCGTAAATTGCGCCCATCACTTTTCAAAAATGTCCGCGTACAACCTCGAAAGATAAATAATCTTTACTGTCAAGTTGAGTTTAATAACTATGCATCAATATAAGATTGGGTTCAATGTGCATGCATTATCACGATAATCCAATACCCTTCCCGGCAGCTAAAAGCCTTCTGGGCAATTTCGCCATTTCTCCAATAGCCAAGATATTGGAATCATCATCCTGTCAAACGTTCGCAGGCTCGTGTACCCTTGAATCTCTGCTCATTGTTTCAATTTTAATGACAACGCTTTTTCCATTTTGTTTCGAAGAAAATATGAAGTATATATTCGTCGGTTAGACGCAGTGTAGACAGTAGGTATGACGAAACGAGAATTGTGCATCATCGTAATTTTGACGTCGTCGAAGCGGATGCCGTGTGAATACTAAAATTAAGCTTTTTTAGCTCAGTATGTCAGAGATTACCTAAGAATCCATATAAATTAACTAAAAAAATTTTCCATTGTTGAAAAAGTAACAGCAGAATAAAACTGACGCTGAAGAAGGATCGTTTGATTCATTGCCGTACATTAGCCATATACTAATGATGTGCAATATATTTAAATTAACAATACTAATGTTTATTAACAATCGATATCGATATAGTAATTAATTTTTATTTATTCTCCGATCGATTTATTCATTTGAGTGCGAACTTGTACTGCACACGAGAAAAGCCAATCTTCAAAAGCTAAAATATGAAAATCACTTCCTTTACAAAAGAGAAATAATACAAGTATCCGCATGTTTGTACATTCATTTCAAAAGTCTATTGAAAATGTTCTCACACGTTGATACTTAAAAAAGGTTTATTCCTATATTGTTAGCGACGATCCTCTCGGTGGAAGCGTCATATCTATTCTGCGAGTGAAAGCCAGGAGGCAATGATAAATGAAAATCAACATTTTCCGAGATAATTAATCACTAAAATGATAATTTTATTCCGCAAGATTTAACCACTTCCGATAGTCGCAGTTTTCAGAGGTTATTGGACTTTTATCCTCTCTCGTCGCGAGATGGCACGCCGTTCTTAAGATTCTGAAAGAGACGTAAAAACTCCGTACGCGATGTCGCGTCTGTATTTTGTTCCATGAATATATTTAATTCGCGGAACTAACACGGAAGATACTACAGCATCAATTTCTTTCACCAATCTACGTCCAATCGGAAGACAGACAGTTAGTTAAGCGCTTTCGACTTGCGGATTTTCTAATGAATTTTGAATTCTGATTTTGGCCCGAGAATCTAGCTTACGTAAAGCCGATTAAGATAAACCGCAGCTATTCGATTCGATAGAAAGATAAACACTTATGTCACCGCCTGGAAAGCCAATATTTGAACTTTCTTATTGTACCTATACAAATTCTACAAATCGCTGCCCATTATTTGGCATAGTTTTCAAAAAACTACTAAACCGTTTACATTACAGGAAATTAACTTTCTTGAAATTTTAAAGGTACTCGCGCATTTTAGATGCGTAAACACCGAAATATAAAATACCGACACGAATGTCTATATTACACGCTTTCCCGAAATTTGCTCGGCATTTGCATTCCGTTTAATTTTCCACGTTTG